>AP027103.1:291528-1561528 GCA_028142955.1 Pinctada fucata
AGGACCACAAAAAGATATGTTATTTCTAGCATTGAAATCAGCAAATGTGAGAGTCTCTCAAACCGAAAGTAGAAAGTGTGTACCAGCTCTTAGAACATTTCATACTTCTGCTTATGGACTTTTTACCACCTACAAGTCTTACTAAATCATCACAAATCCTTTAAAACTCATCATGACTACTCATATCCTAGAAATTCCATCACAGAAATCAATTTTCAAAAATCAACAGTGGTGACTTTTACGAAACTTTTTTCACCGCTACCTAAATATCTTAATTAATGGACATTTGTAAACCAAAAACACTAAAAGAAAATTTTCATTATTTTAAGAGAGTTAAAAGAATAATTAATTGATCTTCCTTTGAAATTTCTTTGTGATAAAAAAAATTGAAACACATACAAACATAAAACATAGTGTAATCAAAGATTACAAAGCTCACCTCAGCTAAAAAAACATAGTGACATCAACTTTGCCAGGTTATGCAAAATGCTTACCTGCACACAGGACATCTCCAAGAACCTCGTTCACAGTTCAACTGTAAATACGACTCCAGGTCAAAGCACTGTATGTGTTTACACTCGTGTCCCCTGGCCGGTAACGTTATCCGGCGGAAAGTTATTGGACATTTTAATGATACTTTTATAGCAGTCTGTTCAACACCGTCTTCTCCGTTCAAACTGTTATTGGTTGCTACACTTGTGAAATTTCTTTTGACTGTAAAATAAGTGTGAAGATTTGATAGAAATAATACAGATCCCAAATTAAAAGGACTACTTGCATTTGCACCAGTTTTCCTAATAAAAAATGCCAGTATAAAAGTTTGATATTCAATAAATACAAACTTTCTGCATTTATAATCTATATAAACATGTATGAATCAACAAGTTAGCCTTTTCATTACATTTTGTATCAATCCACCAACTTTTTACCTGGATTTATCTCTCTTTTTTTACATTGATAGCATTTAGTATTACTTCAAGGTTATTTTTGTTTACCATGTATAATGCAAACTTACTTTTGGTTATGCAATGCTCTGCAGGAAGTAATCGTTTCCGTAGCAACCCCTGAAGAACTGATCGAACACTCGGTCGATGCACCAATTGCAATACAAATAAATGAGACTGAAATAGAGGAATTGAATATCTAGTGATAATGGGAAAAAGCAAATTGTAAATCTAAATCACTTTCCTTTTCTGATATGTCTTCATATTCATAGTATGACTTGGAGAAAATTAGTAATGTCTATACTTACACAACAACAAGCTGTGACTGTGATTTGGATGGTATTCCTGCCTGGTTGACATACATCTTTGAGGTACAGTGGTTTATGTGACGTTTTATTTTCTCCTCGTTCTATGTTCAGTGGATTAGCATTCACACTGACGGTAACAGAAGCCGGCCAGTTTGTATTCATCTGACGATCCTCATGGTGAAAACATTTTAACTGCAGCTCCAAGTCCGATCTGTATTTATAATACATTACTTTTAACATCTTCTCAATATTTGAAAATGATAATCCAAATTTTCACAAAATTTTGAAAGATTAAAACAAAATGTCTCCACAACAAACTGCTTTAAGTAAGAACCATTTTTCACTACATCAGTTTACATAACATTAAGTATCGCTTATAAAACAGGGTCTTTAAGGAGGTCCATAACAGCCAGACTTTAAAACGATCCTAAAATTTAATTTTCCTAAAAATTATAAATGTTATCAATTGAAACATAATTTTTCTATATGCAAAGTTTCATCATTTTTTACTTTCAGTTTTGAAGCAACAAAGGTACATATATACCCCTGGAAAGCCCCAAAATGGGCCATAAATGTGATGTTCAAATGAACACACTTTAGGGAACGAAAAACAGTTACAAATCTTCTGTAACAAGTACTGTATTTTTCATTTAGATATGATGTGGGCAATCGGATATGTATAGAATTATAAATTATCACTAAGACTTTTGAAAGAAATTGTCAAAAGGAGATAAATCAATGTCTATTTTCAGAACACCTTTGAGACGTTAATTTTCAATAATAAAGTCTGTTTATCTGAAATCCTATCATTTATTTTCCGTAAAAACTTAATATTATTTTCTTCATATTTCAAGTTAAACGCCAATAATTAAGTTCCTATTGAAATTTGACCGTCAGTTTTTAAATCATAGTAATTTTGTTACCCCTTCCCCTTATTTTTATGTAACCTAATGCTGACGTTCTTGCAAAAAACGTGCCAATGTCGCCGTTTCTATTATGACGTCATAATTGATCTAGAGCTTTCCGATGGGGTTCTTTCTGATACTGTTCTGGACCCCCTTAAAATGTCATTTTATTGATATTAATATCAATACCTCCACATGAGGGTTTGATACACAGATTCCCGTAGGTGGAACGCATGGTTACTGACAGCTAAGTTATGCTCCAGTCTAAACGGTGGTAATACAACACCATCTCTTACTGGAAATGTCAAACGTAGCTCGTCTGGATCTAAAAAATAACAAACATGAAGAGATTGGACGACAACTTTAGAGGAGCTAGTAATAGATATTTATAAAGGAGTATAAGATTCATGCTGTTTAAATTATACGAAATTACACTTGCGTAAAATTGTTACTTTAGTCTTTTACAGATTTTTTAAACCTCTTAGCTAACATATTTCTATTAAGAGTATAGGTTCACCTTTTTTCATGGGCATTTGGCCTGGGTAAGGGGACTGGACAGCCCCTGGGGTGATTGGAGGGGTGGGGTTACCAGGCAACGGTGAATGAGGATAGTTCATGTTGGTTGGCTGAAATCAAAATATGACAGTGCTTTAGATTTGGAAAGTAAAAGTGAAAATGTGAAAGCTAAAATGAGATTATGATCAATCAATTAAGGAATTCTTATTTTCTCTTCATGACATGTATTCAAGATGAAACAAACATTAAACAATCCTATGAATATACAAAAGTACAATAATGCTACAAACTGTGCGATGGAAATTCATATAAAAGTACATCATATCCTGATTGTTACCTGCATATTTTGTTGTCCATTGCTGTAGTGAGGATTGTATCCCCCTGGCCCTTGTGGCGCCATCTGCCTGCCAGGAAACTGATTTGGCCCTGGGCCTGGCATGTATTGCCCATTTGGATAGTGAGGAGGTGCGTTTGGCCTCATGCCTGGAGTTTGAGGGCCATAGGTGGGAGAGGGGAGGGGCTGCTGTGTGGGAGGGTACTGAGATTTACCAGGATACTGCTGCTGATTAATATACTGGGGACCGTACTGAAAAACACAACAATATATCTATTAGTAACAAAGTCTTAAACACACATTTCAGTATTTAAGGACTGTATTTTTAGAAAATATTACATTAATTTCATTTCATTTATCATAATGACACACACACATTTTGTTAACCTTGTTTCTGTTACCACAATAACCAGATAATCAATCATTAAAGCATCAAGGACATTTCAGTGCATAAACACAGCTATATTCAAGAGCATATAAACTTCATTTTATAAATAAACGTACAACTTTGATCTGTGGAACGAATTACATTTCATGTTTCCGTCCCCAACCAAAGTTTGACTTGACTACACTTATTCTTTTACATCCTGTTTCTTGGTAAGTTGTATATGTAGTGTTTCCTGTTTAAACACATTCTCATATATAGAGATTAACTCCAACATAAATAGTAGAAAAACTGAATCACTCATAGTTTCCTCTTTTGTCAATTACTTTGTAATATCTGGTAATGGGGAGATAAGGGGCTTTCTTGTTTCTTTTCTGAAATTATGTCCAAAAGATTCAGTATTTGTTATTCAGTTTTAAGAAATTTCAAATTTGAATCCAAAGAGATTGGAAAGGGAGAAAGGGAGAATTAAGATAGAGAAGGGCAATCTCCTAATAAAACTGCAATGCTAATTTGCTCAGTATGGTATTTACAATTACAGGAACTATTTATCATTTCCTACAAAGATTTCATTTTATGCATTCAATCTCCAATAAAAGAGAGAATTATTATTAACAATTCTGGGTCAACAGTAATGAAGTTTTCATACACCTGTATAGTAATATATACATGTACATTTGTGAAAAGTGATTGATGGATTTAAATTTGCATATAACAAACCTAGCCTTTTATCATAACTCAGGGACATGTGGTGTGTAGTTTATCATTCAACACTTAAATACATTCACAGGAAATGCCTCTTCCTCATAAGGAAAATGATTTAAACTTAGAAATAAGGAAAATTTTATTCTTACACACTTCCTTTCTACATCTACTATATAGATGCACACAAACTTGTGTCAACCGACCGGATATTAATTTGACTAGAGAGGGATATATTTCACCAAGACATATAATAACTAAAAAATACATATACCACTGGGTGGATGCTGTTTACATGGGCATATAATAACGTAAATAATACATACACCATTGGGTGGATATTGTTGGCCTGGCCTGACTTTCATTTGTGGGTAGGGGGTGTGTCTCCTGGGTAAATACATGACTTTATTATTGGTAGGCCCTGGGCCCATGTTCATGTGGGGCCCGGTCCTGCCTGGCATCCCTTGATACTGGGTGTTGTAGGGCTGTTGATTTGTCATCTAAATAGAAAAATATTATTTGAAATTGACATTTTGTAAGTGCATGGAGTACAGTGCATTAAAAGAAATTATAGAAATATACGATAAAGCTTCAGTGAGGTATATAATGGTGTATTTCTCCCTTAAGCTACCTCATTTCAGCATATAACTCAAAAATCAAAAACATAGGGTAATCGAAGATTGCATAGCTCACCTATACAGGTTTTTGTCAGAAACCAGGTTAAAGTTTTTGAAAAGTAGGTCAAAGTCCAAGATCAAGAGGTCAAAGGTCATGGTCTCAAATGAAAGGTCTCGTCACAAGGTATCTGACATGTGAAATATCAAAGCCCTACCCCTTATAGTTCAAGAGATATAGAACAGGTAAAAGTTTTGTCTACAGACGACGACGACAACAACAACAACAACGCCGAGGGTATGGCATTAGCTCTCTGGACTTTTTCATCCCCGCGAGCTAATTACTCAAAAATCAAACTTATGTTGTTCCCAACATTTCAAACTGGTTTTTTCTTTTTAATTTTTAAATTTAATTTATTCATTTCTGTTTAGGATAATTTCCATAATAAAGGTACATAAAATGTTCTATCTTTTATTTATTGTAAAAAATCCAATCTTTTTTGTCATTAAAAGAATTTTTTATTCTTCTTGAACGTTAAATTCTTCTCCTCTACATGATCAACTATATAATGACTAAATGAGTACATAACAAATACAGAAGTTTAAATATGATTAATCTGGAAAGAACCAGAACATGGCAGGGAAGGGTTGTGCCAATGTGTAGGCAAAGACAGGGGATTTCATTTCCTCTCAATCCCTTTCTACTTAAAACAGGAAAACATAGTGTAGTTTGTGTTGTAAATATTATTCAGAGTGGAGGACTATATTTTACATAAACAGCTACAAATCATGACCTTTGAACTTTGGTAGAGGAGAATGCCCTAAATATGCATCACAAGTTCTCTGCAGTGGAGTACCTAGAAAGAGGTAGACAGGACATGTATCCCCTTTACTCTTTACAAGTCTGATTGTAAACAATTAGTTGGTAAAACAGGACATATGCACTAAGCACCAATGCGTGGATTCACTGTCTTACATTGTGATAAATACTAAGTTCTCCATTAGAAACAATTCAGATACTTTGACTTCCACCTCCAGTTTTTATTGATTAATTTGTCGCTGCCTTCACCTGTTATACAATGTAGATCTTCAATCTATCGTCAGACAAGCATGTAAATACTCCTAGTTACCTGTTGTACAAGTCATTTATACCTGTACTAAAAACACAACTATAAAACCGCTATTAAGATTCCATAGGTGACAAGTCTATCAAATCTGTGGTACTATATATATTTACCTTACTGTGATGAAAACTGAAACCTATGGTGCAATCAACAATTCCTTTACCACATTTTTGACCTTGATCTAATCATACCATATATCAAATTCTGGATGTTTCATTTAAAAACTTCAGAAAACAACTTTTATTCACAGCTACATCCCTCTATATTCCTAGTTCATTTCATCATGTTCATATCACCATGACCAAAACCATGAATGTAAGCTGTCTTCCAATTAAATCTGAAACAAATAGCCACACACCATCTTTGACCTTGACCAGTGACCTATTACTGATATCTTAAAGAGCCCTCTCCAAAAACACACGAAAACAAACTGCTGCTACTGAATAATAATTACATCAAGGTGAAGGAAAGCCAGATTTTAAAGGAGGACTAAAGTGCAGACATACTTGGATTATGCCTATATATAACTATTTTCCTTCTAAGACTGACCTGCTGCATGGGGGGCTGATACTGGCCGTTCATCTGGACGTTCATCTGTTGTTGCTGATTCTCCTGAATCACCATACTAGCTGTTGCCGTGGCAGTGGCCGTTGCCGTGGCAGCAGCAGCGACAAGTGCTGCAGACAATGCTGGATTCCCCTGGGGCATACCCTGGTAGTCGTTTGGACCTGAGATGGGTGTGTTGGAGCCGGGAGTGTTAGGCGTAGGCGGATAACTGAAAAGTAGAAATCACATATCTAAAATTCTTATTACAGAACTTCGTTAGCTGTGCATGCAACTTATGGAATAAACCATACCCCTGCACATTAATAATATATCTAATGCTGAGATCACCGAGACATTTACCCTGTTTGAATAATACCTACATACTATTATTTGACGACACTTTGCTGGCCTGCATGATAAGCGAATTTTATCACGTGAACATACACTTATCATTTCCACTTGGCCGCAAAACATAGATAAATCTATATAAATTGAACTTCCTCTAAACATTTGTATCTACTAAACGGAGCTTATACCACTGATTTTTCAAAAATGACGACTTAATATTATACAATAAATGCATGTACATGAATACAATTTTACTTCCTATATTTAAAATCTGTAGTAGAAATACTTATTGTTATCTCTATACGTTATTTTTAAACACTGCTATCAATAATGCAAAGATATTGTCTACACTTATATTCATAATGTAGCCAATTTCAAATGTTCTATTTCATGCATATCATACTACAAGTAGTATCCTACCTAGGTCTTTGGTATCCCCCAGAGTCCCTGCGAGTTGCATGATTAGGCATCGCCTGCATGTTATACACTGGTTTGTTCATCTGATTTCCAGGAAATCCCTGTGGTTGCTGTGTATAGTTGGTCCCTGACATGGTAGTGTTTGTATAACCAGAGCCTGGTGTGTTGTGGTTAAAAGGACCACTCTGTGTTGACTGTGTCATACCCCACACTGTTGTTACCACGGACAGGGACTGACCTGGGGGGCCCTGGTTCCCAGGCATCCATGTACCATTTGGATCACTGAAACAAAAAGTACACCAATTGTAATTCATATAAAAATACACTTACTTCACAATTACCTTTTATCACTGACTAAATGCAGATATCAACAAAAGGAGGATCAATATAATTCAGGGGGGGGGGTGATTATGTACTTTTTTCAATATCATTTTGTAGATAAGCTATCATCTAGTATGCTGATGCAAAATGGACTGGCATGTGCTGGATTCACTTTCAAGGTCAACGCCTCCCCTCCTCTCCCTATTTATCATGCTATTACAATGTACTAAGAATATTGAAGTGCCTTCACAGGAGATAAATCCTGAGTCCGCCCCTGACTTGTATGGGTCACACATTCTGTAACATATATCTCTGCATGCTCAGCACTTTATCATGAATGTTGAATAATGTTGAACATTCCAATTATCCAATAGACCTGCTATAGCAGACGGGGATGTATTGATTGTGAATCATCTACTACGTAAAGAACCAAGCTACGGGTCGACACTGACTGACAAAGGAGCATCAGAGTGACCTGATGATGATCAAACGAGTACGGTGGTCCCAAGTCATGTACATGTTTATATGTGTCATATCAGCCATTCAGTAAATACCTAGTACTTACTACTATGCTTGATATAGATCTAGGTTTCAGTCGAACTACCTCAAACATGCTCTGTGCCACAATCAGAATGTAAGAAGCCAGAAATTAGTAATAGTAATACCAGTATTCTCATTTATCAAAAAGTTCCCTAAATCGGGAAATCGTTACCCTAGTTTCTGTACATTTGTAAGTTTACTTAGTATTGTAAGGATTATCCAACATGTACAAGGGGGAATTCCCGATGATAGCCATACTTAGAACAAATGTGGGGTTTCTGTAAAACACTTATTTCCTATGTAGATATTATAAGCCAGGCCCATTGAATTTATTCGGTTTCAGATCCACCGAGGAAGTGATTTTGTTGTATCGTGACGTACCGACACCTACTTAAAACTTAACCCTTTATGTCTTTCAAATGGGTGAAATTCTGAACCGTTACCAGCAGAATCTGACCTATTTCTTTGTTCTTTAACATCGAAACTTCCTATTTAAACACCCCCTCCCAAACCGAAACTTCCCTTCACAAACTGTTTTAGATTGTAATATAATCATTAATCACGTTAATTATTACAGTGGAGTGGAGATGTAAAAACGTCATTCTAGACCTGGAATAAGTCCAACACAAGTACATGTAGTATTATATAAATGATCAAAGTTGACAAAGAAGTCAACCGAATAATTCTGTACAAAACAAATAACAAGACCAATGGATATATTTTATCAGGAATGTAACGTTGTAGACACTCGTGTATTACATAATGTTTTAAAGTAGATCTTTGGTAAATAGTGAAAGGTAAACACCTTTCTCGTCATGAATGATCCGTCCTGTGAAATCGCCTTAGGGTGATAACATTATTCAATCCACCAATGGTCTAAACAAACCTTCGTCCAATGCCTAGGAAAGGTTTTACATGACTTTTCACACCTGTACACCGAGGTCCAAATACAGGTGCGCGAAAAGGTTAACTCTGTCCCATCTGATATGCCCTACATTACCAATCACTTCATCGTTTCTGCGTCTCGTTGTTCGTCTGTTTGCGTAGTAATTAAGGGAACTTACCTGTCCGTCTGTACAGAAATCTGTAGTTCTGCGGCGACCTGGGTCTGCCAGTCTGCCGCTGTACCTGACATCTAAGTCGGTCACTAAATGGCACTGATATTCCTTTATTTATAAAATCACTCTTTATCTTACACGGTGATTGGGCTACTCTAACAGCCCCATAAAACACCTTTTCTTGTGGAGAAATATGTCAAGTCAGTCAAACAGTTTGTTTTCGATTTAGTAACCTTCGACTGGACGCTTACTACCAAATGTAAACACATTGTGTACAGGTCTTAACTAGCGAGTCTATCTGCCACTACGATCTAATGTAGTTCATCCTCTGCCTAAGTCACATGACCAACTCTGCTCAATCTGCCTTGTTTTTACTGGGGCCACTTAAGGGGAAGTCTACTTCCCCTTGTTTATTTAAAATAGGTAAATACCAAACACTTGGCGAAGAAAGTAACAATATAATAGCTATGTGTAATTGATTTGTCAATACGAGTGTTTATCAAATCAATGCGCACATCACACAAAGCCTTGTGGATTTGGATGAATGATTACACAGAAAGAGTTGTCTCTAACGAACAAAGGCCCTCCGCTAATCTGGGGATGACCCAATAAACTTGATAAAATAGCTTATTGGTAGGCAGTTAAAGTTGTACGTATAACATAGGTAAAGTATTAACTAGTCATAAAGAGTAGGAGGGGACCAGCTAGGAGAAAGGTAACTTACAAAGTTAAATGGTTTTATCACGACTGAGAGTAAACAACCATTTAGAAATGAAAATTGTTACTCGGACGTAAATCGGGCGTCAATTTACGCAGTTAAAAAGGTTACTAAAACATGGTTCTTGTAGAAATGAGCAAAGAGAGGGACTATATTGATTTCATATTTCTTGCCCGCATTTGAAATTACGACATGGCAACATCCTGAATAATTAGTAAAATCGCCCGAATGTATTTTACGCAAGATCGTGATTCAACTGGGGCTTCCTTTGGCTATAACACCGCACAATGTGGGATGGAATGCGTACCTACTCAACTCTAACGACTTGCCGTTCGGGCTCTTCGAGCAAGTTCCACGCAAGGTCATGCATATCACAACGGCAAAAACGTGTTTCATCTTATTTTGCTGTGAACGTTTAAATAAATTTGGTGTAAAAATGTTGTATTCTAACTCCTGCTATTTGTAGGTGAAATGTTTTGTAGCGGTAGCAATTTTTATGGAATTTGCGTCATGACATTCCGTGACGTCATTCTTCGATTTTCCAATTAGAAATAAGAATAGATGAACAGGTGATATGTAACAAAAAAATGAAGTGTTTTAGCATTCATTGCGAATTTCGGAATAAATGGAACAAATTTTGTATTACATAGATTTAAATCTTTAATTAGCGTGTCCAGGTCTGAGACCGGTAAGTCTTGTGTGGGTAGGACTTGAGCTAGAGTCATTTGAGATTATTACGAGGAAATAGATACGTATAAGCCGGATCAATAGAGAATCGCGGCAAGTGGCAATGCGATTGATTCTAAAGAGTAACACACTGTACTACATTGATCCTCACCCAAGGAGAACATATGGATGGCCTTTCCGTGGAATACATAATCGTTGTCGCCGTAAAACAATTTCAGTTATGTCTCCGATAGACAATCACCGGGCTTCCACCTTGTAATCCTATTTCTTGTTATTTTGATTTAGCGTTTTAAAAGTACTGACCAGTGCTCTGGCGCTACCTCTGGCCATACCTAATGGTTTAAAGTTGGTACTTTACAAAAACAATTATGACCTTGTCAGCTTTCTTTCTCTCCTTCTTTGTTTTGTTTTTGCATAATCTCTTATGGCACGTTCTTTCACTTTGCAACTTTTGATGCAGAGCGACATAGTGAGCAAGTTGCCAACAAACAGTGAGAGAGTGGGTATATTTTATTTCATTTCATTTTAAATAATTTGATCTTTTTTATTTTCTGAGTCTGGTCCGTGCAAGGTTTACTTTAGATCGTCATTAAACTGGACATGGCGTGCGAACAAAGAAACCTTCTAATTCCATGGTCAGGGGTTAAAGGTCAAGGTCACAACTGAAAATGATAGAAATAGCTAGAGTTCCACTAACGGTATAATATACATGTACATGTAAGGCCGTCACATGTTTCAGTGACACATTTCAAAACCAAACAACATTTTATAATGAGAGAGAAGGATTGGCCAAGGTAAGATTAAATCGATTTGGGTCATGGAGACCTTAACCTTTGACCTTGATTTGGGGTCATGGCACATCTTTGGACCATGCGCAAAAAATCATGTGAAGCATTATTTGAATTCATGAAAAGTTCCGGCCCTGACAAGGTTTAACCAATCAAGTGCATTGTGACCTTGGCTTTTAACACTGTTTTGAGGTCATGACACGCCCTTGATTCTGTAAAGTTTTTTTTCATTTCTGTCAACGAAAAAGGGAGAAGTTTATGGCGTTGACATGTTGTTAATTATGTGTACTGTGATCATGAACTTTGAACTCTAACCTTGGTTTAAAGTAATGAAAAATATGACCCTACGCAACAATTCTGTGAGATATTATTGAAATCAATGAAGGCAGTAAAACGTTATGGCCCCGATAAGGATTTTCCTATAAAGTGTACACAATACTGTGACCTTGACCTTGGTTTGAGGTCATATCAAACCCCTGGATCATAATTAACCATTCTGTGATCTACGAAGAGGGAAAGCAGTTACTGTATGGACAAGGTTTACCTATAGAGTTTACTGTGACTTTGGCCTGTGGCCTTCAATCATGCCATGACACACCCAACAATGCAGTGAAATATTAGATAAATTTATGCATAGGGAAGTCCAGTACAGGTTTTACCCCTGATGAGTACTATGACCTTGACATTGGTTTGAGGTCAAGACACACTTTATTCCTAAGCAAAAATTCTGTATCATTGAAATAGACACAAAACGTATTTATACCAGACGGACATATTGAAGATGGAATATACATACACGTAGATTTTCAAAATAGATGGAATTGATAGACATTAGAAGAAATGTTATGAGTAACATAGGGTTTTAAAAAAATGGCTAAAAGTTTTATCTTTCTGCCGTTTTTTTTTTTGTATCAATGATTTACTTACCCGGCATGGGGCATTCCTACCAATGGTTTCTGTAACTGAGGATGCATGACTGATGACTTGCCGTCCGGACTGCGGTTCTATTGATGTACTTACCCATCAGGCATTCCTGTCATTGGTTTCTGTATCTGAGGATGCATGACTGAGGACTTGCCCTCCGGACTGCGGTTCTATTGACGTACTTACCCATGAGGATTCCTGCCATTCGTTTCTGTATCTGAGGATGCATGGCGGAGGACTTGCTATCCGCAGTGCCGTTCGAACTGCAGTTCTTTAGATGTACTTACCAATGGAGCATTCCTTCCACTGGTTTCTGTATCTAATGGTGTATGACTGAGGACTTGCCGTTCGGATGACGGCCCTTTTGTTGTTATTACCTATGGGGCATTCCTGTATGACTGAGGACTTGCCGTTCGGATGGCGGCCCTTTTGTTGTTCTTACCTATGGGGCATTCCTGTATGACTGAGGACTTGCAGTCCAGATGACGGTCCATTTGATGTATTTACCTATGGAGCATTCATACCAATGGTTTCAATATCTAAGGATGTATAATTGAGGACTTGCCGTCGGGATTACGGTCCTTTTGATGTACATGAATGTGACATTCTAGCCCTTGGTTAGTATGACTGAGGACGTGCCGTTCGGACTGCGGTTCTATTGATGTACTTCCCCATGAGGCATTCCTGCCATTGGTTTCATTATCTGAGGATGCATGACGGAGGACTTGCCGTCCGTACTTAGGTTTAATTGATGTACTTACCCATGAGGCATTCCTGCCATTGGTTTCTGTATCTGAGGATGCATGGCGGAGGACTTGCCGTCCGGACTGCGATTCTTTTGATGTCTCAGCAATAGCAGTCTCCCCAATTCTTCACACCACATAGACAGTAATCCTGGAAAATAGTAAGATACATTCTAAAATTGAGATCGTTTTTTGAATTACATTAATTTCTATTGCATGACAGATAACCGGCATTAAGTATGGGTCACTGTTATTGCGATGTTTACACGAATACTATGGGTACAAAGCAAAATACAAGTAAATAACGGTAAAAGTGATGACTCTCTTTGTAAAAGATAAAAGAAATGTCGGAGACTTCGAAAGCATACACATCAAAACAAGAGGGAGGGGGGAGTATAAAGTATTTTTAGAAAATACTAGTAGGTAATCATCTTCTAAGTGAAATTAGTATAACAATTCTGATAAGTAATTGTTTATAGTGAGACAACCTGATAATCTACACGGTTACATTATCGGACGATAAACGATAGCCTGACAAAAAGCACGTAACGCTAAAAATTGTCTTACGACGTCGCATTTCAAGTAAGTAAGAGTTATGTCCCGTTGCCCATCAATCGGCTACAGAGAGACGTTGACAAGTCGACACTCGCTGTAATCTATTTAGACAGATTTCTCATTTAAATGCTTAACATTTACCTAACAACTGAGAAGCCGGTGATCTTAGCAAGATAAATATTAGATACACTGAGGTTTGTAAACCAACACAAAGGACTATCAATACATGGAAATCAATATTTCAATAGCCCCCAACGTGTGGCCTAGATCTTTAACGCGTCATTGTCCTAAATGATCAATCGCAACATTTCCTAATAACCATCGAGTAAAAGCTTATGTGCAATAGAGAGCCAAGATAATACACAGGCCTTACGAGCTAGCCAGAAACCAAGGGTACATTACGAGCTAGCCAGAGACCAAGGGTACATCATTTTTACACAATATGTACTGTCCACAGTAACACAGTTACGAGCTAGCCAGAAACCAAGGGTACATTACGAGCTAGCCAGAAACCAAGGGTACATCATTTTTACACAATATGTACTGTCCACAGTAACACAGTAATACACAGGACTTACGAGCTAGCCAGAAACCAAGGGTACATTACGAGCTAGCCAGAAACCAAGGGTACATTACGAGCTAGCCAGAAACCAAGGGTACACCATTTTTACACAATATGTACTGTCCACAGTAACACAGTAATACACAGGCCTTACGAGCTAGCCAGAAACCAAGGGTACATTACGAGCTAGCCAGAAACCAAGGGTACATTACGAGCTAGCCAGAAACCAAGGGTACATTACGAGCTAGCCAGAAACCAAGGGTACATTACGAGCTAGCCAGAAACCAAGGGTACACCATTTTTACACAATATGTACTGTCCACAGTAGCATTCTTTATTAAATCTATTTCATTTTACGGGCGTTGGCTTTAGTAGAGGCGAACATTCCACGTTCACAAAAAGGGGGTTTGTTTGCCTGGTCAGTAACCTAATGTTTACTGATCTGTGTCTGCTCTATATTGTAACGGTATCACTATCGCTGTTTACAATAAGGACCCAACACATCCATCTCGCACTCAAAATATATTCTGTATATGTATTTTAAAAAGTTAAAAAAGAAAGTTTTCGTATGCTGTATAATATGGAATCACTTTCTAATAATATACTTTCTTCAGATAAAGCTTTTAATTTCATCATAACGGTGAAATACCAAATTCCTTTGTCATAAAATAAGCAAATAAAATAGTTTCATTATCTAACGCGTAGTAGTTCAAATACAAAGGGGAACTACTCTGGTGTGATGATGACGGACCTCCGCGCGCCGTGCACTCAGTGTGTCGGTAACCTACTTTAAAACTTGTATTAACTTTAAAGAAACATTTAAACCCCAATGTTAACAAAAAGGTGCTTGGAAGACAAGCTTGAATTTCACATTTGAATAAAGGTAACTGAATAACACGAGTGTGGATAATATACCGCTTGAACCATAACTATGACTTCTCTTTGTTCATCGGTCAAAAATCTATTAGGAATTTACTCGTGATACATAAAATGGTACATACATAAACAAGCACTTGGTAACTTTTCAAATTAAAAAACTCCATTTTTCCAGTAAATGAAATCCTTAGAACTGAAAATCAAAGATTTCTTCATTTTTTCACAGAACAGTTTCACGTAGATTAGTTATTTATGTAAGTTGCAGTAAGTTTAGCCTTAATTAACAAATGGTCCAGAAATACCTAAAAACTTATGAACAAAATTATACTTAATCAACACCCAACATATCTAAACTTGAATATATTTTTGTCTGAATTTTCCATCGTCTGTTGATTCTACAATGAACGCATCTACAAATTTTAAAAATCATTGAAATATAATATATATGTATATTTTTTTTCTCCAAACCTATAGAATACACATCAGGCTTAGTGAAGTATTATAGTTCAAATAATGATACAGAGAATAATGAATTTTCATGGCCCTGTCAACACAAAGTTCCTTACAACGAATAACATTCCTTCGACCTAAACCTTTAATTTGACCTTGGTCTATGATCTGAGACCTTGACATATAACGTAATCTATTTAAAACGATACAGTATAGTCTGGTGACCATCCAAAGTAATAAGTGATTCAAAATTTTCTTTATGACCTTGACCTTTGACTCTTGAGCTGGAAATCAATGAGTGTTGTCCTCTCATCATAACCAACCCAACTTTGATAACAATCCACAACAATTTATAACTTTGACAACAATCGACAACAATATAAAGTCGTATACGACCTCTATACTGTCCACAATAACTTCTCTAAATTCCCTGTGCTGGCACTCGAGTTAAGGTGTCACACGCCATCCAGTGTAAATACATATGTACTAATTTCTTTCATGTCCAAAAGGTTGTATTATTTCCTCCAACAGCTGATGACGCCATCCAGTGTATTATTTCCTCCAACAGCTGATGACGCCATCCATTGTAATACATATGTACTAATTTCTAGAATGTCCACAATATTGTATAATTTCCTCTAACAGTTGATGAAGCCATCCAGTGCTATACATATGTACTTAATTTCTAGAATGTCCAAAAGGTTGTATTATTTCCTCCAACATCTGATGACGCCATCCAGTGTATTATATATGTACTTAAATTCTAGAATGTCCGCAATGTTGTATAATTTCCTCTCAAAGTTGATGACGCCATCCAGTGTAATATATATGTACTTAATTTCTAGAATGTCCACAATGTTATATAATTTCCTCCAACAGCTGATGACGCCATCCAGTGTAATACATATGTACTAATTTCTATCACGTCCAAAAGGTTGTATTATTTCCTCCAACATCTGATGACGCAATCCAGTGTAATATATATGTACTTAATTTCTAGAATGTCCAAAAGGTTGTATTATTTCCTCTAACAGTTGATGACGCCATCCAGTGTAATACATATGTACTTAATTTCTAGAATGTCCACAATGTTGTATTATTTCCTCTAACAGTTGATGACGCCATCCAGTGTAATACATATGTACTTAATTTCTAGAATGTCCACAATGTTGTATTATTTCCTCCAACAGTTGATGACGCCATCCAGTGAAATACATATGTACTGAATTTCTAGAATGTCCACAATGTTGTATTATTTCCTCCAACAGCTGATGACGCCATCCAGTGTAATACATATGTATTAATTTCTAGAATGTCCACAATGTTGTATTATTTCCTCCAACAGCTGATGACGCCATCCAGTGTAATACATATGTATTAATTTCTAGAATGTCCACAATGTTGTATCATTTCCTCCAACAGCTGATGACGCCATCCAGTGTAATACATATGTATTAATTTCTAGAATGTCCACAATGTTGTATTATTTCCTCCCAACAGTTGATGACGCCATCCAGTGTAATACATATGTATTAATTTCTAGAATGTCCACAATGTTGTATTATTTCCTCCCAACAGTTGATGACGCCATCCAGTGTAATACATATGTATTAATTTCTAGAATGTCCACAATGTTGTATTATTTCCTCCAACAGTTGATGACGCCATCCAGTGTAATACATATGTATTAATTTCTAGAATGTCCACAATGTTGTATTATTTCCTCCAACAGTTGATGACGCCATCCAGTGTAATACTTATCTACTTAATTTCTATCATGTCCAGTAGGTTATTTTATTTCTTCTCACAGCTGATGACGCCATCCAGTGTATTATTTCCTCCAACAGCTGATGACGCCATCCAGTGTGATACATATATATACTTAATTTCTATCATGTCCAATAGGTTACTTTATTTCCTCTGACAGCTGATGACGCCATTCAGTGTATTATTTCCTCCAACAGCTGATGACGCCATCCAGTGTAATACATATATATACTTAATTTCTATCATGTCCAATAGGTTATTTTATTTCTTCTCACAGCTGATGACGCCATCCAGTGTATTATTTCCTCCAACAGCTGATGACGCCATCCAGTGTGATACATATATACTTAATTTCTATCATGTCCAATAGGTTACTTTATTTCCTCTGACAGCTGATGACGCCATCCAGTGTATTATTTCCTCCAACAGCTGATGACGCCATCCAGTGTAATACATATATATACTTAATTTCTATCATGTCCAATAGGTTACTTTATTTCCTCTGACAGCTGATGACGCCATTCAGTGTATTATTTCCTCCAACAGCTGATGACGCCATCCAGTGTATTATTTCCTCCAACAGCTGATGACGCCATCCAGTGTGATACATATATACTTAATTTCTATCATGTCCAATAGGTTACTTTATTTCCTCTGACAGCTGATGACGCCATCCAGTGTATTATTTCCTCCAACAGCTGATGACGCCATCCAGTGTAATACATATATATACTTAATTTCTATCATGTCCCATAGGTTACTTTATTTCCTCTGACAGCTGATGACGCCATTCAGTGTATTATTTCTTCCAACAGCTGATGACGCCATCCAGTGTGATACATATATACTTAATTCAGAGTTGCAAGAGAGTCTTTAATTTCTTTTCAGAGAATGAAAGAAAAATCTCTATGATATGGTCACGTAAAAATCTCTATGATATGGTCACGTAATCGCGAAATATTTTCAAGAATGGTTATAAACTTGTCTACTCATACTTATTCGGTTTGCAATTAATTTTTTTCATGAACCAATATTTGACGTGTATTTTTCCTTTTCTCTTACAGTGACCTTGACATTTTAAATATTGAACCCAAAATTGATAAGATATCTTTTAAATTCTATCCCTTGATCAGTATTCAAACATACAAATATGGTTTCAGTTCATTACATCCGGAAACCATTATATGATGTGTTACCAGTGACCATGACCTTTCACCGACAGATCCTCGTATATTTGTTGCGAAGATTGGCGGGGTGACCCTTTCAAGATGAAAAAGAAAAGAATATATTAAGATTGAGCAACCATGAAGTCACAGTCGACACGCCATTGTTCAGTACATGTAGTTGTGTTGTCGTATTATGCTAAGTGCTAGGAGAAGAAGGAGATCGTCTGAGCCTTCCCCGTTGTCTTCTCAAACATTAAAAAAGTACCGTGAATATATATCTGACTCTGATACTAGTTCCATTATGTCAAATCAACAGTCGTTTTCGTCACCGCCTAACCATCACATGCACCCCACCAACCCTCATATGCAAAATTCCCAGATTGCGTACGGCACAGGAATGATTCCGACAAATTTCTCAACACCTGCCTCCATGGCCTCCCTTCCGTTACCCTCACAAACATTCATGCCTCAATCATCCTTGTCTGATTTCGACATACAGCGTCTCGCAACTGCAGTCAAAAACATGATGGCGTCCGAAATCACTAATATGATTAAGGATACGTTGAATAAAGAAATCAGGCAGCTAGTTGATGTTCATGTCGCCAAAGAAACGGCATCTATGCAGCAAACCATGGAGACGCTCGCCTCGAAAAACAAAGAGCTTGAACGCCGCGTCGACGAATTGGAGGCCTACAGCCGTAAAAATTTGATACGCATTAGTGGGGTAGGCGAAGAGGAAAAGGACACCGGCGAAGCTCTAATTAAGATCGCCGACAAGCTCAATATCCCTATCACTGCTTCGGACATCGAGGTATCGCATCGAGTGGGACCTGTAAATTCATCCCGACCTCGCCAGATAATCGCAAGAATTAAAAATTACGATTTGCGACATCGCCTCTTGAAAAACAGCAAGAAGCTGAGAAGTGTATCAGGGATGACGGGAATCCATATTAACCAGGAATTATCCAAGGCTAGGGGAAAACTAGCTTATCACGCCAGACAACTCTTGCGCGAAAAGAAGATAAAGGGTACGTTCGTGTGGGATGGCCGAGTCATTATCGTCGATCACAACGACGTCAAGCACACAATCCAGAGTGTGGACGATATCATGAACATCGTGGATGGACTGGGCACTGGTTCGGACACTTAATCCAGCTGACCCAGACTCTCACGACACGAACTGACTGATGTATCAACTAGATTCGCCCACGTGTGCTAAACCACGTGTAGTTTATTTATAAACAGTATACCACGTGACCATGCATACCTCCCTCCACGGATCATTGCACATAAGATTATGCTAGCGCAGTTTGATTGTACAGCCCTTTTATGGTTGTTTATATGTGTTAATTAAAATTATGCTATCAGTATCTTCATGACTTCAGTTCATAATCATTGAAATGAATTCTAATGCCCCCCCCCCCCCCCCCTGTTGATGATAATACATATCCCCCAAACAGGGTATTTGCCCTGCATTCCTATGGAGTACAGACATACTCCTTACTTTCATATGTACATATGTTTTTGTTGTTTGAATTTGATTTTGAATTTCCCATTTCCATTTTTCATTTTCTATCATTTTTCTAAGTTTACTGTTTCACTCGGATCACATCACTGTTTAGACATGGTTACATATATGAGTTCAAAGTACGAATTCTTACCAACTTTCTACACCGACATTATCCTGGCTCACAAATTTGACATCAGTGATACCCCTATTACTTAGAATGAATATACCTATTTCTCTTTATAGAGCCAGGATAGGTCAATTTTATAGCAGAGCAAGCAGGGTCAAAGCGAAAACTAAACTACAAAATAAATGTGAACTTTCGAAGTATAACTTTTATCTGATTGCATGTTTATTTATTCGCTCATCATATTTACCACGACTCTCTATTAGTCTATTGTTTGTTGCCATGTTGTTATTTATGTGTGGTGATATTGAATTGAATCCAGGTCCATCTCCTCGGTCTTCCAACTCTTCGAATTTACAAAATTCCGATACTTCAACGTTAGATGCAACAACCTCGTCAAGTACATATTCTACCTCTTCAAATAGAAACTCAGTCTTATCATTGATTCATCTCAATATCCAAAGTATTCGTCCGAAATTAAGGGTTCTTGAAAGTCTTTTGAATGAAAATGATATTTTGTGTTTTACCGAGAGCTGGCTTAGCGCATCGGTACCGGACGACGAAATCAATCTGGAAAATTTCCAAAGGCCATTTAGGCGCGACCGAGTAGGTGGACCTGGAGGCGGAGTTATTGTTTATGTTAAAAATTCTATACATGCTGTACGACGTTCTGACCTTGAACTTAGAGGTATCGAATGTGTATGGGTTGAGGTCAAAACTAAACACGAAAAAAATCTTGTAGGCACTTTTTATCGCCCTCCGAATAGCCCTTCCAATATTTGGCAACTAATTGAACAGTCATGTGAACTTGCTATAGATACAAATGTAAAAAATGTTATGATTACCGGAGACTTTAACGAAAACCAGTTATGCTTATCGAACACTCATGTAAGAGAGATAACTCGTATCTATGGCCTGCAACAATTGATAAATGCACCAACTTCTTATTCAGAAAACTCTTCGACATTGATTGATCTAATGATAACTAACAACCCAAAAATTATTGAAAAATGTGAAGTCAAAGAACCTTTTTTGGACGTAAACATAAGATATCATTGCCCCATTTACTGTTACTTTAAAATTGCTAAAACTCATAACTCTATCATATCACGGAACATTTTCTTGTTTGAGAAAGGTAATTTTGACCTGTATCGCCAAAAACTAGCATCTACCGATTGGGACAATATTATTAAAGAAGACTTACCTATAAATGATTGTGTAACTATGTTTACAAATAAACTATTAGAGATATCAAAAGAAACGATTCCAAATAAAAATATAAAGATAAACAGAAAAGACCTACCATGGATAACTAATGAAATAAAACTCTTGATAAGAAAACGAAATCGGTTCAGACGTAAAGCTAAAACCACAAATCATCCTAATGATTGGCAAATTTTCCGGAAATTCAGAAACAAAATAGTTAACTTACTTAAAAATGCAAAAAGTGATTATCATAATAAAAAGGTAAATAAAATAGAAGAAAATAAATTTTTATCAAAAGATTGGTGGAAACTAGTAAATGACGTCACATCGTTATCAAATAAATCCAATCACATTGAAATAATAGTTAAAGATGACGGAACAATAACTAACGATGATACAGAAAAGGCAAATTTACTTAATAGTTATTTTGCAAACCAATCAACGATCAATGCTGATAATAAAAATATTCCACAACTACCCCCTCCTTTTATAGAAAAAATTGATAATGTAATCATACTACAACAAGATATAATTGACGTATTAGAATGCATCGATGTAAATAAAGCAAACGGACCAGATAATATAAATCCAAAAATGTTAAAAGAAGCCGCTAATGAATTATCTTATCCCTTATGTAAGCTTTTTAATATTTCTTTGTCTAAATGTTCTTTTCCCCCTAGTTGGAAATTAGCTAATGTAATCCCGGTTTTTAAAAAGAATGATCCCCAAAAGATAGAAAATTACCGCCCGATATCATTGCTAAGCATTCTGAGTAAAATCTTTGAAAAATGTGTTTATAAATATATCCATAACTTCATCGTATCCAATAAATTATTATCACCCAACCAGTCAGGATTTACTAAAGGAGATTCGACTATTAACCAACTTTTATTTATTACTGATGAAATTTCAAAAGCAATTGATTTAGGAAAAGAAATTAGGACCGTATTTTTTGACATAAGTAAAGCATTCGACCGCGTTTGGCATGAGGGACTTTTGGCTAAAATGAAAAATTTGGGAATTGAAGGAAATTTACTAAAATGGGTTGAAAATTATCTATTCGGCAGGAGACAAAGGGTTGTTTTAAATGGGAAAAGTTCCGAAATATTATGTACAAATTCTGGAGTTCCACAAGGCTCAATTTTAGGACCATTATTCTTTCTAATATATATTAACGACATAGTTTATGAAGTAGGATGTACAATTAAACTTTTTGCAGACGACACGACAATTTATATCATAATTGAAAACCCTTTAAGTGATAGCATATTAATGAATTCCGATCTGGCTAAAATCCACGAGTGGTCTGAAAAATGGCTAATCAAATTTAACCCCAGCAAAACCGAAACACTATTGATATCAAGAAAAAACAATCAGGCCCCCCACCCAAGTCTTATTATGAATAATATACCTATACAAAAAGTAAACCAACACAAACATTTGGGATTAATTTTTACAAATAATGGAAATTGGGGAGAACACATTAATATGATACTAAATAAAGCATCTACTAAATTAAACATTTTAAGATCTCTCAAATTTAAACTAAAACGGAAAACCTTGCACATTATGTATTTATCATTCATACGACCTGTAATGGAATATGCGGACATTATATGGGACAATTGCCCAAATTATTATAAAGATCTTTTAGAAAAAATCAATCAAGAGGCGGGTCGTATTATCTCGGGTGCCACAAAATACACCAGTATACCTTCCATTTACAAAGAAACAGGTTTAGAAACTCTTGAAAACCGACGTGAAAGACACAAACTTATCCAAATGTTTAAAATTATTAAAGGACTTACCCCTGACTATTTAAAAGCTATCATCCCTCCTCAAAATCAAGATTTTCATCACTATAGCACTAGAAATTCCAATGACTATGTAAACATCCACTGTAGAACTTCTTATTACTCTAACAGCTTTTCTCCGTCCACAGTCCGTTTATGGAATAATTTACCGAATCATATCCAAGAAATAAATTCCCTTCCGAAGTTTAAGCAAATGATCACCCCTAACATAAAGATTCCAAAATATTACACTATAGGTACACGACTAGGACAAATTCTCCATACTCGCTTAAGAATGAATTGTAGCTCTCTTAAACAGCATCTTTACTATTGTAATCTAGAGCCCGATCCATATTGTCAATGTGGTAATATAGAATCAAACTCTCACTACTTACTTTCTTGCAAAAATTATGATCGGCAAAGATTTGAACATCTATACTCATTAAACTTAAACCTTTCCTCTAATCTTTTACTCTTTGGCGATGAAAACCTAAACTATGAGACGAATGCTAAAATATTTATCCAAGTACAAAAATTTATTCTAGCATCTAAACGCTTTGGATAATACCCTAAATATAATTAATTTCGACATCATATATTAGTATTTGTATTGTCTTAACATTTTTTTTTATATTCTTACTGACATAAATTAATTAGCATAGTTACATACATGATCGAATCAAATATTTGTTTAAAGGACCTGTAACGATAAGGCGTAAAATCTGCCCAAAAAATAATGAAATTTCAAAGTACTTCACTTCTGTAATCAAGTTGGTGAAACATTTTAAAAGAGAAAACCTCTTCAAACTCTGGAGAAAAAATTCATAAAATTGCTGTAATAGAGATTTATTTGAATATAAATGTGCTTATTTTGTATAGAAATCAATGAAAATCGGAAAAGTTTTCATAGAATATCGTTCCCCCCCTTGGAACACAACACCACTTCTACCTAAGATGTATTTTCGTAATACAATTTTTCTGTAAAAGCGGAGTTGTGTTCCAAAGGGGGGAACAATAGTCAATTTACAAAACTGCGATTGGGCGGGTAGGGGTGAAGGAAAGATTTGAACTTAACTGAGAATTACTAATTGGTATTTGACTCGCTTTCGGCAAATAATTAGCTTCTTTAATAATAGCTTCTTATTAATAAAATTTCAACAAAAAATATTCGTCATTGTTTACTTTTTCGATAACAAACTCCTTTATTTTACTTTTTGGCATTGATAATTCAACAACCCCTCGCAATAAAAGTTAACAATTTGCGTTAACGACAGTCAATCTTGGGAAAATGCTCAAAACTTCTTTTGTTACATGCACAAAGTCTTTAGAAAATGTAATGATGCTAAATGTAAAAGAAATATAATTTTATACACTGAAAAAAGGCTAATTCAAACTTTTTTTTATAACGTCCGCATTGGTAATTGTGCAATATAAGTGAGAGTGAGTGTTCGATTTTATATCTCTGACCACGTGTTTACGGTCTGATAAATCCGGAATATAATATTTGGAGAAAATCTTGTTTAAGGGCGATATTTCTTATTGAATCTTCTCATTGTAGTTCATTTTGACATTTCGATCAACAAAAGCGACCGATTCTTACAAAATTTTCGACATTTCACCCGTATTATTCACATCATAAAAAAGACCCCCACCCTCACATCTACGTAAAAATATAGCTTATTTTTTATAATTATGTGAACAAAACTACTATATTTAATTAAAGATACTTGAAATGAAATAATTTCACGCACATGACACATTTTAAATGATACTGGTTGAGCTGGTATCGCAAGTAAAAATTGGGCAGTTAACGGCTCTTAACGTTACAGGTCCTTACCATACTCGAACGTTCATATTTATCTATATTCTATATGCATTTTCTGCTTGGTTTGAATCTTGCTATATATATTTTTTTTACTGATATATGCTTGTGTCATCGGATAAACTAAGTTTGTTAACTTCGTTTGTTTGATGACACAGACAGATATCTGTGTTTCATTATACATTATTGTGTGATCCATGAACATGTCTATATACACATATTATAACTGTATGATTTGCCTGAAAACTGTAATAACATCAGCTGCATGCGAGAGAGGAATTAGCATAAGTGGGCATACCGCTTGTTTTCCAATCTCTTATAATTATTTCTGTCTGTCTTCTTTATTATGAATATTTTTTGAATAAATACAGTTTAAACTAACCATGAAGTACTCAAAGAAACCATGACCTTGACATTTTACAAATCACTATATTTGAATTTTCATTACTATAAATATGAAACTTTAAAAAGATTATCTTAATTTCTAACATTGACATATTTTCATCCTTTAGAATCTGTAGAACAAAATGGTCAAGACTGAACACTTTTCGCGACAAATTTTTGTGAAAACATTGCGGTTGATCTCATATATATTAAAAAAAACCTTATGTTTATAAATCTAGCTTAATCCAGAATCGGTCACTCCTAAACAATCACGTGAATCTGACATCCTGAAATTCCTTTCATAGTTTTCATAATAAAGTTTATTCTTTTTCGCTTCCGATATTCAATCGCAGGCAGCATTTGTTTCGAAAAAAAATTAATTGAAAAAGTTTCTTGTATTTGATTAAACATTTTGTGGTATCTGTCACTATAGTTATAAGGCGTTAGACCCTATCATTTAGAAATAATAAACTTGTTTACAAACGTTACAAAAGATGGTAGCACCTTTTATTGTTATCACAGATTATCAGTACTACCCCTAAAATCTAAGTGGAAAATTTACCTGCTAAACGAGCAAGGTTATAAAATACAAGTTATCGAACATATATAAATACCCCCTCTCTTGTACCAACTTTAAAAGGACGCGTAAACATTAATTTAAACATAAAAACACTCAATTCCCTTCTACAAATATTACAAAGGATCCTTCTTAAATATCTGATTTGTCTTTATTCATCTTTAAACTAGCAGATAATATCGTCTTTTCTTGCTAGATAATGCGATCTTTGACTAATTGCCACGAACCGTTTCCCTGTCAGTCAATAACAGTCTTGCAATACTTACCTGTGTTAAATACATTCTTTACGGCGCAGTTTTTCACTCTATTTGTTGTGTGTAATAACCATTTTAACAAGGTATCAATGCTTCATACAAACTAACTCCTCAATAACGCAAGCAGAGCTATTTAGATCAATACCTGGTATTGTCACAGCCCAAACTCATAAATATTTATGATCTTCCGTTCTTTACCCCGTTCACCTTTGACCTTCGACCTCTATCATCAAGTCAAGTGAATTTTCAATTTGTCAGGTTAGGTAACTCGTGTCCCCTTCAGGTACTCTAAACAATTTAAGTGTTGCAATCCGCGCACAGGTAACTAAATCGTATATTATCAGGCTTATCAGATAAGGCAATATATTGTCAACTTGTCGCGTACGCCTAAAATGGCCATGATTTCAGATTACTATGCAAAAGAAATAAACTTGAATAGGATGTAATTTATGACAGCAAAAACACTATTGATACAATGTACTTGTGCACTAAGTTGGATAAGTAACAGATCCAATCCTCGATCGATTCTACAATACGGATGTAATAATGCCCTTTTTCCTACCACCATCCTTTACATGTCGTTTACTATCTGTTCCCTCAATACATCCTCAAATAAATCTAGACTAAATGTATTTGGTGATTATAAACTAGCTGTTACTCCAAAGCATTGAAATTCTACATGATTGAAAGTCTTAAAATTATTTGCATTTTTCAGTACTCTGCTTTGCTACCATAATCTTTAGTTCTGACAATGGATCAGGTTTGTAACAAACCTCTAAAAGGATTACTTAGTATAACACAAATGATAAAAGATACAGCGGAGAAAAAAAAATGAAGAAATCGTAGCTCGACATGTATTCAGCATTATTGTAGGGCCTGTATCGCCCACTGGGTCCATGTTTTTAGCATTATTAGTGAGCCTGTATCGCTCACTGGGCCATACAATTCAATAAACCCAATATGCTACTGAATCAAAGCTACCCTTCATAATACCCTGGATTTAGGTTGCAGAGGTAGAAAGCGCGCCAGCCAATCAGATTCAATGGCTGCGATCTTATTTGACGGAACGGGTCTAAGAGCACACACTCTGTAGAGAACCTTAGCTTCTAACTTCCTGTCAAGTTTCATGAAAATCTGTACAGCGGCTCAGGAGAAGTTGAGAATGCGTCAGCCAATAGATATATTGGCCGCAATCTTGTTTTACCGAACAACAAACTTTGTATGGGAACTTGAGTACTTGCTTTATATTGGCCGCAATCTTGTTTTACCGAACAACAAACTTTGTATGGGAACTTGAGTACTTGCTTCCAATCAAAATTTGTGAAATTCTATGAATCGGTAACCGAGAAGTCGAAACTGCATCATTCAATCAGATTCATTGGATTCCTTTTTTGACAGAAAAACGAAATCTTTGAAAAGTATCGCGAGTGCTTGTTATGTACAGGTCATGTTTCGTGGATGTGCTGTGGTTCCGGAGGAAAAGTTGAAAATTGTGTCAGCCAATCAGATCCGTCAGCGGCAACCTTTTCAATCGGTCAAAAATACAAACTTGGTAGATGACTTCTAGTACTTCCTTCCTGACTTTCGTGGCATTCTGTCTCACAGTTCCAGGAAGTCGAAAATGTGTCTGTTGAATAATCAACTAGCAGTTGACATACAACACATAATCATCTTGCATGTCGATACAGTTATCTAATATCATTCATATTCACATAATTATCATGCAACATTACATAATTAATTTCTTGCATGTCGACTGCATTATTTTCATGTCGACAGAATTACCTTACATGCCGACAGAATTTCTTGCATGTCGACTGCATTATGTAACATTCGTGTCAGCATGATTTTTTTGTATATCGACAAACTTATCTTGCATGTCAACATAATTATCTTGCATGCATGTGTGTAAGCATGTTTTTTTTTTTTTGGGGGGGGGGGGCATATCGACATAATTATCTTGAATGTCGACAGAATTATCTTGCAATTAAACATAATTATCCTGCATGTACACATAATTATCTTGCATGTCGACAGATTTATCTTGCATGTATACATAAGTATCTTGTATGTTGACAGAATGATCCTGCATGTATGTCAGCATGATTATCTTGTAAGTCGACATAATTATCTTTGTCGACAGAAGGATCTTGCATGCATGTAAGCGGGGATATCTTAAATGTCGACATAATATCTTGCATGTCGACATAATCTTTAAAATGTAGCATGTAGGGGAAGCATTGGATTATGTGAATTAGAAGAGGGGCGATTCATTGTAGAATAGTCTGATATTGGCCAATAATACTAACCCAGTGCTCTGAGCCAACGAAATACAAGAATGATATGTTCACCGCACAAATTAATAACTACGTTCACCACTTAATCATTTCTGTAACGAGGGATGAATTAATTTGTCCAATAAAAACCACCTATTACATGCTATTTAAAGATTCCAACGAAAAATCTTTTCTAGACTTGCCTCGCCTCGAGCCAAATATTTACGGCCATGATCTAGATGTCATGTATTTACCGTCAGGTTATACACTTACCTGTTACGAGTTTTGTTACCTCGCTATTTGGTGGCCTGCCGCTGTATTATCACGCGTTAACTTTGTCCCAACACATATTTTATGCTACCAATGAATTTAAAACAATTTTTTGTGATGTTTGTGAATGCGAACATGTCTGAGAGCGAGATCAGAAAAAGAGAATACGCCAATATTTAACGATACGTCAACGTCTTATTACTTATAAATAAATTATCTAAGCAGTAAATCATTCAGTAATATGAAGTTTTATGATATGAACGTGTGCTAGAATTTCAGAGCTGGAAATGATATGTTTTTGTGAACAAGAATACCGCCCTCAGGCGTCAGCATAAAAGCTGAAATCCAGAATCATGCTGATAGTAATTAGTATGTCAAAATCAAAGGTCAGGTCAGCATTTTGGTACTAATACAAAGGTCCAGTCAAATAGTCCATGTGAAATAAGAAGGCCCTACCACTACTAACCACCCAAAAAGACTGAAAGACAGCAGCGACGATGAAGGTTACTCAAGAGAAGGTCAAACACTCAAGTAAAGGTCTTGAGTCTTTGAACTTACAGAAAGTTGTCATCGCAAGAAATACACATAGCTCAAAACTCGAAGCCAAGAATGAAGTGTTGGCGGAGTATTTTTCATATCAGATTGTTGTCATCTTTACAGTGTGCAAGTTGGGTCATAAAAAGTCAAGGTCACAAGGTCAAAACTCAGTTTACTAACTTACAAAAGATGAAATCCCTGTCACTCAACGATCAAAATCTCTATCATTTAATGATCAAAAGTCAAATGCTAGTTTTGGACAGATTAACGTAGTTTTGAGTGTACTTTGTAGTTATCAGTCATGTTTGTTGAGGCCACGATCCTCCAGGTGGGTCCGACGACCGCACAAAAAATCCCAGATCAGATGTTGCTTGTAAGAGGGTGCAGAATACAAACACGTGCATTGTATACTTTACTTTTTCATAAAGATCGGAGATCAAGTGTGTTAATTGTTGCGGGTTAAATGGCCGATTGCCAGGCCCATCCCGTACATGTACTAGTAGTACCTGTACCTGCTAGCTCTCTGAATTTGTGACGAAATATTGTTTAATGTTGCACTACTTTTTATGTAAAAGGCAGGATGTATACAAGTGATTTAAAAAAAATCTGCAAAATATGATACATCTAAAGATGCACTCGACTGACCTAATTTTCGATTCAAGATGAAAAATTAATAAATGTGAAATCTCACAAGTTTACTCCATACCTTTCAAATGACACATGTATATTCATTATTTGAGAAGATAAACTAAACCTATTATTTTACTTTAATAAGACCTGTCAGCAGACGGGTTGCGTAGGTTTTCTTTTTGATAATACTATGCCATTTTTTTTATCAAACAATGAGATATGGCAAGGGCACAGGTTTAAGTTTAAAAGTAGGTCAAGGTTACTGGGTCAAAAGTCAGGGGCTCGAATCAAAGGTCTCAGTGGTTGTGAAATATTAAAGCTAGTTTAGGAGATAAGTTTAATAGTCACTCCAAGGTCAAACGTCATGGTCCCAAATGAAAGGTATGTAGTTTTGAGGAATCAACATGTGAAATATCAAAACTCTCAGTTTAAAGTTTTTTAAAAGCTGGTCAAACTCCAAGGTCAAGGTTACTAAAACACTCGTCATGGCTCGCTAAAATTCCTAAATTCCACCAATGCATTCAATGGCTCAGGCTGAATGATGCCCTCATAACCACGGTAAACCAAATTCAGTGCCCAGCCTCGGACTGGGATGTTTCTGTCGCTTTAGGCCACAGGGACTTGACTTTGTCTATGAGATCAATCACTACTGAGATTATAAAATTCTCTTGTATATTGGAATTATAAAATGATTATTTATATACACGGAATCAAGCGCCAGTCACTAGCGAGTAGTAAGATTTCCCCCTGTTTGAGCCCCCTGTGATTTTACCATCAAGCTGACAAGACTCCTGCTGTCAGCTGACCCCTCTCTAACCTGCATCTTATTGGGTCAACAATTATTAATAGGTGTACAGGTTCATAAAATACATGCTTTTACTCTGTCTACTAATTCTCAATTAGTTTTCTCCTTGTATATGATTCCCCCCTCCCTTTGATAGTCATCTTCTTCATTACTAATTGACTACTTTATATTAATTCAAATAATGAGAGATTATTTCAAAATCAAGACGAAAAACTGAATAAGTTGCAACAGTTGCAGTATTTAGAAAATTCAAAACGTCTAACAAAATCTTAAAGAAATCAAAATTGTTTCCATAAAACAGGTTGGGTCCAAAGCCAATCTGGCTATTATAGCCCAATCGGGCTATATTCGGTCAATCGGGATATAAATTTATAGCCCGATCGGGAAAAAAGTTGACTTATTCAAAAATAAACTGAACTATTCATTTGCGCATCGAAACTACGCATCGAATTTCCTCTACAAATCAAGACTAAAAGATTCACACCAAAAAATCACAATTTCATCGCGTAAATTTTGTGTTCATCACATAATCAAGTGCGAGAGAATGTCAAATAGACAAAATTCTTCTTAAATAGTGCAACTTTTGCAGAATTTTTTGTACGATTAGTTACCCACTGCTTCCAACATGTCTTCCACCAAACTACGCTAGATCATGATCAATCAGAAGCTTGTTAAGACTAAAAGATTAACCAGATCACGGATACGGAGGAGAGCCGGTACTAAAAACCGGTTCGACGAGCCCGAATAAAAATAGAAGCATGACCTTTCAATAATTTAAAATCGATTTGACATGTAAAAACATCTCACATGGGTTATGATAAATAAAAGACTCACCATTTCTGTGCATGCATTTGCATCCTGAGCTGAGGCTATCGAACGATGGTGAGTTTGTACTACTCATTCTCTTCACATTCTGAATAAAAAGATAATTAAATATATAAGTCACGAGTGAAAAAATACTTCTTAGAAGTCAAAATTTTTATTTTGTATTACATCGATTAAAATAGGAAGTTGTTTCCGAGAAATTGAAAGGCCAAAACAGAGGTCAAAATGTGAAGGGCCAACAATGCCGTTCAAAAATCCATCATTCTGGACCCATCAAAGTATCCTATATTGAAGATAATGCCAAGAGAGCATCGACTTATAAAAAAAGAAAGGAGGGTTTATTAAAGAAGGTATGTCATTAAATTTACCAATATTTGCAGAAGCTTGCTGTAATGAAGTTATGCACTCTGCATAGAAATTTATGTACTCTAGTTTTGTTCCTTTTTTTACATCCTTGTCCCATATAGTCCGCAAGTAGTAAGCATCCTTCTCGTCATACTGATGTACATCGTTGATGCATTCATGTATCATATTCTAAAATATAGATTACTTTTATTGAACATTTTTTTTTGGGGGGGGGGGGGTCGATACATCCAATAAATTTTATAGTTGCCCATTGAAAATATAAAATTGACTAGAATTTGATTTAAAAAAATTCATTTATCATTTCTTCTGAAACTAGTCCTGAATTAATAAAAAAAAATAATAATTTAAAAAATAAAGAAATTATCATGAGTTTAGATAATTATGATAATTTCTTTATACATTCTGAAATACCGTTTTACGCATGAAAATGTTATCTAATATAATTGTAATTCGAGAATTATACTTATTTAAAACTGATACCTGTAATTCGGCTTTTGTTTTGTTCTCAATTTTATAAAATGAATCTCTGTCCTCTGGAAGAATGAAGATAGGGACAAGTTTTTCACCTTTTCCGTACGATAAACCTAAAAGACATTGGCGTATCAAGATAAAAAAAAAAGTTGATAAAATAAATAATAAGAGAATTCGTTTCTGTAAAGATTCATCTTTTTTCAGAGTAAATATTTATCATAAATCGCTGTATATTTATTTTATATTGGTCACATGTACAGTGCTTAGCCAATAAAAATGGAAATAAAGTATATAATCAAATGATAATAATCTATGAAATAATTTTTTAATATATATCCGAAAGTTATGATACGTTTTTCTTAAATTTAACATACCTCTTGCCAAATCATCAAGATAAATTTCTCTATTGCCCTTGCATTGCGACGCGAAATCTTTCAGCTCTATGTCAAGAGGAACTCCTGAGATGGATGTGTGTCGTTGTTGTTCTCTTGTATTTTCTATGTATTTTTGGTCTCTTATGAAATTTCTAACTTCCCTGATTTCTCTTGTCAAATCTTGCGGTTTGTTTACATGTTTCTTTGCATCTAATTGAAGGATTTCCTCGAATTTTTCTCTCACCTGTTATATAATAGTTTGTTAATCTTAAGGTTATATATAGTTGCTATAATGTTTGATATATTCTTTTCGATTTACATTTATTGATTAACATAAATGAATAGATAAACATCTGATAAAACTGACATTCTTCAAAACGAGGCTCACAACATATCAATCAGCCCTCGTATCTTGAAAAATATTACGTCCTCATAATATTTTATTATAATATATGCAAATTCATTTATCGATTTGTGGTGTTAGTTAGGTAGAAAAATGAATCTATGGTTTAAGTATTTACGTGCAACAATTGTTAAATGAATAAAGGAACCGGCATGCATTTTTTATAGTAATTAAGGCACGGTCCATGTGATATTCTGGGGGGGGGGGCTTGTTTTTTTTTTCGAAAAAAATAATTTTGCTCTGCATTTTGATGAAAAAAATAATTTTGCTTATGGTGTGACAGAAAAAAAAGTTATCTTGCTCTTACAAGTAATCTGTATTTGAAGAATAACCATAAAATTCGCTTAAAATTACTGAAAATTTTCGCTCGCCGTAGTTTTATTCTTTAATGGCAAGTTCATATTTGAAAATATCAACAGAATGCATGTGTATGAAACAATTAAAATGATTAAATACAATCAATATAATTTATTACTATTAATAGATATATGTATCACCACGGAAACTTGTGGAGAGACTTATTGACTGTTTATTGATATATATATATATATATATTTATTTTTTTTTTTTGTGAGAAAGGCTGAAGAGCTACATGTTATGACAAAAGCCGGTGTTAGTGTAGAAATTCTAAGCCAGTCTGGGGACCACATTGTCGCTAATTCACAGGGTTTTACTCCTGGCGTAAAAGGTAAATCATTTATTTAATTCGTTCTTATATCTTTTTTTTTATTATTATTATAATTTCAATAATTTTTTTTTTTTTACTTTTTTGATTTTTTTATTAATTTTTTTTTGCATTCGATGATAAATTGCGCGGCAATCACCTTGGACTCCGCTACGAAAACAATGTCAATTGTTTACTTTTTGTTTTTGTTTTGTTTTGTTTTGTTTTTTTTTTTTTTCACGAGAATAATAATTAAATTATTTTAAAATTATGTTATGTAGCCAAAGTGAAAGTGTCAGAAAAAGAAACTATGACTGATGAAACAGTTCCTCCACGTCCTGAAATGCCAGTGCCAGTTCCATCCGCATCAAATCAGTGCTTTCCCTCACCACCTCCAAAGAGATCAAAGTATTCTCAAAGAGTGAGGGTGCAAAAAGATAAATACTTTTGCAAAAAATGTGGAATTCAATATGAAAATGACAAGGGTGGTGTGCGATGGGTGGGGTGCTCAGCACTCGATTGTGATGTATGGATTCATGTTAGATGCCTTAATATAAAATTGTTAGACGATAAAGCATTGAATATGTTTGATTATTACTGTGATGATCACATTAAAAATTATTGACAATGACCTGATCTGTATTGTCTGCATTTCTAACGACTCGTGTCCAAGTATCTTTGCTAGGGTGTCCAGGGGGCATCATCCTCTTAATTTTTCTATTCTTGGATTCAAGAATAAAATCTCCACCTTCACCTTTTGACACATCACCAGACACAGTAAAGGTTTCATTTTTACACATAAAATCATGAATTGGTGTAGGTGATAGTACTCTGGCCTTTGTGTCCCTCATCTCAATTTCCTGATAAAATGTTTGATTAAATCCAAAAAATAAAGTAGAAAATTTTATTCTTGAACATAGAATAATATCAGAATTGTTCATTCTTTCTCCAGCTCTGAAGAGGAACAGTCCGAAAACATATGTAAAGAAAGAATGGTATAGGAAGGTGACGTTGGGATTTGTAGAATTTTGCAGATGTTGAAAGAAATTATCAATTTCGGGCTCGAGATTTCTGGTTTTGCATTCGCTGATAAATTGCGCGGCAATCTCCTTGGACACCGCGACGAAAGCAATGGTCAGCAGTTGCCAAGCTTTGTGATGGTCGGAACATCTTTGGCACGCTGCCAAGGCTTTGATGCTCTTGTACCCCATTAGCTTTGCCACATCTTCAAACAAAACTTTCCACAAAAGCTTAAAACATGATTTTGTCATATTCATCTCGAAGTGGCCGAGACCGGGGATGAGATATATGTCCTGGAGATCTGAACTCTTATCTATCAAACGTGATCCTAGAATATAGGGCAGGCCATCACATCCTATAATCGACCACGAACGCTTGTCTTTACAATTATTGTCTCGGATATGACCTAGGACATCACGAACAGCTTGGTTGGAACAAGGATTCAGGAATATAGGATCTCCAGTTACAACTGAAGAAGAACCGACATGGAGCGAGTGTACATCACATGCATCGGCGATGTTGATGTCAGAAATGATACCATTGTCCATCTCATTACGAACTGAATTAAGTAAAACCTTTAAAAAGGAAGTTCTATAAACACTAAATTTACTTTCATGATGGGTGATAAAATCTCTGATTTTGCTGGTGAGAAGAAGAGGGTCAGGATTGCTGTACAACCATGATGAAGGAGATAAAGATGCGTCAGATTGTAAAAATGATGGAACAGGAGGCAATATGTGAATGCTTGTTGTGATGGCGCTAAGTAAAACTTTAGAGTCAAAGCGCACTCTCCAGTTCCTAGATAAAATCTGACTATTGTCAAAAAACGTCACAATATCCTCTTTAGCTGGAACTTCTAGGCTGGAGCTAGAATTTTCTTTGAGCCAATTTATGATGGTGTTATAACAACCACTAGGCATGACGGAGGAAATAATGCGACAAACGGATTTACTGCCACAAATAATGTATGACAATAAATTCACCATAAAACAGAGTATTGTAACGAATTTAGGATAGGCACAAGCATAAACACAATCAGCAGCCATGACCACGTACAGTAAAATGTTTATGGGGCACGTTTCCAGCTGCTCACCTGCTACTGCGAATAAAAATGCAGTTAGTACTACATTCCTAGATCTCACATACTCTGTGGTATCGAAATCATTGATGCTTTCCAATATGCGGTAATGATGTGAAGAAGACTTTGCTTGAGAACAGATTTCCTCTCTAACTTTCTGACCCAAAGCAGAAGCAATCTCAACAAGTTTTTTGTTATCATATTGGCAACGTATTTTATGCAGAAAATTTTCTACATTTTCACTCGAAATACAACTATCATTTTGCACATGATTAATGCATCCCGTACATAAATACATAGTTCTATCTGTTATATCATTGTTTTTCTTGAGTTCAGAAATAACTTGTGTTTTAACCTTTTTGCTACTGAGCTTGATTAATTTTACGGATCCTTCGTCCTCTTTTGCATTGAAGTCTGCATGCCTCTTGCATCCACAAGCTTTTTGCGCCAAGGTAGCCATTTCCCCTTAAAATAATGGGAAATGTTTCAGAAAGTAGCATGTATTCTTGAAAATATATGTTTACATGAAAACAAGCATTGCGAGGATTGTCTGGAAAGTTTGATAAGTCACTTTAAAATAGAGAATAAATCAAATTCAAATAAAATAACCATTTGAGAGGTTAATTTCTATATTTGTGTATGTATTGTGTAATCTTTGATCAAATGACGTCATTAGAGAGGTTTAGTTAAAAGTTTTAGCCCGACGTGTACGTGTGACGTCATCACTTCACTGATTGAAAAACAAGCTAGCTACACGTAGACCTTCCCACATAGCTATACTTAGACCTTCGCAGGTTCGTATGTGTAACTAAACGACGTCTTCGGATCGTGACGTAAAATGGTGACGTGTACATATACGTCATACGTACATGTTTAAAGCACTTGTAACTAAACCTCTCTATTACGTGAGGTATGACGTGTGTGGCTATCCAAACAGGGGATGATTACTCCTCCAGGGCACATGGTCCCACCTCTAGCTTGCTAGGGATCCGTAGATTCTCATTTGTGTGCTCTATTGTGAGTGCTGTTGAGATCATCGTCAGGATCTTCTTTAACTCATTATGAACGTTTTTATCACGAAAATGATACGATAACCATTTTTGTGGTGTTTATATCCTCTTTTCTGTGAGTGACATGCATTATCCGATTCATCAAGAAAGATGGCCTTCTTGTGCTCTGTTTGGCTGATGCAGTTTTAACTTATTTCTCTGAAACCGATGCGCAGAATTTTACGAAACCTTTCAAGAATCGATTGGTGGATAAAAAAAAAGTCAATGGCTCTGTTTTGCTGTAACATTTTTGACTTATCCTCTGCAAAAGCTTTACAGAAACAAGTTGTCAATAAGTTTGTTCTTATTGATTAATCACAAAATCTTTATCTTTTTAAAAATTCTTACCATTCCGGTAACGTTTCGGACAACACTTGTGTATGAAACGGATAAACACCAACAGCAGCAAGAATCACGTACAGTGGATGGATGTTTGTAGGAAAAGTCTCATATTATTTTTCACATTTTTCATTGTGCCGATCGATTAACAAATATGGCCATCAAAGGCAATGATTGGCTGACACATTTCGACTTCTCCACAACCAGTTTCATGGGCCTGTTGTACCTATTCATTTACATGTAATCTGTGCGATTTTCCCATTATGTACATGTATTTCTGTCTTGTTTGCGTTGTCATCTTGCAGTGATTTCTTGGAGATATGTGGTTAACAAAAAAGTGTGTAAGGGTGTGTGTGTGGGGGGGGGGGGGGGGGGGGGGGGGGCAGGATGACGAACCATTTGCTACTAAGTCATAAGTTCACACCGATTGGTCAAGTTGGTCTAGCTGCAGATCAACTTATTCCCCTTATTAATACCATGTTCACCTCTAATGAAGACCTACGTTTTATATTAGAGTTATTTTGATAACCAAGATACCTACTTGGACATTCGTATTTCACGAACACGTCTATTTTTTTTTAAATTATTATTATCATTATTTAATTATCTTTTGGTATGCAAAGTGAAAACGGAATAATTATTTATTTTTATTTAAAATAAGAAATTGAACAAACAAAATAAAATAATAAATATATGAAAATAAATGAAATAAGATAATGATCTAATGAAAATTACATCTTTTTATCTTTAATATTTCATTCAAGTATGTACGAATATTTTAGGTTCATATTTCAAGTAGTTGTAAAGTGCGTAAAACTTGATATGACGTCATGTTCTGGATAACGGAATATGAAAATTTTCACGAACACGTCTATTTTTTTTTTTTTTAATTATTATTTTCATTATTTAATTATCTTTTGGTATGCTAAGTGAAAACGGAATAATTATTTATTTTTATTTTACAAAATCGCGATTTACATATTCTAAAACGAGCGACCTTCCGCGGACAATAAAAAAAACAAAATTCGTGCGAACCTTTACAGCTAGGTAAATAGTATGATATTTCTGCTATTTTCTAAAGAAATAAAACCCAGATAATTAAAATGAATAAGATTACTCACTCTTTAAGGTCAAGCATCGATTTCAATCTTGAATCGTTCAAGTCCTTCAGTCAGAACACACGCTTTCTGGAACTCCTTCAAATGACTTATTCGTGCAAATTTATCAATACTTATAACCCTTATGATATGTACTCATTGAACAAAATCTATATTAAATACCCATAACCTTTATGAGTTGTTTACAGGGTCAATTCAATTTAAAATTTATTGGAAGGTCATGCTTCTATTTTTATTCGGGCTCGTCGAACCGGTTTTTAGTACCGGCTCTCCTCCGTATCCGTGATCTGGTTAATCTTTTAGTCTTAACAAGCCTCTGCTTGATCCTGATCCAGCGTAGTTTGGTGGAAGACATGTTGGAAGCTGTGGGTAACTAATCGTACAAAAAATTCTGCAAAAGTTGCCCTAATTAAGAAGAATTTTGTCTATTTGACATTCTCTCGCACTTGATTATGTGATGAACACAAAATTTACGCGATGAAATTGTGATTTTTTGGTGTGAATCTTTTAGTCTTGATTTGTAGAGGAAATTCGATGCGTAGTTTCGATGCGCAAATGAATAGTTCAGTTTATTTTTGAATAAGTCAACTTTTTTCCCGATCGGGCTATAAATTTATATCCCGATTGACCGAATATAGCCCGATTGGGCTATAATAGCCAGATTGGCTTTGGACCCAACCTGTAAAACGTTTGTACATATGCAAATCCTCAGACGGCTCAGTTCATGTTTTTTAATTAATGAAAATACAAATATTCAAAAATTAAAGATAATTTCTGAACTGATCAGCTTAGCACGAACACGTGCGTCTGATATGTTGTTCATTGCAGTGAAACAGAAAAATCTGTGTAGATAAGAAATGTATTCGTCAAATCATCGCCCTTATCCCACTCTGTGTTGATCATAAAGCCGATCAGCCGCGAGTAAAATCTATTTATAGCCAGTACTCTCTCAATAATAAAAAAGAATGCAGAACTTTTCTTCAATGAGTATATAAACATAACGCAATGCAAGGTACAATCACAAAAAGACAAAGAACTTAACTAGTAAATAGTATCAATCCACATGCAACTCTTTATGTGAGTAAATAGCTTAACAAATCAATGTGATTAGGAACTATCAACGTGAAGCCGGGACGTCCGTAAATTGATTCTTAAACACAGTCACAGGGGCACCTGCACTGGGGGTAAAACACGCGATATAGTATTGAAAAGGTAAAAGTAAACTCACCTTGTGCCAAAAATCGATGACATCTTCGCTTTACTTGTATTTACTCTGTAATAATATCTCAATTTTTTCACACTAGGTAATTAAGCAAATAACATGTCTATTACAGGACAGCGAATCTGTGTTAGCACCGTTACAAGATTTGTTCCATTCAGCGTAGGAAACAATGGGCTGGCCTCCATTATGAATATTCATAAGTTACGGCCCGGAAGTATGTATAACCTATAATCAAGTGCGTGGCTAGAGTTGTGCGTCTTTACACAGACTAGATAAACATTTTACTGTGTCAATGAAAATGAATTGACGTATGAAGATGAAAATAGAAAAAACACGTAAATATCGACATGGTTCAAAAGGGAGTGAACTTGATAAATTTTTTCTTTAAATAAACTTTAGTGTAGTTATCTATGCAACTTTTAAAAACAGAAACGATAAATATTTAATCTATTTTTTCTTGTTTACAATTGAGTTTAAAATTCACAAATTTCCCGTCCCAATGAATAAGAAAAAAATGAAATATAATCTACAGCAAAAATTGATATCAGTTTTGCTCTAAACGATCGTGGAAAATTTACGATACTAATGAATGAATAAATAATAAAAATAATAATAATAACAATATATATCAAATAAATGAATAAATAAATAAAATAATAAATTGCATGAACATAAAATAAATAAGAATAGAGTGTAAAACGGAGTTCTGACTTTTTGAAATATAACATTATGATACATGTATATTTTTGAAAACAAATAGGATTGATTTTTCCCCGTCAATTCACGTACTTTGATTAGGAATATAATGATGATTTGTTCCGTAGAGTTCATTTACTTGATCACAGTTTAAAAAAAACCATAAAAACTTTAAAAGTTAATGGAAGGATCAATATTGTATCATCACATAAATGATATCGAGAATTACCAAGAAGCTTTTTTCCCAAATATCTGCAAAATAATGAATTAATAAAAGTTTTAAGATTCAAACACACAGATGAAAAAGAAAACTTTATACATGGAAACAAAACTGAAATTTTCAAGGGGAATAACTCCGAAATAGATGAGCAAAGGATCCTTACTCTGCATCATTTGTCTGGAAACAACAAAATGGTTTATACATATATTCACGGACGGACAAATTGACATGGTATAGCTTTTCTAATTAGTTATCAGATTTGCAAAGCAAAGGCTGGCTGCATTTCACCATAATATAGAAATATGTTTTAAAGGGGATATCCCCCCCAAAGTAACCCGCTGACCAAAAATAACCTCTTGTACTTTTCCTTTCATGAGAAGAGGCGGATTTCGTTTAGAGGTCGTTGGTGTCGAGCTGTTTTGAGATGGACATGAGTAGATAACTATGGTTACCTCAACTAAATCAATGGTACACGAGGATGGACATGAGTAGACAACTATGGTTACCTCCACTAAATCCATGGAGTGCTGGTGGTAAATAAATGAATACACGAGGATGGACATAAGTAGACAACTATAGTTACCTCCACTAAATCAACGGAGTGCTGATGGTAAATAAATGAATACACAAAGATGGACATAAGTAGACAACTATGGTTACCTCCACTAAATCAACGGAGTACTGATGGTAAATAAATGAATACACGAGGATTGACATGAGTAGACAACTATGGTTACTTCCACTAAATCCATGGAGTACTGATGGTAAGTAAATGAATACACGAGGATGGAAATGAGTAGACAACTATGGTTACTAACACTAAATCAACGGAGTACTGATGGTAAATAAATGAATACACAAGGATGGACATAAGTAGACAACTATGGTTACTTCCACTAAATCAACGGAGTACTGATAGTAAATAAATGAATACACAAGGATGGAAATGAGTAGACAACTATGGTAACCTCCACTAAATCAACGGAGTACTGATAGTAAATAAATGAATACACAAGGATGGAAATGAGTAGACAACTATGGTAACCTCCACTAAATCAATGGAGTACTGATGGTAAATGAATGAATACACAAGGATGGACATGAGTAGACAACTATGGTTACCTCCACTGAATCAATGGAGTACTGATGGTAAATGAATGAATACACAAGGATGGACATGAGTAGACAACTATGGTTACCTCCACTGAATCAATGGAGTACTGATGGTAAATGAATGAATACACGAGGAGACCTAGTAATATTCTGTGTGAAATCATATCCTATACATGACAAAAACGGTACACAATTCATTAACGAATGCACAATGATGCGCAGCCATGCAAAAAACCACGCTTTATCTCAAACAAATATCAAGCCATTTGTTTCTTTTACAAAATCAATCAATTACAATTGGATGTTGCTAATCTTTTTTATCGTTCCGGATAAATCTGCAACTGAGAGCATTTTCAGCCAGTAAATAGCCCAAAGCCTAATCGATGACAATGATTTTGTTTTTGTAGGAGATTCAGTAAAGACTCAGGTACCGCCCGCCAAACTTTATATCATTTTCAGTCTAATATGCGACGTGAAAACGGAGGCAGATGTGTTTTAGTCAGCTATGACCGTATGTTGGGTTGGTTGTTGCAGAGAAGGCCAAAGCTTTGTTCGAAGACAAAGCAGACGGTTTTTTTTTCCGCGCCACGCGAACAGACGACAGTCACAATACGCCACCTGTAAAAATTACGAATTGAAAAAAAAATCAGTAGAATTTGTATGAATAGCAATACAATTGGGTTTCTAGCTGTTTGTAACAGTCTCTTCACTTTAAATATCCTCACACGAGAAAGTTCCAAAATTGTGATAATTCAATGGAAAAGATCATACTTCATTCGAAATTGATATGTATGATATCTTGTCATAAATTAAGTGAAATCTTAATACCTCTATATTATATTGAAAAATTCAAAACCCTAACCACCACCTTCGAACTGGCGAAAAATACCCAAATTACAGACTTGGTACCCTCTCTTCCCGAACAAACTTTTGATACTTTTCCTCAAATGTTATAAGATATGTACCAGAATTGTTCATTTGATAATTAAAGCATACATTCGTTTGAAGTGCTTATCTTACTTTGGAATAATCAAAACCAGATAGTAATTCCTATATCAATTACCTACAAAGGTTGTCGCATTCAATATTTCAATCTGAATGAAGGTATGTTACATAATGTAATTCTTTTCAATGCAAACGTATTGAATCTCAAATTTTACTTGCATTCGCATGCATTTTATCTATACAAATTGATTCTCATTCCCAGTTCAAACTGTCTTTCTTTAAATGGATATATACTTGGGGATTATTGGATATTTGTTTACTTGTTAACGTTAAATCTGATGAAAAACAAGTCTGACCTCTAAAGCTGAACACCTTTTATTGACGATCGCTAAATATGTCGTCGCATTAAAATGTCTGGTGAAACAGATTTTGGAAGAAGTTCCACACCTGAGTGCAGATACCTCGTCTTTGTGTTTCAAAGGTAGATTGTTTACGACAAAGAATTTAAATTCAACTTAGAGCTAAATTAACTAGTATTATTGATGCTCTAGCATTATTGGAGATTTTAATACGACATGTATACCTCGCCAAGAATAATGACAAGCCGTCAAATAAAGTTTAAACGCCAATTTATAAGTAAAATTTGCCTGTCAAGGTCAATGAAAATCTTGACAAATATCTATCGATATGCCTGGATCTTATCATGCAGATGCATGATCTTACACGGCACAAAGGTATGCGCAAGTAGGACAAAAGTCATCGCCCTAAACAGCAAGGGGGGGGGGGGGGGGGGGGGGCAACCCAACCCCGGGGTGGGGTGTGTCAAGAACAGTTACTCCCCTATGATTAAAAGAAAAATCATGCTCACATATTTCTGACAAACAAAATTAGGAGGAGGTCTAGAACTTGGAGTTGAAAGAAGATATCGTCGTTTCTCCATTTTACATGATTCTCTTTTCAATGACCTTTACACTTAGGTTAACCTTATTTCACCTTCATTATGCCTCGACCTCTGACATGACCTCACAATCCAATTAAATTGTTAAATGAATGTCATTCGAATTTCAAGAAGATAATAAAATTGAATTGTAAAATATTTCTGTTCGGAATGAAGATAATGTTCGCCAGGGGGATCATTTGTTGGGTTTTTTATTTCCGCTCACCCATGACGTAAAATGTCAAGATCAGATCAGGGACTGATTTCTTGAAAAAATAACTCATTATAACATTTCAAAGAAGTAAACAACATGAACCATCCCAAGTAACTGCAAATCAATTATATTTAATTGGAATTTTGTCTACTACACACTACGTACGCGGATGCGCAGTCTCGGATAAAGTAGGTGTAATTTTGTCTTCGTCAAGATGAGCTACAGAGATTGTATTCCCTTGGTAATCAGAGTGGCTTTGTCCTACAGTACAGAAAATGGAGTATGAAACGAATTAGGAGAGATTAGTTCGTCAACAAAGGCGAGACCAGTAAACCATTGACTCATTGCTTTCCCCTATAATACGATCATTGCACGGGTCAGCATGCCAGTTGTTACCCATCTGTTTGGCGTTACTGGAACCAAGGTCTATTGATGTTCATATAGAACACATTATTAATCATAACTAGATATGCTACTTATGTCTGATTGATTTCTCTTTTAATCCGTCGATAAATGTTTGTAAACTAATCTCCAAAGGTGCAAAATAGTGCATTACCATAATCAGTCAGTATTTATAGATACCGGTAATCTTTTGGAAAGTTCTAACATTTTCAGCATGAAAACCAAAGCCTTAAATGGCCTTGACCTTGATTACTGATAAGTCCTTGGACACACTACTTGTGATACGGGTTTCAGTGAGTTCCCGCAGTTTCTTTCCTCACTCTAACCTCAATGGAACCGAACCGAAAGTATGCAAATAGTCATAAGCAACGCTCATACTAGGCTGTTGGTTTTTATTTTTTTTGCTAAAACTAAAAGCATATAGATAAAACGACGTGCAAACGGTGGATTTTGGGGCATTATTTGAGTTTTCCACGCCAAAAAAATAATTGGATGATTATGTTAACATAAAATTATACGCCGATTTCAGGGTTAGGGTTAGGTCTCTGGTACGTCTTAGATGACCTCCAAGACCTTATAATGGGTCAAATAATGGGATTCGGAAGAAGTAAAATAGATGATATTAACTGTATCCATCCAGATAATCTTACAACAACAACAAAAATGTTCCCTTTCCTCTCAAGGTTACACAAGTAAAGAGCGATATCAAATCTATTACTAGTTTTTAGTTTGGGTGGTGTTTTTCACCTTTTTGGATCTTCATTAGGACTTTATTTTTTTGTTAACCTTTTTTTCATTATTCTATGACTTTACTCTAGATTTCCTTTATATGTCTAGGACTTGTGTACGAATGATATGGAAAGCATCTCCACCAACAACCTAAAACAACAGGGGACACCGAGACACACAGCAACACCGGATTAGCAAACAGTCTAGACGGACACACCTAAAACAACATGGGACACCGACGCACACAGCAACACCGGATTAGCAAACAGTCTAGACGGACACACCTAAATAACATGGGACACCGACACACACAGCAACACCGGATTAGCAAACAGTCTAGACGGACACACCTAAAACAACATGGGACACCGACGCACACAGCAACACCGGATTAGCAAACAATCTAGAAGGACACACCTAAAACAACAGGGGACACCGAGACACACAGCAACACCGGATTAGCAAACAATCTAGACGGACACACCTAAAACAACATGGGACACCGAGACACACAGCAACACCGGATTAGCAAACAGTCTAGACGGACACACCTAAATAACATGGGACACCAACACACACAGCAACACCGGATTAGCAAACAGTCTTAGTCTAGACGGACACAACAAAAACAACATGGGACACCGACGCACACAGCAACACCGGATTAGCAAACAGTCTAGAAGGACACACCTAAAACAACATGGGACACCGACGCACACAGCAACACCGGATTAGCAAACAGTCTAGACGGACACACCTAAAACAACATGGGACACCGAGACACACAGCAACACCGGATTAGCAAACAATCTAGACGGACACACCTAAAACAACATGGGACACCGAGACACACAGCAACACCGGATTAGCAAACAGTCTAGACGGACACACCTAAATAACATGGGACACCAACACACACAGCAACACCGGATTAGCAAACAGTCTTAGTCTATACGGACACAACAAAAACAACATGGGACACCGACACACACAGCAACACCGGATTAGCAAACAGTCTAGACGGACACAACAAAAACAACATTGGACACCGACACACACAGCAACACCGGATTAGCAAACAATCTAGATGGACATCCTCGACCACGAATGACAAGACAAATTGAGGGAGACTTAAGAACACACGGCGACGACTTTGAACGACCATCAGCTATATCATAAAAAATAGCGAATGTAGTAGTTACCCGGATTACATGTGCACAACCCTCCCATTAACTCGAATACCAAGACGCTGATATTTTGTATAAACGCCCTCCTGTAGTTACATTACAGATAAGGCAATAAAAAGTAAGGCTCTGTGTGACACAAAAAAGGCAGTAAAAAGTAAGGCTCTATGTGGCACAAAAAGGCAGTAAAAAGTAAGGCTCTATGTGACACAAAAAACATTTGGAATATGGGAAACAGGCTGTGGTGGTTGAAGCGAGCTCATGATAAATCACCGAGGAGGGACCAGGGCCCAATCTTTTCTGATGTACAGCACTCGTCATAGAGTCCCGACGTCATGGTTGGTCATTATTCGATGTTTTGTTTTACTTACATTATTGTGTGTGTTGACCTCAACAATGCTTTTAGGACATTAAAAGGGGGGAAAACACACTGCGATCGTCATTGAAAATAAATTGAAATTTCATTGGAGGCCATCTGTCGAAATTGACATAAAGGATAGCGGAAGGGGTAAGCCTTTACTGAATGAATAGTATATGCCACATAAAAATCAAACTTGCTTAGGTTTTATTTTTCATCCAATATTAAAGATAGAAGCCAGAAATATTCGGCCTACGTCCTTCAATGAATGTTTTAAATGCAGGGAAACATGAAACATAAGAAAACATCATTTTGATATATTGTTAAGGATTGACCATCCACTCTGTAGGACATCGCTTTATGGGATCTCTACATTTGCCTGTCTATAATAAATGTTTCTGTCATCATCAAGGTCCGCAGCCACAAAATTGATGAATCCTAAATACTTTGTAAAGGTTATAGATGTTAAAGTGTCAGATTTGGGAGATCCAGTGACTGAACAATCAATACTGAACGAGAAATCGCCAGGGGTAATACCGGCAGATATTTCTTACTAACGGCAAATCAAGTTACAGTCGGAAATTGTGGAAATCAATGTATGATACACGTTACATGTATTTACGACAATCATATGGAGTGTTTAATACCCCTAGCTTGTGAGGCTATGTCTAGGCTACGCCACTTAACCAATAATGAAATATTGATTGTGACAGTGACAACCTAGCCAAGCTAAATTGGTTCCTCGTATCAACCTCTGTCTATAGAAGCCAGCTTCTTATTAGCTCCATACAAAGAGAATCAAATCTTGTTTGGGTGCCAGTTTTATCGCACAGCCGTTTTTAAGTAAATGCTTTCCGAGGCGCGAAATACGAATAATTTCACGAGTACATGCATAAGGTCAGCTAAACCGAATGATCTATCTGTGCAACAAATCACATTTTAAGTTGTGCAGCAAATCACATCGTGTTGTACTTCGGAAAAAATCACACCGTTTTAAAATGAAAAACAAATCACGCGATTTCATTAATTTGATATAAAAAGACCACCTGGGAACACATTAGGCAACATACAAGAAACAATGGACTAGAGACAAAATGAAAACAAAATAACAGAGCAAACAAATAAACAAACAACAGCTCAACGATACATACAGCAATAACAGACAAAATACAAACAAACAATAGAGCAACGAGACACAACAATAACAGACAAAATGAAAAACAACAGAACAACGAAACACACAACAAAAACAGACAAAAAAACAACAGCTCAACGAAACACACAGCAATAACAGACAAAATACAAACAAACAATAGAGTGACGAGACACACAACAATGACAGACAAAATGAAAAACAACAGAGCAAACAAATAAACAAACAACAGCTCAACGAAACACACAGCAATAACAGACAAAATACAAACAAACAATAGAGTGACGAGACACACAACAATAACAGACAAAATGAAACAAAATAACAGAGCGAACAAATAAACAAACAGCAGCTCAACGATACATACAGCAATAACAGACAAAATGCAAACAAACAATAGAGTGACGAGACACACAACAAAAACAGACAAAAAGCAACAGCTCAACGAGACACAAACAAAAACAAAACAACAGAGCAACGAGACACACAACGATAACAGACAAAATGAAAAACAACAGAATAAACAAATAAACAACAGCTCAACGAGACACACAGCAATAACAGACAAAATGCAAACAAACAGAGCAACGAAACACACAACAATAACAGACAAAATGCAAACAAACAATAGAGTGACGAGACACACAACAATAACAGACAAAATACAAACAAACAATAGAGTGACGAGACACACAGCAATAACAGACAAAATGAAAAACAACAGAGTAACGAAACACACAACAATAACAGAAAAAATACAAACAAACAATAGAGTAACGAAACACACAGCAATAACAGACAAACTGAAAAACAACAGAGTAACGAAACACACAGCAATAACAGACAAAATACAAACAAACAATAGAGTGACGAGACACACAACAATAACAGACAAAATGAAACAAAATAACAGAGCAAACAAATAAACAAACAACAGCTCAACGAAACACACAGCAATAACAGACAAAATACAAACAAACAATAGAGTAACGAAACACACAGCAATAAGAGACAAAATGAAAAACAACAGAGTAACGAAACACACAGCAATAACAGACAAAATACAAACAAACAATAGAGTGACGAGACACACAACAATAACAGACAAAATACAAACAAACAACAGAGCAACGAAACACACAACAATAACAGACAAAATACAAACAAACAACAGAGCAACGAAACACACAGCAATAACAGACAAAATACAAACAAACAATAGAGTGACGAGACACACAACAATAACAGACAAAATACAAACAAACAACAGAGCAACGAAACACACAACAATAACAGACAAAATACAAACAAACAATAGAGTAACGAGACACACAGCAATAACAGACAAAATGAAAAACAACAGAGCAAACAAATAAAACAACAGCTCAACGAAACACACAGCAATAACAGACAAAATGAAAACAAAATAATAGAGCAAACAAATAAACAAACAACAGCTCAACGAGACACACAGCAATAACAGACAAAATGCAAACAAACAATAGAGCAACGAGACACAACAATAACAGACAAAATGAAAACAAACAATAGAGCAACGAAACACACAACAATAACAGACAAAATGAAAACAAAATAACAGAGCAAACAAATAAACAACAGCTCAACGAAACACTCAACAATAACAGACAAAATGAAAAAAAACAATAGAGCAACGAGACACAACACAAAAACATACAAAAAGAAAACAAAACAACAGAGCAACGAAACACACAACAATAACAGACAAAATGAAAAACAACAGAGCAACGAGACACACAACAATAACAGACAAAATGAAAAACAACAGAGCAACGAGACACACAACAATAACAGACAAAATGAAAAACAACAGAGCAACGAAACACACAACAATTACAGACAAAATGCAAACAAACAATAGAGCAACGATATAAGACAAAATGCAAACACATGAGACACACAAAAATACCCCCACCAGCAGACACACCGAAAGATGAATGACAATATACTGAGGGAGATCAATGTAGACGTGAAGCCTACATTTGACTGTCATCCGCTTTATTACAGCAAATGGTGTCCATATACGGAGTACATACGCACAAAAATAAGTACAATGTGTAAATATAAAAGTATTATTAAATTTGATGAGATTTTACGTTTTGTAAAAGAATTGGCGAATTGAACAAAATGAAAATATAAATCAAACGGGAGCAAATGAACGGGACCAATGAAGTTTGAACATGGTCAGCGGATAGAAAAAAAACATAATAGTGTAAAAGTCTTCATGGCGGACCGAAGAAGACGGGAACAAGACTTCTGTAGACAGTGATAAGTTGGTTAAAGAAATGTCAAGGTTTAGAAGACCATAAGTAAACCACGCCTATAGCGTAACTAAGGTTGTCAAAAGAACCCCGCTTTTTATTCGCTAAAATCCCTCGAGACATTTTAATGATCAACATGCAATTCTTAACTTTATTAAATATCATGATATCCTTTTTGACTTCAATGAGATCCAGAGATTTATGAATAGCATTAAAACATCAGTGAGTTACCGATACATAATCAATCAGTAGTTTGTTCCGTCAACTGGGGGTGTCAAACCCAATCCTTAAATGACTAACTACAATTAGTTTTCCTAGAAACACAGATCCAATTACATTTTCTTCAATTTCCATTTGATGGTTTATCAACATAATACAAACATACCCATCCCTGTATATAGGAGTTAATGAAGATGATGTCATTTTTTCTATAATGTGGGTTTTCTTTCTAGATAACTGGGACTCGCATGGAAAATACGTGCGCTTTGGAATGTTACCATTTTCTTGGCTTCTTGAAAAATAGATTCTATGCCTCTTATTTTAGACGCTCGGTTTATTCTTTTTATCCTGGTAATTGTTCTGGGGACACCTGATTGGAAATTCATGATTGAAATTGCTTCGGAATGTGAAACTGATAAGACTTTATATTTTCTGGAGTACATTAATCATATCCAGCTAATTTATGTCATTATGAGTAATACCTGGAAAAAGAATCTAAATAAGCGGGATTATCTCATATTATGTAGGTAAAGATAGGACAAGTCTTCCTTTGGAATTTCACAATTTTTTTTCCAATTGTGTAGGACGTTAGTAGTACAAATACTTCATCAATCAACAAGAATAGAGGAAAAAAGACTGATTACTAGTAGAAAGTTTAAGTTCAAGTAAAGAGCAAGAAGATTTCTGAAAACATCTTTCAAAACGCATTGCTAGTTTCCATCTTATCTAGCATATTATTTATCGAGATTCAAAGGAGAACTTTGTAATTTACATGCCGACATAATAGCCCGTCAGTAACCCTAACCCCCTTCTACCACCTCAGATCTGTACCGAGTGAGACTACATACAATAGTCAAATGGCTAAATATTTTGCCTCTTTTGTCGTGTAATCTTTAAACAGTTACACGATATTGGGGATAAAGCAGGATATTTACCTGTGCTTGATATAGCTATGTATAATGGAATATCTTAACAAAGCGTGACCCAGGATTGGGATCATAGAGTCGTCTCACATACCTGGGTGATTGACAGGTGCAAGCACAGTTACCTGGCCTTTCGCCATCCCTCACATGTACAATAATGATTTACACGCCATGACACATGTTTACACATAGTTAAATTCGTTGAGATCATTTTGCGGTCTTTATTGCCTACAAGAAAATACCTTTCAAAGGAAAAGAAACGCCATCATTCAAAACTGCAAACTAATTTGACTTGTGATTAGAGTCTGAAAGTTAGTCGAAAAAAAGTAGTCAATTTAATATTAATGATCCGACTACATACACTCCGAAAAAAACCCTTCAAAGCAGAAATGTTTATCAGAAACGCAATGACTCAGAAGTGAGTCGGTGTAACTTAGGATATGACTCTATGAGGGACCCAATACAAAGTAGTATAGTCAGTGGCGGTTAATTAATGTTTTTTCAAGATCTATTGTAGAAATAATTTCGGTTCTACATAACACCCTCTGTCTGAGTATTAATTTTACAACATGTAACTTTTAAAAATCTTTAAAAAAAAACACACACACACACAAAACAAAATAAAAAAAAACAATGGGACTTTTTCTTCTAGTTCGTATTATCCGAGTCTGTTTCAAATCAAATACAACGTATTGCCATTTCCCATGATTCTGTATAAGAAACGGTGGGCTCAGGACACAACGGGCACCCTCCCTCCTCCTCCTTCACGTTCTACGTTGGACAACTCTAACAGTTAAACATTTAGGAAAGAAAATCAATTTTCAATCATCTGTAGATGATCAAACACGCTGCATATGAACAAAGCTATAAGGGCAAAGCGCCATCACACGCTCTGTCGATTAAAAAAGTACCCAATCGAAATCCCTTTGTCAACACAAGCAATTCTATCAAATGTAAGCCGGGCAATTTAGATTGAAAGCACAAGGTGGATCGATCCTCGTCATCCGAGTGCAACATAACAAAGTGAGTGCATTATGTCGTAAATATTCCTTCGTCAATATGTCAACAATGATTTTCCTAAATCTGTTGCCATTATAATGACTAGGGAGATATTTAGCGCTATGACAGACACCGAATACCTGAGGTGATTCGCAGTTAAGGCTCGTTGTGCGACATATTGAAGAACTTAGACAAGTATATACTTTCTCCTCAACATTGTTCAATATTGTGGTTGTTCAATCGTGGGATTAGATGATTTTCTTCCTATTTGAGATATCGAACCAGAAAACAAGATAATCTGAATTCCAAGTAATAGCACACTGATCAAAACCAGATTATTTTATGCCCGCGATTTAATGATTTAGCAGTAAACAAAATTGTTCTGGCTTTAAGAAAAAAAAACCGTTTTAAAACGATATGTTTTCTATAACAGGAGTCTTCTCAACTCTTTCAGTCTTTTTAAAAAGTGAATCTCAAACAAGAACTATTTTCCAAAGACAAATACTCCCCGCTGTAGTTTTGACCAATACTGCAGACCATGGTCCTCTGAATAAAACCATATTTGGTCTTGAACCTTTACCATTTGGTCATAAAACTTTGATTGTAGGCAATCTAATTCCATCCAAGTAGGTCTAGAATAACTTGACCTATGTCTTTTGACCAAAAAATCTAAAGAGGTCATCCTTTCATCTTGAGCAATCTATGTGTGAAGTTTCAACGTTGTTGGTCAAGTAATTTCATTGTACATCTAGAATTACTTGAGTTATGATATGGAAACAAAAGCTTGACCTTAGCCCTTTTCATCTCTTTTATTCATAGACCAATAATATGTTGTGGGCCAAGAATAACTTAAGCTGTGGTGTCGAAAATCTGTTTTCTAATACAACACCAAGTTTGATCTTGATCTTAGACCCCAGTAATTAGAGGCTCTCACTAAGGTCATGAACATTCTTTATGCAAAGTTCTATCACTAGGTTTAAGAATTTTTTTTAGGTTCGCAAAAGATGTTTAAAGCCATACATGTAAAGCATAACTTTTACGTTTTGATCCCAAAACAACAGGGATCCTCATCTCTTCATTGACAATATTTGTGAGGAGTTTCATCGCTGTACGTAATAAGAAAACAATCAGTCATGTCGCGGAAAAAGCTGTCCATCAAACATAAAAAGTGTGACCTTGACTTTGACCTTTCTGATATATGGCGATGAAAATGAGTAACTTACCTGCTGATTTAGAGGTGAATTTGTCTCGATGGGCCGCACATACAGCCAGCAGGCGATATCCGAGGTCAAGGTCATATCCAGGCTGCGATGCTACTCGACTCACAACCTGGAAAAAACAGTATTACTAAAATCAAATGTCATAGGTAAGCTAAAGTAAAAGTAATATGTTTCTGTCCTTAAAGCTGCCCACTTTCAGTAAGTTAACATTACAAAAAATGTTGCGAAGCAAGGAGCTGACATCGTCAGACCTTATTTGCTCTGCAATTGGTTTAAAAATCGGGATACAACAGTTTCAATAAAACCTGTGTTTGTGAAATACGAATGCCCCCGTCGGCATCTTTGTTAGTATTAACGCCATTTCCTGTTCAGTGGGTGAAAGGTCAAGGTCACTATGTAAAAAATGTTGGTATCAATAGAAAGGTCTTATCACAAGGAATACACATGTGAAAAATCAAAGCCTTATCACTTACCATTCAAAAGTTGTGTTCAATGTTTAAAGTTTTTGAAAAGTATGTCAAAGGTCAAGGTCACAAGGTAAAAAATACTGGTACCAACAAGAAGGTCTTGTCACAAGGAATACATATGTGAAATATCAAATCCCTATCACTTACCATTCAAAAGTTATGCTCAAAGGTCATGGTTTTTGAAAAAGGGTCAAAGGTCAAAGATGCTGGTATCAATAGAGAGGTCTTGTCGCAAGGAATACACATATGAAATATCTTATCCTACTTACCATTCAAAAATTATGCCGAGTGCTAAAGTTTTTGCCACGAACAGACAAACAGACGGACAGGCCAAAAACTATATGCCCCGAATCTTTGTTTCCGGGGGCATAATAAAAAATGTGATTGATGTCAACAGAGTAAACTCGTTGAAAGTTGACATATCCGTTCACCTCATTTCTTTTTATCTCATTTATTATTTTTTCTTAGCTCCTTCCTGTTTGAGATCTGTGTAAAACACAACTGCAGAGAATTCTTTTTAAAGGAAAACTGGAAGTGTTTGGGGTAATATTTCAAGAACTTTTTAATCATGAACGATTGCCTCATTTTTTTGTGTTAGCAAGAGAAGATATTGGGCATCCATGTAATCTGTATAGCCTCATCCCTCCGTAAGGACTTGCTAATCGAATGTAACTTCTATTCAGTTCTTTAAAACGTTGTTTTGTTAATTTTCTTCCATTTTCTGATTTTCTTTTTTTTTCATTTTGCTCGTCTGACTCAAATGCTTTCGTCAACAAACATAGTGCGATTGGTATAACGTTATCATGTAAGTATCTACATATAACCTCTAGCCAGAATCTGTTCAGTCTAATGCTTTTTCAAATCCCCAAGGAGAATACAAGAGAACCATCTACAACAGGTCCAAGTGAGCAGTACAGACCTCGTGGGCCTCTTGTTGTCTTGTTTTCCCTTTTCTTAAACAGTCTTTAAGCTATGGTTCGATGTCATATTTTTTTCATCTTTTGACATACTTTTGATGGAAGGTTAAAGCTTCTCATAACGATATCTTATATTAATTAGAGATCCCTTCAGTGGTGCTCTGTAACACCAATATAGACATTAAGATCATTAGGTAATAACAAGTTTACAGAGAAAACCTATTCATTACCGCATTGTCTAATTAGCCCTTTAATGATAGTCAAATCCCTTCTGTCACCGCGACCGCCAAACAGCACTCGAATCAATTAAGAAATTAAGAGACACAGAGAGTGAAAGCTTTGATAGGAGAGATCGATTCGATCTTCTAGCTTCTCTATCTTTGCAATCATTTACCAACATTAAGGCTATCGATCGCTACAAAGAAAACGATATGCTTAGCCGTGTATTAACTCCGAAGGTTCCCAATCTGCCCGAGCAATCCGCGTCCGCTACCTTTCGCTCAACGATCAATACAAAATAAATTTTACCTTATTAGTGTAAACATGTTGAAACAGTAATAATCCATAACCAGGGACAAAGGACGGCAAGCATTAGCTTTCTATTTAATTGTGTCTTCCTTTTCCCTGGCTTTATGGGAGATTGATTAAATCTAATCTGATCATTCGTTTATTCGGCTATTGTGAAAGTTGCCGTGATCGCCGCACATTGCTTGTTCTGCTACACTTTAGCAGCGTCCTTTTCGATGGCTGTTGATGTTACACCGCCAGTGTGACCAGGGGTCATTCTTATTGACCAATATTGGCACTTGACAAAATTTCTCACTTTTGACAGCATGTCATAAATAATTACAATATTTGTCCGAAACAAACATCTCAACTGAAGAAAACTTATTTTCGCGACCTGCAATTATTTGCGCACAGTGCTTTAAATAAATAGCATAACTTACATCCGATCAATTACAGTCATAAAAAGATTCATACATATCCTCCTCAGTTTAAATTAAAATGACATTTTTAATTCAAATACCGTATGAATAGTCATACAGATCAGAAACGAAAGGTTCAAACTAAAAAGACATCGGCTTGCTGTAAATGTAAAGTTTGGTGACAATCTTTGCATTGGTTCCTGGAAGATTTGACGAAATTCTGTTAAAGGAGAAATCGAAAATGCGTAGAGTCGACATGAAACCTTGTCAGTCATTTTTTTATCTACTGAACGGATCCAATAACATAGTCAAAAAACTTGTGCATACATGTACGTTTGTTTTCTGAACGTTTTGATAGATGTCTGTACAACTATGATGTCTGAAGAATCGTCGAAAATGACATTGGATACTCGAATCCAGTAAAAATTTTGCCACATTCTGTTCGGCAGTTGCCAAGAAGTCGATTACGCGAAAATTCTATGAACGACGGATGGCAGCCAAATTATGGCAAGGACGATATCTTTGCTCAAAGATGGACCTACGGACTGACAGATAAGACGGCCTATAGACAGCGGACCTCTGAATCTCCGATTACGGGGCATGGAGTTTTTATATCAAAAGTAACTGCTGTCGGAGAAACTGAAACTATCTAGTGCAACAAACAAGCTCGTATATACTTCATATTTACTAACACACTTCATGACATTTATATCAATAATTGATCCTGTATTTATTCCTTATTTTCCCGTTCTTTTTGTCTCGTAGCCATCCGTCAATTTGAGGCGTATTATATTATAAATACCTACTGCCATTGGCGGGGATATGACCGACTGTGTTATTCGTAAACAACAAACAAATCAGCGTTTATTGATTTCCATTTATTGCACATCATCGTGATTTTGTAATTCGTTAAGTACCAGCGTAAAAGACCTTGTTCATCGCCTACCATCTAATTTTCCGGGAATAGCTTCCGCAATTAATGAATTTTTCTCAATCCCCTCTCAGCTCTACCTAAATTAAGTTTCATTTAATGTCAACATTTTTTTAAACTCAATTGAACGTGTTATATTTTTGCGATTAAATTTTGTTATTTTTCTTTGACTCCTCTTAGATTATTCAATAGCCTTTTATGATAAAAACGGAGGAAATTAAAATTGTTTTAATTTCACAATTCATGCCAAGTAGGGAAGGTCTTTGGTTGACAGAGATGAAGAGTATTACCTGTAGAGTAAGCATGTATGACTGAAGAGCAAAATTACATCAACGTCTTTTTTTTCTTTTTACTAGAAACCTATTGACCCCTTCAAAGTACAGATAAAATAAGACCAAAAATACAGATAAAAGACCCAGAATCAACTTTTTCTTCTTTTTTTATCTATAAACGACTGGGAGGGGGTTTAATGTCAACTTTATTTTCGCATAGATTAAAACCAAAAAGCAAAACAATCTCAACATTTACTGTGCTTGACCGCTCCTTCATGAACAATCAATGACTTTTGAATGGAAACAATCGCAATGATCCGGCTCTTATTTGTCATATAATGCAGCTATCCTATTAAAACTCTCGCGGGCGTTGATGCTCAATGTAAAGGGGATCGATAAGGCAGTGAATTACCAGATACGGGTCCTCTCAATCTATTACAATAAAGTCGCCGCTAGAGGACGCTAAGTGTCAATGTTCATCTCATGAATTACTTCCTGGAAAAACAAGGACCATCAAAACGGTCGATAAGATTCCAGGAATCATATCGGGCACCAAAATTATAAGTTTTAAAAAGCAAATAAATAAGGCTGGCTACTGGCACCAAAATTATAAGTTACAAAAAGCCAATAAATAAGGCTGGCTATTAAAATTAAAATTGTAAGACTTGCCTATTGCAGTGTTTAATCTGATACCTGTCTAAGCCACCCGCAGAAAAGACAAAGACCTGCCGAGCATAATCCCAAAATTACATGCCTACAATCACGCCTAATAGTACAAGCCCTAATCTTAATCTGCCTAGCCTTACTACCTACCGAGCATAATCCCGAAATAAATGCCTACAATTACCCCTAGCAATACAAGTCCTAATCTTGGTCCTTTAAAAACGAGCTGCCTGGCATTACCACCTGCCGAAATAATACCGAAATAAATGCCTACACTTTACGCCTAGTGATACAAGTCCTTAAACGAGCTGCCTTGTATATCATAATACCGTGCTAAATGTCCACAAGTCCTTATCTGATCATTTTCAAGGACTTGCCTAGCATAACTATCCACCGGGTATAAAACTCCAAAAATTGCCTACAATTACGCCTAGTTATACAGTCCAAATCTTGATCATTTAAAAACGATCTGCCTATCAAAACTACCTGTCGAACATAATACCGAAATGAATGTCTACAATTACGCCTAGTAAAAATAATCTCAATGTTCCATTCAAAGGAACTGCTTAGTAAAACTACCTGCCGATCATAAGACATAAGAAAATGCCTACATGACCTTAGAAAAGATGTGTATGATGCCAAGCAAAGAAATGCCCTACCATTACCACTCATAGAAAATAACATAGTAACCGATAAAGAACCTGCTGTGTATAAATCTGAGGGGAGTTTTCTCAGAAGCTAGTGAGATATTCCTTGCCGTACATACATATTTAATGAAACCAGAACGAAATTGATAAAAAAAAATACCAAATTAGATTAAAAGCCTCGATAAAGAAATACAATGGCTGCGTTGAAACCGATCCCATAATCCCAATATCGAGGCCTGTTTCGTTCGCCTGATAGCAAAGATATTGAAATGTCATCTGTAAGCATGGGGTTAGGGTTAGGGTTAGAAAAGCATGTATATCCCGTAGCGTAGCACTCTACGATCAAATGGCCATAACCATGATAACAGGGGGAACTTGCAACCCATGCTAATATTGATAATGGTTTTTTTTTACTACACAAGGTCACTTCCATATTCTATTCCACTTTGTGAATCTTGTCATGTACTATTCCAAATATCTCACTGACTTAGGGTCGCCGTAAATATTCCTCGACTCGACTTTGATCCAAGATGCACTGCAAATATAACATGCCTTATTTTTCGTTTCCTTGCTTTAAGAACTATTAAAATAGCTTTTAAATGCAGTGACTTCGCACATTTCTGGATCTATCTCAGATCTTTTGCTTATTGAAACTCGCTTAAGCTCAGAAAAGGGTCAAAAGTCATTTCCGTTTGAAATAAATTACTCAGCTCAAAAGTATATCTCAAAACCTCGTAAATGCAAAAATCCCTCGTTACTTTCAAGAACATGTGCAGCCAAAATATTTTGGAGCATTACCCCGAGAAACAAAGAAATACCAATCCTTCTATTAATATACTCGTATAAAACAAAACAGAATTCCTAGATTGACGAGCTAGGAAAAGTTTAAAACACAATCTGTTTAACGAAATCTTTGGCACAACACATTAAAGTTTCAGAATTCATTTCAAGACAGTAATTTTTGCAAAATTAAAATCAAATAATTCTTTCCTCATCAGTTGACAGTAATGAAGGGGAAATTACGTAATCATCAACTAAAAAGCGTTATACGCTAAGAAAAGAGCATAAACAGATTAATTAAAAACTCAACATTGATTTGGCGTGGCCTTAAATAAGACGGTATCTACAGAGGCAATGAGGGGTGATTGTGTAAAATCACGCGCGGAACCCTGTTACATAGCCAATTGGTAAATGATAAATATTAGCAGGATCTCAGTGGGTGAAGGGAAATGAATACTTCTTGTTTCTATGAAGTATGTTGCACTACAAAATGAGAGAGGAACTTGTAAAAAGCTTTATACACGAGGATAAGTATTATTACTTTTTAGAATGGTAAACCAGAGTGGATGTGACGATTTAGTTTTGGTTGGGTAGGTGGGACATCCATAATATTAAACAGTATACATCATCAAAATGACGTCAGACAAAAGAATTTTCTACAGCAGCTGTATTGTTGGCACCTAATCACATCAAAGATATTTTTTCCAGAATGACCGTGTTTTTATGTTTATCTGTTTGGATTTATCTGAAGGTCACTAACCTTTACCCTTTGATATGAATTCTACCTCTGATGATTTAGTCCTATTGTTGACAAACAGACAAACGGAAGTATGATCATACAGAGAGACAATGCATGTATATTGTTCTTTTCAAATTTTCGATTAATTAGTACATGTACTAGCTTTTTTCGATATTAACCATCTCTTTTCTGTTCGTTTGTATTTGCTTCTTCCCTTTGATGTAATTTTGTTGGGACTTTGTTTTCAATAATCATTCATTGTTATTCTATTCTTCAAGATATCAAATTCGGGTTTATCTCTTGGAAATATTTGTTATGTAAGATGAATTTTTTTTCTGAAAACCTTTTGTGTCTAAACTATTTCTATTAATCATTTGGGACGAATAGACTGTTCTCGACATGACTGGTGGATGTCTGCCACTGATCAGCGGATCGAGACTTCTTGACAAGTGAAACTGCAATTGGGATCGATGTTCCAGAAAATTAGTCGTTCTTCCCCACTCCTCTTTCGTTATATTGCTTTTGTGAGATTAAGTTGTTTTATGAATTAGGAGATTTTTAGTCTTTCTTTAAGAGCATTGAACATTCGATAAACTATCTAAGCACTATAGATGTCAATATTCCCCTCCATTCCTGTTATAGGAGATAAAAACTAAGGTAATAGGGATCGACGAAAAGGGGTTATTAATTACAGCTGATATTTCTACATCAATAATAGAAGTTAATCCATTTGAAGGTTATACCATCGCGCCAAGAATCCCCTGTTCTTTTATTATCAATAATTACAAAATAGAGCCATACAATAACAAACTAGCCATGCTGCCTCGAAGAGACTCGGATCGATTGAATCGGAACTAAATTGGCTTCTTTTTGTGTCCGTATTATTTGTTACGCAGCAGAAATGATCATTGGTTAATGGATTTATCCACATAGCTATCCTCTGCCGTGAAATCACCGAGAAAAAACTAAAATGGCAGGAGTGGATGACAGTTACGAGTAGACCGCGAATCCAGGGCAAAAAATAAAAAATAAACTGGCTTAACTGATGTTTAAGATGTTAAATATTGGCGGAATTAAATTTCTGTTAATTTAATCGCATAATTATAAAACCAAACAGCATTATTCTTTCTTTATATGTAGAAGGGTGAAAACTAACAACTAAAATTCAAAATACTATTTTAAAAAAAGAGGGGAATCAGTAAAACTGACGATTTAAAAACGCTAACAAATGCTTGATACTTTTAGAAAAAATATCTTTTTTCAAGCTCTTACTGATAATATTCTTTTAGACGGAGGAAACATTGACGTGTACGAGTTGTCCTCCGTGGCCTACAGTGAGACCCGTTCATGCCGAGATCAATTACCAGTCAATTGTGTACACGTTATCTGGTAGAGCAGACTAAAACTAGATTTTTGTCAGATAGAGTTCTCACTTCACGTCAATTTAGACACGGGATCATAGTGGGGCTTTCCCTCAACTCTAGATAGCTAGCATGCCGAAATAAACCTAAATATTGATCTGCCATGCAGGAGATTACTCCAAGTTAATTTTACCAAATCGGTTGGGAATTTGTTGTAAAGTGATAAATCTCGACCAGGATAGATGTATCGAGATAAAATGCACGATATTTGATGTGTAAATAGGCTTGCATAACAATAATTCTAACACCAAATAATGTGCTTCATTTTACATCCTTTTTAAGGCCAATTTTGCAGTATCGGTAACATTTTTTAAGAAAAAGAAAGAAAAACCCCGTACTAGATGATTAATTACAATATGGTTTTATCCTGCAAGTACGAGGTTCTAAGAAGATGACATGATATCCCTGGGCGCCATTAACATAATGCTACTATGAATTCAGTGGCACACTTACGGAGCAAATCATCCGGGGGCTCGTAAAAATATAAACCTTTGACAACCATTGGCGGATGCCAAAAAGCGCCATCTAGGAATTAAAGTAGGAAATGATTGGGATCGTAATGTATTTCATATTGGAGAGAGTGTTTATGCTGGAGAATACTGGACAGAATTGATTTAGACGATCTTTCTAGTTGTATTCTTTGCCTTTATCACTGTCCTAAGTAATTAACTTGTCGACGGCCCCACAATTTGTCGATATTAGCTTTCAAACTGATAGAAAAGGCATCAAATTAGATGCATTGTAGGGATGGGCTCAATGTCTCCTCTGTGGCAAGACAGACCAAATGAAGAGATTATTAAATAATGAAAGATTGTGCCATCTTAGGGGGAAACGTTCATCAACACTTGAAAGAAAAACTTCTGAAGATATATAGCATTATCTTCCTAGCTTGAAAAGACAAAGAGAAAAATTGAAAATTTAACTTGAAAGAAAATGAAAAAAAAATAAATATATATATATATATAACAAAACAAAAAGAAACGCCACAAATTTAACACAGAGAAAGGTAACACGTAGAAAAAAAGGGAAAAAACCCCTTGTAACAGGTAAATGGACTATCCATAATCTATCCATAATCCTACAATTTCTGCAAAGGTATTTCACTGCTTATAGGAGATCGATGTCAATAAATACACAGATTTAGTTTGTGCTAATTTCAGTGATGACATAAATGATGTGGGTATCAATATATCCTCCTTCATACGGTACACCACCCAAACCATGTATAAACTACCTATACCCGCAATACAACCTGTACTTCATACGGTACACCACCCAAACCATGTATAAACTACCTATACCCGCAATACAACCTGTACTTCATACAGTACACCACCCACACCGTGTATAAACTACCTATACCCGCAATACAACCTGTACTTCATACGGTACACCACCCAAACCATGTATAAACTACCTATACCCGCAATACAACCTGTACTTCATACGGTACACCACCCAAACCATGTATAAACTACCTATACCCGCAATACATACGTCATAAAATGCCCTATTTATTATTGTGTTATTCGATGCTCTTTTGTGCAAACTTACATAACTATGAATAAAAAAAAAGAAAGATAATGAATTCCAAAGAAAATTGTTATTTGAAAATATGTATTAAAAGAAGCATTATCATTTGGTTTCAGAAAACCAATCTTTGAAATATAGATAATAATTCCACCTTTAAAATAAAATACAGACCCGTCCTAGTTATTCACACTGAGCTTGATATTCATTGATTTCCGAGCAGACTCTATCAAAAAAAAAAAAAAAAAAAAAAAAAAGGTAGCTTTAAACTGGCAAATATATATAAGCACGAATTCCAAATGCTGTAGTAACAATAATCTACAGAAGCCGTTGTTTAACAAAAACAAACATTATAATTTGGTAGGAGTAAGCATCTACTGTTCAACATGACTCCGTTCCGGAAAGTGACGTAGCTTGGAGGATCAGCTAGGATGTGAACAAAATTAAAGTTGTCGAGATAACTTTTAAATCGTTAAAAGCAGTAACAAGGACAGATCCACTGAAGTTTGATCGTTGGCCATCGACATGATAAGTGCAATAGAATTTATAATTGTCAAATTTCACGAATAATAAATTACATATTTTGTAAAGGTTAAAAGATTAAACTATATAGTTTGTCTCCAACCGTGCAAATGATTGCATAAATTGTAATAATATTTGTACAAATACCGTATTTAACTATTTGATATATCACGATAAATTATTTAAGCGTTTGGATGTGCAAGTTTTGTCGATGAACTCGGCCTTTACTTGATAATCTTGAAATATATACAGATATAGATAAGCCCCTCCTCTACTCGTCCCTCATACTTCAGTAGTCAAGTACAAGTCAATGTAGTCCTCTACTTGCAGGTAGTTAGAATTGGCGGCTGCAAAAAGGGGGAGGGGAGGGTCGGGAGAGGAGGACATTGCATCAACCATGTGTCTCTGGTACAAAGTCATCAAAATCAAAGATTCCCTGCTTTGATTACTCATATTTGAAAATCCAATTATAGAAGGGTTATACAGTAAAAGCGTAGCCCCCTCCCTTTTTTCTTAATAAATCTTGGATCCGCGAGTGTCTGGCTCCCGGTAAAATGTTATTATTTGATAAAAGTGTACTCTTTACCCAACTCTCGCCAATGAGAACCCTATCTTTTTTAATTCTATTCTCGTCTAGTTTATCTTTGACGGTGGAGTTGGGAGAAAATTCAATTTATTTATTGTCACCAAACTTTATTTTGTTGATTCAGTGGGTAAAGATTTACTGCTAGTAACTTGTCCTTCTTTAAATGCCCTGCTCGTCAAATAATACAATTAAACTTCGCTCAGGTGAAGTTTTTATTCATCGAGAATCCGGTAAAACTTTGGTATATAAAGTTTCAAATATCTTCTTTATCGAATCACATTCAACTCGAGATATGGATTGTACAGTTACGCTTTTCTAAGCGTACTTTGTCCGACTATCATCATCTGATAAAAGGTCTTGTTTGCTTAATGAAATCAAAATTGATCATTCTTACCATTCCTTCGATTTTTTGTTCAGCAAAACTGTTCGAGAAACAAAAATGTTTCTGAGGTTAGTTTTGAAATGAGCATGACTTTGTTTCGATAATATAGTTACAGAGAAATTCATTGAGTTGTGTATTGTTTCCGGTTACGACGACATACGGACTTATAGAGCTTTACCAATAACAGACGGTTGTTGGCCGACGAAGTACGTCCGAACGAAACGCGACGAAACTCACCAGACATAAGGGGTCGTGCATAAAATACATGACATATCTTTAAATAAAATTAAACAAAACTCTATCAGTACTGCAGTCAATAATAAAAAAAACATGAATAAAAACATATCTAGTTATATGAATTCGTCTTAATAGACTTTTATTTAAGTTTTTGAAAGATATATCATGTTTTTTTTTTACTCGACCCTTATGTATGGCGAGTTTCGTCGCGTTTTGGACGTACTTCGTAGGCCAACAACCGTCTGTTATTGGTAAAGCTCTTATAAGCCGTGACTCCATACAGTGACATCAGGATACACTATATACAAACCTCACGATACGATATATCCCACGATACAGAGCTCACAATACCATAAATACCTCAATATAGAGCTCAACATACGACACCTATCACGGCAGAGAGCTCACGACACGATAGATGTCACGAGACAGAGCTCAAGATACGATACCTATCACGATACAGAGCTCATGATACGATAAATGTCACGAGACAGAGCTCATGATACGATACTTATCACGATACAGAGCTCATGATACGATAAATGTCACAATACAGAGCTCAACATACGATACCTATCACGATACAGAGCTCATGACACGATAAATATCACGAGTTAGAGCTCATGATACGATAAATGTCACAATACAGAGCTCAACATACGATACCTATCACGATACAGAGCTCACGATACGATAAATGTCACGAGACAGAGCTCAAGATACGATACTTATCACGATACAGAGCTCATGATACGATAAATGTCACGAGACAGAGCTCAAGATACGATACCTATCACGATATAGAGCTCATGATACGATACCTATCACGAGACATAGCTCAAGATACGATAAATGTCACGAGACAGAGCTCAAGATACGATACCTATCACGATACAGAGCTCATGATACGATACATATCACGATACAGAGCTCACGAAACGATAAATGTCACGATACAGAGCTCATGATACCATAAATGTCACGAGACAGAGCTCAAGATACGATACCTATCACGATACAGAGCTCATGATACGATGAATATTACGATACAGAAATCATGATCGAGACCTATCACGATATAGAGCTCATAATGCGATAAATACCACAACACAGAGCTCACGATAAAATAAATACCACAATACGGAGCTCACGATACGATATCAAAGATGCACTTTTTGTTCTATGTATAATTTGGAGACCAATTTATCTTGTAAGAATTGAGGAGTTGAAAATTTGTGAGAAGAACTGCCCAATATCATATTCCAATACTTCATGCAGTTAACTGGTTAATATGGCATGATACTTATTCTAAAAGAGAGGTTCTCCTACCTATGAGTGGAATGAATGTGGGATCCTGGAACCAAAGTTTTTCTAAACTTTATATCTGAACCAAGACGACTATGTCGCATCTGTACAACACGACGAAATATATGTTAATTTTGAACTTTTTGTTTGCTGAATATAAACAATGAAAGACAGACCAAAAAGCACGACATGTTAAATCTGCAAAATACGGAAACGAATCGTTTGTGCAACGATTCGGCTATACCTAAATTCGGTAAAGAGTTTAACTCCAAAGTAATCACGCATATCCTAGGACGTACTGAAGTTACTGTACAAAAAGTATAAATTTCCTTTTGGTGTAAAATGGCCTTCGCCACTAGACAATTTGAACTCTTACGGTTGTACAAGAATTCCGACGCACGAATCAAAGGGAAGACGATCGAACGGAATCAGAGACAAGATAAGGATACCGGAATAAAATAAATACAATAATGTACGATTTGGCTAAATCAGAGCTACTCACAGTAAGACAAGAAACAAGGCTGTTTTCAAACGGTCTCTGAAAGGCTCTAAGGTCTGAACACCAGTCCAACAGTTCCCGAGCAGCATTCTGAAAACCCGCTGGCGTCGCTAAATGCTGCAAAATGTCAAACATTTACAATTATTACTAAAAGGAAAGGAGGGAAGAGTTCATTATTCATTTTTACTTAATAGATATAAGTAACAAATTTCAGCTCCTGAAAATGACTGATTCTCAAATTCCTTTTTTCATTTTTTATTATTAAGGATTCCGACTTCCATCGGAATCCTTTCTGTTATTGTATTGTCTTTTCTTTATTCTTATTAAGGATTCCGACTTCCGTCGGAATCCTTTCTGTTATTGTATTGTCTTTTCTTTATTCTTAATTATTCTTATTATTATTATTATTCTTACCCACAAACCGTTCCGGTCACTTTACAAAAAAGTACAGCATCATATGAAAAAACGGAAAGTACCATGTGAAAGAGCATATGAAGATCTAAATTTAAAATTTTTTTCTTGTCGAAAAGTTCACATATGCCCCTGCTAGAGGTCATCAAAGGTAAAATCTTTAAAACCTTATAACTCCTTAACTAACCGTGCGATTTTAACGAAATTTGTTTTATATTGTTCTTTGGGAAATTTGCAAACTTTTATACCCTTACATGCTCGATAAAATATTTACGGTTTTCGCGCTATTTTGAGTTGAAAATGGAATTTTAAATTGGCACAGTGCCAATTTCTACAGTTTTTGAGATTCTGAGTTGAAACTTGGATGGTAGGTTACTTATAGGTAGTCATTGATGATGACTTAGTTTCAAGGTCAAATTATGATTCTCAAGGTCACAACAAACTTTTGCCTATAGAACAAAGACTATTTGACCTTGACAGTTCAAACTTCACAAAAACAATCATTGATCCAAGCCCTTTCACCTTGACCTTGACCCAAGGTCAAATTCTCAAGGTCACAACAAATTTTTTCCTATAGAACAAAGACCATTTGACATTGAGAGTTAAAACTTGACGCAAATATTCCTTGCATAAAGTCCTTTCACCTTGACCTTGACCCAAGGTCATTTGTTCGATTTCAAGGTCACAACAGACTTTTGTTGATAAAATATTGAGCTTTGAATAGATAAAAAGAAATCTTGATGAGAATTAACTAAAATGCTTATCTTTCATCCATGACCTTGGTTCAAGGTCAAATAAACTTTTTCAAGGTCATAACAAACATTTACTCTTGTAGGATTGATAGGATTTTGTTCTTAAATATTTATTCTTCACAGAAGTAGTACTTCTTATTTGATCTTTACATAGTAAGATAGATAACTCTTTTATTCTTGTTCTCTGTTTCCTTTTTTATCTTAGTAGCATTACTTGTCTGTACTTTCATGCTGTTGTCATTCTCTATTTATAGAAATTTTCTCATTGCTAATTCATCGTGCAATTCTTTTTGGGATAATAATTTAAAAGGATTCATAATGGATAGAATAGATACAGGAGTTTAAAGCCTTCCTAAACTTGAAAGGTATTCATTGTCTTTTTCTTCTTTTTTGTCGATAAATAGATAAGAGTCCCAAGTTAGACTTAAGCTCTTTTGACTCATTTGCTGAAGTGAATAAGGTACTAAAGCAACTTTTTTTTTCATCATCTTTATTCGGATTTTAACACTTCAGTTCCGAGGAAGGTCTAATAAAGGAGGAATCCGGCTGTTGCTTGCAACAGTAGCCATCTAGTTATTAAGGATTCCGACTTCCGTCGGAATCCTTTCTGTTATTGTATTGTCTTTTCTTTATTCTTATTAAGGATTCCGACTTCCGTCGGAATCCTTTCTGTTATTGTATTGTCTTTTCTTTATTCTTATTATTCTTATTATTATTATTATTCTTACCCCCAAACCAATCCAGAGACTTTACAACAAAGTACCGCATCATATGATTAAATGGAAAGTATCATGTGAAAGAGCAAATAAAGATCTTAATTTAAAATTTTTTTCTTGTCGAAAAGTTCACATATGCCCCCGCTAGAGGTCATCAAAGGTCAAATCTTTAAAACCTTATAACTCCTAAACTAACCGTGCGATTTGAATGAAATTTGTTTTATATTGTTCTTTGGGAAATTTGCAAACTTTTATACGCTTACATGCTCGATAAAATATTTACGGTTTTCGCGCTATTTTGAGTTGAAAATGGAACTTTAAATTGGCACAGTGCCAATTTCTACAGTTTTTGAGATTTTGAGTTGAAACTTGGATGGTAGGTTACTTATAGGTAGTCATTGATGATGACCTAGTTTCAAGGTCAAATTTTGATTCTCAAGGTCACAACAAACTTTTGCCTATAGAACAAAGACTATTTGACCTTGACAGTTCAAACTTCATAAATACAATCATTGATCCAAGCCCCATCACCTTGACCTTGACCCAAGGTCAAATTCTCATTCTCAAGGTCACAACAAAAAATTTCCCATAGAACAAAGACCATTTGACCTTGAGAGTTCAAACTTTGCGCAAATGTTCCTTACATCAAGTCCTTTCACTTTGACCTTGACCCAAGGTCATTTGTTCGATTTCAAGGTCAAAACAGACTTTTGTTGATAAAATATTGAGCTTTGAATAGATGATAAAATGTTATGATCGCTGAGCGATATAAGTCCCCTACCGGCGGCATATATTTATGTCCTGCAACTCTGCCTATGAATTACTCTTCATTTAAACATGAGTTTTAATTAAACTTACTCACTGTCTGTGCAGCTCAGTTCTGAGGTTTTATCTGCTTTATCGATTCGAAAAAGAGGTCAAGCGTGACGAAAGTTGAACTTGCTCTGTAACTATGCAAGACTAAGCTGAGTATCAAATCTTACCTGAATATCACTATTTGTTGCAGAAGAAAGTCTGGAAAACTGACAAAACTGAATTATGCAAGTCATCAAGGGGCATAACTCCTCGAAAAATAGGTCAAGCGTGACAAAAGTCAAACTTGCCCTGTAACTATCCAAGACTAAGCTGAGTATCAAATTTCACCTGAATATCTCTCTTTGATGCAGCTGGGAAAAGTCCGGAAACTGACAAAAATTGAATTTTCCAAGTCATCAAGGGACATAACTCCTCGAAAAATAGGTCAAGCGTGACAAAAGTTAAACTTGCTCTGTAACTATCCAAGACCAAGCTATGTATCAAATTTTCACCTGAATATTTCTATATGTTGCAGACAAAAGTCGGGAAAACTGACAAAAACTGAATTTTCCAAGTCATCAAGGGACATAACTCCTCGAAAAAAGGTTAAGGGTGACGAAAGTCAAACTTGCTCTGTAACTATCCAAGACCAAGCTGTGTATTAAATTTCATCTGAATATCTCCATCTGTTGCAGAAAAAAGTCCGGAAAACTGACAAAAACTGAATTTTCCAAGTCATCAAGGGGCATAACTCCTCGAAAAATAGGTTAAGCGTGATGAAAGTCAAACTTGCTCTGTAACTATCCAAGACCAAGATGTGTATCAAATTTCATCTGAATATCTCCATCTGTTGCAGAAAAAAGTCCGGAAAACTAACCAAAACAGAATTTTCCAAGTCATCAAGGGGCATAACTCCTCGAAGAATAGGTCAAGCGTGACAAAAGTCAAACTTGCTCTGTAACTATCCAAGACCAAGCTGTGTATCAAATTTCATCTGAATATCTCCATCTGTTGCAGAAAAAAGTCCGGAAAACTGACCAAAACAGAATTTTCCAAGTCATCAAGGGGCATAACTCCTCGAAAAATAGGTTAAGCGTGATGAAAGTCAAACTTGCTCTGTAACTATCCAAGACCAAGCTGTGTATCAAATTTCATCTGAATATCTCCATCTGTTGCAGAAAAAAGTCCGGAAAACTGACCAAAACAGAATTTTCCAAGTCATCAAGGGGCATAACTCCTCGAAAAATAGGTTAAGTGTGACGAAAGTCAAACTTGCTCTGTAACTATCCAAGACCAAGCTGTGTATCAAATTTCATCTGAATATCTCCATCTGTTGCAGAAAAAAGTCCGGAAAACTGACCAAAACAGAATTTTCCAAGTCATCAAGGGGCATAACTCCTCGAAAAATAGGTCAAGCATGACGAAAGTCAAACTTGCTCTGTAACTATCCAAGACCAAGCTGTGTATCAAATTTCATCTGAATATCTCCATCCGTTGCAGAAAAAAGTCCGGAAAACTGACAAAAACTGAATTTTCAAAGTCATCAAGGGGCATAACTCCACGAAAAATAGGTTAAGCGTGACGAAAGTCAAACTTGCTCTGTAACTATCCAAGACCAAGCTGTGTATCAAATTTCATCTGAATATCTCCATCCGTTGCAGAAAAAAGTCCGGAAAACTGATATTCGGACAGACGGAGGGACAGACGGACAGACTGACGGACGGACGGACGGACGGACGGACAGACAGACCGAGAGGAAACTAAGAGTCCCCTTCGGCGTTGCCGGTAGGGGACTAAAAAGGAATTTTGATGAGAATAAACTAAAATGCTTATCTTTCATCCATGACCTTGGTTCAAGGTCAAATAAACTTTTTCAAGGTCATAACAAACATTTACTCTTGTAGGATTGAGAGAATTTTGTTCTTAAATATTTATTCTTCACACAAGTAGTACTTCTTATTTGAACTTTACATAGTAAGATAGATAACTCTTTTATTCTTGTTTTATGTTTCCTTTTTTTATCTTAGTAGCATTACTTGTCTGTACTTTCATGCTGTTGTCATTCTCTATTTATAGAAATTTTCTCATTGCTAATTCATTGTGCAATTCTTTTTGGGATAGTAATTTCAAAGGAATCAAAATGGATAGAATAGATCTAGGAGTTTAAAGCCTTCCTAAACTTGAAAGGTATTTATCATCTTTTTCTTCTATTTTGTCGATAAATAAATAAGAGTCCCAAATTAGACATAAGCTCCTTTGCCTCATTTGCTGAAGTGAATTAGGTACAAAAGCAACTATTCTTTTTTCCATCTTCTTTATTCGGATTTTAACACTTCAGTTCAGAGGAAGGTCTAATAAAGGAGGAATCCGTCTGTTGCTTGCAACAGTAGCCATCTAGTTATTCTTATTATTATTATTATTATTATTATTCTTACCCACAAACCGTTCCGGTCACTTTACAAAAAAGTACAGCATCATATGAAAAAACGGAAAGTACCATGTGAAAGAGCATATGAAGATCTAAATTTAAAATTTTTTTCTTGTCGAAAAGTTCACATATGCCCCTGCTAGAGGTCATCAAAGGTAAAATCTTTAAAACCTTATAACTCCTAAACTAACAGTGCGATTTTAACGAAATTTGTTTTATATTGTTCTTTGGGAAATTTGCAAACTTTTATACGCTTACATGCTCGATGAAATATTTACGGTTTTCGCGCTATTTTGAGTTGAAAATGGAACTTTAAATTGGCACAGTGCCAATTTCTACAGTTTTTGAGATTTTGAGTTGAAACTTGGATGGTAGGTTACTTATAGGTAGTCATTGATGATGACCTAGTTTCAAGGTCAAATTATGATTCTCAAGGTCACAACAAACTTTTGCCTATAGAACAAAGACTATTTGACCTTGACAGTTCAAACTTCACATATACAATCATTGATCCAAGCCCTTTCACCTTGACCTTGACCCAAGGTCAAATTCTCATTCTCAAGGTCACAACAAAATTTTTCCTATAGAACAAAGACCATTTGACAGTGAGAGTTAAAACTTGACGCAAATATTCCTTGCATCAAGTCCTTTCACCTTGACCTTGACCCAAGGTCATTTGTTCGATTTCAAGGTCACAACAGACTTTTGTTGATAAAATATTGAGCTTTGAATAGATAAAAAGAAACCTTGATGAGAATTAACTAAAATGCTTATCTTTCATCCATGACCTTGGTTCAAGGTCAAATAAACTTTTTCAAGGTCATAACAAACATTTACTCTTGTAGGATTGATAGGATTTTGTTCTTAAATATTTATTCTTCACAGAAGTAGTACTTCTTATTTGAACTTTACATAGTATGATAGATAACTCTTTTATTCTTGTTCTCTGTTTCCTTTTTTATCTTAGTAGCATTACTTGTCTGTACTTTCATGCTGTTGTCATTATCTATTTATAGAAATTTTCTCATTGCTATTTCATTGTGCAATTCTTTTTGGGATAGTAATTTAAAAGGATTCAAAATGGATAGAATAGATATAGGAGTTTAAAGCCTTCCTAAACTTGAAAGGTATTTATCGTCTTTTTCTTCTTTTTTGTCGATAAATAGATAAGAGTCCCAAGTTAGACTTAAGCTCTTTTGACTCATTTGCTGAAGCGAATAAGGTACTAAAGCAACTATTCTTTTTTCATCATCTTTATTCGGATTTTAACACTTCAGTTCCGAGGAAGGTCTAATAAAGGAGGAATCCGTCTGTTGCTTGCAACAGTAGCCATCTAGTTAAGGATTCCGACTATTCCGTCGGAATCCTTTCTGTTATTGCAATGTCTTTTCTTTATTCTTATTATTATTCTTATTATTATTATTATTTTTATTCTTACCCCTCATCATTTCCAGAGACTTTATTCAAAGGTTTTTTAACACAGAGCAAAAAGGATGGTACCATCAGAAATAGCATACTAATATCTTCTTTAACTATTTTTTGTTTGTCGATAAGCTCACCAATGCCCCCGCTGGAGGTCATTAAAGGTCAAATCTTTAAACACTTATAACTCCTAAACTAACCGTACGATTTGAACGAAATTTGTTTTAAAATATTCTTTGGGAAAATTGTAAACTTTTATACGCTTATATGCTCGATAAAATATTTACGGTTTTCGCGCTATTCCCAGTTGAAAATGGAACTTTAAATTGGCACAGTGCCAATTTCTACAGTTTTTGAGATTTTGAGTTGAAACTTTGATAGTATGTTACTTATAGGTGGTCATTTAATGTTGACCTACTTTCAAGGTCAAATTTTTATTCTCAAGGTCACAACAAACTTATGCCTATAGAACAAAAACTATTTGACCTTCATAGTTCATACTTTACACATATAATGCTTGGGCCCAGCTCTTTCACCATGACCTTGACATAAGGTCAAATTCTCATTCTCAAGGTCACAACGAACTTTAGTCTATAATACAAAGACCGTTTGACCTGGGGAGTTCAAACTTTACACAAATATTCCTTGCATCAAACCCTTTCACCATGACCTTTTATCCAAAGTCATTTGTTCGATTTCAAGGTCATAACAGACTTTGTTTGATTAGATATTGAGCTTTGCTCAGATTAAAATCAATCGTGAAGAGAATAATCACAATACTTATTTTTCATGCAAGACATTGGTTCAAGGTCAAATAATCATTCTCAATGTCGTAACAATCATTTACTCTTGTAGAATTAACACTTTTTGTCCTATACCATTTATTCATTACACAAGTAGTCCTTCTTATTTGAACTTAATATAGTATAAGAAAGATAACTCTTTTCTTCTTGTTCACTGTTTCTTTTTTTTTTCTTAGTAGCATTACATATCTGTACTTTCATGTTGTTGTCATTCTCTATTAATAGAAATTATCTCATTACAAAATCATTGTGCAATTCTGTTTTGAGAAAGTAATTGTAAAGGATCTGATATTGATAGAGCATGGAATTTAAAGCTTTCGTAAAAATGAAAGGTATTTATTATTGTTTTCTTCTAGTTTGTTGATAAATAAGAGTCCCAAATTAGACATTAGCTCTTTGGACTCATTTGCTTAAATGAATATGGTACTAAAGCAACTATTTCTTTTTTCCATCTTTTTTTTCGGATTTTAACACTTAAGTTCCGAGGAAGGTCTATTAAAGGAGGAATCCGTCTGTTGCTTGCAACAGTAGCCATCTAGTTCTTATTATTATTATTATTATTATTCTTACCCCCAAGCCAATCCAGAGACTTTACAACAAAGTACCGCATCATATGATAAAATGGAAAGTATCATGTGAAAGAGCAAATAAAGATCTTCATATATATTTTTTTTCTTGTCGAAAAGTTTACATATGCCCCCGCTAGAGGTCATCAAAGGTAAAATCTTTAAACTCTTATAACTCCTAAACTAACCGTGCGATTTGAATGAAATTTGTTTTATATTGTTCTTTGGGAAATTTGCAAACTTTTATACGCTTACATGCTCGATAAAATATTTACGGTTTTCGCGCTATTTTGAGTTGAAATTGGAACTTTAAATTGGCACAGTGCCAATTTCTACAGTTTTTGAGATTTTGAGTTGAAACTTGGATGGTAGGTTACTTATAGGTAGTCATTGATGATGACCTAGTTTCAAGGTCAAATTTTGATTCTCAAGGTCACAACAAACTTTTGCCTATAGAACAAAGACTATTTGACCTTGACAGTTCAAACTTCATAAATACAATCATTGATCCAAGCCCCATCACCTTGACCTTGACCCAAGGTCAAATTCTCATTCTCAAGGTCACAACAAAAATTTTCCCATAGAACAAAGACCATTTGACCTTGAGAGTTCAAACTTTGCACAAATGTTCCTTACATCAAGTCCTTTCACCTTGACCTTGAGCCAAGGTCATTTGTTCGATTTCAAGGTCAAAACAGACTTTTGTTGATAAAATATTGAGCTTTGAATAGATGAAAAAGAATTTTGATGAGAATAAACTAAAATGCTTATCTTTCATCCATGACCTTGGTTCAAGGTCAAATAAACTTTTCAAGGTCATAACAAACATTTACTCTTGTAGGATTGAGAGAATTTTGTTCTTAAATATTTATTCTTCACACAAGTAGTACTTCTTATTTGAACTTTACATAGTAAGATAGATAACTCTTTTATTCTTGTTCTATGTTTCCTTTTTTTATCTTAGTAGCATTACTTGTCTGTACTTTCATGCTGTTGTCATTCTCTATTAGTAGAAATTTTCTCATTGCTAATTCATTTGGCAATTCTTTTTTGGGATAGTAATTTAAAAGGATTCAAAATGGAAAGAATAGATCAAGGAGTTAAAAGCCTTCCTAAACTTGAAAGGTATTTATCGTCTTTTTCTTCTTTTTTTGTCGATAAATAGATAAGAGTCCCAAGTTAGACATAAGCTCTTTTGACTCATTTGCTGAAGTGAATAAGGTACTAAAGCAACTATTCTTTTTTTTTCATCTTCTTTATTCGGATTTTAACACTTCAGTTCCGAGGAAGGTCTAATAAAGGAGGAATCCGTCTGTTGCTTGCAACAGTAGCCATCTAGTTATTATTATTATTTTTATTATTTTTTTTTTTTTTTTTGTCTTTAACTTTTCCTGTTTTTTTTCTCTTTATATAGAATTGAAGCATTTCTATATGTAAACAGGAAATGATGCGTGATTATACATGTATTATCTTTTCCACTCTATAACAACGTTTAAGCATTATGGGATAAGGGGTATGGAGGGGGATTAGGGTCACAATGCTATTTGACTTGCTTACATGCTTCATGCTATGTTGCTTCATTCAATGTTTGATTATTCCATGTTCATTTGTCTTGCTTTCATTTCAAATTGACTTTATCTTTCTTCTTTGTGTAATTTTGCTTCCCAACATTTTTACATTTGTCCTTCGTCAATGCATAATTGTCATTATACCATGCGTTATGACATCATTCTTTCTGCCATTATCCTTTCGTCTTAATGCTATTATTGCTTCGTCAATGCTAACTTCAATTTTGATACCAGATGGCGCTTCGCGCGACTGCATGTGCCCGTTCCTTGAAATGAACTTTGAAACATCCCCTGTCGTTAGAAATTATTTTAAATTCTACTACAGTATCGTTCGAAAAGTAATTATATTATCGCACGAGAGGACAGAAGTAGATTGGCTGTATGAATATTTGAAAAATATTTTTAAGGAATTAGTAAATATTTGATTTTGTATGCATAAGATTTTTGTAAGTTTTAACCGTCACTATCAATACAATATCTGCTATTATGAAGAATCTCTGTGGCGTAATGGTTATCACGTAGGCCAGGAAACATTATTTTGCATCTTTCCGAGTGGGTTCGAATCCCGGACGAGGATACATTTTTTTCCTTTTGTCAATTTTAAGCACAGGGGTGAGGTATCATCGCTTTGTCACATACCCTTTCCTCGATACAAACCCTTTTTTTTTATATGTCTATATTAATATAGACATATAGAAGAAAGGGTAACTTTTTGTAATGAGGAAAGGATTTATGACCAAGCGATGATACCTCACTCCTGTGATCAGTTTTAAGTATAATGTAACTTGTCCATGTTGTCCATCTGCCCAGTAGAGGATGTAGAAAAAAATTGGGGGTACTTATAAAAATAAAATGTGTTTATGCAATTTTTTTTTTCATTTTGTCTTGGCGCGGGGGGGGGGGTGTCATTGCTTTGGAAAAAAATATGGCGGGCAACTGTACATTATCATTATTCAGTTGAAATACAAAATCATTTTTATTACAAAACTTTGCAAACGCTTCGTTGGCTCACTATCGTCGCTTGCAAGTCATCTATGAAAAGTCATAATTTTAATTCCTTGCCTTTTTGTATGCCCGTCAATGTCGTTTCTGTACCATAAATCGGGTGATTCTTGCATAAAAAGATAAAACTTCTATAATAATTGACTTTGAAGTATGGACTTATGAAGGTCAATGTTCAAGGTCAATCCTTGCAAGCATCAAACGCTTGGATTTCAATCTTAACCTTGATCTTGGGTCGAACAAAAGTGGCGGATTTAGAGGATGTTCCTCCACAGACCCAATATTTTCCCGGCAAAAACAGGTACATCAGTAAAATCGGCAAAATTCGCCCCTTGACCCCCGGCAAAGAGGGCGCTGGATCCGCCACTGAACAAGGAGAATCTGACAAGTTTGCCATAGTGCAACCTAATTAAAATTAGACCTTCCTTGGTTTAAACAATATTTATTCAAGAAATAAAATAATTTGGACCTTCCTTGCGCTCCTAACACGCAGTATAGGATCACAATAAAGGTCTAAATTTTGGCCATTGTTGAAAAAGGCTGTGAATGACACTGAACTGTGCCACGTTCCTGAGCAGGCGAAGTCCTGGACCAACGGCGTAGCTCTGCCTGAAAAAGTGGAGGGGCACAACATCCCAAAATTTCTAACAAGCAAAAAAATTAAAATAAAATAAATAAATAAATGAAGAAAAAAAAATAAATAAAGGGGGAGGGGAATAGATTTTAAAAAAATATGGGGGGTTCATGTTCTGTATGCACAAATTTGGCGAGCGGTAGCGAGCCAGGAATTATTTTTAGCAAATTTTGACTTATCAGAAAATACTTTCTATACCCTCTATCATTACATGTAATAATATTCTATATAGAGTGAGTTAAATGTCTTCATGTACGTTGATAAAGAAATATGTATAAAGGATAGATCAGAATATTTAGCTAAATTATTCAGAAAGTCTTAAAAAAAAAAAAAAAAAAAAAAAAAAAAACTGGCGAGCGGTAGCGCTCCCCCCCCCCCCTCCCCCCCCCCCTTTCTCCTACGCTCCGCTTGTCCTGTACAACAGCTTGGAGTAATTTTGGCATACAGAGATGTCAAAAGGTAAATTTTCAAGGTCAAAAGTATGAAAGGAGACTAGAAACTGCATTATTGACTGAATCAATGGGGCCGGGGGATGTTGATCTCAAGCCAAGGTTCGATCAGTGTAGGACGCGCGGCAGTTTCAATTTATCTAGAATTTTTCGATATGAAATACCGCCTTTCCCACGATATCTCAGAAAAAAACTGACGTCTATATAATTTCCCACTCACAATTCAGAAAAAAAAATTATGTTGCCGATGGGATTCGAACCCATGCGGGAAAAAAATGCAAAGAGGATCCGGCACGCTAACAGTTGAGCCACGAAGTCATTACGTAATGGTTGCAAAACTTTCTAGAGCTTTCAAATCCCCAAATGGCTATTACTGTATAAAAAATCAAAACAAAAACCAACCAAACAAACAAACAGAAAAGGTCCAAATATTTATCATTTAATGAGATGTTTTTTGTTCAAATATTTCAATCGGCTTTTGCTTTTTTCCGCTATTTATAACTCATTTTTCAAAGAACTGCAACAGGGGACGTCTCAAAGTTATCAAGGAACGGACACATACGGAGCGCCACCTGGTATCAAAATTGAGGTTAGCATTGACGAAGCAATCATGGCATTAGGACGAAAGAATGATGGCACATTGAAAGATGTCATAACGCATGGTAGAACGACAATTATGCATTGACGAAGGACAAATGTAAAATACACGAAAGCAACATTGCATAAAGAAGAAAGACAAATGCAATAAAGTCAATTTGAAATGAAAGCAAGACAAATGAACATGGAATAATCAAACATTAAATGAAGCAACATAGCATGAAGCATGTAAGCAAGTCAAATAGCATTGTGACCCTAATCCCCCTCCATAAAGGGGAGGGGTATTCAAAAATTCATGTAAATATCATGTCAATCCATTTATAATGTAATTCAACTACAATCGTGATGGCATATATGTACAAAAAATCCTAGCAAACAAACATGAAAGACAATTCAACTTTTATTTTCTTTCTTTCCTTTTTTGGTTTTCCTGTATTTTGTTTTCCATAAAAACAATCTTCAGTAATATTTCTCTTGTCAGAAAAATGTCGACATAAACCAAATTACACCACTGCAATACTGTATAACATATCTAAATGTTGATCTGAAAAATTGGTTTTCTACTGTCATTGCCACGAGAGAGCTTCTACAAAGACGTTCAAGCTCAAGTACGAAAGCTGTTAACTCTATCATGCTTATTTTTATCGTGAAATGTTTACATTGCCTCGTTTTTTCAAGCAATCGCCAATTATTGTACATCTTTCATTATGCACCGTATAGAAACAGGGTGTTCGAATAGTTCAGTATCTGATAAGTAAATTGTTCGAGAGAATGAGGCATGCTCCTTACTTGATGCTTTTTGCACATGTTTTTGGGGGTCTGGTGCAGGCATCAACATTTTGGGAACTTGGTAGCATTTACCATTCTGATAGCGCCTATTCATCACAGCCATAGGAACCTTGTACAAATCTCAAAATAATTCCACTCAACTAAGAATCTCAAGAGATTGATATCACAACACATGGTAATAAAAAGTTCTGTTACATTGCTAACAAAAGTGAAGCAGTATCTCAACCTGTTTGTAAGGAAATTCTAAAATTCACTTTTTTTTTCTTCCATACATTTGTTTATGAAACAAGACCTGGTAACTTGGAATCCTTGAAGATATCTACTTTCTGATCTTACAGAATGTTACAGTGCACAAATATTACACGGAATCAAAACATTCATAAAAGAAACAAAATTAGTTTTTTCCCTATTAAAATTCCAAAACTCATCGAGTTTTGATTGTTCTTATCTGATTCATTAAACTTGAAAAGAATTATCATCCTCAAAACCCCGAATTTATCAACCAATCACCGTTTATAAACTCTCCCAACGTCATAAATCTTGTTCTTTTACAAAGTTACGATTGTTGACAAGTAGAATTACAATTAATCTCCTTCCTGAAACATCTAGAGTCTTTGAAACAAGCAAAAATTGCAAACCGTGTAAAATTAGCAGGAGGTCCGATATCGCAGAAGAAATGATCGCGCACACGGCCGCGGAAGCAGATAAATTGCAATTTGGAATAGAAGAATGTTGATTTCCCCCTCTTGAGAGACAAGAAATAGGGAAAATATACCTAGATAACATATAAAATACCTTGATAAGAGAGACTCCGGCGCGGCAGATATCTAGGATTGTATATCTAATACTGTTAATCGACCGACAATATCCAGTCTATTCCGCTAAGTTTATATCAGATATCACGGCCGACTGGAGCGAGAACAAGGTCACGTGACAAGTTAGAACTACTGATTTATGAAATAAATGATTGAAATACAGAAAGTTAAGGAATCTAAGAATCCATAGCTCTGACTTACCAAAAATTAACCTGTCTGTGACAAGCTAGTTTAATTAAGTATGAAGCAATAATTGTCAATTTCATATCCTTTATGCATTATCAAAAGGATGATTTCCAAAATAGAAGATTAATAACAAGTAGTTACGAAACGATTTAGTGAAGAATCTATCAATTATCAATCCCCTCCTTTGTTTTATATATGTTTGAAATTCAGCTTGGGACTAAACCAAAAATATTATCGTGGATATTGTTTTCCTACATGTTCAAATTGGCATGTATTACACTACACTGATCATAATGCTCTTTGATTGCATAAAAATGGCTGCTAAATCACCGAGGTAGTACAGAATAATCAAAATCAATTGACTTCCGTACACGATACATCATTAATTCATTTTCCCCCTTTTTCCGCTTCATACACTAGTGTCTCGTTGCTGTTACGCATTACAGTTTGTATCAAATACGATAAATGCTGGAAGTTACAGAGCAACCTATCTAATTACTAATTGCATCACTTACTATTGATGTTTCGTTAAACAGTTTTCATTTCTTTAATTCGATAATAACAATTATTTGCAATTAATAGAGCCATTGTCTGGGGTTTTTTTTCTGTGATGTAGTGCATATCAGATGATATTTAATCAGAGATGGGTTAAAATTATAGTCGAAATATAAAGAAAGTAAATAACATTTATTGTACACAAAATTATAGGACATTTACTTAGTATTGCTTTAGCTTTACCTGTATTGATTTACCTGTAATGAGCGTCATCACTGTTGGCGTCATTAGGACAACGTACCATGTATTTACAAAGATATGAATTTTGTTATTTACTATCCGTTTATTTCTATCTTAATTTATTTTTGAAACTATTCAATTATTTGTGAATCGTAAGAGAATGAGGCTCATATATATACAGCAAATATAGACCACTTTGTCCGAAATAGCAAAATTCATGAAGCTTCGTACACAGAAAAAAAAATCTGAGTTTGGCAGGGTTTGATTGTACTTTCTGCCTAACGTTTGGCTGTTAAAAGTGTTACGAAATTGTGCAGGTGCAAGGAGAAGAGCATATCAGAGTGAATGCTTGTGTTACAATATTGCCAGATTCAAAGTCCCTAACAATATCATCGCTTATGCAATTGTATAAACACAACATATGCATTTCTCTCAATCGTTTTTATTACGTCAATCATTTCTGATTTCCTCTAACCTTTTTTTTTTTGCCTTACGAGGTTACTGGTTCTAGCATCGAGTTCATACATCAATGATTGTCAGAATTTCAAAGATAGTTTTTTTTCTGGGTCTTGTAAATTGATCATTGATAATCCAAATACAAAGCTATCAGAACATCAAAAACGTTCTGAAAGTGGTATTTCGAGATCCAAGAATGATTGTTGAAAGAAAATGGAAGGGGATATTTGAGTATAAATATTGGGATAAGTTAGCTAATATTTGTATGATGAGATATATACATTTGTTCATATCAGATTTTATGGTTTTGGCTTTTTGTTTTGATAAAGGAAATCCTTTACGTTATCACCAGTGTATGTGTTTCCAGCTGGAAACAACACTAGCATCGATGGCAATGTCTATCATGAACAACATGAAAAGAAAGGAGTTTTTTTTTTTGTATTCATGTATATTTGATATCTAACAAAGGATCTCAGATACTTTATCTTTGTTAGATTTTGTCATCAAATTGTTTAACTTTTTGAATTGAAGAAAAAAACCCAAAACGTAATTACACATGTAATATTTACAAGCTTCTATGAATACATGAACAAACTTCTATTTTTGAGCAAAACGCTGCTTGTATATATTACAGTAAAGTTGCTAAGTTACTGAAATATTCATCTAAGATTGCTCTAAAGTTAAAACTTACAACAAAGACGACCATTGGTTTGTTGGATAAGCTACCTGTTTTATAGAACAAAGACGACCATTGGTTTGTTGGATAACCTATCTGTTTTATACAACAAAGACGACCATTGGTTTGTTGGATAACCTATCTGTTCTATACAACAAAGACGACCATTGGTTTGTTGGATAAGCTACCTGTTTTATATAACAAAGACGACCATTGGTTTGTTGGATAACCTATCTGTTTTATATAACAAAGACGATCATTGGCTTCAATGGTTTGTTGGATAACCTATACAAAGACGATCATTGGTTTGTTGGATAAGCTACAAAGACGTTCATTGGTTTGTTGGATAACCTGCAAAGACGATCATTGGTTTGTTGGATAACCTATCTGTTTTATACATCAACGACGATCATTGGTTTGTTGGATAACCTTCAAAGACCGATCTAATTGGTTTGTTGGATAACCTACAAAGACGATCATTGGTTTGTTGGATAACCTACAAAGACGATCATTGGTTTGTTTGATAACCTACAAAGATGATAATTGGTTTGTTAGATAACCTACCTGTTTTATACAACAAAGTCGATCATTGGTTTGTTGGATATGTCTCTCCATCTCGTTCATGGTGTAGGTGACAAGGAAGACCACCGGCTGCAGTCCTTATGTAGACTCTATGATATAAAACACTGGGGTGACACACAGATCTAACATTGGGATGATTGTCTCTCGTCACAGTTCTGTAAGGTTAAGGTAAACTGTTGTCAAGGAAACCAAATTTCACCCTCCTTCTGGAAATTTCCTCGAAGTCAAAATTCATGCTTGTTGATCTGGATTAAGACGCGTCCATTTGATATAGATTTATGGTGGCATCTTGCATGATTATGTTGAATAACTGTAAAACAAAGAAAATGATATGAAATAAAAGTCAAATCAATGTTGACTTTAGTTAGATTCATACGTGTTTTATTTACAAACTTAATAACATTTTTTTTCTACTTCTCGCGAGACTTTCCGATGAAAACAGTGAATTTGAAGGCGTTAGGAGGAAAAAAAGACCTTCATGATATTATAAGCTTATGACCTATAATGATCTATTTAAGTGAAAGCAGGATCACCACGTGACAAAAGTAGGCAGGTAATGTGGAGGATGACTGCAGGAAGTTTGGAGTTTCGGGATATAGATAAGGAATGTAAGCGGGTGTTTGACGTTGCCGAGATAGTCCACGGATCATAGAACATCTATATGGTAACAACAGTAAGTATTCAACCAGTAAGAAACTCCGGAAATAAACAGACAAAAGAATATATATACACAGTATATACACATAGGTGGTGCTATCAAGGGAAGCAACTGTGGAAGCGTTTCCTTTTTCCCGTTAGGTGTCACTGCATCCATTATGAATTGGAATCGTGACACCGGAGGCAAAAAAGGCGACACGAAGAAACAATATGGAAAACACTCCAATTAAGACTGACTTACATGTATATAAAATTATATATACATGATTCCATTATTGACGATGTTTGATCCAATGTTCGAACAGTTTAACTTGATCTCTCAATGTGGGACACTTAGCTTGAGCTTGGCTAAACTTTGACTTTATTGCATTGTACATGTTACATGCATGTAGTATAAGAATCAAAATTAACCCATCAGCAAGTCATAAATTCAACCCTTGCTTTCCCAATAAGCTATAGAATCGTCATTTGACGTAATTTTATGATCATTTAATCTCTAACATGTTGCTACAATACTACTAATTAATGACCTTGAACCTTGACCTGTGAATTTATTTTATGGTACAACACAAGTTACTCGAGGTAATTAATTTAATTGAAGAATCCTGTATACACCACAAATGGCCAAATAAATGTTTCTTGTTAAGTTTAAAAGTAAAACAAAGAGTTACAATTCTGCTCTCAGAGAGCAACTTGTGTCAATGAAATGCACATGTACATCTACAAACACTTGACAATGACAATGTTTATGTACATCTACAAACACTTGACAATGAAATGTTTATGTACATCTACAAACACTTGACAATGACAATGTTTATGTACATCTACAAACACTTGACAATGACAATGTTTATGTACATCTACAAACACTTGACAATGACAATGTTTATGTACATCTACAAACATTTGACAATGACAAAGTTTATGTACATCTACAAACATTTGACAATGACAATGTTTATGTACATCTACAAACACTTGTCAATGACAATGTTTATGTACATCTACAAACACTTGACAATGACAATGTTTATGTACATCTACAAACACTTGACAATGACAATGTTTATGTACATCTACAAACACTTGACAATGACAATGTTTATGTACATCTACAAACATTTGACAATGACAAAGTTTATGTACATCTACAAACACTTGTCAATGACAATGTTTATGTACATCTACAAACACTTGACAATGACAATGTTTATGTACATCTACAAACATTTGACAATGACAATGTTTATGTACATCTACAAACACTTGACAATGACAATGTTTATGTACATCTACAAACACTTGACAATGACAATGTTTATGTACATCTACAAACATTTGACAATGACAATGTTTATGTACATCTACAAACACTTGACAATGACAATGTTTATGTACATCTACAAACACTTGACAATGACAATGTTTATGTACATCTACAAACACTTGACAATGACAATGTTTATGTACATCTACAAACACTTGACAATGACAATGTTTATGTACATCTACAAACACTTGACATGACAATGGTCTTTATAGAGTGTGTGCTGTCTCGTTTTGGACGAACAGGATGTGTGAAAGGTCAATTAACGTAAAACACTCATGAAAAAGGACCTGATAGTAACAAGAAAGGGCAACTGTATTATTGTTAGCGGACCCATCACATAACATGTTATAACTGCCTTGGCTTCAGCCGGCAATCAAGGGAGGCAAACAATGGGGGCAGGTGAGCAATGCAGGTGTTCAGGCATTCCGCTTTGTTGTACCAGAGGTCCCACAGGTAACGTTGTATCCAGGTTTTATGGAGTTAACTTGCCAACAACTCCATTTAAACCTCTGAATAAATCGATACTGCTGATTCTAAATAATTTCTCAAATTTTGGACCCGTATAATTTCTGCTCTCCAAAAAAAAAAAAGCTTTGAAATTCCCGCTTAAATACAAAGACTGTGCAAGGAACGATATCTCCCATTCTAAAAAGAAACATTTCATTTTTGAAATCATTAAACCTGCTTATTTTATCCTGGGTTTGTAACCTCGTTTGCTCAACAAACGATTTGGTTCTGACCAAAAAAGCAAAGTATCGATAAATCAATTAATCTAATATCCTCAAAGTTTAAAGCATTGAGTTTTCATTTTGTTTGGTATTTTGGCAGCTTTTATGACTTCTTTGTCACTGTATGAATATGACTGCTTTTTTTTCTCACAAAATATTTCGTCGTGGAATAGACCCGTTATCTTTAAGGCGTCGTTTTACATGTTTTGAGACAGGATAATTTGCAGATTTTTGTATTGTTTATTGGTCTTTCACGTTGCAGCTGCTGTCGAAATGTCCCGAGATAACACGATTCCATCGTTTACTTTTGAGAAGTACTAAATACATACAAGCAACAACAATTTTTATGTCTATTAGCTGTAAGGGATGGTTATCATTTTCCACCAGTCGTTTTTCTTTCAAAGTGAATTCTTTCGTGTTTCGTTTTACGTTGTTATATGACCTGTCAAAGCGATTCACTTGAAAGTATTCAAATTCAAAAGTAATCTTCACAACAATTCCGACACACCCTTGAAATGTAATCAAAAATCTGAACTTGTGATTTATGACCATTTAGGGGTATTGGTAACCTTACAATGATCATAACGCCCATGTTTACTGATTGTAGAAATGTACCGTACTCCATTCCTCCTTCATAAACGTCAAGTGATCGACAAGTAATGCTAAGGGCACTAACTCTCACACTAACTCTTATCTGAGATACATCCATACAAAGTTTCATTGAAATTGTATTATGTATTTTGGTTACACAAAAATGCACATGTACTTGAAATTATTTTGAAGACAAAACAGCAAGAAGTAGGTGGTTTTATACCTCTGTCCTTGTAAAGTGAAACAACTTTCGTCAAAAAGAAATAGAAAAGAATGTCTCGTACAAATATAAGACAATCGAATTATAACAATAAGTAAATATGTCGTATCCTAGCAAAGTATACAGGTGACTTATAACATGGCAATCAGGTACAGCGGTACCATATAAAACACGTCTATGTTGTTTACTCTCTGATAAAATATAATCCATTGTAAATAAGCCACATCTAGGTAAAACAACTAGTGACAAACGGAAAGACAGGGGTTCAAGGGAGTCAATTCAATGTAATTGTATTGTCAATAGTAATCTATTGGTACAATTCGTTCGATTGTCTTCAGAAATACTTTCACATCATCGGAATCCACAATCGGTCACGCAAAAAAAGTGCATAAACGATCGTGGATTCTTTTAAAGTCCAATCTCAAATGGTTCATTCATAACCATAACCCAGTGTTGCAGCCGAAAAAGTCTATAGAGGCCGTTGAACATGCAAAACTTCGTTCGTATCATTGCCACGGCAACTGTCGAAACAAACCGAACACTATCGTGATCACGTTAATTTGTACGATCGGAATAACATATTTAACTCCTACATTATACTTATAGCAAGATGGTTCTATAGACCTATAACTAAACCCGCGCACTGAATCGACGAACATTCACGATAAACGTCCTACAAAGTTCCATCAAAATCTCTCCAATGACTGCAAAGCTTATGGAAAAAAGTTGGAAATATTGGAAAATTGGCAGATACGAACAATAGATGGCGCTGTGCGATTATAAATTTGTAGCTCAGTGCGACTTAATTATCTGGATATGTGTACAATAGAAAATAAAATATAGAGAAGTAAACATCATCATAACTACAAGGCATTCATCTAGATAATAGAAAGTATCTGGTCTTAAATCTACGGGGAGATTTATTAAAGCATCTTTCAATTACGATCGATTTTCTAAACAAATTTGACCAAATGACGCAATTGTGATATGCATGGCAGTATTAATCAATGTTCATCAGTCATTGATTGGACATTGGTCAACACCCATTCTGCACATCATCTTTTGATGAGGTATTTTCAGTTAACGGAAATGGTTCTAGAGAATATACAAATACGAACTTGGACAAACGATCAGGGCCTTACACGACGTCTGTTTTTACTCAACAATATATGATGAAAGATATTCTATGCTTGATTTAAAATCAAGAAATATCCAAAAATGGCAACTTAAATATTTGATTTTTTTATGTCAATTGTAAATGTAAGAAACAACAAATAGAAAACTTTTCTTTCAGCCAGTTATTAAGGGTACATAAAATTATGTCAGTCAAGATCAGAATTTGCATAAAAAAAGTGATATGGAAGTTGGAACCTGGTTGGCGTAATTCAGCAATAGGATGTCTATTTTGGTCTGTTTAGAGATGCTTTCATAATGAGGAGATATTAAGATGACATGGTTATGGCTTTCCAGCTAGCCCGCGTTGTGAAGGTGAAAGCAGGCAAAGACGAGACAAGGCGCCGATTGGATGTTTGTATTACTAAACAATCTTACTTCATAATACATCTTTAGAGAAGTCTGTAGGAATGTTAAGTGTTTCAACATTCAATAGCACTACAAGAATCATAGCCAATAAGCCAATGAGCCTATCTGCTCTCCAGCCAAATTTGAAGTTTTTTTTTCTCAAGCCGCTTCTTCTCCCACGAAATCTTTCTCGTCAAAATTATATCGGAAGAGATGCCATTTTCCAAAATTTCTGTGAATCTTTGTCCTTAAAGACCCAAAACACGGGAAACGAATAAAAAGAAGGTTATTTTTCGTCAAATTCAAGTCAAAATATTCTTCTTATTTTTTCGATATGATCCGATTCAAGTTGTGATATTTAAGAAATAAAAAATGACAAGCCGGGCTCTATTGTCTCATAATGCCCGAGCGTCCTCAGCCAATCACATTTATTACTGAGCCGCGTCAGCGGCGAGGTGATAAATGTGATTGGCTGAGGACGCGAGGGCATTATGAGACAATAGAGCCCGGCTTGTCATTTTTTATTTCTATTCTAATGATAACCATTCGATTCTTGGTAAAAACCAGTTCCTGCCGGTTTATCTGCTTTCAGAAAATGGGTAGGCGCGGCTTATCGCTATATAGGGCCTATATTGGAGAATAGAGCCCGGCTCGCGTCTGTTGTCTTAATAGGGAAAAAGAACCAAGTCATATTAGAATTTTTAATAATCACCATATTTGCCCTTTCTCAATACATCAAAACACACAGCATCACAAGAAAGCCGACAACGGAAATGAAAAGGAAAGTACAACGTTTTTCCTCCTAGCAATAGAGAGCACTTAGTAAGCCATCACTAAACACTGCAAACAAGAGCTCCTAGGCCGAAGATAGAGTTTCCTGATTATCTGTAGATAAACTCATACAAAAAAAATCCTTTAAAAAACTCACCATAGCGAATATCAGATCTAAGAATTCTACATTCTGGGACATAAAAATTGTTTGAACTTGACTCGCAGTCTAAATATTCCAACAAGACGGGAAACTAGCTATTATATACTACTTGTGTCGTGATATATTTACTAGTTATAACATGGTGTATACAATCACACCAGGAAGTCGCCTTGCAGAACTTAAAGTAAATGTATCGTATCTTCTGACCATACGGAACAAGTCAAAACACTCTTCACAGATTACCATGCAGTTAAAACAAACAAAACGAAATTTACTTTATGTTGCATATTCACACCTTAAAATTCTGTCTTTGTATGATGGAGAAGAAACATAGATTTTTTGAAATTATACTCAGCAACACCCCACCTCTCTTTTTTTCCTTTTTTTAAGTTTCTTAACGTTCTTTCCTAAACTTTCTCGAATCGTTAGATATCGTTTAAAAAGTTTTTTATTATTTCGTTATGGTAAATCCTTGGGGTTTTTTTTTTTTCTTTTTTTTTTTTTTTAGGAGCGTTGATGTTTTCCCTCCTATCTGATTCGACTCCTTTGTCAGTAAACTACCTGATACAAGACATATAGAATAAATGTAGATCGTATCATTAAAACTTCAAATCATAAAGCCACTGCAGGTCGAAGAAAATTACTCTGCCAAAATCGACCCCTGAACACACCTGGGCGGGTTCTCTACCTGTGTAACATAGGGGAAAACTACAGACAAATTATGCTCTGTTTTAGATGTTTATCACCATATATCCAGTCACGTTTATAAAAGTAAAGACCCTGAAAATTCTTCATGGGTAAATAGAGCGAGTTTGAGGCTCATTAATTTTTAATACAGAATAGGAATCTTAATCACGACAGGTTTATTTAAACCTCTTTATTTTCTGATACAGTTTACTTCTTTCATCTTGATAGAAATACATTTTTAACCTTATGTGTAAAGTAAATTCGGAGGTAGAAATTATTAAAAACTTCAAAATTAATCAATTAAGAGAAAACAGTTTCAAAAGCCGATATAAATTACCTTTTTTCAATTTAAAGGATAATGTAAAAAGTGGAATTTATTTAAATTCTTTTAGAGTAATCAGATTTACATTTATGAGTATTGATAGTTCGGTGCTCATGCCTTCCATCCCCTCATCTACCCACCTAGGCTACCACCCAATACTACATAATTATGTTGGGTTTCTTTTTTAATTAAAAAATTGGAACATGACTTTCAAGAAAGTGTTAATGTCGTGTAATCGTCCGAATTCGACTGTCTCATCAAGTACAGGTCATAATTCGTTTGTACATATATATGTTTTAGTATTGATTAAGGGAAACACATAACTGATATTAGATAAACCACTCTAACTGTGACGGTAATGTTTGTACAAGGAGGTACAATATAAACGTAACCTAGAAAAACTCTTTTTATCACGATAAAGTTGGAATTGATAAATGAAAATGACTTCACTTTCAAGTACATCCGTCAATTTACTAAGATTTCTATCTGTCAACTTTTCACATTCTATGTTTTCTCTTTCTAAAAAATGTTAGCGTCGCCATTATATTCATCATTCAATCATTATCGATCGTCATCATCATCATCATCATCATCATCATCATCAGCAGCAGCAGCAGCATCAGTATCAAAGTCGTTTTTTTTTAACTCTTCTCTTTACATTTAAAGACCTACAATATTTCTTAAATGGTTTCAGGTAAATTATTTTTGGTATTTTATAGGTGTGGGATTTTTCTGTCTGTCATGACTCTCATTTCAACCTTGAGAGATAGAAGAATCATAATTACAATAAAAATTACATTAAAGATATCATTACCTAGGCAATACACACGACAGGAAGGCGGGTTCATTACATAAATATACACTACTTACTTGATAGATATTTCAACCCATAATTTATATACCTTTTTTAAAGATGAGTTATCGGGGTTTTATTTTCTTTGGAAACAACTGCTCTTTTCATATTAAGTTGCATAAAAGGTCTGAATAATTATAACTTTCCATGATAATTATTACAAAAATTTTCCCCGATTCATTTTGCAAATAAATAAACACATACCATACAGCGGAGAAGGCAATAAGGTAATTACCTAATACGGCATTTTATTCTTATATCGACAAAAAAGGTCCTATTTAAAGATCAATCCGCGGTGCCAATAAGAGTCATTATTTTCGTCATTTGATACTTGTGTAATTAACTATTACCAGCTATATGGACAAAATCGAGATCGACTATATTTGTATATAACAGGTAGAAAGTATTTAACCTAGCTTATTATCCGTGCGTGGATCCAAGAAATCATTTACAGAACGTTGCTTAATGTGTAGACTGGATAAAGCAATCACAACGACTTGAATCCCACTTTAAATTGGACACTTATATCCTTATATAAGAATGAATATGATTCTAGCAGATGATGATGATCAGGAAATATGACTGTAGCGGTGGTCTAGCGGTAAAGACCAACTGGTTGCTGGTTCGAGCCTCATTAGGACCGTGGGTCGGCAGACATATTATAAATTTCTACTTTCTTTGTGTTATATGCGAAACTATAGCAGGTATGATCCACACTAAGATCCTATCTTCGATCATCTCTCTACAGATTTGTGCACGTTGTCCAAGGGCTAATTTGGAAATGAATAATCTTGAAAACACCCATACCCTCCCTCACGTCCCCACTCCTTTCTCTCGGGTCTGGTTGTTCTTCAGAACACAAACAAAACTACATGTATAATTGAAGTGAAAAAATAAAAATAAACAAAATTATATACATATTTAAAAAAAAAACCAAACCAATGAAATGAAGGTTTAGGAAGGAATTGGTGACTTTTTAAAATTGCATTTCTACATAGATTATCTAGAAGTCGTTATTGTCCTATATCAGTATATGGTCAGTAACTGGATTGATGTCTGTAACCAGATTTATCATAAATATCATAAATCTTTTGGTACATTCCTTGTTCACCACTTATTACACAGAGAATAGATAGCTATAACTACATGACCGCTGTCTTATCGTTTCTTTAGGTTATGGATGGTGAAATGGAATCTGTAGTGACAAGTCTATAATCTCTGTCCTTAGAAGTACATTCCGAGGACTCCAAATAATCCAGGTAGATAGGACAGGTGAATGGCAGACAGGGTGGATCCAGGGGGTGGGGTAGCCACCAAAACCGCACTCTAGGTGCTATTTACCATGTTTACTGGTGGTTTACATTCTATTAGTAATAAATGTCTACAATTAAAGACATCATAGGAAGGAAGTGGCTGCCAAAAAATTATATCCTAACTTCATACATAGCCGACGATGTACAGTGTAGACCAAAAGTTGTCATCGTCGGTACGTGTACCTATCTGGCTACCCACCTGACATGGACTGATATAGGGGCCCCTATATACTGAAATAGACCCCACAGAAAGTTAATCGCATGTTATCACAGGTATAGAGGAGTTAACTTGTAGATAAACAGTAATTCACAGTGTTGTATAAACATCGCCGTTCATGATCCCACAATGTAGCAGGCCCGCTGTGATGGCAGAAATTAAATGGAAACTTTCCATACATTATCCAAACTGAAGTCAAATTTTCTACAGGGAGATCAAATAGAAATATAAATCATATCAATTACCTTAAGCGTTATGAAACCTCCGCTCATAAACACTGTTATCACAAGGTAGAACAACTCTTTTATTCCCTGTTCCCCTCTTGTCTATATTGTTGTTGATGGTCAAGATGAACTTACAGAATCAATTCAAACTGACCAATCAAAAATGCCATCTTATCTTGATTCTGACCAAGAGAAGGCGATCACTGATAATTAGATACGCCGTGATCTGGTGCGATTTCTGAATGAATTATAAAGAATTCATTAATGAAAATACAAATTATTCGAAAAAATGTATTAGGACTATGATTTATGAATACAATTATTTATGCAAGCAAAGTTTGTAAACAAGAAATGAAGGTGAGGATACTGAAAAAGAGGGTTAGTATAGACAACGTTATAACAATCCTCCGCCCTTTACCACCCCTCCACACCCTTATCGTGTATGACAAGAATTCCTACTTATTTGATCTTTCTCCTGTTGTTCGCAGATATCAGCTCTCAACTAAGGATTACAATAAATTGTTTGTTCAAGTGTGTGTGATTGCCAAGAAAACGATAGAGATGATTGTTATTGTGAAGTAAAACATACATCTCATGTACTTACAACGTCAAGATTTGTGCTCTTCTTTTATTTTCATTTTTTCTTCATACCTTCCCCTGTATTTTGATTTCAATGTAAAGACCCGTTTCTTATTTCAGTGCTAATAACCTTTATAGATATTTTTGTACCTTGAATCACAAAGAATAGCTGAAATACAAAGCGAAGTGGAAAAAGCTAATTAGAAAGCTAAGAGAGTCGATTTATTTTGGTCCTCATAAAAGATACGTATTCATGTAAACGTCTTCATTAAGTATTTCTCCCTTTTATTTCAGCATACATCGGGTTGGATTCGGTTTTAGCGGGAACTATTAATTTCCGCACCTAGATTCCCCACTGTTACTTTACACAGCTCAACTGACAAAATTTGATGGTTCTACAATACACATTTAACAAAATTCCTTATCATAGCTGTTAAATGAATCACTATGAGAAGGGAATTAGGCGGAGTGAAGCCTCTTGTAGCCTCGTCTTCACAAACATCACACAATATCTATCTAGTACCAATAGATGAGCTATCTTTTACACTTCAATTAAGATCGCTAACGGAGCTTGATTTTCCTATTGCAAGGTTCACAGGCTTTACGCTGGCTTGTATTGAGTGAAACCAAGAATCCACACAAAAGGCAGAACCAGAAATACCACCAGAATAACCATCAAAGAAATAAAGAGAAATGATGAATCATAAGGAGATGACACCCAAGAAGAAATATCTCGACTGGTCGCACAAAAAAGGGAAATAAAAAAAAATATGGAACATAAATAAATAAATAAATAAATAAATAAATAAACAAATAAATAAATAAATAAATAAATAAATAAATAAATAAATAAATAAATAAATAATAAAACAGAAAAAAAAATTCTCATTTCTTTTAAAAAAAGTTTTTCATTGTGAAAGTAATCAAAATTTCAATTTTTTATGGCAGAAAGATAGAAATGTGGAAGACAGAAAAACAAAATGCTTATTTTTATTTTCTGTTTTTTTTTTTTCAGGAGCCTGCTGAAGGATAATATGTCAAAATGATCTTTTTCCAATTCAAGACTGACAACAAATGCAATTTGAAGGCTTTTTGATGCATTAATTAAATGATAATAAGCCCCTTGATAGGCTCGTTTTGAGCTCGTGACCTCATCAAATCTGCTCAATTGGCCTGCGTAAACAAGCACTTGTATATGGCAGCGTTCACCTTACACCCGCCTTAACAATCAATACACTACAATTGATGTGAGCCGATTGCTTGTCTACAAGATGCTGGTGTAACAACATACATTTGTGAGGTATTTACCGCAGACAAACGTTTAGACGGGACTACTGGCACATACAATTACCCCCTCCCATTATCTCGCTACTCTATCAACTTCTCGCTATTCAGGGTCAGAGGGAGGCATGTAGCCACAAACCATGTAAATTAGTACCTCTCTAATATTTCTGCAGACATTGCTCAAATCGAAAATCGTTGAATTTCACACCATGTTATTTGAATAAAGGTGGTGTTAGAATCTGAATGCAGCCCACTATCGGGGACCTTCTTTATTTGATGTTTTAAAACGATTAGATGCAGATCAAGATGTGAAAATAATACCACTTTTGATTTACAATACAAACAACTTAATGTATAAGCCATATCTTTGGTCCAAGGTCAAAGTCGAAGTAGACTAAAAACCCTTTAGGACACGAATCATGTAAAATAATTAAATAGTTTACTGAATATAGCCCAGGAAGACGCAAAAATAAGATGGCAATTTATCATCAAAAAGTAAATATCACTTACCTTTACTCTACTCTGTTGCCTTTGAACAAATGCCTATCTCCTAAAATTGTGTCTTATAAAGGTGTTAGGTCCTAAAAAGATTTAAATCACTCTGTCAGCAAGTCTGATATAGTTATAATAGGGAAGATCGGTCGCTTAATGTTGCCTCGCCACTAGTTCTATTAACAATAACGGAAACCGCACTTTAACTGCATTGCTAGTAGTTTCTTCAATTCAAACAAAGGAGCATTTGCGCACAAAAGATATTGTGCTGATTTTAAATGACATAGGACGATAGTATCTTCTCCATATTACAGAATTAGGTTGACATTACGGCTCATTCTCTCTTAAAAATCCCTGTCAGATATTGGTGGATTTAATCTGATTCTTAACGCTATCGCCAAGTCAGGAGGTATCATCAACTATATAACAAATTACAGCGCTGATGAAGCACAACTTTTTTTTTCTTGCCTTACACCGATCCACAAGCCGTTAATGACGACTCTAATGCTTGATATATTGAGAGAGTCAACTAAGCACCGATGCCTGCTATCTACCAAAAATCACAGAGTGAAACGTAATCTGCACCCCCGACCACAAACACGACTTCACCCTCTAACTGGCTACAATCAATCAAACATCACTACTCACTTGATACATATGTCTGTAAAGACCGCTGAGAGCTATTATAAAGTAGGCAAACTTATATTTACACAAAACACGCCGATCAGATGCGTCGACTACCGGGGATCCTTCTTCCTAAGCAAACCCCTGTCACCTCTTTTGAATTCTATCCCGCCCATTATCTGGTGGTCAGAGCAAAACCCCTGTACAATAAACCTTACACCCCGGCGTCCGTATAATCGCATCCCCTCTAATAATTATTTTCAGTTGATTTTTCAATTATTTGATTCTTTGAGAAAGGAGTGAAGCGGATGAAATGAAGCTGCTTGTAAAGAAGAGAACTTTACTGCCTTTGTATGAGCGACAAATTGGAAAAGGAAAGTTCACATGGCTTGGAAATAAACAGATTAATGTAGTTAAGGATTGCCATTTGAAATGTGTCGTCAATACCATTCAATTGAATATGAAATTTTAATTTCTAACTCAAATATAATCTACCACATATAAATCAGATTTTATAATCCTTTCGATGTTTCTGAGTCGATTTGTCGATGCGATACCTTGTAATTTCTCATCATGTTTTGCATTGCTAAAAGAGGGGCAAAAATCGCGTTAAAACCTGTTTTATGTGAAAAAGAATATTAAAAGAATCTCAAAAGATGAGAAAACCTATGACAAGCTTTACTTAAAAAAAAAACTAGATTTTTCAAAATATTACGACTTCCACTTATTTCATCTCTTTGTCCCTTTCCTTCACATTAAAACTTACTTCAATTTTATCAGATTTTCTGCAATCAACAATCATTCTACGATCAAATTCCTCTAGTATCCTTCAATGAGCCCCTTACGCTGCTCGTCGGACTCCGACCAAGAGAGGTCATACGTTACCATCATTATTGTCCGGCTCACCTGTTGTTATTACAAGATAAAGGCTTCCCTCAGACAACAAATCCCGCTCAACATGCTAACGAGATCAACAATTCACAAACTACTGCAAGCAAAGTCATCCCAAGTGTTCCTATAGAAAGGTGAACTATTGATAGCCGCGTTAGCAGTAAATCGGTACGATCAGCATTATTGAAACATCCGAGGTATTAAGATACTGACCAAAAGTTACCCTTTAACTTTCAAGAGATTCACTTGGATATATATATAAACTTATTTACAGCACAATATCGTATCTTATACCATGCATGAGTAAATGACACGTTGAAGATGCTTACTCCTACTGCAAGCTCACTTCTTATCTCATACGGATACCTGGACATTTGTGAACGCTCAATTCTCACTCGGCGATGTTAAACTGTACCTAAACGATTCCTCTGCCAAATTAGACACAAGATTACAGTGATATAAAGTCATTGTACCAAAAATTCTAAATAGCTTGTATTTAGTAGTTGTTAATAGGTCTAGTCGGTTCAGGAAACCAGTCACCAGTCAACCCTGTTATACTGTAACACAGTCAAATGTACTTGGCTCTCACCAGATAACCACAGAGTAAAGAATTGCCAGAAACTAGCATATAATGTACTGCAAGTATAAGGCTGCGATGATTTCAATTACGTCGTTATATAAAACAACCTAAAGTCGTACAAGATCCAGAGTCTGTCGCTCAGGGGAAGTACGTTAGTTGTGACCAATATGCCACTTCCGGGTTCAACACATTTTTATTTTATCATTTTTTTTTTCTCTACCAGTTCTAGATCTCAGTCTATCGTGATCTACTTTACAAGAATCTGGGAAATATGTAGAAATGTATTTGCTTTTTTCTTTAATTTTGTTTCTCTACCTGTACCAGATCTCAATTTTGTCGTCTACTTAACAAGAATCTCGGAAAAATGTTATTCTGTATACTGCTTAGCCACAGTATCTAAAATAGGAAAGTAATTTGCCGATTTTTATCGTATAATTAAAACCTCTTTGATTTTTCATACTTGATAAACGCTTCAACATTTAAAAAAAAATAAAGCCTGTGTTAATGAAACATGAATGCCCCCGGTGGCATCTTTGTTAGTATAAACTTCATTTTCTGTTAAGTATGTGAAAGGTCAAGGTCAACAATTTTGGTATCAATGGAAAGGTCTTGTCACAAGGAATACACATGTGAAATATGAAAGTCTTATCACTTACCATTCAAAAATTATGCCCAATGTTAAAGTTTTTGAAAATTAGGTCAAAGGTCAAGGTCAAGGTCACGAGGTCAAAACTTTTGGTATCAATGGAAAGGTCTTGTCACAAGGAACACACATGTACAATATAAAAGCCCTATCACTCACCATCAAAAGTTAAGCCCAATGTTAAAGTTTTTGAAAAGTAGGTCAAATGTCAAGGTCAAGGTCACAAGGTCAAAACTTTTGGTATCAATGGAAAGGTCTTGTCGCAAGGAACACACATGTGAAATATGAAAGCCATATCACTTACCATTAAAAAGTTATGCCCAATGTTAATGTTTTTGAAGATTAGGTCAAAGGTCAAGGTCAAGGTCACGAGGTCAACACTTTTGGTATCAATGGAAAGGTCTTGTCGCAAGGAACACACATGTAAAATATAAAAGCCCTATCACTCACCATCAAAAGTTAAGCCCAATGTTAATGTTTTTGAAAAGTAGGTCAAATGTCAAGGTCAAGGTCACAAGGTCAAAACTTTTGGTATCAATGGAAAGGTCTTGTCGCAAGGAACACACATGTGAAATATGAAAGCCCTATCACTTACAATTCAAAAGTAATGCCCAATATTAAAGTTTTTGAAAAGTAGGTCAAAGGTCAAGGTCACGAGGTCAAAAAGTTTGGTATAAATGGAAAGGTCTTGTCACAAGGAACACACATGTCAAATATAAAAGCCCTATCACTTACCATTCAAAAGTTATGCACGATGTTAAAGTTTTTGAAAAGTAGGTCAAAGGTGAATTTAAGACGTTTATCATTTGAACTACTTGGTGAGTGTCACTGCTGGTGGACCAAGAGTCCCCGAGGGCACATGTAGCCAAGTTCGATCAACTTTGGTTGATCGTCTGTCTCTTCAACGCATTTGAAATTTTCTGTTACAAAATTTCTTGAAATTTCTAAAACGTGGGTCCTGTAGCATCATATCCCACCCATTCTGCTACGTCTTTTGATACATTTTTGGACATAATAATTGTCATACGTTTTGGCCATATTACATTGTTTAGACTAAGGATCACTGACGAGGGTTTAGTACCCGAAACGTGCATGTCTGGTCCATGCTGTAAATTTATCAGGTTTAAAATGATGCCATTGAATTTAAGACGTTTATCATTTGAACTACTTGGTGAGTGTCACTGCTGGTGGACCAAGAGTCCCCGAGGGCACATGTAGCCAAGTTCGATCAACTTTGGTTGATCGTCTGTCTCTTCAACGCATTTGAAATTTTCTGTTACAAAATTTCTTGAAATTTCTAAAACGTGGGTCCCGTAGCATCATATCCCACCCATTCTGCTACGTCTTTTGATACATTTTTGGACATAATAATTGTCATACGTTTTGGCCATATTACATTGTTTAGACTAAGGATCACTGACGAGGGTTTAGTACCCGAAACGTGCATGTCTGGTCCATGCTGTAAATTTATCAGGTTTAAAATGATGCTATTGAATTTAAGACGTTTATCAATTGCACTGTCATGGATACAGTACTAATTACCGTTAGGCTCACAAACATTGTACTGTCATGGTTACAATATTAATTACTGTTATGCTCACAAACATTGCGCTGTCATGGGCACAGTATTAATTACCGCTAGGCTCACAAACATTGTACTGTCATGGTTACAATATTAATTACCGTTATGCTCACAAACATTGTACTATCATGGTTACAACATTAATTACCGTTAGGCTCACAAACATTGTACTGTCATGGTTACAATATTAATTACCGTTATGCTCACAAATATTGAACTGTCGTGGATATAGTATTAATTACCGTTATGCTCACAAACATTGTACTGTCATGGTTACAATATTAATTACTGTTAGGCTCACAAACATTGCACTGTCATGGATACAATACTTATTACCGTTAGGCTCACAAACATTGTACTGTCATGGTTACAATATTAATTACCGTTAGGCTCACAAACATTGTACTGTCATGGTTACAATATTAATTACCGTTATGCTCACAAATATTGAACTGTCATGGATATAGTATTAATAACCGTTATGCTCACAAACATTGTACTATCATTGATACAGTATTAATTACCGTTAGGCTCACAAACATTGTACTGTCATGGTTACAATATTAATTACCGATAGGCTCACAAACATTGTACTGTCATGGATACAATATTAATTACCGTCATGCTCACAAACATTGTACTGGAGATAAAACTGAATCACCATCATGTTTACAACGATCATACTTTTACGGAGAAAAACATTGTATTTTCGTGTCAAAACATTGTACAATCATGTACACAAACATTGTTCTCTCATGAAGAAAACACTGTACCTTTATGTTGAAAACAATGTAACATCCTGTTCACAAACATTGTGCTCCCATTAAGAAAAAACCATATCGTTGTGTCAAAACTTTTGTACCGTCATGTTCATAACCATCGTACTGTCATGGAGAAAACAATGTATTGTCATTTCAAAACATTGCACTATTATGTTCACAAACATCGTACAGTCATGAAGAAAACACTGTATTGTCATGTCAAACACTGTACCATCATGTTCACAAACATCGTACAGTTATGGAGAAAACACTGTATTGTCATGTAAAAACACTGTAGCATCATGTTCACAAACATCGTACAGTCATGAAGAAAACACTGTATTGTCATGTCAAAACACTGTACCATCATGCTCACAAACATCGTACAGTCATGAAGAAAACACTGTATTGTCATGTCAAAACACTGTACCATCATGTTCATAACCATCGTACAGTCATGAAGAAAACACTGTATTGTTATTTCAAAACACTGTACCATCATGTTCATGACCATCGTACAGTCATGGTTAAAACATTGTATCGTCAAAGTCTAAAACACTGTACCATCATGTTCATAACCATCGTACTGTTATGGAGAAAACACTGTATTGTCATGTCAAAACATTGTAACCTCATGTTCACAAACATTTTGGTGTCAGATACAAATCACTGTAACGTCATGGCAAAAACATTATACCATCATGTTCACAATAATCGTACTGTCAAGGCGAAAAAACTGTATTGTCAAGTCAAAGCATCGTATCATCAATATTCACAAACATTGCACTGACACTTTAAAAACACTGTATCGTCATGTCAAAACATTGTACCATCATGTTCATAAATATCGTGCTGTCATGGTAAAAATACAACCGGTATATCGTCATGTCAAAAGATTTGTAACATGATGTTCGAAAAGTTTAAACATCGTACTGTTAAAGTGAAAACATTGAATCGTCATGTCAAAACATTGTACCATCATGTTCACAAACATTGTACTGTCAAAGTGAAAACACTGTATCGTCATATCTAAAACATCGTAAACATTGTACTGACGGATTGAAAAACAATGTCTCATCGTCATGTCAAAAATAATAAACCGACATGTTCACAAACATCGTACAGTCGTGGAGAAAACACTGTATCGTCATGTCTAAAACTTTGTACCATCATATTCGCAAACATTGCACTATCATATCTATCATATGGGGCAAAAACTGTATCGCCATGTCTAAAACATTGTACCATCATGTTCTCAAACATCGTACTGTCACGGAGAAACACTGTATTGTCATGTCAAAATATTCCACCATCATGTTTACAAACCTCGTACTGTCATGGAGAAACACTGTATTGTCATGTCAAAATATTGTACCATCATGTTCACAAACATCGTACTGTCATGGAGAAACACTGTATTGTCATGTCAAAATATTGTACCATCATGTTCACAAACATCGTACTGTCATGGAGAAACACTGTATTGTCATGTCAAAACATTGCACCGTTATGTTCACAAACATCGTACTGTCATGGAGAAACACTGTATTGTCATGTCAAAATATTCCACCATTATGTTAACAGACATCGTACTATCATGAAGAAACACAATGTCTTGTCATGTCAAAATAGCGTACCATCATGTTCACAAACATCGTACTGTCATGGAGAAACACTGTATTGTCATGTCAAAATATTGTACCATCATGTTCACAAACATCGTACTGTCATAGAGAAACACTGTATCGTCATGTCAAAATATTGTACCATCATGTTCACAAACATCGTACTGTCAAGGTGAAAACATTGTATCGTCATGTCTTAACACATTGTACCATCATGTTCACAAACATCGTACTGTCATGGAGCAAACATAGTTTAATCATGCCAAAACATTGTGCCATCATGTTCACGATTCCATTTAAATGTTAAAAGGATTATAAAGGGAATCTTAGAAAGGAATAAGTAAATTTTGAAATTTGTTATCAACCGGATTACAGGCGCTCGCCCTTTCCCCTACCTTACCCGTATAAATAAAAGGTTATAAACATATTATATGAATCCCGAGGAAAACTTAAAATCACCGGAAGATTTTATTTTTTTCTATGTTTTTATTCTCACTTATCGACCTTTTAATTTACAAAACGCAGCCCTCTTTTCAAGCTAAAACTGTTACAAGTCAACATTGAGTATTGTTTAAGCCTTTCTCACTCGACCTCTCATTGTGATATTACCAATATCCCTTCCTATCTTGTTTATTCATCAAACGTTGATGGGCACTAAAGAATCCAAGTAATTCGTTTTTCTGTCTCCCTGAAGACGTGCTATGAGGAATCGGCGACAAATCCAGCCTTTCTGTAATCTGTTTACAACCTTATAATTATGGAACCGCGCAAGCTCAGCCGGGACCTCGGAACTGCTTTACACACAAAATGATCAGCCAACAACTTTGTCAATATTTCACCAATATAAAGGATATTATTTCATTTGATATACTCTCAAGTATTCATTTACCTCGATGGATAGCAGAAATGACATATTTTTTAGGGAAAAAGGTTTAAATCTGCATATGATTAACTCTTGCAAAAATGCTTTCAAATAAAGACTAATCAGTCACAATGCTAACTGTAGGTTTTATCGCTGTTTCCAAAGACAAGTGATCTTTACCATTTGTAGATTTCTCTACATATTCGACCTATGAATTATAAATCATTCAGCAATATTGAAGCAAAAGGGGAGAGAATCCCGCTACGGCGATGGATGTTCACGATGATTGTTTGTCTCAATGCTTTCAGAATCAATAATAATTTTTTATCATCTAGCCTAGCTGTATCGTTATGTATCATTAATTACCGGGAGTAATTTAAGAATAAGTCTACAGCTTTAATAGGCTCTACCATATTCCGATTGTGATCCATTTATTCGATAGGATACCATCTAATTGCTCTATACCTTAGATCACAATTCTGACGTAATTTTTAACATATCTGTTTTTTCTCCATATCGTTTACGTCAGTTCATCATCGTAAATAAAGCATGTTTATTAGTCAATTCAAAGGAAGGTCAACATGCGTTTGCATTACAGCGTAATATAATTTGTTAAATCCTACCTGGGATTAATATATATGTTAAACAATTTTCCACATTAAAAAAGCAGTAAGCACATATTGCCATCTAGCTACATTACATCGACTATGATTACAAGCTTTATTGATATAACATATGACTGTACATTAAGCAAAATCAATGTCAAGATGAGAATATCACAAGAAAATATAATGAAAAGAGGCAAAACTCAATTAACCCACCCACAAAGTAGCATAAACTTTTTCGTTTTCTCCTATCGGAATCCTATATTTGTGTCACCTTGTAAGAAATAGACATGCGCTGATTTAATTTTCCTATTTGCACCTTATCGTGAAAGGTACCTCATTGAAAATGATAACTGTATGACAAATAAAAATTTTAACCACAGTCTAACATTTCAGCGAGTCGGTAACACATTTTCTGCACGATAAAAAATAAATAATCTCTGCCCTGGATAACTTCCTTACAGCGATAATATGGCAAAAACATATAAATTTACTTTTCTTTAGATGTTAAAGGTAGTGTAAACGGTCTACATACCTGTATCACGATATATAACACTTGATTTTCGCCGTTGGTTGAGTATGGTGTGAATTGTATTGTTGGACTCCTTAATGTTAATTTGTAACTAGCGCTTTCTGATCAGTGACAATCACTAGCGACTAATTTACACCGTGGGTTTCCACTCTATGTCAATCAATTTCTTTAATGCACCTTCCCGGTTCGCAGTCAATCACCGATCCAGAGTTAAATACATCAACGAATTTAATAAATACTATAAAGTACAACGTTAAATACACAGCTTCCCCAATATTTGATTAGCATTGAAGAAGCTATCCCTGTGAGTCGGTAATTTGGTGATTGTTTAAGTTTACAGACCAGTCAGGATCCGGAGCCTTTGTCAGCCTTTGGGTATCTCTTTGCCAACCTTAATGACAATGTCTCCAATACTTTCACATCGCTAGATTATCGCACCACAGATCAATACTAAGTCTTTTGAAACAGAGCAATTTTCATTGAATGACAATTCTATAATAAACGCTATGACGCGCTGTCCCGCGTTCTTAAGCACGGCTACAGTTTTATAATATCATGTCAAATTAGATTTCCTACACCCTGCCTCGTCACTACAACGGAGTCAGACCGTTTGCTTTTTCGCCCTTTAATATCTTTTTCTTCAAACGGTAAATCCCGTAAAAATCTAAGTATCTTGAATACCAGATACGCTCCAATTAAAAGGCAAATATGAAAATACCAAAATGCGATAGTTTAACCACAAAGGATTGACGATCGGGTACTATTGTTATTTTTGCCCAATGCCTTAATGTAACTACCGCTATCAAATGTTTAAACACCAAATATTTGTTTATAGGTAATTTAACAAACGGCAAGTCAGCGTTCACATTTAATGAGTCGATACAATGACGAGATAATACTGTACATCATCGTTTATAAGTGGGGCAGATTTGATATGGCGGTTCCCAGATTCCCCCTACACCTAACTTTATGTTCAATATAGCATACAGGACCGGCAACTATCACTTCGATGCTCTATTACCGTCGGTAATGAATTACTTAATTGACTTGTCAAAAGAATTGTTATTGCTAAAGGTGTAAGGGGAATAACCCCTACTTCTTCATCCATAGAGTTCCTGGTATAAATTTTTAGCAAATTTCAAGATTGGCCAAAGCCGGGAAATTGAAATAAAATTACACCCAAAAAAAATTGCCAAAGACAACCCAAAGGAAAAATAAAAGATAAAGGAAAAAGTAGAGAGAGAGATAGTGAAAAACAAACAAGTTGATTAGTTGTGATTTCTGCCGCAAGTCTCGTATGTTTCCGTTTAATAATAAAAAGAGGATGTTGATTCGCATGAAATTACGCAAGAAATAATCCTCTATTTCGTTGGTGGAAAAAAACTTTCTTTTTTCCCTGCCTCTCTCTTCATTTATTTATTTTTTTATCGATTATTTTTGTGACTGAAAATTGTAGCATCAATACATTCCAAGAACATAGCTTAGCGAGATTTACGTATAAGTGATCTTTTATAGTATAAGATTGTGAGCATGACTAAAATATTTAATCTAAGCCTTTTAATAATGTGTAAAAAAATCATTGTTCGCAGTTTCCCTAAATAAGAAAGAATATCTGTATCTTGTTGCTACAAAATTGAAAAAAAAACACCATTTGGATTCGAGAAAAATCTGCATTATTAAACTTGAATTAATAAATAGACCCGCAAGAAATACATGGACGAAAATTACAAAATTTTGTCAAAATGACTCACGCTTCAGCATGGGGTCAGTGAATAAAGAAATAAATAATCAAGTCTTTATAACATTTAACATCCAATCAATGAAAAGCCATAAATCCATGGTTTCATACAAATGTGATTTAAATATCTCACTTAAATACAACAAGATATACATCTAATCGTGTTCGAAAAGGGAGATAATTGGCGGGGAATATTTATATATTTTGAAATGACATGTAAATTCTAACAATTTAGGATTATGCGCATCCTTGATATTATTGTGAGATTGAGCATCTACTTAAAATGTTCCTGGAAGTTGTCTTATCGTGTGCTTGTGCTACTATTCACAATGGTCTTGCTTGTTGTCTTATCGTGTGCTTGCGCTACTATTCACAATGGTCTTGGTTGTAGTCTTATCGTGTGCTTGTGCTACTATTCACAATGGTCTTGCTTGTTGTCTTATCGTGTGCTCGTGCTACTATTCACAACGTTCTTGTTTGTTGTCTTATCGTGTGCTTGTGCTACTAGTCGTAATGATCCTGGATGTTGTCTTATCGTGTGCTTGCGCTACTATACACAATGGTTTTGCTTGTTGTCTTATCGTGTGCATGTGCTACTATTCACAATGGTCTTGCTTGTTGTCTTCCCGTGTGCTTGTGCTACTAGTCACAATGTTCCTGGATGTTGTCTTATCGTGTGCTTGTGTTACTGTTCACAACGGTCTTGCTTGTTGTCTTATCGTGTGCTTGTGCTACTATTCAAAATGGTCTTGCTTGTTGTCTTATCGTGTGCTTGTGCTACTATTCACAATGGTCTTGCTTGTTGTCTTATCGTGTGCTTGTGCTACTATTTTCAACGGTCTTTGTTGTCGTCTTATCGTGTGTTTGTGCTTTTACTCACAATGGTCTTGCTTGTTGTTTTATCGTGTGCTTGCGCTACTAGCCACAATGGTCTTGCATGTTGTCTTATCGTATGCTTGTGCTACTATTCACAATGGTCTTGCTTGTTGTATTATCGTGTACTTGTGCTACTAGTCACAATGTTCCTTGATGTTGTCTTATCGTGTGCTTGTGCTACTATTCACAATGGTCTTGCTTGTTGTCTTACCGTGTGCTTGTGCTACTATTCACAATGATCTTGGTTGTTGTCTTACCGTGTGCTTGTGCTACTAGTCACAATGCTCCTGGATGTTGTCTTATCATGTGCTTGTGCTACTATTCACAATAGTCTTTGTTGTCGTCTTATCCTGTGCTTGTGCTTTTACTCACAATGGTCTTCCTTGTTGTCTTATCGTGTACTTGCGCTACTAGTCATAATGTTCCTGGATGTTGTCTTATCGTGTGCTTGTGCTTTTACTCATAATGGCCTTGCTTGTTGTATTATTGTGTGCTTGTGCTACTAGTCACAATGGTCTTGCTTGTTGTCTTATCGTGTGCTTGCGTTACTAGTCACAATGGTCTTTGTTGTCGTCTTATCGTTTGCTTGTGCTTTTACTCACAATGATCTTGCTTGTTGTCTTCTCGTGTGCTTGCGCTACTAGTCACAATGGTCTTGGTTGTTGTCTTACCGTGTGCTTGTGCTACTAGTCACAATGGTCTTGCTTGTTGTCTTTATCGTGTGCTTGTTCTACTATTCACAATGGTCTTGCTTGTTGTCTTATCGTGTGCTTGTGCTACTTGTCACAATGGTCTTGCTTGTTGCCTTATCGTGTGTTTGTGCTACTATTCACGATGGTCTTGGTTGTTGTGTTATCGCATGCTTGTGTTACTATTCACAATGGTCTTGGTTGTTGTCTTAACGTGTGCTTGTGCTTTTACTCGCAATGGTCTTAGTTGTTGTCTTATCGTGTGCTTTTGTTTCTATTCACAATGGTCTTAGTTGTCTCATTGTGTGCTTGTGCTACTAATCATAATGTTCAGAGTTGTTGTCTTACATTGTGTTCGTGCAAAAGCTCATAATGTTAATGGTTGTTGCCGTGCTTCTTCTCATAATGTTAAGGGTTGTTGTCTTACCTTGTTGCTGGTATTACTCATAATGTTAAGGGTTGTTGTCATACCGTGTTGCTGGTATTACTCATAATGTTAAGGGTTGTTGTCTTATCGTGTGTTTGTGCTATTACTCATAATGTTAAGGGTTGTTGTCTTATCGTGTGTTTGTGCTATTACTCATAATGTTAAGGGTTGTTGTCTTACCTTGTTGCTGTGCTATAACTCATAATGTTAAGGGTTGTTGTCTTACCTTGTTGCTGTGCTACTTCTCATAATGTTAAGGATTGTTGTCTTATCGTGTTACTGTGCTACTTCTCATAATGTTAAGGGTTGTTGTCTTACCGTGTTGCTGTGATACTTCCCATAATGTTAAGGGTTGTTGCCTTACCTTGTTGCTGTGCTACTTCCCATAATGTTAAGGATTGTTGTCTTACCGTGTTGCTGTGCTACTTCCCATTATGTTAAGGGTTGTTGCCTTACCTTGTTGCTGTGCTACTTCTCATAATGTTAAGGGTTGTTGTCTTATCGTGTTACTGTGCTACTTCTCATAATGTTAAGGGTTGTTGTCTTACCGTGTTGCTGTGCTACTTCTCATAATGTTAAGGGTTGTTGTCTTACCGTGTTACTGTGCTACTTCTCATAATGTTAAGGGTTGTTGTCTTACGGTGTTGCTGGTATTACTCATAATGTTAAGGGTTGTTGTCATACCGTGTTGCTGGTATTACTCATAATGTTAAGGGTTGTTGTCAGACCGTGTGTTTGTGCTATTACTCATAATGTTAAGGGTTGTTGTCTTATCGTGTGTTTGTGCTATTACTCATAATGTTAAGGGTTGTTGTCTTACCTTGTTGCTGTGCTATAACTCATAATGTTAAGGGTTGTTGTCTTACCTTGTTGCTGTGCTACTTCTCATAATGTTAAGGATTGTTGTCTTATCGTGTTACTGTGCTACTTCTCATAATGTTAAGGGTTGTTGTCTTACCGTGTTGCTGTGATACTTCCCATAATGTTAAGGGTTGTTGCCTTACCTTGTTGCTGTGCTACTTCCCATAATGTTAAGGGTTGTTGTCTTACCGTGTTGCTGTGCTACTTCCCATAATGTTAAGGGTTGTTGCCTTACCTTGTTGCTGTGCTACTTCTCATAATGTTAAGGGTTGTTGTCTTATCGTGTTACTGTGCTACTTCTCATAATGTTAAGGGTTGTTGTCTTACCGTGTTGCTGTGCTACTTCTCATAATGTTAAGGGTTGTTGTCTTACCGTGTTACTGTGCTACTTCTCATAATGTTAAGGGTTGTTGTCTTACGGTGTTACTGTGCTACTTCTCATAATGTTAAGGGTTGTTGTCTTACCGTGTTGCTGTGCTACTTCTCATGATGTTAAGGGTTGTTGTCTTACGGGGTTACGGTGCTACTTCCCATAATGTTAAGGGTTGTTGTCTTACCGTGTTGCTGTGCTACTTCCCATAATGTTAAGGGTTGTTGCCTTACCTTGTTGCTGTGCTACTTCTCATAATGTTAAGGGTTGTTGTTTTATCGTGTTACTGTGCTACTTCTCATAATGTTAAGGGTTGTTGTCTTACCGTGTTGCTGTGCTACTTCTCATAATGTTAAGGGTTGTTGTCTTACCGTGTTACTGTGCTACTTCTCATAATGTTAAGGGTTGTTGTCTTACGGTGTTACTGTGCTACTTCTCATAATGTTAAGGGTTGTTGTCTTACCGTGTTGCTGTGCTACTTCTCATGATGTTAAGGGTTGTTGTCTTACGGGGTTACGGTGCTACTTCCCATAATGTTAAGGGTTGTTGTCTTACCGTATGTTTGTGCTACATCTCATAATGTTGAGGGTTGTTGTCTTACGGGGTTACGGTGCTACTTCCCATAATGTTAAGGGTTGTTGTCTTACCGTATGTTTGTGCTACATCTCATAATGTTGAGGGTTGTTGTCTTACGGTGTTACTGTGCTACTTCTCATAATGTTAAGGGTTGTTGTCTTACCGTATGTTTCTGCTTCATCTCATAATGTTAAGGATTGTTGTCATACCGTGTTGCTGTGCTACTTCTCATAACGTTAAGGGTTGTTGTCTTACGGTGTTACTGTGCTACTTCTCATAATGTTAAGGGTTGTTGTCTGACGGTGTTACTGTGCTATTTCTCATAATGTTAAGGGTTGTTGTCTTACGGTGTTACTGTGCTATTTCTCATAATGTTAAGGGTTGTTGTCTTACGGTGTTACTGTGCTATTTCTCATAATGTTAAGGGTTGTTGTCTTACCGTATGTTTGTGCTACTTCTCATAATGTTAAGGGTTGTCGTCTTACGGTGTTACTGTGCTATTTCTCATAATGTTAAGGGTTGTTGTCTTACCGTATGTTTGTGCTACATCTCATAATGTTAAGGGTTGTTGTCATACCGTGTTGCTGTGTTATTACTCATAATGTTAAGGGTTGTTGTCTTACCGTGTTGCTGTATTATTACTCATAATGTTAAGGGTTGTTGTCTTACGGTGTTACTGTGCTACATCTCATAATGTTAAGGGTTGTTGTCTAACCGTATGTTTGTGCTACATCTCATAATGTTAAGGGTTGTTGTCATACCGTGTTGCTGTGTTATTACTCATAATGTTAAGGGTTGTTGTCTTACCGTATGTTTGTGCTACATCTCATAATGTTAAGGGTTGTTGTCATACCGTGTTGCTGTGTTATTACTCATAATGTTAGGGGTTGTAGTCATACCGTGTTGCTGTGCTATTACTCATAATGTTAAGGGTTGTTGTCTTATCGTGTGTTTGTGCTATTACTCATAATGTTAAGGGTTGTTGTCTTACCGTATGTTTGTGCTACATCTCATAATGTTAAGGGTTGTTGTCTTACCGTGTGTTTGTGCTACATCTCATAATGTTAAGGGTTGTTGTCATACCGTGTTGCTGTGTTATTACTCATAATGTTAAGGGTTGTTGTCTTATCGTGTGTTTGTGCTACATCTCATAATGTTAAGGGTTGTTGTCATACCGTGTTGCTGTGTTATTACTCATTATGTTAAGGGTTGTTGTCTTACGGTGTTACTGTGCTATTTCTCATAATGTTAAGGGTTGTTGTCTTATCGTGTTACTGTGCTACTTCTCATAATGTTAAGGGTTGTTGTCTTACGGTGTTACTGTGCTACTTCTCATAATGTTAAGGGTTGTTGTCTTACCGTGTTGCTGTGATACTTCCCATAATGTTAAGGGTTGTTGTTTTACGGTGTTACTGTGCTATTTCTCATAATGTTAAGGGTTGTTGTCTTATCGTGTTACTGTGCTACTTCTCATAATGTTAAGGGTTGTTGTCTTACGGTGTTACTGTGCTACTTCTCATAATGTTAAGGGTTGTTGTCTTACCGTGTTGCTGTGATACTTCTCATAATGTTAAGGGTTGTTGTCTTACGGTGTTACTGTGCTACTTCTCATAATGTTAAGGGTTGTTGTCTTACCGTGTTGCTCTGATACTTCCCATAATGTTAAGGGTTGTTGTTTTAACGTGTTGCTGTGCTATTTCTCATAATGTTAAGGATTGTTGTCTTATCGTGCGCTTGTGCTATTACTCATAATGTTAAGGGTTGTTGTCTTACCGTATTGCTGTGCTACTTCTCGTAATGTTCTTTATTGTGTTCTGGTTTGTTGTTTTACCGTGTGCTTATTTTGTGACTTATTCTATCAGTTGTTTCATTTCTTTGTATATGAAATATGTTTTAGTATCAAAGTTGTAATATTACATTAATATGCATGCATTATTCAGACTAATCTTTTAGTTTACAATTATATCATTTCTTGTTTGTTGTATTTCATCTTTTTAAAACGAAATAAAAACAACCATTCAGCCGGAGTGAAAAACAGACAACCATCCAGCCGGAGTGAAAAACAGACAACCATTCAGCCGGAGTGAAAAACAGACAACCATCCAGCCGGAGTGAAAAACAGACAACCATCCAGCCGGAGTGAAAAACAGACAACCATCCAGCTGGAGTGAAAAACAAACAACCATCCAGCCGGAGTGAAAAACATACAACCATCCTGCTGGAGTGAAAAACAGACAACCATCCAGCCGAAGTGAAATACAAACAACCATCCAGCCGGAGTGAAAAACAGACAACCATCCAGCCGGAGTGAAAAACAGACAACCATCCAGCCGAAGTGAAAAACAAAATAAAAACAACCATCCAGCCGGAGTGAAAAACGGACAACCATCCAGCCGGAGTGAAAAACAAAATAAAAACAACCATCCAGCCGGAGTGAAAAACAAACAAGCATACAAATCCAGATTGATTTACTTGGAAACAAAATATCATTGAGAATTAATATTTTGACTAAAACATTCAGATAATTGCAATACTTTGATGTTTACGACATGGAATTCAAGATTATGATTCAAAGAATAAGACAATTAATATTTTGGATTTAATTGTTTTTGACTCAAAACCATTCAGCACGAGGACATAAAAGCAAACATAAACAAAGAAATGGCATCAACTATTAAAATGTTTTAACCATTAAAAGAAACTGTTATTGCTACTTGACTAATTATGTTCATGCCGATATAAAAGTTCTTCAGAGCTTACATTACTAATGTCCAAGATTGATTTGGATAAATGTGCATCTGATTTGCGAGCCAATATTTGAAATATATATTTCCAAAAGTTGACCTTGGCATTTGTAAAATCTATCAAACTCCAATTTATTGTTTAAATGTCTTTTCCCTTAAAATGTCTAAATACTTCTTAGTTAGTCAAGTGAAGATGGTTCCTGATTAACACCCTGGAAACATTGCCCATTTTCAGGCATATTCTTCTTATGAATGACTTTGACCTTAGACCTATTGACCCCAAAAATAAATACATGTCTTTTCCTTCAGGTAAAGTTACATCTGATCTTAATCTGACATACATTCATCCATCTACCATCGAATACCTTAAATCATCTGGAAAACTAAAAGAGTTTCTTTATTATATTGCAAACCTTCTAATCTGTGCCTTTTATATGTTAATTACCAAGAATCCATCCACGTATATTTGAGTAGAGAGAATTACTCTGGATTGAGATTCATTGATATAATGAAATTCGTAGGAAATGAAATCGGAAAATGACGCGATCATCGGGAATTGGGTATAGACAATGTTGTTTAACACTCTCCACATATCTAGTTGGCGTGAAGGAAAGATCTCTCTATACTAATCAATATGGCAGATATTTAATGCAGACAGAGCAACAATCAAAATATGGTCCGAGTAATGAATTATTAAACACGATACGTATTGATTCCGAATACCCAGTCTTTGTATTTATTAGCAAACAAGAAATAATCAGGAATGATAGCGAATAGCGATAGAATAGCGCGGATTTTCCCGCACTGGTGAGCGCGACGTACCCTATCGTGGGATAATTACTTGTAATGTTCACAGTTCATAGCTTAATGAAACATGAAACAAGCTCTGTAACGTTCATTAAATATTCAAGAACGACAAACTTTGAAAGGCCAGCAAATGATTGACATTTGAACAGTATCAGAATTCAATGTAATGTTTACTTGCGATGTTTAATCATATGATTGAAATATTTTAATCATTCGGTTTTCAGGAGCAATTTTTGGTCAAAATAAAATACATGTAGGTGAACACTCGATTTTGACGACATACCTACAGACAGACAGACATTCTTACAGACGAACAAACGGACATTCTTACCGACAAACTACAGGGAAATTCGGATGGAGTAAGTTAATGATTAAAACTTTTCAAACCACAAAACAAATCTTTCCACAACTTTTTTTCAAAGATGAAACAGCTACGAGCGACGTTTTAGGTAACATTTTACTACTGCAGTCTGTAAAGCTTTTGAAATTTTGACAAAGTCTCGTATTTTTCATGATATGCAAAAATCTATGGTAGATACTGATTGATAATAGATAAACAATACATAATTCCAAATCAATCCTCTATAAGTCTTCTGAAAGTATGAAAACAAGGTCATTCCTTACCATTGAGACAAAGTACATCATAGGGCCATTCAGCAATTATCCCTTCATATAGTGCAACTTAGCCACCAATTGCCACTGCAATTCCTTAACCGTACTCATGAATTGTCATTTTCACGTGGTGACATCACATGGTAATTCTTTAATCTTACTTACGCATTGCCAATCCAAGAAGTCACGTCACATGACATCATATGGTAATTCCTTGTTCTTACTCACCGTGGCGTATCACGTGATGTGCATATAATCTCTTACAAGGGAATCCCCTTCGATTAAACAAGGTAAATACTGTATAAATCTACTTTATATGAAACTAGTTTACGCCTATCATATGAGCATCATTATTATAAACATGATATATATCTTAATATCTTGATATAAATATGATATATATATAAATATCTTTTCTGGTCAAGAATAGAGGAATATTTAGAGAACAGTGCACTTAAACAGAAAATTTTCTATTTTGTTTACATGTTATGATATGGTGCATGTAAATAAACAAAACTTTCTGTTCAAGTGTTCTCTGGGCATACCTCTATTCTTGACCAGAATAGATAACTACCATATAATTTATAACGATGATCGTATGATAGGCCTAGAATAAATTGATATAATGTAGATTTAGACAGCATTTACCTTATTAATCGAAGGGGATTCCCATGCAAGAAATTATTTTCATATCACGTGATACCCTACGGTGTTACTCACGCATTGCAACTTTCACGTAGTGACATCACATGGTCATTCCTTATCCTTACTCACGCATTGCCATTTTCACGTATTGACATCACATGGTCATTCCTTATCCTTACTCACGCATTGCCATTTTCACGTAGTTACATCACATGGTCATTACTTATCCTTACTCACGCATTGCCATTTTCACGTAGTTACATCACATGGTCATTACTTATCCTTACTCACGTATTGCCACTTTCAGGTAGTGACATCACATGGTCATTCCTTATTCTTACTCATGAATTGCCACTTTCACGTATTGATATAAAATAAATTCCTTATCCTTACTCACGCATTGCCATTTTCACGTATTGACATCACATGGTCATTACTTATCCTTACTCACGCATTGCCATTTTCACGTAGTGACATCACATGGTCATTCCTTATCCTTACTTACGCATTGCCATTTTCACGTATTGACATCACTTCCTTATCCTTACTGACGTATTGCCACTTTCAGGTAGTGACATCACATGGTTATTCCTTATCAAGCGATACGCTACGGTGTTACTCACGCATTGCAACTTTCACGTAGTGACATCACATGGTCATTCCTTATCAAGCGATACGCTACGGTGTTACTCACGCATTGCCACTTTCACGTAGTGACATCAAATAAGAATTCCTTATCCTTACTCACGCATTGCCATTTTCACGTAGTTACATCAGCTGGTCATTACTTATCCTTACTCACGTATTACCACTTTCAGGTAGTGACATCACATCGTCATTCCTTATTCTTACTCATGCATTTCCACTTTCACGTAGTGACATCAAATAATAATTCCTTGTTCTTACTCACGCATTGCCACTTTCACGTAGTTACATCACATGGTCATTCCTTATCCTTACTCACACATTGCCACTTTCACGTAGTTACATCACATGGTCATTACTTATCCTAACTCACGCATTGCCACTTTCATGTAGTTACATCACATGGTCATTCCTTATCCTTACTCACGCATTGCCACTTTCAAGTAGTTACATCACATGGTCATTACTTATCCTTACTCACGCATTGCCACTTTCACGTAGTTACATCACATGGTCATTCCTTATCCTTATTCACGTATTGCCACTTTCACGTAGTTACATCACATGGTCATTACTTATCCTTACTCACGTATTGCCACTTTCATGTACTGACATCACATGATCATTCCTTATCCTTACTTACGCATTGCCACTTTCACGTAGTGACATCAAATAATAATTCCTTATCCTTACTTACGTATTGCCATTTTCACGTAGCGACATCACATGGTTATTCCTTATCCTTACTCACGTATTGCTACTTTCACGTAGCGACCTCACATGGTCATTCCTTATCCTTACTCATGCATTGCCACTTTCACGTAGTGACATCAAATAATAATTCCTTATTCTTACTTACGCATTGCCACTTTCACGTAGTTACATCACATGGCCATTCCTTATCCTTACTCACGCATTGCCACTTTCACGTAGTGACATCACATAATCATTCCTTATCCTTACTTACACGTTGCCATTTCACGTAGTTACATCACATGATCATATCTTATCCTTACTCACGTATTGCCACTTTGACGTAGTTACATCACATGATCATTCCTTATCCTTACTCACGCATTGCCACTTTCACGCAGTGACTTCCTAATCCTTACTCATGTTCTTTATGTACGCATTCCTTACTATCTTTCCTCACTCATCTATTGCCATTTCCACTCTTGGATCCATTTCACGCACCTTTACTTCGACAAACTCGTACTACATATAGCAATTTTCACACTTAGCAAATTATGCCATATATACAACCACTGAACAAACTGACCGAGTAGAACTATTACCGGAAAGTCAGGAATAGAGAAAACACAGAATTGTAATACAGATCAAAACCGAAGTCAAAGAGGGAGGTATTCTACATGTTATCTTATTGTGTTATTATCCGGATTGCTAGTGTACTTGGTGGAAGCTTAAGAATTTCAAGGAATGAATACATACTAGTAACTAATACAGGATTTAATACACAAACAACGGATCTTTTCTAACTGGCTTGCAAAATTTCAATTTTCACAAGTTGTATGTAAACTCATGTGGGATAGGTAACATATCAGTCTAGATCTATTACGTTTGGTAAAAACTTGATTTTCACGATAAGATTTGAAAAGGAAACAAAAGTTAGACGGTTTGTATGCATTTACGGCTAATGAGAAGGGATTACAAAATAGGGCAAGGAATTAACATTCATCCCGTATGAATTTATCAAAATACCGATCTCGAAAAGTAAATAAATTCAGAAGTACCATTTATACAAATAGACTAATCTTTTTCTAAATCGTCCTTTTCCTTTCATCTCCGTCGTTGGTTTCTTTCTTATTTAAGTTTATTGAATATATTGAAATTAATCAAATTCCTTTTAAACTGTTTTCAAATGAAAAGTTCCAATTCAATTTGTTAATAGCCGCGAACACTTCTCTCGCCTCTCGGCGACGGGAATAAAAGATATTTATAATAGATACTTGTTCTGTTATATTATCAACGCAAAATAAATCAAACTGAAGTGAAATATCAATGTTATTAGCCAAACTGGTTTATTTTTCTAGTTGGATAACAGGTAACATTTACAGAACGACGCCTTGTACATTTGTATAGATTTCAGTCTACTGTGAGATATGAGAAACCCCGCAGACCAGTTAAAAGTTAATTTACCAGGTCAAATTTCTTAATGTATATCCTAAAGATGAATAAATAAGTGTCAGCGAAAGGGAAAAATTCCATGTAGACTGTTCCACAAGAATGACAGACAAACATACACAGAAATATATGTGAATGAATTGCAATGTTGTTTGCTACTAAAAATAAAAGAATAAACCGCGTAAACAAATAAATGAATCGAAATGTAGAAATAGGCAGATAGACAGACAACACAAACTATCAGACCGACTTTGTGGACCATATGAAAAAATGGACAGACCTTATACGACTGTAAAGAAAATCAGTATGAAAAAAGGCAAATATAGAGGCAAAGAAACGCTTGAACAAAGACACAAAACATAACATAAAACCATCATGGAGGCTACGAAATCAAAACAAAAAGGTGGAGAAAACAAAAACAAGAGGGATCATAAAAAAACCCACATATACCAAACAATGAAAATAACACTGATCAGACGATCCATTATAGCAACACAGATCAGAATATACCATGACGACATTCCAGACCAGTGTGCAATGGGGACAACAAAGAATATAAGGACCGTAAAGTCAAAAAATCAAAGGTCCATAAAAATCATACCTATCTGAATATACCATGACGACATTCCAGACCTGTGTACAATGGGACAACAAAGAATATAAGGACCGTGAAGTCAACAAACCAAAAGTCCATAAAGATCATACCTATCTGAATATACCATGACGACATTCCAGACCTGTATGCGATGGGGACAACAAAGAATATAAGGACCGTAAAGTCAACAAACCAAAGTCCATAAAGATCATACCTATCAGAATATACCATGACGACATTCCAGACCTGTGTACAATGGGGACAACAAAGAATATAAGGACCGTGAAGTCAACAAACCAAAGTCCATAAAGATCATACCTATCAGAATATACCATGACGACATTCAAGACCTGTATGCGATGGGGACAACAAAGAATATAAGGACCGTAAAGTCAACAAACCAAAGTCCATAAAGATCATACCTATCAGAATATACCATGACGACATTCCAGACCTGTGTGCGATGGGGGCAACAAAGAATATAAGGACCTTGAAGTCAACAAACCAAAAGTCCATAAAGATCATACCTATCTGAATATACCATGACGACATTCCAGACCTGTATGCGATGGGGACAACAAAGAATATAAGGACCGTAAAGTCAACAAACCAAAGTCCATAAAGATCATACCTATCAGAATATACCATGACGACATTCAAGACCTGTATGCGATGGGGACAACAAAGAATATAAGGACCGTAAAGTCAACAAACCAAAGTCCATAAAGATCATACCTATCTGAATATACCATGACGACATTCCAGACCTGTGTGCTATGGGGGCAACAAAGAATATAAGGACCGTGAAGTCAACAAATCAAAAAACCATAAAGATCATACCTATCAGAATATACCATGACGACATTCCAGACCTGTGTACAATGGGGCAACGAAGAATATAAGGACCGTGAAGTCAACAAATCAAAAGTCCATAAAGATCATACCTATCAGAATATACCATGACGACATTCCAGACCTGTGTACAATGGGGCAACGAAGAATATAAGGACCGTGAAGTCAACAAATCAAAAGTCCATAAAGATCATACCTATCAGAATATACCATGACGACATTCCAGACCTGTGTACAATGGGGCAACGAAGAATATAAGGACCGTGAAGTCAACAAATCAAAAGTCCATAAAGATCATACCTATCAGAATATACCATGACGACATTCCAGACCTGTGTACAATGGGGCAACGAAGAATATAAGGACCGTGAAGTCAACAAATCAAAAGTCCATAAAGATCATACCTATCAGAATATACCATGACGACATTCCAGACCTGTGTACAATGGGGCAACGAAGAATATAAGGACCGTGAAGTCAACAAATCAAAAGTCCATAAAGATCATACCTATCAGAATATACCATGACGACATTCCAGACCTGTGTACAATGGGGCAACGAAGAATATAAGGACCGTGAAGTCAACAAATCAAAAGTCCATAAAGATCATACCTATCAGAATATACCATGACGACATTCCAGACCTGTGTACAATGGGGCAACGAAGAATATAAGGACCGTGAAGTCAACAAATCAAAAGTCCATAAAGATCATACCTATCAGAATATACCATGACGACATTCCAGACCTGTGTACAATGGGGCAACGAAGAATATAAGGACCGTGAAGTCAACAAATCAAAAGTCCATAAAGATCATACCTATCAGAATATACCATGACGACATTCCAGACCTCAGTGCTATGGGTCAACAAAGAATATAAGGACCGTGAAGTCATCAAACCAAAGTCCATAAAGATCATACCTATCAGAATATACCATGACGACATTCCAGACCTGTATGCGATGGGGACAACATAGAATATAAGGACCGTGAAGTCAACAAACCAAAAGTCCATAAAGATCATACCTATCAGAATATACCATGACGACATTCCAGACCTGTGTACAATGGGGACAACAAAGAATATAAGGACCGTGAAGTCAACAAACCAAAGTACATAAAGATCATACCTATCTGAATATACCATGACGACATTCCAGACCTGTGTGCTATGGGTCAACAAAGAATATAAGGACCGTGAAGATAACAAACCTAAAGTCCATAAAGATCATACCTATCAGAATATACCATGACGACATTCCAGACCTGTGTGCTATGGGGCCAACAAAGAATATAAGGACCGTGAAGTCAACAAATCAAAAAACCATAAAGATCATACCTATCAGAATATACCATGACGACATTCCAGACCTGTGTGCAATGGGGTCAACAAAGAATATAAGGACCGTGAAGTCAACAAATCAAAAGTCCATAAAGATCATACCTATCAGAATATACCATGACGACATTCCAGACCTGTGTGCAATGGGGTCAACAAAGAATATAAGGACCGTGAAGTCAACAAATCAAAAGTCCATAAAGATCATACCTATCAGAATATACCATGACGACATTCCAGACCTGTGTGCTATGGGTCAACGAAGAATATAAGGACCGTGAAGTCAACAAATCAAAAGTCCATAAAGATCATACCTATCAGAATATACCATGACGACATTCCAGACCTCAGTGCTATGGGTCAACAAAGAATATAAGGACCGTGAAGTCAACAAACCAAAAGTCCATAAAGATCATACCTATCTGAATATACCATGACGACATTCCAGACCTGTGTACAATGGGGCAACAAAGAATATAAGGACCGTGAAGTCAACAAACCAAAGTACATAAAGATCATACCTATCTGAATATACCATGACGACATTCCAGACCTGTGTGCTATGGGTCAACAAAGAATATAAGGACCGTGAAGTCAACAAACCTAAAGTCCATAAAGATCATACCTATCAGAATATACCATGACGACATTCCAGACCTGTGTGCTATGGGGGCAACAAAGAATATAAGGACCGTGAAGTCAACAAATCAAAAGTCCATAAAGATCATACCTATCAGAATATACCATGACGACATTCCAGACCTGTGTGCAATGGGGTCAACAAAGAATATAAGGACCGTGAAGTCAACAAATCAAAAGTCCATAAAGATCATACCTATCAGAATATACCATGACGACATTCCAGACCTGTGTGCTATGGGTCAACGAAGAATATAAGGACCGTGAAGTCAACAAATCAAAAGTCCATAAAGATCATACCTATCAGAATATACCATGACGACATTCCAGACCTCAGTGCTATGGGTCAACAAAGAATATAAGGACCGTGAAGTCAACAAACCAAAAGTCCATAAAGATCATACCTATCAGAATATACCATGACGACATTCCAGACCTGTATGCGATGGGGGCAACAAAGAATATAAGGACCGTGAAGTCAACAAACCAAAAGTCCATAAGATCATACCTATCAGAATATACCATGACGACATTCCAGACCTCAGTGCTATGGGTCAACAAAGAATATAAGGACCGTGAAGTCAACAAACCAAAAGTCCATAAAGATCATACCTATCAGAATATACCATGACGACATTCCAGACCTGTGTGCGATGGGGGCAACAAAGAATATAAGGACCTTGAAGTCAACAAACCAAAAGTCCATAAGATCATACCTATCAGAATATACCATGACGACATTCCAGACCTCAGTGCAGTGGGGACAACAAAGAATATAAGGACCGTGAAGATAACAAACCAAAAGTCCATAAAGATCATACCTATCAGAATATACTATGACGACATTCCAGACCTGTGTACAATGGGGACAACAAAGAATATAAGGACCATGAAGTCAACAAACCAAAAGTCCATAAAGATCATACCTATCAGAATATACCATGACGACATTCCAGACCTGTGTGCGATGGGGGCAACAAAGAATATAAGGACCGTGAAGTCAACAAACCAAAGTCCATAAAGATCATACCTATCAGAATATACCATGACGACATTCCAGACCTGTGTACAATGGGGACAACAAAGAATATAAGGACCGTGAAGTCAACAAACCAAAAGTCCATAAAGATCATACATATCAGAATATACCATGACGACATTCCAGACCTGTATGCTATGGGGACAACAAAGAATATAAGGACCATGAAGTCAACAAACCAAAGTCCATAAAGATCATACCTATCAGAATATACCATGACGACATTCCAGACCTGTATGCTATGGGGACAACAAAGAATATAAGGACCATGAAGTCAACAAACCAAAAGTCCATAAAGATCATACCTATCAGAATATACCATGACGACATTCCAGACCTGTGTACAATGGGGACAACAAAGAATATAAGGACCATGAAGTCAACAAACCAAAAGTCCATAAAGATCATACCTATCAGAATATACCATGACGACATTCCAGACCTGTGTACAATGGGGACAACAAAGAATATAAGGACCGTGAAGTCAACAAACCAAAAGTCCATAAAGATCATACCTATCTGAATATACCATGACGACATTCCAGACCTGTATGCGATGGGGACAACAAAGAATATAAGGACCGTAAAGTCAACAAACCAAAGTCCATAAAGATCATACCTATCAGAATATACCATGACGACATTCAAGACCTGTATGCGATGGGGACAACAAAGAATATAAGGACCGTGAAGTCAACAAACCAAAAGTCCATAAAGATCATACCTATCTGAATATACCATGACGACATTCCAGACCTGTGTGCTATGGGGGCAACAAAGAATATAAGGACCGTGAAGTCAACAAATCAAAAAACCATAAAGATCATACCTATCAGAATATACCATGACGACATTCCAGACCTGTGTGCAATGGGGTCAACAAAGAATATAAGGACCGTGAAGTCAACAAATCAAAAGTCCATAAAGATAATACCTATCAGAATATACCATGACGACATTCCAGACCTGTGTGCAATGGGGTCAACAAAGAATATAAGGACCGTGAAGTCAACAAATCAAAAGTCCATAAAGATCATACCTATCAGAATATACCATGACGACATTCCAGACCTGTGTGCTATGGGTCAACGAAGAATATAAGGACCGTGAAGTCAACAAATCAAAAGTCCATAAAGATCATACCTATCAGAATATACCATGACGACATTCCAGACCTCAGTGCTATGGGTCAACAAAGAATATAAGGACCGTGAAGTCAACAAACCAAAAGTCCATAAAGATCATACCTATCTGAATATACCATGACGACATTCCAGACCTGTGTACAATGGGGCAACAAAGAATATAAGGACCGTGAAGTCTACAAACCAAAGTACATAAAGATCATACCTATCTGAATATACCATGACGACATTCCAGACCTGTGTGCTATGGGTCAACAAAGAATATAAGGACCGTGAAGTCAACAAACCTAAAGTCCATAAAGATCATACCTATCAGAATATACCATGACGACATTCCAGACCTGTGTGCTATGGGGGCAACAAAGAATATAAGGACCGTGAAGTCAACAAATCAAAAGTCCATAAAGATCATACCTATCAGAATATACCATGACGACATTCCAGACCTGTGTGCAATGGGGTCAACAAAGAATATAAGGACCGTGAAGTCAACAAATCAAAAGTCCATAAAGATCATACCTATCAGAATATACCATGACGACATTCCAGACCTGTGTGCTATGGGTCAACGAAGAATATAAGGACCGTGAAGTCAACAAATCAAAAGTCCATAAAGATCATACCTATCAGAATATACCATGACGACATTCCAGACCTCAGTGCTATGGGTCAACAAAGAATATAAGGACCGTGAAGTCAACAAACCAAAAGTCCATAAAGATCATACCTATCAGAATATACCATGACGACATTCCAGACCTGTATGCGATGGGGGCAACAAAGAATATAAGGACCGTGAAGTCAACAAACCAAAAGTCCATAAGATCATACCTATCAGAATATACCATGACGACATTCCAGACCTCAGTGCTATGGGTCAACAAAGAATATAAGGACCGTGAAGTCAACAAACCAAAAGTCCATAAAGATCATACCTATCAGAATATACCATGACGACATTCCAGACCTGTGTGCGATGGGGGCAACAAAGAATATAAGGACCTTGAAGTCAACAAACCAAAAGTCCATAAGATCATACCTATCAGAATATACCATGACGACATTCCAGACCTCAGTGCAGTGGGGACAACAAAGAATATAAGGACCGTGAAGATAACAAACCAAAAGTCCATAAAGATCATACCTATCAGAATATACCATGACGACATTCCAGACCTGTGTACAATGGGGCAACAAAGAATATAAGGACCGTGAAGTCAACAAACCAAAGTCCATAAAGATCATACATATCAGAATATACCATGACGACATTCCAGACCTGTATGCTATGGGTCAACAAAGAATATAAGGACCAGAAAGACAACACAGACCAGAATATACCATGACGACATTCCAGACCTGTATGCTATGGGGACAACAAAGAATATAAGGACCATGAAGTCAACAAACCAAAAGTCCATAAAGATCATACCTATCAGAATATACCATGACGACATTCCAGACCTGTGTACAATGGGGACAACAAAGAATATAAGGACCATGAAGTCAACAAACCAAAAGTCCATAAAGATCATACCTATCAGAATATACCATGACGACATTCCAGACCTGTGTACAATGGGGACAACAAAGAATATAAGGACCGTGAAGTCAACAAACCAAAAGTCCATAAAGATCATACCTATCTGAATATACCATGACGACATTCCAGACCTGTATGCGATGGGGACAACAAAGAATATAAGGACCGTAAAGTCAACAAACCAAAGTCCATAAAGATCATACCTATCAGAATATACCATGACGACATTCAAGACCTGTATGCGATGGGGACAACAAAGAATATAAGGACCGTGAAGTCAACAAACCAAAAGTCCATAAAGATCATACCTATCTGAATATACCATGACGACATTCCAGACCTGTGTACAATGGGGGCAACAAAGAATATAAGGACCGTGAAGTCAACAAACCAAAGTCCATAAAGATCATACCTATCAGAATATACCATGACGACATTCCAGACCTGTGTACAATGGGACAACAAAGAATATAAGGACAATGAAGTCAACAAACCAAAAGTCCATAAAGATCATACCTATCAGAATATACCATGACGACATTCCAGACCTGTGTACAATGGGACAACAAAGAATATAAGGACCGTGAAGTCAACAAACCAAAGTCCATAAAGATCATACCTATCAGAATATACCATGACGACATTCCAGACCTGTGTGCAATGGGGTCAACAAAGAATATAAGGACCGTGAAGTCAACAAATCAAAAGTCCATAAAGATCATACCTATCAGAATATACCATGACGACATTCCAGACCTGTGTGCTATGGGTCAACGAAGAATATAAGGACCGTGAAGTCAACAAATCAAAAGTCCATAAAGATCATACCTATCAGAATATACCATGACGACATTCCAGACCTCAGTGCTATGGGTCAACAAAGAATATAAGGACCGTGAAGTCAACAAACCAAAAGTCCATAAAGATCATACCTATCTGAATATACCATGACGACATTCCAGACCTGTGTACAATGGGGACAACAAAGAATATAAGGACCGTGAAGTCAACAAACCAAAAGTCCATAAAGATCATACCTATCTGAATATACCATGACGACATTCCAGACCTGTATGCGATGGGGGCAACAAAGAATATAAGGACCGTGAAGTCAACAAACCAAAAGTCCATAAAGATCATACCTATCAGAATATACCATGACGACATTCCAGACCTGTATGCTATGGGTCAACAAAGAATATAAGGACCGTGAAGTCAACAAACCAAAGTCCATAAAGATCATACCTATCTGAATATACTATGACGACATTCCAGGCCTGTGTGCAATGGGGGCAACAAAGAATATAAGGACCATGAAGTCAACAAACCAAAAGTCCATAAAGATCATACCTATCAGAATATACCATGACGACATTCCAGAACTGTGTGCTATGGGGACAACAAAGAATATAAGGACCGTGAAGTCAACAAACCAAAAGTCCATAAAGATCATACCTATCTGAATATACCATGACGACATTCCAGACCTGTGTACAATGGGGGCAACAAAGAATATAAGGACCGTGAAGTCAACAAACCAAAGTCCATAAAGATCATACCTATCAGAATATACCATGACGACATTCCAGACCTGTGTACAATGGGACAACAAAGAATATAAGGACAATGAAGTCAACAAACCAAAAGTCCATAAAGATCATACCTATCAGAATATACCATGACGACATTCCAGACCTGTGTACAATGGGACAACAAAGAATATAAGGACCGTGAAGTCAACAAACCAAAGTCCATAAAGATCATACCTATCAGAATATACCATGACGACATTCCAGACCAGTGTGCAATGGGGGCAACAAAGAATATAAGGACAATGAAGTCAACAAACCAAAAGTCCATAAAGATCATACCTATCAGAATATACCATGACGACATTCCAGACCTGTGTACAATGGGACAACAAAGAATATAAGGACCGTGAAGTCAACAAACCAAAGTCCATAAAGATCATACCTATCAGAATATACCATGACGACATTCCAGACCTGTGTACAATGGGACAACAAAGAATATAAGGACCGTGAAGTCAACAAACCTAAAGTCCATAAAGATCATACCTATCTGAATATACCATGACGACATTCCAGACCTGTATGCGATGGGGACAACAAAGAATATAAGGACCGTGAAGATAACAAACCTAAAGTCCATAAAGATCATACCTATCAGAATATACCATGACGACATTCCAGACCTGTATGCGATGGGGACAACAAAGAATATAAGGACCGTGAAGATAACAAACCTAAAGTCCATAAAGATCATACCTATCTGAATATACCATGACGACATTCCAGACCTGTATGCGATGGGGGCAACAAAGAATATAAGGACCGTGAAGTCAACAAACCAAAGTACATAAAGATCATACCTATCAGAATATACTATGACGACATTCCAGACCTCAGTGCTATGGGTCAACAAAGAATATAAGGACCGTGAAGTCAACAAACCAAAAGTCCATAAAGATCATACCTATCTGAATATACCATGACGACATTCCAGACCTGTATGCTATGGGGACAACAAAGAATATAAGGACCATGAAGTCAACAAACCAAAAGTCCATAAAGATCATACCTATCAGAATATACCATGACGACATTCCAGACCTGTGTACAATGGGGACAACAAAGAATATAAGGACCATGAAGTCAACAAACCAAAAGTCCATAAAGATCATACCTATCAGAATATACCATGACGACATTCCAGACCTGTGTACAATGGGGACAACAAAGAATATAAGGACCGTGAAGTCAACAAACCAAAAGTCCATAAAGATCATACCTATCTGAATATACCATGACGACATTCCAGACCTGTGTGCGATGGGGGCAACAAAGAATATAAGGACCGTGAAGTCAACAAACCAAAAGTCCATAAAGATCACACCTATCAGAATATACCATGACGACATTCCAGACCTGTGTACAATGGGGACAACAAAGAATATAAGGACCGTGAAGTCAACAAACCAAAAGTCCATAAAGATCATACCTATCTGAATATACCATGACGACATTCAAGACCTGTATGCGATGGGGGCAATTAACAAAGAATATAAGGACCGTGAAGTCAACAAACCAAAAGTCCATAAAGATCATACCTATCTGAATATACCATGACGACATTCCAGACCTGTGTACAATGGGGCAACAAAGAATATAAGGACCGTGAAGTCAACAAACCAAAATTCCATAAAGATCATACCTATCTGAATATACCATGACGACATTCCAGACCTGTGTGCTATGGGGACAACAAAGAATATAAGGACCGTGAAGTCAACAAACCAAAATTCCATAAAGATCATACCTATCTGAATATACCATGACGACATCCCAGAACTGTGTGCTATGGGGACAACAAAGAATATAAGGACCGTGAAGTCAACAAACCAAAAGTCACTAAAGATCATACCTATCAGAATATACCATGACGACATTCCAGACCTGTATGCGATGGGGGCAACAAAGAATATAAGGACCGTGAAGTCAACAAACCAAAAGTCCATAAAGATCATACCTATCTGAATATACCATGACGACATTCCAGACCTGTATGCGATGGGGGCAACAAAGAATATAAGGACCAGAAAGACAACACAGACCAGAATATACCATGACGACATTCCAGACCTGTGTACAATGGGGACAACAAAGAATATAAGGACCGTGAAGTCAACAAACCAAAAGTCCATAAAGATCATACCTATCTGAATATACCATGACGTCATTCCAGACCTGTATGCTATGGGGCAACAAAGAATATAAGGACCGTGAAGTCAACAAACCAAAAGTCACTAAAGATCATACCTATCAGAATATACCATGACGACATTCCAGACCTGTGTACAATTGGGGCAACAAAGAATATAAGGACCGTGAAGTCAACAAACCAAAAGTCCATAAAGATCATACCTATCAGAATATACCATGACGACATTCCAGACCTGTATGCGATGGGGGCAACAAAGAATATAAGGACCAGAAAGACAACACAGACCAGAATATACCATGACGACATTCCAGACCTGTGTACAATGGGGACAACAAAGAATATAAGGACCGTGAAGTCAACAAACCAAAGTCCATAAAGATCATACCTATCTGAATATACCATGACGACATCCCAGACCTGTGTGCAATGGGGACAAAAAAGAATATAAGGACCGTGAAGTCAACAAACCAAAGTACATAAAGATCATACCTATCTGAATATACCATGACGACATCCCAGACCTGTGTGCAATGGGGGCAACAAAGAATATAAGGACCAGAAAGACAACACAGACCAGAATATACCATGACGACATTCCAGACCTGTATGCGATGGGGACAACAAAGAATATAAGGACCGTGAAGTCAACAAACCAAAAGTCCATAAAGATCATACCTATCTGAATATACCATGACGACATCCCAGACCTGTGTACAATGGGGCAACAAAGAATATAAGGACCGTGAAGTCAACAAACCAAAGTCCATAAAGATCATACCTATCAGAATATACCATGACGACATTCCAGACCTGTGTGCGATGGGGGCAACAAAGAATATAAGGACCAGAAAGACAACACAGACCAGAATATACCATGACGACATTCCAGACCTGTGTACAATGGGGACAACAAAGAATATAAGGACCGTGAAGTCAACAAACCAAAAGTCCATAAAGATCATACATATCTGAATGACCACGAAGACCACACAGACCACACGGATCAGGAAAATAATACAAATTTGACGGACAGCCGAGACAACACAGACCAGACGGATCAGGAAAATAATACAGACTAGACGGACAGCCGAGATAACACAGACAAGACGGATCAGGAAAATGATACAGACTAGACGGACAGCCAAGACAACAATTATTACAGACAGGTGGATCATCAATACAACGCAGACAGACGGACTATAAGACAACACAGACGGAGGGACTATCAAGAAAACACAGAAAGACCGACTATTAAGACAACACAGACCAGAGATGGAACAGATAGATCCATGCAAACAGAAAGAAAAAAACATACGGACCATCTAGACAAACGTTACCAGGAGGATTATGAAGACAATGCAGACCACAGGTACCAAAACCAGAAGTCTCTGATGAGACTGAAGCTCTCCTGTTTTCTTAAATTAATCTAAGTGACACACCCACTTCCAAGACCCTGGGGATCAGGGGCTAAAACAAAATACAAGACCAGAGAATGATTAATATAATGAAAAAAGAATTCCAAGACTCTGGGAGTCAGGTGTTAAAAAAAGACTGAGAATAGGGCTAAAAAGATATCAGTTGCACAACTAGACCAAAGACTGAGAATAATGCTAAAAGAGTCATTTTTCTATCAATTATACTTTCTGAGAATTGGTGCTCACAAGATTACATAGATTTATATAGGAGAAAATAACCACACCCATTTTCCAAGACCCCGGGGGTCAGGGGCTTAAACAAAATATTTGGTGCACAACTAGACTGAGAATAATGCTAAAAGTTATCTTTCTATCATTTATACTTTCTGAGAATAGGTGCTCACAAGATTACATAGATTTATATTGGAGAAAATCACCACACCCATTTTCCAAGACCCTGGGGGTCAGGGGCTTAAACAAAATATTTGGTGCACAACTAGACTGAGAATAATGCTAAGAGTTATCTTTCTATCATTTATACTTTCTGAGAATAGGTGCTCACAAGATTACATAGATTTATATGGGAGAAAATCACCACACCCATTTTCCAAGACCCTGGGGGTCAGGGGCTAAAAAAATATCAGGTGCACAACTAAAGAATTATCTTTCTATCAATTATACTTTCTGAGAATTGGTGCTCACAAGATTAAATAGAGTTATAAAGGAGAAAATGACCACATCCATTTTCCAAGACCCTGGGGGTCACGGGTTCAAACAAAATACAAGGTGCACATCTAGACCACAGACTGAGAATATTGCAAATTAAAACAATTATCTTTCTATCCACTATACTTTCTGAGAATTGGTTCTCAAAAGATTACAAAGACTTTCATAGGAGAAAATGACCACGTATCCATTTTCAAGACCCGGGGGTCAGGGGGTCAAACAAAATATCAGGTGCACGCCTAGACCACAGGCCCATTATAATGCAAAAAGAATTTATTTTGTACTATTCACAGATTCAGAGGATTCGCGCTCACAAGAAAAGTCTAACGGACGGACGGACAGACAAACAGACAGCCGGCCGGACGCCGGACACACCTGGCGATCGCATAAGCTCGACTGGTCTTTGACCAGTAGAGCTAACTAGACAGGCCATCAAGACAAAAAAAAAAACAGACAGACTATAAAGACACACGGACAATATGTAACACTTACAAAGATAAAATGCTGAAAATCTGTTCAAATCTGAAACTTCCTGTTTCAACTCTTTAATATATTTTGCAAACAATATGAACTATTCTATGTCCTTGTACCAAAACATCATATATTTATGCTAATTTTGATCCAATTTTTTCTGTATTTCATTTTATTTTATTACTTGCTCGAATGCTATTGCGCTCTCTCTCTCTGAATTACATCCATTTCTGATACACTTGATAAATATGACATTATGTGTCAGTATTATAAAAGATTTACAAATAATTTTCCAGTGTAACGGTTTTCTTACTATTTGTTTTGTATTTGCCAGTATATCTGATTTTATAGTCATCACCTCGATATCAAATCAAGGTGTCAATTTACAAATCCCTCAGTAGCAAGCGATCTTTACCTCCCCTACCCCAGAGTCAATTGACAACAAAATACAGACTTGTACATGAACAAAACACCAATAATATGCCATAACGTATTGCTGCTAGGATATCTTTTGTTTGTGGCTCCCAGCTGTGCGCAATATCAATAAATAAGACACAAATTTCCTCGGCAAATTTACATAGATTTATGCATTATTTCCAGATCACGATACTTTTATCTACAGAATTTCGCCATATGATACACTTAAGCCAGATAGCTGTGTACGGTATTACAAGGTTATACAATTGACAGGATCGACTTGCTTTACAAGTTATCTGTTGTTTTCCTCAAACTTTCTTAAAATCCATTTTTTCTAAGTCCATTATCGTCTGAAACTTATACACTGCCAGAATACTTAAATGTCTTCACTAAAAAGGTGACATCATCTAGATCTCAGACGGAATTAACCTTAACATTCCAATATATACATACTCAACAAGTATAGGAATCAAAATTAGTTTTGATAAATCAACGAGATGCATTGCCTGAAAAATAACTAAAGACAACCAAGAAAAACAGCAAATTTATGAAGAATAAAAAAAAAAAAATAAAAAAATAGCAAAATCAAACCCCCTCCAAAAACAAATCCCCAAGCAAACAAAGAAATAAAATGAGAGAACAAAATAAAAATAATGTAATATGAAGAATATTTCATTACAACCTCCAGCCGATGGCAAACAGATATTCTGAAACTTGAAATCAGTGCCTGAATTGGAAGAATTATCAATTTCAATTATTCCTTAATATATGAAAATCACAACTATATAATTCAAATGGACGTGTGATTTGACAGGCTGGTGTTTTTGTCCCTTAGTGTGAAAACTGTCTGAAAACGTTTTAATCAAAAATTAATAATCAATTTCACAGTAAAGTTGAAAAATAAACTTATTCAATAAGTAGAGCAATTAAACGGGGTTTTTTTTTATTATTGTATAAAACATTTTCCCATACCAGGAAAAGCAAATTTTAGAATGTAAATTAACGACAAAAAGTCGGCACTATATTGTCCTCCAGCAGCTTTCTATACATGGAACTGTAACAGCCTAACTCGGTGGACTATCATCATTTGAGACTATATGGGACATAATCATGGTTAAAGCGTATAAATCTTTTTCCCCATCCCTGTAACCTTAAGTGCTCAGCTATGAAATATGAATAATACAGGGAAAAGTGATATGAAAATTAACGACTATCTGCATCAACAAACCACCAATAAAGCTCACAACACTGAGTCAAATTAATGGAAAAATGATGCCTATTCCTCGTAAATCAGGCAAATTTTACTTAAAGAATGGAATAAATCCACCATTTGTTACAGACTATAAATGATTGAGGGAAATTATTGATAAAAGCATACTTATTCTCTAAAATGCGAGGAAAAATAAAAGTCTGAGCAGCAACAGATGTAAAGGGGAGTGTAAATTGTCTAGGGCGTCTCACAACGTTTACCGCGATCACTACGCCATGTTTGTCTTCAGATCAAATGCATTGCAATTTTCATATTAATTCCCTCTGAGATTCACCGCACTAATGCTAAGTTTGCTGCCTAACTACAATGATTCTTTATTTTCACAATCAGACGGGTATCAATAGACAAGCACTAACCAGTTAGCAGTAGGTGAAACATATCATAATAATAGCAATTACTTGAGCACATCATATTACGTATTTATATGATGTAGGCGAAGAAACCTAGCCATGACTTCAAAAATAGTTTTGATTATTCTTTTTAAATGAGAGAATCAAAAATTAAAACATCGTGCCATTTTGTCATGTAGGCATTATGACCCTACTCAATAATGAAGAATTATTTGTGCTCAAGAGACATATTGAAACTTGACTCCTACACCATTTCTATGATAATAAAAAGAGAAAATACAGCAACATTTGAATTGCATCTTAATCAATCCCTAGCAAGTTTGACGTTAAAACCACAGAACTCCTTTATGTATATTGCTGTAATGGACCGGTATGTATAACGTTAGGATTAATTCGTTTCATAGAAACTATTGAAATTCAGTGGCGGATCGAGAGACAATCAAAGAGTTGAAGTTTCCAAAATGACGCTCTAAATCGCAACTTTCCTTGGCTTTGAGATTCGACTCCAATCTACTTCAATTCTTGTGTTATCTAAGAGGTAATATACAGAAGTAAGTTGAGTTTAGGTCTCGAAAACTTTGTCAGACGGACAGATAGACAGACTGGACGGAAACTGTAAGTTCCTTGTGGCCCGTCTATGTCAATATCGCATTTATTACATAACGACTTTTTTATGCTGGACATCAGACTACTGTACGACAGAATCCAACGAGAGCACCTGCCTTTGGTTATTTGTGATTAGGTCAAAAAGTAATTTCACAACTGACTATATCAAGCAATATCGATCCTGTCTTGTAGCATTATGAAATCTTTTAAAACAATCATAAAAGATCATAGTATAGTGATAAATGTACATGAGATTATAACAATTTCAAATTGTACAATGATATCCAAGATAACAATAAAAGCAATGTCATTCTAAAAGCAATTTTTAATACATTCCTTTATGAAATATAAAATATATCGACTTTTCAAGTGTTATTAACCTGTTTATTACAAGTTGAACTTATTACTAGAAAATTGATTCCAGTGTTCTAGGACTTGAACTTTTCACTCCGTATTTCTATTATTTACGTATAAAAGAGTAAAGATCTTAGATGACTTTTTTTTCAATCTGAGTTACATTTTATATAATGACTTTGTTTAACCAATTAAAAAGCCTAGTCTTCAATAATTATATACAGTAGTATCTAAAAAAAACCTACTAGTATCATGCACATGTAGTTCCTGAGAAATGCAAATTTGTATTGCTTTCATGATAACAAGGATTTCTAGCTATCAAAATGACCAAGAAAACCCATGTCCATTTTTACACTCAAGATATTTGATAGAAAACCATATGCATTTCCAAATTCTCGAGATAAAACAGACAAACCATGTTCATGTCCTAACTCATGAGATAGAGAAACCGTGTTCGTTTCCTAATTCTCGAAATAAAAGAGACCAATTATGATCATTTCCTAACTCACGAGATATGAGAGACAAACCATGTTCATTTCCTTATTCTCATGATAACAGAGACAAACCATGCTCATTTCCTAATTCTCGAAATAACAGAGACACACCACTGTTATGCCATTATTCTCAAGACGTTATGATGACACGTTCATTTCCTAATTTTCGAGATAATAGAGACAAAATTGTTCATTTCCTCATGATAACAGAGAAAAACCATGTCCATTTCTTAATTCTCATGATAACAGAGACAAACCATGTTCATTTCCTAATTCTTATGATAACAGAGACAAACCATGTTCATTTCCTAATTGTCGTGATAACAGAGAAAAACCATGTCCATTTCCTAATTCTCATGATAACAGAGAAAAACTATGTTCAATTCCTAATTCTCGAGATAAAAGAGACAATACGAAATCCACGTAAACTACAAATGACATTATGTTTTGCTCTATTTTGAAATCAATGGCGATGTAGGTTTGTATCTTTAACGTTTAAATTTGGATCATACGAGCACGAAATGACGACTGAATAAAAAACCCACAAAAGATCTATGCTATATCAGTTTGTTTGTTCGTGATCAAGTATACAAGAGTAATGACATTCTATCATTTATTAATTTCGAGGAAAGAGGAGAAATACCATCAGATCTTAATCGATAAAGCATAATGGTAGAAAATATTTTCGAGATTAAAGAACAATATAAAAGGGATAAACAATAAAATTCTTCAACTACCTAAAAACAAATTGTTTTTCGTCGAACAAAATGAAAGAATCAAAACACAGATAAAAGGATACTAATCCAATAGCTTTTCAATGCAAGAAACCAGGTAGGTGAAAAATCATTATTGCCTTGGGTGACTTACAGCAACTTTACATCCGGCCTATAAATTACATATCGGGACAACACTACCGCTGTATACAATGAAATGCTTTTACCTAAAGTCTGCTATTAATGATTAAACGCATAAAGAGACAGTGATATTGTGGATATATCTCACTGGGGACTAAGGACTAGTCCTCTACAGAAATCTGATTAACTACCACAGTGTGTGAACACATTTCTAATCAATATAAACGCCGTTTATTTTGACCAGTCTCCCAAGCAGGCTAATTTCCATAAATCTGACTTTTATAATGTTACTCAATTAGGTTGGAAACGCTTGCAAGATGGGCGAGTGGCATAAAGATGACAAATGAAATAATTAACAAGGCTGGGAAGGAAAATCTTTTAGCATTATCTTTGACTTTTTGTGTGGGATACAGCGCCGCTATATTGTAGACGTCGATATTTTGCTTCCTTAAGGAGCCGAGATATATCACTCGTCATAAATCTACAGTGTCATTCTTATTCAAAATGCTGCCTTCTTACTTCCGCTTGCCATGAAATATAATATACTTTAAAAAAAACAAATAAAAAAGATATGGAAGAAAAACGAAATACCCAAACTCTACTGTCAGAGGGCAGCCTTCTGGACAACAATTCAAGATGCGGTGCTCCGTTATACTCATCAGTAAACAAAATATACAGTGCGGCGCCCCCTTGCTCATCCTCCAACCTTGTACATAAAGAGCGAGCGGATCCAAATTTCTTGAAAGATCATTAATTGAACAAAATGTGGCCAAAACTTTTGCTTGGTCACGTGGTAAAGATGTAACCAATGAAAACCAGCTCTCAATATAACGGGAGAAAATTTGAAAATAGAATTGTGGATAACGAAAGGCATTTGAGAGTAGAAGGGTACGTAGTGGTCTAGTTTTTTATCATTGCGCTTATAAATCAACACTTGATAGAAGTATAATTTCGAAGAATAGAATGCCGCCATATCTTTGAGAAAAAAAATGTGTATTCGGGGTAAGTACCTGTAAATTCCGATTTCCTCTTTCCCCTTGTTAATTTCACAGTGCTCAGACACCAGCAATGCAGACCATCCACAAATTATAGTTGTTAGGTTGTAAACCTGTAAAGATATTTAGCGGAAAATGAAGATTTCAAATGGCCACAATTGATACTTAACTACAAACAAGCCTAATAATTATACTTCAGTAACAGTTGGTTTCACATCTCTGTGAGGTTATCGTTATCAGATATGGAAATTTCACCTAGCTTCTAGATAACATCAATTTGTGTTTATGATACTTGAGAATATTCAACCTGTAACATCATTTCCTGTACTGAATAATGCAGATTGCACATTCGTCTTTTATCTTTGTTCATCGAAGCATAGGCTTTCAGATATAAAACGTTCACATCTTTATTAAAGGAATACTACCAAACATTTGTCGGAGCTGTCGCCCGAATTAGTTTGCGTCTTTTACGATTGTTCTGAATCAGAACGGCGGAAGTCGTTCATTTCAACCTTTATTTTCAGTAACTAACCTACTTGACAACCTCTCTATTCAAAGAAAAAATAAATATCTGCTAGAATATAAATTCTGTGAATACTCTAGGTCATGAAATGGTGTACCTTGTCCTCAACGAAAAACAAAAAGAAATAAAAAGACTACGGGTACCCCAAATCTGTTAGAGTCCTAGAATTAATTTATCTTCATGTTTTTTTTTCATTGCGTTTTGGTGTTACATTCATATTGTCCTTAATTTTGACAACCAATGCTTTGTGCGAAAATCTTCTCGATGTAAAGAAACATCATAAGCAAGACAAACATAGGGATCTAGGGTAACACAAAAACTAAAATAAAGGGATCTAAGGTAACACAAAAATTAAAATATAGGGGTATAAGGTAACACAAAAACTAAAACATAGGGGTCCAAGGTAACACAAAAACGAAACCATAGGCGTCCAAGGTATTACAAAAACGAAACCATAGGGGTCCAAGGTAACACAAAAACGATAACATAGGGGTCCAAGGTAACACAAAACTATGTATGTAAATGAATATCAGGCAATAAAACATAGGGGTCCAGGGTAACACAAAAACTACGTATGCTAATGGATATAAAAAAAGTTAACACAAAAGATACACAAACTATGTATGTAAATGGTTATCAGTATTTGGCATTCGAAAGACCCAGTCTTCTCTGGCGAGATTTGGACAACGCCCATCATGGAGTCCCGTCGACACAGTTGATCATTGTGCTATGCTTATAAAGATGTTGATACAAGACTGTAGATGGGTCCATAATCATGTTTAAATTTCTTTATACTGCTTCGTGTTAAGAAGGAGATTGGTTGTTTTTACAGTAACGATTTTAATTCGGGTGTCATACCAGCAATTCTATCTGTGAACCTATTTTCAAATTTTAGATTCTGGTTTAGCGGGAAGCAAAAGAAAAAAAAGTCAGCATGTTTAGCTTGAAAGATCTGTGAAGAAAACGCCTTAAATATGGTAACTGATATACTGATAGACAAGAAAGCATCGTTACTCTATTATAAATTAAACAATAAATTCTAACATCAATTACAGTCTCCTCACATTGAAAACAAGTAACTATGTAATATTCTATATTTCCAAAGTTGAAACATTAGATTCTAACGCTTTGTTTCCCCTACCACAGTAAAAGATCACGATGAGATAGGAGGCTATAGAAAATTACCCGTGCGGTCCCGCTGTTAACAGGTAAACGCCACCTATCATCTTATGTTAAAACCGTAAATAAGATATATGGTATAACATTTTCAAATGAACCAAGGTGGAAAAACAGTCCTTAGATGCTCGAGTTTAAAATCCCAGGCACATGATTTTTGTGTACAAAATGTAGACAGCCATACAATTCATCTCATGCATTAGCCATAAAACCTTCGCCAAGTTCATACCAGGTCAGTCTTTTGTTGTAAGGGGAACAAAGACGCACTGTGTCGGGGTGGAAATTGACTTTGGTTATTAAAGCCATATTTTAATACATCTTAGTGGCATTCCTCCTTTTTTCAGCGATTGCTGATGTATTTATTCCCCGTCAATGGGAGACAAGATCATGTATCAGCCAACAAGTCAGCTATCCAGTTTATATTCATACGATCCCGCCTCACCACAAAACAGAGAAAGTGACGGATTGTCATTACAAGAAATACAACTCTTCCAAGATTTGAAATACATTGTAGTTTCTGATTGCCTTAAGATTAGTGGCGTATTACCGATAGATTTCAGATCATTTCTCCTCTAATTGATTTATAATGATTACTTTAAAAGATTTACTCGTCGCACGCAATTTTGTTCTCTTTTTAACTATGCGAATCTATCATAGTCTTGCCAATTGTTAACGAAATGCTTACGATTCCAATGGTAGCAACTTATTGAAATTATATTTTTGTATCAAGTGGTGTTTGGTCATAATCCCCATTCACTTGCAGTAGTTGAAACTGCTTGAATCAGCATGGATTGCTTCAAACATGAGCTGGTTTACGTCATTTCATAAACATGGAATTTCGTTGGTTGCCTCCTTTTGAATAGCCAATGAAATTCTATCATGTGATCATATGAAGTTCAGAGTAATATAGAGCAACCAATGAAATTCAAGTGATTGCGTGAGAAGGTGAGATGTAAGCAAGATGGTTTAAATTTGGACATGAAGTGAATAATAATTATTTCGTAGCTTATTCAATTCGATTTTGATGATAAACATACATGTATTTGCAAATTCTTACGATTGGTTGAAAAGCAAACGCTTTAATATGAACCAATACAAAGGGTAACAACAACATTCGATTCCATGCGAATTGCGACGAATCATTTGCTTTTTAATTGGACACTGCTGAATAAGGACAGTTATTTCCTACTTTTGTATCCATGGGTTGGTCATCCGGATTACATGTGCACGAACAAGTCATTCGGGGAACAAGAAATCGTGAATATGATCAAATGTTAATAATAATATAGAGACTCCAGGTAGATTTCTAATAATATTATTATTACTATATTAATATTAATTCGTCGGAGACTTCAATATTCTCTCTAAAACTGTTCCGGGACGTTTAAAGGATAACTAGAAGTATCTGGTGTGGAAATGCCAGTGTTGAAACACTGCCTTCAATTATAGTTATACCCTCAGATTAAGTTGACACTCTGGGGAAAACTTGTCTCATAAATATAGTTGTCCCTCTGGCTAGAAATGCTTCGTTTTTAAACTTTATTCGCATCGTGCTAACACTTTTTTGTTTCTCAGAATCCATCATTCAACACTGCACTTCAATGCTTTCGTGCATATGATATGTTTGCCTTGTGCAACAAATATATAATAAATTATATTCTAATGAAATGATCCTTGGGTAATTACAGGCAAAACCCATCACATTACATATCTAGGCTGCAGTGAAGTGATACCGTCGAGAATAAAACTCACCGGGACTGAATAACAAGCCCTATGTTCACTCTTTGATGAACTTGCTCCTAGCGCATTAAGTTTGTTTGATGGTGAAAAGGTTGAAATAAAGTGAGGAAACTGAAAAGCAGTTGATGGAGAAAACATTTTGTTTAGATTTCAATGTAGCAGATCATGAATCCAGTCAGCGCGTGCAATGCTATTGAGCATCGTCTGCAAAACAGTTTCCAAACAAATCTGAAAAACTCCCAAAATTTTCTTTCACTGGCGGCAGAAAGAATGCGCTAGGAACTATCTTATTTCATCTTGTGTGTGGTGAGTGTAGTAGGAATCTGCTTTAAATCAAATGATCTGCACCTGTCACTAAGACTCCATTCTTACGTGCAAAGGGACGCAACTCTTGCAAAAATTGAAATCGATAAATTTATCTTTAAAAGATATTTGATTCAATAAGCATAAGCTAACATTATTTCATGATAATCTTTATATTCATGTATGTTTCTTCAGCTGAAACAAAGAGTCTGAATTCTCATTCGAGGTCTTTCCTGTAAAAAAAATGTTTTCCTTTATTAATTTCATTTAGTTCGTTTTTTTTATCTCCAATTCAGACAGATTGTTACGTAATATTTGAGCTGATGTCGTAAAGATCCCTATCTTGGAAGAAAAGATGTTAAATCATTGTTGTATTTTTAAAGCAGTGAGTAATATAAAAGTAATATCGCATGACGCCTTCGTCAGATCCAGTTAGCTAGTTCAATAGGAGAAAAAGTCATTAAGAGAAAAGAATTTGATCGCGCAAACGATCAAAACGTTGTCAATGACAATGTTGCATTTTTTATTCAATTGGAAGCAGCGAATAAAATTGTGCAATACACCGTTCAAAGCGCTTACAATAAACCTTTTCAGAAACAACAACCCAAAAATTTATAGCACACAAAAGACTTTAACTTCAGACTTGCAAAAAATAATAAAACACGTTTAAATAGAATCAAATTACAAGCGCGCAAAATGTGAAAGAAGGAATAATAAATTACGGTAAACACTCAAGAATTTGAAACTTTATCTTTAAATGTCTTAGATAAATCCGGTGGTTGACAAGGAATTTCAAACACGAGTCTATATTTACGGGGACAAAGACAACCTCGATTTTAAAGGTCGTCGCAAGAAATTTACTCTGCACTTACTTTCCCTCCGAAAAAAAAGACGCTGAGCGCAGATCAAGACCCGCTGCATGCACGTCCCAATTTTTTTTTTTTTTTTTTTTTTTTTTTTTTTTTTCGCAACCGTTTTGTTCAACAGCTCGTAAATTATACGTGCAGCTTGGCTACAAAACGATTTTTTTAACTGTAGATTTTTTTCGCATACGCTACCGTGCAAGTTTGACACACACAAAACAAGTTTATTTTCACTGAAAAAAGGCTGACACAAATATACATATATCCTGATTCCGAGTTTCCCTATCCTAATAAATGCTCTTCAAGTTAATATTCAATCTTTTCTAATACCTATGTAAATTTACAAATATGTCACTTCATTGAAGAAATAAACCCATTTAAAATAGAACGAGACAAATTAAAGAAAAATGGAATAAATTAGTATCAAATCAAAATTAAAATTAGATATGTTCTATGTTAGTGTCTTTCGAAGTATTATTAAACCCAAATTAGAATTGAACAATGAATTTCCTGATAGGTTACTATAACAACAATTTGTCCTCTGAACGATGTGAGAAGTTGCTGAAATATTGTGTTAAAACAAAACCACATGCGACCACCCAAGATTTTACAGACAGAATTTGTATTTTATGGCAACAATGTGTTGAAGTTGTAACGTGCGCAGTTCTGTACAATGTTTTTATGTCTATTACTTTAATTCTGTTACTATGACGACAGAAAAATGAAATAAAGTAAATGATGTTAGAACTTGAAACCTATAACTTTTTATTTTCCTATTATCATATACACCATTCGCAGATAATTGACTTGTCCCCAGAATTTGCATATATATATATTATATATATATATATGTGTGTGTACTTTTATTGCTCAAAAGATGCATGAAACTTGCGATTTCTCGTACACTATTGTCAACTATTTTAGAAAATTTAGTCATTGTGTTATAAGCTCGATCATAGAAATGTTGAATAACGATTTCCTTGTAACTTAGTATTCTTCTAGGATATTTATAAAATTAATGGTAGGTCTTAGCAAAACCATGGTGACCAAATCACAATTTTTGAAACAGTTGCTTTCGATATTGGACGGTGAATGACGTATGCAAATCTTATGGAAACCGATAGAAGGTTTACACATTTTTCAGAATGATGTTCATACATTAAGGAGACTTTTTGTAGATATCGTATCGACTGCAAAATAAATCTGTTTCAACAAAATATGACAAATTTCCATTGGAAAGCAAGATTTTCCCCCGGGTATTGGGTTGGTTCTTCTTTTTCCTTCGTTTTATTAAATTCTCTCTTTTTCAATGAATGCACTTTTTAAAATTTATTTTTGTTTTGTTTCTGTTTTGTTTGTTCGAATTCGTTTGCTTGTTTGATTGTCTTTTTTTGTAAAGGGAGTGTGTCTTTAAAAACCTTAATCACTTAACTTTGGTTCGTGAATTGATAAAATTTTGTACAGAGATTTCATCTTCGTTTTACGTGGTATTTACAAATCTGAGGCAAGTTTATCTTTTTGTAAGAAATGGGGAACCATGGCCATTTTATCCCGTCACTACCTGTTGACTTCTCTCCCCCACACTTAATAACAAGTTAGAACAAACAAATCAATTTCTTTTTTAGCACTACTTGGATACCTTGTACTCTCTCTGTCCTGGGTCAGCGTATTAAATAAATATTTGTCAATTGTTCAAGACATATTAACAACGGGGTCTAAAGCAAATATACTTTCACCCTAAAATCTTTTATTAAACAAATGCTTGTAGAAATTAGATTTAATACTCCAGATATAATATCCATACAATCTAGAATACTGCAGGTAGATGTTTACAATTGAGATCATTTTACCATGGTCTATATTCATGTTAAAAGGCAATAGATTTCGATCCCGGTCATAATATAATCGTCAAAATAACCGATACTATATAATTCTACACTATAAGACGTAAATTACACCCAAGTTTCTTTATATTGTGTCTTTTGTTTATTTTCACAAGATGCTAACGCCTCACGCTTATCTTCAGTAAACATTTGGCTTGAACCTTTTCGTGGCCAAAACTTTAAATTGGTAGAGAATTTCGCAAGTTCAGGTGAGAATGATAAAAATTATGCATAACATATCGCTATTCCTTTTGTAACTACATGTATCTATGGATATGACGAGGTCAAAGTCATAAGGTCGATTGCACCTACCTTTCGCCCAACTCATTTGCTATTTATATATCGATCAAATATTTTTATCTTCAACATCAAATATATATTGATAGTCATCATCAACTCCTTTATTGAAAATTTCAGGAACACAATTTAAAGATTTAGATGGTTTTCTAAGAATTCTATTGAACATTATCAGAAATTTGTATCTTGGAGGAGTACAGAATAAAATTTACCGAAAATTAAAAAAAAAAAAAAACAGTCATCATGAATTAATCTGGATTCCTGGGTATGGCAGATACACTAAACTGGACTCCGGTGCCCCCTTCCCTCCTCCTCCTCCCAAAAAAAAAAAAAGCGCTTGAGAAACAATGTTTTAAGTTTTAAATAAATCTGAAATATTCTCCTCTTCATTGAATTTATCGTATAAACAAACTAGACAAACGATGCAAATAAATAAACAAACAAATGAAAATAAAATACAAGACAATGGTGAATAAATAAACGATGCAAATAAATAAATAAACAAATAAACAAAAATAAAATCAAAGAGATTATACTTGTTATTTATCATCATGATCAATATTTGAGTTTTGATGTCCATAATCTCTTTCGATCACTTACAATAATGTTAACAATGTACTCTTTAAAGGTAGCATAACAACACCGGGAGAAACCTGGGTATCGATTGAGGAGAAAAAAAAAACAGGATACAAAATATCATCAGCTTTAAGTGAAATTTATCGGATCGATCGCTCCATTACCCCGTTTGTAAGGCAATTCCGTAGCTTCTCGCCATCTCCTCTGACTTTATAGGCACAATAACTTAAGCCCATTAGCAAATTGTCCAAAATACCGTTTAAATATCTCGGAATTAAATACCCGAACTTGTTTCAATATTAAATGTCAATAATAAAATCTTGATTTCATTTGTTCAATATTTTCAAGTCCTCTGTTAGAAATACATTTCCATGGCTCAAAAAAGAAATTTAAAAAGAAAAATCGTACTTCGATTTGTTGAATCACTGGAAAGACCCTAATAATGCAAAGAATTTCTATGTCACCTTTGACTACTAGATAATTCAAAACCGGAGTAAGAAAATTGACAAAGTCAACAACGAGATGATAAAGCTTGTTCAAATATTGGGTTTGTATGCCTTACCTCCTGAAAGCTGTTTGTCACACAATAAAATGGATGTTAAATTCAGTGTCAACAATATCATTCGATTATGCATTTTATCTCTCTCTCTAAATTACAGGTAACTTTTATCAAAAGTGTGTACTCGGTATAACTCTGTACATATGCAATGATCTACAAGTGCATGACTTTACAAAATATCATCTCAACTGTTTTATTTTACAATCACGTGATATTCCTTTTTCCAATAAAAGATCGTCATTTTGAAATGCACAAAACAAATTAAAATATTATTGATAATGATTTGTCAGAACAGCAAGACCATACACAAATAAAGTACTCCAAAAAATGAAACGCTGAAATTTGAATGAGTTGCACCTGTCATCCGGATTATCACTCCTGAGCTTTATTGACTGATAATTCATATATTTATCACGCCTCAGACGAAAATGTTGGAACCTGATTGGTCAGATCATGGTCACATGACACCGTGAAAAAGGCGTATCGGGCTTGTAAATCCGTATCGGGCGAGTAGTTTATTATGACGTCGTGAATTGTATGATACAGAGGCCCACACACATACAGTTAGAGGTCTTCGACGTGATAAATTCGTTACACGGTCAGTTAGTGACCTGATACGGAAAAATACATGGTGTGAAAAGAAAACCCATATCGGGCTCGGCTTTCGCCTCGCCCGATATGGGTTTCCTTTTCACACCATGTATTTTTCCGTATCAGGTCACTAACTAACCGTGTAACTAATAGTATCTAACTAGAGGAAGATGTCAGATAAATGTCCAAGAGCTTCTTGGTTTGACTGATACCTACGATCATCTACCGTGATAGCATACCGGCATGTTGACTTGACGGTGTTATCGGTATACATTACTTGTAATTGGTCATTAAGTCACGGTTGGGTATTACTTAGCTATCTTTAATCGTCTCACCTCGCCGTGTTACATGATTAGGGACACAAAGTATAGCCTTATTAAATAGTGATTGTATAGTGTGTACATGCTTTCTGGAGCAGCTTGTTTGTTTTGGCAGCTCAAGAATACAAATACTATTTGCCTGATGTAGAATTCTCGAGTAATCTATTATGAATACTTTAGAAGGCAGAAAATCAAATAAAACTGAGAGTTTAAGGGTCCACAGGATACAAAGACAGAGACTGAGAGTTTTAGGGTCCACAAGCTACAAAGACAGAGACTGAGAGTTTTGGGGTCCACAGGCTACAAAGACAGAGACTGAGAGTTTTAGGGTCCACAGGCTACAAAGACAGAGACTGGGAGTTTTAGGGTCCACAGGCTACAAAGACAGAGACTGAGAGTTTTAGGGTCCACAGGCTACAAGGACAGAGACTGAGAGTTTTAGGGTCCACAGGCTACAAAGACAGAGACTGAGAGTTTTAGGGTCCACAGGCTACAAAGACAGAGACTGAGAGTTTTAGGGTCCACAGGCTACAAAGACAGAGACTGAGAGTTTTAGGGTCCACAGGCTACAAAGACAGAGACTGAGAGTTTTAGGGTCCACAGGTTACAAAGACAGAGACTGAGAGTTCTAGGGTCCACAGGCTACAAAGACAGAGACTGAGAGTTTTAGGGTCCACAGGCTACAAAGACAGAGACTGAGAGTTTTAGTGTCCACAGGCTACAAAGACAGAGACTGAGAGTTTTAGGGTCCACAGGCTACAAAGACAGAGACTGAGAGTTTTAGGGTCCACAGGATACAAAGACAGAGACTGAGAGTTTTAGGGTCCACAGGCTACAAAGACAGAGACTGAGAGTTTTAGGGTCCGCAGGCTACAAAGACAATGGCTATTCCTTCCCTATATTGAGTGTTATCACAATAAATAGTGTGAAGAAATTAAATACTCAAAACTAATTTATCATTACACATGTAAGATGGAATACTTCAAACATGAGAGATGCCTATTTGAGCCGTACGTAGTAAATATATACAATGTTAAACGTCTTCAAATTCAAAAGCATCATTTAAGACCAGATAAATTTGTAGCATGGACCAGACATGCACGTTTCGGGTACTTAACCCTCGTCAGTGATCCTCAGTCTAAACAATGTAATATGGACAAACAGTGAAGATTATTATGTCCAAAAATGTACCGAAAGGCGTAGCAGAATGGGTGGGGTATGATGCTACAACCCCACAGGAAACACAATAAAGTTAAGTTCACTGTACATGAACATTTCTATATTTAATCACAAGAATAAATCATATCATGCATGTGAAAATTGACGACTCGAACATAAGCGCGATTGGAATATTATTAGATGCTTAGACCGTTCTAACCAGATTCAACTGTAGGACATAAAACATTGCCTTTTTATTTTGAACAATCGTAAGTGTTTACTGTAGATTATTTTAAAAATTCTCGAGGACGCTTAAATTAAAAGGAAGAAAAGTTATGTGACCGTGAATTTATCACTGAGATCACATAAAGTTTTGTATATTTAAAATAGGTTGATGGGGGCACCGATCGAAACGATGATGATGATGATGATGATGATGATGATGATGATGATGATGATGATGATGACGACGGCGACGTCGATGATGATGATGATTATGATGATGATGACGACTCGATTATTAAAAATTAAAAAACTTGGTTACCTTCTCGACAGTGATTCAGACATACTTTGCACTCGCCATGACAACCTTGCAATATTTCAGCGTTTTTGATGTGTAGAGTCAGAGCTATTTGACGTTTGTGGATTATTTAGGGTCAGATTACAAAAGATTAATAAGCCGATGGTTCATAAAACCACTGCCGGCGTTCAAATTTGTCGCGTTTTCTGATGCTTTGAACTGATTCAGTCGTGCGTTTTACATCGCATCAAATTCCAGGTGAAAATGAAATAAATTTCTCAGTTTACTTGCTAATCTATTACGTTTTTATATGTTGTACACTTTTAGCTTTTCACGGCAACGATATTTAAATCAATCAGAAAATCAGCTCACAATCTTCGATTTGCGTCAAGAGTATGTTTGGGGACATTTTGTCAAAGCACCACTGTATTGGAGATAAATAAAATCCATAAAAAATGATTATGTCATCAAAACATTTCAACTTATGTTCGTGTCATTATGAAAATACATCTACAGATATATTGTATCTAATATAAGAGATACTTCAATGTTCCATGAAAGCAATCAGCTGTCAGAGACAAAAAAGGGGAGATGTTGATAATGGTGTTTAAGATGAACGACTCAATAATCTGTAACAACACTTAAGGTTTCTTTTAAATTAGAATTATTTGGCGATTTCACATCCTTACTAATCCCGAAAGAAATTTCCGAGTTTCATGTAGAATTATTGTAGCAAATACGGGTCAAATCAATTTCCACTTCGTTCTAATAATAAATGCTCAAGATGTCAACACTGTTCCATGTCAAATTCAAAACGAACACATGCTTTGATAAGCTACAGTAATTCAGTACAGTCATTTTTATGTGAGCCTTAATGGTGTTATCATCCGGATTACGAGACTTAACCCCTTCAATTTCGAGAACTTACATCACAATTCGGAACGTTACAAAGAGATTATCACCAACGTGACTCCATTACAACACAAAGAGAAACAAACAAAGCAAAATGTGAAAATACTAAGATGGGTTAAACACAACCAGAGATGACGAAATAAGCACGAATCCAGGCACAAATACACCAATTAAAGGCTATGTCGGCGGGTAATCAAAGTATATTCAACTTTTAATGGTTTGGTTTACCCCTTCATGAGAGTTCTTCAATCTTAGATTGTCAATGTGAAGCTAATGTCTAGCAAAAGAAACCAAAGATAAAATATCAATTCCACATATAACTTCAGGTGTGTAAATATTGTTTTCATTTTCGCACGTGAACATCGACGCCTAGCAAAACAGGGGATGCTTACTCCTCCCAGGCACCTGTACCCACCTCCTCTTGCTTGCTGGGGGTCCGTCGGTGCTCAAATGGGTGCTCTATTATGAAAGTTGTTGAGATTGTCGTCAGGATCTTCTTTATCTCTTTTAAAGTATAAACCCTCTAATGAGATCAGGTGCCCGGGAAGACCTGCTACTGGATGTGAACGAATTCACGTTTCAAATGTCAAAACTGTTGGCGCCACTGACATGGAATAAAAGAAACAGAGAAAACCCAGAAAGGTTTGAACAAATGGAAATTGAAAGTATTCAAATTAAAATGTGCGAAACATGGACATTTAACGTGAACTAAATTTCACTTGCTACGAGCATGAATGCTGTTCTCTGGTCACAGAGCTTAAAACTTTCTACTTATTCCTATCTCTTTACAAAAATCCCACTTAAATCGTTGTCTATAAAAGAGACAATACTTAAACCCGAAAGACAGAAAGTCAGACAGACATACAGATGTAGACATATAAATATAGTATCTTTCTGTTTGGGCACGCGACAAATAAACGTGAGCAAAAGTAAGCAGTATGATGTTCCTTTTCTCCCCTGAGGATTCAGTGAGGAATAATTATTGATTCTTTGTATATTCCACTGCCATTTGTCTAGAGTTCATTTAAGATTTCAGATTAGTGTCTCTGGATTTTCTTTCCTTATTATTTCTGTTTATGGCAATTATCAATCTTTCCATCATTGTTACCATTTTGATTTTTTTGTACAAAAGAGTATCTAAGAACCAGTAATTGCAAATGTTGCTTTAATTTCAGCATCAATGAAAGCTTTAAAAACGAAGAAAAATCTATACCAAAATTAATCGAATATCTAACTTTAGTTGAAACGAAATACTTCACTTCTAAATGCAATCAAAAACAAAATTAACATAAAAAAAACCCCTTTCAATCAGGACGAAATTTTCGCTTCTAAAAAACCTCTAGAATAATCGACAGCGACATACTGTCGAATACTAGTAAATATTTCATAAATCTCTTATATAAAACCTGATCGGTCATGTTAACCTTAATATAACTATTTCATATTTGATCCAAGATATAAATGAATTCTATTTATCAGAAAAGAGTAAAATGCACAGTATATTTTTAACGGCCCGTGCTGCTTCAATGTTTGGATAGAACTGACCAAAACCTACATGAAGAGAAGTTCGATTTGGGACAACTTTTTCTCTACGTTTAGGGGTAGGATGGGGTAGGTAGGGGTGTTCTTATCCTTGTCCCTTTTTATTCATTATCTTTGCAAAATTGACATTTCCACTAAAATAGAAATTTTCGCAAGAAATATAGTAAGTACGGAGAAAAAACTGTACATTGACAGAAATTTTGCTATCAATTTGATACAATACCCAGGTCACTTAGAGGACAAATAACGGACACTATGCTACAACCAAGCATTTTTTTTTATTGGAAAAAACCCTTACCTATCTACTTTGCTCTTTTGCTCTGACCTGAAATGTAGAAAGATAATATGTATAAACTGGTGACATTTGATATTTTCTACCTTTGTACACATTCTATTTATCATTTGTTCAATTCGTCAACTGCTTCCCTCTCCATAAAATGTATCTAATTGTTGTATTTTCTAGCTTAATTTGATAAACCGGGAGGGAAGGGGTTCTGTTTTACATTGGAAATAAGAGAATAATAACGTCTAGTTCTATATATTGCAAAATCCATCAGAAGCCTCCTTCCATTATAAATAATACTGTAAATACAAGTAAAATTCCATAAATAAGTTAGTCTGAAATGTATTTGATTTAAAACTTCAAAGATGTGCTAATATTTACTTAAGTTTTATCTTAAATGACATTAAACACAAAATGTTTGCAAGTCCTCGGATCAAGCGAAACAACTCCGTCAAGATTTTCCCGGCGCATTTTCGAAATAAAAAAGCGCAACGGTAATTTCAATTTTCTTTTATTGCGATAAAATCATTTGACTGAACATCATTATTCCGTGTGTGAGCGGATATGTTAGTTTAATGCAGTATAAGCTAGCCTATCTATTCTACATCGATGAGCATTAAGCTTTCTTATATTACGCCCGAGTGAAAGTGAAAATAATGCCTACCTGTATCTTCTCCCTACATAACAATGTAATTACACTGCAAGTTGATTTTTACAGTCTGATCGTTGGTCGATACATTCAATCTATTCAGGCAGTCTTTAAGGAACATCGTTTGATATTAAAATCACTTAGTGCGATTTGTCTGGACGCCCGCCAACCGCGGGGTGCGCTCTCAGACACAATAAAAATTTCTCCGTTCCAATCGTAGGGCTGACTAATTTTCTGATAAGTAATTGCTATCCCTTCCTCTTTCACATCACTTTTCAATCGACATTTGTGTGATCGAATTAAGCTGATAAAAGAGATGACGGTTGCTGCGCTTTTACCTGTACCCCCCTGGCGAGCCTCTTTAAATGTACACCTGAGGGTGAGACCTGGTCCCAGTATTTACTTTTGTTCAGCTACAATTTATCGGAGTAGAAGTTTGTCAAACAATGGTATGATCCCAGTCATTTATATACCCGTCAGATAAACCAGTAACCTATTGACTAAAAGTTTTATAGTCGACAGTGTTCAAAATCTTTATCGTGTAATTTACTCCCCTGATCCGCTAATTCACTTTCCAATATTACTTAAATAGCTCTGTGTACTTGTATTAATAAAGTCTCTAATTTCTAATACACATAATTCTTATGCTCCTTAACTTCTGTAAAAATATTTTGAAGGTTTAATAGTTTTAAGGATAATGTGATACAGGCACTTTATTAGGAACAACTACCTGTAGAGCGACACTTGCGGCTCATTTTATCGCCGCGAATAAACACCGGTACACCACTGGATATATTACACCTTTTGTCACTCAGGCGCGGAGTCCGGTCGCGAGCTAACCGCGAGGAGGTAAAAACTGACAAGCGCGAAACCTTTACGGTAGGTGTTGGAAAGATTGATTTATGAAAATTCAATATTACCTATTGCATGTACGACAATACGAACCGTCTCGTAATTCATTCTTGCTAGATCGTTCTGTTCTCGTGGTCCAACTAATGACTTAATTAGCGACACTTACCGCTCAAGAATTAAGGATCAAGATTTAGAGTTAAAGACCTTAACGTTTCTGGCAGGTACCTATCGACAACTTACATGCTTTTGACATTTACTGTCAATCTATACGGCTATTAATACACTTGACAACTTCAGATCAATATCAGCAAATATAGACAAGCCGTGCACAGATTTTGAGCAATCTTTTAAAATGTATTATGCAATAAAATCGAGAGATCGAAACGGTTAAATATTGCTCTAGTATTTACTAAACAATTTTGGATGAAAAAAAAGGATATCGCTTGGAGAGTTCGACACGAACGCGTCCGGTGTCTATGTAATGCTATTTCTGAGGACGCCTACACGATATAAGACTAAAAAGGCGTTAAAACAGACAAAAGTCATCAATTTCTATATAAAGAATATAACCCATTAGTTCAGCATCAAGTTCAAAGACTCTGTCATGGATACTCGTCAGAGTGCTTCTCTTTAATTTATCTCAAATACGAAACAGTAATACCAATTCAAAATAAAAATTCTCGTCGTATCATAATTCTCTAGTTGACAAATGAATTTTGAAATTAATTTGACGTCATTCATAGATCCATGCGTAATCATGTGACAAAAAGAAACCTACAACAAATTAGAACAAAAACAGACAAGTGGACAATTGGTGAATGACGCAATTTGTTGTCATGGCGTATTTAAGTGTTTTAAGCTTAATCATGATATCTAAAAACGCAAGACTATCCAGTAAAAGATTCCAGATAAATAAAGTCAATAAATCCTGGTACAAACTGAAGATAAGAAACACGTGAAATACTCCAGCTCCAAGTGAGTCGAAAGTAATTAAGTAAATTGAAAAGAAATTTCATAACCACATATGGCCCAAATACAAGTACCACACAACTGACTGTTATCTACTATCAAAAAGGCAGTACGCTTTTACAATCAAAGATAGATGTCGCCACTTTCATGCACATGTTGGCCTGTCTTGTTGTTGTCATGTAGACTTCCGTCCGGCCTAGTAACTGGTCCATACTTCATTTATTGTCATGTAGACTTCCGTCCGGCCTAGTAACTGGTCCATACTTCATTTGTTGTCATGTAGACTTCCGTCCGGCCTAGTAACTGGTCCATACTTCATTTATTGTCATGTAGACTTCCGTCCGGCCTAGTAACTGGTCCATACTTCATTTATTGTCATGTAGACTTCCGTCCGGCCTAGTAACTGGTCCATACTTCATTTATTGTCATGTAGACTTCCGTCCGGCCTAGTAACTGGTCCATACTTCATTTGTTGTCATGTAGACTTCCGTCCCGCCTAGTAACTGGTCCATACTTCATTTGTTGTCATGTAGACTTCCGTCCCGCCTAGTAACTGGTCCATACTTCATTTATTGTCATGTAGACTTCCGTCCGGCCTAGTAACTGGTCCATACTTCATTTATTGTCATGTAGACTTCCGTCCGGCCTAGTAACTGGTCCATACTTCATTTATTGTAATGTAGACTTCCGTCCGGCCTAGTAACTGGTCCATACTTCATTTATTGTCATGTAGACTTCCGTCCGGCCTAGTAACTGGTCCATACTTCATTTGTTGTCATGTATACTTCCGTCCCGCCTAGTAACTGGTCCATACTTCATTTGTTGTCATGTATACTTCCGTCCCGCCTAGTAACTGGTCCATACTTCATTTATTGTCATGTAGACTTCCGTCCGGCCTAGTAACTGGTCCATACTTCATTTATTGTCATGTAGACTTCCGTCCGGCCTAGTAACTGGTCCATACTTCATTTGTTGTCATGTAGACTTCCGTCCGGTCAGTAACTGGTCCATACTTCATTTATTGTCGGCAAATTTTAATTTTCAATTTTTTATGTTTGACACAACACACACTGACAATGTATCTGTGGGAATGTCGTCCTTGGAATCGTAAACATCCCCGAATTTAACATCAAGTGAGAATTCTGATAATTCCTTTATTCTGCCAAATACAAAGTTATACAGTGCGTCAGTCGAATGTCTTAATTACTATGTCATGATTAATTGACAGATAAACCCTGTACTTTATAGAAAGTTACCCTTATTACTGGTAGTATATTTTCAGGTAATGCACTTTGATATAAGAAGGAAGGGGATTATATTTATGGAAACTCCAATAACGTCAAAAAGAAAACACGAACAATTGAAAATACATAGAAAAGAGAAAAACACACCGTTAAGGAGCAATCGAGTCAGGTCACACATACAAAAGATGAAGTTATACGAATTGTAACCTCAAACCCTCCAGATTATCCAGTAACCCAGAGTTCTAGACATGCAATGATGAATATTCAAAGGCTGTGGTCTAGAAATTAATACTGTAGTATATACATGGATATCAAATAAATCTTGACGGTGCACGTAAAACAGTCCGTGCTCTGCTGACTGGAGCAAGCTTATGAACGATCAGGGATGACTTTCAGAAAGCGATAAACATTGTGGAAAATAGTACCATTAAAAGGCAACAAACATAGTCAAATTGACTTTAATAATGAAACAAGTACGAAAGCCGATTAGTGCCAACCTAAGTGAAATTTTAAGTCGTAATTACGACTTAGTATGTCGTAATTACGACTTACCTATCTCGTATTTACGACTTAGTATGTCGTAATTACGACTTCAAAATTATTGACAATTACGACTTAACTATCTCGTATTTAAGACTTAGTATGTCGTAATTACGACTTAACAATCTCGTAATTACGAATTAGTATGTCGTAATTACGACTTTTAAAATATGAAAAGGAGCGCTTTAGTTAACAACAATATTAGAACTAGACCGTGGTCGAAAGTTTAACTGTAACAAAGTATTGCAGTGAATGGAAGATTCAAAAACAAACTTAACAGTAAATGTAACAAACAAGAAGCCCAAGGGGCCACATCGCTCATATGAGTTACAGACAAAAGAATGATAATTGGCAATTTGGTGGAGGCCCTCGAGTACTTGTTTCCTGTAAGGTTTTGAGAAATTATGTGCAGCGGTTGCAGAGGAGAAGTCGAAAACGCGTAAGCCAATCAGAGCCCTCGACGGCCATATTTGTTGACCAATCAGCACGAAAAACACAAACTTCAAAGAGGACTATAAGTACTTACTTCCTGTAAGGTTTCGTGAAATTCTGTGCAGCGGTTGCAGAGAAGAAGACTAAAATGACAGCAGAAATCAGACATTTCGTTTCAACTAACAAGACAGTTAGCGTGGGTGATGTATACAAAACATCACAGCATAACAGGTTCGTCATATACCAAACAAAGACGAAAACAAACAAGATAGTGTGGATTACATAAGACATGACAGCGAGCAGGTATAATTAGAACAAATTAATTTCACATAAAATGGCAGCGAGCACGAGTGTCAAAAGCAATAACAGAAGCAAAACAATACAGCAATTTATTATTCTATAGAAAATAATAAAACAAAAACTTTTGTTTTAAACTGTTGTCTCTTGAACAAAAATGTCATAATTAAAATATGGCAGCGAGCAGAAACAAAACCTTATGGCGAATATAAGTAATAACAACAATAACAGAAACAAAACATGACAGCGAGCGTAAGTGTTTAGAACAATAACACTAAACACTAGAGCAAACATAGGTCTCCCTAACAACACAGAAAACATTCTGACATCAAACACTATAGTGTTTATGTAGAGCAATAACTGAAACAAAACACGATTGAGTGTCTAGAACAATAACAGAGACAAAATATAACAGCTAGTGTAAATGTCTAGAACAAACATGTGAAACAAAACTTGACAATAGATATCTACATATACAATGTACGTGTCTAGAACAATATTAGAACTAAAAAATGACAGCAAGCAGAAACAAAACATGATGGCGAGTATACATGTAAGTATACAGAAAAATAACAAGCAAAACTCGACAAGGATAATAAGCGTCTAGAATAATTACAGAAACAAAACAAGGGAGCAAACATGAGTATCAAGAACATTAACAGAACTCTATTATGACAGCAAACACAATGAAAGTAACGAAACAAAACATGTTATAAAGCATTAAATGTTACCACAATTTGTATTAAAAGCAATCAGATGGACACGATGTTACATTCTCAAACCAAACAGACAACGCATCACAAAGAAAATGAGTGTAAAAACAATAAACAGACATTACAAAAGAATGAACATTAATGTCCTTAATTAATTAAACCGCACATAACATAAAACAACATAGATGTCTAAAAATGATACTAGTAGAATGAATATGAAAACATACATTTGTGTCTAATACATTAATACAAATATGATACGACCATAAACATCTAAAATACTAGGTTATTCAATTTATGATGACGAACATATGTCTCTAAACATTAACACAAACATAGTATGGCAGCAAGCACCAGTGTTTAAAACAAAACAGAGGTAAACATGGCAGTGAGCGATATTGATTAAATCAAAGACAAACAAGACTACAAAAATTAGTGTCCAGAAAATTAACACAGACATAATATAACAACGAGCAATAGTGCCTAAACAATTTCAAAGACAAAACACAACAGAGTCTAGAACAATAGCATAAACGAAAAAGGACAACGAACTTTGGTGTCTAAAACAATAACACAAACAAAACATGACAGCGAACTTTGGTGTCTAAATTGATGACACTAACAAAACAGGACAGCGAACTTTGGTGTCTAAAATGATAACACATACAAAACATGACAGCGAACTTTGGTGTCTAAAATGATACAAAACATGACCGCAAACTTAAGTGTCCAGAACTAACAGATACAAAACATGACAGCGAACTTTGGTGTCTAAAATGATAACAGATACAAAACATGACAGCGAACTTTGGTGTCTAAAATGATAACACATACAAAACATGACAGCGAACTTTGGTGTCTAAAATGATACAAAACATACAAAACATGACAGCGAACTTGGGTGTCTTAAATGATAACAGATACAAAACATGACGGCGAACTTTGGTGTCTAAAATGATAACACATACAAAATATGACAGCGAACTTTGGTGTCTAAAATGATACAAAACATACAAAACATGACAGCGAACTTTGGTGTCTTAAATGATAACAGATACAAAACATGACAGCGAACTTTGGTGTCTAAAATGATAACACATACAAAAACATGACAGCGAAGTTAGGTGTCTAAAATGATACAAAACATGACCGCAAACTTAAGTGTCTAGAACTAACAGATACAAAACATTGCCGCAAAGTATGGTGTATAGAATAATAACACAAACAAAATATGACAACGGACGTAAGTGTCTTGAACAAACAGATACAATACATGACAGCGAACTTAGGTGTATGAAAAATAACACAAACAAAACATGACAGCGAAGTTAGGTGTGTAGAACAATAACACAAAAAAACATGACAGCGAAGTTAGGTGTATGAAAAATAACACAAACAAAATATGACAGCTAAGTTAGGTGTATAGAACAATAACACAAACAATACATGACAGCGAACGTTAGATGTATGAAAAATAACACAAACAAAACATGACAGCGAAGTTAGGTGTATGAAAAATAACACAAACAAAACATGACAGCGAACTTAGGTGTATGAAAAATAACACAAACAAAACATGACAGCGAACTTAGGTGTATGAAAAATAACAAAAACAAAACATGACAGCGAAGTTAGGTGTATAGAACAATAACACAAACAAAACATGACAGCGAACTTAGGTGTATGAAAAATAACACAAACAAAACATGACAGCGAAGTTAGGTGTATGAAAAATAACACAAACAAAACATGACAGCGAACTTAGGTGTATAGAACAATAACACAAACAAAACATGACAGCGAAGTTAGGTGTATGAAAAATAACACAAACAAAACATGGCAGCGAAGTTAGGTGTATGAAAAATAACACAAACAAAACATGACAGCGAACTTAGGTGTATGAAAAATAACACAAACAAAACATGACAGCGAACTTAGGTGTATAGAACAATAACACAAACAAAACATGACAGCGAAGTTAGGTGTGTAGAACAAAAACACAAACAAAACATGACAGCGAACTTAGGTGTATGAAAAATAACACAAACAAAACATGACAGCGAACTTAGGTGTATGAAAAATAACACAAACAAAACATGACAGCGAACTTAGGTGTATGAAAAATAACAAAAACAAAACATGACAGCGAAGTTAGGTGTATAGAACAATAACACAAACAAAACAAAACAACGAACGTAAGTGTCTAGAACTAACAGATACAAAACATGACAGCAAACTTAAGTGTCTAGAACAATAACACAAGCAAAACATGACAGCGGACTTAGGTGTATGAAAAATAACACAAACAAAACATGACAGTGAAGTTATGTGTATGAAAAATAACACAAACAAAACATGACAGCGAAGTTAGGTGTATGAAAAATAACACAAACAAAACATGACAGCGAAGTTAAGTGTGTAGAACAATAACACAAACAAAACATGACAGAGAAGTTAGGTGTCTATAATAATAATAAGACAGACAAAAACGACGTAGCGAACACTAGTGTTTAAAATAATTATATAGACAAAACTTGCAAGCGAGCATTAGTTTCTAGACAATGATTCAGACGAAACATGACGGAGAACATTCGTGTCTAAAACAATGGCATAGACAAAAATGAAAACGAACATTAGTGATTAAAACAATAACACAAACAAAATATGTAAGCGAGCATTAGTATCCAAAATAATAACCCAGGCAAAATATGTAAGCGAGCATTAGTATCCAAAATAATAACACAGGCAAAACTTGATATTCTAGTTTGGGGTTGTATGTTTGACTTTCATTTACTTATCGAAGAAGAGTTTCTAAAATAGTGCCATAGACAAAATTTGACAGCCAATATTAGTGTCTAAAACAATAACACAGATAAAATATGACGGCGAACAATGGTGTCTAGAAAAGTAAGTGGGCATTAATTTCTACAACAATAACACAGACAAAATACGACAGCAAACATAAGTATAGAAAGCAATAATACAGTAAAAACATGGCAGCCAGATTAAGTGTCTAGATCAAAAATAGAAACAAAATTTACTGCAAATATAAGTGTCTAGAACAAAAACAGAATAAAACATGAACAGTGATACAAGCCCCCATAAAATCGAATATTAATGTGTCTTAAATGATAACACAGACAAAACAAGACATTGAAAATCATTACGGACAAAACAAGACAGCGATCATAAGTGTCTTAAGTAATGACAAAACATGACAACGAACACTAGTGTCTTAAATAATAACACATATAAAACACGACAACGAACACTGATGTCTTAGACAATAAAACATATAAAACACGACAGGGAACACTGGTGTCTTAAATAATAACACATATAAAACACGACAGCGAACACTGGTGTCTTAGACTATAAAACATATAAACACGACAGCGAACACTAGTGTCTTAGACAATAACAAATGTAAAACACGACAGCGAACACTGGTGTCTTAGACAATAACACATATAAACACGACAACGAACACGGGTGTCTTAAATAATAACACATATAAAACACGACAGCAAACACTAGTGTCTTAGACAATAACACATATAAAACACGACAGCGAACACTAGTGTCTTAGACAATAACACATATAAAACACGACAGCGAACACTAGTGTCTTAGACAATAACACATATAAAACATGACAACGAACACGGGTGTCTTAGACAATTACACATATAAAACACGACAGCGAACACTGGTGTCTTAGACTATAAAACATATAAACATGACAACGAACACTAGTGTCTTAAACAATAACACGTATAAAACACGACAGCGAACACTAGTGTCTAAGACAATAACACATATAAAACACGACAACGAACACTGGTGTCTTAGACTATAACACATATAAAACACGACAGCGAATACTAGTGTCTTAGACAATAACACATATAATAACACATATAAAACACGACAGCGAACACTAGTGTCTTAAACCATAAAACATATAAACATGACAACGAACACTAGTGTCTTAAATAATAACACATATAAAACACGACAGCGAACACTGGTGTCTTAAATAATAACACATATAAAACACGACAGCGAACACTGGTGTCTTAGACAATAACACATATAAACACGACAGTCAACACTGGTGTCTTAGACAAAAACACACATAAAACACGACAGCCAACACTGATGTCTCAGACAATAACACATATAAACACGACAGTCAACACTGGTATCTTAGACAATAACACATATAAAACACAACTGCTAACACTGGTGTCTTAGACAATAACACATATAAAACACGACAGCCAACACTGGTATCTAAGACAATGACACATACAAAATACGATAGGGAACACTTGTGTCTTAAACAATAACACATATAAAACACGACAGCAAACACTGGACACTGGTGCTTTAGACAATAACATATACAATGTATAAAACATAACAGAAAGCATGAATGTCTCGAGCAAAAACTTAGACAAATATGACAGAAAGCATCCGCGTCTTGAGAGAAAACTTGACAGAAGAGTGAGCAGACATGTCAGTTATGAAGATTTGACTACCGGCTCGCCGAAGTGACACCTCATCTGTCCGTCTATGAGTAGTTTTTTATGCTGTTGCAAACATTAAACTAATTTTTGATATGCGAGTATAACTTGGTGCGAAAAATACGAGAAGCGAAATGAATTCACATTACTTTTATTCATAATTAACCTCTATAAACGGAACAATTTAGGATGGTTTCAAGAAGCCAAAAAAAAAGCAGTTATTTTAGTGCTTTTGATATAAACAAATAAACCAGTCAAACAGAAAATTCAGCTTAAAGATAAATTATTCACACCTTATACACTCCCTGTAATTGCTGATATTTTTTTCCATTTATCACTGTTCTTATTTGTTGAGTACTGTTATATCATATACAACTACTCTTCTAAACATACAGACTTTTTAAAATCTAAAGTCGTTTTTTTTAGTTCTGCGCTTACACGTTCTTATTTTCAGATTTTATTACACGTATTATTTAATTTTAATTTGTTTAAAACTGGAATTAGACCCAATAGATCAGTCCAGACGTCTGTGTTTTTATTACATATATTATCTAGTGGAATTTAACTTTTTCATACATTTATTATGTAATATAAATAATTGCTTGTTGCTGAAAAGTTGTATGAAAGAGGCTTCTGAACAACAAGTCCCAAATAAATAGAGAAAATCGAAATGTCCCGACTTGTGTCTGAAGATGAACCTTCCCTATACGGGTGTCTAATTTCTAATGCATTATCATATAAAATGCTGTCCGCCTAATAATTGTTAACATTGTCGACTACATTTGTAAAATATTACCGTTTGGTAGGTTTTTATTGGTTTTTTTTTTTTTTTTTTTTTTTTTTTTTTTTCGTTAGATATGATCGGAGTGAGGAAACAATAAAAAAAATCTCCAAAATATGAAAAGGAACACATTTCTATTAGTGGAGTGCCTTATTTTTACATATCTGTATCCTAAATCAGGGCTATTATATCTTGAATTGTTACAAGCAATATATGTGTGAAAGGTTTTAATCAAGGCGTGAAATTTGTACCTGGTAATGCGAGATCAGAGATTTTTTTTAAAAACGAAAACTGGTGTCTTTTTGCTGCGGTTTTGCCCCACCCAGAACAAAGTCAAAGTAATTTGTGCAATGGAAGTGACGCAAGAATTTTGCAGTCGACCGCATCAAAATAATAAAAGGCAAAATTTGCCAACAAATTCTTTCATGTCATGAGACATCTACCTTGATAGTAAACAATTTGCACTCTGTGTTATAATTAAGGGATCATATGTCTGGTTTTGATGTTACTTTTTAACCAAGGAGTTGAGTCCCTGCCAGCTTCTAGCGAAAGGGGAGAGATATATACATTAATCAATTTGTGTTATTATAGTTTCCGCGGATCAGGTAAAGAGAAGGGCAAACGTAAAATATTTTCTTGATGATTTCAGAATGCTTCAACTGATACTATCGCTGCAGATGATCTACAAGAATTTCTACAAATAGGTTCTTTGGCGAAAATGCAATTTGAAGCTGTTTTGCTCTCTTATTGACTGCACGTGGAACGGGAAGTAACTCTTGATCCATGTTTGAGGGTCTCTGGACCGTGATCACACCTTAAATAAATAATAGCCTTTTAAGACTTGTAAGATTGAAAAATACGGTGGGAAAAATATGTGAACAAAGATTTTATCTATTTTCAGCCATTTTACTGTTGAGTCGATGAAGTGATAAATAAGGCTATGATTTCACTCAGATCGTGTGCTCTTATATCCCTCTCCACGTCTGGTCAGGGCATAAAAATATCACATACAGTCCAGCACGTCAATCCGTTAAATCTGTCCATATTTCTTCCTTTTATCATTGATACATATTCATCCAATTTTGTATTCCAAATAAAAGATAATTTGATTTTGTCATATTTTGTTTACTATAATACAAAGTAATTTTAACTAGTTTGGCAAGATTTTTTTTATCTAACATTTCTACAGATCCTAAACATAACTGGTACAGGATTTATAGGAAATACCATTCTCCTAAATTATGAATATGACTACATGAAGAAACAACTCCGTCGACCCTAAACGACAAGGTCACGGACGGACTGTGATCTCTTATTGCCCTTCCTCCAGCCATTAATACTCTACTAGATATGCTCTAGTAATTAACTTTTATGGACTTGGCTGGAGAAAATATTGGTGTTGATCAATCAGATAATATATGAGACATAATGAAAACTTTGTCTATTTTTATCGCGTTAACAACACCAATAATCTTAAGACGCTTAGTCCTGGTCAGTTTACAAAGTACTGATCTGCTATCCCTTGTTGTTTGGGTTAGGGTGGGTGAACTGTTTTAATAATCAATTTATGTGGAATGTTATAAAACAGCAGAAGCGTAGGAGGATGCAGATTTGATTTGATACAGTAATTAAACTTTTTATCTGAAAAATTGTTTCTTCACAACACATGCTGAATTTCATTTAATAACCTGTTCTCTTTGTTCAGTTACTATAGAATTGTGCTAATACATCAACCATGTTCTACAAAAAGGATAGTTGTTTTTGTATAATAACACTATCATATGCTCTTGTTTATCAATTTCGTAGCAGAGATAAGTTAGTGTATGTATCAAGTTCTCCAGAGAATGCCTATTTCAGTTGACATTCTGCAATACTTGTGATCTTGCCTGGTTCGATCTCACCAGGGACGCACAGGAGCGCAACATAATCACAAATATATGCAAGAAAACTAGATTGAAAAAGTAATGTCAGTTAACTGATGTTGTACAACTTATCAATAAAACCATGTCTCAAGAGACATCCTTGCAGTGCGCGTCCAATCAATACGGCAGCGATGATAGAATCCAAGAAAGCATCGAGACCAATGATTCATACTGAACTGCCCTCTCACTAAATGTCCTCACAACCCGATTGTTTGTGAAATGAAAATCCTTACCGGGCACTGCTCTTGAAACAAACATCAAGTAAAGTGACATTATTTATTGGAAAAGCTGCTTTATACCGGCCACTCAGATGATATCAATTATTTGTAAAGTCAACACTAGCGAATCAATCTAGGAATAGAGAAGCATTTAGGACAAACATAGGGTATAAAAACGTACATAAATCAAGGTTTCTTTTCGCATAGAGATAAAGTCAATGACTGGACCTCATGGCGACCACACACATGACAACACAACATCCAACGCAACGTCAAAGATACTGTCCACTACTATGCGAAATGTCTAGCGGAATGCGATAAAACATCGGTGAACCGAAATGATGATGGTAAAGACGAGCATAACCAATACACTTGCAAAATGACTCTAGGAAAGCATTGCTTTTGATATATACGATATAAAAGAAACAAATATACATAAAAAGTGTTTTATATTTAAACACTGTGCCTCAATCTAAAACTTGCTGTGATGAAAGACAAAACAATGTTTTTCACTTTAAAATTGTTTGGGATTCGATCGGAAGTGTTCCAACTCTTTGCCTTCTTGAAGAAAATACCAGATACGTGTTTCGGTTAGGAAATCCTCATCAGTGGTGATTAAATGCCGGAGTGATTTTCTGACACAGCCAAATGTATTTCAGTAGCGCCCTCCGGTTATAATTTTTGAATTTCATTTTTCTTTTTTTTTTTTCTTTTTTTTTTTTTTGCATTTTTAAAATTTGCAGAGACTTCGCGGATCCAAATTTTGCGTAGGGTCGATTCAGTAGCAAAGTTAAATGAAATCTATGGCCAAAATAGCATTAGGGGGATGGTGCTAAGTTGTTAACCTCATTTCATTTCGATGATATTTTAGGACGAAATGACAAGTTTCCGAAATAGCAAAAGAATATACATATATATAATGTCAAATTGATAGAATAAAGCTTCTATTATACCTTAAACATCCAGTCATGGGGGACAACTTTAATTGCTCCACACTGCAAAAAGAATTTATAATAATAATAACACGGAAGTGCTCCAACTCTACCTTCTTGAAGAAAAAATCAAACGAAGTTACAAATGTTTTTTTGTTGTTTTTTTTAAGTATTCTTGCAGTAGCGAAATAAACAAATGAGTTGATTAACCGGATTAATTGGTTAAATTTCATAGTTTACTTTAATCTCAATGCAACTCGGTGCATAAATAAACACATGTATACATGAAGATAAACAAGTGACCGAGTCAAGAGTATCTTTAGATCAAAAGAAAGTAACAATAAAATAAGCTGTAAACAAGCCAAGTTTCCACAATCTGTTATGTGAATAATGCCACTCCAAGAGTCAGCAAGTAGCGGTGTAAATATCTGTTTTCTAATTTGCCGATGGATCGAGATTTCTATTAAAGGACAAGCGGCAATAAGAGGGCCGTGCAAGTCAACATAGAAATAATGGATCTTCGTACTCAATAAATGGAAATATGTGCCCTGGGAACGAGTCCGAGGGAAAGAGAGAAGCAAGCATTTATTTCCGTCGTCTTTGTAATAACAACGCGGCATTAACGGTCCGTCAGATCGACAGCTTGCTGCCTCTATTGATGGTAATTATATTGAAAATCAAGTAGCGATAATATTGTTATCTATGGTAGCAAACCCGTGATGTATGTCACTATGTGCCATGTCTAGAACTGTTTGCTGTGGGAAAAAATAATGTTTTAGTTTCCTGAAATTAGAGAGTGTAGGCTTTGCTGCAGGTCACATGTTAGTAACTAATTTGACCATCAGAATAATGTCTGACGTTAATATGACCTTAAGAATAATGTCTGACGTTAATATGACCTTCAGAATAATGTCTGACGTTAATTTAATTTGATTATGATAAGTTCAATGAAATAAAGAATGATTTTTTTTCAGATTACGTCGATTCTTTCTATGAATGTCTGACTACATCTTGCACACATCAAATCTAACAAAGCAAAACTATACATATGCTATTGACTGTAGGTGTCACCCCTTGTTAAGTTTTTTCCCGCTGAAGCTATATTTATATATCATGGAAACAAAATCTAACCATAAATGATTAATCATATCCTCACAAAGCTTCTTCCATATACATTCATTACATATACAGGCACAGTACTCTTAAATCATATAGAAATACTACTATATACTGATACTGATTGTAGGTGTCGCCACTTGCTAACTTTTCCCGCTGACCCTCTTGCGTAGGAATAATTCAGAACGCAGTTGTTAAAAATATGTGATGAGAGCCGCACGAACCTTCTCAATATTCAAAACACGTGCAATTAAGATTCCAATGTATTCTAAAATTATAATATGGAATTGATTGTAGGTGACGCCACTTCAATTACTATTAACGTTTTAGTCACAGTCGCTTAAAACCCGTAAGGTTAAACAAACACAATAGTTTAAATAGTGACCGATGAAGATCAATGTGAGGAAGTTAACCAGAGATGACGTACCAATCGTAGTGTAGGAGTCAAAGATCCACAAGGTTAAACAAACACAATAGATTAAACAGTGACTGATGAATTAAGATCAATGTGAGGAAGTTAACCAGAGATGAAGTACCAATCGTAGTTCGGGAGTCAAAGATCCACAAGGTTAAACAAACACAATAGATTAAATAGTGACTGATGAATTAAGATCAATGTGAGGAAGTTAACCAGAGATGAAGTACCAATCGTAGTTCGGGAGTCAAAGATCCACAAGGTTAAACAAACACAATAGATTAAATAGTGACTGATGAATTAAGATCAATGTGAGGAAGTTAACCAGAGATGACGTACCAATCGTAGTGTAGGGGTCAAAGATCCACAAGGTTAAACAAACACAATAGATTAAATAGTGACCGATGAATTAAGATCAATGTGAGGAAGTTAACCAGGGAGATGAAGTACCAATCGTAGTGTAGGGGTCAAAGATCCACAAGGTTAAACAAACACAATAGATTAAATAGTGACCGATGAATTAAGATCAATGTGAGGAAGTTAACCAGAGATGAAGTACCAATCGTAGTGTAGGGGTCAAAGATCCACAAGGTTAAACAAACACAATAGATTAAATAGTGACCGATGAATTAAGATCAATGTGAGGAAGTTAACCAGAGATGAAGTACCAATCGTAGTGTAGGGGTCAAAGATCCACAAGGTTAAACAAACACAATAGATTAAATAGTGACTGATGAATTAAGATCAATGTGAGGAAGTTAACCAGAGATGACGTTCCAATCGTAGTGTAGGAGTCAAAGATACGGGGGATTCGGGGGGAATATGGCATAATTGTGTAAATCTCCATTAATAAGGCGATCGAGAACCCCTGAATGGAAGCAGGACCAGGTGGCCGGGAGGAGGGAGCGTTCTCTGATTGCATGCAACACTCGCCGCGAATGCCAAATAGAAAGGTGTCAAATCCGGTAATGTCCAAATACATGTAGGTAAAATCGGTCAATTGGAAAGGTCGTACTCAATAATGTCCTTGATTATCCTTGATAGGCATATATCGAAACTTGAAATAAGTTCTTGGTAGCGACCTTAGCACTTACTTAGTGACATCTTAACGAAGTGCTGCTCTCAGTTGTTTTTACTGATATAGTTGGCACGAGGGTAATCCTAAATGGTTGGATTATTGGTGGAGAGTAAATTGGTATGTCATGGTACAAAAGGTCTCAGAATATTATTTATAACCCAGGACAAGGGGACGTCATAGTGTGTGACAATTTCCCCGTATCGAGAATAAAACTTCCTCAGTGACGATGTTAGTCGGTCACAAATGTATTCTTGACTGAGAGGCATAACTGAAAGCCGTCTACAAATGTAGCTCTTAGAACAAAATCTGAGTACAAATGTACATGGAGCTTGCCCGAGCATAACGTATTAAATGTCTTCAGATTCATTAGGCAGATTAATTAACAGCGTGGACCAGGCATGCACGTTTCGGATATTTAACCCTCGTCAGTGATCCTCAATCCAAACAATGAAATATGTCCAAATACATGTATACCGAAAGACGTATCAAGATGGCTGGGATATGATGCTACAGGACCCAGGTTTAAGAAATTAGTGAAAATTTTGAAGGTAGAAATTTTCTAATGCGTTTGAAGAAACGACCAATCGAAATTGATCGAACTTGGCTACATGTGCCATGATACGCCGTATTCTGTTGACGATAGGATGTTGCTACTCAGAAAGTAAAATTTGTGACATTGAAATTGAAGTCGTCACGTTTGTCATAGAGTGAAGAGTACATATTACCATAGGTGATAGATTGCGCCAAGGTAATTTGCAAATTTGGGTGTCTCTTGTTGTGTTTGTCCACTCTGTGTTTGTTCTTCCATGACCCCTTGGTGTCTCTTGTTGTACTTGTCCATTCTGTGTTTGATCCTCCTTGTCCCTTTGGTGTCTCTTGTTGTGTTTGTCCACTATGTGTTTGGTCTTCCATGTCCCTTTGGTGTCTCTTGTTGTGTTTGTCTTGTTGTACTTGTCCACTGTGTTTGGTCTTCCATGTCCATTTCGTGTCTCTTGTTGTGTTTGTCTACTCTGTGTTTTGTATTCCTTGTCACTTTGGTGTCTCTTGTTGTACTTGTCCACTCTGTGTTTGGTCTCCCTTGTCCCTTGGTGTCTCTTGTACTTGCCCACTATGTGTTTGGTCTTCCTTGTCCCTTTGGTGTCTCTCGTTGTGTTTGTCTACTCTGTGTGTGATCTTCCTTCTCCATTTGGTGTCTCTTGTTGTGTTTGTCTACGCTGTGTTTGGTCTTCCTTGTCCCTTTGGAGTCTCTTGTTGTGTTTGTCCACTCTGTGTTTGGTCTTCCTTGTCCCTTTGGTGTCTCTTGTTGTGTTTGTCCACTCTGTGTTTGGTCTCCCATGTCCCTTTGGTGTCTCTTGTTGTGTTTGTCCACTCTGTGTTTGGTCTCCCATGTCCATTTGGTGTCTCTTGTTGTGTTTGTCTACTCTGTGTTTTGTATTCCTTGTCACTTTGGTGTCTCTTGTTGTACTTGTCCACTCTGTGTTTGGTCTCCCATGTCCATTTCGTGTCTCTTGTTGTGTTTGTCTACTCTGTGTTTTGTATTCCTTGTCACTTTGGTGTCTCTTGTTGTACTTGTCCACTCTGTGTTTGGTCTCCCTTGTCCCTTGGTGTCTCTTGTACTTGTCCATTCTGTGTTTGGTCTTCCTTGTCCCTTTGGTGTCTCTTGTTGTGTTTGTCCACGCTGTGTGTGTGGTCTTCCTTGTTCATTTGGTTCTCTTGTTGTGTTTGTCTACTACGCTGTGTTTGGTCTTCCTTGTTCCTTTGGTGTCTCTTGTTGTGTTTGTTCACTCTGTGTTTGGTCCTCCTTGTCCCTTTGGTGTCACTTGTTGTGTTTGTTCACTCTGTGTTTGGTCTTCCTTTTTCCTTTGGTGTCTCTTGTTGTGTTTGTCCACTCTATGTTTGGTCCTCCTTGTCCCTTTTGTATCCCTTGTTGTGTTTGTCCACTCTGTGTTTGGTCTTCCTTGTCCCTTTGGTGTCTCTTGTTGTGTTTGTCCACTCTGTGTTTGGTCTTCCTTGTCCATTTGGTGTCTCTCGTTGTGTTTGTCTACGCTGTGTGTGGTCTTCCTTGTCCATTTGGTGTCTCTTGTTGTGTTTTTCTACGCTGTGTTTGGTCTTCCTTGTACCTTTGGTATCTCTTGTTGTACTTGTCCACTCTGTGTTTGGTCTTCCTTGTCACTTTGGTTTCTCTTGTTGTGCTTGTCCACTCTGTGTTTGATCTTCTATGTCTCTTTGGTTTCTCTTGTTGTTTTTGTTCACTTGTGTTTTTGTATTTAGATATTAATTTCAATAGGAATCAGTGGGTGAAAGTCAAGCATAAAGCCAAAATCAGAATCCAAAAAATCACCATCAAAGGCATACAACAAACAACCAGACTAACACACTCTCACAGTGAAACAAACAGACGGAGAAAATCACACATCGCATTAAGGTCAACGCTATCTTTATGAATAATCTCCACATAGTCAAATTAAAAAAACGAAACTCACCTCACGTCGCACCATTGACTTTATACTGAATAATTTAACAAGTCTTACTGCAGTTCAAATGTGACAAAACAACAGCTTCGTATTAAGGTGCAAAATTGTGTGTCAAAGTCGATTTGTTTTTCGGAGCATGAAAACAAAAAACTTAATCCTTATCTATAATTAATTTTAACATACTCAAAAACACAAGAGACAACTGTTCGTTGGAATTACTTGGGGATGCCTATCTTATTACTAGCTAATTAGATAATTGCATTAACGCTTGGATAGACGATATATGTCCGGCACGGAGTAATGACTTCTGATAAAGTAGCGATATATAGTCCCGTAAACTAGATCCAACAAGTAAGAGTCTTTTTCTAGGTAAATACTCAGAATTTCGATAATGCGTCGGTAGTAGTATCTTAGCAATGTCCTTTTATGAATTACACGGTTTTCACGGAATGGAGTGAACGATATATTGCTTACTTCAAGCAGCAACAATAATAATACAGAAGTGTTCCAACTCTAAGAAGTTACGATTACCATTAGAATCAGTGAATGCAAGACAAACACAAAACCCAGAATCTAATCCTCAAATTATAATCAATGGACATACACAACCATGAAAATATAAACAACTATTCTTCAAAGATGATATAATACTGTGGGAGAGTAAGCATCTCCTGCTTCGTAGAAACACCCGGTACTTTAGAAAAGTGTCATAATTTGTGTTTTCTGATCAGTGAATGAAGGTCAAACACAAAACCTGAAATCAAATTCCAAAAATCATTTTAAAAGGCTGGTACATTTTTGAAAAAAAGGATAAAAGAGGACTTTCTAACAAGAAAAGAAAAATCGGATGAATAGCCGAAAACAATAATACAGCACCATGGAAACAAACGAGATAAAGAAGATCCTGACGACAATCTCAACAGCACTCACAATAGAACACCAAATTGAGCATCGACGGACCCCTAGCAAGCTAGAGGTGGGACAAGGTGCCCGGGAGGAGTAAGCATCCCCCGTTTGGCTAACCGCACCCGCCGTCGATGTTCGCGAGAACGGAATGTATTGTTGATGGCGCTGCTAGATAACGCGCTGTATTAATCGATGAAGTTTAAACAAATTTCAAATATCACATGCGTCGTGTTAGATATGTTTTGTAAATTATAGTGCCTATATAAGAGGGATTGAAAAGGATGCTTTCAGCTGATTTAAATTTCTCTCGGTGTATTATATATAAGTTAGGGGGTCGCACATTGGTACCAGTATCAAAATTAGGATAAGAAAATTATCGAAATTCATTGTAAGAGGCGCTATCTTGAAAAAATTGAATAAAGAAATAAGATGTACAGTAGAATTCAATAACATTGATTTCAAAGCCTGTAAAACATAATAAATACTTGTGGAATTAATGTGCTATTACAAAATAGAAGACTGAAGACTAAAACATCGACAAAAAGTAAGAAACAGAAAATATTTCCATAAGAAAAAATACATTTTTAAAAATTAAACATTCTACAAAGAAGCATAAGTTGATCCCCAATGGTAATGATATAAGGTGCCCGGGAAGAGGCAGCATCTCCTGATTCCTAGCAACACCCGTCACATAGATTGTGCAGAAAAAGTCATATCCGGCAAAATTTGTTAAATCCAATGTTCTGGATGGATCTTCCAACATGGAATGCGACAAAGGCAGTCGCTCACAAATGTACCATAAAAATGATGGTATTATTTCAATGAAAAAAGGACAGGTTTCATTCTATTTAAGGTGTACAAAATCAGACAAAGGCACACAAAGACTAAAGAAAAGCCTTTCATGGGGAATTTTGAATGCATTAAAAAACAAGAAACACATAGTTTGTCATACGTTTTCGGCCTCTAGGTCTTTATTGAGATGAAATTAAATGTTCTCCTGTGATGTTCCGCAACACGACTTTTTGCTCGTTTAAAAATAAGAGGAATAACATCTATGCATATTTGAAAAGCTATCTTCCAATTGCATTAACTTAGCAGTGAAATGTGTTTTAAGTTTCTCTAAATTTTGTTTCACATAAATATAATGTTTATCTTATCAAAGTATCATTTCTCTCTCTAACGGCAGGAAAGAGTAGATTTACTGATTTCCTTTCTTTCTCAATCTTTTTTGTTGTGAATTCTCAAAAATTACTCGAAGACAATGTATAAGTGGCCTAACGACTAGACATGTTTATTTCATCATCCGTAACTAGACTAAGAGCTGACAGATCCGTGCCACGTGTTGGCCGCCAATATGGCGGAGCCGTCTACACCGAGACCTTGTCAGACAAGGGTGATTGACTCATTACTGGTACACCATATGTGATATACATTAAAATTGTTTTGACAGCAAATTTTTTAACGAAGGAAAAGTGTCAATCCACAGATGTTTAACGTATATACATTGCATATTCTACTCTCCCGTTTATTCAATGATCACTACCCGCAACAAAACACAAATGCCCAATTGTGCAAAAGACAGAGAACCCAAAATACGACTCCCAAAAATAATCTTAACATTCGACAAAGGAGCAAACAGTGACTCCCAAATAAGAATAATATCAGGTACCTGGGGAGAGTAAGCATCTTCTCCTTACCAGCAACACCAGTCGTCTAAGCCGTGTAGAAAAGTCAACAACGGCAAGTGTGTAAAAAGAGTGGTTTTCTTAATTTTCTTACATAATGTAAAATGTTTAAAAATATTAAAATGCTTTTCAATATTGTGGAAAACAAAGATCTTATAGGGATTTGTATGTCCAAAAACGTTTTGTAGTGGCAAAGTCAATAGCTCACAAATATACTTCTGGTTGAGTAGTCCCTTGGTAACTAGTCGTCATGTCCTAGGAAGAAAAAAATCTTGGAGGCAGAGACGCATTACTACGTGTTTCTTAACAAAAATTACAGTAATAGACTTTCAATTGGATAAGTTTGGAGCTGCAGACTCTCTGTAAACTAAATGCACAAACTTAAATTAAAAAAAAAAGATAATGAAACCAGAGGGCGAAATGCATTTTTGCGGCGTATGAAAATCACTATGGCTGGAGGCATCACTGATGAGGATTTAATGTCCGAAACACGTGTCTTGTGCATGAAAATAAGTTTAATATTTTCTTCAAGAATATATAGTTTGGAACACTTCCGTATTATTGAAACAACTTCAAGTTTGAAACAATATACGATGAGGCTATAAATAGCATAACTAGTAAGCAGGAGATGCTTACTACTCCTTATAATTGATTCTCTTATCATCTATATCTATAAATTACTGTTTTTAATTTATCCACTTATAACTCATGCATCAAATTGAAAAGTTGAATGGAGGCATTAAAAACAAAATCACAAAATCAACCGTTTAGTCGAAAACGTCTTACACTATATACAATTTTCATAACACTGGCACACGAACAAATTTAATGTTCCCTTTAAATTTTCAAATGTGTCGAATGCCACATCCTATTTTATGTAAGTTGAAAAGAAAAGCTTATCGATGTGTATCTAAGTTATCTCCCCTTTGACTGCCAGAAACATATGCTGAAAGAAACAACGTTGTCAATTACCGACACATCAATCATAAACTATAGATCCATGAAGGAATGTTAGAGCCAAGGCAGTCTGCGTGGTGTGTATTAACAACTCTATAGTGATCTATGTCAGCTAGGAATATACCCCACCAGGGAATCACTGCCTCTTTACTTTATAGCAGTCTAGTTAACACTAATATCTTGTGTTGGGTTGTATTTCACCACTGGATACAGAGTATGTGTGAGATTGTTACCCCACTAGCTTGTAAACTGGCATTCCAGCATGTCATCTATTTAGAACAGTTCCTCCTTGCCAATCAATTAGTTAAACTGAGCGGTGATTTTTGTTTTTGTCTTGAAGCATGCCAAACATGTATACCTTTATGCAACAGTACGTCAAAACATAGTTATAACCCGAATCAGTCAAGAAAAAAGAAAATGAGAGAAAGTGAAAAGTCCAGTTTTATGGTAAACTGAAATGATTTTAAAAATGGATTAAATAACGGTAGACTTTGCAAAAAAAGTTTATATGATACATAAGGGATAATATCCCTAATGTTAGTAATGTAACGTGACGCAAATTGTATATTTGAACGACGATATGCATCCCTGTTATTCTGTCATTTCCTCAATTTTCATTTATAACGTAACCAAAAGCAATCATTTCTTTTCACTTTCTGCATGAAATATATCTTTTGCTAATTTCTTTGTCAAAAGAAAGACAACTCTTCCTCGTATAAGGTAATCAGTTAAAGCATAACAAGGAAGTTTTGATCGTGAAGCCGATGTCAGAAGCTAATGACAAATGCATCCTGATCAGAGCTGATTAATGTGTCACAGCTTCATAAAGGAAATCATATAATGACATCATTATATAATCTAAGAAAAAATAACTATGATATGTTTTAGTTAATCTAGGACGAATGAAATATTTATTGTTTTATTGTATTCATTTCATGTTATAGGATAAATGGTTTCACAGTATAAAGACTGTTGTTATTGGTTACTTACTTTAATTCATAAAAAACTGAATTTATCATTTTTAGATCAGTGATAGGAAGTCAAACACCCGATATCAGAATAAAAAAAAAATCACAATCAAATGGCTTAATACATTCTGGAAAAATATAAAACAGAAAATTCTCACGAGAAAAGTAAAATAGGACAAACAGACGGAGACAATATCACACCCACAGTGACACGAACGAACAACTTTATCTGATAAAAAATCAACAGAGTACAGTGCAAGTACGGAATGTATTGTAGGTGTCGCCGTTAAAGGCGCGCCGTGCTAATAAGCATATTCAAATATCACATGTATAATGCAAGTTAATAGTATCTAAGAAGTAGGACCAAAAGGGAAGCCCAAAAGCTTATTTAATTTCTCGCTCTGCATGATTTTTTTTTCGCTCCGTGGCCTCAGTATTACAAAAAAAAAAATCTTTGTAAGTGGCGCCACCTTGAATAATTGGGCTGGTTTTTTAATGGAAAGTGAATCGGATCGGTAATCATATTTTCCATGAAGGTTTTTAGTGATCCTGAAAAGTTAAGCAAGAAACAGATTTCTTAGGTTGGAAGCGTCAGTAGTCAAGTTAAACCTGATGGATGCTCCCCGAACACAATAATTTTGATGCCAAAGATTTGATTTTCTGAGTGTCTAAGACCTTTCAGAAATGATCATGAATGGCCAAAACCTTTAACCCTAATATGATATTGAAAACCTTTGTCTGAAAGCCCACATCCTGCAAAACAGTTTGTGAAATTTGAACAAATTATCTCCAGAATTTATGTGTAATTCTCCCCCCCCCCCCCCCCCCCCCCCCATTTTATTTGGTACAGAATATCTCATCAATGCAATTAAATTCCACAATATCTCATCAATGCAATTAAATTCTTTAAAGGTGGTAGTATATATAAACATTTTTCCTTTCATAAACAAAACTTCAGACCATTTTGAATTGAAATAGATTTTTTAATTAATTTCTTAAATATTATACAGGTATAGCTATTTTTAGCCTGAAAATGACCTTGACCTTTATAAATGACCGTAAGTGATCTTTTCTCCTGAACTTGCTATCCTAATAAACAATTATACACATGTATATTTCTGTCATCAGACCATTTGGACAAGACTTTTCAATTGCTTACATATGAATAGCTATTTTTAGCATGAAAATGACCTTTACCTTTATGGATGACCTTAAGTGACCTTTGTCCTGATGAATAATTCTGGGATACATGGTGAAATTCTCATAAGCAGTATATATACATACATTGTACATACATTCACATGGAGTTATGTGTAGCACCCCTCCCCCCCCCCCCCCACTCCCTTTTGCGCTCAATTTCTCCATAACGCAATAAAACCTGCAACATATGTAAAATATGATGAAATTTTCTATCGTCATTTCAAATTTCAGACCACTTGGACAAAACAACAAATGAATTTTTTAATTTGTTATTGCAAAAAGCTAGTTTCAGCCTAGAAATGACCTTAACCTTTAATAATTGACCTTCAGTGACCTTTTTTCCCGAAGGATCTATCATTGGGAACATTTGTGAGAAATATGATCAAATTCTAATGGAGGGTTTAGGAGATATGGGCACGGAAGGACGGGCAAACAGACGGACACGACAGCGACTATATGCTCCCCCGAAATTTTAAGGGGAGCATAAAAATAAGAAAACAGGGCGTAAAATAAACAGCATGAGACAAGGTGCACAATCACACTCAAACAACTAACAAGTAAAAACACCATTGAAATATACAGAGCAATACATATAAGCCATCGATATGAATAAACAGGCAATAAAAATAATACGGAAGTGTTCCAACTCAATGCACCAGACACATGTTTCGGATAGTTAATCCTCATCAGTGATGCTTCCAGCCAAAGTGATTTTTAGACACAGCCCATATTCATTTCAGTTGCGCCCTCTAGTTTTATTTTCTTGAGTTTCAATTTATACATTTTGATATCTCCTCCCTTCTTGCAAAGAGCGCGCGGCTCCAAATTTCCCATAGGGTCGATTCTAAATGAAATAGGTGAACATCAACAGGTTTGAATAAAAGAAAAAGAGTTTCCAGGCCTCCTTGGAACAAGGAGAAGAGTACCCGAAACGTGCATGTCTGGTCTATGCTGCAAATTTATCTGTTTTTAAATGATGTTATTTGAATTTGAAGACGTTAAACATTTGTGCCACTTTGTGAGTGTCACTGCTGGTGGACCAGGCGTCACCGAAGGCAAATGTAGCCACATTCGATCAACTTCGTTCTCGGTTCTCTTCAACGCATTCGAAAATTTCTGTTATCAAAATTTCTTGAAATTTCTGAAACGTGGGTCCTGTAGCATCATATGCCATCCACCCTGCTACATCTTTCGGTACATTTTTGGACATAATAATTGTTACTCTCTTTGGCCATATTACATTGTTTAGATTTAGGATCACTGACGAATGTTAATTACCAAAAACGTGCATGTATGGTCCATGCTGCAAATTTACCTGTTTTAAATGATGCTATTAAATTTGAAGACGTTTTACATCCAAAGTATAGTCAATCAAAACATCGTAACCCGTCGATGCAATACAGCTTTGCATCTAGATTTCTGAGAACAGTTTAATTTTTGAATGGCTTGCTAAAATTCAAAATGCAATCAGTGAGTTAAAGGCATTCAGAATCCAAATCCAAAAAGCAACGGTCATACAAAACCTTGAAAATACAAAACCTTGAACAAAACAACTGAATCATTCTGTAAAGGATAAAATGTTAATCCACAATGTAGATGAGGTAATGTAATGCTCTGTTTATCATTGAGAAAGGAGAGTATTTACAACATGACTCGGTTACAGTGCCCACAGCTAAACACCCAAACTATCCAAGCACAACAAGAATCAACAAAGAGACAGTAAAGATTAAACACTAAACATCAAGACGATTTAAAACACTTCACACAAAACACATCTTATAAACCATTGGTTTGTAAGAACGATGTCTGAAAACTGTGCTCGTACTCCGTGCTTGATAACGTGAATGTTGCAGGGCGTCCATTTAAAAGAAAGGGAAAAAAGAAGCATTTCTTATTGAAAAGTCACAGTAGGGCATAGCTCTTCAGATCCAGAGGGACTCGATATCACCGTAATGGAAACGCCAGAAAAAAATCAGTAGAACTTCAACCGTCATAAAAGAGCGGATGACTCTTGGCGCAATCTCAGGCCGAACGACATCAACATTCCTTTAATTTGAGACACGACCCCTCAGCGATAACGGCTCTTGTGACATTAAAGGATCCCTTTGGATCTCCAACAGGACCCGGTAGCAGCATCCACAGCAAATGTTAAAAACGTCTTCAAATCCAATAGCATCATTTATAAACGGATAAATTTGCAGCATGGACTAGACATGCACGTTTCGGGTACTCAACCCTCGTCAACTACGAAACAACCAAATGCCAAAACATAGAAGGGACAAGTACAAGAGACACTAAAAGGACGAGATAGATTACAAACCTATCATCAATGACGTCATCAAAACACTAAAATTAAAAGACTATTCATAAGCCATCAAGAGTAATGGACAACCAGTGCCTACTTAAGATGACCATCCTCTACGTTAGTAGTGTTCATTAGGACACCCAAATGTTTCAACTGAACACCGTATGTAGATTTCACTGATATTGATAGGTAAAAGAAAGCAAAAGATAGAAAGGAAGAGATCTCCAATAAGCGAAATAAACATTAAAGAAGTACCTATCAGTTATTTAGTCTTAAAGTCGAGAAAGCAAGGCAAGGCAAAACCACCAGAATCTCCACAGGAACGGCCGCGAACCTCGGAATGAGTAACATTCCGAAATGAGACTAGGTGTCCGGGGAGAGTCAGCGTCTTCTGACTGCATGCAACACCCGTCGCAACAGCTCCGTGGAAATTTGTCCAATTCGGTGATTGTCTCGATGTACATATTGATGTACACATCAGGTATGTATTTCTTGTTTGGTGATATTGATAGCTATTCAATTACAATCCAGAATGTCACAGTTCATTCTGGAAAGGGGGATCTGATATGCTTTTATTATAATCCCGTAGCGACCGAAGAACTTTCTCAAAGATTATTTCAGTCGTTGTGCAACATAACCCTGCACATATAGCTTACTTGCAAGCCGTCTGGCTCTAACAATGAAATCTTCATATTTAGAACATGCCATGGAACACCATAAGCAGAAGACGGAATGTTGCTACTCATGAAAGGGTTAGGTTTAGGGTTAGGGTGCGCGTAATCCAGGATAACCACACCTTCTGCTATTTCCGTGGCAGATGGCCATCCTAAGTCGGCACCGGTTGCCAATTGGTCTCGTTGGTTTATGTGTAGTCCTTTGTGTTTGATGTTTCTGTGTTGTGCGTTGATGTTCCTTGTCTCTTATACGTCTCTTTCTGTGCTTGTCTGCTTTGTGTTTTTTGCATTGAGTGTTTTGGGGTTTTGCTGTGGGTGCTACAACCTGGTGTTGTTGGAGATCCCCTCCTTTGTTAGTTATGTGGAAGCTGAAATCATCACGCTTGTCATACATTGGGGTGTTAAAAGGCCGTTTGCATCGAAATTGGATTTCCAGACATTACGCTCGGGGGAAATAATCTCGATAAACATCCGTGTCTCTGTAAGAATGCAGTAGGGTTATTTTCACGTGGAGGAAATTTTCGCGAATTCCACTGATACGTTAAATACGCGAAAATTAGCCCAACGCGAAAATTTTCACGTTTACAGTGTAGGATCATGCCAGTGATTACTTCTTCCGTTAGCATATTTTCTTCTCAGGTGACAGTTTGTTTTTCCTAATGTTGTGCTCTCCTGTCAAAGGGACTTTAAGTAATTTCTCAAAGGAGTGACAGTTACTATAATGAGCAATAGTCCAGGCTCTGAATCCGACAACACGATAAATGTATCGTAATACAAGGTCTTTTCCGCTTAATTATGGACATGAAAAAAAAGATAGAAAAATGAACACAGAGGCAATGCTGCATTAACACAAACTAATTAATCTTGAAATGGTGAATACCAATTGTTCATCTTGACATGCTATGATAATCTTGTTGATCAGGTGGACTCGGAAAATCATTACTGAACAATGAAGAAAGCATAAATCTTTTTACCATAGCTAAACGTCTTAATTTTAACATAAATCTTTTTACTTGAGCTACAAGTCCCGATACCGAAAAAGCCATTCGAACACTCTCTCTACTGTCTCATTTTGGTTATTTCAAGATGTATCATTCCGCTAATGAAGCTGATGGAAATCCTGAAGACTTTTAAGAACAAACAATAAATCTTTTGTAAATGTCTTATCTTCTGCAAATATTGATGTCGCACAGGATATTGCTTTTCCGATTTCTATCGCCATGGTAATTACATTACACATAGGCAAACGCATCTCTCTACGAAGAATAAAAAGTAAATTAGATTACGCTTCCCCGTACTAGAACGAGACAGTTTACAATGAAAAACAAATCGAATAAGAGGAAAGGGAATCAATTTTCTGCCAGATCTGCAGGTGTCAAGAGCTGAAGACTTATCGTCGATGGCGATTTATCTTTGCTGCCATCAATCTGGCATAGTGATGCACCAACAGACTCAAAAGACACTGTCAAGAGAATATTTGCATTACATCATGGGGTTAATCAGACTGTAAGCATCATATGTCCATTAAATCTTGGTCAGATGAAAACAACAGACTGATATATTTGTCGTCTGCTTGTAATCCATGATGTCGACACATCCTGGATTTTTATTACAATCATATCTTTTATTTCAATCTTCAGTAAATTGATTTTTTTTTTTGTATTTTATCTTATTAAATTAACAAAACACTGTTAAGCTTGTTATCATGTTACGGACAACAGGTTGGAGGTGTGAAGGGTTGAATGCCTTTTTCATCACACAAATGTTGTAATCGGATTTGCTGCTTTTTTTACTTTTGAACATAAGAGTCAAAAGTAAGGAAAAGAGATGGAAACAATTCTTTTTAAATTACATTTATCTGTAGCGAGTAAACCTTATTATTAAAGTAATATATTCTGTTGCTTGTACAGCCGGAACGCCAGTCGGCACTTGTCTTTGAAGTTTAAAAACGAAGTCACGTGACAAATGTTTTGAATATGACGACATTGTACCACGTCATCAAAAACGCGTCATACTTACTGTGCTGCATGTGTAAACAAGAATGGCACAGGTGTTTTGATGTCAATAGAGATACCGTTTCAAGTCATAACACTTAATCAGGTAAATTTTGTGGCATTTTGAAATAAATCGGGTGTTGTCAAGGGTAGTTTTTCGCCAACGATCTGTTTACCTGCATTTTATTGCTTATTTTCTTTTAAAATCCCGGCTGGGAATGATTGGGAACAATCTGAATGTAAACTTTATATATCATTTAAGTAACCAAAACCAAAAATAGTATGCCGATCTTTGCCTTAAGGGGTTTGTGTCACCTTTCAAACTTCGATATGCTGTTCGGGCGTCCATCTTCCATGTCAACGTATGGAAACTCGTTTGTAAACAGAGAGTACACGGGTACACATGTACCCAAATCGGTGCTGCGAAGTGGTTAGATTTGCCAAAATGAAACATGACATTGGCACAAAATCATCTACAATGTATCAAACCATCAAACAAATGTTAAAAATTCCATTGCCACTTGAATTAGGTGTATTCTGAGTCCGTAATGATGAATTTTAATTAAAATCTGGTCCTCGTTATAGCGTTTTTATTCCTATTTATAGAGTACTTACTGACTAAAATTCTAAATAGGTATCATAATTGGGATTTTGTTGAAAAGATTATCATTGAATTTTGACCAGAAGTGCAAAGGGGAGCATTTGTGTCAGCTTTTAAAACCAACGACGTATGCACAATTTTCGTTGGATCTTTAGCAGGGCTGAATAATATTAAAAATACCTTTCAGAGGAATTTCAGTTATATGTAGTGAATTATACCTGAGTATTATTTGTTTTATAATAATATTTAAAATTTGAGATAAACAACTAAGGTCGTTTAGCCCAATTTATTCTTATTCCGCTACTTTGTATGTCAAGAGTTATCCGCCCCTTTTAGAAACAATGCTTCCAACAGTCACAATAGGGATTGGCGTTCCGGCTGGTATGGGTCCCCGAATTTCAAAAGAAGTTGACAAAAATTTTTGTAAAATTTACAGAGAGTGAAAGCGAAAACCTTGACCTAAAAGTTTCTTCGTAATTTGAAAATTTCTACTATGAAAATCCAAAACATCAGTACATACTCTAAAGTACCGGATGAGCTGTGAAACGTAGATACCGTATAACGGTACATCCTGTCAAGCCAGGGAAAATTAACTATGTTGAATCGAAAATCATCTCTTTTGTCATACACACTTGTATGAATCTCCTCATTAACAATTTTGATATTTAGGTCCAAAAATGGCGTTTCTGTGTTTGTTTCGTTTGGCTTGTTTAGAGTCAATGACAAATATGGATAATGACCATATCCCTGTATACAGTACAAAATCGATAATTCAGAAAATCAGAAACCGAAGGCATACAAAATCAGGATAAAACAGGAACCAAAGCAAACAAAAACAAAAACCTCCACCATATGAAAAGAAGCGAACTCCCGATATAAGAGTGAGACCAGGTGCCCAGGAAGAGTAAGCATCTCCTGCTTGCATGCAACACCCGTCGCTTCAATTCGGTAGAACTGTCACATCCGGTTACTTCCATTTTGGAAGATATAGAGTACAATCTTTGGTTGGATGGTTCAAATGGTCTATGGATACAAATGGATGAATAACATTTTTATACTTTTCAAAAACAGGATTGCCGATAGTAAGAACATCATCCGGGTACCTAGAAGTACCAAAGAAACATTTCAAATCATCATGTTTTCTTTGCTTTTAAAGATTTTGGATAAATTCTTTTTCATGCATGTATAAATAAATCTGCAACAAAAGGCGCACAATTAGTACCCATGAGACCCCTACAACCTGTTATCCAACAGGATGGACAAGGCAATACACAGACCACTGCATGTCAATGATTTGTATTCTTTAGCGGAAAAGAAACCCTTTGATTCGGATGTACAAATGTAAGTTTTTCCCCTCTCGATCAAAACATCTTTAAATGAGTTTGGGCATTGATCGTGAGGAAGTGTTGGAAAGCCATGCCTTGGTAAAGGACGAACTTCTGACAAATTGTGCATAAAAGCGACCTTACATATTTAAAACAATCTGGCAGTAAGTAAATTATGGGAATTAGTGGATATTTTCAAAAAACGCATGGTAAAAATGGAACGATTCAACATTGTATCTTAATCTTAAATAATTTGTTAATTATTTATAAACTGACATATTCCTTTTTTACCTGACATGATCGCCATAGCACTTTCTTTAAAGAGATGGCCTCAGACAGTGCAGTATATGTTTTTTTTTTTATTGTTTCATTTTCGTGCATGAACATCGACGGCGGGTGCGGCTAGCCAACAGGGGATGCTTACTCCTCCCGGGCACCTGGTCCCACCTCTAGCTTGCTAGGGGTCCGTCGATGCTCAGTTTGGTGCTCTATTGTGAGTTCTGTTGATATTATCGTCAGGATCTTCTTTAACTCATTTATTCATATGAGCCAGAATTCATACAGTCTCTGCTTTCAAACAGCAAAAGAAGCTAGCATCGCAGTTCAGCTGGATTAACAGATAAATTGATGACGTTTTCTCCATCAATAATCCAACTATCGCCACCTATCCCACTGGACTGGAAATAAATGAAACAACGGAGAGCAGCACGTCAGCCTCCTACCTAGATATACTACTAGCAATCAGTGACATTTCAACACCCCTCTTTTTGACAAACGTGACGTTTTAATTTCACTATCACAAAATTCCCCTTCATGTGCAGCAACATCTCCTCTTCCCTTGCCTATGGCGTATTCATTTTTTAACTTATACGCTATGCAAGAGCATGACAAATATGGATAATGACCATATCCCTGTATACAGCACAAAATCGATAATTCAGAAAATCAGAAACCGAAGGCATACAAAATCAGGATAAAACAGGAACCAAAGCAAACAAACAAAAACCTCCACCACATGAAAAGAAGCGAACCCCCGATATGGGAATGAGACCAGGTGCCCAGGAAGAGTAAGCATCTCCTGCTTGTATGCAACACCCGCCGCTTCAATTCGGCAGAACTGTCTCATCCGGTTACTTCCATTTCGGAAGACATAGAGTACAATCTTTGGTTGGATGGTTCAAATGGTCTATGACAGAATATCATCCACCATTCTGGAGAGTGGGACATCATAGTGTATGACGAGTTCGCCATATCGACCGTAGAACTTCCTCAGTGACGATGTTAGTCGGTCACAAACATATCCCTGGCTGAGAAGCTTATATGAAAGACGCCTAGCTCTCAGAACAAAATCCGTATATTTGGTACTTGCTCTGGCATAGCGTATCAACTAAGATATGAACACGCAATAAGCAGGCGATGAAGGGATGTTGCTACTCAGAAAAGGAAAGTTTTTAATGCTGAAATTGAAGTCGTCACGTTTGTCATAGAGTGAGGTGTTCAAGTGACCATCAGTGTCGTAACAGAACATTATGTCCAAATACGATGCTGAATTATTTGTCTTTGTAGTTTCTTTGACTTAAAGCTCCGAAGGATAGATACTGCTAAGGTAATCCGCGAATTTTGGATTAGTGATGGACAACACATCGTCTATGTATCTGTAAGTGAAGTTGAAGTCAGAAGCTTAGTATCTTTTCCCTTCAGAGACCAGAGATTGAATGAATTCAGCTTCGTACGAGTAAAGGAAAATGTCGACAAGGAGTGGGGCACAATTGGTCCCCATTGGAATTCCGACAATTTGCTGGAAGACATTTCCTCCAAACACCACAAAAATGTTGTCGATCAGAAAATTTAACATCTGAATAATATCTGTTTCAGTGTACTTATTGTCAGAATCGGACTTTTCTTTCACAAAGTAGGTTTTGTCATAGTTAACAACAATAAATTTGTATTTGCGATTACCGCTCTTACTTGTAAACGCATTTCTTATAATTTTAACGAGTCTTTCTTTCAATTTAGAATTTGGAATTGTAGTGTAAAGTGTCGAAAAATCAAAGGCTTTGATCGAATGTACTCTACTAAAATGATTGGATTTCAGATGTTCTAAAAGTTCCTTCGAATTCTTTAAAATCCACATCTGGTTGATACCACTGCGAGAATATACTGTCGAACAATATTTTTGAAGCCCAGATTTGATTTCAGATAACTTATTTAGACATTACTGGATTTGACACGTTACTATTTGGCATTGGCGGATAATGTTGCATCAGAGGACGCTCACTCCTCCCGTACACCTAGTCCTGCACAAGTTTGCCATGTTCCCCTGGATTTTTTACTCCTGAACTGCCGTTGGTATACATATTGTTATCTGTTGCATTACTATGGTGCTGTGTTATTGTCTTCGTCATATTGTTCGCTTATTCTTTTCTAGTGAGTTCTGTTATATATTTTTTCAAGAATTTGTAATCCTTCTGGTTGTGATATTTGAATTCTGATTTTGGGTTTTGACTTACGTTCACAGATATTTACCGTGGGTACTGCAATCAAGTATTGTTGAAGATCCATTCCTTTCATTTTTACACTAGATCAAATAAAAGGAGGGGATCTCCAACAACAACTGGATTACGTACGCACAACCCTCCCACTTTTCCGATTACCAAGAGGTCTCGAAGAACGCACAATTGCAGTGTAAAAAAACAAACAATTTCAAAAAACAGCATATTTTTTAACCAACTGCATGTATATTTATCCCTTCGCAATCACACTTGAAAGTACTTTTCTCCCGCTTAAGGTCACGACTGTAAGTCCCCGAGGATATCGCTCACCTAGTTTTAGTGTTTACGCACTGCATTGAAATATATAATAAATTTCCTGTCATCAATTAAGACTTAAATTTCTAAAACCAAGAGGTATCTCCCTCATTGCATAGCTCTGTCCTTAGCTGGGTTTCGGCATATTTTTTTTCGGTCATGTTTAGAATTAAGCTCCTTGCGCCTACCATCCAGTGATCTTTGCCCATATTTTTCACTTAAAAACGCTTCTGAATAAACCATACATAGAAATTTGGAGCAACTCATTTTGGCAAGAGGAAATTAAAGCTCTGTATTGTAGGTGGCGCCAGGAAAATTCACTTTGGCTTTATTTAATCTGTTTGGCATGAAGAACCACTGACGAGGATTAAAATATCCGAACCACGTGTCTAGTACAACAAAATTTGTATTATAGAACATATATTTCAATATTGACGATTTCAACCACTAGGCTGGTATTGCTGCTGGTGGACTGCAAGTCCCCGAGGATACCGCTTACCTAGTTTTAGTGTTTCCGCACTACATTGAAATATATTATAAATATCCTGTCTTCAAATTAGACTTAAATTTCTAAAACTAAGGGTATCTCCCTCATTGCATAGCTCTGTCCTTAGCTGGGTTTCGGCATAATTTTTTTTCCGGTCATGTTTCGAATTGAGCTCCTTGCGCCTACCCTCCAACGATTTTTGGTCATATTTTTCACTTAAGATGGTAGTCTCAGGGTAAGGGACGTAACTCAAAATTGATCTCGCGAACGTTTGTTGTCTGGCGTAACGTTATCTACATGACTTAATCATGACGTCATAATAGGGGAATTTCTCGCGCGGTGCACTGAGGTAAATGGGAATTTTTTAACGGTTGCTTTATATGACAAATATGGATAATGACCATATCCCTGTATACAGTACAAAATCGATAATTCCGAAAATCAGAAACCGAAGGCATACAAAATCAGGATAAAACAGAAACCAAAGCAAATAAACAAAAAACGCCACCACATATATTATTATTTATTTTCATTTTCTGTTATTTTTCCTGAAAATGAGCATTACTTATAGTTTAAATATGTTTCCGAGATATATATATTCTCTATTCTTTTGATAATTTCAGTATCTACACGAATCCCTTGACATACTGCATGTTTCATTCCGTACATGTACATTTTTTTGTAAATGTCGGAAGAAATCTTATGTTATCAGATAATTATGACCATAATTATTACTTCGATTTTATTTGAGCGTGATTAGTGTTAATAGAGTACATTTAGCTTTTTCAGATACCTTTCATAAGAAGTTCATCTAAAAGAAAAAAATGTATCGTAGAAAGAGGTTAAGAAGTCCTGCTCGGCAATCTGGGACGATTACTTTTTATTAGAAAAAATCAGGAAAATAAAAAAAAAAGTTGTACGAATTTCAAAAGGAGAGGTCCAGGATTGGGTTCGGTTCTAAACAACTCGATTACAACTTTACCCACGCATTGGATAGTCAATCTTATTTTTCGGGGTTTTTTTTTTTTTTTATTCTTCTTCTTCTTCTTTTTTTTTTATTTAGATTTTACTTTTTGTGCGGTTGCTTCCCGTGTTTTAAAATCGGAATATCAACTGTGTCAAATGCACGAATTAAGTCTAAATTCTGAAATAATGATAACTGTTATTTCAGCTAAGTTATATAAGCTAGGCGTCTTTTAGATAAGCTTCTCAGTCAGGGATATGTTTGTGAACGACTGACATCGTCACTGAGGAAGTTCTACGGTCGATATGGGGAACTCGTCATACACTATGATGTCCCACTCTCCAGAATGGTGGATGATATTCTGTCATAGACCATTTGAACCATCCAACCAAAAATTGTGCTCTATGTCTTCCGAAATGGAAGTAACCGGATGTGACAGTTCTACCGAATTGAAGCGGCGGGTGTTGCATGCAAGCAGGAGATGCTTACTCTTCCTGGGCACCTGATCTCACTCCCATATTGGGAGGTTGCTTCTTTTCATGTGGTGGAGGTTTTTTGTTTATTTGCTTTGGTTCCTGTTTTTTCCTGATTTTGTATGCCTTCGGTTTCTGATTTTCTGAATTATCGATTTTGTGCTGTATACAGGGATATGGTCATTATCCATATTTGTCATTTATTCAAATTAATTTTACAATTTCGCGTAAGCTTGTTGATTATTAATTTGCAGACAGGACATACAACGCTATGCTTAACCTCGACGTAACGTATCGCGACGTAAAAAAGAAGGGGTAGGGGTAACCCAAATGGCGCTAACTCTGTAAAAATAGGTTCGATTTCCCTGTAATTTGCACAAATTTAAGATAGGTAATAAATCTCTTTTTCATTAGGTTTTTAATTAAATTAAATATCATTTTTTTTCATGAGCTATTTAAATGTGACAATTTTCGGAACTTCAGACAGGTACATGTTTATCCTTATTTCTATAAAAATCGCTTCTAAAATAAGTATGTGATATTAAAACATCAAAATTTTGCTTAAAGAGAATGATGCATGTATTATCTTTAAAATGCAAAGCTGATTATTGATAAATTTGCAGGCTCATGGAATATCTGAGAACAAATTTCGTGACAAAGTCGCCAATTTCTTCATTGAAAGGGGTATGAAATTTGGAGATTTTGGATTGCGACCCATGCAAAACGATTGGTTCGATTTCTTTGAAACTTTAGCAAAAGACGTATGACATCATAGTTAATTAATATTGCAATTATGAAGAAGATTGAATGTAGGGGATATGGTGAGACTACCACCTTAAATACGCTTCTGAATAAACCATACACAAAATTTGGAGCCGCTCATTTTGGCAAGAGGAAATTAAAGCTCTGTATTGTAGATGGCGCCAGGAAACTTACTTTGGCTTTATTTAAACAGTTTGGCATGAAGTACTACTGACGAGGATTAAAATATCCGAAACACGTGTCTAGTACTACAAAATTGGTACTATAGAACATATATTTCAATCTTGACAATTCTTACTATCGACAATCCTGTTTTTGAAAAGTATAAAAATGTTATTCATCCACAAGAATTGACTCCAAACAAAGCAAACGTTACAAACACATAAACACCATTTTTTGACCTAGATATCAAAATTGTTAATGGAGAGTGTGTATGACAAAAGAGATGATTTTGAATTCAACATAGTAAATTTTCCCTGGCTTGACAGAATGTTCCTACATTACCGTCATATGGCATTAAAACTTTTAAGTAAAGGTTTTCGCTTTCACAAACTAGTAAAGACTTTCAGGAAATTATACAAAAATTATTGTCGACTTTTTTTGAAATTCGGATCCATACAAGCAACAGAATATATTACTTTAGGTATTTCAAAAAATGTATTTTATTGTGACATAATTATCAAAATAAGAAGGATCAAAGGTAGACAGCATAACCATTGAAAATGCGTCAGAATCATTAAACGCCTTTTATACAGTGAATATGATACTAATGTCACCAGACTGACACTAGGCTTGGTACTTTAACAATCTGAAGTATTGTACCAGCGCATTCTTAAAACTTTGACGATGGTACTCAATGACGGGCCCTGTCCAAACCCCTTTAGAGAAGACAGGGACCCGACCACCTGTCCTCTCTGAATGTCAGTCGGACTCCTCAGGTGATAACATACACGATGTGTTGTTCATCAATAATCCAAAATTCGCGGATTACCTCAGCAGAATATATCATTCGGAGCTTGAAATCAAAGAAACTACAGAGTCAAATAATTCAGCATTCTATTTGGACATTATGTTGTCCTACGACACTGATGGTCACATGAACACCTCACTCTATGACAAACGTGACGACTGCAATTTCAGCATCACAAACTTTCCTTTTCTGAGTAGAAAAATCCCTTCATCGCCTGCTTATGGCTTGTTTATATCTTAGTTGATACGCTATGCCAGAGCAAGTACCAAATATACAGATTTTATTCTGAGAGCTAGGTGTCTTTCAGATAAGCTTCTCAGCCAGGGATACGTTTTTGACCGACTAAAATCGTCACTGAGGAAGTTCTACGGTCGATATGGAACTCGTCATACACTATGATGTCCCACTCTTCAGAATGGTGAATGATATTCCGCCATAGACCATTTGTACCGTCCAACCAAAGATTATACTTTTATCTTCCAAAATGGAAGTAACCGGATGTGACAATTCTACCGAGTTGAAGTGACGGGTGTTGCATGCAAGCAGGAGATGCTGACTCTTCCTGGGCACCACGTCCCACTCCCATTTCGGGAGTTCGCTTCTTTTCATGTGGTGGAGGTTTTTGTTCCTGTTTTATTAGGATTTTGTATACCTTCGGTTTATGATTTTCTGAATTATCGATTTTGTGCTGTATATAGGGATATGGTCATTATCCATATTTGTCATACATGAGCTCGCTACAGCCGGCAGAACACGGGCTATTAGTAAGGAGGTTGTTTTACACCACAATTGTACGTTCTTCGAGACCGGGTAATCGGAAAAACAGACGGGTTGTGCGCACGTATTTCAAGATAACGACACCGTCTGCTACTTGCGTGGCAGATGGCCGTCCTAAGTCTGCACCTATTGGTCTCGTTGGTGTATGTGTGGTCTTTTATGTTTAATGTTTCTATGGTGTGAGTTGGTGTTCCTTGTCCCTTTTGCGTCTCTTTCTGTGGATGTCTGCAGTGTTTTTACGTTGGGTGTTTTGGAGTTTTAATGTGGGTGCTGCAACCGAGCGTTGTTGGAGATCTCTTCCTTTCTTTTGTGGTTTAACATTGTTGCATGAATAAAGTTTAATTTTTCATTAGTACTCGTAATAAGAAAACATAATTAAAAAAAAACAATCAGATTCGAAAAATAAATACACATAAGGAGGAAGAAATGATTATGCTTAATTTTCTGATCAGACAACCTATCGTGGCATTTTGATGATTTTTTTTCCCAACAAATCATCTTAATTCAAATTGACAAATGGCATTGTGCCAAAATCTCTTGCCGACCTTTCCTATCAACCATAAGCACATATGAGGTTATTCGGCCCTTAAGGGTAAAAGTCTTCAATACGTGCTGCCCTGATTGTTTAGACCTATGTATCCAAATAAATTGCAAGTTAAGGAAACCACAAAAAGTGATAAGTCTGCTCCGTATTTGGACTTACTCTTATTCTTAGATTATGAACACATCCCCCAAAGACAAATATGACGATATCAACTTCAACATTACGAATTGTTATACCCTTAGATATTTTCCCCTTCATAGTCTATACAAGAAAAAAGTTCATCATAATGACTGTTATAAACAGCCGGTCCAAACGAACTGTTAAAATCGACTGTTGGACCGGTCACGTGACGAACTGTTGACCGGCAAGATATTTTAGTGTTGTTATGACAACAAGCTTCTTGTTTATTTCGGTTATTTTATTTATTCCCTCAGTTAAAGACGCCGAATAATGTAAATTTGATCATTTTCGTTAATTAGTTGTACGTATTTGAAAAAAAAGAACGTTCCCCATGCGGGGCCCCTTGAAAGGATCAAATATAAGAGTTATCTTCCCTAGTCACCTGTTTACATCGCACATCGTTTCGAAATGACAGCTAGTTGCTCCTGTGAGAGTGACGGAGGAAGATGTAACAAAAACATTGGAGGACAGAGATGATAAAACATTAAGAATGCAATACGAACTTCACAGAATATTCTAGTAGAATATTGATGCTCCATAATCTCAATCTGTCGCTGATCGCTGATTATACAGCCGAGAAATTGACAGAAGTTGTAGAACGGTGTAGTAGTTATCGATAAGTTAGTAGGTCGAACCCACCCAACCGGAAGCAGAGTAGAGGGGATGCGCACAAGACGATATGCTGGCTAGCAGGATACAGACCTCGTGGACCTATAGGTAAGCCATATATACAGTTTACCCCTCTTCCCTGCCAAGTTCTCCCTGTAGACAGTTAAATACCTCCACTCGGACTACTTCAACGGAGTCTCAATATTATTTTTCAGATCGAAAAAGGTATAACAAAACAGTTGTTGACAGGGGTCTCGGTTAACAGCTAATTTGTTGGACCCTTGGATGAACTGTTGACCTCGGCCTACGGCCTCGGTCAACAGTTCATCCTCGGGTCCAACAAATTAGCTGTTGACCGCAACCCCAGTCAACAACTGTATACTGTTAATTTCTAGAGAGCAATATATTATCATTTCCTGCCTCCTTAGTAAAGAGTCAGTATATATTATAAATATTTTGCTTTAAGGGCAAAGCGTCTTCCTAAAAGGTTAAGGTAAGTTTGTTTATGTCTGAAAGTATCACTGAGGAAAATCGAAGTGTTCCAACTTGTTACCTTCTTGAATAAAATTTCAAACAAATTTTAATGCACCAGAGAATTGTTTCAGCTAGTAAATCCTCATCAGCCAAATGTGATTTTCGGTCGCTACCAAATGTATTTAGTAGCGCCTTATAGTTTTATTTTTTGAATTCATCTTTGTGCATTTACTGTGCATTTACCTAACAAAAAGTGCACGGCTGCAAATGTATGTAGGGTCGATTCAATAATATAATTAAATTTAATTTATGACCAAATGAGTTAAAGAAGATCCTGATGATAATCTCAACAGCACTCACAATAGAGCACAAAACTGAGCATCGACGGACCCCTAGCAAGCCAGAGGTGGGACCAGGTGCCCGGGAGGAGTAAGTAGCATTGGATGATGCTAAGATGTTAAACTCCTATAATTTCGATGATATTTCAGGATGTTTAGAATAAGTTTCCGAAGTAGCAAAGTAATATATGATGTCAAAATGATAATGGGCCAAAACAAAGCTTCTCTCAGGTGAAAATGAAAGAAAGAAAGTGATTTAATATCCTTTTAACATTCAGTCACGGGGAACATGTATAATTGAAGAATTTCTTTGGTCTTTACAAGACATACATATCAGAATATGATAATCAAATACGTACGTAATTATTTCATACTTTCACGTTACCCTAGCAACTTTTTCAAAAGCAAATGCAACGAATACTACTTTAACGGTCAGCTTATGTGTAGAGCTCGTCAACTAGAATTGTGTGATTTGTCGCAATATATGTAAATGAGGAAATTCCCGGTTCATACCTATAGGACACAAGACTATGATTGAGCGCGGTAAAGCGTAGTATGTGGAGCTACAATTAGTTAAGAAATAACAACTAGCCGTGGTTTATTGTACAGTAATTCCACGAGCGAGTTGCATGAACCAATGAAATTATCACCGAGCCGCGAAGCACGTGAATGGGCGGACCTTAGCGCACTGGAAGTTTGTTGGAGATTTTACACCAGGCCAGTTCTATGGTACATAGGGGGAGAAAATCTCAAGTCATATTAGAATTGGCAATAATAATTGGTTAATAACCTTACTCTGACGCTCGAAATAATAGGTTGATGATGTTAACATCCTAATGCCATAGATTCATTCTATTCTCAATATGAACTTGTCCGAAGGGGTATTTTTGGATCTCGTCATCTTTCCCCTCCTTCTCGAGATCACTACTGAAATATCGGAGGGTATCTGAGTGTCGACGATATTATCTCTACGCCGTTGCGTTCGGTTGCTATATGGCCGACACAACGCCAAGCAAATGCAAAGCAACGATGGCGTGGTTCGAATTCCTAGCGCATATTTGAGCTTGAATCTGATCATCTTTCAATACAAAGCCTGTCTGACTTTCTCAGAACGAAACAGGAAGCATCGACCCGAGAAAGAAAATAATACCAACTTCTGTCTACAAGTTTAACGGACGGGAAACGTTTACGTTGGGTATATTTTGTTCCATTGAAGAAGTGTAAATAAAAAGAAATGGTGACAATCAGCATAAAAGACCTGAGAGCGGTTTTAGACGAATTGTGAAAAATATGGAAACCAGTTTTCCCAAGGCTACATTGTAATGAAGCGCCTAGTGGAAAAAGATGCGCCTTGGAGACCAAGATTGTGTTACGCACCTGATTATGTCACTGTGACAGCGTTAAAAAAGGTTGCAACTGTTTCCTTGTGACTTAGTTTCTATTAAAGTACACTTAAACGGCGATAAGTCCTTCGGGCTAGGCCCTGTCGCAACAAATCCGGTTGCGACCAGGCCCTTGTTACATAACTCACTTTTGGGAGCAATAAAAGAATTACGTCCCTATTTACTTTTAATTATCATTCAATAATTGTATAATTTAACGTACTCAAGATTTGTAAATATTTTTTATTGTAACTATCTTGACCATTGAACACCTCTTATTGTACACCGCTCTAATTGACAGAAGTAGCCTGCAGGCGATGCTCACTCTGACCGGGTACTCATTCTCACTCCCTTTGTAAGGTATACATTGGTTTAATTTTTAAATGACATGCTTCTTACCCTCCCTCAGCTTTACATTGTAGACGAAACATTATCATACTAAGAATGGAACGAAGTCGAAAATGGAAGTAATATGTTTTTAATATTTCAAAATGCTATCAATCTAAGATACATAAACAATTCAGTATTTCCTTTTCCGTATGATTTTCAAAGAAACTCTTAGAATTAAGATTAAATCACTTGATTAAGAAAGCGCATTTATTGAACCTTTTATCCATAGCATTGAAAAATTACCTTTTAATGCCTCGTCACTGCCTATCGTCTGTCACAATTGTGGAGGCTTCTTTTAGTAAATACCATGATGATTCCCCTTAATGGTCGTTCTTCTCCTCCCGAGTTTTCTCTGATTGGCAGATACATGACCTGAGATCGGAAAAACAATATTGTTACATCATCGACAATGCCACTTAGCAGACTATAGGTGTTACATAGATTGTTAAATCATTAGATGAGGGGATAAGAATTCTTACAGTAAATATTTGCAGACGTATCATGAAACCAATATCTTCACAGTAAGGTTTCATCAATACTAATTCAGAATATTCACCTCTTAATTACATTTCAGATGCCGAGCAAATCTTTACAATTGATAGCTGATTGTCATTTCCATTTGAGAATTTTCTTGTCCAGAAGTCAGGAAAATCTCTCAAAATCAATGCCTAATAAATGGAAAGCTGTAACCCGACTCAATTGCCGCTCAACTCCTTTCAGTATTCTCTCTCCAAAAGAATAAAGGAAATGCAAACATACAGTTAATAATTACATTGCAACGTGGAATGGGAGATTCCATCAGGACGATACTTGATTAATGAAAACCTTAATAGCCCAGTTTTCTCCAGCTTTCATATTGATCCGGCATTTACTATTATTGCTTTACTAGTGACTTAAGGCCTTTTATCAAGCCCCTGTGACGGAATAAACCCGTAATTATAACCATTGTAAAAGCAAAGAAATCACAGTCGTAACAAGATTGCTTTGAGAAGTTTTGATATGCCAGGCCATATCGATGATTAGGTAGTGATAAAGTATTGTTTTAGAAATATCATGCGCGGTTGCATCGTTAATAGGTTAATTATTAGATTCGAATCCACAAACCCTTTTTATTTCTAAATTGGATGCTTTGCATTCTCTTCAATTATAGTTTCATTGTTTTTAAACAGATTAGAAAATGTACCCTGATTTAAATATCAGTAACGAAATTCAAACACAAAAACCCCAAATCAGAGTCCAAAAATCATAATTAGTGGGAATACAAAACCATGAAAGTCAAAAAAGAACATCTAATAAACGAAAACTTAAAAAACATAGCGACTGAAATGATCCGCAAGGTAGCAAAAATGAACCCCCAATGGAGATGAGATCAGCTGTCGGGGAGAGTAAGCACCTCCTGTTTGCTAGAAACACCCGTCACTTAAACCTTGTAGGTAGGTCAAAACAGGTGAATGTGTCAATTCGGTGTTTTGTAGGATGTCAAATTACAGGTTAAGGTGGCTCCCTACTCGAACCGTTATAGGTTTTTCCTTATATGCAGCAGTCTGCGTATAACGTTTTAAAATGGCTGGTGAGTGACGAGCCAGCGCATTGAAAAACACAGACATAAAATCTTAAATGTCAAAAGAAACAAAAGATGGTGCAATTTATCAATGTCCACACCAATCATATAGTATGATTTCTTAGTTGAAAATGTGATGAAACTATAAGGGGGTACCCTTATGTTTGTAGCCATATCTTGATCATTTATAAAATTGTATACCTGTATGCGATTTTTTCACCATCTATATACATTATCGTATAAAATGATCCAATTTGAAGAAATTCTATCTGTTGTTTTTTGCACAAAAATGTGATATACTATGTATTATTTGTCGAAAATATGATAACATTATAAGGGGGGTACCCCTATGCTTGGAGCGATACCTTGATCATTTCAAAAACTGTGTACCTGTATGTGATTTTTTCTTCATCTACATACATAATTTTATGAAATATTACAAAATGAAAAAAGAATCATTTGTTTTTTTATGCAAAAAGTTGGATTTAGTACATATTCTTGGTCAAAAATGTTATGAAATTATAAGGGGTACCCTAATGTTTGGAGATATATCATACTTAGATTTATGTTACAATATCATTTTATGTGTTGTATTTCTTCTTTATGACTTGTTATCATAAATTAAAACAAAACAAATAAACACATTCGTATCATCACTGAATTTGGAGGGTTCAAAAGCATATGATAGATATTTGATATTTCTCAATATTTAAGTGTTAGGGTACCTTTCTTTAATGTACTGTATCTTTAATGAAAACAAAATTACCTATCTATGTCTGTGTTCAATATGTCATTTTGACTATTATGTATAGAAAATAACCTTAAAATACAAAATTCATCTGTTAAATTCACGAGTAGGGACCCACTTTAATTGCAATTCCATCGGCATTTAATAGAACCCGTTTTATTACGATATGTTTATTCGGACTGTAAATTATCATTCTAAACATTACGCGCACTTATAACGTAAACACTTTATCAGGTTTTTTTTATAAATGAAAAACAAAGAAATCCTAGAAACGTTCAGATAATGAGACCATGGATGTATATTTATCCGTGTTATAATGAAGACGACTTGTCGTATATTTAGTTATGGTGTGGTTATACTCGAATTCTATAAAACATCCTCTTACTTGACCGAAACCCTGGAAAGTATCGACGTGTATTTAAAAACAATTAAGTCAAGGCAATGGAATTAACTAAGCATCATTTCACTGCCTTTCTCGGTTTAAGATGCCCCTGATGAGAATTAATTTTTAAAAAAGTCAACAGGGTCTTTCTCTGACAGAAAAGGCGGAACAATTCATAATTCTTAACTTGTTTATTCAAGAGTTTTGAATGAGTGAGAAAAGACGCCATACAAGATAACTACATACGTAATAAATACTAAGAACAAGGTACCATATAAAACAAAGGAGGGGATCTCCAACAACACCAGGTTGCAGCACCCACAGCAAAACACCAAATGCAAAAACACAGAGCAGACAAGCACAGAAAGAGACGCAAAAGGGACAACGCACAACACAGGAACATCAAACACAAAGGACTACACATAATCCAACGAGACCAATCGGCAACCGGTGCCGACTTAGACGGCCATCTGCCACGGAAATTACAGAAGGTGTGGTTTTCCTGGATAACGTGCGCACAACTCTCCCACTTTTCTGATTACCCAGAGGTCTCGAAGCACGTACAATTGTGGTGTAAAAAAACCTCCTCACTGTCAGATGACCACACACAAACAAGACCGCAAAACGCAGGGCCCAAGCAACACAGATGAACATGTATATGGATATAAAAAGCAGGCATACGTAATACAATCTGTGATCTGCCGCCGCGAGCTCATGTATGTTATCACCCAAGGAGTCCTGACATTCAGAGAGAACAGGTGGTCGGAGCCCTGTCTTCTTTAAAGAAGTTTGGACAATGCCCGTCATGGAGTCCCGTCGTCACAGTCAGTCAAGTTTTAAGAATGCGCTGTAACAAGACTGTAAATTAGTCAAGTACCAAGCCTAGTGTCCATCTGGTGACATTAGGATCATATCCACGGTAAAAGGCGTTTGGTGATTCTGACGCATTTTCGATAGTTATGTTGTCTATCTTTGATCCTTCTTATCTCGTTAATTATGTCACCATAAAATGCAGGTTGTGAAATACCCAAAGTAATATACTCCGTTGCCTGTATTGATCCGAATTTTAAAAGAAGTTGACAATATTTTTTGTAAAATTTCCAGAAAGTCTTTACCAGTTTGCGAAAGTTAAAACCTTGTCCTAAAAGTTTCTTGGTAATTTGAAAATTTCTACTATGAAAATCCAAAACATCAGTACATGCTCTAGCATACCGGATGAGCTGTGAAATATAGATACCATAGGACGGTAATCTAGGAACATCACCGTCAAGCCAGGGGGAATTTACTATGTTGAATTCAAAATCATCTCTTTTGTTACACACGCTTGTATGAATCTCTCCATTAACAATTTTGATATTTAGGTCCATAAATGGTGTTTCTGTGTTTGTATCGTTTGCCTTGTTTAGAATCAATTCTTGGGGATAAATAACATTTTTATACTTTTGAAAAACAGGATTGTCGATAGTAAGAATATCATCCAGGTACCTAGAAGTACCAATGAAACATTTCACATCATTTTTTTTTCTTTGCTTTTGAAGATTTTGGATACATTCTTTTTCATACGTATATAAAAATAAATCTGCAACAACAGGTGCACAATTCGTACCCATAGGAATCCCTACAACATGCTTGTAGAGTTTCTCACCAATGGAAGGACAAGACAATACACAAGTCACCACATGTCCATGATTCGTATGATTTGTAATCTGTGGCGGAAAAGAAACTCTTCGATTCAGATGTACAAATATAAGTTTTCCTCTCTCAATCAAAACACCATTTTATGAGTTTGGACAATCGATCATTTATTTTGTCGTGAGGAAGCGTTGTGTACATATTAGAAAAGTCGTATGGAGAAATCGTATTTGCTTGAAAATTTCTTGATTTCATTTTGTCAATGATATCCCCTGATTTTTTTAAATAGACCAAAAGAAGTTTACACTATTCCTTTCATGACAGTTTCAGAGTATTTGGCCATGTGTTCCTTTCCTTTACGGTCGTGAGTGCTGACGTCAGATTTCTAGAAAAAAATTGTTGTTGAGCAGTTGCTAGAATTAGCAATGTATTGAAATTTGTAAGGAGACTTGTGAAGTTTTGGTATGCAGCATATTGTAGGGAGTTCCAATTTAGAAATAGGGATGTTAAATGACGAAAATTTACTGTTAAATTTGCTCAAAATGTTGGAAACACTTTCATGTCTTTCGATATAAGTATCAGTAGAGGAAAGTTCCCAAACTAAAGTTGAAATGTAGTAGCGTTTTCAAATGATTATGGTGTTGTTGGCTACTTTATCTGCAGGAGCGAAGAACGAAAAAGCACATATCAGTTATTCAATGTTAAAGTCGAGAAGGGAAGTTTTACAACTTACGCGTCTTCAAAGTCATAGCATTAAGAAAAGGGGGTGCAGCATGACCACCCTGCAAATACCCAGCGAAACAAACCCACAAGAAAGTGATACGTAAATGACATCAGACAAAACGTCAAACCACAAAAAATTACACGACAAAAATCACTAGAACATCTTACAAAACAATCGAAACAGACGTACAGAAACATCAAACATTATTGACAACACATAAAACGAAGGAGACCAATATGCACCCGGCAATGTGCAATGTGCATATTAAGAACAGCTAAGTTTACAGCATGGACCAGGCAGGCACGTTTCGGGTACTTCACCCTCGTCAGTGATCCTCAATCTAAACAATGTAATATAGCCAAAGACTCTGAATGGTATGTACAAATGTACAAAAATACCAAAAGACGTAGCTGGATGGGTTGGATATGATGCTACAGTACTCTTTTTTCATAAAAATTTTGAGAAAATTTTGTGAACAGAAATTTTCGAATTGGTTAGAAGAAACGATAAACCGGAATTGATCGGACTTGGCTACATGTGCCCTCGGGGACTCCTGGTCCACCAGCAGTGTCACTTATGTAACACGTCTACAAATTCATAGCATCATTTAAGAACAAATAAGTTTGCAGCATGGCCCAGACATGCACGTTTCGGTTACTTAACACTTGTTCGTGATCCTCAGTCCAAACAATGAAATATAGCAAAAGACTCTGAACGTTATGTACAAAATTACCGAAAGACGTAGCAGGATGGGTGGGATATGATACTACAGAACCCACTACTCAGAAATTTCGAGAAAATTTTGTGAACAAATCGAAGGCAAGGCAAAATCATTAGAATTTCCATTGGAACAGTTGCGAACCCCAGAATAAACAACGTTCCGAAGTGAGACCAGGTGCCCCGGGAGAGTCAGCGTCTCCTGTTTGCATACATCATCCATCCAAGTAAGCAGGACCAAAAAGGAAACTTAAAGCATACTTCAATTTATCTCTTTGTATAATTTAAAAACAAGGCGGATGGATTTCTGTTAATTCAGCAAAGACCGAACATCTAGTAAACCTAATACGGATGTAATTATAGAGATGTTAATTCTACCTAAAACGTTAATACAGAAATCACACAATCATAGACAAAGAGAGTGGTTGCCAAAAACGAGGAGGATTTCATACTCTCTGTAGTTTTTTTTTTTTTTTTTTTTTTTTTTTTTTTTTTTTTTTGTTCTTGTTTTGGTACTTAGTGCTTAAAAATAAAGTGATAAAGTGATAAATAGTGCTTATGAGATTAGCAATATATGGACGTCATCAAAGAGGGCAGCATTTTTGTATTTAAAGTACTTTTATGCCATTGAGAGCAAATATTGAACGAATTCAATATCACTTGTGTAAGAAAATAAATATGTAAGTTTCTTAGAAAAACGAGCACAAATTGGTAACCTTTGATATTTAAACAACTTCATCTCAAATTGATTCAAACATGTACCAGTATCTGAATGTATGGAAGCATTCTAGAGAAATAAACAAAACAAGATTACATTGTAATGACTACATCGACACAAAATGTGAAATTCTGATGGGAGAATCAAAATCAGAGAAACCAAGATACGATTAGCTACTAGATATATGTTACTTAAAAGATATAAAACATCAATGATTATCAATAAGATAAACCGAGGGTATCAAAGGGCATCTGTCACAAACATAGGACGGTAATTTGATACATTTGAACAATTGATTTCCTTATCCGGATGACATGTGCTCTATCCGTCAATCTATCCGATAACACAGAAGTATGTAATGTCTGTCTTGTGAAATACCAGTAGCCTCTACATTGAAAGATGACAACAACAGGAACACAAGTAAAAAAGAAGTGTCCGCTGTGCAAAGGATATGTGCATTTCGGATAATGAATCCTCCTCAATGATCCTTTAAGAAAAAAACTGATTCAAAAAGAAAAGAGGGGATTTCCAACAAGATCCGGTTCCAGGAACCACAGCAAAACATTCCAAGTGAAAACACAGAGAAGACATATACAGCAAGAGACGCAAAAGGGACAAGGAACACAAAATTCGACAATTATCAAACACAAAATACAAAAAATAAACCAACGAGATCAATGGGCGGCCATCTGCGGAGTTAGTAACAAAGTGTGTGTTATCCGGATTACCTGCGCACAACACTCCCACTTTTCTGGTTACCCAGAGGAATCTAAGAACGTACAATTAGGGAATAACTAGCTTCTGACGTTATGTTTGCGGACGGTCAATGCTGATTTTACGGTCGCAAACTGAGTTTTCTGGCGACGCGTTAGCGGAGCCAGAAAAACGAATGTTTGCACCGTAAAATCAGCATTTACCGTCCGCAAACATAACGTCAGTATCTAGTTATTCCCATTCTAATGCAACCTATATTTTTCTGAATATAAAGCGTAATGTGACGTTAGCAACGCCAAAGCGTAGTATGTTCTCGTTTTACAGCAGTAACTAAGAAGCAAACAACCAATGAAATTGGACGTTATAGCGACATTGCATTAGAATTGTTTGTATAATAACCTCCTCACTTAAAGATGACCACACAAACAAGACAACAGAAGGCTCCAAGATACACTCAGATGAATTTGTACATAGATATAAAAAAAAAAACAATGAGCATACGAAAAACAGTCCCTATTTGGCGGACTTGAGCTAGCTCATGCATGTTATTACCCGAGGAGTCCAACTGACATTCAGAGAGGACTGTTGGTCGGAGTCCTGTCTTATCTAAAGAGGTCTGGACAGGGCACGACATGGAGTCCCTCCATCAAAGTCAGTCAGAGTGCAAATCTTAAGAATGCGCTGGTATAGGAATGCAGATTGGTCAAGTACCATGCCGAGCGTCCGATTAGTGAAAGCAGATTGAATCATATCAACGGCACAAAAAGTGTTTGGTGATTCTGATGCATTTTTGATGGAAATTCGGTCCACCCTTGATCCTTCTTATGTTAAACGTCTTTAAATTCAATAGCATCATTTAAGAACAGATAAATTTGCAGCATGGACCAGACATAAACGTTTCGGGTATTTAACCCTCGTCAGTGATCCTCAATCTAAACGTTGTAATATGACAAAGGGTATGAAAGTTAATACGTCAAATAATGTACCGAAAGACGTAGCAAGATAAGTGGGATATGATGCTACATGTTGTTTATTGTGTCAACGTAAAAGGCAGGTTGTAAAATTCCCAAAGAAATATACTCTATTGAATGTAAAGGTCCAAATTTAGAAAGAACCGGAGAGTAGTTTTTGTAAAATGTTCAGAAAGTTTTAACTAGTTTATGAAGGCGGAAACCTTGACCTTAATATCTTTGTAATGTTGTAATAAACGTCAAAGAGGTACCCATCAGTTATTCAGTCTCAAAGTCGAGAAGGTTAGGCAGAGTCATTAGAATTTCAGAACAGTTAAGAAACCCGGAATGAATAACATTCCGAAGTAAAACCAGGTGCTCGGGGAGAGTCAGCATCTCCTGTCTGCATGCGATACCGGGGGGGGGGGGGGGGGGTCAAGATTTCGGTGATTGTCTCGATGTACCTATTGATGTACATATCAGGTAAGGATGTCTTGTTTGGTAAAAAAAAAACATTAGTACACGCTCTTGAAATTCCAGAACATGCGTGCCGGATGAGTAGAGATACTAGTATGTAAATAAACGTATGACGGTAGGCTGGGAACATCCCCGTCTGGCCAGGATAAATTTATTGAATGAACAGTTGTATCATCCATTGACAGAATACAAAGTTGAATAAGATAGTTTTAAGTGTAGGACGTCAAAGTTAATATATCTATTGTATAGTAAGCGAGTCAAAATTTCCTATATAGGCCTTTTTTGAGCCTGTATACATTTTCGTAATATGAATTATGGCAAAGCCCTTGAAGCGAAGCGAAGACGGTACATAAAATTGCATTTTTGCAGTGTTTATATAGGATACGAAACTAAGGATTAAAAAAGATCCATAAAGCATACGAAACTAAGGATTCAAAAATTTTCTTCAAGGATACGAAACTAAGGATTCAAAAATTTTCAGTCTCCTGTTGCAGACATCATAAGTTAACACTTTTCAACTATTTCACTACTTTTCATCCTAGCTCTATATTACACACTGTAAAAACCAAATCTACACCATATAGCTACAAAAATAGAGATTCATCTAGAAATATTTTCGTATAGAAACTGACTGAAATGGCGGCGCCCACCTTGCCAATTCTTGGTTGAAGAAAAATGAATTGGTTAGTATGTATCTTTTCTTCCTTATTTTCGTTCATTTTCCCACTTGTTTCGTATATATGTGTTACCATTAAAGCTTGCTCAGAGCAAGCGGGCCCTTCGGGCCCGCTTGCTCGCTTTGCTTCGCTATAATAATAAACAGATAAAAAAAACTCCGTCATTTTTTATTGCGCAATATTTGACTGTCTTGCTTATTTGCTCAATTACGATGCATGGATCGACAATATTATAAGACAAAGAGAGATAACACTTTCAGATTAATATGAGATTCATACAAAGGTCGAGTTTTCATGTTAGCGAAATCCGTATCAAAAAGCAGACTAATTTAAATTCAGAATACTTTTGTTCCATTCTGTGTCTTGGCAATGTACGCAGATCAATCATTTTCTTATACAAAAGGTTTTGTTTTGCTCTTTTTTGTATGTTATTGTTTCTAATTTGATTTTGAATAACTAAGTATGTATGTAATTTGTGTTGTTATGTTTTTGTTACGCAACAGGTGGATCATTCGGACAGGCCAATATTATATTATATATACATAATATTTAAAGAACCTATCCATTATTCTCCCTTTGTATCGTTGGTTATATCCTCCAGTGTGATGTTAAGCCATATTCTTAAACGAAGTGCTGTAAAATACAATTGATAAAATGAAAAATGATTTAAGGGTTTGGTCTTCTCATAAAATTCATACATACTGCCTTATCGTTGGGTAAATAACGTTTGTTTCTAATTTAGTGATTAAAATAAAATAAATTTAAAGATTATTCAGTAAGAATTCAGATTGAGTCATAAATATATGTAGAAGAGAAATAATGTTTCATAAATACTTTATATTTGAAGACAGTAAAGAAATATTCGAGATCGACATTTGCGCGTGTTACATGGAAAACGCCCCCTAAACTTGACAGCTTGACATGTGTCTAATTTCATACTTAGTTTGTCGGAACGTAAAAAATCAAATGTAAGTATGTCATCTGATATCTAGGAACTTCTTCCTTGATTCGTACTCTTAGATAACTTATTTGTATGAATACAAACTGTAGTCGATTTTGATTTATACAAATAATAAAGTATGCATATACTGATGTACTCTACTGAAGTACCATGTTTTTATCATCTGATAATGTATATCAACGACTTTTAGTGTTCAATGAGGGGTTAAGAGCCCGCCTATTTCCTGTTTACATACGTCCGATAGACCAAAAAGAAGAAAAGGTAATTATATCAATTTTGCAACGTCGTATATATTGTAAATTAGCTTTATCATGTTTTGGAGTACCATCAAGTGTAATAACACAAAGTCAAGCAAATAGTGGAAGAGACTAAAGAGAAATGTTCTGTTCATTAAACAGATACGCTTTAGTTTAAAAAAAAAAGCATTACACCTCTTGTATGAAAAAAAAAGGTTTATAAACACTTGTGAATCGAAACGCAATTTTTTTCATTTGTTTGAAAGTCTATCAAACCTTATCTACAATGTTAATAGATATGGTAAGAAAATCGAAATAAGAAGGTTAACAAAGAACCAGGGGCTCTCTGAGTAACAAAAGTCAGTTGAAGTCTTGCATCGTCTGAAAGCAACTATTTCGCTATGTGCTATATGTAGGAACGTAGCGCAATGATCTAAAGGCTTTCGACAATGACATCTAACACCCACACCTTTTAACGAATCGACACAAAGAGGGAGCAAAAACACGAAATATAACTATCCCATTTTATCAAGATAATAGCTATAAAAGGAAATTAAAGTGGACCGGTCAAAATTTCAGTTTTTCCTGGAACAAATCGCGTAATAAAAAATGGTGTTGATAACTGATATGCCCTATTTGAAAAAAAAATTAGAAAAAAGTAATTGAACAAATTCTGACAGCATGATAGAAGCACATATTCCCCGAGATTCTATGTATACCGTGGATATGATCCTGCTGTAATCAGACAGACACTCGACATGGTACTCGACCTATCTACAGCCTTATACCAGCGCATTCTTAAAAGAATTGCACTCTGACTGATTATGAAGACACGACTCCACGTCGTACTCTATCCAAACTTCATTAAAGAAAACATGACGTGGACCCCCTGTCCTCTCGGAAAGTCGATCGGGGACTCCTCATGTGATCACATTTATGAGCTCGCTCCAGCAGGCAGAGCGCGGACTGTTCATCGATTTATCCATTTACATACATTTATTCATCTGTGTTACTTTGGTTCCTGTGTTTTGCTGTTATGTGTGTGTGGGCATCTTTATACAGTGAGGAGGATACTATACATAACAATTGTTGTGCGTTCATCGAGACCTCAGGGTAACTTGAAAAGTGGGATGGTTGCACGCATGTAATCCTGACAACGACAACATATGATATTACCGTTTCAGATGGCCGTCCTAAGTCAGCACCGATTGCCCATTGGTCTCGTTGAGTTATGTGTTGTCTTTTTGTGTTTGGTATTTGATGTCGTATTTGGTGTTCTTTGTACCTTTCGTGTCCTACTCTGTGTTTTCATTATTGGGTGTTTCTTGGTATTTTGCTGTTGGTGCTGCTATCGAGTCTTCCTGGAGATCCCCTCCTTTCTTCTTACAGATGACGATAACGTAATATTGTATAAGTCGGGGGAACATGATCATCTGTAGTCAACAGATCGGGGAGGGCAACTTTGAGAACGTGGTCACCTCCATATTAGTATGTTACTATGGTAACCATTCATACCTTGTTTTTCTTTTGCAGATGAAGATAAAGTACAGCTGTATAAAGTAGACTGTATGGGAACACTATCATCTGTAGTCCCCAGATCGGGGAGGGGAACTTTGAGAATGTGGCCCCTTCATGTATGGTTACCAAACACATCACGTTTTTCTTTACAGATGACGATAGCGTATTGCTGTATAAGCCTCTGTAGTCACCAGATCGGGGAGGGGAACTTTGAGAATGTGGCCCCTTCATATATGGTTACCAAACACATCACGTTTTTCTTTACAGATGACGATAGCGTATTGCTGTATGAGCCGGGGAACGCTATCCTCTGTAGTCACCAGATCAGGGAGGGGAACTTTGAGCATGTGGCCCTTCATGTTGCTATGGTTACCATTCACATCAGGTTTTTTTTACAGATGACGATAACGTATAGCTGTATAAGCCGGGGAAACACCATCCTCTGTAGTCACCAGATCGGGGAGGGGAACTTTGAGAATGTGGTCACCTCCATGCTACCAAACATGCCCACCAGGAACGACGGCAAAACAACCTACAAATCAGACAAGTTAGGCTCATGTCTTACTAATTTACCATCTTCAATGTCATTCTTTTCTTTTGTGTCTACCTGTCTCACAGTCACTGATGGCTCACGACTTTGCTTTTCTTGCTCGAGTGTAATTTGTTTTATGTCTCTACTTCGTTGGTCTCTAGGCATCCACATCTGCATGTGTCGCGCGAACCCTATTAAATTCTCCAAAAATAAAACACTAGTACTACTTTTGTTCCCTTGTATGTTTGGGGGTTTTGTTGATTTTGTTTTGGTTTAACATTTGTTCCTTTGTATGTTTGGGGGTTGTGTTGATTTCGTTATAATTTTCGTTGTCTAATGGTTTTGAATATTTTGTTATTTACGTTAAACACTTTTAAGTTCAGTTTTACATTGCAAATTGCGAATGATTTTGTTTTCATGAGTTTACGTTGTAATTTGTTATTCTAAGCACTAGTATGTTAACTTACAGCTATTTATTTCACTGTGTGATAGAAAATGGAATGATTTACATGTGTGCAGCTAATCCGGACTTTGCCAAAAGACAAGCGTATGCATTTCTGGCCGAGGTAAGACGTAGATCAGGTTAGACCCAACATTTGAGACTGTTTTGTGTTTTTGTACTCTTTTTTTCTTTTCTTTCTTTTATTTTTGCAATGTCAGCCTCAGTTTTTTTTTTTATTTAATCCAAGTCTGCCGTCGGTACATTGCTTAGACTTTTTTAGATAGTTTATTAATGAAACGACCAAAAAAGGGTTTTTTAGAGACTTTGCCATATTTGGGAAGGACAAATAAAAAAATATCTTGACTGAGAAGAACACATAAAAGTGAATACATTATGAGGTACTTTTTATGATGCCTCAATTTAGAATTAGTAAATAATAAATTTGAAACATTTCGCTTTCAGATTAAGAGGAAATTTCAGTCAGGTACGCTGGCAATGCAAGCTGTCAGCGCTGGTCCGCATGAAATGGACAGTGAATTCAGCTTTGTCTTCTCTCAAAACATGGTAATCAGTTTGTACCTAGTTAATTAGAGACTTTGAAAATGGATTCGGAATAAAACAATTACTTGATCAAATAATGGTCATTTTGAATATAATACCATTTTCAAATTACACATGTAAATATAATCCCGATGATGATAAATGTCCCTGAAGAAAATAATTGATTCGACTTCTTTTTCTTTTCTTTTTTATTACGAAAGCACTATGTGTATTTCTATATATCTTACTTTCTAAAACAGTATTAATAATTATTGCAAATCAGGAAAAGTTTTCAAAGCCAGGGGCTGGTGACAATGTATCAGCTTTAAAGTCACAAGTTGATGAGGTCAAGGACGTGATGACACAAAATATAGAGCGCGTTCTGGAGAGAGGAGAAAGACTTGAAAATCTGATTGATAAAACGGAGGAATTAGAATCTAGTGTGAGTATATTCTGAAACTGTCTCTGATATAATTGGAAACTGGAAAAGATAATGCATAGAAAAGACGAACAAAGTCAGTACGTAAAATAAAACAATATAAACCAAAAAATCTCGTGAAAGGTGAAAGAAAAAGGTATGACAGCAATCTCTATTTTTCAAACATTTTTAAAAGGGTTATTTCATGTGTAGAAATGAATTAATGAATATTATTAGTTATACAGTGTTTTACAGAGGGGATACAGAAATTTATCCCACCTCTGGCAAATTTCTTGCAATCTGATTGGTCGAGAAGAACCGAATATTATGTTGTATTATTTTACTGACATGATATTATTTTATCATCACGCCTCAGACAAAAATGTTGGAATCTGATTGGTCAGATCATGGTCACATGACGCCGTGAAAAAAGCCGTATCAGGCTTGTAAATCCGTATCGGACGAGTAGTTTATTATGACGTCGTGAATTGTATGATACAGAGACCCCCCCCCCCCCCCCACACACACACACACACACACACAGTAAGAGGTCTTCGACGTGATAAATTCGTTACACGGTTAGTTAGTGACCTGATACGGAAAATACATGGTGTGAAAAGAAAACCCGTATCGGGCTCGGCTTTCGCCTCGCCCGATACGGGTTTTCTTTTCACACCGTGTATTTTTCCGTATCAGGTCACTAACTAACCGTGTAACTAATATTATACAGTGTTTTACAGGGGGGATACAGAAATATATTGGGTCGATGAAAAAAGTTGTATTGGGCGAGGCGAAGCCGAGCCCAATACAACTTTTTTCATCGACCCAATATATTTTTGTATCCCCCCTGTAAAACACTGTATAACGAATTTATCCCACCGATGGCTTTTGGCTTGTGTATGTAACGTCAACATATTTTAAAGCATCTCGGTGACGTCAATATCGTAAAGCGTCTTAGTAGAAGCATGATATTAAAATAATATCATGTCAGTAAAATGATACAACATAATATTCGGTTCTTCTCGACCAATCAGATTGCAAGAAATTTGCCAGAGGTGGGATAATATTAGTTATTAGGTTTGTTACTGACCTTACACGGAAATCTGTCGGGTTGATAAAGCCCATAGAAGGCGAGGCGCTTGCGCCGAGCCTTCTATGGGCTTTATCAACCCGACAGATTTCCGTGTAAGGTCAGTAACAAACCTAATAACTGATTTGTTTTGTCGAGGACCATTTTAGGTATGACAGACAGACAGACATGGTGATTCCTACTGTCCTCCTACTGTCCTCCTGCTTTACCAAGCAATAGTGCTGTAAAGTTTTACCCAGTTTTGCTAATTGTCGGCCATTGCCTTACAAATTTTTGAAACTGACTTTCCACAAGAATTTGTCGGGCAGTCACATGACCAAATTCAAGCATTCCCATTGGGTCAAACTAGTCCGAGGCAAAACAATAAAATAATATCATGTCAGTAAAATAATACTATTAGTTATACAGTGTTTTACAGGGGGGATACAGAAATATATTGGGTCGATGAAAAAAGTTGTATTGGGCGAGGCGAAGCCGAGCCCAATACAACTTTTTTCATCGACCCAATATATTTTTGTATCCCCCTGTAAAACACTGTATAACGAATTTATCCCACCGATTTGTCCACGATACGGGTTTTCTTTTCACACCGTGTATTTTTCCGTATCAGGTCACTAACTAACCGTGTAACTAATATTATACAGTGTTTTACAGGGGGGATACAGAAATATATTGGGTCGATGAAAAAAGTTGTATTGGGCGAGGCGAAGCCGAGCCCAATACAACTTTTTTCATCGACCCAATATATTTTTGTATCCCCCCTGTAAAACACTGTATAACGAATTTATCCCACCGATGGCTTTTGGCTTGTGTATGTAACGTCAACATATTTTAAAGCATCTCGGTGACGTCAATATCGTAAAGCGTCTTAGTAGAAGCATGATATTAAAATAATATCATGTCAGTAAAATGATACAACATAATATTCGGTTCTTCTCGACCAATCAGATTGCAAGAAATTTGCCAGAGGTGGGATAATAAAATAATATCATGTCAGTAAAATAATACTATTAGTTATACAGTGTTTTACAGGGGGGATACAGAAATATATTGGGTCGATGAAAAAAGTTGTATTGGGCGAGGCGAAGCCGAGCCCAATACAACTTTTTTCATCGACCCAATATATTTTTGTATCCCCCTGTAAAACACTGTATAACGAATTTATCCCACCGATGGCTTTTGGTTTGTGTATGTTACGTCAACATATTTTAAAGCATCTCAGTGACGTCAAAAGCGTAAAGCGTCTTTGTAGAAGCAGGATATTAAAATGATATCTTGTCAGAAACATAATACAACATAATATTAGGTTCTTCTCGACCAATCAAATTGCAAGAAATTTGCCAGAGGTGGGATAAAATATAATATTCGGTTCTTCTCGACCAATCAGATTGCAAGAAATTTGCCAGAGGTGGGATATATATATGAAAGATTATTTCTGTTTCATTTTCCAGGCAGCAACATTTCAGAAAACAGCCAAACGAATACAGAGAAAATACTGGTGGAGTAATTTAAAAATGAAAATAATTCTAGGCGTTGTTGTATTTGTAATATTAGTAATAGTTGTTGTCCTCATTCTATACGGTGCCCACGTGTTTGAAGGTAAGACCACGCCTTCTCCTCCAGCAGTCACGTCCACGGCGTCCCCTGTGGGCTAGTGTCACCATGACATTATTGTATGTGTTGAATTAGTATTGTAAAACTGTGATAGATCAGTATTGTCATGGTCTTTTAACGACCTTTTTGAGATATCAATCAACTGTTTTACATCTCACAAGCAGAGATTATTGAATAGAATAATCACGATTTTACAGATTTATAAGTAAACTTGAATAATGAACGTAAAAGTTTGTATTAGCTGGAAGGAAGCCCGTGGTGTGTTATATTACCTTGAGACATTGTGAAATTCCCATTCAGTTGAAATTAAATTGTTGTCCTTTTTCTTGAAATTTGCCGTACATTTTACCATATGTGCCTTATTTGAATAAAATACTCAAAAACATAAATTCTTTGCTTTCTTGTTTGGCATAAAAGGTGTAGATTTTATTGAATAGAATAAAACATTGTACAAGTATTAGCTTTTACAAAAAGCTTACCAGCAGTTAGTTGACATTAAATATTGTAAAATTATAGTAAGAAAAAAATGGAATAAACGACTTTCATTCTTGTTAGACCAGTCGCACATTTCTGGGCTTCCGATTCGAGCTACGGAAATTTCCGAGGATCAGTGATTGTTGTAGGACGTATCTTTACAAAGACTTTTCGATGCATCTTTCGGACGAACATGGACTGATACGATATGACTTTCATTTGTCAAGTCATCTAGACGCTTCAGCCGACCTGATGAAAGTATCTTATGCATAGGTTCTGAATAACCTTGACGAATATGTGCATTTTTCGTAGTAGTCCACCAATCATATTGCCAAGAGTTATTTTATCCGTGTAAGTATGTCACGATTGATTACAGTATACCGGCAGTAATAAAATAATACCCAATGGAAGATACGGAGACATAAAGATCCTAATCATGACGACATTACAGTCATCACAGCGGACCACACACGAGAAAAGGAACAAATAAATGGAGACAACAATAACATCACATCACTGATACGTGGATGGCAACTTTACATATAATAATAATAACAACCGGTGACTGAAAGTCAGATACAAAACCCCAAATCAAAATTTACAATCAAAAGGCTTACTAATTCTTGAAAAAAATTTAACGGAACTTTCTCGCGAGAAAATAAAAAAAACACCGGACAAACAGACGGAGACAACACAGCATAACACGAAGTAAAAAATTAGTATATCACCAGAGAAAGAACCGAATTCATCGTAGGTGGCGCTGTTAAATAACTCTCTTTATTTTACAGAAAAATATTCAAGTATCGCATGAATAAGTTTAAATACAAAATGTTATGATCGCTGAGCGATATAGTCCCCTACCGGCGGCATATATTTATGTCCTGCAACTCTGCCTATGAATTACTCTTCAATTAAACATATATGAGTTTAAATTAAACTTACTGTCTGTGCAGCTCAGTTCTGAGGTTTTATCTGCTTAATCGATTCGAAAAAGAGGTCAAGCGTGACGAAAGTTGAACTTGCTCTGTAGCTATCCAAGACTAAGCTGAGTATCAAATTTCACCTGAATATCTCTATTTGCTGCAGAAAGAAGTCTGGAAAACTGACAAAAACTGAATTTTCCAAGTCATAAAGGGGCATAACTCCTCGAAAAATAGGTCAAGCGTGACATAAGTCGAACTTGCTCTGTAACTATCCAAGACCAAGCTGTGTATCAAATTTCATCTGAATATCTTCATCCGTTGCAGAAAAAAAGTCCAGAAAACTGACAAAAACTTAATTTTCCAAGTAAATAGGTCAAGCCTGACGAAAGTCAAACTTGCTCTGTAACTAATCAAGACCAAACTGTGTATCAAATTTCATCTGAATATCTCCATCCGTTGCAGAAAATAGTCCGGAAAACTGACAAAAACTGAATTTTCAAAGTCATCAAGGAGCATAACTCCTGGAAAAATGGGTCAAGCGTGATGAAAGTCAAACTTGCTCTGTAACTATCCAAGACCAAGCTGTGTATCAAATTTCATCTGAATATCTCCATCCGTTGCAGAAAAAAGTCCGGAAAACTGACAAAAACTGAATTTTCCAAGTCATCAAAGGGCGTAACTCCTGGAAAAATGGGTCAAGCGTTATGAAAGTCAAACTTGCTCTGTAACTATCCAAGACAAAGCTGTGTATCAAATTTCATCTGAATATCTCCATCCGTTGCAGAAAAAAGTCCGGAAAACTGACAAAAACTGAATTTTCCAAGTCATCAAGGGGCATAACTCCTCGAGAAATGGGTCAAGCGTAATGAAAGTCAAACTTGCTCTGTAACTATCCAAGACGAAGCTGTGTATCAAATTTCATCTGAATATCTCCATCCGTTGCAGAAAAAAGTCCGGAAAACTGACAAAAACTGAATTTTCCAAGTCATCAAGGGGCATAACTCCTCGAAAAATGCGTCAAGCGTAATGAAAGTCAAACTTGCTCTGTAACTATCCAAGACCAAGCTGTGTATCAAATTTCATCTGAATATCTCCATCCGTTGCAGAAAAAAGTCCGGAAAACTGACAAAAACTTAATTTTCCAAGTCATCAAGGGGCATAACTCCTCGAAAAATGGGTCAAGAGTAATGAAAGTCAAACTTGCTCTGTAACTATCCAAGACCAAGCTGTGTATCAAATTTCATCTGAATATCTCCATCCGTTGCAGAAAAAAGTCCGGAAAACTGACAAAAACTGGATTTTCCAAGTCATCAAGGGGCATAACTCCTCGAAAAATGGGTCAAGTGTGACGAAAGTCAAACTTGCTCTGTAACTATCCAAGACCAAGCTGTGTATCAAATTTCATCTGAATATCTCTATCCGTTGCAGAAAAAAGTCCGGAAAACTGATATTCGGACAGACGGACAGACGGAGGGACAGACGGACGGACAGACGGACGGACAGACGGACGGACAGACGGACGGACAGACAGACAGACGGACAGACAGACCGAGAGGAAACTAAGAGTCCCCTTCGGCGTTGCCGGTAGGGGACTAATAATGCAAGTTATAGTATCTTTAGGCTTATTTCAATTTCTCTCGCTGTGTTACTGTAAACGTGGTTATTTCCGCTGGGGGAAATTTCGCGGTTATAATATCGTCACGATACGCGTGGGGGAAATATTCGCGATAACAACGTCTTTCCCGTTGTAAGAATGTAGCGGGGATATTTCCGCGCGGGGGAATCTTCGCCAAGTCCATTGATTCGCGAAAAACGCGAAAATTACCCTCCCCCGGCCCCTCCCCCCCCCCCCCCCCCCCGACGCGAAAAATTCTACGTTTACAGTACTTAAAAACAAGGGGGTTGCACATTGGCACCGGTATATTTGTACATCTGAGTCAAAGGTTTTCTATTCCGCAACAGACAACAAATCATCATGGCCATGTAGTGACCTGTGTAATGTCTTGTCCTTCCCTTTGGACAACATTTATCTTAGATTTGGTTAGAATCTCTAAAAGCAAGTTATAGGGATCCCTATGGTTACTAACTGTGAGCCTCTTGTTGCAGATTATATTTTTACACGTAAGAATTGATCCAGAATCTTCAAAAGCAAAGAAAACATGATGATTTGAAATGTTTCAATGGTAGTTCTAGGTACCTAGATGATACTCTCACTTTCGACAATCCCGTTTTTGAAAACTAAAAGAATGTGTTATCCACAAGAATTGACAATGAACAGGGCAAACGTTACATACACAGAGACACCGTTTTTGAAACTAAATATCAAAATTGTACATGGAGAGACATGACAGGAACTTGATTTTGGATTCAACATAGTAAATGCCCCCCTGGCTTGACGGTGATGTTCTTAGATTACCGTCATGCGGTATTCAAATTTCACAACTCATCCGGCACGCTAGAGCATGTACTAATGTTTTGGATTTTTCATGATAGAAATTTACAATTTATTAGAAACTTTTATGTCAAAGTTTTCGCTTTCACAAACTAGTAAAGACTTTCTAGAAATTTTACAAGAATCATTGTCAGCTTCTTTTGAAATTCGAGCCCATACAAGCAACAGAGTATATTACTATCGGTATTCCACAGATTGCCTTTTATTGTGACTAAATAAACAAAATAAGAAGGATCAAAGGCAAACAGAATTACAATCGATATTGCGTCAGAATCGTCTAACGCCCTTTACACCTTGCATATGATCCTGCTGTCACCAGACGGACACTTGGTTTGGTTCTTGACCATTCTATAGTCTTGTATCAGCGCATTCTTGAGAATTGCACTCTGACTGACTGTGACAACAGGATTCCATGACGGGTCCTGTCCAAACCTCTTTAGAGAAGACGGGGCCCCGACTCCATGTCCTCTCTGTTTGTCGGTCGGTTTCCTCGGGTGATAACATGAATGAGCTCGCCACAGCTGGCAGAGCACGGACTGAATTTCATACGACCTCTATTTTTATGGTGCATTACAGAAGCCAATTGTGCCTAACATGTATGAAATTCATTAAAATTCACATGAAATTTAATATGTGAAACGAGCATGAACATGAATTTTTTCACATAAAATACATGTGAAGTTTCTGACATGAATTCTATGTAAATTCAATTTCACATGAAGATCACAAAGAAAAAATCATGCGAAAGAAGGCAAAAACAACATGTCTCTCCCCGTTGGGAGAGACATAATTTATGTGAAGTGAATTTATGTGAAATTCATGTGAAATATTTTTCACATAAATCTTACCTGAAATTTATATGAATTTCACATGAACCTTCATGTGAAATTTACATGATGCTCATTTTATATGAATTCCATGTAATGCACAATTGGCAGTGTAATTGTTTTAACAATATAACATATTAATAGCAGCAATCAATGGACATACAAAAACGGAGACAATAAAAATACCCCAACATAATAAACTAAGAAACAATGAAGACTTTTAATTGAAACAAGAAAGAACCCATCTTGTCGGTGGCGTTTTCTTGTGACTTTAAATCAGTGATTGAAAGTCAAACCCAGAATCAGAATCCAAAGATCACAATCAATAGACTAATTCATACTTGAAAAGATATAAAACATAATGTAAGCCGGTGTGTGCTTACAAGCCATACTTCGTACTTCGCGTTGTGCAGTTCTTTGTCGTGGAAAGAAAACATCTTTGGAAATTTAGCAAAGTTTATTTCACGAAACATAATTTGAAAGAATCCATAGCATGCGAGAAAGTTAATCTGACAATTGAAAAATGACATATTGTATATAAACAAGGGAGGGAAATTGCACAATATGATGGACATATTTCTAAGTTAGCTCGTGTTCATCCAACAAAGATAAGGTTGTCTACAACTCATCAAAAGCAACTGAAATTATGTGGGTTTGTACGTAGATAAACTCAATATGCTGGTATTTCACGTGTAGAAATGACAATCATTTCTACAACTCTTAGATAAAGTCAATTTGTAATTAAATTCTTACCAATCTCTGGACGTTTCAAGTATTTTAAATAATCAATATAACAAAACATGTTAAAGTTGAGAAAATATTTCCTTAAAATCTTAAGATAAACGTATTAACCGAGAATTTCTTGAATCTGTTTCTAATCTTGTTTCAAAATTATCTTTATGTGAATTAATATTAACATCATCCCTCTTTCATGTAAGGGAATTAATTAGTCCCCTACCGGCGACGCCGAAGGGGACTTTTTGTTTCCTTTCGGTCCGTCCGTCCGTCTGTCTGTCTGTCCGTCCGTCTGTTCCATTTTCAGTTTTCCGGACTTTTTTCGCTGCTGTTGCATATATTGAACTAGTTTTTGGTATGTGAATATATCTCAATGTGATACAGATCAAGTTTGAGTTTGGTTTTGATTGACCTATTTTTACAAGAGTTATGGCCCTTGGACTTAGCAAATTAGTTTTCCGGACTTCTGTTGGATGTTATTGCAGATTATGAATAGATTTTTAGTATGTGAATACTAAAATAATTTCGATTGACCTATTTTCACAAGAGTTACATGGCCCTCGAACTGAGGAAATATATTTAAAAAAATCAGTTTTCCGGACTTTTCTTCAGTTCTATTGCATTTTATGAACTGAGTTTTTAGTATATGAATATATTTTAGTGTGATGCAGACTAAGTTTGAGTTTAGTTTCAATTGACCTTTTTTACAAGAGTTATGGCCCTTGCACTGAGCAAGTTTCATGAAATTTTCAGTTTTCCGGACATGTCTTGGCTTTTATTGCAGATAATGAACTGATGAAAATATATGCAGGACAAAAGTTTATGCCGGTAGGGGACTTGTATCGCTCAGCTATCTTTACATTTTTTACTTTTGTGTTCTGATAAATGCATCGATTTAGTTTAGAGTTATTCCTCTTTCTACAGAGTGCAAATTACCCAACATAAAATAATAATTCGCAATAAATAATGTTGAAGGGGGGGGGGTTGGCCATATTGTTACAAAAAGTAGAGAGGAGACACCCGAGATCGAAAACAGTGGAACGCACACAAACAGACGGAGACCCCCGAGATCGAAAACAGGGGAAAGCACACAAACATATGGAGACAGTTACACAGCATCATAGAAACAGAAAGGACAAACAGAAGGAGACAATAACACAGTACCATAGAACCACGAAGGACAAACAGACGGAGACAATAACACAGCATCATAGAAACACGAAGGACAAACAGAAGGAGACAATAACCCAGCATCATACAAACACGAAGGACAAACAGACGGAGACAATAACACAGCATCATAGAAACACGAAGGACAAACAGATGGAGACAATAACACAGCACTATAGAAACACGATTGACAAACGGACGGAAACAATAACGCAGCACTATAGAAACACGACGGACAAACAGACGGAGACAATAACACAGTACCATAGAAACACGAAGGACAAGCAGACGGAGACAATAACACAACACCATAGAAACACGAAGGACATACAGACGGAGACAATAACACAGCATCATACAGACACGAAGGACAAACAGAAGGAGACAATAACACAGCATCATACAAACACGAAGGACAAACAGACGGAGACAATAACACAGCATCATAGAAACACGAAGGACAAACAGAAGTAGACAATAACACAGCATCATACAAACACGAAGGACAAACAGACGGAGACAATAACACAGCATCATACAAACACGAAGGACAAACAGATGGAGACAATAACACAGCACTATAGAAACACGATTGACAAACGGACGGAAACAATAACGCAGCACTATAGAAACACGACGGACAAACAGACGGAGACAATAACACAGTACCATAGAAACACGAAGGACAAGCAGACGGAGACAATAACACAACACCATAGAAACACGAAGGACATACAGACGGAGACAATAACACAACATCATACAGACACGAAGGACAAACAGAAGGAGACAATAACACAGCATCATACAAACACGAAGGACAAACAGACGGAGACAATAACACAGCATCATAGAAACACGAAGGACAAACGGACGGAGACAATAACACAACAACATAGAAACACGAAGGACAAACAGACGGAGACAATAACACAGCACTATAGAAACACGAAGGACAAACAGACGGAGACAATAACACAGCATCATAGAAACACGAAGGACAAACAGACGGAGACAATAACACAGCATCATAGAAACACGAAGGACAAACGGACGGAGACAATAACACAACACCATAGAAACACGAAGGACAAACAGACGGAGACAATAACACAGCACTATAGAAACACGAAGGACAAACAGACGGAGACAATAACACAGCATCATAGAAACACGAAGGACAAACAGACGGAGACAATAACACAGCATTATAGAAACACGAAGGACAAACGGACGGAGACAATAACACAACACCATAGAAACACTAAGGACAAACAGACGGAGACAATAACACAGCATCATAGAAACACGAAGGACAAACAGACGGAGACAATAACACAGCGCTATAGAAACACGAAGGACAAACAGATGGAGACAATAACACAGCACCATAGAAACACGAAGGACAAACAGACGGAGACAATAACACAGCACCATACAAACACGAAGGACAGCACTTTTTAATGAACCATCTCAACAGAGTCCAGTATAAGAACTTTAATCGGTGAATGAAAGTCAAAAACAAAACCCTAAATCAGAACTATAAATCACAATCCATATGCTTACAAAAAACATCAAAGAAAGGAAGACAAGGAGTAGTGAAAAACAGCGGAACGTATTCTTACGAGAAGAGAAAAAGCAGACAAAAAACGGAGACAATAACACATCAAAGAATTAAGGTTCTACCACGATCTACTGAGTGAGACATAAAAATTTACACGAGTGACGGATATTTCGTCTTTTCCGTCACGAGTGTAAATTTTTATGCCTCACTCAGTAGAAAGTGAAAGAAAATACTATCTAATAGACAATCTTGTATTGATTTAAATAGGTCGTCGTACTATGGACATGAGATCAGAATTCAGGATAAGAAAACTGCCAAATATATAATGACCGTGTGAAATTAATCCAGAGAATGTATGCTATTAGAAATACAGTTGTATTATGACATTGCACTCAATAATCTACACTGTAAAACGAATTCGTTGAATTCAAAAATGCACTTCCAGTAATTTCAAAATCTGCCAAACATCAGTGATTAGAAGCTTTTGGAACCTGTTGCGTTAAATTATGTTCTTATTTTATTTCCATGTATTGTTTGATATGGTCATAGCACCGGAGTCCTTTTTCTCTCTCTCTCTTTTTCAGTGCATTCAAAATAAAGAGAAAATTATATGAAAACAGCAAAACTTTCATTTCATATTGGATTTATTATAAGTGAACATGAAAAGAAGCTAAACATACCTTTTATCGTCAGTTGTACAGATCATTTTCAAAACAAAAAGTACGAAAAATGCCCTAACCATTTTTTTCTCTTTTATCCCGATGCATAAATCAACAGAATACAACCTTTAAAATAAAGTTTAAATACAATCAGTCAGAATATCTTTAAGAAGTATTTTCTGGGTTTCAATATGGAAACAATAAATCCGATTCAATTTGGTTATTTTGGTCTTTAGACATAATTATTTTGGTCTTTAGACATAAATTTTTAATTTGTACTGCGCGGCACTTATTCATTTCAGTGTTTACAATGCATGATTGTGCACAGTGGTATAAAGATGTTCTTCATAATGTGATTGTTCTCTAATTCTGAATTGCAATTAATTTAGCCGTTGCTTGTGTATTGTTTATGAATGGTTGCTGGTGGACTGTAAGTCCCCGAGGATATCGCTCACCTAGTTTTAGTGTTTACGCACTGTCATCAAATTAGACCTTTTCTAAAACTAAAGGGTATCTCCCTCATTGCTTAGCTAGCTCTGTCCTTAGCTGGGGTTTCGGCATAGTGTTTTTCGGTTATGTTCAGAATTAAGCTCCTTGCGCCTACCCTCCAATGATTTTTGGCCATATTTTTCACTTAAATACGCTTCTGAATAAACCCTACACAAAATCTGGAGCCGCTCATTTTGGCAAGGGGAAATTAAAAGTCTGTATTGTAGATGGCGCCAGGAAAATTCACTTTGGCTTTATTGAAACTGTTTGATATGACTGGCGAGGATTCAATATCCGAAACACGTGTCTACTACAATGAAATTGGTACTATAGAACTCATGCGCGGATCCAGCATTTTGGTCAGGGGGGGTCCAAAATTTTAGGAAGTCTACCTATCATGTAGGTACATATATATCGGTGCACATGATGGGGAGGGGGGGGCAATTCTGAGGGGGGGTAGCTTTCCTTTCACGTTTATTTTTATGAAGAATTGGCGAGCGTAGCGAGCCTGAAATAGTTTAATATATGAAAGTCTTGATTCGATCGAGACGATTATTTATAGCATTGAATATTTTACTCCTTATATCGGCGAGCGCAGCGAGCCGCAAATTTTTTTTTTTTTTTTTTTTCATTAATTCACACATTTTGTCTTTATTTCATGAGAATAAATAGATAAGAGATGTGTCATTTTCCCAAATAATCAGACATCTTAAAATGACAAAACATTGAAAAAGATGAAGGAGGTAACATCCTTTGAAGTAAGGGACTATTGAAAGTATGAGTTCCTGAGACCCAAGAGAATTATATAATAATATATTATATAAGAATATATTATATATATACTGCTTAGTATGAACAATTGAAAACAATTAAAGAATTTGCAGAAAAATTCGGTTTTGTATTTGTAAATGGCGAGCGAAGCGAGCCGAAATTTTGGGTTTCAAAGTCCTTTCATGCATTTTTAGACCCATTTCAATTAGAAATGGGCCAAAGCTGGACCCCAACTCCGAAAATCTCAGGGGGGGGGGTCCAGACCCCCGGTCCCCCCCCCCCCCTCTGGATCCGCGCATGAGAACAAATACCGATATTTGATTTTAATATCGCGATATATTATCGCCGAGGGACATATCGCAATATACCGGTATACCGGTAATATCGCACACCTCTAGTTGTTACCATACTCAGAAAGAGGTTTTTTTTTATGAATCTATATAAAATCTAAAATGTAACCATTTTTGAAATAGTACAGAATAACATGTATAAACCAGGAAGTAGCACTAAATGTAACAATACAAATAGATTAAACACGGGATGAATTAATGAATCTACTGATCTAGTTTGTCACTAATCAACCCTTTAAAATTCAAGTGTTTGAAATAAGTTTATCGATTTTAATCATTAATAGGTGAAGATTCAAAGATTCAAGTTATCGGAATGTCTATGACGGTGATTTAATACATGCAGTATTTTTAGTTGAATGCGAAGTAAGCTATTGCCGAAACAAAGTTTAAGATCCCTTCCTTTCTGAATTTGTTTTGAAATCTTGACAATGTTTGAGGTAATTAATGAATTCGATTGTTGTTTTTCTTTCAACGTTTTGCACTAGCCCAATGAGCAGATGAACCAGTCAAACAAGACAATGTTGATAGTTAGTTTTACAGATTTAAATCTCCGAAGTTGTGTCATTCTTTGGTTAATTTGAATTTGTATTAAATCCACAGAGAACTTACATGTCTCCCAGTAGGAATGTTTATGTAGGGGATATTCACATCGTACTGTTTTAAAATTATATTTACAATTCTTGAATAGCACCTTTATTCCAATGAAATTAATAAACTGTGTTTTAAATACATTGAATAAGTATAATCCGGAATGACTTTGACATCAAAATTGGATAACTTACCATATTTCTTCAATCGGTGATCTCATGTGGGCTAAAATGTGACCTCCACGGTAGATATGCAGTATGTCCACGGCGATTTATCCTGAAATTATGGTAAGTCTTATGTCAAGATACATTAACTTTGACATCTTTTAAGAGTAAAATATTGTACCAAAATTAGAAACGTTAAAAACAAATCTTTTTTGCAGCTTCAATAATTAAATTACTTCAGTAATTGGTATGTATGTGTTATATATTGACGCGGTGACAAAACCTGGCAGGAGTAAGCATTTTCTACGTCCACTTACATAAAATTAATCAGAGAAAAAAATACATATATATCAAAAATATATTTTATGCAAATTCGAAAGTTTGGAAAATTATTATCCTCCAAAGGAAGCGCTTTTCCTTCGTTTTTAAAGACGTTACAGAAAGTACTGTTCACGGCTAAATACATGACTGTGTGATGTATCTAACACCTCCAACCCCCGCCCACCTCATTTCTCTCTCTCTCTCTCTCTTAAGGCAAAGGGACCATTAAGTACAGAATTTTGTCGTTTTCTTTGCTTCTTCATTTTGCTATTGAGCACGTAAGAAAACATATTATCCAAATGGGGATTTTGCATGTTCTTACTTACATATAGCAGACCAAATATTCTTCGGAAATATCTCATATTATCTTTTCTTAAGCAAATTTTCTTTGATCTTATGTAAAGGATAAATCATTCGAAAGAAATCTGTTTTTAAATGTAAGAGAAAATGAATAAATATTTTGTATGCTTTGGTTAAGGACTTCACTATTTACATAAAATTCAGTGAACGTTCTCGCAGTGTAGGGCAGAGTTGTCGAAACGGATATAAAGCAAAACGAACTTGTTTAAACGGACAAAAGAATTTCAGAATTTAAACATTATCAGGCAAATGAAAAAATGCAATTCAAAAGGAGGAAACGGAAAGATATTTTAGCATGTGAAACCTATCCACACGTATTAAATGTATTTCAATTCCGTTCTAGTGCTCCTTTGATTTATTGTCACGTCTTGAATAAATAACAACGAAAAAGCAGGTTGTAGAAATCTGTTTCTATTAATACTAGTACTTGATGCCGACAAGAAATATTTTTTAAACTTTTAAATGTTAGCACACGGGTTTTCGAAAAGTTGAAAAGAAACGAAAACGCACCAAAGACATGAAAGAAAAGAGGTGAATTATCGTTTATTTCCTTTGACAATGAGAAATGTACATAACATTAAGTATGAAAAGTATAACAAATGAATCTCCACTTAAAAAAAAATTTAAAAATATTTCATTCATTTCAGTAAAACCAGTTACATTACTAAAATATAGATAACAAGTATCAAAAAATGGAAAAGAAAAGAAGAACTGTACCTCACATGGAATTCATATGAAATGAGCATCATGCAAATTTCATATGAAAGTTCATGTGAAATTCATATAAATTTTACATAAAATTTATGTGAATAAAATCATATGAATTTCACGTAATTTATTTTACATGAAATTTACATGAATTTTTCTTTGTGACTTTCATGCAAAATTGACTTTACATGCAATTCGTGTCAGAAACTTCATATGGATTTCATGTGCAAAATTCCATGTTCGTACTCGATTCATATAAATTTCATATAAACTTTTATGTAAAGTTCATGCAATTTTTACATGAATTTCACATGAGGCACAATTGGCAGTGTATATATAATGCAGAACAAAATACAAAAATGCAATGATCGCTGTGCGATATAAGTCCCCTACCGGCGGCATAAATTTATGACTTGCATCTCTGTTCATCAGTTAATCATCTGCAACAACAGCCAAGAAAAGTCTGGGAAACTGAATTCATGAAATTTGCTAAGTCCAAGGACCATAACTCTTGTGAAAATTAGTCAATCTAAATTAAACTCAAATCTGCATCACGTACACTATAATGTATTCACAAACAAAAAATCAGTTCATTATCTGCAATAACAGGCAAGAAAAAGTCATGAAATTTGCTAAGTCCAAGGGTCATAACTCTTGTAAAATTAGGTCAATCAAAAGCAAACTCAAACTTGATCTGTATCACATTGAGATATATCCACATACCAAAAATGAGTTCAATATATGCAACAACAGCGGAAAAAAGTCCGGAAAACTGAAATTTTCATGAAATTTGCTAAGTCCAAGGGTCATAACTCTTGTAAAATTAGGTCAATCAAAAGCAAACTCAAACTTGATCTGTATCACATTGAGATATATCCACATACCAAAAATGAGTTCAATATATGCAACAACAGCGGAAAAAAGTCCGGAAAACTGAAATTTTCATAAAATTTGCTAAGTCCAAGGGCCATAACTCTTGTAAAATTAGGTCAATCAAAAGCAACTCAAACTTGATCTGTATCACATTGAGATATATCCACATACCAAAAATGAGTTCAATATATGCAACAACAGCGGAAAAAAGTCCGGAAAACTGAAAATGGGACAGACGGACAGACCGACGGACAGACAGACAGACCGAGAGGAAACTAAGAGTCCCCTTCGGCGTTGCCGGTAGGGGACTAATAAAGCAAGCACGGATCTAGATAGGGGTTGAGATATGGATAACACCTGGAATTTGCAAAAAATAAAAATCCCATGTCTTCGTAAATATATTACTAGATCTGTAGTATATTTTTCAAAGCAATAGGCTTGACTAACACCCCCCTCTTAGAAAAAAATGTAGATCCGCCGATGAAAAAGCTTAACTGAACATCTTAAGAGGCAAAATACGTAATGAAAAATGAAATAAAATGAAACAAAATAAACTGAACGAATAACAATAAACCCTTTCTTTTGATATGAGAGAATAATGTAAACGTCTTCAAATTCAATAACATCATACAAGAACAGATACAGCTGCAGCATGGACCAGACATGCACATTTCGGGTATTTATTTCCAAAAATGTACCGAAAGACGTAGCAATATGACTGGGGTATGATGCATTAGCACCTACGTTTTAGATATTTCAAGAAATTTTGATAACAGAAATTTTCGAATGCTTAGAAGAAACGATCAACTGAAGATGATAGAACTTGGATTCATGTGCCCTCGGGGACTCCTGGTCCACCAGCAGTGACACCAAGTGTCAAATGTCAAACGTCTTCAAATTCAATAGCATAATTTTAAATCAGATAAATTTGCTGCATGGGCCAGACATGCACGTTTCTGGTACTTAACCCTCGTCAGTGATCCTTAATCTAAACAATGTAATATGGCCAAAGAGTGTGAAAATTATGTCCAAAAATGTATCGAAAGACGTTGCAGGATGGGTGGGATATGATGTAACAGGACCAATGTTTTAGAAATTTCAAGAAATTCTGAAACCATACAAAATCTGGATGAAAACCTCAATACTATCAAAAATGTCTGTTTGACTGATTCTTCTTTGTTTTGTTATTATATTATTTCCCATGTTTTGTATTCCCATTTCTAGTCATTAATGTATCTGTATGTGATCAAGAAGCTAACTGTGAGAGTGTGACCCGCTGTTGTTACTGTTGGGGTTTCCTCTTTATCTTTGTTTTGTTATATCATTTCCCATGTATTCCCATTTCTAGTCATTAATGTAATACTATCTGTATTTTATCAAGATGCTAACTGTGAGAGTGTGACCCGCTGTTGTTACTGTTTGGGTTTCCTCCCTACCTTTGTCTTGTTATATTATTTCTCATGTATTCCCATTTCTAGTCATTAATGTAATACTATCTGTATTTTATCAAGATGCTAACTGCTTTCATTCCTACCAGTCTAAAATCACAATTTCAGCATGGATTAATTATTTGCTTACATTTGCAGAACTCTGATGATGGACATTGGATCGGCAAGAACATCCACATGCGAGTATGCAAGATCTGTGGAAGTAAACCCTCAGATCTCCATAATGCCATCCCTGGGAAAAGGTACAATTTACAACATATAGATTTTCTTTGAAGTAGCCTCTACTTCTTCATCTTCTACTTGTTTTTCTTCCTCTGCTGCTTCTTCTTCACTCGATGCTCATATGAAATCTCTAATTTCAGGAACAGATCCTGTATATGTGGAGCGATTCTCAAGCCCCAAGAGAGCCGCGCCCCCATGAAGCGTACTTACTTAGTGTCAAGCCATCAGTTCTCCTCTCATGACAGTGGCGTATCCAGCTCACACGAGGCACCACCTTACAACGAGGATTGGGTTATGGATAAACATTCAAGAGTAGTTCCAACCAACGCATTCGGAGAAATTGAATTTGTCGGGATTAGCGAAAGCAAGAAAAAGGTTCGTTTCATTTATTTTTTCATCTCATTTTTCGTTTTGAAAGTCGATAAAGCAAATTAATAATTATAAAAAAAATAATAAAAGTACAGTCTTCATACCAATTGAATCCTTGAATGAAAAAACATATGTTCACAATGTATGAATTCGCAATGAATGAATAAATGAATTCTCAAATCAATGATTCAAAAACTAAGGAGCATATAAAACTAGGTGAAAACTGTAATCAAGAAATCAACAAAGCAGGCCAGTCTTCAAAACCAATAGATGCGAACCCAAATAAGAAAATAAGCCATAAATAATAGATTAAAGAAGTGAGAAAATCACTCGTAATCTATAAGACTCACTTTAATTTACAGCAAACATGACGATTTCAATTCCAGAATTGCAAAATTTCCGTTTCTGATTTGCATCACTTCGCCATCGCCTGTGATTCAGAATGTTCATGATTTCCATTTCCATAGTTTCTGGGTGATTTTCTGTAGGGAAATAGAGGGAGTCTTTACTTTCCTGTCAGTAACGTAATATATCAAAGAAATATCGTGCTATTTTAAACAGTACATCCGGGTATCACCAGACGAGGACATTGACAGTATACTGAAGCTTATGACAGAAAAATGGGGATTAGAGAAACCAAATCTTCTGTTGTCTGTTACGGGTGGTGCTCAGAACTTCAATCTGAAGAAAAAACTGAAAGACGAATTCAAAAGGGGTCTATTGAAACTCGCCAGGAGTGCTGGTTAGTATGTAAAAGAAAGACAGATGATGCCATTTCATTGATTTCAGACGAGGGAACAAGAAGGAATCGGTCTTCAACAGTTCCCCTTATATGGTCAAAACACGACAATAACACATGCAATTGTACTCAAAGAAACAAAACACAGAAGACAACGCTATCGTCTGACGAATAAACAACGGCATAACAGAACACGCCTAATCAGGTTCCTAAAATTATAACTCACAAATCTTGATACCAATTGATATCCGTAGCCGACAAAGGATGTTCTATCTCCACGTGAATAATGAAAGATGAGGTTATCCGGATTATATGGACGAAGTCCTCCCTCTAAATGAGCTTTATCGACCAATGAATAGTTACAATCGGTATTAGTTTAGTAACATACAATGAACCTTTAAAAATTTCTTACGGAGAAAATTTTTTTCTCGTCTTGTGCATTGCCCCTTGTCGCCTTCTATGTCCTTTTTTAATGAGAAATACGAGAACCATTATCATGTGATAACGGGACTCCCTCCCCTGCACTGAGGAGGAACAACAATATCAACTAGGAAATCCATCATTCGAAACATGCATTTTATTCCTTTGTGTGTGACTGACAGTGACTCTGGCGAAATTTATAACATACATTGTGACTATTTAGGTGTTTGGATTGTGACGGGAGGGACCAATACGGGAGTGATGAAGCACGTGGGAGAGGCAGTGAGGGATTACGAGCTAACATGCACGGATACTGATCCTTTAGTAGCCATTGGCATAGCGACCTGGGGCTGTATCAAAAACAGAGATGATCTCGTCAGAAAAGTGAGTTATTGGGGTTTTTTTTTTTTCATTTTATATTCTTGACTTAAAAGTCTAATTTTGCTGCTGCCATTGTCGTTGTTTTATTTCTAAATGTGAAATAAATTAACTGTAAGAATCAATATTCAAATTCAAAGGATAAGGATTCAGGTCCAGTACAGTACAGTCTCAGTGAACATTTGACTGGAGCCGAGTGTTACCTGGACCCCCATCACACCCACTTCATCTTGGTGGACGACGGATCACAGTACAAGTTTGGCGTGGAAATAGAGTTCAGAGCAAAGTTAGAGAAAAGAATATTGGAGATGAAAACAGAAACTTCAGGTATCTTTTACATGTTTTTTATAATAAAGGACTGACATATCAAAATGACTTTTAAAATATTTCGCTATATGCTTATGTGAATATTTCAATGATTATGTCTTATTATCTAGAATGCAATAAAATATTTTTATTACATCACAATCATTCATTTCTTAGATCCATTGTCAGTACAGATCCCATTTATCCAGTTAGTACTTGGAGGTGGGATAGGTACATTCTCAACAGTAAAGGAAACTCTGGACATGAACGTACCTGTGGTCATCGTAGAGGTATAGACATCTCTCTCTCAAATACAGTATTTACAGTATCATTACATATCCCATATTCAATGCAAAAGAAAACCATGCCATATCGTCAAATAATTACGGTCTTCATCAAGATTCAATGAATAGATTTTTATGAATACTTTCGGGAAAGCTTAGTATAGCTACGCTTATCATTCCTTGCATTCGGAAATGCTAAATTTCTGTCGACTGCATTATATACATATGATATGAAATGCGAGTAACATCTGTAGAAAGCCATATCCTATGCTGCGGGTAAAATGACTTCTAGAGGAGTGTTTAAATATCATGGTAGCAGGACAATGTGAGCACTGATAATTTGAAAACAAATAGGTTTACGTCAATAAGTTTTGCCGACTGCTTCTACATTCTTTTAAGAGCCATTCTTCCTTTTCTTGCGTCTCTATTATTGACATACACAGGTTATTTTGTAGGAGACTGGTCGAGCTGCAGAGGTATTGACCAAAGTTTACAATATGCATACAAGGTATGTTTACTTCTTCTTTACTCCTCTATCCTCTTCTTTTACACAATGAAAACGATCCTTCAATATGTTAAACGTCTTCAAATTCAATAGCGCGCGCATCATTCAAGATCAGATAAATTTGCAGCATGAACCAGACATGCACGTTTCGGGTACTTAACCCTCGTCAGTGATCCTAAATCTAAACAATGTGATATGGCCAAAGAGAGTGAAAGTTATTGTGTCCAAATTGTACCGAGAGACGTAACAGGGTTGGTGGGAAATGATGCTACAAGACCCACGTTTTACAAATTTCAAGAAATTTTGATTACAGAAATTTTCGAATGCGTAGAAGAAACGATCAACCGAAGTTGATCGAACTTGGCTTCATGCCAGCAGCAGTGACATTCACCAAGTGGTACAAATGTTAAACGTCTTCAAATTCACGTGGAATTTAAGACAAACTGAAATATTGTATGTATATAAAAAGATGAATACAAAGACGATGTAAGGCTCATTGGATAAAAGGTGAAGAATTATTTCAAACTTTCTTATTTGACAAACATTTCAGCGGACGAAAGTAATGAATTGAACTTAAAAGACTTTGGACTCTAGAAAACTTAAAAAAATCTTTATTCATGCCAAATATGGAAACTGACCACATCCCCATACACAGCACAAAATCGATAATGCAGAAAATCAAAAGCCGAAGGCGTACAAAGTCAGGATATAACAGGAACCAAAAGCAAACAAACAAAAACCTACACCACATGAAAAGAAGCGAACTCCCAATATGAGAGTGATTTCTTGTGCCCAGGAAGAATCAGCATCTCCTGCTTGCATACAGCACCCTTATCTTTGAACAGTTCGGTAGAATTGTCACACCCGATTACTTCCATTTCGGAAGATACAAGTATGTTCTGTGGTCGGATGGTTTAAATGGTCTAAGGCAGAATATCATCCACCATTCTGGACAATGGGACATTATAGTGTATGACGAGTTCCCGACCGAAGAACTTCCTCAGTGACGATGTTAGAAGGTCACAAACGTATCCCTGACTGAGAAGCTTATCTGAAAGACGACTAGCTCTCAGAGCAAAATCAGCATATTAGGTACTTGCACTGGCATAATGTATCCATTAAGGTGATGAAGGAATGTTGCTTCTCAGAAAAGGAAAGTTTGTGATACTGAAATAGAAGTCGTCACGTTTATCATAGAGTGGGGTGTTCGTGTGACCATCAGTGTCGTACGACAGCATTATGTCAAAATAGGACGCTGAATGATATCTTTGTAGTTTCAAGCTCCGAAGGATAGATTCTGCTAAGGTGATCCGCTAATTTTGGATTATTGATGGACAACACATCGTCTTATATATATCTGTAAGTGAAGTCAGAAGCTAAGTACCTTTTCCCTTCAGATACCATAAATGGATTGAATTCAGCTTCTTTATAGTAAAGAGAAATGTCGACAAGGAGTGGGGGCACAATTGGTTCCCACTGGAATTCCGACAATTTGCTGGAATACCTTTCCTCCAAACACCATAAAAATGTTGTCGATAAGGAAGTTTAAAAATAATATCGGTTTCAATGTACTATTTTTAGCGTTGGACTTTTCTTTTACAAAGTATGTTTCGTGATAGTTTACAGCAACAAATTTATAATAAATAATCTATAATTTATAATTTGTAATAAATTTATATTTGCGTTTTAGTTCCTCGAAGAAGATTCGGAAGCTTGTGACAGACCTTCTTAGTGGGGAAGTAAGCCGGGAATCACGCATGTCCAAGTTGGTCAAGACCGTGTCCAAAATAATGCAGAAGCGACATCTACTGACCATCTTCAGTGTATCGGCCGCTCAGGAAGACTCAGTATCCGAAATAGATAAAGCCATTCTACAGGCACTGCTCAAAAGCAATCTCAACTCTCCCCAAAGTAGGCTTTCAAAATACCGCTTTTATGAATTTCCTCTTTGTTTTCAAAATTACCCATTTACTTTTCAATTTAATTCTCCTTTTACCAATTCATCGGTAGATGTATATTGATGTAACGTATTGAAAGAAATTGGTATTTCGTCAAAAGGTTGCGACGATGGCTCTGTTACAACCAACTATCCTATCTGCTACATATCTTTCAAATGAAATATGTTATTCGGTACATAAACCTGTTCTTTTTCAATATATAACAGGTACAGAGGATCAGGTGTACAGCCAACTGAAACTAGCCATGACATGGAATAGAATAGATATCGCAAGAAGTGAAATAATCTCAAAGAATCCAGCATTCGACGTAGGCGCTTTTTCATTGCTGATACTCTTCTTGAAACACGATCCCTGGCGATGTTCGACTATGGGTTTTCTCAATTAAAATAATTTTGGAATCTATAATTTTCAGCCGCTTTTATCAATCGTTTTATAGAGGAGTCTTTACAATAAAGCGTCTATGAAATCTTTTCAGCCAATTCAGCTCTGTGAGATAATTCAGCTAGGGATACAGATGAACCGGGTGGATTTTGTGGAACTCCTGATGGAACTAGGAATTGGTCCTCATCAGTTTATCAACAAATCATCACTCCTCGTTCTCTACAACTATGTAAGATTACATTATACATCATTCCTTATTCAATTCCTTTAATAGAAAAATCTCAATTCGACAACATCACTAAGGAGTTAGATAACCTGTTACTTACTATCTTATCTGCGAAGATTTTATCTTCCCAGCGGACTAAAATCGAAACAGACGAAAAAACAATACAAAAAGCAAAAAAAATTTCCATGAGTACAGAGAATCTTTCCTTGTCATGTATAAAATCTCTTTTTTGAAGAGATGTACTCAATATAGCGTATTCCTATCACAGTGAATAATTCCAGTCCTTTTATCAAAATACCGTCTTTGTAGATTGGAATATCTGTTGTAGATTCCAAAAAGCTCCCTCCTGTGCCGAATGCTTATGAGAGTTAGAAGAGACAGAAAAAATGTAAGTTTGCTAGAATTATTATCCATGGATTTCCACAATGAATGACATCCATTAAAAATATATATCCCTGTCAAATCCTAAAGCCAGATTGATTAAGCAATTCTTAATTATGTCCTTAATACAATAACATATATATTAATCGACCAGAAATGTATAATTTCGGAACAAATATTTCTTTTTTACAGAAATCCGAATTCGTCACTTTTGTTGACATTGGGTATCTTATCAAGGAGCTTGTTGGAGATTCGTTCTTCACAAAATATCGAGAAGAAGGATGGTTACAGTATGACTCCTTGCAGCTTACCAATGATGCTTCGTTAACCATTATGAGTAAGAAGAGGAATATCCACGAGGCGGTGTTTAGAATGGCATTGGGAAGGAGTCATAACGATTCAAGTAAGATGTTTAGAATGACATTGGGAAGGAGTCATAATGATTCAAGTAAGATGTTTAGAATGGCATTGGGAAGGAGTCATAACGATTCAAGTAAGATGTTTAGAATGGCATTGGGAAGGAGTCATAACGATTCAAGTAAGATGTTTAGAATGGCATTGGGAAGGAGTCATAACGATTCAAGTAAGATGTTTAGAATGGCATTGGGAAGGAGTCATAATGATTCAAGTAAGATTTAAAGTGATTTCTGTTTATATGGACAGAAATAAATACAATATGACCGTTCACATTTTGATTTTGGGTAAATTTAATAATCTACCCCTATGAAAAGTTAAGACATTAATATACCCATCGGAACTCGACGTTTTCTTTACTCCAACAGCTTAATGAAAAAACACATTGAATTTTTCTACAGACGTTGAGAACCCATTCCAGCATCTATTTCTATGGGCTGTATTGATGAACCGACAAGATATGGCCAACATGTGCTGGAAGCATTGCAAAGTAAGTCACAAAAAATAAATAATTACAATGACATGCATGTGATCACTGGTCACACTTCACATCCCCATGGATAGACATTTTTGTGTCGACTGCGAAGCATAGCGACACTTAGGGATCACTTTGTCCGTTGTCCGTCTGTCCGTCTGTCTGTCTGTCACACTTTGGGTGTCACAGCCCATAACTTTTGATTGGTAAGTGATAGGGCTTTGATATTTCATATGTGTATTCCTTGTGACAAGACCTTCCTACACATACCATAAATTTTGACCTAGTGACCTTGACCTACATATTTGACCTACTTTTCAAAAAAATTAAGAATGGATATATCTTTTGATTGTTAAGTGTTAGGACTTTGATATTTCACATGTGCAATCCTTGTAGCAAGACCTTTCTACACATACCATAATATTTGACCTTTTGACCTTGGCGTAGATATTTGACCTACTTTTGTAAAAAAGATAAGATTCGATATATCTTTTGATTGGTAAGTGATAGGGCTTTGATATTTCATATGTGTATTCCTTGAGACAAGACCTTCCTACACATACCATAAATTTTGACCTAGTGACCTTGACCTACATATTTGACCTACTTTTCAAAAAAATTAAGAATGGATATATCTTTTGATTGGTAAGTGTTAGGACTTTGATATTTCACATGTGCAATCTTTGTAGCAAGACCTTTCTACACATACCATAATTTTTTACCTTTTGACCTTGACCTAGATATTTGACCTACTTTTGTAAAAAAGATAAGATTCGCTATATCTTTTGATTGGTAAGTGAAAGGGCTTTGATATTTCACATGTGTATTCCTTGTGACAAGACCTTCCTACACATACCATAATTTTTTACCTTTTGACCTTGACCTAGATATTTGACCTACTTTTGTAAAAAAGATAAGATTCGCTATATCTTTTGATTGGTAAGTGAAAGGGCTTTGATATTTCACATGTGTATTCCTTGTGACAAGACCTTCCTACACATACCATAATTTTTTACCCATTGACCTTGACCTACATATTTGACCTACTTTTCAAGAAAAATTAAGAATGGATGTATCTTTCGAGTGGTAAGTGATAGGGCTTTGGTATTTCACATGTGTATTCCTTGTGACAAGACCTATCTATACAAACCATAATATTTGACCTTTTGACCTTGACGTAGATATTTGACCTACTTTTCTAGAAAAGTAATATTGGCCATATCTTTTGATTGGTAGGTGATTGGTGAGGGCTTTGATATTTCACATGTATTTTCCTTGTAACAATGCCATTCTACACATACCATAATTTCCTACCTTTAGACCTTGACCTAGCTATTTGATCTTCTTTTCTAAGGTTGTATATATCTTTTAATTGGTAGGTGATAGGTCTTTAATATTTCTTATGATGAGACCTTTTTGTTACCAATTTTTACGTAGTGACCTTGACCTAGATGATTGACACTTTTTACTGAAAATTTGAGAATGACAATATCTTTTAATTTTTAATTAAGAGGTCTGATGTTTCAAATGAATTTCTTTTGATAAGACTTTTCTACTGATACCAATAATTTTGATCCACTTTCTAGTATAATTATCAAACCGCTTCGCAGGCGACACAAGCATTCCATGGATTGCTATTTTTTAAGGTTTAGTGATCCTATAATGATTGCTTTGTCTTCTATGCTGTTCTCAATGATTTTAAGCCGAAGTCTGGGGTGATCTTGGCCTTTACAATAAACTGAAATCAATAGGGTTCATATTCTTCCCATGGGGAACATTTGTGGGAGGTTTGATGTTTTTGATGATTACTTTGTCTTCACAAGAATCTGGACACACACATATACTAACACAAGCCCACCGACGCACGACAGCGATGGTATATCCCCCCCCCCCCCCCCCGCGGCTGAGTTGGGAGGGGATAACTAGGTGTCAATGATTTAGTTACATTCATACAGAAATAGCAACAAGAAAATACCTTAACTATGTTCACATAATAAATGCAAGTTATCCAACGTCTGAAGTATAGATCATTCAAACGTGTATTTTAAACGTCAATATTATAGAACGAAGCTTAAATGACCATCCTCCAGATGCGAATTTGCGTGATATGATTTATTCGGGTACTTTCAGCTGCAGAAATAATTTGTTGTTACATAAATGGCGACCTTATTTCAATCAAAAGCTTAAATGAAATACTTTCTGCACCCTATGAGCGTACAACATTATTATTTATGTATCTCTTACCGTTTAAGGATCATATAGCCACTGTACTGGTAGGACATGCCCTTTTGGAAGCCATGGTGTCACAGACTAATGACCTGGAAGAAAGAAACGTCATCAGGGAAAACGCAAAGTATTCTTAATTTCTCTTTCAAATATACCGATAAACAAGCGAGTAAATTAATGATGATTTTTTTTAAATAATCAAGAGATAGTTTTTTTTTCTAAAAAAAAAAAAAATAAACTCAAAACATCATAGGCTTATTCCAAAATCCCTAACTGCTTTCAGTGAATTCTCTAACATTGCGTGGGAGGTGTTGTGTGAATGTTATGCTGTTGACGACAAGAAGACATCAGACTTACTAATGATGCCCCAGGCGAGCTGGGACGGCCTTACTTGTATTGACATAGCAGTTTATAGTGATAATAAGAGGTTCTTGTCCCATACCGCATGTCAATCACTCCTCAACAATATATGGATGGGTAACCTCTCCACGGCTAACTCCGCCATCTTGGTACGTCATCATGGATCCTTTAATTGTCTCTTTATATCGACGTTAACGTGAGGATCTAGAACAGAATTAAAAAAAAATACATGAAGTTAAAATAAGTTCGAGTTTTGACTAGCACCAGAGTGTATATTAATCTTTTTGATAGACTCAGTTAATTAGAAATACATTTTCAAGTATAGGTCTCATTTTTATGTTATCTTTATTTTTTATAAAAACAAGAATATAATTACTTTATAGATATTGTTATGCTGCCTGTTTCCGCCATTTCTACCATTGTTGAATTACACAGATAATATGATAGATTCTGCCGACAAACATAAATCACTTGGCAGACAGTCTGTAAGTACTACGGAATTACTACTAATAAAAGAAGAATTGAACGAAAACACATCAAACACTGCAAAAAATGACGTATAAATGTGTTGTTCATATACATGTATCCATAATATTCTAATTTACAAAATGTCAAATGTATGGTGAATCCATATCAGGAAAGCCTGTTTTGAGCATCGTAGCAAGAAAGGAGGGGATCTCCAACACGACTCTGTTACAACACCAAAATCTAAACATTCAAATGTGAAAACACAGATTGGACAAACACAACAAGAGACACAAAAGGAACAACAAATGAAGACTAAACACCAAAGACGACGTCAAAACACTAAACACAAGAGAGTACACATAAACCAACGAGACCAATAGGCAACCGGTGCTGACTTAGGATAGCAATTTTTGACAAGAATATAGGGAAAGCGTGTCGTGTTTAATGAATGTAAAGTTTTAAAAATCGAGATTTTGACAAGTTTGTAGACTTTCCTTTATTAATGTTTCTCTTTATACAGAATAGACGACGTACCCTAAAACGTCAGCAGTCCAAGATATACCAGAAAACACCATGGTGAGTTAATGAAAAGCAAGCAGAATGAAACACAAATTCCGAAAAAAAAAAAGAGTTGAATAACTATGAGAACAAAATGTAAGAACTTATTTCATGAAGAAAAATTTAATTCATTTTTTTTTTCTTGTCCTCGTTTCAGGGCGAGTGAGAAAGAAGACCCAGATTCCAAACCAAGGTCAATGTCAAAGATTAAGAAGATATGTGACTTTTTCACCGCGCCGATTGTTGTCTTTACATACAACTTGGTAAATCTGTTTTCATCTTGGATTTAGCGCCATTTTTATCTAATTATTTACGTTTCATTGCTTTAAATCGAATTTGTTGTCTGTTTTATAATCCTACTTAAGGAAAGAGGATAAACTCCCAATAAACCCACCATAATTATGTAAAATCAGCTCCAGATCAAATATACGAACAACAAAGCACATATATGACAGAAAAAGATAAAGAAAGCACAACAAGACAAAGGTTTACCATGAAAATTAACATTTTTGTTTCAGTTGGCGTACTTTGCGTTCCTAATTTTACACAGTTACGTCATCTTGTTCTATTTTGAGGAGGAGGCTTCTGTTTTGGAGTACATCTTGATGGCGTACGTCTGTGGAATGATACTGGACGAACTACGTCAGGTAATCTACATGCAATCCAATTACAAGAACATGTAGTACTTATTTGACGGTTGGTCCGTCCGTAAATGCTCGTCAGTATAAATCAAGACAAACGAACAATCCAACTCTGCTTCCAGATAACAGCCTTCTGGACAGTAATTTCTGAATCTAATGTAATGTCGCTATAACGTAGATTTTAATTGGTTGTTTGCTCCTTAGTTACGGCAGTAAAACGAGAACACACTATGCTTTGACGTTGCTAACATCACATTTCGCCTTATATTCACAGAAAATATAGACTGCATTAGAATGGGAATAGCTAGATACTGACGTTATGTTTGCGGACGGTAAATGTTGATTTTACGATGCAAACATCCGCTAATGCGTCGCCAGAAAAACTCAGTTTGCGACCGTAAAATCAGCATTTACCGTCCGCAAACAACGTCAGAAGCTAGTTATTCCCTAAATAACGTACACCAGATCGACATACATGGTTCGGAAAATGAATCTCCATCAATGTTACTTTAAGCAAAATTGATTCAACATTGAAAAAAAATTAGTATGACGTTCCTTCCGGGTAATGTCAAAAATTTAGATATTTATTTGAAAAGAGAGAGCGGGTCCAAGTTTCGAGTAGGGTAAATTCGGAGGCGTGAATTAATGAGAAATAATTTGGTTATTGAGACCAAGATGCTGACATAATGTAGTACCTGTACGTGATAAATATGCTCTAACTTCAGCCCGTTTTTTTCAGATTACGTCATACACGCGGTCTAACGTACTCAGCTATTTCTCGGAGAAGTGGAACATCGTGGACGTGACGTCATTCGTTTTCTTCATCGTGGGGATCGTAATCAGATTTGTGGGGAGTATCGAGGTTGCCCGGATAATTCTGGCCCTCAATCTGATCATATTTTTCTGTAGAGTCCTCCATACATTTGCCGTACACAAAGAACTGGGACCCAAACTTGTCATGATCAAAGCGATGGTACGGTACATACATTTGCTATGGCACTATATTAAACATCGTTATAAAACTCCCATAACTGCACATAAAACTGCTCTTTGCATATTTCTGTCATAGATTTTTCTCCGAGAATATTTATGCCCCCAGAATCACAGATTCGGGGGCATATAGTTTTTGGCCTGTCCGTCTGTTTGTCTGTCTGTCTGTTTGTCCGAACTAAAAACTTTAACATTGGGCATAACTTTTGAATGGTAAGTGATAGGGCTTTCATATTTCACATGTGTAATACTTGCGACAAGACCTTTCCATTGATACCAACATTTTTGACCTCGTGACCTTGACCTTGACCTTTGACCTACTTTTCAAAAACTTTAACATTGGGCATAACTTTTGAATGGTAAGTGATAGGGCTTTCATATTTCACATGTGTATTCCTTGTGACAAGACCTTTCCATTGATACCAACATTTTTGACCTCGTGACCTTGACCTTTGACCTACTTTTCAAAAACTTTAACATTGGGCATAACTTTTGAATGGGAAGTGATAGGGCTTTCATATTTCACATGTGTATTCCTTGTGACAAGACCTTTCCATTGATACCAAAAGTTTCGTCCCCGTGACCTTGACCTTTGACCTACTTTTCAAAAACTTTAACATTGGGCATAACTTTTGAATAGTAAGTGATAGGGCTTTCATATTTCACATGTGTATTCCTTGTGAGAAGACCATTTCATTGTTAGCAAAAGGTTTTGTCCTCGTCACTTTGACTTTGACCTTTCACGTACTAAACAGAAAATGGCGTTTATACTAACAAAGATGCCACCGGGGGCATTCGTGTTTCACAAACACAGGCTTTTTTATTTTTTATTTATTTTTTTTTTTTTTGCATGTTCTTACGGTTTATAGACTCATATGATTTATAGACAATATTCTTTGTCAACTATACAGTCTTACGTTCTTTATAAAACATAGGGTAATCAAAGATTACATAGCTCGCCTATACAGGTTTTTGTCAGAAACCATGTTAAAGTTTTTGAAAAGTAGGTTAAAGTCCAAGGTCAAGGTCACTAGGTCAAAGGTCATGGTCTCAAATGAAAGTTCTCGTCACAAGGTATCTACATGTGAAATATCAAAGCCCTACCCCTTATAGTTCAAGAGATATAGCCCAGGTTAAAGTTTTGTCTACGGACGACGACAACGACGACGCCGAGCGTATGGCATTAGCTCTCCGGACTTTTTCGTCCCGGCGAGCTAAAAATACATAACTAATTTACGAACTTGTTTGTTTTGTTTTGCGTTTTCTGTTTATTTATCAATCTATATTGCACTCCATATTTTCTTTTTTCAGTTCATAGACCTGATGTATTTTCTGATTATTTTGGGTGTTTTTGTTGTTTCGTATTGTATCGCTGGCTACGCCATATTGTTCCCAAACTCAGAGCTGTCGTATGATGGGATAAGCCACATAGCCAGGTTTGGATACTGGAAAATCTATGGCGAGCCTTCACTTGAAATGATCGAACGTAAGTTCAAAATGGATAGGCTGAGCGATTTTATTTACTCTAAAAACATTTGAATATTTGACACACTGACAGCTTTGATTGTGATATTCTGCTTTCTTTCGCATATTTCTAGTGACAAGATTCAATTTTTTCGGTATCAGTTTTTTTTTTTTTTTTTTCTTTTTTTTTTTTCTTTTTTTTTTTTTTTTGTTTTGTTAAGCTAGCTATTGTCGTAGAACACAGTCCATCGCACAATATAAATTTTGAACTTTCTGAAATTACTGCACGAATTCTCATTGGAAACGAGTGCCCAAGGTCATGCGCCCAAATCCTTTTTATCTTTTTTTTTCGGCCCTACCCATGGAGCAATAAGGCCCCAACTGTGTTTGATTGGCCGAGTCGAATTTTCGACTTCTCCGCAACGGCTGCACAAATTTTTACAAAATCTTAGAGAATGCAAGTATCCAAAGTACTCAATCTATCCCGTCAATCAATATGACCGTCAATGGATATGATTGGCGCATTTTCTACTTCTTCAAACGCATTCGAAATTTTCTGCTTACAAAATGTTACTCCTGCACAAAATTTCGTCAAATAAGAAAGGCTACACCATGGTTTGGTTTGTGACCAGTACATGTCATAACGAACTCGGGTGAGCGATAAGGCCCACTTGAATCCTTTATATATCATATGACTTTGTCATGAGACATTTTGTAAATCTGAATGAACTTCGGCCGGTAAGCAGGAAAGAAAAGATTTAAAATAAGGGAGATCTCCAACAGGACTAGATTACAGCACCCACAGAAAAACACCGAGACACCCCATGTGAAAACATACAGTGGACAAGCACAAGAGACACAAAAGGACAAGGAACAAGAAAATAAAAATAATGAAAGTAAGGAGGGGATTTCCAACAAGACTCGACGTCAAAACAAACACTGAAGACTACATATAAACCAACCAGACCAATGGGTAATATGTGCTGACTTAGGACGGCCATCTGCCATGTTAGTAGCAAATGGTGTTGAGAATCATGTAGGGTTTTCCTATAAAATACTTCAGCTAGTCGTTCACACAGAGCCATACGATATTACTAAATCTTGCAGTGGTGGAACCAGACTGTTCGTTTAACAGTACCGTTTATGAGGAGACGAGCATGCCACGGTGTCCCAGTCCCGTGGGTCAGAGGATCGTCCCCATCCTGATGGCAATCTACATGTTGTTCTCCAGTGTTCTTCTCATCAACCTTGTCATTGCTATGTTCAGGTAAAAATTATTGTCAGAAAGATTTATATTTCGTTGTGGCGAATCGGTCAAAAATCAAACGACTATGGACTTCATCCACAAGACTTTGTTTCAAGAGCAACACATGTAAACAAGAATTCATCTATATAAAATGACGCTTAGATTAAGAGCATGAAAGAATAAACTCGTACTAACATCGAAAACAAAATGATTACACATCCATTAAGAAGAGGGTTGGGATTAACCTAACCCTAACCGAAAAAAAAGGAAAGCTAAGTCCCCATGGCCAAAATCATTCAACTGTGGTGTACCAGACCAGCATGTTTGAGACAGCAAGTTTACTATTCCATTGGGGGGGGGGGGGGGGGGGGGGTCCGACAAAAAACTTATTTTTAACGAACTGCAAAATTAAGAATTAAAAAAAAAACTTAAAGATTCAAGGGAATGTCAAATCAAGGTCACATAAGACAGGTGGTCTCTTAATACAGGTTAATTTATATGAAATTTGTTTCCTTGGGAAAGTCTCATTACATATTTAGTCATATACCTAGAGTTTTGATTTTTTTATAGTTACACCTTCAAAAAGGTCCAGGACGAGTCAGACCAACACTGGCATTTCCTGCGGTATAAGGTGATCACGGAGTACGCTGGTCGTCCCATACTACCCCCTCCCTTCATCCTACTGAACCACGCCTACCTCATCGTGAGGTTCATAGTAAATAAGTGTGGTAGGTGCAGCTGTGGGGAGGGGAAGACTTGCTGTGATTGTGGGAAGGACAATGATCAGGGTAATTAGCAATGTTTACTTAATGTTCATTTCCAATGAATACCGAACAGGATGTGATCATAGTACTCTTTTTCTACATAATTTGTAATTGTAAATGAACAATATACACATCCTTTACGTTGGCGAGGTTGTAATTAACTTATCTTTGCAAACGTTTAATGACATAGTTCTACAAGTTCATATATTTTGTTCAATATCAGTCTATGTAAGTCATTACTATACAGAAGAATTGTTGCATATCAATGACTACATTCAACTTCAACTTAACTTCCAGGAAGAGAAAAGTTTCTTTCAAACTACTGTAGAACACTGACGGAATGGGAGAGTATTGTGGCCGAGGTTTATATACAGAAAAAGAAAGAATCTACAGCAGAACGTATTCCTCAGTGGGCAATACAACAAAATAAAAGGTCAGGTCTCCTTTTTACTCCCAGTCTACTTGGCAATACTAGATCGTCACTATTCTCTCAGTTTATTCTACAATTGTGTATGTACATGTGTAATGTGTGCCTAAATATTCCTTTGAAGGAATATGAGGGCTGGAAGTCAGTCAAGGAAAAGCTAGAGCGATTCGGAAGTGTTACACTCTTTTTCTTATCTCTTTACAGGATGGATCAGCTGATAGACAAGATAGATCAAATACAAACCATAATAAACTTGGCATTAATTGAAGAGCCCTCATCATGACACAGACTGATGTGATTAGGTCTAAACTAAGTGGTTACTGAATATGTCCACCTTGTAAAATCTTCAAATGTTGTGATCAGGATATAGAGACACTTTGACAACTTGTGTGTGCCAGTGTTCTTGAAACTGTTACTTTGATTGAAAGAAACTTTCTATAAATTTACCAATGTTTGTACAGGTACATGTACAAATCCTGTTACATGTACATACTTTACCATATTTTATTTGCTTGTCTTATTACATGAATTGTGGAAACCATAAAGGCTTCATCATCTTATTAAATATAAAATGAACAACTTTTTTTCCTAATCAAAACACAGACCTGTTATTCCTCATACTTCACAGGTCTTCCAAAGTCCCAAGTGATGTCATCATGACATGAGTTCTAAGAAATCTTAGCAGCATTAACCCTTTTTGAAAAGCAGATGGACCTTCTTCAGATGACATAATTTTCATCAATATGGGAGTATCAAGTAAACAAGACAGTAGAATACAGTCTCTTACTTCTAGTTCTGGATAATTAAGCTTTTTCACAGCCCCTTCACATACATTCAGTCCACGACCCAAGTTCGTGTTCTGTCATCACAGTCCTACTTCTTGACTTCTCACAAAAGAAACAAAAAATACCTGTGATAAAGACAAGCCTGTAAAGGAGATCACTTGATCAGATTTTCTCTTGTGGAAAATTCAATTACATTCAGTTTTAAAGGAATCCATTTTATTGAATTTTCCTATATAATTATTTATTATTCAGATACTAGTATCACATTAACTCAACACCTATAAAGGTACTTTCCAAAAAAGGTCAAATTCAAAGGTCAAATTGAATATAACTTGGTCAATGGTCTTCATGACATTGTATTAAATGACAATTCTTGTCACAATAAATATTGCTGTGAATATCCAACACAAACGCCCCAATCGGTATGACTCTTCTTAAAAGTACACATAGCTCAAATACCAAGGTCATAAAGTCAAAAAAATTAACTACAAATAAGAAGGTGCTGTTACAAGGAATACACATGTATAATATGAAAGCCTGACACCTCCTTTCAAAGGTTATGTAGACGCCGTGGTCTAGTGGATAAGGAGTCGGGCCAGTGATCGAAAGGTTGCTGGTTCGAGCCTCAATAGGACCAAGGGTCGGTCGACATATACTCATCTATGTTCTGTGTTATATACTAAAATCGTCCTTGTCTGAGTATTGCATATATGTCTGAGGTGTTTCTTTAAAAAAAAAAAAAACATTCTTTCAAAGGTTATGGTCAAATTGAAAGCTTTTGCAGATGAAAATATAAATCAATAAACAATCAAACAAGCAAAATAATGTTTGACCTAAAAAAAACTCTGACTGTATCGACATAAAAGCTCATTCTTACTCCAATAACACGTGAAAAATAACTCCAAAAGGTTAAGCAACATATCTTTTATTATCAAAACAACCATAAATCTATAACATGATCTGAGTATGTATTGAATTACCTTTCAGATTGAAACCAATAATATTTTCTTTGAAAATGTCTTTTCAAGATTTCGATCCTAATAAATCATTTAAATGAATGTTCACCATTTTTATAATGTTATTCACAGCATTTAAATCAAAGACTTATCATGACATAGAAAATGAAGGAATTTAAACTTTTCACAGTCATATTTTTGATTTACAAAAAATGATTGTACATGTAGTTAAGAGTGAAATTGAATTGCTTGACACATGATTTCATAAAATAAGACAACAAAAAAATATAATCATTAATTTGAGAATGAATCTAAGAACAGGACATGATGTATAAAACTGTCTAAAACTGCCGTCTAGTATAACCATGGGACATGTATAAAACTGTCTAAAACGGCCGTCTAGTATTACCAGGAGTATAGTACTTATATGTGACATTAACAAAAGGCTGCTGTCCAGGGGTGGGTAGTGCTGCCGGAGGGATCATTCCCAGACCCTGGGGTTGTGCTGTAGGGATGACATTAGGAGCAGGATTCTGCATAAAATTCTGTCCGGCCCCTCCAAGCCCCTGACCCATGGAGGAGAGTACAGGGAAAGTCTGAACACTGGTAGGGACTCGGCTAGGTTGAGATCCTGGATTGCCACCGTATAACGTGCCCTGCCCAGGCATCATACCGTCAATCCCTGGATTTCTATTGGCTGTTTGAGGATTTCCACCAGTAGAGTAGGTCGTACCTCCACCCCAGCTGGACTGGAAACCTTTATTACCTCCTGGATTTCCCATGGGATTTGATGGATTCATATTGTCATCTGAAAGAATATTCAAAATCACTTTACAACACATTATCACTTTGTTTCAATGACTGCTTAATACCAAATATCTTATGGAATCATTTTATTCAGGTGACAAATTTTCTTTATAGCAAGTCTCTGTGAACTTAAAAATTCTATGGAGTATTTTATTTTTCAAAAGTCTTCTATTCTTGATCTGTCTGTATGATGTTAAGTTCAGTTTAGCAGTAAATTTTACTTTCAAAGGATGGAGACCATCTTTTTACAGTATCAGCTAGAGAACTTTGCTGTATGTACATCAAAAGATCTAGAACTAGAAGTATTTTTTTCTACAGAATGCACTCTTTTCCATGTACATTGAATCAAGGAAATGTGCCAATATTTAGAAAGACCATGTGCTATGGTGTATGCGCTGGGATAAATATATATGGTTTGGTAATGCTAATCTTTGCTTCCCCAAATTTGTAAATGATATGCATGTAGCTGGTAAGCATTCAGTAATAAATGGACACAGGTGCACAACACATGACTGTGCATAGGATACATGTTCACAGACAAATTGATATATACTATCACCTTTAATACTAAAACTTAAAATTCCATCTAAAACCATGTAGCTTTTTATATGAGATAGCACCTCTATATATATAAAAATCTGAAATATCACAGAAGAAAAAGAGAAATTGAGGAAAAGGAAATAATTAAGTGCTATCATCAATAATTTAACTTCAATTCTTCAAAGAAATAAATTTTTGGTCAAGAAACCAGTATCCATCCTTTGAAAGTAAGCATACATGTACATAATGAACTAAAGTTTTTATTTTCTGTAAACAATTTGGAGATCATTAAGCACTTTAGCCATGCTCTGTGCATACAATTTAACCAAATAATTATTCACATCTTTTACTTTTTTATGAGGTCATAAAGAACAAGTCCATCATAGGGTGAAATGCTGGACATACAGCAATGTAGCCAAATTACCTGGATTTTTCCAGTTCCTCTGGCTGGCCGGTGGGGGACCTCTGTTGTTGGACCATGTAGACTTAGAATTGCTTCCAAAGTTGGAGTTTCCAGCTCCTTTATTTGTTGAGAAGCCTTGATTAGATCCACCTTTACCGTATCCTGCATTCTGCCAAAGATCATCATTAGATTTCCCATGTGATGTGTTTTTCTTACTATCTTGATAACTGTCCTTTCTATTCCCACTTTTAAAACCACTATCACCTTTGAAGCTAGAATCACCAATCTTACTGTCGTTTTTGTACCCAGAGTCACTTTTATAACTTGATGTTCTGTAACTATTGTCAGATTTATAGCTGCTTTCGTTCTTGCTGTAGTCGTAGTCTCTACTGTAATTTGTGTCTCTATTTGAACTGCGACCGTCAAAATCTTGGTCACGCGAGTCTTGATTTTCCTTACGGTACAGAGTCACGGTTCTACCTCCACTACCTCCATCATAATCCCTGTCATCCAGATAGTCTAATCGGCCTCCGTACCCACTGCCGCGATGCTCCTCCTCTCTGTAGCTATATTTATCATCTTTACGATCCTTGTCGTCGTAGCCGTGTCTCCGATCGTAGTCATACCAGTCGTCTTTACCTCGATGATAATCCTCTCCCGAGTACCAATCATAACGATCTCCACTGAAAATATTTTCAAAACGTGTAACAAGACATCTTTAAAATAATACCATTTTTTTCCCCTTTTTTCTGCGGTTGGGGGTACTTGTTGAAAATGTTTCAGTCACAAATGCAAATTTCCAAGAACAGCTCTAGTGTTAAAGTTCATTCAGCATAAGTTCATTTAGCATACATTTCTTCATACATGTACAAACTATAAAACAAGTTAAGACTTGATAGAAAATATAGCTACACCAAAAATGAAACTCAAAGCCCAATTATAGAAAAATTCACAGTACAGGTATTTAATATATGATGATGACGATTTTGAAAGTGTATAGAGAAGAGCATGGTTAGTTTGAAACGTTTTGCCCCAATTAATACGTGCAAAATAAACTTATTAGTTTCAGGCAGACTGACAGATACACAGAAAGACTACATTTAACTTGGTACTAATTAAAACCAAAATTGAAAAATACTACAATATAGTGGTACATGTACATGTATGTCCAAAAATTTGTTGCATGTACAGAGACATGTTCTTGACCAATTTATACAGGTAAACACTTTCTATAACATACCTGGTCCTATCAAAGTCATGCTGGCCTGGTGAATCATTTCTCCAACTGTTGAGTATAAAGTAATGCATTAATAACAAACTTGGCAGACGAGTAGGAAATAATGTACTCATAAAACACAAGTTGACATAACTCCAAAGAAAGAAAATGACAGGTCACATTAGATTCAATATTTCTTAATTATACAAAGATTTTTTACATCTCTAGTTTTCACATTTCATTGTTACAATCAATCTGAAGTGTAGAACATGTTCGTTGTACTTAATAAAGTATAATGTATGGTGTACTCAGCTTATCCAAAGTACTGGACATGTAGCGAGGCCAAAGGGATGTCGAAGATGAGTGCTCAACTAAATCTTAACAAGGTTTAAAGAACATTCAACAAACCTTTCATATCTGTCATCAGCGGGCCTTTTAACACTGTGAGGATAATCGTCTCTCAGACTGCGGGAATCATAACTTCTCTTTGATGCCTCTTTCTTGTGCATTTCCTTCTCAAGTCTGGAAAGGTAAAGCTAGGTTTATATAAATGTACATACATAACCTTAAATCATGATGAAAATTGCTCAAGCCTCAGTTTTCCAATTGCTTCCTGTCCTCTTATCAATTCAGTTGTATAGCATCATCAACATAATTGATGTACAACATTTATAGGGTCTTTAAATTTACAAACAAATTTAGCACATTATAATCAAAGATAAAGTTTTTTGTGCCACAATACACACCAGAGGGATGCACATTAAGAAGAAATATAAAACATTTATTTTCTGTTCTTATTCATACAACGTTATTGCAACCATAGAGTCTTCACATCAAACTAAACCACAGCCATTTAACTAAATATCCCATTTTTTTCCTTACCTAGGCCAAAGGCTTTAGTAAGCTAATGACACAGTGAGTCGTCCATGGTTTCAGTTTGGTCATTGTTGCATTCAAAGATTAATACAAGACACAGATAGGATGTACTCTTAAAACTTGATAAAGGTCAGCTAAAAATAAATAATTCAACATACCTAAGCTCTTCTTGTAATTTTCTTTCTCTGTTAGCTCTTTCTTCTTTTTCCCTCTCCACAGCTTTGAGATCATCTATCAGTTTCTTTTCTCTTCTTAGTCTCTCCTCTTTCTCCCTCTCCAAGGCTTTAACTCTTTCAGCCAATTCATGTTTTTCTCTTTCCTGCCTTTCTTTCTCCTTTTCTAGTCGTTTTCTCTCTTGTCTCTCCTGTTCCATTCTTAATTTTTCCCTCTGTTCTCTTTCCTTTAAATGATTAATGTTGCACATCAACATAAAGAATTGTCTCTAATCTATATAAGCAATAAATGTTTCTGATAACAATATTAAGGTGATTTCATATCAAAATTCAGACATGAATATCCTACCTGAATTTCTCTTTCGAGCCTTTCTCTTTCCCTCCGTTCTGCTTCCAGGCGTTCCTGACGTTCTCTTTCAATGCGTTCCCTTTCCATTCTTTCTCGTCGTTGCTGCTCCATGAGTTGCCGTTTTTCTCTTTCAATCCTTTCTCTCTCCATCTTTTCCCTCCTTTCTCTTTCTATCCTTTCCCGTTCTATCCTTTCTCTTTCCAGTCTTTCTCGTTCCATCCGTTCTTTCTCCTGACGTTCCTTCTCCAGTCTTTCTTTCTCCTTCCTTTCTTGTTCTCTCCTCTCACGTTCCCTCCTTTCTCTTTCTTTTCTATCATGTTCCTGTCTTTCTCGTTCCTTCCTTTCTTTTTCTTGTCTTTCCCTTTCAAGCCTGAAATAAAACATGAAATAAGTCAGAAAATAAGAGTTTGTAAGGCATAATATTTTCATCAGACAAGTAGAAGGAAAAGGATTTAAAATACATGCATTTTTTTTGTTAAGACGATAACTATTTTGGTTATTCATTCAAATGAAGCAGGGTTTTTTTTTTAAATACACTAACATTTAAACATTCTTGTCTAGCAATGTTGAAAAATACCTCCTAAGAGATAAATAATTATAATCATGATTAAAAGGTTTTAGATGTTCTAGGAGTTCAAACCTTTAATCACAATTATCCATAATCAAATTATGCTTTATAAAAATCCAGTTTGATTCATTGAAGTATAGTAAAACCATATTTTACTGTATGTATAAATGCATATTGTAGAATTTTTTTTTTGACTCGACGATCTGAAATTGAACCATAAATAACAACATAAACAGTAAGACTGACCAATCTCTATCCTTCCTGTCTCTGTCGTCGTGTCTATCTCCTCGTCTTTGTTGGTTACCGTTCCGTCTACCGTCCCTCCACTGTGGATCTCTCTGTCGGTGCCCATCATTACCCTGCCAACCTTCAGCCCCACCATGCTGGTCACCTGGATATCTACAACACATTCATGTAACATTCTTTACTAAAGCTAAGAACCTTAATTTGCAGAATAAATCAAAAGGGAATATACTAAACTCTTGATAATCTTAACGCTCTGAACAGCTTCTTACTAGCAGTTCATCCATTATGTTAAAACACACCCAACCTCCCATCCCAAAACCCCATCCACCCTTAAAGAAGACACCTACATGTATGTCTTTCTGGTTCATGTAAAATTAGGTATTCCATTGGTAATGAAGGGTAATTAAGCCACTCATTCATTAAAAATCATCTATGAAGATATATTTTAGTAAAAGACTAGATAATTATACCTTTCCCAGTTTCCCTGACCCTGCATTTGCATTTCCATCATATGTCTGTCTTCCTCCATCATCCTCAGTCTTTCTTCCTCCTCATAGCGAATTCTCTCTTCCTCAATCCTGTACATGATAACAAATCAAGCTCATTATTGTGTAATAATAATCAGGGCTTAACATTATGTATTATATAGAATCTAATGTAGGTAATATAGACAGATCTGAAATGACATCCAAATCTTTGTATACATATTTAACAGACAACATATATTCCAGCCTGCCACTAAGTTTCTGAATCCAAGTTGTTATCTTCTTGCATTCTAATTCTTCGTCATGTCATCCTTACAGATAAAACTTCACACACAGATATTGGCACAGATATTCAAAGGCCAATTACATGTACTTAAAATTTTCAGCAAGTTAAAATGCGTGTTGGAAAACAGATTCCATTAAAGTAAGGATCGCTTATGATCCAACTTGTGGCCTTTGATCTTTGAGCAAGCATAGTACTGATGGATATTTTATCTAATACCTTATAGACAGAACAGTTTAAAAGATACAGAGTTACAATTTGTTTTCCTCCTGACTTTTAACAACTTAAACAAACATATTTCTATCCTAGATTAACTTACTGAAATTCTTTTCAATGTCCCTAGTCTCATTGATATGCCATATTATTGGGGTTAATAAGTTTTACAAAAAGTCACTTTAAGCAATGCTTTTATTATTGACACATACATTAGCATGTGTTCGTATGTGCACATTAAAGGATCTATATCAAACAACACTTTACCACATTTGTTCCAGTATTTTTAGTCCCCTACCAGCAACGCCTAAGGGGACTCTTATTTGTTTTTCCCATTCCCTCTGTATTCTGTCTTTCTCCACCCCTCCTGCCTTAATTACGCTTAATAACAGATGTATATCAAACAACACTTTACCACATTTGTTCCAGTATTTTTTGTTCTTCCCATTCTCTATGTATTCTGTCTTTCTCCATTTCTTCCTGGCGTATCTGCTCCATTCTCTCATTTTCATACCTCAAATTCTCTAGCTCAAGTTTGACTCGTCTGAATGAAGAATAATTGTAATATGAGCAAATAGATCACAAAGAAATTTGGGAACAACAAATACTGCTATACATGAACTTGATATTCCCTATCCCAAAAACAAAGTCCAAAAAGCAGCTGACAAAAGAGACAAGATATGCCCTAATGTTAAAGATAGCAACCTATCATAGTACAATGTATTATGTAGAAAATTTAATAATTTTTTGTTGTGAACTGCTTTTTTGCATCATCATTTTCAGACCAAACACAATATAATGACAATATATTTTCATTTTGTAATAAATTCTAACTTAACTTCATAATGATGAGATATTGTCGTCAATTAAATAGTCAATATTTGACTTTTCGCAACCAAATCAAATTCTAATTTGAGTGCAACCCTTGGGGTCTCAAAATCCTGAAAACACTTAGCAAACCCTCTCTAGGTGAAATCCTTCTATGTGAGAATTCTAATAAGACATCCATACCTGATCTCTGCTTTCTCCTCAGCAAGTTTACGTGCTTCCTCACGCTGCTTGATATGGACCACTTTAAGTCTCTTACTTTTTTCTTCTATTTCATCTTCATCCTTTCTAAGCTTGGGCCTGGACTGAAACATGAGGATAGTGAAAGTCAACTATTACAACTCACTAATGTCATGAGGATACAGACTGACAAGATCATAAAGAATTTTTATCACAATCCTACAGAGCATACCCGTTCTTTCGACCTTGAATGTTGACCTCTCCTGTTCACCCCACTCGGTCCTGGTCTGTTTTCCGGACTAGTGTTTCTCTGCGTTCTCCTCTGATCTCGGCTTCTTGACCTATCTTTACTTGACCTCTCATGCGAGTTTTTCCTATCAGTCCTTGACTTGTCAGCATCCTTGCTGTCTGCAGCCTTAGATGTGCTAGGCTTAGCATTGTTAGTCTTATTGTCCGTCTTTGATTTCTGATTTGTGCTCCTAGATCCATTTTTTATAGTCCTGTTGTCTGACCTTGACCTTATATCTACAAACGAAAAAATATAACCAAGGTTACAAAATATACCATCATTGCAATGGAAAATTCAGACACTTTGATATAAATTTAAAAAATAAAACAAGATGTGTTTGTGCTACAAAAATACTCCCATCTGCATTTCATCAATATTATACATGTGTAGCTGTTATCTGAAAGGCAGACTATTTCCTGGTCAGTATCACAAGGTACAATACTTTGTTCTTGCCATAAGGAATACACACGTGATATCTGAAAGCCTACATGTACTCTTACCATTCAAGATATGCAACCAAGGTTAAATGTATAATTTTAAAGAGAAATTCTCACGATTGACCAAGTTTACATAAAAATAGCAATCCAAGGAATGCTTGTGTCGCCTGCGAAGCGGTTTGATTATTATTCTAGAAAGTGGTCAAATGAAATTCATTTGAAATATCAGACCTCTTAATTACAAATTAAAAGATATGGTCATTCTCAAATTTTCAGAAAAGAGTGTTGATCATCTAGGTCAAGGTCACTACGTAAAAATTGGTGACAAAAAGGTCTCATCATAAGAAATATGGAAGACCTATCACCTACCAATTAAAAGATATATTAAACCTTAATTTCTTAGAAAAGAAGGTCAAATAGCTAGGTCAAGGTCACAAGGTCAAAATTATGGTATGTGTAGAAAGATCTTGTCACAAGAAATACACATGTGAAATACCAAAGCCCTATCACTTACCAATCAAAAGATATATACAATCTAATTTTTGTTTTGAAAAGAAGGTCAAATATGTAGGTCAAGGTCAATAGGTCAAAAATTATGGTATGTGTAGAAAGGCATTGTTACAAGGAATACACATGTGAAATATCAAAGCCCTATCACTTACCAATCAAAAGATATAGCGAATCTTATCTTTTTTTCAAAAGTAGGTCAAATATCTAGGTCAAGGTCACAAGGTCAAAAATTATGGTATGTGTAGAAAGGCGTTGTTACAAGGAATACACATGTGAAATATCAAAGCCCTATCACCTACCAATCCAAAGATATAGCCAATTTTACTTTCCTTGAAAAGTAGGTCAAATATCTAGGTCAAGGTCACAAGGTCACATATTATGGTCTGTGTAGAAAGATCTTGTCACAAGAAATACACATGTGAAATACCAAAGCCCTATCACTTACCAATCAAAAGATATATACAATCTAATTTTTTTTTTGAAAAGTAGTTCAAATATGTAGGTCAAGGTCAATAGGTCAAAAATTATGGTATGTGTAGAAAGGCATTGTTACAAGGAATACACATGTGAAATATCAAAGCCCTATCACTTACCAATCAAAAGATATAGCAAATCTTATCTTTTTTTCAAAAGTAGGTCAAATATCTAGGTCAAGGTCACAAGGTCAAAAATTATGGTATGTGTAGAAAGGTCTTGCCACAAGGATTGCATGTGTGAAATATCAAAGTCCTAACACTTACTAATCAAAAGATATATCCATTCTTAATTTTTTTGAAAAGTAGGTCAAATATGTAGGTCAAGGTCACTAGGTCAAAAATTATGGCATGTGTAGGAAGGTCTTGTCACAAGGAATACACATGTGAAATATCAAAGCCCTATCACTTACCATTCAAAAGTTATGGGCTGTGACACCCAAAGTGTGACAGACAGACAGACAGACGGACTGACTGACAGACGGACAACGGACAAAGTGATCCCTAAGTGTCGCTATGCTTCGCAGGCGACACAAAAATGACTACAGTGGTGTATGTATGAAACAGATCAAGCTATCAAATACAACATGATCAGAATATAAAGGTGCCTTCCCTTCCTTAAAAGTCTCCATATACCAACATTAAGTTAGGACAAGTCAAATGATTCTTTAATGATCAGAAAGCTGAAAGTGTAACAGAAAGACAAATCTAGTGCGTTATGCCACTAAGGCCTGTAAAATGAGGTCCAGAGGACAAGGTGATAGTATGTTCTTACTTAGCGATCTTCCAAATCTGTCCGTTGCGTCATTCCTTTTCCTAGCATCACTGGTGCTTGTACTGGAGCTTTTCTTTGGATCACTTTTGTCATCTTTCTTTCCAGTGTCTGTAAGACAATTTATATATATACACAGCCAATTGTGCCTCATGAAATTCATGTGAAATTTACATGAAATTTACATAAAAGTTCACATGAAATTTATGTGAAATGAGCATGAACATGAAATTTACATGAAATTTTTCACATGAAATTCATGTGAAGATTTTTACATGGATGTTATGTGAATTCAGTTTCCTGTCACTTAGAAGGTCACTTAGAAAAATTCATGTGAAATTCATGTGAAGGAAATTTATGTGAAATTCATGTGAAATACTTTTCACATAAATCTTATGTGAAATTTATATGAATTTTACATGAACTTTCATGTGAAATTTACATAATGCTCATTTCATATGAATTTCATGTGAGGCACAATTGGCTGTGTAGGAGTAGAAAGTAAAAGCAAGAAAATTATGAATATAATTCTTCAGATATTTTGGTAAAAAACTGTTTAATAGGCTATACCACATAAATTAAATTTGTTAATTGCTTTCAACTGAAAAGTGAGATAAGGATGAATACAAAATACTTACTTCTATTATCAGTGGTAGATGTTTTCTTGTCCCCTGGTTTTGTTGCTGCTTTAGTTCCAGATTTTGCCGGCTCACTTTTTGGCTGAATAACACAGCAAGAGAATATCCTTACAACATGTATCATCTCAATATCTAAGTCAGTATACAACATATTGATGCTGCTCATATACTGGGGTAGAGGATCAGATTAATTATGCATCTTAATGTTAACATATGAATATGTTCATTGCCTATACATACAAATGTACCCTCAATATCATCAAGAGCTGATTAAAAATTCATTGTTGACTGAAGGCCAAAATTATTAACTGTGGTAGCGTAGGATAAACAATTTTTTTTCAAATCAGTCAATTCAGATAAATGTAGTTACTATATAAATATTGAAATATGGTCAACAACATATATCTTTTGTTATTAAATGCACAAAAGTCTAATAGAAATATGACGGAAACAACATTTTTGATAAATGATAATCATGATCAATAGTAGCATGTTGATTAATCAGTTGATCTCAGATATATTTTAATGTTTTCTTCATTTGCATATTGTTCTTTATTTGTATTCCATGTATATGTTATCTTATATGTCTATCAAAAGCTCTAGAGAGCTTATGTTCACAAGTTTTATCAACATGCCAACTTTAAATAAATCTTATCTTTATCGAATATACATGTATGTAGTTAATGCAACAAAATATAATATTGACTGAAATCAAGGGAAGCAAAGATTAAATAGTTTCACTTTGACAGCAAAAGAAGCAAAGATGCAAATATTTTCAGACCATTTCTGCAGAAAGCAAATTCAGTATACCTTCTCAAAGGCGACAAGGATAGTTCTTCCATGGAACTCGCTACGATGAAGGTGTTGTATACACTTAGCAGCATCCTCTCGGCTAGATAATAGAATGTAACCATAACACTTGGAGCCTGGTACACGAGCATTGGTCATTATCTTTGCACCCACCACCTACAAGCAAGCGCCAAGTTAAACAAGATTGATAATTTCAACACTTTATGGTATTACCATAATTCCTTGATCTGATACTGACATTATTACTAGCAGTTATTGTAAAACTGGAATAGACAGAATTCCTTCGAAACAATAATTAGCATTGAGAATGAATATTCACCAAGTTGGGAGGAATAGAGATTAAGGACAAACACAAGGTCATATCATGATCTGCTCTTATAAAAGGAATCTGATTGACTGATCATAAACAAAAATTGATGAAAGGAAATTAAGGTTCACTCTTTAAATATCAAAACACTTAAAAATCTTGACACGAGTTTTTTTTATTTTTTTACATTATGACCAAGGTGAATACCGACAGACCTTTTATGTGTATTTGTTTTGGCGGGATTCATAAGTGGAGTTAGAACAGTCAGTATTGTGCTAATTCAGGAACTATGCTTATTTCTACATTTAATAATTGGTAAAAATGGAGTAAAATGCTTGTGCAAAAATTCTTTTGTTAGTTTGCCATTCTTTATACATTTTTCTAAGAATTGGTTGTGCTCAAATAAGCTCACATACAATATAACTCAAGAAATTTATATGATGAATTTAAGGTGTGTGTACAAGGATTCTTACCTTAACATACTTATTAAAGAGAGCTTTAAGTGCATTAGCCCTTGTGGAGGCACTGATACCACTGACCCATAAGTTACTACTTTTGTCATCTTTACCTACAACATCATCAACAGATACAAGTCAATTCTATTACTTGAAAATGTATTAATTTTAGTCTATGGGAATTTTTGGCTTGGCTCTTGTGAATGAGAATTCCAAAGTAAAACTTTCATCCCAAATAGTTGTCAAAAAGTTGAGATTTCAACATTGACATGATTGATGTGTTTGTCTATCTAAACATCATTTTAGGGAGAAAATAGGGAGGTTTAGAAGGCTAACGTGTACGGGTACGCGTACGTGTAATCTACAAGTGGATCTTCACGTAAAAAGTAGCAGAGGTTTAGAAAATTGACGAGTACGTGTACGTGTACTGGTGCCCTTAGCGATTACGTAAAATATATATATTCAAACATATACGAGACTGATATATAGATAAAATGTAAAATTAAAAATTATAAAATATTCTTGGTACAAGTATTCATGAAATACATCTGCTATATAAACATAAATGTCTACACGTTTGTACGTACGTGTAGCTCGCAATTTACACGTTAATGACAACTTGTAGAGATTTCCCGTACGCATTAATAATGACGTCATACACAGTTATTGCGTCTACACGTACACGTACCCGTACACGTAACAGTTTCTAAACCTCTCTAATGACTTATGAAATGGCAATTGAAAATGAATAGCAAATTTCAACATCAACCATGTTCCAAATCAAAATATTAATATGAACAAAATCTAGAAAATACCTTTTCCATCTTTCTTGGTCACAGCAGAAGTGCTGAAAAAGGAAAATTTACATATGTTTTATTGGCGCTTTAAAAAAAACTCTTTGCATGAAATGATTACGTTTATGAAGGAAAAAGAAGATGTATGTGGTTACGACTATGGTAAACCAAACTGAATGCACCAGACAGGCATGTTTCAGACCAATGAATTCTCAAAATAGATTAAGATGAGTTGAGATCTACAATTATGATCAATGTAAATAATAGATGATGAATTTGATGTTTGAATAATGATCAATTCCCAAGCATGATGTACCAATCTAATATCTCCTTGGTAGGCCGTCAATAATTCTTTCATCACTCCCATACAATTATTCAATAGAGATATTTGAACAAGAACTATAATTATATTTTTCTATGGGATGAACATTTTTGCAGAGCTGTTTATGCCCACTCCACAGCTGAATAAACACTAGGTATTGGTCTTATTGAAAGTATAAACATTTTCACACAATAGTGTATCATAGAGAATGTACAAAACATTACTTTATTGGTAATGAGAAGAAAGGGTGGAGCCAGCTGTGAATGGTGAGATAACATATTGATAAGGGAACAATGAGGAGAAAAGCTTAATGTATATACATAATGCTACATGCCACATTGTCAATGGACACTTGCTACACTCATGTTTTATATATAAATTAATTTTCTATCTCGGCATCTGTCGCAAGGTGTTTGGAAAACCATAGTCTGTTACATAGGATAAACTGTCAGCAGATTCTCAGTATATAAATCTCTCATGGACTCGCTGTAGCATAAGTGAAAGGATTAACATAATCCTACACATAAAGGAGGGATTAAATTACTGTCATTGCCACATCGGCCTTCAGTGCAGATTTCATGCTGTTTGGGGACATAGGTTTTTGCTGGCACACATCATTCATATCAGCTCTTACAGGCAGTTTTCTTCTCTCAGTTTTCGTTAGACTCTGTATGAAGTATAAGCGTATATTTATCAGCACCACATAAAGTCTTTGATTAAATCTGTCTCTTCCCCATGTTCTTCCATAATTTTGTTCCAAACGATTTTCGTCCTGTTATATAGAGGTTCTGATTTGAGTCAGCTTCCACCATTCTAATGTAATGTCACTGCTTCGATCTCGGCCAAACACTCGACATCATCATTTGAGCATGTTGACACTATAGTCAGTCAGATACAAAATCCAACAGTAATCTGGTAATGGAGTAAGCTTTGCACAGCTATGTCTGGTCTTCATACCATTTCGCAGCCAGGATCTCCTCCTTTGCATTTCAATTCATACATAAAGTTCTTATTAGAAGAAAAGTTGTATTCATCAAGCACCCAGTTACAGTCATTGTTTCTGCATCCCTGCCTATTAAAATGTATTTTCATCAGGAATGTTCTTTTATGTAACATCCATGCCATCACTTCCGTTCTCAGACTGCAGTCTTTTTTGTCCTCTTAATGATGTCTCTCAATCCTCAGCACCAGTAGTAAAGAACTGTACTTATTTGGTCGAAATTGTTTTTATTGTCAAGAACATAACGAATTGCCCTTCCCTTAATGAACAATAACCATACTCTGTGCCGGGCGATTATGCAGTTTCGCTATATTTCTTACAAGTGTTGTATCCATGTGAATGATAGTTTATGTATCTATTCATTATCATATTTTATACATGGTCAACTAATAACAGTGTGAACCTACTGGAGTTATCTTAACAGAGAGAGAGAGAGAGAGAGAGAGAGAAAGAGAAAGAGGAAGATTGACCATTGTTGGGGTATTACACATTGGCTCACTTGAACGATTAAGAATTCAAGATAAAACTTGGGGGGGGGGGGGGGGGGGGCTGTTGTATTAGCAATTATGATACTTATGTTTTTGCTAACCAAAGGTATGATCTATTGTTAAAATTTTAGCACAGCCTTTTCAAATAGACTCATGTGGTTTTCACTCATGCTTTGCGATGTTTCTTGAATTAGGAAGGCAAGTATAGTTCTATCCAACCACCAGAATCTTTGTTTTCGGTAAATTGTAAATTAGTACAAAAGTTGACATCATACTTCATTATTACAATAGGTCATCAACATGCAGTGTAATTTTTATCTTATATTGCCTAATCATTTTCATTGTACATTGCCTATATAAGTATTAGGCTATGTGTAATGACATGTGTAAACAATTCTCCATGTGAAGTTCTGATTAATCACAACCAAAACAAATTTCATTGTAGCTAAAATACATATACAAACAAACCTCTTTGCAGAACCTTTCTTTGTTGTATCTTTCGATACTTTCTTTAAATCATCCTTGGATTTTGAAGTATCTGCCTCACCAGATTTCGACTTCTCGCTTTTCTTTTCACCAGAATCTGTTTTCACTTTGTTGCTTTTGTCATCTTCGGCAGAGGTGCTGTTGGACGTTTGTGATTTTTCAGTCGATGTATTTTCAGATTTCTTGTCTGCACTCACAAGATCAGCATCAAGGTCGTTTTGTGTGTCGTCAACGTAAACATCCACAGATTCTACTTCTTCGGTGGGTGCTGTAATGTCAACTTTTTATTACATATATACTATATAATTTACTTGGATAGCCTTGGAATTTTCCCCAGGGTGCCGAAAGTTTATTCTGCATGCATGCTCATTCTTTAAAGTCATTGATTCAATAACCAATATCACCCCACCCAACCTTCCCACAATGGCTAATCACATTTCAGATCCATAATGGACCTTCAAATTTTGTTTTCGATCATAAGCTAAGTATCCAAGCACAAATAAAAGCTCTGATTACCTCACGTGGTATACAAGAAAATAAACTATTTACTCTAGTCACTGCATTTGTAAGAGATTTTTAAAATCTTTCTTCAATTCTAATAACCAACTTTTCTTCATGCAAGAGGTATGCTCCTTTTTACTCCTTTTTCCTACAGCACATTCTCTTTCGAGTTGGAAAGCAAGCATTAACATTCTGTCATTTACTTTTTTTCTGTTGCCATTTCAACATCCCAGTGGCCTAATGTATCCTCTAGATTGATGCAATAAATTTTACCATATGGCTCTTCCAGATGACAAGGAATTTCTGCATGAAGGAACTTCTGGCGTACTTGATCCATGTCTGAGGTACTATCACCAAAAGAATTCTTATTGTCCTCATTTTGGTTTCTTCAACATCATGTTTTGAACCAATTTCTCCAAACTATTCTTTTTTAAGACTTAGCTTCTTTATTGCCAAATTTGTCTGCTTCTTCCTTTCTGTATAGACCTGTACACTGCTATCGGGCTATTACAACAGCTGTTCTTGGCATCTACATTTCTCAGGTCGTAGTACATGGTTTAAGTTGCTGTTCCATTTCTCCTTTAACAATCAATAACTGCCTGCAGACATATGAATGCTCTAGACAACAAACTGTTTCCTTACTTTCCACCAGTGTCCTATTTTAGTATTGTCATCCCTCAGAAACTATTTGCTATCTGGAATCAGATGATAAGATGTGCTTCTTGGTAGAACTTAACTTTTGAACGTTCCGTACAAAATCCTTTGTACTCAATTTACCTGGTCAGCAAAAGGGTCAATGGCTGGTATCTTTCAATGTAAGATGTTTGTTGGTTTGAGTATGTTGCATACCGAAGCGGCCAATATAATGTAGAAATAAATATCCACCAGTTATACCGATCCAAACTGGTCCACTACAAGTTTTCTATTGAATTTTCTTTCAATCCCCAAAGGTTTCATCTATCGATTACATGTAACTCTAATCTCTGTGATCTTCATTGCTCTCTTGGATTACCATTTTGTGTTCTTCGGTGACTGGTCAACTACAAGTTTTCTTCATTCTCCCTTTACCATTTCCAATAATCTGCTCAACATAACTCTATTTTGTTTATCATTTACACAAAACTCTTGTCAGTGGTTCCCATGGACTATATGTACCATTCTGAATTTGTGTGTTTTCTCTGTTAAGCCTCATCTTGATTTCACATCATTCTTCTTCTTGAAATTTAGGTATTAATCCCAGCAACAACATCATAGTCTATTTTTTCCAAGGAGGGTAGACTTGTGCAGAGATTACTGATCAGGTTTGGCAGTTTTTCTTGTGTCATAAACAGCTGTACTATTTGATTTCCTCTTCTGCATTATCTCTTCAAGTTCATACTCCGTGCGAGTTAGCCAAGTTAAGATGGGATGCCTTTTGATCTTGTTGATGTTTGACCTGTCATGGCCATTCCCATGCCTTTTGATCTAGTTGATGTTTGACCTGTCATCATTAGTATCCAATGGCCATTCTGATAAGGATTCGATGTTTCATCTTTGTGCAATGGATTTTCAGACTTTGGATTGATATAAATATGTAATATACTCTGATAACACTGGATATCTTTGTTAATGGCAACACTTCAAAATTATCTTGACTGCCAACTTGTTTCTACTTCCATATAGTCAGGTCTTCAGGGTTAGGGTTAGGGTTAGTCAAACTTCTCTCTCCCTCTTGATCTGTATGTTCCACAAACCTGTCATTTTTACCAGTGTATTAAGTCGAAATTGATTTGCAATCACATTCAGCACTGCCTTCTTCCTTTGCATGTCACTAAAAGGTAACATGTCCAGCACTTGGAAACAGGTCTGTAATAGACCATTCTTAAGTTGGCAAAAGTAAAAATGTAACTTGGTTGATAATAACCTAATCCGTATTTCTTAAATGAAGAACACAAGGAAACTTCTCCCTGCCTATTTACAATCATTATCAAAATATCTCTGTTTCTGGAAGGCATGGAAGTTGTCTGGTACCTCTCTCCATCTTTTTCTTCCAGTACTGGTGGACAGAGTTTGTAGCAAATGTTTGTGGCACATATCATTTAGTGAAAAAAATTACAACTGAAGGTGTAGCATCAAGTAACAGTGTAGAAAACATTAACTCATAATGTGGCAAAATAACAAAACAACACATCAAGGGAAAAGATGTCAAATTATGCCGCATTCCAAATACAATATTTACTGGAAATTCAACATGAAGAATTATCTAGTCTGCTCATCTTTCAACAGTTTCTAATGTTGGTATGGTCCATATGAATTTCAGAAATGCTGCTCACAAAGACCTTTACATCAAGAGGGACTGTTGCCAAAACTCCCCTAAACAAATCCTTTCTTCCATGAGTGATTAATAATGCACAATCTGCTATGCTCAAAGATATTTTTACATTACTTCTGGGTATCCTGGCAAGCAGAAATTTGTCTTGGTTGATACACTTGGATATATCTGTCTTCTATTTCTAAAAAATTCAATATTCATCAAAGCTTTGACTGCCAAACTCTTCATAAAGTTGACGATTCTCCACCAATAAAGAGCCTTAGGTCCCACAAATGAATCCATTCTTTCTGCATCTGGAGTTTAATCCTGTAACATTTTCAGAATTTTGGGTTCTTAATGTCAAGTAAACATTCTGGACATTCATCTGTCACATTAACAATATACTTGAAAGATAACTCCCTTCATCACAGTGACATTTGCATCAAGACAGAAGTGGTTCCACCAGATGGGTCTCTATAGGTTTACTGCAAGTGGTTCATTACGTTTCTGCTTTTCTTTGTAAACCATAAAAAGGGCACCATTTTTCTTCTTCTGGAGTCATGTCATACCTCGTTGAAACATAATTTCTGTTCATTCTGTCTTCTTAAATATTCATCTTTCTTGCATCTTTTTTTATCTGTTGATTTCTAACAAAGTCTATAAAGAAGTTTGTCACTTTTTCCAGTATTATGAGGTCCATAAAGTTGCACCATCTCTTACTAAATGCAGTGACCAGGTTAAAGATGAACTAAACCGAAATAGTGTGATTAATATATATGATGAGTAAGTTGAGATGTAATGGCAAGAAATCCCATGAACTGTTAATATCAGAGGTTAAGAGTAATTTACCTTTTTCCGTTCCTAGCTCTCCCTCCATTTCCTGTCCATCTTTCACCTCCATATCTGACGGCATATCAAACAAATCATCCTCCTGGTAAAGGTTAACCAGACTTGTCAGAATGACAACATAGCTCGCCGGTGGCAACCATATGTAAATTGCAACAACAACAATAAAAAAGGTCTTATCACAAGGAATGCACATGTGAAATATCAAAGCCCTATCACTAACCATTCAAAAAATATGGCCAAGGTTAAAGTTTTTCAAAAGTAGGTCAATCATCTCCAAGGTCAAGGTCACAAGGTCAAAAATTTTGGTATCCATGGAAAGGTCTTGTCACAAGGAATACACATGTGAAATATCAAAGCCCTATCACTTACCATTCTAAAAATATGGCCAAGGTTAAAGTTTTTCAAAAGTAGGTCAATCATCTCCAAGGTCAAGGTCACAAGGTCAAAAATTTTGGTATCCATGGAAACGTCTTGTCACAAGGAATACACATGTGAAATATCAAAGCCCTATCACTTACATGTACCATTCCAAAAATATGACCAAGGTTAAAGTTTTTCAAAAGTAGGTCAATCTCCAAGGTCGAGGTCACAAGGTCAAAAATTTTGGTATCCATGGAAAGGTCTTGTCACAAGGAATACACATGTGAAATATCAAAGCCCTATCACTTACCATTCCAAAAATATGGCCAAGGTTAAAGTTTTTCAAAAGTAGGTCAATCTCCAAGGTCAAGGTCACAAGGTCAAAAATTTTGGTATCCATGGAAAGGTCTTGTCACAAGGAATACACATGTGAAATATCAAAGCCCTATCACTTACCATTCCAAAAATATGGCCAAGGTTAAAGTTTTTCAAAAGTAGGTCAATCTCCAAGGTCAAGGTCACAAGGTCAAAAATTTTGGTATCCATGGAAAGGTCTTGTCACAAGGAATGCACATGTGAAATATGAAAGCCCAATCTGTATTGGTTTAAAAGTTATAAGCAAGGTTAAAGTTTTTGTGCACGCGCACGCAGACGCAGACGCAGACGCAGACGCCAACGCCGACGCCGGGGGTATGACAATAGCTCTCCGGACATTCGTCCCGGCGAGCTAAAAAGTCTTAATTTCTTTTTCCTATGATTAATTTTCTAACCCAAATAGATACTACAAGCCAAATGGGACTTGAAATAAAACATTGGTTTTTTTGCATGATGTCAAGTCAAAAGTCAAATTAAAGGGGCATCAAACCAATTTTACGTATGAGTAGCAATGACACTTGATTTCTTTCTCTTGGTCTCAATGCCATGATTGATTCTATAAACATTTACATTGTACCTCCAGATCATCTTGTATAATAAGGGCGTCCTCGTCTCCAGGAAACAGATCTACCCCACCAGTGTCTGTAGCCTAACATCAAATAAAAAGATGAATAAGTCATTTGTTTTCAGGGCTTCATTTTTAAACAGCAAATCTTGCTATGAGCCCACTATACAAATACATGTACGGATGTAGAGTTTGAAAGAACAATACGATTGAATGAAGTTTTCTTCATTTTTTCATTCATTTTCCAATAAGAGTTTTTTCTGCAAACCTTTTTATCTAAAACAGAATTAGATGATGAGATTCATTTATTGTTCAAATCTACAGCTTTTGAAACAAATAGAGAGACATTGTTATCATGCATTAACAGATGTTGTAAAAACTTAAAAAATCTTGATTAGTATGAGGATAAACTATTTACTGTCCGCGCGGCTCACTTCAGAAACTGGATAAACGCTATTTTGAATACTTTGTCGTACAAACATTTTAATGACATGGATACCATTCAACAGATCTCGCTTATTTGTAAATTTCAGTATAGGGATGTTCGCCGTGACGTCACGGGTCTAGCGAAAGCGAGGCTGGTTGGCAAAGACGGTTGGCAGTGAAGGGAAATATACGTGATACCCGGGGATAAATCAACAATTGATGCTCTACATTGTAATATGCGGTACTTTCCTATTATTATTTTATTGATAAGTCCTGCTGTGACACTGACCATTCTAATCACAACAATAAAGAAATGCCGCTGAGTTTGTTAGTATATCAGACTGCCGTTCGATTTGGGGGTGGACAAGAATCAATAAACTGCCTATTTTTTTTTTCTCTTCAAATTTTGCTTTTCAAAGAAGCCGGTGTCCAATTGTTATGCTCCTGTATTAGGTGTAACATACCCGACTAATTACCAGTTGTTTTGACAAGTACACACATGCATATTACTGAGTTGTGATTTAATTAAGGCGGAGCATTTGAACGGGATTGAAAGAGTGAAATAGTTTGACCAAATTTAATGTCGAACTGTTTGAAAACGCAAAACGGAAAAATGAAATAAAGAGTACTAATTTTTTAAGTTTTTTTTTGTTTTTGTTTTTTTTTCTCAAGACTGTCTCCAATTTATAGATAAAGCCGGTCATAGTAATTACAATGAAACACGCACAAATTATCTTTTTCTCTTTTATTATTCCTTCAGTAATTTTCTGACTTTGGATATGGATTTTTTTTTTAATTGACATGCCCCTTATCTAACTTTTTGCTTGCTAGAAAAAGGGGGGGGGGGGGGGCTCAACATTAGAATTTTAGAATGCCTAAAGAAGCATTTACTTATCAACTTCCATGTAAGTTTGGGCAGCCTCACCCTTTAGGATTGAAAATCGTTGGGATAAAAAGAGACATTCATGAATTTAAAATGAAAGATAAGATTAAAATACACAATGAAAATAAATGATAAATGTTAATATGAATTAAAGAGAGGGATCTCGGACCATATAAAATCCTAGCATTCTATTTCCATCTTTTGCACCTCGACTGTTAAAACATCAAATATTTGAAAAGAATTTCAAGGATAGATGTTCGGACTTCTATCTATCTAGTTTTCGGAATTATTTCAACAATTATCCAGTTGAAATAAATAAATAAATAAATAAATAGATAAATAAATAAATAAATAAATAAATAAATAAATAAATAAATAAATAAATAAATAAATAAATAAATAATAAATAAATCTTGAGATATATATGAGAAATATTGAATAATGATCCACTGTTCCAACTTTAATATGATTATGATCGATATATAAATGGGTTGTATTTCCAAGTTGACCAAAAAAACAATGGTTTAGATGTTTCATCGGTGTCAAAATATCAAAAATTGAAATATGAAATGGATAGATCACATGCAGTGGCTTTCTCCTTTGCGGATCATTGGTTCAGCCGCGGCGCCTGGGTGAAAAATCTACCTGGACAGCCGACAAAAATCAAGGTAAATGGCAGGTGTCAGATCATTGTCTTGTGTACGAGATACACTGTATACATGTAGGTTGGACTTGATAAATTGATGAATGGTATAAGATGTTCACATTCACGACTTTAAAAATTAAATCAACCCAAAGAGAGACCGTAAATGCTATTTATACATACTAGTTAGTGATTAACAGAACAAATTAAATTAAAAAAAAATATCACAAGCAATTAAACGATCGATTAATATTATAACAACTTTGAAGTAATCTTAACTGCATTGTATCTGTCGATAAACTGTATCAATACAGATTATTAACGTGAATAGCAGTGGACATTGCTATACATATATAGAAGAGAACCACTTTTTGCCAACCAATTTTCATGCGCATGCGCAGTGTGACGTCACTTTTTCGTCACTCGAACATCCCTATAAGTTATACAATAGTCAGTGCTTGCAATATTAAACTTTACAGACCAAACAAGTTTTATATGAGCGATTTCCTATGCTAATTTTTCCCCTGACATCGTGACGCTGTCCATAGACTCTATGATAAACTCGGCAACGTCATGCTGAAATTTAACATTGAAAACACCCCATCTAAAAAGTATTTTGTTGCATAAATGCAGAACCATATATTATATACCAAAATTTACAACTAAATGAGATTGATCGAATGGTATCCATTTTATTAAAATTTTTGCATGACAAAGTATTCAATATCGCGTTTATCCAGTTTCCGAAGTGAGCAACGCGGACAGTAGGTTGACGAGAAATGAAGAGCCTGAAATCTGGCTCGAACTTTGCAATTTTATCATTGAAAGTAAAACATGTATATGAAATGTAGACTCTTCTGTAACACGTACTCCTCATTTTTTCATTTCTTTACACATTCATTTCACTCTCTCCTCTGACTGACAGACACCTGTGGTCGAAACAACACAGTGCCAAATTGTCCTGCATACAATTTACAAAAGTAGACTTCGTCGCCGTTACTTCATTTGCATCTAGTTATATAGCTCTACTGCCTTCACATCATAAATTGTTTTATCAACTGTTGTTTTTCATAATTCATAACTTACCATCACTGCAGATAAACAGTTTACAACTCTACACAGTTCTCCGCAGGTCCTCCCACGTTCAGCTGGAACAAAATGGCCTCTTTTTTTAAAGTGAAAAACCAACTAAGGGACGGACAAACATAATTCCGGAAAAAATCCACTCTCTTCGAGCAGAACATTAACCATCATATTTGTTCAATGATTGACGAGATGTATTCAGCTCTATCAGCAAAAGTTTTGTGGAAAAACCATCTTAGTTGTCAGTTTCCGATTCTACAAGGGGTGAGACAAGGCGGAATCTTATCTACAGGACTCTACAAAGTCTATATCAACGACCTACTGATACAGTTGGAGAAGTCGGGGATATGCACCTCTATTGGTAACATATATACAGGCTGTCCGACAGTAGCAGATGATGTAGCTCTGGCAAACAAATGCGAAATAGCTGCTCAATGTGCTCTCCATATAGCAGAACAGTACGCAAATAGGGAACGCTATATCATTCACCCCGAGAAATCAGTAATGATAAGGAAATTTATTCCGAGAAATTATACAGAAGTCTTTTCCACTTGGACAGTAAATGATGCCGAACTCTCAGTTTCTACTTCTACCACACATTTAGGCATTACTCGAACAACTTCAGATGATATAGCAACGAACGTTGAGGAGCGTATCTCATGTGCTAGACGTACCTTCTACAGCCTTACTTCAACAGGACTCCATGGTTCTAATGGTCTACAACCAACAACCTGCTACAAAATCTACTCAACGTATGTTCTACCAAGACTACTTTATGGATTGGAGACCTTTGCCCTCTTACAAAAACACATTGATCGCTTAGAAACATATCATATATCGGTTCTTCGTCTTATTCAAAGCTTACCGCCACGAGCTGCAAGGAGTATTACTTATCTGCTGCTGGGTGCAAGGCCATTGGAGGCTGAGATTCACATTAGAGCTCTGACATTCCTCGGTAATATCATAAGGTCAGATAACCAGGTCCTCAATGACATACTGGAACGTCAAACACAAGTTAAGGGATCGTCATCAAAAAGCTGGTTCTCATACATCCAGAAGATTCTTCACCAGTACTCACTCCCTGACATTTCTACACTTCAACAAACTTTGCCAGATAAAGAGAGATGGAAGCAACTTGTCCATACATCAGTTGAAACCGTGTGGAACGAACATCTTATTGTAGACTGTCATACAAAATCAACGCTCAAATTCTGCAACATAAGTATTTTGACAATAGGATCTGTACACCCACTATGGCGAACAGTAGAAAACAACGTACACGATGCGAAGCGTGCGATCACCAAAGCTAGATTTTTGACTGGTACCTACATTGTCCAATCTAAGCTCAGCCGTTTTAACCAAAACCGTGTGGATCCTACATGTCAACTCTGTAAGGCGGCTGTGGAGGACTATTGTCATACTTTACTAGAATGTGGTGCTTTACTAAACTACAGGACACCGTACTTGTCAGAACTTCAACTGTTGTTTTCACTCAACAAGAACCAGACTGCTTGGTCAGATCTTGGAAGGGAAGATATTCTTCAATTTATTCTGGATGTGTCCGCTTTGGATGAGAGATTCTCTCTTCAACTCGATAACGAGGCATATTATCGAATCGAACGTTTATCAAGAAGTTTGTGTCATAGCGTCCACTGTGGGAGGACTTTTCTGCTTGAATTAATACAAAGGGGACGAAAATAAGCTCTGACCGTTGGTAGTCTACCCTGGTTTTGTAAATAGAATTTTTTAGACTTCGTTTTAAGCCCGAAGGAAGAACGGCCTTCACCTGTCCATGAACTAGGTCAAACTAGGTGCACCTACCAAGAGGTGGATTATACGGACAACAACAACAACAACGTGACGCATCGAACCGATTTAGGGCCGCCTTAGGGATCGGGGGAATCATTTCAGCAAAAATGCATAATTGAAATAGATTAATCATTTATTTAAAACTCAATAACTGCATTTATTGGACAAAATTGAAAAAACCCCAGGGCTAACAAAAATAAAAAAAGAAGCTTGGACCTACATATTTATTTGGAGTTTAATTAGGACTCATTTGAAGTATAGATCTACTCATCGCCTGAGCTGTCGTATGTAAATCGACAAAGTCGTCTTTTAGTATTTATAATAGGGGGCGGATAGGGAGGTACCTATCTCCCCTCCCTCCCCCTTACCTCCCCCCCTCCTTTTCACCCTTCCCTTCCCTTCCCCTCCCACCCCCTTCTCTCCCACATGAGGGCTCCTCCCCCTTCCTCCCCTCCTCCCTTCCCGTCTAAGCCCGGGGTCATTCAGCAACAATCATTCTAGTAACTTGATTATTGATAACTTAGGCCATGCCAAATTAATTAAATGTTCTTTGGATTCCCCGCACCATATTTTTCAAAATTCAAAAAATAATATTATAAAAATGAAATTCTCGCCCGCACCAGGGTCGGTTCTGATTTCTGCAAGTTTTAAAGCATCTATTTTTTAAGTCTCAGATTGTGCAAATTTCGAAGAAAATGCTATTTTTTGTTTTTGTTTGTTTGAAAAATTTCGTTAGGAGCAAATTTGTTGTCCGATATACATTGCACTGAAGGTCAAGAAGGGGGAATGTTCGAAAAAAAATTCCGGACTGCTATGTGCCAGGCTTCCTAGTCACCAGATTCCTATGAAGATTCCCTTATGAGTAGTACGGAAAACATCAGAAATGTATTATTTCACTCGCTCTCACCTTAAATGCTGCAATACTTAAAATCAAAGGACTGAAGGTCCTAAACGATACTTCTATTCAAAATTTATAGTCAGCAGATAAATGTTGAATAATTTTATTGTTTATGTTATGATGAACGGATGATGATTTTTTTATACATAGGATGCACATGCATGTGAAACTAATAATTTTCATTTCTATGAGCTCAATGTGTTCTATAAACACATAAGCTGTTTATATTTACTATTAAGTGGTATACTTTAAATTGCATTTTATTCTGACGACTTAAACCCGGAGCAGTGTTTTAAACTAAACCCCTTTGGAAACTAGAAAGACGTTAAGACCATGCATGCATGTTTAAAATTATTTTCAATCTACAATATGTTTGATAAAAGAGCGGTTACATGTAGTTCCAGCGTAACTTTAAGTCTATTATCACCGGTAATTTCCAAAAAATCGCATTTTAATTACCAGAATTTCCTATTTCTTTCAACAAGATCATGCTTCGTTTCTACTTTCGTTTCTCATCGGTTTGCCTTACATAGGGAAGACAACTAGCTGTTTAAGAAGTAATATATTATTACGCCACCGGCGAGCAGTGAAAGCAAGAAATAAATAGTCGATTTTCTGTGATGCATTTACTTTATATGAAATTGAAACTTTTGAAATCTTGTTCTTGCATTTTGCATGTGTCAGACAGCAAATTCCTAAATTAGAAAAAAGCACTATATTTTGAGGTGTATGGATATGTTGCAAAGCGGCCATATCTCAACTGTTACGATAACAGTAGGAGACTTCCTGAAAGGAAGTATCCTAAAAATCAAAATAATGATATTTTTGCTCGCTCGCACCCCTTTTTTCACAAGAAAATAAAAAGAATATTTAATTAATTTGGTATGGCCCTCTCAGGGTATGTTTTCAAGTCATGCACAAGTGTATGAATGGGATCTAATCAGGGGTTACACCAGGGTATATATGTCATTTCACTGCATTATTGTCAGATATTGCTGCAAATCCTTATATTTTGTATATGATAGAGTTTTACATGTAAATTAAAAAGCAGAAAAAATTGGAAAAAGGTTTTTCGGACATTTGAGTCAAAAATATAGGATTTAGGCACGGTCCATTTGATATTCGGGGGGGGGGGGGGGGGGGGGGGGCTTGGGGGTTTTTTTTCGAAAAAAATAATTTTGCTCTGAATTTTGATGAAAAAAATAAATTTGCTTATGGTGTGACAGAAAAAAATAATCTTACTCTTACAAGTAATCTGAATTTGAAAAATAACCATAAAATTCGCTTAAAATTCCTGAAAATTTTTCGGCTCGCTTTGCTCGCCACAGATTTTACCTTCTGTAAAAAAATTTTGCCTCGCTTCGCTCGCCATAGTATTCTTCTGTAATGGCAAGTTCATGATTGAAAGTATAAAAAGTATGCATGTGACTGAAACAATATAATTGCTTAAATACATTATTAGTATAATACATGTATCACCATATATAGTGTCTAATTTTATATACAAGCTTGGAAGGAGAATTTAAATAAGTTTCTCACTAGTTTACATTTCTACATGTAAAAACTTGCATCAGGCCCTCTTACATGATACATGACCAGGTTATATACATTTTGTTTACTGAAAATTATATATTGCATATTGTAAATTATCTTTTATCTCTCTCAGTTTAAAAGTGAATACGTTTTACATAAAACAATAAAGTAATGTTTAGAGTAATTTAAGTAAAAATAAAGAATTTCTATTGAAAAAACACAAACATTCTTATTAAATATCCACATCAATTGTTATAAAAAAAATTTCCTTGCTCCAACTTTGCAAGAAAAAAAAATAATTTTGCCCCGGTCCGGGGCGAAAAAAATAATTTTGCTCCAACAAAAAACCCAAGCCCCCCCCTCCCCAGAATATCAAATGGACCGTGCCTTATAGGACACATTTCTCCTATATATGTTATAGGAAATATATGACAGCTATGACCCATGGCGTCAATAGCCGTCAACTCACCCTTTCAACCGTGTTCAACCAACATGAGCCACGTGCGATATGATCTGCAATTACTGTATTATTACTATTCTGATTAATATATTAATCTCTACGGACGCTGAAAACTTTAGGCTACGTGACCTTTCTTATGCAGTGTGACCCTGACCTTACAGATATGAACTTACGTAACTTGGTTGTACCTTACATCATCGCCACGGGAGGTAATCCGGGCAGGCTTTTTTGAATTTTAATACGGGACGTATTTTCACCCGCTGTATTCGCTAACCGGGACGGACTTTGGTCAAATGAAAAATTGAAATGTGTTAATTATTCTAGATCTACTTGATCAAGTGAACAAGGAAAAAGAGATGAGTTAGGGATCTTTGCGCGTGACCTTTAAGGTCATGTCACAATGACATTCTTAGCAAACATTCGTGAAACAATGTTGAAATCTTAACAGGCATTGAAATTATGGTCTGAATATGGTTAAAATTACGCCATCATGTGTACTTTGAACCTGACCTTTCACACTTGTTCAAGGTCATAACACATCCATTCATTCATTCGTTTGTTTGTTTATATTCATTCATTCTTTTTGCATGCTTATTCATTCATTCATCTGTTTGTTTAATACGTTCATTCATCCATTTACTTTCTTGTTCATTCATTCATTTATTTACCTGAATTTGTCACGTTTTATTGATTGATATTTTTCAACCCTATAATATATGTTCATACTAACACTCAGTCCACATACATATAGCAGTATAAAGTACTCATTTTTATCTTATTAAATAATCGATCAAACATTTCGATTTTCCATCTGTAACCTACTACGTATAGCCTACATGTATTTCTGTCTTTTCCACAGTTGTGTTGATCATATCATCCATGTACCATACATTTCATGTTTCCATCTGTATTTAGCCTCATTTTTCCATACATGTATGTCTTGTCCATATTTTTGTTTATCATATTCATATCTATTTTTTATTGTTTATCAAATCATTTTGTGTTATTCTGTTGTCACATTGCATGCATTTGTTTGATTCTGTCTGTTATTGGAGAGGAACTTGTGAGTTTGATAACTTATTTCCAATCCATTTGCTTTTTAATGCAATAAAATATGTTTAAACCATAATTTCTGAGCAACAATCTCGTGTATCAAGTGTACTTGGGTCAAACACATCCTTTAAAGGTTTTGGTCAAGAATCCCCCCTATCATTGAAATACATGTAGCCATGCTAAGTTTCAAAGTTTTACCCATTTTAAAATGCATTGCTATCAAGTTCGATATGACCTTCGTAAAAATGACCTCAAGACTACGATGTATTGACCACAGTGGAACACACACACACACACACACACACACAAACACACAACACAACCACATGAACAACCATTCATTAGGTAAGGCTTTATATAAAGTCATGGCCATGACAACGCTTTATACACAAAATAATATGTGAAAGACAGATACAAAGGCAAAACAAATCAGGTCACTTATATATATACACTTGTATATCCAAAACATAGCTTATTCTATTTTTTTTTTAATTGTTGGTCAAAGTTCCATGTCATTGTCTCAAATCAAAGGTCTTGTAATAAAGAATATTCATGTGAAATATGAATATCAAGGTCATAGCCACTAGATCTTTGTCAAAAGTAAAACTTTCATATGAAAGGTCTTGTTGAGTAGGTCAAACATCAAGGTCACTTATTGAAACCATGCATTTCATCACGATCCATTGTCATATAAAGTTTCTTGTCAATAGTCCCCATATTTTGTCCCTACTGGCTAAAACACAAATTCTGTATTTTCTATCTTGAGGTCCAAATTTCTTGCTGCGTTTGATTTGTCTGATCAAGGTCTATCAAGTTGCTGCTCTAAAGTGTTCTTCTAACAGACTTAAACGCAACATCTAGTTGGACGGACTTCGCCATTTCATAGACCCAATTTTGCCGCGTAATCGAGCCAAAAACAAATCCATGCTGTAAGTTGTAGACAGGACATTACTATCTCTTCAATCATAATCCTCCATGTATAACTTCAATGTACATTTAAAAAGTTCGTCACTCTAATTCCGAGTTAAAGTATTCAAAAAGTTGAAATCCGTTATAGCTTAAATTGCACAAGTTATAACTTGACCTTTGCCAAACTTCAAAATGTATCCACATGATCCTCTCACATTCATGCATCTTCATACCGGTTTTAAATCTTAGCATGAAATTGGAGTTACCATATCACACCTCATAACCAAGCAGCATTGCACAGTGACTTATTCATCATTTGGGATCGAAACGTAAAATGTTGCGATTCCTTACTGAGGTTTTTGACTGCACAAAACTTACGAGACGTTGCAGTAGGGCAATGCCTAATAAGTAAGTCCATACCGTTTATATATCTGAAAAGTCCATAGTTTTTACAAGCACTTCATCAAAAGGAAACCTAGGTACTAGTATGTCGTCAACAAACTATTGAAGTACTTGCAAAAACTATGAATTTATCTAGACAATATGGATTGATTTATTAGGCATTGCCCTACTGCAATGGCTCATAAATTTTGTAAAGATTAATTTAGATAAAAAAAAAAACTCTCCAACCTGGACTTTGGTGCCTCTTGGTGACATTATTTACATGTACATTGTAATAATCAATATCTCAATCCTTTCTTTGTGATCATCTTGCTAACAATGTTTGTCTCCTCAGTATGTGTGACTTTGGACTACCTGCTTCCATTCATTCAGTCATTAGCTAATACAGTAATATGCCAAGTTTAAAGAAAATGCTACTTCTGCAGTATTAATACAAAATATTCTTTACACAGTAGCTGAGTTACTGCTATATTCTTTTTTTCTTGTTTCTTCCTTACATGTAAGTGCAAAATTTGAACATGTGCATTTACCTTTAATTCCATATATATGCACAGCCAATGTAAGTCCCTGGGATGTTACTATTGAAAGGAACGTGCTGCAATTCGTGTATTAACACTCGTGACGTCACAATGCATAAGATCTAAAGAAACATGCCGCGACGGCTGTTCTAACCTGCAAACTGAACCCTCGGCGAGATGAATTTTGACGTCACCCTTTTACCAAGAAAAAGCAATTTCAGGAAACAAGAATGAAACAGACAACTATGGTGCATATATATAGAATAAATGTCATAATTTGTGTTTTGTTACGGGTATGCAACACACATCAAGTGCATTTATCGCATGAAATGCGCTAACGCGCATTACATGTACGATAAATGCACTTGCTGTGTGTTGCATACCCGTAACAAAACACAAATTAAGACACTTATTCTCTATGAATTTATAATCCTCTTAAACAAGCACATACAAGTAGATGTACACCAGTGCTCAGTTTCACAAAGATTCTTAGGAAAAACTTCAGGAATTTTCGTAACTTTCAACATCAAATAAAAGCTTTATACATGTATGTTCTCCAATTAAGATTAAATTGTGTTTTCTAATACCATTTTTACATTCTAAATATAAATTCAGAAACTAAACCTCACGATTTTTAGTTTGTAAGAAGAACAATGTACTTAGCAATCAAAAGATACGAAAACTACTAGAATTTTCGTAAATATTTTCGTGAAACAGGCTGCAGTTCTGTATTCAGCGGTTTCCTTATTACTTATAAATCATTAAGCGTAGGAAGTTCTGGTCAATTGTTTATTCAAATGTTACATGACAATTTCATGAGGGATGAGTGAAATATCAAAGAAATGCAATTCTTTCCATATTGAAATCAAGTGTACAAGATAGGGATGATCATTGTATGAAATGAAATCACAGTATACACACATGTAATTGCACAAACATATAATATTTACAACTAATCAATCAAGGATTTTACAGATTGCAATCTAAAGTTCTTGTTTGATTTTTATCTTGTTCTCCCAAGAAAACTCACATTATTCTGTTCCTTAGTGAATACTGGTGACAAAAATATGAATATTAGACACAAGTCTATCCCAACTTTCTCTATCCCTTTAGAGATATATTTCACATATTATAAAACTTGAGGCGAGTCTAACACTGTTTATCTAGTATCTCCTGAACTGTGTCATACTTTTGTATGCGTCAAATCTTGGCTCAGCCTGGCTTCGTGCTGCCAGTGCAGGGTTAGCGAGGACCATGCCGGCAGGTGTCTGTACCGATGTAAGGAGCATGTTACCCGGAACACCGGCGGTTATGAGACCTCCCGATAGCTGGGTGGCAAACTGGGTCTGATGAGTGTCCTGTTGTAGCCCCATGTGGCCAAGCGAGCCACGGCTATCTGTCTGTTGTCTTGATGACCAGCTGCTCTCTTGTTTACTCCTGTTGTCACTACTCTGACCCCACTGTCGCTGGTTACTAGGAGCATTTCCTGTAGGTAACAAAAGGCATAAATAAATGTCAAGACATGTTAATTATTTTGCTAATATTGCACTATTTCCTATTTTTGAGAGCTTGATCTTCCAATTTTTACTAATGTTGCACTATTTTATGTATTTGATAGTTTGATCTTCTAAAATTGATGATAGGGTATTAAAATTGAAATTAAAATTTTCATCATCCACGATTATGTATCACACATTTAACTCTATGCATTTGAATCAAACAAATTTGGAATATTATCTTTATCATTTTACAATTTCAAATACATTAGGTAAAAGCTGCTTTTACATGACTATGTACATATGTGATAACGTACGAGTTGTACCTAGCAGTGCGGTGCCAGCATTGTGTGCTAGCCCCCGTGAGGACCGACTCCTATCATCTGAACCACCACCACCCTGCCAACTATCCCTCCCTCCCCCTGAGGAGCTGCCCCTCACTACAACTCGAGTGTCAGTCTGGGTAGGACGCAAATCTAGAAAATACCAAACCGACTCTTACTTTTGGGCCAAATTATTATAAGTTTATCAATCTTGTCATGCATATTCAATTTCTTTTACTATCAGATATATGAGCACATGGACCTAGCATGAACCTTGTACTGTTCTGAACAAGCTGTAGCAGTTCTTGGTGACCTTTGTTACAATGGGATTTAGAAAATTCTTTCTTTTCATCTCAGCATGATTTAAATGATAGCATTTTATCTGATATATTGATAGGATCGGAAAAATGTACCAAGACCGAGGATCAAACCTGTGAAAGTTGATGCAAATTTGGTTCTAAGCAGTCTATTGCTACAATCGTTATTTCTCTACAAGTTATGAAATAAAGGCTCACAAACTTTGAAGTTTGATTTTACAAATACATGTAAGTAAGCTTTTAATCGTTATGTATAACGTAAATACTAGGTACACCGAAGTAAGAATGTGTTGGGCTTTCTCCTCAGAGTGATGTGAACTTTGTGATAACATTTATAAAACAACCAAAAGTAAACTTGTTCATGCAGGAATGTCATGTCTTAATATAATAATGCAAATACATTTATAGGTGAAGTTGGGAGACACCGATGCATATGAAGTCTGCCACATGTAGGTTAAGGAGATCCAAATACACCAAAGATCTTATTACTTAATCATGGCAGAAAATTTATTAATAATTTAAAATAGAGGGAAAATTTGACAAAGACTCAATCTCATGCCTCTTATTTCATTTTTTTTCTTTAATTCTATGGGAAAGGTATTATTTAAAGATATGAAAATATCCTTGTTAACATAATGGAATGATTAAACCCACAGGCAGACTGACATATGCATTGTACCCAACCATCTATAAAACGAGGCATAAAATTATATAACAGTGAAATAGAGAATCTTTAAACTTATTAAAACTAAAAAATAAAGAAGCAATAAATCAAATAGGATAATACTGCACTGCTAAAAATAAAAGCATACAAGTTTTCAGAGCTTTTTACTAACAAATGTAATAAACAACACAGATTCAATTGGTTGATAATATTGAGTAGGATATGACTAATAAAGTGAGATGCTGATATAGAATATTTATCTGAATTCTTAAGGGGTTAACGGTAAAATAAGAGAAGTGCACGTTAATAAAATTTTGAGTGAATAATGTTAGGTAAATAGCTCTGAAATGAAGCAATAATAAGTAACTACATGTATTTGATAGCTTCAATACATGATAATACAGTGAATGCTCACTCTTTGCCTGTATGTCACTTGGATGATGTGTGTGTTGGTTTGGTCTTTTCATGCTTAGTTCATTAGCTTTTGTCATGTGAAATAAAGAGAACATTTATCAGCAAGTACACATACAACATAGTGGTGAATTCTAGATAAAAAGCAAAGCATATATCACAATGACACATTTACCGCTATCTCTTGAGTATCATGCTTTGTACAGTGTGTACTAATGGTAACCTACCTCTCTCTGACTTCCACTCGGCTCTACTGTCCCTGACAGGTGACCTGCCGCGCCTATCGCTCTCCCTCCCTCGGTCGTCACGTCTCTCAGGTTCCCTCATCCTGTCCCGATCTCGGGAGAATCCTACGTTGTCTCGTCTATCATCTCTTACTATGGGTCGATCTCTCTCCCTCTCATGTTCAAACCTTTAAATCACATAACATGTATTAGAAAGCCCTGTATAACCAAGACCTGTAATCACAATTTTTTACTTTAGATAAGGTAATATGAAGATAAATAAATGAGTTTTATAAGTGAAAAAAGATTGTGGCTCAATTTCTTTCAATAATGAACATAAATTTGTTCATGTGAAAATTCAAATGAACACCTTTAAACAAAAAAATAATAATACTCTTACCTATCGAACCTGTCTTCATTACGTCTATCGTCACGACTCTGTATATCTCTCTCTCCCCTGCCTCGGTCCATTGACCTGTTACGATCATCACGGACATCTGCAGCTCTCCCTGAATCCCTTCTGTCGTAACGCTCAACTTTCCTCTCGAAGGAGTCGCTTGCCGCCCCTCTATCGTAACGTCCATCACGACTATCATCAAATGTATTGAATCTAATGAAATAGCAAGTAACAGAAACATGATCCCTTCACCATCATTGCCCAAATGTCATGCAAAACACTCACAATAAACGTACAGCCAAAACATCCCATACATCAATCTAAGCCTGTAAACGTCATGCAAACTTCGGGAAGATGGAGATATAATACATGTACATGCTGTGAAGAACAACTTGGATGAAACAATTATTGAATACTGTATGTGTACTTATAATTATTAACCATATTTACTAGAAACGGATGAAAAGAGACCCAAATAAAATTTACATGTAATACTATCAAGTATCATCTTTTTAGCATTGCCTTCCAATACAAATATACATAACAAAAAGAACTTTGCATATCAATTATAAATCCAGCTCAAATAAGTACACATACAGAATAAACTAGATGTATGTAAAACAAATGCCCCCGCTATAGCAGTCTGTCTTTTGCAACAGCCATTGATGAAAAGAAGTGTGTCTTGACCCTTCCCTTCATAAAAATCTTCACATAACTGTTTGTTTTGGATATGTGGAAGGGTTCTTGATCTTCATCTGGACATGTGATGGATGGACAGAATATTCAAGGACAAACAAAGCAAACTCATAACCATTACAAGTATAGAACATACATGTAACATATGAATAACGATGGTAAGAATTTGTCTTCACATTTTAAACTAATGCAAAACTGATAACGGACTAACTGTATTAAAACAAAGAACTCATATATAACATACCGATCATTCCCAAATGATTGGGAGGATGAGAAACGACCATCTGACATCGCAGCACGTTTTGGTTCCGACCAGTACTCGTCACGTGTACGTGATTCGTATGGTCTCTTCATGGCCATCCTTCTCAAATGCTCAGCTTCAAGTCTGTTATTATAGAGAAGATATATTATACAAATGACCTTTAACAACTACCAATGTACCTCAATCCTACATCAGATGTACATATATTTACATTTACAATGGAGAACTACGAGACAGGAACTGGGAATCACAAATTCCATTTTAGCAACTCTAAATGTCTGACATCTAGATTTGTATATTTAAAGTACATTCTTTTGAAAATACCACTTGATGTGAGAAACTAATACTTATAATGCGGAAGTGTTCCAACTCTATACCTTCCTGAAGAAAATTTCAAACAAGTCTATTATGCACCAGTCACATGTTTAGGATATTTAGTACAACCCACCTGAGCTGTTCAAGTTTCCTTTTCTCTTCTCGTTCCCTTTCCAGCCTCTCTCTTTCTATTTGCTCCTGTCTGAGCTTTTCTAATCTCTGGGCTTCTAACTTCTCTTTCTCAAGCTGCTGCCTCTCTCGCCTGAACAAGAAAATATCACTTTCAAATATAACATTCATCTTTTATTTAAACATGTATGTAATTTGAAATATTTTTGTCATGCAGTTTTCTGTATACTTGAGCAATCTACAATTATCTAGTTGACATCACTTCATACCTTAACTTTTCCCTTTCCCGTGCAAGCCTTATAGCTTCGGCTCTCTGTTTCATATGGACATCACGTTGACGTTTCTTCTCTAACTCTATTTCCCTCCTACGTTGTCTTTCCTCCTCTCGTAGTCGTCTTTCTCGTTGACGCATCCTCTCTCTTTCTCTTTCCTCCTGTAATGATTTTCGAGCACTGTTCTTATAATACATAGTACCATCAAACTGATTGTATAGAATAGAGTTGAACTGATTACGGTAACATACATCTACATGTACTAAAACTATCTGATGAAAACGATACAAGTGTTTTGTTAGGATTCAAAAGCATATTGCAAGATTTAAAACCACATACATCAAATTCAAACAGAATTCTTATAATGTGACACAATCCTTACCTTAATTTTGTCAAATGACAGAACATCTTTGTCTTTTTCATCCTTTCCTTTGGTGGTATCTGACTTGGCTTTAGAGTGAGTAGAGGTTGTAGACTTGGCCCTATCAGCATGAGAGTCTGTTGTAGCCTTCACTTCCTCTTTATTACCCTCCTCCCCCTCTTTCTTCTCCACACTGACAACTGGTTCACCCTTAGACTTGTCCATCACCACAGTACGACTCTTGTCTATGATCAATGTTGAACAATACTAAGTTATCATACTGAAAACATTTTATGTGTGGTACATGTATACATGCATGTTACATCAAAACTTTCTCTTATCAAAGAATGTTCCTAATAAAAGTGGCAAGCAAACAAATTAGAAGACGCAGGCCCTTTCCAAGTACATTGCCTTTAAGAATTTTGGGATGTTACAAATATTCACGACAGAAATTTCTGTGTTTGAAAGTGACATCGAAATTTTCATGTTCAATACAACTGATAGACTACAACTTTTAAAAACATCACAGACTATAATGAAATTGTAGAAAGGATGTGCAATAATGACTCTGACCATCAGGTTTTTTAGAGGGAGTTGTCTTTTTTGCAGGTGAGGAACTTTTCTCATCTTTCTTTTGATCGTCTTTTTTGTCGTCTTTCTTGTCATCTTTTTTATGATCATCTCTCTTATGATCATCATGTTTATCATGGTGATGATGATGATGTGACGATGATTTGTCATCCTTTCTTGGCTCTTTTCTATCGTCTTTTTTATCATTGGATCTTCTATCATCTGATTTCTTATCACTATCTCTTCTCCCTAAAATTGAAAATATAGATGTGCATAGAATTATCAATTTTGTATGAAGTCTACACAGACAATTCATTAAATTACAATTCTGGAATCTAATTGAACATGTACATGAGTATTTGTATTTAATACAAAACAATATGCAAAATTTTTAGAGACAAAATCATCAAAAGTTGTCAAGAGTAGTACCATGACTCGCAACCCTTTATATTGAAAAACACACAGGTACATGTAGAAGCTTGATTAAGCAAGTTATACATTACAAGTTATTATATTTCATGTCCTTTATGAAATCAAACCTATGGATATAATCACTGATTTAGTTTGGAATCTTTCAAAATGCCATAATTTATATTCTAAAAATAAATCAAACACTTCTCTTCATATTCTAATACCGGTTTCCTACCTCTATCGTCTCTCCGTGGAGGGGCACTCTTAGGATCTGTTTTCCTACTTGATGTTGTTGAGGACTTACTCTGTGCTCCTGGCTCATTCTTCGCCTGAAAAGATGGCAATACATTGCATAAGTTTTCCATTCAAGTGAAGTCTAACCAAAACAGGGTGGCCACCAATTTTGAGAATTGAAAGTCCCTGAAAATTCCCTGACTTTTACAAGATTTTCTCTGACAAAAAGTGCACAAAAAACTAGTTTGATTTACACTGATTTTGTTCAAATATATCTTAAAAGTCAACTTAATTCTAAAAATTTGTACTTTCTGGTTTGTATTCAAAGCATTTTATTTGTTGACTGACTCAGATAAGAGGAAGATTATAATTTCAGTGAATATAATGTGTATGGGAGTTTGTGTTTTTTAACAAACAAAAAAAACTGTTTGTTCTGGTGTTCATAAGAGAATGGAATGTTGATACTTAGGTTATATAACTAGCGAGCAATGCAAACCCAACTGGAACTGCCCTAAAGTGGATGAATTATACCCCTGCGGGACATTTTTCTCTAAACGGATTCATTTATCACATAAAAAAAGCTCTGGTCTAGGAATCTATATGTGAAATATCAAAGCCCTATCCCTAATAATTTAAAAGTAGGTCAAAGGTCAAGGTCACTATTTCAAAAGTCATGGTATCAAATGAAAGCTTTTGTTATGAAGAATCTATAAGTGAAATAACAAAGCCTTATCCCTTATAGTTTAAAAGTAGGTCAAAGGTCAAGATCAAGGTCACTAGGTCAAAATTCATGATATCAAATAAAAGCTCTCATCATGAGGAATCTATATGTGAAATATCAAAGCCCTATCCCTTATAGTTTAAAAGTAGGTCAAAGGTCAAGGTCAAAATCACAAGGTCAAATGTCTTCGATTGAAACTTGTTATGATGAATGTCTGTATGAAATATTAAAGCCTTATCACTTATACTTGAAGAAATATTTACTTTAAGAACATCTTAACCAAAATATTACAATAAAGTTAAAGTTCAAACTAACGAATCAAAGTCAAGGTCGCTAGGTCAAATATCCTTGTATGGAAATGTAACACCTGTTATGGTGAATGACTGAATAAAATATGAAAGCCCTATAACTTATACTTGAAGAGATATTCGCTTGAAGAACTTCTTAACCAAATTCAATGTCAAGGTCACTTGGTCAAATGTCTCGGTATCAAAATGTAGTACTTGTTATGGTGAATGTATGTATGAAATATTAAAGCCCTATCACTTATATGTGAAAAAATATATGCTTTAAGAACTTCTTAACCAAAATATTACTATAATGTCAAAGTTCAAGGTCACTAGGTCATATGTCTTGGTAACAAAATGTAGTACTTGTTATGGTGAATGTATATATAAAATATGGAAGCCTTATCACTTATACTTGAAGAGCTATCTGCTTTAAGAACTTCTTAACCTGACGGATGGACAGACAGACAGACAGGGTATTTCCTATATACCCCCAAAAACTTCTTCATTCTTTGTTCAAATAACTTTATCTTCTCAATATCAATTTCCTTTTTAGCTCGCCGGGATGAAAAAGTCCTGAGAGCTAATGCCATACCCTCGGCATCGTTGTCGTCGTCCGTAGACAAAACTTTAACCTGGGCTATATCTCTTGAACTATAAGGGGTAGGGCTTTGATATTTCACATGTAGATACCTTGTGACGAGACCTTTTATTTGAGACCATGACCTTTGACCTAGTGATCTTGACCTTGGACTTTGACCTACTTTTCAAAAAACTTTAACCTGGTTTCTGACAAAAACCTGTATAGGCGAGCTATGTAATCTTTGATAACCCTATGTTTTAGTGTTATCCCAGTAATAAATTTCTTAAGTGTGACTCAATTAGTGTTATCCCAGTAATAAATTTCTTAAGTGTGACTCAATTTAAGCTTCTATCTATATAGAATGGATGGTAGCACAGGTCAAACTTTTTAACTTTTTACAATTTTATATCATTATATGAAATCAAATATGTATTAATAGACTTAACAAACATAACTTTGATTCTAGTCCAAATGCAATCTTGTATCCAATTCATAACCATTATGGTAGCAATTTTACTTAAGAGCTAGAGCTACATGTATTACAATGTAATTTGTCAAAAAATTATTAGAATATACTGACATAGTGGTTCAAGAATGCAGTGAATAAGTACAAATTTATCAGGCAGTATTTGATTTTTTAAACATCAACTATAAAATTCCCTGATTTTCTTCAATTTCCCTAATATTTCCCTGCAGGGAATTTTTATTTATCATTTTCCCCGAGTCTGTGGCCATCCTGCAAAAGGTTCCTGTATTTTTTTTACGCAAAGAATACAGACTAATCTGTTCCATTGCCCTATACCTACCCTTTCCACAGAGATCATTTTTCCGTGCAGCTCTGTACGATGGAGATTATGAATACACTTAGTGGCTTCTTCCGCTGATGACATGGTAACAAAACCATAGCAACGAGATCCAGGGCTCCTGGCATTGGTTACCACCTTAGCACCTACTACCTAATGGCAGAAATATACGAGACAAGATTATCAACTGTGATCAGCATCTACTACACATTGAATTTTTGCTGCTCAATAATATCAGAATCAAATTATGAAAAACAAAGAATTTTCAAAAGCAACTTTTGCACTTTCTATGGATAAAGACATTTTTTCTCACATGTTCCATTCTAAAAATTTCAGAAAGTTAGATGTACCTTTCCATATTTGCTGAAGATAGTTTTTAGATCAGTAGCTCTAGTTGATGAAGACAGACCGCTGACCCAAAGATTACGTCCAGTACTGCTCTTTCCTACAAGCAAATGAAATTTACATTGATTATTCTCTTAATGTGTGAGGCTGACCCTCAATCAACAACATTTTTCTTTTTACAAAGTCTCTTTACAATGTATTAATTCACACTTTCAGAAATTCATACAAAACCTCTGGCAAATAACATCATTTAATTGTCATGTATTGTGATGTCACATTTTTAAAGACTTTTCTTAAAGTTTCTTGAATTTATACAAGAAATAATAGCATTTGTCTGGAGTTTGTGGTAGGGTGAATTATTTCTATCACATTCGCTTTTGTCAACAAAAAATTAAGTATTTCATTCTATTTTGACCATGGCAATCTGCATTTCCAGAACTCATTATTAAATATCAGACATTTAACTTATATTTGTTAATTCAAAGCTAAGAAAGAGTACCTTTGTCATCTTTCTTTTCGTCTTTCTTTTCATCTTTCTTTTCTTCTTTACCTTTCTCCTCAGTTGAACTGCTATAAAAGTAGTAAAAGATGTTTTATATATTGTCCAATGAAAACACAGACAATCATGTTCAGAAAAAGCTGTAAGACTTGTTAGACAGATTATATAATTCTGCTACAAACCATTCAATTTCAAACTCTAAAATTAATGTAAGTTAACAAAACATGATCAAGGAGAAAGAAGATAGAGAGACAACAGAAAACGAAATGAAAATACACAGAAATGCTGATGACATCTTTATTACTTAGATAAGACAAATGATAAGCTATGATTTTGTTGTTCTGATGATGTATTTTGTTTGAACAAACTAGAAAAAAGATTCCGCAATGGTGATTGATAATATTGATTTTTGAATCCACGTGAATTCTTTCTTATGAATTTCACAAGTAATAATGAATTAATTGTGCATGTGTAAGTGATTTTCACTGCTGATTTCAAATCTTTTCCATCTCATTGCATAAATACATGCAAGGACAGATAAAGACTTCTCTTTGAGGTTCAGTTGAGAAAATGGAATTCTCTTCATCTCTGGCTAGGTACTGGGGATCATAAAGCTCTATTTATGTGAATGATGAGCGAATACAAACCAACCCCACCTTTTAGTGTCTGAAGCAGGTGCTTTCTCATTTTCGTCAGGTTTAGCAGTAGAAGAGGTGGATTTTTCAGGGTCAGGTGTTGACTCTGGTTCCCCTGACTTTTCCGAAGGTGCGGCATCCGTCTTTACTTCCTGGTCTGCAGGTTTATCCTTGTTGGCAGCACCCTCACCTTCCTTCGATTCTTCCGTTGTTTTACCTGCAGCCGCTGCTTCACTACCCTTACCTAATATGTCTGCATCTAGATCATTCTGCGTGTCATCTACGTGGACAACTAATGACTCATGGTCCTCGGTCTGTTGAGACATCGACGTATCATGCTTAATTTCTAACATATCATCAACGGTGAACGCATCAGGTGGTGTTTTGGCCGTGATAAGATCTGTGGTGGTGCTCCCAACCTCTGACCCAGTTTCACTCTTTGCAGATGTTCCCTCATCTGCTTTCTGAATACTTTTTGCTTCCTCCTCCACAATAACAACCTCGGTTTCATCCTTCTTTTCTGCGTCTGAAGTGACGTTTGATTCCACTTTCTCCATTGGCTCAGCCATTTCTATTTTCTCCTCGACTTTGGAGCTGCCCGAGTCTCCAGTGTTTGTTGTGACAGAAGATTCAACTGAGGCTAAAGAAATTCAATTTAAAACATTTGACTAACGGCAATGTATCATCTACAGACCTCATTTAGTCCTCCCATCTAAACACCAGTGGAACAAATATCTTACAATGTGTGAAATCTTCAAAAATTTTATAACCAAACTTAAATGTGACAATTTTCAATGGAGCAGGGGAATAAATGAGGCAATAGGCCAGGGACAATCATGATACAACCTGTTTCACATGTGGTCTATAACACAAATATCTGCAAAGATTATGCTCAGGGATATGTTAAAATGTCCAATGCCCTTCTCTATCAAACTGTCTGGTATTAATGGTCTATATAATCCAACAAAGTCATCTGCCGAAAATTTGGGTATGGTCACTGAAACTGGTGTAGCCTACATCTACATACACTGTCTGCTTTTACATCACACAAGAACTGAGAGTAATTTTACACTTCTGTCTTTAGTTTTGTTCTGCTTCCCAAGAATCGGCAAGAATCTCTTAGTCTTCAAGGATGGATTCTCAAGCTGATCATAATATACATGTATAATTCAGTCTGAGATTCTTCATATCACACGTCCTTACTTCAGTCCGAGATTCTTCATATCACACGTCCTTACTTCAGTCCGAGATTCTTCATTTCACACGTCCTTACTTCAGTCCAAGATTCAGCCTTTCACACATCCACAATAGGGTTAAGTCTAGATCTGCAGTGTTCTCAGTCTCGAATGTTCTCAGACTTGGATGTTCTCAGTCTCGATTGTTTTCAAGTCTTGTGCCACGGTAAACTTCAGCCATTCATAGCTTCTCATCACATATTTTCTACATATCCAGCATCGCACCATCTCATAGCACCATCTGGTAGTGCCAAAATATTATCCCTGAGCAGTTGCAGAGGTTAACATGCTTTCATTATATCAGGGCAGAATTAGGGTAGGGACAAGGACTGATGTTATAATAAGTAACACAACAACTATTTTGACAGCACTTGTACCTTGCTCAGTTTCCTTCACAGGTTCTTCACTCTTTTCTTTGTTCTGGTCCACTTGATTGTCTTCAGTGGTATCCATTTTCTCTTCTGTACTTGCCTGTAACAGAACATATTCATTAAAACAAACTGTTGATAATTTCAATTTTTAGAGCATTCTTGGAATTAATGATGTCTCAAGATATAAACAAGATGTGTTTGTAACACACCACTCTCCTGTCAGCAGCCATGTTTCTTATTTATTTTATGCAATGTCAAAGTCATATCTACCTTATCTAGGTAACAAAAGAGAGTCTTGTTACAAGGTATATACATCTAAAATGTAAAAGCCTTATATTTCACTCTTACAGAACCTATGTAATGCACAAGGTATAAAGAGTATGACGAACATGCAGACAGACAGGACAGAAATTATGCTGACTGAAAGTGCAAGATGGGAAGCATACAGTGTCTGTATCTCTAGTTTCTTTTGTTGATTTAATAGCTTCAATTGGGGTGAAGGGATTCTGGGGATTACAACTCTGCATATATCAAGAGGATTATCTCTTGAACAGGATTATGCTGATTTCTTTCTTTGAGCTGTAAAAATGTAATACTATTTGCTTTAGTCAAGCAACAACAAAACTCCAGACTTTGAGAATTGCAAATAAATGCAGTAAGTTGAAAAGTTGGAATGAAGAAAGAATGAGAACAAGGTGTTCAGTACCGTATTTATTTTGAAGAATTTCAACTATTTTCTTGCATTGCATGGTGTGAAGTTAAGGATGTTTCCTTTGCTTTTTGCAGGAAACACGAAAATTATGAGTCATAATTTATTGAGATATATTGGAAAACAACCTCTATACTGTATCAATGAAGTTATTACATAACAAGTCACATCAGCAATGTATTTCTTTTCACTAGATATGAATCCAAATTTACAAGCTGTCTCCTATTCAACCACGTGTATCAAGATGACTTTAAGCTGCATCGAGGAATAATCTTCCTTTTGTCTGGAGCCGTGAATATGTCTCAAGATGACAATGTAAAACCATTAATAGCCTCAAGATAAAACTCCATGCATAAATACCGTAACATGTGTTACTGAACAGAATACATCATTTTCATTATCATACATGTCTAACAGATGTATTATTTGTCAGTACAGCAATGTGAATATGTCATTATACTTAAGGAACTTGGCTTGGGTCTGTTGTATATTGCATTAAAGACTTTAATAATATCATGTCTATGATTGCACGTTCGGTCTGTTGTATATTGCATTAAAGACGTTGATAATATCATGTCTATTGCAATCATAGACAAGATATTATCAACGTCTTTGGTGCAATATACAACAGACCCAACATATATTGCACCAAAGACGTTGCTAATATCATGTCTATGATTGCATGTTGGGTCTGTTGTATATTGCAACAAAGATGTTGATAATATCATGTCTATTGCATTCATAGACAAGATATTATCAACGTCTTTGGTGCAATATACAACAGACCCAACGTATATTGCACCAAAGACGTTGATAATATCATGTCTATGATTGCACGTTGGGTCTGTTGTATATTGCATCAAAGACGTAGATAATATCATGTCTATGATTGCACGTTGGGTCTGTTGTATATTGCACCAAAGACGTTGATAATATCATGTCTATGATTGCACGTTGGGTCTGTTGTATATTGCATCAAAGACGTTGATAATATCATGTCTATGATTGCACACTGGGTCTGTTGTATATTGCATTAAAGACGTTGATAATATCATGTCTATGATTGCACACTGGGTCTGTTGTATATTGCATCAAAGACGTTGATAATATCATGTCTATGATTGCACGTTGGGTCTGTTGTATATTGCATCAAAGACATTGATAATATCATGTCTATGATTGCAAGTTGGGCTTCATTGTATTTATGATTATTTTGCATTAATCTGCTGATTTTACAAGTTAGTGTCAGACTTGCTGTATATTGTATTTTTATAAAACCTTAAATTAGCACAATTTACTTGACCTTAGAGGTGACTTTCACAATTTCACCTTAGATATTAAGCTCTCAATATTCCTGACATTCTCTGACAGTTTGGTGAAGGTGTGATACAATTAGAACCAAATACACGACCTCAAGGTTAACCTTCACCTTATCAGAGTTAAAGTGACCTTGACTTTGAAGGTAACTTTGAACTTCTAGGTGTTCATTATCAATATGATTGAGATTTTGTTCAAAGTTTTAGTAACTAATATTAAAGAACAAATGTACGATGACTGTCAGATTAAATTTTAAGTCGCTTTGCTTCTCAAGCAAGAACTCAAATGGTTACTCCCCAGGATAAGATAGTTTCTTTGACATGAAAGTTGTCATCTCTTTTATACTTACTCTGTCCTGTTCCATGTACATTTGTATATTATCCCTTACATATTACACTATGTATGTTAATCAAAAGCCACCCCTCTGAAAGGTTGATAATGTGAACTTGAATTCTATTATCACAAACTTGTACCTAGTCAAACCTAGTGCTGTTTACTTTTACACAGGTAGATATAAACAACCGTTTTCTACATTCCCAATGTAATCTTCCTTCATTCTCCAACTTATCACAGTAAAGTTTACTCTACAATATCTATTGTGATAGAAGTGTAATAATACGCATAAATCTTGGGCTGTTTAATTTCTTTATCTCATAACAACCTGTACTGATCTTCAAATCAGAGCAGGCTTTTCATTACCCCTTGTATTCTCAGGATTTGACAGATCATCCTTATAATATAGAATTTGTGATGAACATATTTGAGTCATGTTTTTTCATCTATTCCAGGTTGGTTTTTGTTTTGTGATCAGATAAACATTTCCTTATATCTCCATTTACATCTGGATTATATAATTTGCCATAGAAAAGCCTTTCAAACTTTTGCTGAATACACTAAGTGTGTTAAAAGTGAAACCAGAGTGTGAGAAAGTAGAGAATGTGTCAACAAGATCTGTATATTTAAAAACTAAGAGTCCCCTTCGGCGTTGCCGGTAGGGGACTAATAAAGGCTAAAGACTGAGTGTTATGGATGTATAACATTTATACAGAAGTTGTTGTCCTTTACATTTGGTTAGGATTATAGATCATTAAGCATCTTTAAAAGGGAATTTCATGATTTTAATGATATTCATAACCTTCTCATGTTACCTGTTGAGAAAGGGTGTTTTCATATAGACCTAACAAATACTTATTCAAAATCTGAACTTTTGTGTGGAGATATGCATAAATGCTGATCAGATTCAGAGCTTTTTTTTTAACATGACTTTATCCTTACCCGGTCCTGTACTTACACATAGTAGGATAAGACCTACATACAGGTCAATGTTTTGGCTGTTAAATTTGGCAGATGTTTTAAATCAAAATAATGATGGTAAAATGCATGAATGGAAAATTTGACACTTTTAAATATGGTAATTTTTTTTTAATTTACAAACAAAGCTAAAATTTCCATCATGCCAAAAATATCTGATACATGTATACGGTAATTCATCTCTACATCTTCAGTGATGTTACAGCTGGCCTCCTCCACTTTACTACCCTCCTATATCTTACTTACCATTTCCTCACACTTCCCTCTACCTCCATCTCCATATCTCCTGTGAAAGAAGAGCTAGCTTCCTCTACCTTACTGTCGTCCTCTATCATACTACATGTAGTAACTTACCATTCCACCCACACTGCCCTCTACCTCCATCTCCACATCTACTGTTATGGTAGAGCTGGCCTCCTCTACCTTACTGCCTTCCTCTACCTTATTACCCTCCTCCAGTTTACTACCATCCCCCTCCTTCACCTCCACCTGAATCACCTCAACATCATTGTCCTATAACAATAATTAACACCAAAATTGAGAGTTTTAATTTCACTACTATAAATGACAATTTTTGTTCCCATCGGATAAAATCTGGAGCTGGAACTCTCTGATATGTGAATATTTATCCTTTCCTTTAGTAATTCTATTTTGTATTTCTGCAAAGCTTTTCGTCTGTTTATTCAGTTAAATAATTTTTTTTTTCAAATTTATTACAGTATGCTGCCTACCTCTAGCATTTTCATATCTGCCTCACTCTCTTCTTCTAATACAGTACCGTCATCCTCTAATAACGCATCATCTAAACCATCGTCTTCTTCATCCTCACCGTCCTATAATTAAAGACAAGGGCTTATAGATGGGCTATGTCATGCTCTGATTACATTTCAAATTGAGAGGAACAGATACCATGAAATCCTCTTGAATCTTTCAATACCTATAAGCCTATATACGGAGAATTTAGGTATCCACATGACTAAATCGCATCAGTCAAATAATAAAGGAAAAGTATAAGTCTTGTTATTTGTAATGTAGCATTTTGACCCCCTTAAAAGATTAAGGAACACAAAAGTTTGTCCTACCCTCTACTTGCTTGTACCATACACCAAACCAACAACACCCCCCCCCCTTTTTTTTTACCCTTCTCTTAAACAAAGGAACACTTAACCAGAACAATCCATCCTTGTCCGAACAATATGGTATATTCCACGAGATCTAGGGTCTCTTCAGCTTTCCTCATCACAGCTAGCATATTGTATTAGTATATAACAAAATAGGGGACATTTAAGCTCGTGTGTAGAGTCAACTAACTGTAGCCTTATCACATTTCTCCATGTCGATACACATCGACTTTGTTTCCTTTGATGATCTGCCGTCCATAAAACAAAACTTGAAACTTTAAAATCGATCCAGTACAACGCAAGGATTCGGTGTTCAAACTTCAAAAAGCTGGAGTGTTTTTAAAGTAGTCTAACAATTATTAATCGCTCTGCAACATTAAACAGCCCATGCAGATCGTAACAGGAATCAATTTATTAAGATCAACAGTTCATAACTTGATCGACTTCCACCGACATGCCGTTAGACAAAATACGTCCGCTCCCTTTCATAGCCACCAAGGAAGTAGCTCCATCAACGTGCCGGATCAATATAGACTTATACGGTATCAAATGGCCCGATAAGCTCTTTTCACATCTATTTGACCGTTACAGATAGAACTTCAGTACGTGTACTGCATGACAGGGAACCTTTGTCAAACTTTATTTAATTCAGCCGTGCTGGGGATATAAAGTACAAAAATTGTATATCATTCCCGATTATCTACTCAAACTGCTGTCAAATTATGTAAAGAATTTCTCTCGATGAGAAATTTCAATTCGAATGAAGGACCGGGTCCGAATTATAATTATGTTGAATTATGTCTCAATGAAATTCCCCGAGATTGACTCTTTAACTACTTTTAAATTACATGTACTTGATAACTCAATTTACTAGTCATTATGAATTAGTATATATTTTTTTAACTTTGGTTTTATTTTGTTTTATTTGTTTTGATATCTTTTTTTTTTTTTTTTTGTTTACATGACTTTGCAAATATCCTACGACCATGTGCCAATTCCTCTCCAAGTCCCCCGGAACGGCAAGTGCTTTCACACGACCACGGAGCCTAAAATGGATCCAACAAATTAAAACTTAATTTACACTACATAATCATAGACATGTCGGTTCATATCTCAATCTCCAGTTTTACAATTAACTCAGGGTGTGGTCAGAAGTCTATTCGAGTTCGAAGTTTTATCACATTCACTTGAACAAATCAAACTTTTACGTATTCTATTCAAAATCAGTCGTTTATACGATATGATAAGATCTAGCGTGGTAATTTCGTTGCTGTACGTAGATCCATCTATACATTAGATGATTTCGCATGTCGGTGATCGGTACACGCCCTTGTTTATTTACCATCCGGGTAAGAACCCCGATCAGCGCTTTCTTTATTCCCTTCATGTTTATTCATGATAAGCAGGGCTTCATGCGATTATTCAAAAACCAAAAAAGAAATTTATAACGTGTACGAAGCTGAAAGAAGTCTATCAAATTCAAATCAATCAAGGTAGTTGCGAAGAAAAGTGTCCGATTACCTAGCGTGATTTTTGTACATAAATTATTTCATCCCAACACGAGGAAAATTGTTGAAATAAATAGCAAATCTAATTAAATGGGTGGTTTTTTTTTTTTGTTCGTTAACTAATTTCAATAATGAAGAGAAAAAATGTTGTCAATCTGTAACATAATATTTAAATGTAAAGGACGAAGATTATAATGCAAAGAAACCTCTATACATTATAGCATTTATTGGTTATGAAAGTTTTAGATCATGGACTTGCAGTTTTATAGTGTGCTCAAAGTTGTCATTTTCTAAATTTTTTTTTCGACAGTAATCTGCATTCTACTTTTGGTACTAATGTGATGAAATAGCTTGGGGTAACGTACGCCACGTCGACCAGATTACGTTTAAAGAACTCGTACCTCCTGCTATTGATCGGGTCATTAAATCAGTAAAATCGACAATCAACTGGCGAGCAAATGTGCAAAATATTGAATTCTAAAGGTCATAAGGTAAACAAAGGAGCTGCTGGATATAAACCATTTATCCATTATTTTGGTGTTACCGAATCAACAAAACTTGTGCAAAAAAGGAACTAACAATTTATTTCCAAAATTACTATAAACAAAGAATATGTATTTTAAAACTGGACCCCCCCCCCCTAATGACAAATTATAACCCCCCCCCCCCCCCCCGTGGGACGTTTTTTTGTCTAAATGGATTACAAATATAATTCATGACATAACATTTAATTGTTCACATTGAATACTCTCCTACAAGTTCTACATTCTAGATAAAATCGTTCAGAATGAAAATGTAGTACTTGGTACAATGTATGTTTTTTGTATTTTGTTTTGTTTTGTTTTTTTACATTTTCAGTACACAGACACACAAGTACATGTAACATATATTTGCATATAGCATTATACACATGACAAATTACATGTACTTCACACATGCAACACAGACAAGCATGACAGACACACAAGTTTCACCTCGACCCACCCACCCCTCCCATGTACAATGTACACATTTACACAAACATCCATTATAGACATAGAGAGTACAACATAGAGTACGCCTTTTATTCTCAATTCATACATACATACAGCATAAATAAAAAAAGTTCAATATATATATATGTATCAAAAAAAAAGAAAAAGAAGTTTAATTTATTAATACGGATAACCTACCTCATTTCTTAAAGAAGCTGTTACTCTCAAGTTTGCTTTTGAAAATGAATTTTTCTGCTTTTAAATATCTAATAAGACAATGTTTTGCTCCATCAAAAGTTGGCTTAGATTTTGATAACTTTTGCCTGTATATATAATTCTTTATTAAACATATTTTAGTATTATGCCTATAAGGTCAAAGATCAAGGTCAAGAGGTCAAATATCTTGGTTTACAAAATGCAATAAATGCAACACTTGTTATGGTGAATGTGTGTATGAAATATGAAAGCCCTATAACTTATACTTGAAGAAATATTTGCATTAAAAACTTATTCACCAAAATAAGATCAAAGCTCAAAGTCAAGGTCACTACTGTCCTGTTCATTAAATCCAGAGCACCCTGTTTTCCCAGTTTTCTCTGAAATATGATACTGTCAACTTCCAAAAAGATATCAATTTTATAGTACTCCTTTAGTCGTAACAGAAAATACCATTGTTTTGGCTGTACGTCAATTAAGTTAAAAACAGGACGGAAAACAAGAGCCCCAGGGGGCACAACGCTCACCTGATACCCATGCACGCTCTAACTGACATACTGCTATTGAATACTGATAGTGCCAGTACCGGGATTTTAGCCCACAACCTTTCTAAAAAGATTTTTGCCGGATGCAGAGAAGTTTTTTTTTTTTTTCAGACAACCTTTAAAAGTACAAACAAGAAAAAATAGTCACATTTCAAAACAATAACTTTTTTTAAGTCATATGCCCAACTAGTATAGTTGAATTATGCAACATCAAAAATAAAATCATATTGTAAAATCCCACTTAAATGCGCAGCAGAAAAAGAATAAAACAATGAAATGATTTCATAAATTAAGTTTATTTAAAACTGAACGACCATACCTTTCATTATTGATAGCTAGCATGCCAGAAATTATAAAGCCTGACAGGCTGTGTTTGTGAAACGAGAATGCCCCCGGCGGCATCTTTGTTAGTATAAACGCCATTTTCTGTTAAGTATGTGAGAGGTCAGGGTCAGCATAATATTGGTATCTATGGAAATATCTTGTCACAAGGAATACACATGTAAAATATGAAAGCCCTATCACTAACCAATCAAAAGTTATGCGCAATGTTTAAGTTTTTGAAAAGTACGTCAAAGGTCAAGGTTATGGTCACGAGGTCATAATTTTGGTATCAATGGAAAGGTATTGTCACAAGGAATACACATGTGAAATATGAAACCTCTATCACCAGCTTCCATTCAAAAGTTATGCCCAATGTTAAAGTTTTTCGGAAAACAGACAGACAAACAGACAGACGGACAGGCCAAAAACTATATGCTCCCAAATCTTTTATTCCAGGGGCATAAAAACAAAGATTTTTCGGTTTTGCCTTTATTCATATTAAAGTATACTGAAATCTAAGAATGCTTTTGAATAGTATTGATTTCATCTCAAATACATGAAACGTACAGTTAAAATCGTTTTAATCCAATATTTATCAATTCAAGTGAATTGTGCAGAAATTGGGCCAATTTGTTTTCCAAAAAGCAGTGTACGGTGTATCAAACCTCATGATCCAGAGGAAGAGATTACTCATTCGACGTTTCTTCAAGAAATCAGTCCGTGAATTACTTCATCTAAAAGAGTCTAAGACAGAGGAAATTCAAGCAAACTTTATACATGATAACAAGTATATGCAAGTGTTCCAAGTACATGAATGATAACCATTATGAAAGTGTTCCAAGTATAATGCACATTAAATAAAACACCGCTAAAGACGGTATGGCCGGATTGCAAAGTAAGTTTTTGTCACTAACTTGGTCAAGGTCAATACCGGTGGGTCAAATAATACAGCATAAATTGAAAGGTTTTGTCAGAGGCAACCTACATGTATAAAATAAAGTTTCTACTGCACAAAGTTCCATAGATTTTGCTTAAACCAGGAACTTAAACCAAAATCCTTAACTAGGTCAAAGTCCAAGGTCAAGGTCACTAGGTCAAATGTTACCGCATAAATTGAAAGGTCTTGTCAAGGGCAAGCTTCATGTATAATATAAAGTTTCTACTGCATATAGTTACTTAGATTTTGCTTTAACCAGAAACTTTAACCAAAATCTTTAACTAGGTCAAAGTCCAAGGTCAAGGTCACTAGGTCAAATGTCAAGGCATAAATTGAAAGGTCGTGTGATGGGCAAGCTTCATGTATAATATAAAGTTTCTACTGCATATAGTTACTTAGATTTTGCCTCAACCAGAAACTTTAACCAAAATCTTTAACTAGGTCAAAGTCCAAGGTCAAGGTCACTAGGTCAAATGTTACGGCATAAATTGAAAGGTCGTGTGATGGGCAAGCTTCATGTATAATATAAAGTTTCTACTGCATATAGTTACTTAGATTTTGCCTCAACCAGAAACTTTAACCAAAATCTTTAACTAGGTCAAAGTCCAAGGTAAAGGTCACTAGGTCAAATGTAACGGCATAAATTGAAAGGTCGTGTGATGGGCAAGCTTCATGTATAATATTAAGTTTCTACTACATATAGTTCCTTAGATTTTGCCTCAACCAGAAACTTTAACCAAAATCTTTAACTAGGTCAAAGTCCAAGGTAAAGGTCACTAGGTCAAATGTAACGGCATAAATTGAAAGGTCGTGTGATGGGCAAGCTTCATGTATAATATACAGTTTCTACTGCATATAGTTCCTTAGATTTTGCCTCAACCAGAAACTTGAACCAAAATGTTGATGGCAGACGGACGGACGGACAGACGGACGGACGGACGGACGGACGGACGGACGGACATCGTCAATCCATAGGCCGGAATTGCTTTGCAATCCGGCCAATAAAAATCTATTCCGTTTGCACTGTATCTCCTGAAATGTATCGCAGTACTAAAGGGTTGTGGAGGAATTAAACGGATCAAATCTAAAGTACAGCGACTTTGTTTACAGTTACAGTTATAGGTCAGAGACCACTAAAAAGGCGGCTCTGATTGGAGAAAAACCTGTAGGGTGAGGGGGCCTGTTATTTTAAATGTGACAGAAGATGTGATTGGCTATCAATTCTATTTTCTTTTGGTATATTGTTTGAATATTATATATATAGGTAAAAAATAAGTGCAATTAAAATGTCGATACCCGGATATTTCCCTAGCTCCCGATCCGCTAAAAGGGACGGGCGCGGGAAAATTTGAAAATTCTCTGCGGGGTACCTTGTGACGCAAATAGTGCGAAAAAGAGCAGGTCATGCTATATTTTTCAATTTAGTTTCGTATAAAGCTTGAATCAATGAACAAATCGGTATAAAACATGCATGGCCAGCAATGTTAGTATAGACGTTATAAGGCATTTCGTTAACATTACGGCCTATGGAAAATGATTTGGTTGTCTCTGACCTAGAAGGTGTAACTACAGTTAATCATTTCAGCAGGGAATCCCTTCCCTTTTGACTGGTGAACCGGGCTGAATAAAAGGTGTCACCTCATTGGTCATAACTATTGAAAATTTAAAATAGCACATTAAATCAATGTATGATTCCCTGCTGTCTGTAGAAATTGAGTTTTGAACATGATTTTGCCTTTTATGTAATCAATAGATCGATTTGAAAATATATAAAAATTAGCAAATTTTCAATTCGGAAGGAGGGGTCATTAAACAAGTGAATTTTGCAGAAAAGGTATGCATGACCCCCTTTTTTCTTTCGTTTTTATGCGTGCCAAAGATGTCCTAGGCCAAAAATATTCCTTAAAAATCTAAAAGTGGATATCTTGACAAAATTCTTTCACTTGTAGGGTACCATGCATGAGTACCTCATATCTACAAAATGTCATGACAATCTGAAGAGTGGTTATAGAAAAGAAGCAGAAAATGTATGAAAATTACCCCCCCCCCCCCTTCCTTTTTACATAAGAAAAAAATTCATAAAAAATCAAAAAAATAAAATTTAAGCCTAAAATACATATCAAAGCATTAAGTAAGTTAAATATGATAAATATGCAGTAAATGAGTGTGTAAAATCATACACTTATTGAGTTATTTAAAGAAATAGTGCAAAAATGTGCATTTCTGACTAAGTCCGAAAAGACGTCAAAAACGCGTCAAAAATTTGACTTCGAAGTGGAACCAAAAATAACAACACTTCTTAAGACATCTCTCTAGATCATCCTGATGCTTTCGGTTTGTCGATACATGCTTTGGTTCTGAAGAAGAAGTTTGTCATAGGAGGGTACCCCCCGTGACCTACTATTGGCTGTGGTGGCACCACCTGTTGACGGATCCGGACGAAAAACAACAACACTTGTAGGGGACCATGAGTACTTCATACCTACAAAGTTTCATCAAAATCCCTTCAGCCATTCTGGAGAAGTTTAAAATGTGAAAAGTTTACGACGACGACGACGGACGACAGACGCAACACTATGACAATAGCTCACTAGAGCCGTTGGCTCAGGTGAGCTAATAAAAAGTCTACGGGGATTTTCTATAGTAAAATCGCTGAAAATGCGTGACGTCAGGAGCTTTGACGTCACTGTTTACTATTGTTGACACGGAGAACAATATGGCGGCGGCTTGAAATTAACATGGAAATTTCCCGTAGACATTTTATTTTTCATATTGCGGTTTGCAGGCAGCTGTTAGGGTGAGTTGAAGTTAATATCCAGTTACGACTAAAGGAGGTCAATTCCCGGAAACTATAATAAATTCATAGGAAAATTCTGCAGATGACAGAATAAATCGCCAAAACAGGGTGCTCTGGATTTAGTGAACAGGACAGTAGGTCAAATGTCTTGGTATCAAAACGTAGCACTTGTTATGTTGAATGTATGTATGTAATACGAAAGTCCTATCAATTATATGTGAAGAGATATATGCTTTAAGAACTTCTTAACCAAAATATAACTATAAGGTCAAAGTTCAAGGTCAAGAGGTCAAATTTCTCTGTATCAAAATGTAATAGTTGTTATGGTAAATGTGTGCATGAAATATGAAAGCCCTATGACTTATACTTGAAGAGATATTCATATATAAATATAGCCGACTTATACATGAAGAGATATTCATATATAAATATAGCCAATATTTATTTTCTTGAAAAGTAGGTCAACTATCTAGGTAAAGGCCACTGGGTCAAACATTTTGGTATGTGTAGAAAGGTCTCGCCACAAGGAATACACATGTGAAATATCAAATCCCTATCACTTACCAATCAAAAGTTATGGGGTAGACAGAGGGACAGACGACAACAAAGTGATCCCCAAGTGTCACTATGCTTTGCAGGCCACACAAAACAACCGGGCTTGTATAGTCAAGTTTTTTATCTAAAGTAACGCATGATTTCCCACATGTGAAAAAAGAAATCCCTGCCTCAATGAGTCATTGAAGTAAGTCAGGCAGCATTATTATATCCTTGAAAACTTTTTTCACACCAAAGTCTTATAAGACAATCAATACTGTAGAAATCCTACAATCGGTGTGCTGTCTGACTTGCAGTAATCCAGCAATTCATAAGTAAAAATGTTGGTTTAGAAATTGCAACAGTATAAGTTACCACTAATGGTATTAGTACAGCCTATGAAGCATATTGGACAATGAAAATGACTGAGCAGATGTTATTTTTTAAACAAGAGGCCCAAGGGGTACATTGCTCACCTGATACACTGGAAATCTTACTGTAAATGTAGCTTATAACAATATTTCTGATCATAGCTTTATAAAGCAAATAAAAGCATTAAGCCAATGTTTGATAGAGTAACAGAAGAAATATAACAAATTCTACAAATTAATGATGGTCAGATGCAAGTTGCAAACAAGGTCATAGGTAGCACAGGCTTGCAATATAACCCTGCCATCAGCGCAATTATGCTACGCCATATTCACACAATGATAAAACCAGAGACGCCTCGCAAGTACAGCATGTCATCAATGTGACATCACTCAGATTTCTGACATAAGTCAAAGGCAGTGGTACACAAGTAACTTGTTTGAGTGTTTAGGGGTGAGTGTAAAGACAATGAAGGAAACGATTCTTATCTTGATGTAGAAAAAATCACAAGACTTACATCTAAAGACGGTAAGGTTCGATTTGTAGGTAGAATTTTGGATTTTACATCAGACTTCCCCGCTCAGCTGATTGTGTTGGTATTGCACAAAGAATCTCTGGTCTTGCATAGCTTTACATTGAAACAAAGGCATCACCTGTACATTGTCTACCTCATAAATGTATATAGATCAAATGTACCTAATGGGATATAGCTTGCAATACTTTTGGCCAAGTGTCTGTCTGCAAGAATCCTACATGCAAACAATAGGGAATGACAGCAAAGGTAGATTTCAAAGTGGAGAAAGTGTCAGTGTAATTTTGCTTGATAGCTACTTACACATGTACCTTCTCTTTCTTATTTCATTTATGTGTTTGTATGTGTGCATATTTTAGTGCAACCAAATTTGAGCGAAAACAGGGCCAAATTAGGTAAATGGACATTAAAAGTGTGATTTTTAATTAACACATTTGACCTATTCTCTCTTTTATAATCAATTTAGTGTAGTCCTGAATCAGTCTACTCTTAATGGCGTTATCTCCAGTTAAAATATGAATTCCAATAAACAGGTACACATACAGCAAATTGCATCTTCCAAAGTAGATTCAGTGTTATAGTAAGCCAAACAATGTGCGTTCACATGACAAACTCTGCTTATGCACACATGTGATTTACTAATCATTCAGGAATAAATAGCATTCCTCTTAAAGAAATTTAGTTAAGAAACTGTTTGGCAGCAAGCTCTTTCCTTGACGTTTGGCTACACATTGTAATCTTTCAATTTCCATAAAAATCCATTTGAAGATTTCCGGAAACAATTGTCTAAATGAAGCAAAATATATTCAAAGTTTAAGATCAGTAACTCAAGCAGATATTGTAATATGGCTACTGTAAACGGCGTTATATTCATGTGACCTTATTTTAGCCACAACTCCATGACAGATTAATTCGCACGACTTTAATTTCGCGAGCTCATCCTCTGATTTTTTTTTTTAGTTTCTTTTTTCTTCTAATGGAAAGGGAAAATAAGACGCTTTTGAATTTTGTCAAATTTGACCTACTTTTTATCTTTTGGACGGACTTTTTATTAGTGATGACTTTATTTTTGAGATCGATCAAGTAGCGAATTACGCCAAAATAAAGTCTTTGCTAATAAAAAGTAATTTACAGTATACCGTATATCAGGTAATTTTCGTGTAGGGTAAATTTCGCGAAAATGACTATAAAAAGGAGTGTCTTTTTTCGCTAAGTCTAATTTTCGCTAATCTATTAACAAGATCAAGAGTTAAGATCTGTGTCTTTTTTTTCGCTATGTCCATTTTTCGTGGTTTGATTATGCTTGCGAACCTAGCAAAAATTAGACACACACGAAAATTTCCCAATATACGGTATATCATGAAAGCCATCATGGTGGGTGTACCTTGAATATTTAAGAAATAACAACTAGCTAGCCGTGTTTTATTGTCCAGTAATTCCACGAGTCGCATGAACCAATCAAATTATTACTGAGCCGCAAACCAGCGAGGTGATAATTTTATTGGTTCAAGTGACGAGTGGAAATCACGGCTAGCTAGTTGTTATATCTATTCTAATATAGCACATGAATGGGTGGAGCTTAGCACACTGGAAGTTTGTTGGAGATTTTACACAAGGCGAGTTCTATGTTACATATTGGGAGAAAAATGCAAGTCATATTAGAATTTTTAATTATCTGGACCATCCATGGAGAAGTCCAAAATGTCTCAGCCAATCAGATATCATGGAAACATTTATGTTGAAGGATGTACCTTGAATATTTATCCATGACTTGAACCAACTTGGCCTAGTAAGGCGGGGGGGGGGGGGGGGGGGGGGGATCTTTTAAAGAAGTTTATAGCAAATCTAGATTTTCATACTACATAAAAAGAGGAAAGGACAGGTAAAAGTAAAACAGTCTACAAATGTATGCTCCATGCACTAAGTGCAAAAAAATCTTACTTTGTCTTTGCTGTTCACATTGTTTTTCTGGACTGAAAATTAATAAAATAGAAAGTGTAAATGATACATCAGTTTATTGTCTACACCACCATGTAGTGTACATGTAGTGTACAAGCAACAACAAAGGTCAGACAAGGGACAAATACATGTTGAATAAAGGCTGAATGAAAGAGTCTTTATATAATATAGATTACTTCAATATGGTTTGAACAAAGCAAATATAGACTTTATAATGTTATAATTCTACTTAAGAAATCATTAAACTGAATGAATACATGAACTGCGTTTGTGAGATATGGGTACTTTTTGAAGATTTCAACGTATTTTGCTTTGTTTTACCAACGGCAAACTATTTAATATACACATATATACACTTTCAACTACCGTATCTTCAAATAGTAACCTTGTCCTACATACAATTAATTGGTTTCTTCTTTTTACCATAGCAGTGTTTTGGGTTGTTCGTTTTGTTTTGTTTGGTTTTTTTTAAGCAAAATATAAGGTACCTGATTTCTTCACGACTGGTTTTTTAGCTGGAGAGTCTGTGGTTTCAAACAGATATTCAGCAGGATTTAATCCTTCATCTTCTAGAGCCTGAAAAATTTTAATTATTTCACTATAATAATCACAGATGTAAACTCACAGGATTTCATTGAGTTATCAAATCTTTCAATAATCCTTACCCTATCAGACTGTCACCCATAACTCCCTACTTTTTCTAAACATAGTGTAATCAAAGATTACAAAGCTCACCTCATGGCAGCATTCTATCATAACAGGAGTCAAAGAATACACAGTACCTGTCCTACTGAGAACCAACAAAAATGATACCACACAAAAACAAAATAGAAAAGGAAAGTAGAGTATTTCATTTATTGACCCAAATTTTGTCTGAATGGGTGTACTCTATTGATACCCAAATCTCCCTAACATATGCACTCAAGCAGAAAATGTAGGTCATGACCTACATTTGAATGTAGATTTGTGATCTACTCATAAAGATGCATAAACTGTGCAAGTTTGGGCTTCCTAGCACTTACAATAAAGGAATAAAACTTCTAAACATTGATACCTAAATCTTCCTAACATGTGCACTCAAGCGGAAAATATAGGTCATGACCTACATTTGAACATAGATTCGTGACCTACTCTTAAAGCGCATCATCTGTGCAAGTTTGAACTTTTTAGCACTTATAATAGAGAAATAAAACTTCTTAACATTGATACCCAAATCTTCCTAACATGTGCACTCAAGCAGAAAATATAGGTCATGACCTACATTTGAACTTAGATTCGTGACCTACTGTTAAAGACGCATCATCTGTGCAAGTTTGAACTTCCTAGCACTTACAATAGAGAAATAAAACTTCTTAACATTGATACCCAAATCTTCCTTACAAGTGCACTCAAGCAGAAAATATAGGTCATGACCTACATCTGAACGTAGATTCGTGATCTACTCTTAAAGACGCATCATCTGTGCAAGTTTGAACTTCCTAGCACTTATAATAGAGAAATAAAACTTCTTAACATTGATACCCAAATCTTCCTAACATGGGCACTCAAGCGGGACCTACATTTGAACGTAGATTCATGATCTACTCTTAAAGACGCATCATCTGTGCAAGTTTGAACTTTTTAGCACTTATAATAGAGAAATAAAACTTCTTAACATACTAGTGCGGACACCGACGCGGACGACAGGGTGATAGCATAAGCTCCCTCTCACTTTGTGAGGTGAGCTAAAAATGATGCTGTTTGTTGCAAAATAATGCAAAAATATATAATAAGCAAAAATTTTTAATATATTTCCTTTTCAAGCATGACTTGAGATGACTTGTCAGTGATGTCCAGAAACCTATGGGAGGAAAAAGGGAGGGAGTGAAAAGATGCCTTATCCCCATTCCCCAATAAAATAAAGATAAAATCAAAATTATTCCTCAATATTTTCCCCTCCACATTTGACCAACAGGTTAGATTTATATATTACAGCCAGATCAGTCTTTCTCTTTTTGGCACAGGCACTATATCAAATGAGAAATGAGTGCCTTTCTCCGAATATGTAAATTGTATTGTCATGGTGGGTAATTTTGCAACGCAGAACATTTCTATATTTTTGTGCCAAATAGATAATCAATAACAAAAAGAGAAATGTGATGTAGTGTAAGAATGTCGTAACTATGAGTTGCACCCAAAATAAGGTGAATATTAGCTTTTTTTAAAATGCACAAACACGATCAGCATTCTACTTTCACTCTCATCTACTGGTACATGAATAATGCCTATCGTTTTTCAGCTTTATAAAAAGATATTACTTCTCTTATTCTGGATAAAACTCATACATGTAGCTAAGACATCCTTACACTGCATCACATTCCCCTTTTTGTGATAAATAATCTGAATTACACAATCTGTATTTTTGGGCCGCAATACCCAGCCCTAACAGAGAGTATGTCATATCCTGTGGTTTATAGCAAAAAAACATGACAAGAGACAATCATGATTCTACTTTCATTTCGTCAGTGCTTAACCAAAACATTCTAAAAATAGAAAAGGGGAATACTGCTGTTAAAAGACGAACTTACAATCAAATCTAATGAAACAAGGACTCTGATTGGCTGAGCGGACATTCAGGTAAGTCTTCAGCCAATCAGAGTCCTTGTTTCATTAGAGGTTTGGGCAGGAAAAATGGCTGCAAGACGACAAGTGCAAGCGACAAGAGCCGAAAAAGTTAAAAGTAGAGTTGTTTGCAGTGTTTTGTAAAAAAAACAGGTACGTGGATCATTTCTAATAATGATTTAGAGTTTACTACTGTATCGATCGTGCTTGCAGTGCTGACTGTGTGACAATGCCAAATCAGAATGTTACCAGGAAAAGGTCGACCTAGAAAAAAAAATAAAATAATTGGCTTTTCACGAACGACCAACACACTTTAGAGTAGGGCTGAGTATCGCAGGTCAAATGTGTATTGCGATATATTGCGATATTTGGAAAAATATTGCGATATATATTGCAATATTTTTATACGGTAACATCAAGAGTCTTTATGGTGTTTTTTTTTTTCCTACCTCAATTTTCCTTTCAAAATTTTATTTTAAAATCTGAAAATGTCTTCATCATGATATAATTACGGAAGCACACGTGCAGACAAATTTGACCAATCATACGTACATGCATGAATATCCAGTTGAAAAAAATAATATCCATCCAGTTATTTTAAGCAATTAATATGATAATTCTGCTGAGACATTGGCGGACACTCGCGGACAGACAGTGCAAAAAGTCGTTAGGAAACTTAAAATGACACCACTATATTGTACGTTTAAACAATCATAACTAAATATATACATGTACTATAAACAAAATATAAGAATCAAGCTAACATGATAAAGTCTTTCTTGCAAATTAGTATACCAATGTGCAGTGTGTTGCGGAACGTTTCTAAAGGTCGAAGAAACGTTGTTTTACCTATTTCTTGAAATCTATTTTGCTGTGTAGCATAAAAAGGACACCTCGTCATGTTTAAAAGTGGCTAGTCAGAAAATTGCAGAACTGATCGCTTTCGCCCATAAGTTTCAAAGAAACAACATAAAAATATGAAGATAAATAATATCGTCAAAAACCGGTTTTTGAAAACAAATACCGTGGTACGTATTGCGAAGCCTCTTATCGCGATATACCGGTACCGCGATAAAACCGCTCAGCCCTACTTTAGAGCGACTTCTTCTTCTTCTTCCTTCACGGAGCTGACTCAAACTGAGTGATAATACTCCGGCGCATGGTAGGCTAAAAGCTAAAACTTCCAGTATTTACAATTAAAAAAGATAAAAGCCCTGGTGTTTACATAGTGCTGATGAGGCCAGTCAAGCTGATGGTGAGTAGTGCATGCCTGAAGCTGTCAATGGATGGCTGGTTACGTTTGTCCAGTGGTATGGAGTTCCATGTGATGATGGTTCTTGGTAGGAATGAATATTTGTAAACATCCACTCTGGTAATGATGTGCCTGATGTTGTTGGCTACAGCGCTTCTTGTTCTGGTGTTACTTACATGGATGTAATGATGGAGTGGAATCTCTAACAAGCTGTTCATGATTTTATAGAACATGACAGCTCTGTTCCTGGCTCTTCGCACTTCTAGGGTGTCCCATGCTAGGTGTTGCAACATGCCGGTGACACATCCTGGCTCTCTACTGGTATAGTCACCAGTGGCGAATCTAGCGGCTTGCCGCTGAACCTGTTCCAGGGTGTTGATCTGCTGGATGGTGTAGGGGTCCCATACGGAGGATGCGTACTCCAGTACTGACCATGCTATGTTCAGATGTTGTTTGCATAGCAGACATCGCGAAAGTTTTTACAACTTACCAGACATTCTTGAATTTTTGTAGAAATTAAAACATGTTTATTAAGAAAAAGTTGAAAAATAATATCAGACCAAAGCAAATTTTACCAGGTTTGCGCCAGTATTAAGGTAGATATATTGATCACAAAGCAAGTAACTGTCCAAACTTTTACTGGAGGAATAATCAAACATATGAACAACCAACAAAACCCAAAACGGATAAATGTTACATCCGGAATCATAATATACATATTGGCGCTACCACTTTTTCTTTCTTTTATACATGGTCTAGCCACTATCACTGGGTAGACTGCCCTCAAGTGGAAGGGTTTATTCTGCCCTTTTACAATATAATGAGGATTATGTTTCAAAAGAAAACTTTAAATCAATCTCTTTGACTAAATTATGAATGATAATTAACATGAAAAGATTGCATACATACATGCCACCTTCACAGGGTAGACTGTCCTCCGGTGTTTATATAATGGGATTATTCTGCCCATTTTTACCACATTAAGAATAAAAAACAACACCAAAAATGCAACACTTAAAGGTAACAACAATGAGTTATATAAACTTTGTGAGGATAATGAACTAAACTTAAGAGGGTATGAGCGTGAACAAATCAAACGTAAATCGTATCGATGTCGTAAAGAAAACAAAATCTGAAAACTTACTGAACAATAGTTGAATATACCTCTAGATAAAAGAGCAATGCATTTAGAATGACGAGCAATATATATCCTTGTTTACATCTAAAATACGCTTCTATCACGACATCGATTTACCCTTGGCATATAGGTACGTCATCAACGGGAGTTTATTTGACGTCACACTGAATTATGACGTTGTAATATTTTTCCGGGAATTATTATGAAAGCGCTTTGTGCTTGTTCTTTAGAAGTCCGGTAGTTTGTCTTATTTTATGCCATGAAAACTTTACGGAGCGGAATAATTTGATTGCGATTGAATTGGGTAAGTTAATACTTCAAATTTATTCTTGCAAAAAAAGACACAAATAAATTCAAAAGAATAATTGTATTTAAAAGTACAAGTTGACGACGCGGCGTTACTGACCACGTAATTTACCTCAAATATTGAAAACATGTAAAACTAATATAAAGTAGTTTTCTTTCATTTACAAAAGGTATGTGTTATAATGATTTAGCTAGAATTTATATCACCGTTCACGTGGCCTATTGATTAGAAGTTGTAATAAGTGAGCATGACGACCGACTGTCAAATCATCAAAAGGATCAAAGATCACGTTCATGTACGTTGTAAAATAAATGGATCCGTAGGACTCCGTAAACACACTTCCCATTGTACGCACTGTTGAAAAGGGAATTATTCTGTTTCAATTTTACTAATCTATGATATAACAACATTCATTGAAGAGAACATGTGCAGGAGATCAATACGGAAGACAGGGTGTGCGTTTACTACCTTTCGGAATTCCTATCATACCGACACCCCCCCCTCCCCTTCTAATCCCAACACTTAGTAAAATGAAACTAGAAATGTGCCTCAGCTAACTTTAGATAAATTATTTCAAAGCAAACTTATCAAGAGATTAAGATCATTCGTGTAAGTTGCTTCATTTTTTTTAAATCTGGTACAATTTGTACAAAAGTCAAAACTACATGTACATGAATAAATAGATACGTGTACAGATGCCGCAAAATCAATTTTGAGAGAAATGATATACAGAAGAAGCATACAGATAGGAATCTAAAACATCAATTTTTTTCTCATTCACTGAGATTAACAGTATACAATATCGCCGATCGCGAGCATTACCTAAAGTGAGCGTCACGATGTGCGCTACGTCACGTTACGTTGTCGGTGCTTAAAAGTGCTAAGTGTTGGGAAAATGAATAAGAAATTGATCAGAATATGACTCAAATTTTTAGTCTGAAGTCCAGATTATAAGAAATCTCAGATAAAATGTATAGATATATAACAACTTACCATTTTCAATCATAAACAACGGATTTATTATATCCAGAGGCTTGGTCAGAGGAATTCTAAGCTAAATATCTTTAAAACGGCTACACTCTTTTTTCTGTAAATTATTTTTTTATCTTTAGCATGTATCACTAGATGATAAAAGAAACATTTTATCAAAATTCTATTATGCCAACTACTTCGAAAATAAATGTTTTTAATCTTTTCATACAATTTTTACTGTCAAAAATGGGAAGAAATAAATGCCCTTCTCCAGCATGGTTACCATGGCAACAAAAATATTTTTTCGAAAATGATAAATTTACTTCATTTGCTACGTCAATGGATAAAAATTACTTCGTACTGTGTTACGTTGATTTTTGAAATAAAGTCCAAAGTTGGGACCTTGTTTTAGAAAAAAATGTGAAGAGTTACCTCCCTTTTTTGTCGGTATATAGGGGACAAATGGCTACACTCTTTTTTTCATGAAATATTGCAATCGATGAAGGAAGGGATATTCTTTTATATGTAGACAATTATTTTCAATTTCTATTATTCCCTGAAAATGCGGTTCACACTCATACCTCCTTAAGGTCACTTAATAATCTAACACATAGTCATTCAACCATCTGGGTGGTTTACGGTTTCGAGTGGATTGTCTAGTTTCCTCACTCTGATCGGGATGATGATCATTGAACGTACACTCCCTTTCCGAAAGAGGATTCCCAATGACAGACGGGATCGACGGCAGAAAAGGTGGAGGTGGCGGAAGTGTCGGCAGTTGTGCAGGCGGAAGTGTCGGCACATGTGCAAGCGGAAGTGTCGGCGGATGTGCAGGCGGAAGTGTCGGCGGATGTGTCGGCGGATGTGCAGGCGGAAGTGTCGGCGGTTGAGGTATCTCTTGGTGATCCTCATCACTTTCTTCCTCGGACTCCGTGGAATAGGAAGAGATGTGTGCAGACGGACGGTCTGGCTTTTTGATATTAGATGGTACAATGTAACACTCAGAGTCCTTCACGCGATATGAGGTGCGACGTAATTGGGACCCAGTAAATTTACGAATGTCCCTCCAAGGTCCATCACACGCAACAACGAGATATCGGTCCCTCCCTTTTAACTTATTGCGATCACATTCCAGGTACACAAGGTCACCAACGGAAGTATTTGGTGGTATCGCGACACGGCCAGAAGGGTTTTTTGATTTCTCGCTATAAGAGTGATTTATCAATTTCGCGTCATGCTGCTGCAAGATAAGTTGTCGATCTTCTAAGGGTAGCTGTTTCTGAGAAAATTGGTCCCTTTGGGTGAACATTTCCCTAGACGATAATCCACGACCTCTTATACGAGAGTTCAAGCGAGCAGTTGCGAGTGCGAGTTTGAGGGCAGTAACGGAGCGGCTTGAGGGGTCGCTGCGCAATATCTCCTCCTCTAACTCCTGTATTGCCCGTTCTGCTACTGGGTTTTTGTTTTTGTTTTTAATTCTGCCAATTTCAATCACGAGGCGTTGTTGTTTCATGAGCTGATCGTCGATTAATGCAGTAAATCCTGGCGCAGGGTCGGTTCTGATAACGGAAAAGGGGCCATCCAGAGGTCTCATTTCAATGCACAATTTGATAAGACCTTCTCGGAGTGAGTCATGACGTTCTGATTCGATCAACGTACTAGCAGTGAATGACGTAACGTATTCCCTGACAACAAGTATGAGTTGGCGTTCCCTGCGCATTACATCTGCTGCAAACTGATATCCAACTCCCGCGGGAGGATCAGATGAGCTCTGCGGTTGTAAAACGTGCGGTGCCTTAAGCAACGATGCACATGTATGACATCCAGCAGTAACTGTCTCTATTGCCTTGTCCATGTCTAAGGCATAGAAATATCTGCTGACAACAGACTTTAGTTGGTGAGTAGATGGATGACTGAGCTTGATGTGTAAAGAGGTTAGAAGGCCTTCTAGCACATTTCTTGGTACAACAATGAGCTCCCGCGATGGCATAAATGGGATGTCGCGTTTCACAATGAGGATACCATCCTTTGCTATTGATGCAACCTGAAGATACCGTTTCACATCCTTCACATCGGTGAGTTTTTTTGAAGGGCGAGTCCCTTGCTTAAGGTGTGCGGCAGTACGTCGAAGGTCTGAGCATTCTGTCTGGATAGCATTCCAGGCAGACCTAGTAGTGAATGGAAGTCTTACGGACTCGTTTAGAATATCTTCAACTGATATTCGTTGAACAACGGAGTTTTCGGTAGTGCTTACGAATGTGCATATTTGACAAGTTGGATGAGTGCATTCGGGCGCATTACGGCTTGCGAAGTCTGATGGTAATATGGATTGTCCTGCAACATGGCGAATTGAGACGCAATACCGACTAGCAGTCGATAAGAACGTTGTTACGCGCGGACTTGCGGAAAATTCCCCACGACAAAGCTTTTCAAATGCCTGGACACACGGTTTGCTGTCTGTTAATACTGCAGCATTTGAAGAGGCTTGGATTATGTACGGGCTAAAGTGCTTGATAGAGGCCGCTATTGAAAGAGCCTCGATTTCACATGGTAGCCACATGTTTTGGTTCTTCCGTAACTTCGCACTGAAAAATCCCGCTAACTTAATAGTGCCATTCCTGTTGATATACAAGGTGGCTCCAATGCCACTCAGCCTTAAGGCACCATCTGTAACAATCCATAATTGATCATCTGGACGAGGGAGCGTTATAGCCTTGTGTGAATTTAGCGCCAGTTGCGCTTGTCGAAATGAAGCGGACAGCTCATCAGTCCATACGAGCTTGTCCTTGGAGTCATGACCAGCAGTCATATCATCGAGAGGTGCGAGGAAATGTGAGCAATCTGGTACTACTCTGCTGAGAACTTTATATGCACCAATAAATGAACGAAGTCCAGCTACGGTTGTGGGTATCTGACAAGACGAAAGAGTTGAAATTCGGTGTTTGTTTGCACGAATTGTTCCTTGGCGCCACACCCATCCTAATATTGTAGCTTCTTTCGGGGCGATTACTGTTTTTGATGCTGATAGATTAAGATCACAGCGGCGAAGTGCTTTTAGAACCCTATCCAAGTTCCGTAGCAGCTCTTCTGGTGTGCTGCCTCCACAGTACAAATCATCAGCAACCTTAGCCACAATGCCTTCTTGAACAAGGTCACCCAGTACGCGACATGTGAGCTCCTCTAATGCTACCTCCGAACCAGGCATGCCCATAGCCGATCGTACGTACACACGGACACCTCTGAAAGGGGTGACAACACCACAATACTTCATCGAGTCGTTTGACAAAGGAATCTGATAGAATGATTTTGTAAGATCAGAAATAGCTATGTACTTCCACTGGGCTATTTTCCGCAAAGTTGAGTCCACATCCGGCATTAAAGAAGGTTGTGGCTTTGTATATCTACCAACGTCTGCGAAGGCAGTGACAAGGCGGAAGTCACCAGTCGGTTTTTTTACCAAAAACGATGGGTTCACATACTCTACATTTACATTAATGTCCTCGGGCTTACGGAACACTCCCATTGCCTCAAGCTCATCAAACTTGTCTTGAAGCATATCAAGGTTATTTTTTGAGTACTGTGGTATTCGACCTCTCCGTTGAGGAGGTTGAACGGGGCCCATGTTCACTCTTGACTTAAATGGTCCAGCAGCTCCGTTGTACCCCTTAAATTTCGGGTTAAACACACCATCATGTTCGTGTAAGAGATCATGAAATTTGGATTTCATGTCCTTGGAAAGAACATTGTCGGGATCAACGCGCACATTTTGCGAAAACTTCGTATTCGGGAGTTTCTCACTAAATTCGGATACTCTGGCAGTGTTATTCACATTGTCTGGTACAAATGTTGGCCTAAGTGTTCCAATATGGGCATTACGTTTGATTGTTTGCGGTTCCGATGAGAGATTGGGTATACGTATACGTCCAGCAATGCTGTTTAGCAATGTGGGAGCTGGCCATGTGTGATTTTGACTGCTATCAGTCTGCTCAAGTGATATGATGTCATCATCTGATACGGAGAAGTCCTCTGGGACTTTAAGCTCTAAGAACTCACCAGGCCAAATGGTGGTTGTTTCCGACACGGATGCCCTGAGAACCTGGGCACGTCTTGCTACGGTTACGTGAGAGGCTACAGAATTAAGACCGTAAGTGTAAGTGTATTCTTCACCTATTATAATCTGTTGTTTTGAGGGTCTTAAGGAAATGTCATTTCTCTCCATAAACGGTATGCCAGCCAAAACATCACTGTCTAGATTCTCAACGACTAAGCCTTCAAAAACCAAGGTGTGGTTTTCATGAGTGAATATAGTATTAGTCTCGCCAATCACATGTAATGGGGAGGAGCCGTCAGCTTGGTGAGCGGACTGAACAGTACTCTTAATTTGTAATCCAAGCGTCTTAGCTACTGAGGCCTTAATCATATTTCCTGTAGCTCCGCTATCTACGGTCAAACGAACGGTATGATGACGAGAGAAAACATCTAAATAAGGTGATTGTCGAATCTGTACTCTGTTTATAGCAGAATTACACGTCAATGGTTCGACACTCTGATCTGCTGTAGTTTGATCCTCGTAATCGCTTTCATCCGTGGCCATAATTTGACGAGCTTTTGCTAAGTACATTTTGTCTTGATTAGGTAAGTATAAACATTTACTTAAAACATAGGTAATCACAGATTACAAAGCTCACCTCGTGACAGCAAAATTCAATTCAAACATATTTCTTAGTACATGTATATTGGCTTTTAAAGGCAAAACCACTCGAGCAGAAAAAGTAGGTCAAGGTCATTTTATGAAAGTTTGATCAAAGATACATCCAATATGCAAGTTTGGTACATGTATCACTTATACTTTGCTCAATATTGGCTTTATAGAGTAAAATCACTCAAGTGGAAAAAGTAGGTCAAGATCATTTTATGAAAGATTGATCAAAGATACATCCAATATGCAAGTTTGGTACATGTATCACTTATACTTTGCTCAATATTGGCTTTTAAAGGCAAAATCACTCAAGCGGAAAAAGTAGGTCAAGGTCATTTTATGAAAGATTGATCAAAGATACATCCAATATGCAAGTTTGGTACATGTATCACTTATACTTTGCTCAATATTGGCTTTTAAAGGCAAAATCACTCAAGCGGAAAAAGTAGGTCAAGGTCATTTTATGAAAGTTTGATCAAAGATACATCCAATATGCAAGTTTGGTACATGTATCACTTATACTTTGCTCAATATTGGCTTTTAAAGGCAAAATCACTCAAGCGGAAAAAGTAGGTCGAGGTCATTTTATGAAAGTTTGATCAAAGATACATCTAATATGCAAGTTTGGAACATCTAGCACTTATACTTTGCTCAATATTGGCTTTTAAAGGCAAAATCACTCAAGCGGAAAAAGTAGGTCAAGGTCATTTTATGAAAGTTTGATCAAAGATACATCCAATATGCAAGTTTGGTACATGTAGCACTTATACTTTGCTCAATATTGGCTTTTAAACGCGAAATCACTCAAGTAGAAAAAGTAGGTCAGATGCTGCATCCGATGCATGGGTCCATCTCAGCATCCAAAGATGAATCACTTGTGCAAGTTTGGTTACTGTAGCATTAGTACTTTGTCAGATACTGAGCTACCCCAAACTTCTTATCCAAATCACTCAAGCGTAAAATGTAGGTCAGATGCTGCATACAGTGCATGGGTTCACCTCAGCATCCAAAGATGAATCACTCATGCAAGTTTGGTTACTGTAGCATCAGTACTTTGTCAGATACTGAGCTACCCCAAACTTCTTAACCAAGTCACTCAAGCGGAAAATGTAGGTCAGATGCTGTATCCGATGCATGGGTTCACCTCAGCATCCAAAGATGAATCACTTGTGCAAGTTTGGTTACTGTAGCATCAGTACTTTGTCAGATACTGAGCTACCCCAACTTCTTAACCAAGTCACTCAAGCGGAAAATGTAGGTCAGATGCTGCATCCGATGCATGGGTTCACCTCAGCATCCAAAGATGAATCACTTGTGCCAGTTTGGTTACTGTAGCATTAGTATTTTGTCAGATACTGAGCTACCCCAAACTTCTTAACCAAGTCACTCAAGCGGAAAATGTAGGTCAGATGCTGCATCCCATGCATGGGTTCACCTCAGCATCCAAAGATGAATCGATTGTGCAAGTTTGGTTACTGTAGCATCGGTACTTTGTCAGATACTGAGCTACCCCAAACTTCTTAACCAAGTCACTCAAGCGGAAAATGTAGGTCAGATGCTGCATACGATGCATGGGTTCACCTCAGCATCCAAAGATGAATCACTTGTGCCAGTTTGGTTACTGTAGCATTAGTACTTTGTCAGATACTGAGCTACCCCAAACTTCTTAACCAAGTCACTCAAGCAGAAAATGTAGGTCAGATGCTGCATCCGATGCATGGGTTCACCTCAGCATCCAAAGATGAATCACTTGTGCCAGTTTGGTTACTGTAGCATTAGTACTTTGTCAGATACTGAGCTACCCCAAACTTCTTAACCGGACGCGGACGCGGACACGGACGCGGACGCGGACGCGGACGCGGACGCGGACGCGGACACGTGGGGTTATAGCATAAGCTCACTCAACTTCGTCGAGGTGAGCTAATATAAAATGCTGATCTGGTCTCTTGGCTGCCTTGCATAACGGACACGACTTAACTGGACGAGAAGCAGATCTATTGCTGTTCTTAGGCATGTAAGTAATAGCGGTGCGCATTGCCTTGGCCTCCTCGCATGATCTGAGTTCGTCGAGTAGAGAAGACATGGCCTGCGATATTTCAGGCTTGATGGAGGCAAGTGTACGAGATCTAAGCTCGGTGCCGTATCGTTGCTTAACTAGTTGAGGTAATTCTGGATTAATGAGACGCAGCCATGTTAGGACAGCCATATTTTCAAGTGAGGGGGAGAGCTCCTCATCCTCAAGAATGTTTTCACCGTGATGTGTTATATTGGCACCTTGTTTTAGCATATTGTCTTCAATAAACGCCATTATTCGCTGAAACAAGTCCTCTGGTCTTTCACTAGGCTCTAATTTGATAGCGGCAAAATCAAGGAAGTGGGCGCCAGTGGTCTGAAAACCAAAATGTAACCTTATTGTCTGCCAAATATTTTCCATAGACATAGAGTTCTTGACTATGGTCGAGCGTGAAATGATCGGGCAGTAATTCGCAATCTGTCCCAGCATTAATTCAAGCCTTTGAACTTTTTGAGCTGCAGTTTGTCGCTGGGCCTCTGGTATGCCTTCACCATCATTTGCGAAACCACGATTTGGATTTGCCCTTGTCCTCTTACCCCACTGGGCTCCCTCTGTTAGGAATTGTGTGAAATTTTGGTCTAGGGACAGTGTGTACACAATGTTTTGCCTCCAGTTTTCAAACGAATTAATTGTTTCAGTCTTTGATAAACACCACTGTTTCGGTGCTCTATGTGTGTTAGCCATGATGGTTAGTTAGTATTTCGTACGTTTGGCCGTAGGAGGATAATTAAAGGATTAGACTATGTGCAATAGTTTGTCATCACACGTGTTACTTGCGACCTGGGTCAGATTATCTGACGCTGTGACTGGAACTTTGTTTCGTATCTAGGTTTACCAACTTGCGGTTGATAATTGTAATCAACGACAGACGTAGGACGAGATCCTGCTGCCACCACGCCAGTATTAAGGTAGATATATTGATCACAAAGCAAGTAACTGTCCAAACTTTTACTGGAGGAATAATCAAACATATGAACAACCAACAAAACCCAAAACGGATAAATGTTACATCCGGAATCATAATATACATATTGGCGTTGTCTGGTAATTAAGTCTGGTGACTTTTGGATTGTCTGGCATAGATGAATTATTTCAATTTTAGAGATATGTGTCTTGAAACCAAGAACGGTTCAATAAATTAAGAAAATTGAATTTTCTCTGACATCTAGGTCTGTGAACGTCTAAGTTCAAGACCTTAAAATCTTTAAAGAAGGGGGAAGGGGGGGTTGTGTCTGCAACCTGTGGTCTGACTATCACCCGGACAGCCGGGGTTCGACTCCCAGACCCGGCACCTAGACTTTTTCATAACCCAGTTGCTACATTTGTTATATGGCAAGCCAATGTGGACAAAAGTAGGTATTTTCTAATATTTTTGTACATTGGCTTGCCAGTGTTAGCATTTATTTGGACCTGAATCTGTTGATACGCGCACACGCCTTTCGCAAGGCAACATTTAAAAAATAATACACTTATTGCGTGTCAAACCTTTTGTAATCTTTCAGTCAACACGGCTTTGACACCATTCTTATCAAGACCTCTTTTTTCAAGTTCTTGACGCAGGTCAACAACACGTAAATCGGCTAGTTTCTTCGCTTGCCCTTCCGAAGCCATGTTTTCATTGAACTCCCCGGATGTAATTTCCTTCTCATTCCTCGTGGTTGGTCACGTGACGATGAATGCAGCAGGAAGGCAATATCCGATACAAAGGGGTCGGGGTTGGGTCCCTTATTACCATTAAAACAAAAAGATAGTCAGAATTGTCACGATCTCCAGCCTAAGGTGGTCGAGGAGCACTGCATCAAATGGGTTTTTTTTTTTTTTTATACTTTTACTAGTATCAGTGTTCTTGCATGAATGGATTACAGTTCATGAATGCGGAGTACTTTAGCAGTGGCGGATTCAGGGGGTGCGAAAGCCCCCCCCCCCGGCACTGACCCAAAAAATTCCAAAAACGGGTATATTTTGGCCAATTTTCAGTCAAAATCGGAAAAATTCACCCCTTGACCACCCCGGCAAAAGGGGGGGGGGGGGGGGGCTGGATCCGCCACTGTTTAGGAAGTACTTAGAATTATATAGATAGATTTATTCAGGTAAAAATCAGAACATGATACAGGATAAAAACACAGAACAAATTGAAGGCAATGTATTCAATGAATTTTTCAAGTTGAGTAATATTTACTTGTATGAGTAGTCATCAATTGTTGATGGTTCAGCATACCATGTAGATGTAGATAACAGATCTATACAAACAAACTTTACCACATAGGCTTTGGACACTTGATAATATTTATGACAAATAAAATTAATATTAAAATAAATATATCACATATTGCATTACAGTTCATAGCTAATAATAACTGACCCAAAATTTTCCAAAAACAGGTATTTGGTTCATTTTCAGTAAAAATCGGCAAAATTCGCCCCTTGACCCCCCCCCCCCCCCCCGGCAAAGGGGGCGCTGGATCCACCACTGCTTTTCTTCCTAGAAAGTATATTTCACAGGAAAACCACATTATAATTTGGACTAGTTTCTATATGTTTCACAGATATTACTGACTTTAACCATGGATGACCCATTTTAAGCATAAATGCTTATTTCCAATGGGGTCCATTGGTAATTACATGTAAGCAGGGGTCGAGAAGATTAAAAAAAAATCAAAAAGTGTTAATTTTCAAGGAATGAGATGCATTCCCTCTCTCTTAATGAAGCTGAATTTACTTACTCTGCAGTGGCGGATTCAAGGGGGAGGGTGCAGAGGGGGCTCCCCTTCCCCCCCCTTCCCCCCCCCCCTTCCCCCCTTCCCCCCCCCCCCCCCCCGGCACTGACCATGCTGACCCATTTTCAGTAAAAATCAGCAAAATTCGCCCCTTGACCCACCCCCAAGCAAAGGGGGCACTGGATCCGCCACTGCTCTGGGTCTACTTTGTGACTTGATGAGCTTTTTATTATGTCATGTCCACTTGTCCTTTAGGTTTGTTTGTTTTTGTTTTTTTTTTTTGAAGTTCCCATCCATCTTGTCTATATTGTTAAAAACTTGTAAACTTGTATCATTATTCTCCTATATTCTGCTAGCTAGCAATGGTAATCCTAAATATTTAAGCCTTTCCGAGGCTACAATATTCCTCTGAGTACAGACTGAAAATAGGCGCTCCTTTAGCGGAAGGTAAATTCTCATTTCTATATCCGGAAGAAGAAAAACAACGATGGCTGCCTCCATAGAAAAGTTAGAATTTTTCTAATTTTCTTGTGAATTCATAACTGTTCCTCAGGGATGGTATTTGAACGATAAGAAGTTTAGCTGCTTTAATTTATTCCAATCCATAACTTCAACACAAATTTGTTAATTTTATGAATTAGCTCGAACAATCTTTGACTCAACTTGAATTTTTCAAATGATACATTGAATTTTGTTTAAATAAAATGACTACCAGTACAGCACTACACTATACTTAATTATAATAGAGGACGAAGTCCTCTACAAGCAGTGGGGGATTTAGGGGGGTGCGGAGGCGGTGCGTCCAACCCCCCCCCCCCCCAGCACTGACCCATTTTTATGCCCCCTGAATCACAGATTCGGGGGCATGTAGTTTTTGGCCTGTCCGTCTGTTTGTCTGTCTGTTTGTCTGTTAGTCTCTTTGTCCGAAAAAACTTTAACATTTGGCATAACTTTTGAATGGAAGGTGATAGATCTTTCATATTTCATATGTGTATTCCTTGTGACAAGACCTTTCCATTGATGCCAAAATTTTTGACCTCATGACCTTGACCTTTGACCTACTTTTCAAAAACTTTAACATTGGGCATAACTTTTGAATGGTAAGTGATAGGGCTTTTATATTTCACATGTGTATTCCTTGTGACAAGACCTTTCTATTGATACCAAAATTTTTGACCTCATGACCTTTGACTTTGACCTTTGACCTACTTTTCAAAAAACTTTAACATTGGGCATAACTTTTGAATGGTAATCAATAGGGCATTCATATTTCACAAGTGCATTTCTTATGACAAGACATTTCCATTGATACCAAAAGTTTTGATCTCGTGACCTTGACCTTTGACCTACTTTTCAAAAAAATTAAAAATTGGGCATAACTTTTGAATGCAAGGTGATAGGGCTTTCATATTTCACATGTGTATTCCTTGTGACAAGACTTTTCCATTGATACCAAATTTTTTGACCTCGTGACCTTGATCTTGCCCTTTGACCTACTTTTCAAAAACTTTAACATTGGGCATAACTTTTGAACGGTAAGTGATAGGGCTTTCATATTTCACTTGTGTATTCCTTGTGACAAGACCTTTCACATCTTTAACAGAAAATGAAGAAAAAGATGCCACCAGGGGCATTCGTGTTTCACAAACACAGGCTTTATTTTTTTCAAAAACAGGTATATTTTGGCCCATTTTCCGTAAAAAATGGCAAAATTCGCCCCTTGACCCCCCGGCAAAGGGGGCGCTGGATCCGCCACTGACAAGATAGGAAAAGTCTGTAAAATTATTTATATATAGATTTTCTCCCTGTACACTAATTTCAATGGAAACTGAGGAGCTTCTTTAATTTTTGTCTAGCGCAACCTCAGTTTCAATTGCGTCCTTCATAAAGTGTGTGGGGAAAATCGGCGATCCAGAGCTCGTTGTATGTCTATTGATTATCGGTGTATTTTCCATTGCTTGTCCAAAAATAATGCATGTGCATTTAGATGAAACAAACATCTGTTGATTCCAACCCGAAAATGTGAAAAATAATCCATTTAAACCATGATTCTGCCCTGTTTTATCTACCGGTTGTACTCTCTGCAGTCTCCGCCATGATTCTACTATATTTGTACCACGTGATCAGCATTTTGAGGCCCCATAACAGGTAATACCTATGTTTTTAAGTAATCAGCTGTTTCAGGCGGTAAATACGATTTTAATCATTGTTTTTTTTTTTTCTGCTTAAACCTTTAATTTTTTTTTTAGCAGAATGGAAATCATTTTAGGTGAAATGAAGAAAGAATAAATCATATCATTTAAGTAAGAGAAAAAAAGGGGGGGGGATTATTTCTTGTGCTATTTTTCCCCAGTGTGTATTCTTCAGTTATTTTTGTACAGAGAACAAGTTTTAATTTTATATTTTCATCTTTTCTGATTTTTATGCCCCCGGAATCAAAGATTCGGGGGCATATAGTTTTTGGCCTGTCCGTCTGTTTGTCTGTTTATCTGTTTGTCTGTTTATCTGTTTGTCTGTTTGTCTGTTTGTCTGTTTGTCCGAAAAACTTTAACATTGGACATAACTTTTGAATGGGAAGTGATAGGGCTTTCATATTTCACATGTGTATTCCTTGTGACAAGACCTTTCCATTGATACCAAAATTTTTGACCTCGTGACCTTGACCTTGACCTATGACCTACTTTTCAAAAACTTTAACATTGGGCATAACTTTTGATTGGTAAGTGATAGGGCTTTCATATTTCACATGTGTATTCCTTGTGACAAGACCTTTCCATTGATACCAAAATTTTTGACCTCGTGACCTTGACCTTGACCTTTGACCTACTTTTCAAAAACTTTAACATTGGGCATAACTTTTGAATGGTAAGTGATAGGGCTTTCATATTTCACATGTGTATTCCTTGTGACAAGACCTTTCCATTGATACCAAAATTTTTGACCTCGTGACCTTGACCTTGACCTTTGACCTACTTTTCAAAAAACTTTAACATTGGGCATAACTTTTGAATGGTAAGTGATAGGGCTTTCATATTTCCGGAATCAAAGATTCGGGGGCATATAGTTTTTGGCCTGTCCGTCTGTTTGTCTGTTTATCTGTTTGTCTGTTTATCTGTTTGTCTGTTTGTCTGTTTGTCTGTTTGTCCGAAAAACTTTAACATTGGACATAACTTTTGAATGGGAAGTGATAGGGCTTTCATATTTCACATGTGTATTCCTTGTGACAAGACCTTTCCATTGATACCAAAATTTTTGACCTCGTGACCTTGACCTTGACCTTTGACCTACTTTTCAAAAACTTTAACATTGGGCATAACTTTTGATTGGTAAGTGATAGGGCTTTCATATTTCACATGTGTATTCCTTGTGACAAGACCTTTCCATTGATACCAAAATTTTTGACCTCGTGACCTTGACCTTGACCTTTGACCTACTTTTCAAAAACTTTAACATTGGGCATAACTTTTGAATGGTAAGTGATAGGGCTTTCATATTTCACATGTGTATTCCTTGTGACAAGACCTTTCCATTGATACCAAAATTTTTGACCTCGTGACCTTGACCTTGACCTTTGACCTACTTTTCAAAAAACTTTAACATTGGGCATAACTTTTGAATGGTAAGTGATAGGGCTTTCATATTTCCCATGTGTATTCCTTGTGACAAGACCTTTCCATTGATACCAAAATTTTTGACCTTGTGACCTTGACCTTGACCTTTGACCTACTTTTCAAAAAACTTTAATATTCGGCATAACTTTTGAATGGGAAGTGATAGGGCTTTCATATTTCACATGTGTATTCCTTGTGATAAGACCTTTCTATTGATACCAAAATTTTTGACCTCGTGACCTTGACCTTGACCTTTGACCTACTTTTCAAAAACTTTTACATTGGGCATACCTTTTGAATGGTAAGTGGTAGGGCTTTCATATTTCACATGTGTATTCCTTGTGACAAGACCTTTCCATTGATACCAAAATTTTTGACCTTGTGACCTTGACCTTTGACCTACTTTTCAAAAACTTTAACATTGGGCATAACTTTTGAATGGTAAGTGATAGGGCTTTCATATTTCACATGTGTATTCCTTGTGACAAGACCTTTCCATTGATACCAAAAATTTTGACCTCGTGACCTTGACCTTGTCCTTTGACCTACTTTTCAAAAACTTTAACATTGGGCATAACTTTTGAATGGTAAGTGATAGGGCTTTCATATTTCGCATGCGTATTCCTTGTGACAAGACCTTTCCATTGATACCAAAATTTTTGACCTTGTGACCTTGACCTTTGACCTTTTAACCCAGTGACCTCACATACATGTACTTAACAGAAAATAGTGTTCATACTAATAAAGATGCCACCGGGGGCATTCGTGTTTCACAAACACAGGCTTTATTAATTGTAAAAACTGTATAGCCTGTATTTACCAACATTTTGTAAAACCCTTACATCAGCTAAACATCATTTGCATATGTGCATGTATAATTGCTTTATAAACTTGTCCACAGAATAGCCAAATGTGGTGTTAGAATCTAGATCACTTTGTAATTTAGGATAAAATACCGTTGATCCGCCCATTTTGAACATAAACAATAAAATCAGATATCGGAAACTGTCATGAAAAAAAGTAAACAAACAGGATATCACATTATCTTATCTTAATAAAAAGTTATTTACAATTGTGTTTCTTTGACCTTGAGTGCAACCCTCGCGTTTACTTTTAATTTCTCTATAAATTTTCTAATATATAAACCTGTATATCAAATGAATGAAGGAAGATACTTTTTTTTAGAAGTCCTCCTCACAGCTGAGCAGTCTTTTTCCAAAATCAAGATGAATATGTCCCAACATAAAAGCATCTTTGAATAGAAAAATCCATCTATTCATGCTAAAAGCTAGCCGTGATCTAATTTTTGTAATCGCCGATCTATTGTTCACACCTTGCACCCAGAGTCAAATATTACGCAATCGTCAAGCCTACCTGCATGTGATATACCTGCGATCACTCCAGTTGGAATATACAGCCTCAACATACTGACACTAAAGACCACATGTTAATTAATACCCGGCTAAATGTCATCATGAGAAGTAAAAGCTATGTTCATGTTCAGATTTGTATCAGTTAAAAAAAAACAAATTGAAAAAATGGAAGTGATTCACTTGTCAAAATTTCGGATTGGCCAAATGCACGTCATTTTGAATTAAAAAGAATAAAAGAGAAAAATAATAATATTGAAAAAAAAAATAAACATAGAAAAGAAAAAGAAAAGCTCCTTTCACTTTTCAATATTTCGAATCGGTCCGATGAAGGGTTAGTAATGCACATCATTGAATAAAAAGAAAGAGCAATAAAAGAGAAAATACAAAAATAAAAAAAAAGTCTAAATGAAATACGTTATAATTATACTAACACGTTAGAAAGATTAAAAATAAGCCAGTTTAAGGATACACATTTATAATAGGCCCATGGTTGTTCATTATGCTTGTTAAGCATCGATATCTAAAGTTAAAGTAAAATATTTAGTTATAATAACCATCCTGATACCTTACAAATTATGGATCGTATGGCTACGAAACCTAGAAAAATAGAAATATAGATAATTATGGTATTCAACATTTTATAGACTGGAAAACTATATATATGTAAGTGACCATAATATATATGTAAGTGACCATATTATTTTCCGTTCAGTCCTGGTTTCGTCGGCACCATTATTTATCTCCATTATATCACCATTATAGTTTCGACAACCCAAATGACACCCGCCCCTTACCATCTCTCTCTCAAAGTTAAAAGAATCCTTGTGGATCGCATCGAGCTCCTGTGTTTCCTTAATATTTCATCAAGTGTGACACGTCTTTGATCTCTCAAATTGAAATACAGAACCTCTAGATTGCTTTGAAAATGTAAATTAATTACCGGTTTAAGGTCGCCGTTGTGGATAAACCTATACATGGTAAAATCTCGATAACTCAATTCCTAATCTGGACTCATCATTTATGCAATCCGGGTATGAAAAATCGCATTCGGCTCTGGCACGTAGTTTTTCTCTATATCGATGAAAGAAACGAGATTTCAGGGGGGAAACCGGGGAGTTGCACATCCCTTTTTTATACTTTTCATTAAGTGAGTCAAACAAACAAACCAGTAGAGCTACAGTCATGTCAGAGACATCTGGTTTTACATTATTCTGAATTTTTCTTTTCAGTATCTTAATGAAGCTACTTGATCAGATTGAGAATAAGAGTGCTCATCAATATAAAGTGTGTCAAGAATGTAAACATCTCTTCAGACCATGGTATGTAAACATATATATACATGTCCTTTGTATAATGATAAAAAAATTAATGTATGTATTGTTTTATTTACATCAGTCTCATGAAATGGTGATATCTGTCCATCTCAGTGATTCAGACTGTTTTCAGAAGCTATAGGACACTTGGCCTAGAGCATAAAAAAATTATAGGCCATATTGTCCTAAACACGGAAAAAGTATAGGCCGTCGAGCAGCATTGCCGCAAGCCGAGCACTGAAGGCGAGAGCTTGCTAGGGGGGTCCGGCATGCTCCCCCAGAATTTTTTTTAAAATTTAAAGCAAAATGGTGCAATCTGAGCCAATCTGGAGATGAAAATTGAAGTCTACAAACTTGAAAATAATGGGTGTGTAACTGAGGCCAAAAAAAAAAATCTGATTAATAAATATCTGAACTGATGGTGTTTTGCTGGTGAAAACTTTTATTAAAGTTGATAAACAACAAGAGTAAAGATCAATTGTCAATTGAGTGAATGAAAATCTTCATCATATCGTAACCAAGGGTATAGGGTTAACCATTTATGTTGGAATTTTATATCAACAGTACGTTCAGCCTGAACTTCGGGGATGTCAGGAGTGCCGCTTGGGGGACCGTCGCAAGGGGGGGCCGCCGCTTGAATCCCCAGATTTTTTGATAAAATTAAACAAAGTTTGCTGGCTTTCGCCCAGACGCAGCTTTTTTTGACTCGGTTATTTACACGCTTTAACAAGCATTCGCCGAGTCACCATTACATAAAGCACTTGTATGACGAACTCTTTTTTTTATCATCCAATGAAAACTGTTGTTAAATGTTTATCGAGGTATCGAGTCAACTCGACCTTAAATTGTGTCCGCTCATGGGAAAATATTATCGGCCAGTATGTCAGACGACAGGAAAGGAATAGGCCATTTCGGCAGATGCAGGACACATTAATCGGCCATTCAGAGTTTTTATCGGCAAATGGCCGATGGCCGACGCCAATCTGAATCTCTGCATCTGTGTCAACAATGTGGTTTATCTCTGTTGCATCTAGATTAGTTGTGAAAGAACTACATGCAGACATCGCGAAAGTTTTTACAACTTACCAGACATTTTGAGTTTTTTTTCAGAAATTCAAACATGTTTATGAAGAAAAAGTTGAAATATATTACCTGACCGAAGCAAATTTTACCAGTTTTTCTGGTATGTCTGGTGACTTTCGGATTGTCTGTACATGTAAAAGGGGTACAACTACAATCTTCAAACTTGGTGTAGAGGTCCTAAAGCATAGTGTGAAGATCTGAATTAAGGTATTGTCTTTGACCTTGACCTTGAGATTTTACCTTGACCTTGAAAATTTTGATTTTGCATTGAGGTTGCAAAAGAAGTATAAGGGGTACAATCTTCAGACTTGGTAATATATATCAGAGTGAGAAAATCTGAACACAGACAATGTCTTGACCTTAAAATTTGAACTTGACCTTGAAAAATGTAATTTTGTTTGGTTTTAATCTTCAAACTTGGTATAAAGATAAAGCAAGGTGAGAGGATCTGAACACAGATACATGTTGTATTGTCTTTGACCTTGATCATGATATTTGACTTGCTTTTCCTTCAAAAATGTAATTTAGAGTTAAGCTCTATTGTACCAATACTATATGAAATGCATATATTACATTTAAACATTGCATGGAAGTAGGAAATAATGAGTTTACTTTGTTTCAGGTTGTTGCAGGCAACACTAGAAAAATTTGAGGGAAAGCTTTTGCTATAATCTGCCATGTGCATGGATGCAGTTTTCTATCAAATTTTTTTGGTGATACCTGCATCAATAGAAAAAATATAAGATTCATTTATTAATTTCTTGCAGATGCTAGAAATAGAACAGAGAGGCATTCGTAGACTGAAAATAATATTTGTATCAATCAATTTTACAACTTTATGTCTAGGGCTGCAATGATTCATCGAGGTTCTTAATAAACCATGATTCATGTTGACGGTTCAATCCATGGTATGGCACTACCTCCATATCAAGATTTTTGGAATCAGTTGAAAAACAAAGTTTCAACATAAACCATGTATAAGGAACTTTATATAGTCATTGATTTCAAGATATATCCAGGCAATTGACACTTCATAGTATTTCTCTATGATATTAGGATTCTTCTTTTATAACAGTGGAAAATACAATTTAAGGGTGCCATAAGTATGATTTCATCTTTCAGCTGAAAAAGCAAAAATTGTGATACATATTGTATCTCGAGCATAGTGTATCGTTGCAGCCCTATATATGTCATGAAATACTGGTAATTATTTTATTTTACCTCAGTAAAAACATTGGTTTACAATAAATCCACTTAAGAAGTTCTCAATCAAGTACTGTTATCTCAGGGGACTAATCTTTTGTATTTACTGTTTTGTGTTGCCTGATTTTATGAACATGACCTAGATATTTGACCTACTTTTTCAAAAAAAAGAATTAAGATTGGCTATATCTTTTGATTGGTAAGTGATAGGGCTTTGATATTTCATATGTTTATTCCTTGACCTTGCTAAGAACACCATAATTTTAGAGTAATTGACCTTGACCTAGATATTTGACCTATTTTTCAAAGATATTAAGACTGGCTTAATCTTTTGATTTGTACGTGATACAGCTTTAATATTTCACACATGTATTTCTTATGATGAGATCTTTCTGCTGTTACCAAAATGTTTTACGTAGTGACCTTGACCTGGACAATGGACCCTCTTTTCTTAAAATTTGAGATTGACCAAAGTTTTCAATCGTTGAGTAAGAGGTATGATATTTCACATATGAATTTTATTTGACAAGACTTTCCTACTGATACCAATAATTTTTAAACAATTGACCTTGACCTACATGTACATAATTGATCTACTTTTTAAAAAATAAGCTGCTTCGCAGGTGACTCAAACATTCCTTGGATTGCTATTTTTATGTAAATAGTGAGTATCTGTACAGCATAATGATGTTCATGTATTACTGAATATTGATTTTACTTTATATGTCCAATCAAGGCCCAAAAAGAAAGAGATCTCAGAGACACCAGACAAATCTGTGAAAGATAATGATACAGAGGGAAAGTTAGAAAGTAAGATGTATTATTGTATTACAACATTGTTACATTTAGAATTTGTGTCTCGTTTGTGAAAAGGAGAAGTATTGTTTTATCATCTACATGTATGCTGGTAGAATGCTGAGGAAAATCTTGATCATTTCAAACTATTTCTGATTCTATAAGTATAGTGCTCCTTATCCTATTCTGTTTTAGATAAACTTACCCAGCAAGAACAAGAGGAGTTAGCAATTATGGACAAATTATTGAACAAAGCACAAAAAGTTCAAGAAAAGGTATGATACGATCAGGAATACTGTTAAATATACTAATATAAGTGCTATCTTTTGAGGTAACTGTGACAGTACCAAAATACTTCATTCTCCCTTTAACAAAATTGTAATGTAGTGATGTCTTTTTGTCTGTCATTATCTCTGTGCAATTGTTACAGGGCTCGCAGTATGAATGTGTGTGGGGAAAGTTTGCAGCAATAACATATCAAAGTATTGTCACTGCTTGATTTATTAAAATTTTATAGATTGTTATTACAGTTAATCAGTGATCACATACACAGGAAATGTTCTTACTTTTGTTTTAATCAAAATTGGGATTCATATTTATTTCTAGAGAAATCTAGAAAAAGTCCCCTTATACGTCTTGAAGGAAGTAAATATGACATTTATTAAAAGAATGTTTTGTGATTGTTTCAGTTAAAGAAAAAAGAAGAAACATCCAATGATAAGTCAAAAGCTAAAACAAAGGAAGTGGTAGCTGATTACACAGATGAAACAGACGATACCAAAAAGATACTGAATCCATCAAATCAGAGGTGTAATGGAATCATCAGTAGTAAGGATAATAAAATTACTCCAGGAAATCCTCAAAGTATTGATAGAAGTGTCACTAAAACAGCTTCACAACACGTGAGACCAGCAATAAAGCAAAATAAGACTGTCAACATGGGTTCTTCAAAAACACTACAGAATAAAGTATTTAATGTTACCAGAAAACAAACTGATGTGAAATCTGCTGGTAAAAGAACTGCCTCTGCACATGTTAAAGCCCCCTTTCAGACAAACGCAACATTAACTGTCCCTAAAAGGTCCTCTACTCAACAAGCCATGGTAACGGGAAGGAGACCAGCGAGTGCTAGAAATAAGGCTCCAGTTAAAACAGCCACTGTTGTAAAAAAATCTTCTGTTCCGTCCAAACTTAAGCCTGTTGAACAGTGTTCAGAAAAATGTAAGAATACAGATAATGAGATAATCAGTGTTAAACCCTCAGAAATGTTACACGAAAATCAAACTGAAAACCCATCAAGAACAGAAATGACAGCTAATGAAGAATCAATTCATTCTGATGATCACGTAGTAAGTTACAGATCTACAGACAATAGTTTAGCAGAGAATGTAACAGATAAACTAGGAAAAATGAAAGTGGCCGCAGATAAAGAGATAACCAATGCTGTAAAAGCTGTACAAGAGCATCCAGTTGAAAAGCCATTTTGTCTGAAGAGTCATGGGTAAGACATTTGATTTCAATTTTTCAGTTTGCTTTTGAAAAAAATCAGAATGATAAAGAAAAACAGAAAAATAACAAACACAATTTTACCTGTTGACCTAATCTCAAATTACTCTTCAAATATTACCAATAACATGTATCAAGGCCAATAAATACAGTATGTACAAAATAACTTTGTTCTCAGACAAGGATATTAGTATTTCATACTCACATCTTAGTCACTTTTGTTAGAATTTTATGTTAGCTAATGCTCAAGTTTTGTTTATATTTACAGACAAAATCTAAAGATACCTGTCAAGTTGAGAAAATGCTGTGCCACAAATGATGGACTAAGGAAGAAATTGTACATGCAGAGAGTTACGAAAAAAGTTGATGCCCCTCACAAAGGAAAGTGTTTTGTAGATAAATTGGAATCCATGGTGAGTGTAATATGTTTGGCCAGAAAGTGTACTGAAAATGTATCTTCTGTCAAGAAAGATGAAAGGTATGATGTAAGGAGCTGTTAAGATAAGGCGTAAAATCAGGCCTGAAAAGTGGAATTTTGAAAATTGAAATTTCAAGAACTGTTTTATGTAAAATGTATACTTATACTGCATACCATCAGAATATGAAGTAAATTTTTATCTGTTTTGCATATTATTGCTAATTTTAGAGTCAAAACTTTTCTTTTTCTCATAGAAATCAATAGAAAACGGAAAAGTATTTTTGAACATTGTTCCCCCCGGATATACAGAAAGCCCCTTTTACTGGAGATGTATATCAATGACACAATTTTATGGCAAAGTGGGGTTCTGGGGGGGGGGGGGGGGGAAACACAACCCCATAGACGAAAAACCAAAAATGGAAAGGGGTGCATTTTTTAAGAATCGACCTTTTCAACCATAAAATATAACACATTTGACTATTTTTCCTCTTTAATCCATCAAAAAATGTAACCTAAATATGACTGAATGAAATATACAAGAATTAGAAGTGAAATAAGCAAGAATGATGTTCATTTCTCCGCCAATGTGTATTTCGCGCTAATAGGCTTACATTGTAGCCATTGAATACAAAATGAGACCGTATTTTAAGTTTCAGATTGCATTATTTACTGATTAAAGGAGATGGAACGTTCAAAATCTATTCCTGATACACAATGTAGACATATTTGATGTCTTTTAATTCATATTTATCCATTTTTTTGGTAAAATATTCTAAAATTTCAACGTTTTTTGTCGATATTATCGGTTTTTCTATGCGTGCACCCCTACCTCTTTCGACCTTAATTTTAGAATCTTAAGGTTTCTTTAACGAAATGTAAAACATGTAAAAGGTCTGCAAATACATTATATTTCAATAATGATTAATGTTTTTCTGTATACGATTCGCCATGAAGAAGAAATAAGTCACAAGATTTAGGGCTAAATAGGGCCGTTATCTTAACAGGTCCTTTGGACATAAACTTGAAAAATTTATACCTTTAGTAAGATCTCAATTAAGTTTTTTTTTTAAGTTATAATTTTTTTTTGCATGAGTAATATAATCAAATTTTTTATTTGTATTGTGACTTTTCTAAGTTAATTTTTCAAACACATCTACACAATACATAATTTGTCACCTACAAATGAATGGAATGAAAGCAGGACCTAAGTATGTTTACAAAATAAGATGAAGCCTTAAATCTCAAAGTAACTCTCTTTGAATTGCTCTTCAGGTGGTGAAAATACAGATTGTCAGATTTTCAATTCATAGTATACAATACAAATTATGTTAATAGAGACAAGATTAAAACAAACAAATGAGTTATACATGTATCATGTATGTTCAAAAACATTACTTACTGTATGTACATGTAGATATACATAAGCCATTTCGTTTTACTTTATGCCTTCAGTTTACTGACCCAGAGGTTTTGAATACAGCCAGACAGTTCAGAGATTTGTTGAATTCCTATGTAAACCTGACAAATCTGTTTCAGTCATTACAGTTGGATAGTTTATCAGGTAAGACATAATGCTTTTTATAATGTAAGCAAGTAAAAAGGTAGGTCTGAATTAATTACCATGCCATGCAAAGGATAGTTTTTGAATTGTCCTGTTTACATTTGATTCATTTGTGTATAATATTATATCTTTGTAGAGGATAGTTCTGTCCATGAAGTTTTACGAGCCAGAAAAATAATGGAGATGATTCTAACCTGCTTCAGTGAAATAGAGGAGGCCAGGCTTTCTATAAAAACAAGTGAGTTAATATTGTCATAAATAGAAATTGAACTGACAATTTGAATTTGTACTTGTGTTTATTCATCAAGTACCAATTTTGGTCATTTTTAGCTCTACTGGTCTCTGACCAGTCGAGGACCAGTCGAGCTTATGTCATCACCCTTCGTCCGGCGTCCGTCCGTCCGTAAACAATTCTTGTGCTCGCAACTCCTCTGAAACCATAGGAGATAGAAAGTTAATTCTTTTTGCATTCTACTTGGTGTGTGGTCTAGTTGTGCACCTGACATTTTGTTTGAGCCCCTGACCCCCAGGGTTTTAGAAAATGGGTGTGGTCATTTTCTCCTATATAACTCTATGTAATCTTGTGCTCGCAACTCCTCTGACACTATAAATGATGGAGATTTACTTCTTTTTGCAATATGATAGGTCTGTGGTCTAGATGTGCACCTGATATTTTGTTTGAGCCCCTGACCCCCAGGGTCTTAGAAAATGGGTGTGGTCTTTTTCTCCTATATAACTCTATGTAATCTTGTGCTCGCAACTCCTCTGGCACTATAAATGATGGAGATTTAATTCTTTTTGCAATATGATAGGTCTGTGGTCTAGATGTGCAGCTGATATTTTGTTTGAGCCCCTAACCCCCAGGGTCTTTGAAAATGGGTGTGGTCTTTTTCTCCTATGTAACTCCATGTAATCTTGTGCTCGCAACTCCTCTGACACTATAAATGATGGAGATTTACTTCTTTTTGCAATATGATAGGTCTGTGGTCTAGATGCGCACCTGATATTTTGTTTGAGCCCCTGACCCCCAGGGTCTTAGAAAATGGGTGTGGTCTTTTTCTCCTATATAACTCTATGTAATCTTGTCCTCGCAACTCCTCTGGCACTATAAATGATGGAGATTTAATTCTTTTTGCAATATGATAGGTCTGTGGTCTAGATGTGCAGCTGATATTTTGTTTGAGCCCCTAACCCCCAGGGTCTCAGCAAACGGGTGTGGTCATTTTCTCCTATGTAACTCCATGTAATCTTGTGCTCGCAACTCCTCTGACACTATAAATGATGGAGATTTAATTCTTTTTACAATATGATAGGTCTGTGGTCTAGATGTGCAGCTGATATTTTGTTTGAGCCCCTGACTTCAAGGGTCTTAGAAAATGGGTGTGGTCATTTTCTCTTATATAACTTTTATGTAACTATGTGCTTGCAACTGCTCTGACACTATAGATGATGGAGACTTAATTCTTTTAGCAATATGATGGGTATGTGGGCTAGTTGTGCACTTGATATTTTGTTTGAGCTCCTGACCCCCAGGGTCCTAGAAAATGGGTGTGTTCATTTTCTCCAATATACTTGTGCTCGCAACTAAAAATGATGGAGACTTAATTCTTTTTGCAATATAAAGGGTCTGTGGTCTAGTTGTGAACCTGATATTTTGTTTGAGCCCCAGATCCCCAGGGTCTTAGAAAATGGTTCCAATATACAGTTTTAGTTTCGTATTCGAAGAAATGGCCAGGGACGATTTTTTTTTATTTCTAAGTGTTGAGACTTGAATTTTTTGTAGTAGGCACAGTTAATGAAAAAACTTGGAATTTTGGGGTTTATATGAGTTTGGAAGGATGTAAAGAAGAGAACTGGACATCAATTTTAGCCATTGGTCCATACAGTATACAGCGATAGGAGACAAAGGCGAAGCGAGTACCGCGCGTCCTGAGCTCCTGATGCCGATAGTGCCGGAGGGGTGTTTCGCACTCTTCCGGATATATCTGAAAATCCAGATGTTGAAAATTCAAATAAATTTTCATGATAAAAGCTACTGATGTTCTCTTTCAATTCAGTATTAAATGATTTAGATAATGTTTTGAGAACAATGCTGTATTGACCTCACTATTTGGGCCACTGCATCCATTGAACGCATGCGCTCGAATGCCATTTTCACATCGTTCGATACTGATTTACGATTAAACAGTAAATCTGGATGCAATGATTTTCACATGTTTTGTAGGTCTAGATGTATTGATTGTACTAAGGTCTGGTTCATAAAGTTATGTAGAATACTTTAAAAGTCTAATGACTTCAACTTAAGCATGAGGCGCATACTTTTTTGCGCTTTCGGAACAGTGCGCGAAAACTGTATGTTGGAACCATATACGCACATATGCTCGTCAGCTCAAACTTTCATATTTGGTTGCTATGGTAACCATCTATATCATAAAAAGGTCTTGACTCTGCTGTTTCTTAAAACATAAATATAGGCATGTATATTTGAAAAATAAAAAAATTTGATTGTTATGAAAATTGATGCTGCTCCAGTTATAGTGCATTTATGCAGAAAAAAGACTGTTGAGTCTGTGACACCATTGTGGATATGGTACATCTTTACAATACAGGTAAAAGGTTTACATAGACTTGAGAGGTATCAAAATATTCTGAAAATGTTAAAGTATATCATTTGTTTTAAATTTACCAAAATATGGTTACCATAGCAACCAATATCCAATCATAATATCAAAGCTTACATGGACATTTCAATTGTTTGCAGTAAAGCGTTATTGTATATACTCAGCTTCCGAGTGACAAAAATATGTCGTTACGACAAAAAAGTTTCTCGTAACCATGTCAACAGTCTTATAAGAATGACATTTAGCCTTTATTCTATCTTTTAATGTACCATTTGAGTGCTTCAGCATCACAAATAGCACCTATTGATCACATATATGCTTCATATTATAGCCATATAGTGTTACATAGGGGACAATGCTTGACGGTATCATGGGACCTTTGACGGGGTGTCGCGACAAAAGTATAGTGCGTAACGCAAAATATATGGTATTGCAATATGCGAAAGAGCGTAAAGATTCATATGAACACAAAACTTTTATCGGATAAGAAAAAAAATTTATCCTTTAGGTTCCAATATACAGTTTTAGTTTCGTATTCGAAGAAATGGCCAGGGACGATTTTTTTATTTCTAAGTGTTGAGACTTGAATTTTTTGTAGTAGGCACAGTTAATGAAAAAACTTGGAATTTTGGGGTTTATATGAGTTTTGAAGGATGTAAAGAAGAGAGCTGGACATCAATTTTAGCCATTGGTCCATACAGTATACAGCGATAGGAGACAAAGGCGAAGCGAGTACCGCGCGTCCTGAGCTCCTGATGCCGATAGTGCCGGAGGGGTGTTTCGCACTCTTCCGGATATATCTGAAAATCCAGATGTTGAAAATTCAAATAAATTTTCATGATAAAAGCTACTGATGTTCTCTTTCAATTCAGTATTAAATGATTTAGATAATGTTTTGAGAACAATGCTGTATTGACCTCACTATTTGGGCCACTGCATCCATTGAACGCATGCGCTCGAATGCCATTTTCACATCGTTCGATACTGATTTACGATTAAACAGTAAATCTGGATGCAATGATTTTCACATGTTTTGTAGGTCTAGATGTATTGATTGTACTAAGGTCTGGTTCATAAAGTTATGTAGAATACTTTAAAAGTCTAATGACTTCAACTTAAGCATGAGGCGCATACTTTTTTGCGCTTTCGGAACAGTGCGCGAAAACTGTATGTTGGAACCATATACGCACATATGCTCGTCAGCTCAAACTTTCATATTTGGTTGCTATGGTAACCATCTATATCATAAAAAGGTCTTGACTCTGCTGTTTCTTAAAACATAAATATAGGCATGTATATTTGAAAAATAAAAAAATTTGATTGTTATGAAAATTGATGCTGCTCCAGTTATAGTGCATTTATGCAGAAAAAAGACTGTTGAGTCTGTGACACCATTGTGGATATGGTACATCTTTACAATACAGGTAAAAGGTTTACATAGACTTGAGAGGTATCAAAATATTCTGAAAATGTTAAAGTATATCATTTGTTTTAAATTTACCAAAATATGGTTACCATAGCAACCAATATCCAATCATAATATCAAAGCTTACATGGACATTTCAATTGTTTGCAGTAAAGCGTTATTGTATATACTCAGCTTCCGAGTGACAAAAATATGTCGTTACGACAAAAAAGTTTCTCGTAACCATGTCAACAGTCTTATAAGAATGACATTTAGCCTTTATTCTATCTTTTAATGTACCATTTGAGTGCTTCAGCATCACAAATAGCACCTATTGATCACATATATGCTTCATATTATAGCCATATAGTGTTACATAGGGGACAATGCTTGACGGTATCATGGGACCTTTGACGGGGTGTCGCGACAAAAGTATAGTGCGTAACGCAAAATATATGGTATTGCAATATGCGAAAGAGCGTAAAGATTCATATGAACACAAAACTTTTATCGGATAAGAAAAAAAATTTATCCTTTAGGTTCCAATATACAGTTTTAGTTTCGTATTCGAAGAAATGGCCAGGGACGATTTTTTTATTTCTAAGTGTTGAGACTTGAATTTTTTGTAGTAGGCACAGTTAATGAAAAAACTTGGAATTTTGGGGTTTATATGAGTTTTGAAGGATGTAAAGAAGAGAGCTGGACATCAATTTTAGCCATTGGTCCATACAGTATACAGCGATAGGAGACAAAGGCGAAGCGAGTACCGCGCGTCCTGAGCTTCTGATGCCGATAGTGCAGGAGGGGTGTTTCGCACTCTTCCGGATATATCTGAAAATCCAGATGTTGAAAATTCAAATAAATTTTCATGATAAAAGCTACTGATGTTCTCTTTCAATTCAGTATTAAATGATTTAGATAATGTTTTGAGAACAATGCTGTATTGACCTCACTATTTGGGCTACTGCATCCATTGAACGCATGCGCTCGAATGCCATTTACGATTAAACAGTAAATCTGGATGCAATGATTTTCACATGTTTTGTAGGTCTAGATGTATTGATTGTACTAAGGTCTGGTTCATAAAGTTATGTAGAATACTTTAAAAGTCTAATGACTTCAACTTAAGCATGACGCGCATACTTTTTGCGCTTTCGGAACAGTGCGCGAAAACTGTATATTGGAACCAATGGATGTGGTCATTTTTTTCCTATATAATTGTGCTCTCTACTCTTCATAAGCTATTAATGATTTTGAATTAATTCTTCATGCAATATTATGGATCTGAAGTCTTGTTGTGTCATTGTTAGTTCATTTGAGCTAAAAGCCCCAGGTCCCTAGGATCTTGGAAAATGGATATGGCATTCTTTTTTGAAATACTATATCTCAGATATTATGAGTGAGTGATATTCAAGTTGCAGTCTAATGGAAATGTAGTTTAGTTGTGCTACCTATAATCTGTTGGAGCGCCTGCTCGCTATGGTCGTTGGTTGTTGCTTTTTTTTTAAAGGAAATCTATGTTTTAAAACAAAACAACCAGGAGAGCTACAGTCTCGTCAGAGACTTCTGGTTGTTATTGCCTTACTTGACAAAATTACAGACTGAAGAATATAAATATTCCTCACAAAACATGTGGTTTGGAAAAGAAAATTTGGATTGATAAATGTATTAATTGACTTTTATGCAATCGCTATACATACATGTAGGGCACTGAGAGATAAAAGAGTCTAAGATTAAATGGATATGTCATAAAAGAGGAGGGAATCTTTAATAAGTTACAGCAGCTGCACACATAAAAGTTCAGTTGAAATACTTTTAAAAAAAACTAAATACATAATAAAAACATTGTCAGATATTATGCTCTTCTAATTACATGTAGCTGATGATATGTTATCACAACAAGCTAAGTGCTAATACACATCAAGTGCTGAGTGTTCCACCTGTTTGACAATTTTCTTTTTTGTAATCAAGGTGTTCAAAGCGGAGATAATTTTAAACGGAGTCAGACAAGTTTTGAAAGTATGTTATTGAAGCTGATTGATGATACCATGTCAGGTGTTCCTTCATGTTGGTTACAGTCCGGTGTTACATCTGTAACAGGTGAGAAATATTGTCTCCATTAGAAAGACAAAATTAAGGGCACTGAATTGCTCTAACTGTCTGTTTATTTTTCAGTCAGATAAACTGCAGGACTATCTCTTCCGTAGTGGCTGTTGAACAATAATATATTGATCTTTGCTATTCTATCATATTAAAGTGATCTGAATTATACATTTTATATGTATACCATTAGATAGGGAGCAGGGTTGATGAAAATACAGATGTAATTTTTAACACTGTGTATTACTTATGCATGTTATGAGTATGACAAGTCATTTTGGGTTATTTTTGGCTGATCGAAAATCCATCGATTGGTACAAAAATATTCTTAGACAAGGCCTGGAGTGCTACTATGATTTCAACATTTTTAGACGTTTTGAGTGACGTATTATTCAGTATAGCACTGTGAAATCAAAACAGGCTTTCCTGATTTGTATTCACCATACATTTGACATTTTATAAACTAGAATATAATGGATATACATGTACATGTATGAACAACTTTGAAAATAGGGCCGAAATGGCAGGTTACTGCACCTACTCCTTTTACTTAGAATCCTTTTATGAAAAAAAAAATCTTTCAATTAGTGAGTTATTTGTCCTTACCTTAAACAGCCATTCCTCTATGCATTATTTTACTGACAATATGATACTCTTACATTTATTTGTAACTATTTCAAATTCTTTTTACTATAATGGAAGTTTGCTTTTTAATTATTTAGAGGTTCCCTTGCCACTTCATGGTGGAGTTATACAGTACAGATCACATAGAGATCTACAGAAATACCGCCGACTGTTGTTCCAAGTCCAGTACCAGGCTTTACAATGTCACATGATGGACTACTATAAGAGAGAATTCTTACCTTTATTACAGTCTCTTGATCCTTCTTCCAGGTAAGACCATTTTTCTTATTCATGTTATTAAGATAAACATATTTAGGATGAAATCTTGTAATACAATGTGATTTCATTTTAAGTTTTACCTGTTTTTAGAGGTTTAATTGCGAGTCCTACAAACTTCATACTTGCCACAAGGGATGAAAATGACAAGTGGATGAACTTGTATTTTTACATCAAAAGTTATTAAAGGTCAATGGTTTGGTTTAATTGTGTACTTCCATATCTTACATATTTTTAGATATTTGATATTTTTTCAATGCTTCATTCAACTCACATTGAAAATGTATGGTCCCGAACATTGCCAAAGTTGTGAGTCTTCGGCCAACTTTATGGTATTTAATTTTTCTGTTATCAAAACAACCGAAAGTAGAGTATTATCCCCTTTGTTGCTGAGGAGATGCTTATAGCCACTTTGTGTGTGTGATTGGGTGGACATGTGGATGCGTCTGTGCAAAACAATTTTTAGCTCGCCGGGACGAATGTCCGGAGAGCTATTGTCATACCCCCGGTGTCGGCGTTGGCGTCTACGTCTGCGTCTGCGTCTGCGTGCGCGTGCACAAAAACTTTAACCTTGCTTATAACTTTTAAACCAATACAGATTGGGCTTTCATATTTCACATGTGTATTCCTTGTGACAAGACCTTTCCATGGATACCAAAATTTTTGACCTTGTGACCTTGACCTTGGAGATTGACCTACTTTTGAAAAACTTTAACCTTGGCCATATTTTTTGAATGGTAAGTGATAGGGCTTTGATATTTCACATGTGTATTCCTTGTGACAAGACCTTTCCATGGATACCAAAATTTTTGACCTTGTGACCTTGACCTTGGAGATTGACCTACTTTTGAAAAACTTTAACCTTGGCCATATTTTTTGAATGGTAAGTGATAGGGCTTTGATATTCCACATGTGTATTCCTTGTGACAAGACCTTTCCATGGATACCAAAATTTTTGACCTTGTGACCTTGACCTTGGAGATTGACCTACTTTTGAAAAACTTTAACCTTGGCCATATTTTTTGAATGGTAAGTGATAGGGCTTTGATATTTCACATGTGTATTCCTTGTGACAAGACCTTTCCATGGATACCAAAATTTTTGACCTTGTGACCTTGACCTTGGAGATGATTGACCTACTTTTGAAAAACTTTAACCTTGGCCATATTTTTTGATTGGTAAGTGATAGGGCTTTGATATTTCACATGTGCATTCCTTGTGATAAGACCTTTCATGCCGTACCATAAATTTTGACCTAGTGACATTGACCTTGAAATTTTACCTACTTTTCAAAAACTTTAACTTGGGCCATATTTTTTGAATGGTAAGTGATAGGGCTTTGATATTTCACATGTGCATTCCTTGTGATAAGACCTTTCATGCCGTACCATAAATTTTGACCTAGTGACCTTGACCTTGAAATTTTACCTACTTTTTGTTGTTGTTGCAATTTACATATGGTTGCCACCGGCGAGCTATGTTGTCATTCTGACAAGTCTGGTTGAAATCACAGATTACTTCAGATTATAATCAAAACTTTGCATGTAAGCTCCTCGTGTTGAGAATACTACATGTAGTACCTCACAAGGTAACAACTGGCAGTGACATTCTAGAATTCATTATACCATTACTTTGGATGTTCATGAAACTGCTCATTTGAGATGCACGTTATTAGAGGCTAAAGGCTGGGTTTCTCAACCGGTTCATCATTAATATGCATACCTGAGTAAGTTAGGGTAACATAGGCATGTGACATATTTGCTTTGATGATAGTGGTGTTCACTCAAGTGATATTCCTAGAGTCACAAGCGATGTGCGACATCAAAGACGTACCAACAAGTAAGCTAAGGAGATACCCCAATATCATCGATTTTAAGCTGTCAGTCAAAAATTGAGAAGTGTATAGGGGATTAAATGGGCTAATCAGATCGCAATTGGAGATGTTAACCCTATAGCGGTCAGTGAGGAAATGACAGAAAATTTACCTGTCCTCTTTTGTAGTCCCCACCCGGCCTTTAATATATTGATTCTCAAGGACAGGATAAAAGGTCAAAGTCATGGTATGGTAATTTAGAAATATAATCTTTTGGTAAAATGTTGCAAACATTGATGATTACTGGGTATAACAAATTCTTATGCTAGGCTTAGTAGTAACTTGTCACATATTTTTACATTTCGTATATTACTTATGAATACCTTATATCATAATTTCATATACAGTATTCTTAATGTTTCTTTCATACATGTATAATTAGTGTTTGTTCTTGTTATATTTTCAGTGAATACCTCCATGTACTGAGATCCATATATTCCCTGCTATCAGACGGCAAGTCCTTCATGGTGGTTGTAAAAGATACTATTCAGGAACTAGAGGACTCAGTTATAGACACTGAATCTTAAATTGATCTCACATTATTTATTAAATATATATCCCAACGGGTAAATCTGTGATAGCCATGCATACTGTGATAGATTCATTAAATACTTATATGTTACATTTTGTTTCTTTAGACTCTTTATACTTGCTGCTATAGGAGAGAGATAACTTTGAATAGCATATTGAAACACTATACTGAACACTGAATGTGGCGTAATAATGTAGTGATCTTCCAGTTTCTTTATCATGGCACAAAGTGGTTAGTAGATTGAGTGAAACAACTTCTTTAACCATTTCCATTGAATTGAAAGAAAAATGACGATGTAACACTAAACCAACTTTCTTTTTTCCTTGGTCTGTTGTGCATATTGTAGTAAAACTACATATGGATTCTGAGGATCACATTCACAAGGTCAAATGCTAGCACCATCATCAATGAACCATGAGACAAAATGAAATAGCAAAATTCATTTATTACCTAACCTTTAAGGGAAAAATATACAATATTTGCAATGCAGAGTTTATTGATGCACTTTGACAAGCATCTGTTTGTCAACCAATTTAGGCGTCAATTTAATTAAGCGGATTGTGCCTTGGAGTAATCACCGTGTCTGTCCATCTGTCAAAAAACAAAAACAAAGTCTCTCATTTTAGGCAAATTGCTCTTCGTGACAAGACCTTTCTGTTTGTACCAAAATGCTTGACCTACATTTACATCTGAAAAACTTGAACATTTGCCATATCTATCCTAGCACCTTAGGTGGATGTTTGCAGTATCTGCGTAATGGTTCACCGCTGCAGATCAACAGTATAGATGTATATGTACTTTTACAGAAGATGATGGGCTTTCTACTTGGCACTGTATTGTAACTTAATGCAAAAATACATTGATCATTGCAATAATTTTCTGACCATGACCACATTGAGTAACTCTATATACATGTATTACATATTATTAATGTATAAAGATGCCCTCTCCAACGTCAGTTTTCTAGTCTCACTTGAGTGACTGTATGATCTAAATGCTTCAAAAGCAGCAAGATTAATCAAAATAGTGAATTTGGACAACCTTCATTCAAAACACTCAACATAGTAAACAACTCACATTTATTTATTTACAGCATATACTGGATGAACAAAAAAATCTGTTAGATGTTAAACAAACCAGTATTCCAAATTATTTTCATTTCAATTTTATGGCATAAAAGTTTATCTATGAAAATTCTTCAGCAATTTTCCTCCAGTATCATATACCATAACTATCAATCAATGATAAGACATATAGCAGCACTTTTATGACATATAAAGTTTGCCAAAAGAGAACAGCATACTACATTTTAAAGGCAGTAGATAAAAAAAGGTGTGCAGTGCAAACAATGATCGTGATCGTTAAGACCACTTCATAAATATAAATGAGCAACATGTGAATACACATGAAAGACGAGATACAAGATGTGAATTCAATACTGATGAATAAAAATATCCGTCCCATATTATCTAAACATTCAAATTTCTTTTACTGATATCCTTGCAGTTTAAGTGTGGTGGGGTATCGTGTGCGGACAGTTACACACTTATCGCGATCAATGAAAATACTATTTTTCTTGCATTGAATTTCCTTTTCTAGAGTCATTCTATTGTCCTGCAAGTCTTTTCTGGAATTCTCTGCATTGTTCAACTGTTCTGTTAAAGCATCGATGGACTGACAGATTTCATTTACTTCTCCAACCAGTCTATAAATATAATAAGTACATTATAGTATGTTGTATAATATATATGTACATGTATGTGAAACGAAATTGCTCCTGTTGTGAGTGTTAATTGTCTTTATTTGATTTCCACTTTAATAAGGGACATAAATTTAAATTTGAATTGTAACATAGAATTGTAAGAGAAATACAAATCTTTTATATAGTGGATTTTTTAACAGATACATCAGATATCCTCTTTTCTGAAATATTCCATGTTTAAAGTCAATAAGAGTAATCTTTATAGAATTATACGCTGTATGACAATTGCTAATAATCCGGTATGAAATGGATTGATCAGATGAAAGAAGAGCTTACTTGTATTGCACTGGATCTCTGCAGAGTTCTACACCCGGTCTGTATGTACGGTTATCGAGACGAGTCTGGGATACCTTCATTGGATTCTCCTTATCACGTATGGCTTTACGCAGCATGTCAATGTTCTTCTCCATCTGTGCTATCTCGTCACATACCTACAGTGTTTATAACATAATTAGAATCTGCTAAAAAAACAGTTCAAAATAACCTTACAAAGGCAATGATGGTGTTTATTTTTTTCATCTAGCAAATCATTTCTGTTTTGTAATCATGTTTTTTTTTTATTAGGAAAAATATAATTTAATGGAATATATCCATTTGTTGTCTTTTACAGGTACCAATGTTACAAACTATTTTTCTGAATTAATAGTACCATGTAAAAGATGAGATTTACCTTATGTAAGTTCTCCTCCATTTTTGTTTTGGAGTCTTCCATTTCCTCTAATCGTTTCTGGAAGTTGACATCTACTGTGTCGCACTGTTCTCTCATGTCACGTGATGTATCCTCGAGGATGTTATCAATAAGCTGACGTAGCTGTATAGACGCCATTCTTTCATGCTCACCCCGTACAATGTTATCGTGTGTGAACTGGGCCCATGATTCAGGAGTTGACTGACTGAAATATTTACGTATGAGAGTTATATAACAAAGAACAGTATTTTTGCACAATTTCATTCAAATTTCTAATTGCATGCTGGTAAATTTTATTAGACTGCACTCTACACACAATTGAAAGATAATTTTATAATAGATATATATTTTTATCCATTTTTGTACCTAACAGTGCCCAAATACTTTAAAGGGCACGCATGTGCATAGTGCGTATAAATCTAAAGTGGATTAAGTTTTAATTACTGAATCACTAGGAAAAAAGAACAAGAAGTTAAACATGTAGATTGTAAGAGAAATATACAGGACAATATAATAGTAATCTATGACTACTAGTTGTATGTCTTTGTATAAAGTTTAGGAATTTTGAGTGTGCTTTCATAGGTTATAGGGAAATTTAGTATAAGAGACTTATACATACATTTCTTCAAACTTTGCTGCTCCAGAGTGGAACTGTTTATCTGTGTGATGATTACGGAGTGCTCCAGATTTGGTGTCAATTTCTAAAGCCTCCTTTTTATCACTCCAGTCCATTTCAAGATTTTGTTTTGCTTCTCTGTTAAGTCTGCAATGCAAATGTTATGTTGATATAGAATGTATATTTTTCATTACATCTTAGATTAATATATAATTTCAAATTCCAGACACATGCAGCATTATATATGCAAAATTGTACTTAACATACTTTATAAATGCAACTTTGAAGTATCCCAGTCATATTTTCACCCTATTGAGATATGAATGTATTCGCCAAGTGTAGAATTTACCTTCTGTTGAGTCTAAATTTGCCCTCTGATCAAAGAGCGAAAATAAATTATACAGTATCTATTTTGTTGAACTTACTTGATCTGTTTGTCAGACTGGGCAATAGTTCTCTTGAGCAGATCTTGCACATTGTTGATAATTTCTACTTCCTGAAAGAATACATTTTGCTTATTAGTTTTTGAATTTTGCTGAGAATACTCATGAACTGAGGGACAAAGTATGCAAACCAATAAATAAGTTAAAATTTTTTAACATCACTTCAATTTGTAGGATATTGATCTTGTCTTTAATTTCTATATAAATTACAGAGGTTACATGAAATTCAAGGATTGAGTGATTTAATGCAGTTATACATTTTCTATGATATGATTTCTTGATCATGCAGGCAAAACCTAAATGACTGTCATACAATTTTTTTTTCAATATCACATACAGTGTACATGCTTCTATTTCATACATAATTTAAGATCATACACGGCAAAATTCAATCCATTTGCAAGGTTTATAATAAAGTATGTAAAATCACATACATGTTTGTGAAAGAGTTATTCAATACAATTATGAATTCATGTAACTTTACACTCTTGATGTACTGTCCCATGCCAAATTATGTATATTTTTTATTTATTTTAATTTAAATTACAATGTAGCCTATATTGGTATTTCCACAGTACAAATATGTTAAGTAAAAATTGTTTTAAAAAATACCTTTAACAAAGATAATTCTACAGCATCCTGGACTAAATCTACGTTCATTCTTCTCTGACGGCAATTCAAGTTATCAGTTGCAATATGTAGAGGGATTTCAGTGGCACGCAAACCATTTTCAAGCCTTTTCTTTTGAGCCAACAACAAATCTGTTTCTGAGATAACATCTTGAATCTCCCTCTCAAGCTCAAATTTCCAGAAGTTGATATCTTGAATTCGTTCTCCTAGTTTCTTGGTGACCTCTGCTTGTGTTTTGTTTGTTGTTGCCTCCGTTTCATTAGCTGTACGTTTTGACTCGTGGCGGATTCTCTCAGCACTGTCACGGTCTACAAATGACTGATAATACTTGGAGTAATTACTATCGTGCCATTCTGATGGATTGTACTTTGATGCTCTGAATCCCATCGTTGAGATTCCCATATCATTGCCCGTGTTGGCATTATAAGTGATCTCCATGTCGGCATTTCTTGACCCACCTGATGTGTTCTCCACTGCAACCGTTGGTTTTTCAGGAGGCTGCTCCCTGCTTATCAGAGTAGCTGATGCCATGATTAATCTGACCTTCTTTTATTCTCTGTGCTCTTTTATTCACAATTATGTTGCTATCTTCATTCGTTTCCCAGTAATTTAAAAGCACACACACCTTCGTATCTTATCGCGAGCACGGTTGTTGTATGTCGCTATGGAACCAGTCACTTCCGGGGAGTAGTCAAGTCGATATCACGTGATTTCAAACATAAGATAACTCAATCAATAAAATTTTCGCGACGCGCCAAATTCAACTTTTGAAAAATAGAATGTCAATCGCCCTTAACTAAGGTTACTGTATGTTCATAAGTTAGAAATTATAAGTTGTAATTGAATTAAATTCGAATGTAAAAATATATTATGCATCAATTATAACTTACAGTCACCCTGTTGAATTGAAGGATCCCTTCTTCAAGATCTCAAACTACTCGATGATAAAGCTAAAGGGCATTAATTATTTCTTTAATGTTCACCCGTATCGACGTGTAAGTTTATATCATGTCCGTCATTTTTCGTGCATAATCAGATCCTGGATTTGAAATGGGGCTCACCGAGTTACTCCTAGTCTCTTCTTCCTTTTACTGTTGACTAATTACCTGTTAGGGAGAGGGCTTTATATAATGTTGGTAAAACGTGTTGCCCAATCCCTTTTCGTTTTATTGAAATAAAATATGTTTAAACTAAATTACCTGTTAGGTACTTTTTGTACCTCATTTCACGGAGGTCCGGCTAGGTAAATCACGAAAAGCTCGGCGAAAACCCTGTTAGAGGGGGCACCAAAATTTTTGAAAATGACAAAATTAATATGTATACATGTAAATAAGGTGTCCAGGTCGTTTAGAATGGCATTTCTCAAGTACAAAAGTTTTCACACTTTGATAGAAGATAATGATTGATTTCAACAGAAATACAAGTCCATGAGGCCCAAGATTATTTAATATAAAAAAATTGAAAATGATTAGGGAATTTTGCAGAAAAAATAATTGTATATTTGTAAATGGCGAGCGAAGCGAGCCAAAATTTTAGGTTTCAAAACCTTTTTATGCATTTTTAGACCCCTTTCAATTAGGAATGGGCCAAAACTGGACCCCATCTCCGAAAATCTCAGGGGGGGGGGGGGTTCCAGTCCCCCCCCCCCCTTCTGGATCCGCGCATGGGATGCATGACTGCAATGTAAAATACCTGTATGTGAACGTATATGTATGGGGGAAAATGTTCATATCAGAATTTTCTTCATCATAGATACGGTTCACCGTTTGCTGACACAAATCAGAAGCTTTATCCCTTCTAAATTCAGCTCAAATACGCTCTAAATCGAGGCTACCAAGGCTATTTCTTTTCAAAATGTTCTCGGGGCCCCCGAACGCAGTGGAAAGGGAAACATCTTTCCATACTCACCCACTCAGACCTTCGGATCTCGCAAGTCATTTCCCATAAAAAGTGCCTGTGTCCCCTTCTCGATAGTTGAGGCTAGATGTCCACATCGAAAACACCATAGCTACGCCACTGCAACATACCTTGAGGCTTCGACAAAACACGGCTTTTAACCTTTACCTTCAACATTTTCCCAATCCCCACGCGAAAGGAAGAAATATTGAAGCAAGGACTTATAAACTTGATTAAAAATATAAGTCCTTAATTGAAGCAATGTTTGAACTTACATTGCTTGAATGTCGACCGAAGATGGACATAGCGATTCACAAACGCATATCAAGAAATGAATGACACGGTTCTTACCCACCAAGGTCAGACCTCAACTGCATGCCGTCACAATTCGATAAATCGAGTTTAGAAATGTGTGGATTTTTTTTTTTTCTTCATCTTTTTTTTTTCTTTTCTTTCTTTCTTTTTTTTTTTTTTTGGAATTAAAGTTTCATTTCTGTAATAAATACTAGAATCAACTAAATCGATACTTAAGATTCCATGATTTGTATGTATTCAGACATAGCACGCTAAAAGTTGGGCAAATAATTGCCACGTCTAAACTTACAGACTTATGTTTCAAACACTCGAATGTCAAATCTAGGCCACACCGCTACAAAAAGGTTTACTTGTGTATACAACAAAGTGTCGCTTTGGTATTTCTACCACTTATCAAGAAAACAACTCGATAGTGGCACCATTGCAAGATGAAAGAATGTGATCAAGTCGCATAAAAGCGTCTAGCCAGGTATTAAAAACATAAAGTTTCTACGAGTCCTGATAGTATTTTTTTTTAAAGAACGATATAATGTTACTTTTGCCATGCACGGCATTCTCAATGGCTTAGATACATTTTTTTATACTATGTACGCTTTACCTCGAGTCCTCAACCAATACTAGGACAATGTATGCCAAAAAAAATTGCACCAGTGATTGTACAGAAACCCTGCTTTCCATACTTCCTAGTGTGACCTTAAACTATGAATATATGTCCATGGACAGTGACTAGATAGGGAGCCATATTAATATATAAACCTTACATGTATATACCCCTCTATTACGTATGAATACTATATTTCAAAGACCTTGTTAGTAGTGATGGCCCCTCTTCACTGAGAACCAGTTATAGAGAAAACTCGGAGATATACAAAGGGAATGACATGATAATTTATATACACATACATGTATATACCCCTCTATTACATATAGATACAATATTTCAAAGTGGCTTCTGTAATGTACAGTGACCTTAGTAGTAGTGATGGCCCCTCTTCACTGAAACCCAGTTATAGAGAAAACTCAGAGAAATACAAAGGGAATGACATGATAATTTATATACACATACATGTATATACCCCTCTATTACATATAGATACAATATTTCAAAGTGGCTTCTGTAATGTACAGTGACCTTAGTAGTAGTGATGGCCCCTCTTCACTGAAACCCAGTTATAGAGAAAACTCGGAGATATACAAAGGGAATGACATGATAATTTATATACACATACATGTATATACCCCTCTATTACATATAGATACAATATTTCAAAGTGGCTTCTGTAATGTACAGTGACCTTAGTAGTAGTGATGGCCCCTCTTCACTGAAACCCAGTTATAGAGAAAACTCGGAGATATACAAAGGGAATGACATGATAATTTATATACACATACATGTATATACCCCTCTATTACATATAGATACAATATTTCAAAGTGGCTTCTGTAATGTACAGTGACCTTAGTAGTAGTGATGGCCCCTCTTCACTGAAACCCAGTTATAGAGAAAACTCGGAGAAATACAAAGGGAATGACATGATAATTTCTATACACATGTATATACCCCTCTATTACATATAGATACAATATTTCAAAGTGGCTCCTGTAATGAACAGTGACCTTAGTAGTAGTGATGGCCCCTCTTCACTGAAACCCAGTTATAGAGAAAACTCAGAGAAATACAAAGGGAATGACATGATAATTTCTATACACATAAATGGTATATACATGTACATGTATATATCCCCTCCTTTGTTTACAAGTTTATAGAAATACAAGAGATTGTGCATAATTCACAATACAATGTACCTACACAATTTTTTTTTATGTAGAACTAGAGATTTAATACTTCAATTAGTAAGTAGTCCAATAAGTAGTTCAGTAATTTCCCAATTTGTCATGAGCTTAAAGAGGTTCGTGAAATATCACGTTTGAACTTAAAAGTAATCACTGAGAAAGATTAACTTGTCCCCATATCCTCGATATGACAAAGAAAACATGACAACAAACACAATATATATAGGTTTAAAACAGTATGTTTATTAGACATACCATAGTCTCGTATAACATGGAGACTCATCTTTACCATTTGTACAAGAAAATAACAATGGATCATAAACAATTCATCGTACACAAAACGAACCCTTAGAACTGGGTCTATGACTCACTCCACAACATGGTTACAAATCTGATGGTGCAGAAATATTATGTGAAATGAAAATATTCATGTAAAACATCAGAGGATATGCTGCTACAATGATGAGAACTATCTCTGTATGGTAGGTACACATATAATAATTCATTCATTGATCAAGGTATCTCCTAGTCACAATTACAATATTCAATTTTTAACCCATCTTTAGTTTCAGATCCCATTTTTCTTTCATTTGTTCTAATATATCTATTCAGTCAGTTCTGCTTGAAACTTTGAGTTGGAATAAATTAATTTTTACGTCGTTTCAGTCCTATTAACAGACATGTTTTTCATACCCGAGTTGAGAAATCATATGTTCTGTTAATCTTACATTTGATCTGAATGTAGAAAATAGGAACAGCAATCTAAATGCACTCTATCAGTTCTGAGAAATTCTTTAAAAACAGTTGTTTAATTCTTTACAGGTGTTACAATTTTGCTAGAGCAGGATTCAAGCATTGAATGATTAGCGATCAAGATTATTAGTTTCACACTAAATTAGCAGTTTACCTCAGTTTCAAATGATATCAAGGTTAATGCTGGCAAACATAAAACTCAAAATACAGTACATGTAATGATTCTAGCTTGAAATAAAAGTTGGATAGTAAAGGAAGGGGGGGGGGAGGGGTTTAAGAAGACAGAAGCGCTGGCATGTTTGATTCTGTATTATGTTGAATTCTTAGTTGCCAGATGTAATTTGTATTAGCGTAGATATGAATTGGCACACTTAAAACAAGACTATAAATCAGACTAAAATGACTACATGTACCATAAATGTTATGTTCTCATTTCGATTACTGAATCATGTTACGTTCAGTCTATAATTTACAACCAAGCTTTCATTATGTAAACACTATCATGCCCAGATCTTTCATAATGTGAACAAAAGAAAATATAAAATAACAAATAAAAAATTATTGGGAAAATATCAGTTTACCAGTTTACTATGGATATTCCTGAAGCATTAAAGAGCTGAAATTAAAAAGAAAAGGATACTATGGTAACACAGAGTATAGGAATCTGTTTTTAGCTAAGATTTGGATTTAATGGAACATAAAATAGAACATAAAATAAACTGAGATCATAAAAAATCTGCATTTTATGTACTGAATAACATCTTAATTTGATGAAAATGATATCACTGGCAGTAGGTGTGGATCAAATATCACAAGTAACCTTTGACCCTGGTGATATACATACACGATAGTGAATCTATACCCATGTGCATATTGTAATGAAAAATAATGATAATGAAATGCTAAAGTGAAAATAACGATTCATTCAGACAAAGCAAAGAGCACTCTATTAAATAGTTTTGTCTATATGTAAATTATGATTTGATATTGCTTTGTCACATTTAATTTTTTTGTAAAATAGAAAATGCTGTTTCTATGTAATTACATGTACATAAAGCCAATATTTCTTTCACTCATTCAACATTCAGGCTATTACACACTCCTTCACAAGCTCAATTAAACAAATTCAGCACTATTAATATACATGTATAACAAAATACAAAATGTCAACAATACTTTCCTTACAGAAATACTTTAAAACACATTTAACATAGAGAATATAAAGGCAGGTTAATTAACATGGACCTGTACATGTACCCATTCATGAAAGAAATCAACATAAATGACCAGATTGTAGGATTTCTGAACAGAACATTGCCCCAATTAATTTTCCCCGATACACAACTTTTCACAGCAAATGGTTATGATAAATATACAATTTGTCCTAAGTTTATGACTGAAAATCATGCAATGATAAATGGGTACATGTACAGTGACAAAAGACTACTCATTTCCTATCTGATAGGAAATGTCAGAATTTTATTGGATTGAAGACTCTCAAAAAGCTTTCGTAATAAAGAAACTTCTTAAACAAGGACGCATGTTGTAAATAGGAAAGAATGTATCAGTGGCCTTTTTTTCAAAGACATGATTGTACTGGACAAGGGGACCATAATGACAAATTTCAAAAATAGAGAGTCTGAAAATCTACAGAACAGTATTCTGTAGGACAAATAGACAATTTTCATGTTATCATAGTGGACTTGAATTTTATACAGGTCAAGGCCCGACATCATATCATTTGACGTAACTTTTTACTGTGACGTTGAAACAGATCTATGATGTCATAATGAAAAATAAAATCAAGAGTTGTGATGTAGGGTCTTGACGTGTATAAAATGCAAGTTTGGCGGAAAAAAGAAAATGGTCTATTAAGGTTTCTCGTAGTCAATGAAACGGAAATTCCCTTAAAAACGTAAAAAATCATATCAGCTTTTATTGGGGACACATTCTGTATCTATTTTCCAACTCCTACTTAGACAGCCGTAGATCAAAAGAGATTTTTTATCTTACCGTCCCTGTGTAACAGAAAACATATTACGTGAATCAATGTAAATAATCCAATCCCTCCTTGGATGTTGGATACAGAAAAAAATAAACCACTCTGGGAAGGTTTATTCCCCCTTGTAATTATTCCCCCTGTGTAATTATTCCCACTGTGTAAGTAGATGCAGTAGTCTGTCCTTTATTTGTGAGAATTTCATTTTTGCCAATATATTTATGCAACATTATATTCATATTTAGAATAATTTAAGCAACATAACAAAAATAATTTTTCGCAAGTAAAAGACAGCGTAGAGTGGAATACACACTAATAGAGTGGAATACACGCTAAATCAATCTACATTTTCATCTGTTGTTTTTCTTAAACAGAAATGCAAAGTTTTGGTGTAATACATGTACATGTGTATTCTCAATATCTAACTTTTACTGTCATTGCGCATCGGATAAACTTTATCATATAGATATATCTTTATCATATAGATATACCTTTATCATATAGATATACCTTTATCATATAGATATACCTTTATCAAATAGATATACCTTTTATCATATAGATATACCTTTATCAGATAGATATACCTTTATCATATAGATATACCTTTTTCATATGTTTCATTTATATCTCAAAGATTTTACGACAATGATATTGGCGTAACAATGTGTAAGATATGGACAACTTAAACACAAAATATTAACTTAGAACAAACATCAACTTAAAAATTGTTCATTAAAACAACAAACAATTGTACATCAAAGTGAGAGTCCATATCTTAACAATAAGCCATCGCTGTCCAACAACTCTGATAGTCCCATAAAAGTCCCAGTTTTTGCCCCCTAGCTGCCTACTCGGTTGAATCTTCTCTGACTTCTAATTTGATCGCCTTAGATTCTGGTTCCTCTGACTTTAATGTATTGTCTGTATCATCAGCTGGGCGTTTAGGTGCCGTTAGTGAAACTGGGACGCCTCCAAGAGTTGTTACCTACAAATAATATAATCATACTTGCTAGAATGTCTTCTTGATAAGTTGTCTTGAGTTAAACTGAAATTTCACATTTTCAGCTTATTTCAAAATCTTTATCATCACATACATTAACTACAACCTTTTCTTTCACATCAATCCTTATGTCAACAAAAAGACTGACACCCTACCTGACTTGTAAACAAGTAAATTTTTCATCAAAAACTTTATATATGAAATTATCAATTTTCTTTTCGAAGACATGAACGAAATTTGTGGACGGCAAAGAGGGCCTCTATCACTCAAACAAGTCAACTTCATACATGAAACCTCAGCAGATCCTTGGTGGTCATCTCATTTGAATAGTAAGTATTTACATGTATATACAATTTTGCTTCTCGGAAGGTTGCATAAAAAGTTTTCAGTGCACAGAAGTCTTAAAAATATGTCAATCAAGGTACTTTAACAGCCTTTATGTTGTTCAATTTTTTTTTTTTTTTTTTTTTTTTTTTTTGGTTTAAGAACAATTATTAATTTCTCCCAGTAAGCTTTCATGACATTCAACCCGTGAACTTCTTTGGCAGCACATAGACCTTCATTTATGTGGTGTTTTTGGAGGATGCATCTGGGGTATCCCTTCTCTTAAAACAGATAAAAAGAAGTTTTATAATGGACTACTAAAGGAAATTCAAGTATAATACCAAGTGCATGTAGGTTGTTGTATGAATTTCCAAATGAAAATCAGGCTTACTTTGACCTAAAATACTTCATTCCTTGCAGATTTTGTGAAATTCTTTAGTTTTACAGATGAATCCAAGAAATATCAGCAAATCTGATCCTTTGGCACACATACTGGTCGAGCAGATATTTCAGAATTGAAGGTATTTCCGAACGAATCGCTAGTTCAATTACTTGGAAAAAAAGTTCCCCGCGAGGGGTTTGACAGTAAGTGTTTTGAATATACTTCCCTGACATTGTCGCTATAGCACTTTCTATATAGACATAGCGTCAGACAGTGCATGAATTTTATATATTTTCATTTCCATGCTTCATTAACATCGACGGCGAATTCTTTACAAAAACAAAAAAGGATCAAGAGACTTTTATGACACTTTCATTAAAAGTATGTATTGTGTCCCAAAAAGTCAACTTAAATGGGAAAATGAACTAGAATTAAACGTAAATGGTAATTGGTGGCGAGAGGCCAATCAAAGAGTTCATAAAGAAACAAATGATTCTAGTTTAAAATGGTTGCAATATAGAATTATACATAGAATTTTAGGAACCAATATATTATTACACAAAATAGGCATAAGTAGCACAAATTTATGCACCTTTTGTAACTCTTCACCCGAAACAATTTCTCACCTATTCTTCCTTTGTCAATATTCTTATCAATTATGGTTTCACTTAGAGAATTGGCTAAGGGATACATTTAATATAGATATCTGTTTAAGAATCACCGAAATAATATTTGGTATTTCAGATAAAAAGAAAAAAATTCTTAATATCATTGTCTGTCTTATTAAACAGTACATTTTCAGACAAAAAATGTCCAAATCTGTGCCTACGTTTTGGGAGCAAAACAGCATATCATAAAATACATAAATACAGAGAAGTTCATTTTTAAGAAAAATATGAAAACAGAACATTTTTCGAGAAAATGGGGAATCTTTGAAACATTAATAAGGGATTTTCAACGAGCTGAATCAATCGAATAACAAGTTTTGAATGTCCACATGAGAAAAATATATCTTCTTATTATCATTTTTTCTTTATACGTGTCGGTTTATCTCAAGTTTAAAACATTTTACGGTCAATGGCATTTCTACACGAATGTCACCTGAGAGTATTATTACATATCTATTTTTAATTCCCTTACATCAATAATTCAAATAATATACATATATATATATATATTGTGATGGTACATGACTACTACAAATGTATGCATTTATTTATTATACATTAAATTATCAGTGTTTAATGTGTGAGAGTGTGAGTGGAAGTGATGTCTTGTTATGTATGTTATTTGTAATATATGTCTAAATGCAAATAAAAATTAAAAAAAAAAAAAAAAACATCGACGGCGGGTGCGGCTAGCCAACAGGGGATGCTTACTCCTCCCAGGCACCTGGTCCCACCTCTAACTTGCTAGGGGTCCGTCTGTGAACGAACTTTTCTTCCGCATAATATTTCTTCCTCCTGGAAGTTTTATTATTATAATGAAAATTCCCAGGATTTTTTATTATGGAATATTTTTCCTTGTCCATAATACTTTTTCCACAGTCCTCTCCGTAAGTGAAACCAGACTTGTCAGAATGACAACATAGCTCGCCGGTGGCAACCATATGTAAATTGCAACAACAACAATAAAAAAGGTCTTATCACAAGGAACGCACATGTGAAATATCAAAGCCCTATCACTTACCAATCAAAAAATATGGCCAAGGTTAAAGTTTTTCAAAAGTAGGTCAATCATCTCCAAGGTCAAGGTCACAAGGTCAAAAATTTTGGTATCCATGGAAACGTCTTGTCACAAGGAATACACATGTGAAATATCAAAGCCCTATCACTTACAATTCAAAAAATATGGCCAAGGTTAAAGTTTTTCAAAAGTAGGTCAATCATCTCCAAGGTCAAGGTCACAAGGTCAAAAATTTTGGTATCCATGGAAACGTCTTGTCACAAGGAATACACATGTGAAATATCAAAGCCCTATCACTTACCATTCAAAAAATATGGCCAAGGGTAAAGTTTTTCAAAAGTAGGTCAATCATCTCCAAGGTCAAGGTCACAAGGTCAAAAATTTTGGTATCCATGGAAACGTCTTGTCACAAGGAATACACATGTGAAATATCAAAGCCCTATCACTTACCATTCAAAAAATATGGCCAAGGTTAAAGTTTTTCAAAAGTAGGTCAATCTCCAAGGTCAAGGTCACAAGGTCAAAAATTTTGGTATCCATGGAAACGTCTTGTCACAAGAAATACACATGTGAAATATCAAAGCCCTATCACTTACCATTCAAAAAATATGGCCAAGGTTAAAGTTTTTCAAAAGTAGGTCAATCTCCAAGGTCAAGGTCACAAGGTCAAAAATTTTGGTATCCATGGAAAGGTCTTGTCACAAGGAATGCACATGTGAAATATGAAAGCCCAATCTGTATTGGTTTAAAAGTTATAAGCAAGGTTAAAGTTTTTGTGCACGCGCACGCAGATGCAGACGCAGACGCCAACGCCAACGCCGACACCGGGGGTATGACAATAGCTCTCCGGACATTCGTCCCGGCGAGCTAAAAAGAGCAAAACATCAACAATTTTCATGAAAACGTTTCCATCTATATGGACGGAAGCATTGTTATGAAAATTGTTGATGTTTTACTCTTTTTCACTACCCAAAGGACTACTTTTTCTTTGAAATAGAAGAAATATTATATGTAAGTATCATGTGTAATATTTTTTCCTTCTATGCTTCAAATACATAAATGACTGACTTACAGATATTTTCTCATAATTTAAACATTTCAATAATTACAGTAACATGGTTAGCTTACAGGAATAATTCTGTCGAATGGTTCGTATGTTCATATGTATTAATAATACAGTTATCTTTTCAATTTTATTAAAAGAATTTTTAAACTTTTAAATTTTTTTCTACAAGTAAAACACTCCACTATTGGAAGAAATAATATAGGGATCAAATTTCCAGTACATGTACATTGTACAGTACATGATTTTTGAAATTTATTATTTCTTATTCTGAATTCGATTTTTAGATAAGTTCATTATAATTTTTAATACATAATAAAAGTTCCTGGGAAAAAATATTATATGATAAAATTTCCAAGGAATAAATATTATGCTGGAAGAAATATTTCATCACACGTCGATGTTTAATTTTGTGCTCTATTGTGAGTGCTGTTGAGATTATCGTCAGGATCTTCTTTAACTCATTTGTGTCACACTTATGCCCCATGCCGTGTGGAGCTCGTAAAAAAGTTCCCCGCGAGGGGTTTGACAGTAAGTGTTTTGAATATACTTCCCTGACATTGTCGCCATAGCACTTTCTATATAGACATAGCATCAGACAGTGCATGAATTTTATATATTTTCATTTCCATGCTTCATTAACATCGACGGCGGGTGCGGCTAGCCAACAGGGGATGCTTACTCCTCCCGGGCACCTGGTCCCACCTCTAGCTTGCTAGGGGTCCGTCGATGTTTAATTTTGTGCTCTATTGTGAGTGCTGTTGAGATTATCGTCAGGATCTTCTTTAACTCATTTGTGTCACACTTATGCCCCTTGCCATGTGGAGCTCGTAAAAAAAGTTCCCCGCGAGGGGTTTGACAGTAAGTGTTTTGAATATACTTCTCTGACATTGTCGCCATAGCACTTTCTATATAGACATAGCGTCAGACAGTGCATGAATTTTATATATTTTCATTTCCATGCTTCATTAACATCGACGGCGGGTGCGGCTAGCCAACAGGGGATGCTTACTCCTCCCGGGCACCTGGTCCCACCTCTAGCTTGCTAGGGGTCCGTCGATGTTTAATTTTGTGCTCTATTGTGAGTGCTGTTGAGATTATCGTCAGGATCTTCTTTAACTCACTGGAGTTACTTTTTCACAATTTTGGTGATAGGTGTTCAGAAAAATAACCGACATGCAAAAGGAAAGTCAAAATAACTTAATTAAATATATATTTTTAGCGTTTGATTCTCCTGCTGTTTGTAACTTTCGTCTGTTTGGGAGCCGGGGAAAGTGACGTCATTGAGTTAAGAACATAAATGTATCTTGCCCTAGTTTCGGAGTCATGTCATGTCTGTGTTTGTGGTGCAGTGACAAGTTTGAAAGTTTGGGTTTGGGGTAGGATGGTATGTATAAAATAACTATCACATATTAGAATGAATAAGGACTATCTTATATCTTACCAAGAGCTGCTGATGAGAAGTCTGTGTTTGTGGTGCGGTGACGAGTTGGAGGGTTTGGGTCTGTGGTAGGATGGTGAGTCCCGCCGCCGCTGCTGCTGCCTGCTGACTGTTCTGTACTTGCTGGGGAGTCAAGAGGGTGGTGCCACTGGCGGCCCCAGAGTTATGAACTTGTTGTGGAGTCAATATCGTGGGTCCCTGACTTTGTCCACTGTGGGTCCCTGACAACATGGTGATGGGCTGACCTCCGTGCTGCATTATGCCCATGTTGACGCTCTGACCAGCTGCCAAGTTGTTGGCTATGTTACGCACCAATGTTACAGGCTTATACCCACCACCCTGCCCAGTCACTACCGCCTGCAACTTTTCTGAAATGTCATAAATTATTATGTAATTATCATTTATAAAAGCATCAATCTCATATTGCCATGGTACAATATTTACTACCTTATGAGCTCTTAGAATTTCTTACATACAGGTATTTGTCATATTAAAGTGAGCATGATTGTGTTTATATACATGTATGTCCCAAACTTCCAACATACAAAAATATTCAATACCAAATATCCAAAAACATTATAAGTTTCTGACATTAACACAATACTTTCCAAGAGGGCACAGTGCATTTTTATACTAATCATTATTTGCTGCACTGCATACTGATAGCTGTTATGAATTTCTCATATCACTTTGTCCAACTTGGCTATCTAAGGGTCATGTATCACTTATTCTACAATTGCTATTCAAATTTCATTACAACATTGCACAGAAAAAGAAAATACATGTACATGTATCATATTTAAATGTAAGTCCTATGGTTCATAAAGTATTACCTTGTAGGATATTTTCCTTCTTGATTTCTAAATGAGTTCCATTAGTAAGATTACTATGTGGGATAGTAGAGGGACCGTTAAGAACAACCTGTGCTGCGTTTGTGACAATGACTTTTGGCTTGGTAATCACTGTAGGTAGTTGGTGGACAGCCGTACCCGATACATTGCTGGCATTGTATGCTGTCGATGATGCAGCCGTCACCGGCGATAACACCCCAGAACCTGAAATTTTCAAAGACACCTTTAAACACTAATCAACACAAATAAAGGGATGAGTTGCATAAAACTAAACAATTTGACATTTTGAACATTTAATGATGTACATGTATTTATAAAACATGTTTGTGAAAACACCATTATACATGTATTTGAAATATGAACATTTTATCAGAAAAGACAAACAATTTTGCCACATGTGTTAATGTATTTTCTTTAAAGAAGATCACTCAGTCAAAATCTATTCATTAGAAGGTCTTCTCACATATAATGGATCTATCAAGTGATAAATACTTGAAATATGAACAATAATATTAAAACATGAGAGAGGTACTTTGGCAATGTCATTAGTATTTTGAGGTCAAATGCAAAGGTTAAGGTCATCAATTCAAAAGTCAAAATTTGAATAAAAGATCTAGTTACAGGGAATAAACAAATTTTAAGATAATGGCCGAGGTTTAATTTTCCGTATAAATATTGCGGACTAAGTTTAATCAAGATCGTCAGCAGCTATATTGGTCAATCCCTCTACAGTCTACCAGTATTGCCAGACTTTTTATTTCCATACTCACAAATTTCTGAGAATACAATATTTATTTACCGTACTAGATCACTTACCAGCAGGTGATCCTGGAGCTGACTGACTGACTCTACACAGCTCAGCAGCTTGCTGTGTACCTATGATCTAAGGATGAGTAATTATACAATATATGTATACTAGATCACTTACCAGCAGGTGATCCTGGAGCTGACTGACTGACTCTACACAGCTCAGCAGCTTGCTGTGTACCTATGATCTAAGGATGAGTAATTATACAATATATGTATACTAGATCACTTACCAGCAGGTGATCCTGGAGCTGACTGGCTGACTCTACACAGCTCAGCAGCTTGCTGTGTACCTATGATCTGAGGATGAGTAATTATGCCAGAGCTGGTTACTATGACAGTCTCACCCTCGATGCCTTCAGGGATCGGACTGCCCTCTCGTGACAAACTGTCAGGTGTGAACGTCCCCGGCATGTGGCTGGGAGAAGTTGGTGCAGATCTGTTAACATACATCAATATGGATTATCAGAATTTCTTATTGACAGCATTGAATTTTTGTGTGTTTGAAGATTTCTAAAATAGCAGACAAGAACAGTTGCTATATATGAACTATTCTTTGGAACTACTCCGACAAAACATAGCAATATTATTAATCAGAAAATATTTCTTAATGATTATCAATTACATAAATAATCAATTCTCATTTTTTTCACATTTGTTTATAAACAACACCTCTAAACCTTTATCAGTTAATGATGAACTTAATCATAATCAGAAAGTACTAACAATAATGTTACCACCATCAGCAATAATCTACATGTACACAACACTTTATAATCTCAAAATCTTAATATGAAATGTAAATGTCGTCTTGACATTAAAGAAGAAAGAATTTTTTACATTGAAAAGAGAAGTGATAGATTCATTTATATTCAGCAATTCTAATTTATACCTGGTTGATAAACCACCAAAAGGAGTTCTAAAACATGGTACTCCTCTTTGCCGCCTTTTCCTGAATGCCTGTGCTGTAAGCTTGGCCTCAGAAGCAGGGTCTATCCTCCAAAATGATCCCTTACCGGGCTCATCCTGTGATCTTGGTACCTTCACAAAGTATCTATTCAGTGACAAATTATGTCTGATGGAGTTCTGAAAATAAAATCAGATGCATTTGTATCTTGATTAACTTCTTTTACATAAAAATACTAGTACATTTGTGCTTTGTTTTTTATGGATAGCACGTGCTTACATGTGTACATACAGCATATATGTATTCTGTGTACCAGTAATTTGTATATTATGAGCTTCAATTTCAAAGTTGACATTCTCACCTTGGAAACTTTTTAAAATCTCCATGTGATATATTATGCTTTTTCGTAATGCTATTTCCCTAGTGAATTTTTACCTTTACCTTCCCCCATCTGGTATAAATCTTCAGTCACAGTATGTACCAGTACATGTACATTCATTTTTGTAACATCCAAATAGTTAAGAAGCTGAAACTACAACTGCCCTAAACTAAGCTAAAGTGGACAAATTATAACCCCGGCCCCCGCAGGACGTATTTTCTACAAAGGACATTCAATTGTTCAACTTGAAACTCTCATTCAGTATTGAATGCTTTGGTATGAAAATTCAGTACTTAGTATGCTGCTTTCAGAAACTCATAACTGAAATACTAATATCCTGGTAATGAAGTTCAAGGTCACAAGGTCAAAAGTGTAGAACTCGTTATGGTGAATGTGTGTATGAATTATGAAAGGCCACTTCAAATATGAAATAAATCTGCTTTCAAATCTTCTTAACTAAAATGTCAAAAGTAATGGTGACAAAATGTAGTACTCCTCATGGTAAATGTAAAAAAAGTCGTATAAAATATGAGAGACCTACATGTACCATTCAGAGTATATGAAAGAAATCTGCTTTAAAATCTTCTTATAAACTTAAACTGCAACATAGGCCCAAAGTCAAGGTCACAAGGTCAAAGTTACTTAGTAATAGTTACAATATTTAGTACTTCTTATGGTGAACCTATCTATAAAATATGAGAGGCCTACCACTGATACAGTAGTATGAAAGAAATCTGCTATCAAATCTTCTTATATAAACTTAAACTGCAACATAGGCCCATAGTCAAGGTCAAAAGTCATAGTTCCATTTTTAGGTGCAATATGTAGTTCTTCTTATGCTTATGGTGAACTAAGTATAAAATATGAGAGGCCTACCACTGATAGTATGAAAGAAATCTGCTTTCAAATCTTCTTCACCCAAATTGCAACATAGTCTCCAAGTCAAGGTCACAAGGTCAAAAGTCATAGTTACAAAATTTAGTACTCTTTATGGTTAAAAGGCCTACCATTGATAGTATGAAAGAAATCTGCTTTCAAAACTTCTTATACAACTTTTTCTTCCAATGGTTTTCAGATATCTAAACAATTAGTTTGTCTATAACTGTAACATAGTAGTTTAGTACACGTGCAATGAAGGCCAAAAATTTTATAGTAACAATGTCAAAACCAAAATGTTGCCATTTCAATTTGGTGAAATTAGACCTTGACCTTCAAAGTGTATGGTCTTCTTACTGTCTGAGTATGAGTAGGTATGTTGACAACATAAAGTCAGAACCACATTGCTGGTGGATGAATAAATGGACAGGTGCTTAAACACGAATGACAAATTTCCAGTTTTTAGCATCATCATATTATAACAGCTAGTAGATCATGGACATGAATGATGGTCATGTCAAACAAGCTACTTAAACAAACATATTTTCCAGCTGTTGTCAGATGAAAAAATTATATGTCTCAAGAATTGACAAAAATTTTGAAGTCTAGTTATAAATCAGATGAATACAGCATGCAGGATCAAAGGGAAGACAATACAAGTTTGGTTTGACTGCCTGTAGTAATAGACAATACAAGTTTGGTTTGACTGCCTGTAGTAATAGACAATACAAGTTTGGTTTGACTGCCTGTAGTAATAGACAATACATACTACAATACAAGTTTGGTTTGACTGTCTGTAGTAATAGACAATGCAAGTTTGGTTTGACTGCCTGTAGTAATAGACAATACAAGTTTGGTTTGACTGCCTGTAGTAATAGACAATACATACTACAATACAAGTTTGGTTTGACTGTCTGTAGTAATAGACAATGCAAGTTTGGTTTGACTGCCTGTAGTAATAGACAATACACACTACAATACAAGTTTGGTTTCACTGTCTGTAGTAATAAGAAAAGATTTATAAAGTAATGGAAGTTAGGTAAAGTCAAACATACCTGCCAGCCTTTATCTGCTGTTCTATAATAAGGATAATTCTTTGTTATATAAGCATAAATTCCACTGAGAGTAAGTTGTCTGTCTTGTGCAGATGTGATAGCTTGCACAATTAACTGGGCATATGAGTATGGGGGTTTAGAATCATCTTTGGGACTGCCATTACTGGTTTCACTGATGGGAGTTGGCACTGGACTTTCACTGGGTGTGGACGTGTTGGATGAAGGGGCAACTGAAGCCTGTATCCCCGTTAAAGCTGCCGCTATTTGAATATTGGGTATCAGTGAAGGACGGTGACAGTCTCCTCTAGGGCTTGTTGGACAAGAATTGGCAGCACTGTAGATTTAAAATGAACATAAAACTATTTGAATCTGTTATGTCTATAGTGTTCAATCATTTCTATAGAAATCCATTCTACATGTATCATACTGTTCAGCTTGGACTCTTTTCGTCTTTTAAAGAGAAGCAGTTACAAAGCATGTATTTAGTTTCTTTCAAGTTCAAGAGGTAAATCTACAACTAAACTAAGTAGAATCAGCTAATTATTACATCTTAAACCATTGAAGTCATACAAATGCAAGCGAAAAAGACCAAATTAATATTTTCAATTTGATTATATCTTTGTTACACATTGATTCAGAACAGTATATTGATGGCAGAACTCTACTGAACAGCATTGATTAGTTTTTTCTAAAATTCCCCTTATCATAAGTGAATATTTATACATGTATGTTGAAAACAGAACTCTGCTGACCTAATTGTTCCAGTAGGCGATGAACAAGGGCTCTCAAACTTTTGTTCTACAGGGTCTGGGATATTGATCTTAAGAGGGGCTTTCTTTTTAACAACAGGAGCTTCAAAGTGTTCAACTGGAGCAGGAACTGGCACATTGTCCTCCACCAAAGATTGAAAAACTATCTTAATATTAGTACTAGGAAATCTCAGGAGGCATCTGCAAAATAAATTACATGTATAAAATTAACTTTGCGAATTGAATTCAATGTGATTAGGCAATACATGGAGGAAACTACATATCGACATTACTTACATAATTATACATTTACAATTACTTCAGTCATATGTACATGTAACAGACTCTAATTGTAAAATTTATTACTGCTGCAGCAATACATTAAGTATATAGTTGTACTTGTGAATACAATGCACTTAAACTTACAATCATGTATGATGATAGTACAATTACATGTATGTCTGTATGATGATATCTGTGAAAAGGGCCTGTGATATATTAATGCATTATATAACATATAAAATTCAAACATTAATCTTAATCTGATTTCCTTTCACAGTTTTAATAATACATACTGATTCCTGTCATAAGTGTGTACGTACCATTGTATACATTTTTCTCCTAATTTCAATTTTTAGTTAGAATATGCTCTTTTTTTAAATGTCTTAGTGCTTGCATGTTTTAGTTCTTGTTTTTATAGATTGACAATTTTATCGCCAGAGTGCGAGTACTCCAACTACCGGAGGGAAATATCCCGAGAAGAAGATATCATATATGCAGCAAAATTATGTCTATATGATGACAGCACAATTTAGGTACTCATGTAAGAGGGATGGGGTTAGAGAGGTTCAATCTGATTAAAACCAGATCTCTTCATGCTCCCGATTTTGTTATGTCGCGTAGAGGATCTGGTATAACCCAGTAGACATCGACGTGCAGGTGACCTTAGCTGAGAAATTTCTCGGTCCAATCAAAAAAGTTTCAAGCGAAAATCTTCAACCAATCCTCATATGCGTATCAAACGCAAGTCGGTTCTGCAAAAATTCTGCCCCAAATAAGATAATTAGAATTAAATGACCACAGGTCAGCTTTCCCATCTTATCAGACGAACACATCTGGATCACTACACCAGATTACAAGACGTAGAGCCATAATGATCTGTGTGGTAGTTGCAGTGCGATATCTTATCGTAGAATAAATCAAACATAAATATGAACGTTACAGTTCTTCAAATGGTTTTCTACGAATTGAAAATCAGTACCCTTCAATTTACAACAATGAGAATTAATGAGAAATAATTATGTAGAAAAAGAACGGATTAAAAGTCACTGTTTCTATATCTATTTGTAACATTGCCCTTTCCTGGACTGGTCGTCGCAGTAAGATCGAAGTAAAAATCTGTAGACATGAAATGATAGCATGATTCGAAAGGAGTCCAAGATACTGTGTAGCATGTAAAAATTCTATAAACCTTTTGGAAAATTCCCGGTTTTGAAATATAAACATGATGAATAGAGGTTGTATTAATTTCTGTCTTCTTTTCCATGTTTCATTATTTTTAAAAATAACGCGTTCACTGTTGTTGTTGTTTTTTTTTTTCATTTTTATCGTATGTGACCACAATAACTCCAATCAGGTGAAGCTCGGGGTATTCATGTAAACAAACGCTGCGGCAATGTTTACACACAGCTGGTTCTGTGTGCTGTGGTCATCTCTTCGGAACTAAGCATTTTAGGATGAGTTCTTATGCATCCGCATGCCCCCTATCATCTCTACAATTCTCAGGCCGATCTTTTGATTGGTCAGTTAGAAAGGTCACCTGCACGTCGATGTCTACTGGGTTATACCAGATCCTCTACGCGACATAACAAAATCGGGAGCATGTAGAGATCTGGTTTTAATCAGATTGAGAGAGGTTGTGCTAGACGAAAAAGAAAGAAGCTCCTCAGTTTCCATTGAAATTAGTATTCATGGTATGGCAAGTGTCTGAATAAACAACTATCAGGATAAAAAAGAAATTTGTTATAATTCAAAGCATCAAACATGCTAACTGTGCATGTTTTTCACAATTCAGAAGTCATCATACACACCATTGGTTTACAAAATCAAGTTCTTTATTTTACATCAGACTCATGTTGATTTTTTATGACAGAATGGAAAATAGGTATTCATTCATCATCGTATTCCCCTTATACGGTCAAAAAACATAAACAGGAAATGTAGGTCGTTCAAAACATAAACAAAGTATGCAGCCATTTTGTTTACATTTTGAGGCGGCCATGATAACAAGAGCACATGGTTACCTACAATTTCTATTTCGCATAAATCAGTCATACTTTCGACCATGAAACCTTTCCATTTAGATAAAAAATGAAATTCATAAACATAAGACATTATTCAAAACAGTTGTATATGTGTACTTTATTCATAATTTACAGGTAAACTTAGTTGAGGCCATCATGGGGGAAATGACTTTGTTTTGAAAACAAGCCGCACTTACGTCCTTGGCAATTGAAGCGGCGGTGCTCCTTTCCTTTGAAAAACACCGTCAATGAAAATACCATTTTTGCCACCACATTTAAGGAAAAAGTTAGGCTTGTCATACATTATTTCCAAATGAACTCTAGAAATGAAACTCGAATGTCCCATGTTTACATCAACATCGCCTTTGCTGCTGTTTCGGCCTATGGAAATGCGCGACTGTCGCATCAAATATTCGAAGTCTCTTCCTTCCAACCGGGCGATTGCGATGCCTTTTGGTTCTGGACTCCAAGCTCTTCTTGCAGGGCTTGAAGGTGCTGACTTGCCTGTGAGGGCCAACAAAGCCCAAGCATCATTGTCTGAAGGCTGTTGAACAGCAGACATCACGAGGCGTTTGGTACACCAAAATGGCGATCTCAAAAGAAAACAATTCACCACGTTCCAAGCTGTTTACATTGAAATATACCCACAATGCATTGCTTCACCCCAGTACCTGAAGACCAACTTTTTTCTGATGTGATGACAGGGACAGAGTTTATTCAATATTTGTTTGTTTTATTTTATGTTTGTTTGGGGTTTGTCATACACGTTGCAGTATCGGATTTACTGTCCGCGCAGTAAACTGAGTAAACTGATGTAACATTTATAGGACTATTTGCCGACTATTCGGAAGTTAATTAAAGACATGCCAAGATATGTAGCAAGAAGTTCTGAATTAATATCTATAGGCAGGCGCGTAGCTGCCATGTAAGCCAATAAGCCCGGGCTTGCACATATATCGGAGATAAAAAACATGAAATAAAAAAAATGAATAAATAATTGAAAAGCAATGAAAATGAAGTAGATTTAAAAAATAAATTCAGATAAAAAACAATTCAGATAAAAAGTCGGATGAGAGAATCTTAACAGAAGAGAGGGGGGGGGGGGGGGGGGGTGAAATTGGCAATTTCTGTCTTATTTATTGTTTGTAAAGGCTTCATTACACTAAACATTTAGAGAAGGGTAAATTTGTATTCTTTAGCAAAAATTACAATTATGAATTTAGAATACAAGAATATCTAACATATCCATTACAGAATACCTTAAGATCACAACTTTCGAAATTACATGTACGAATAAGTGCACACCCTTTGAATATTGAAGTTGGTAGATATTTTCAACCTCCCATTCCTCATTCAAATAGATATTGCAAGTTCTGTATTAATGAAGTTGAAGATGAAGAGCATTTTCTGTTAAACTGTAACTTATATCAAGGCAATAGAGATAAATTTGAAGAATCATTGGGTCATTTTGATATTTTAAATATTGAAGATGTTATAAATCCTGTGAATTATCAATTCACCAAATTACGATTCATTGTTTAACAGATGAAATAGCATTAAATATAATGAAAAGAAATGTTTTGCCAAGAGTTATCTCGAAGATATACGAAACTTAATGACGCGAAGAAGCAAAGTAATGATGCGAGGAAGTGAAGTAATGATGCGAGGAAGTGAAGTAATAATGCAAATAAGGAAAGAATAATGCAAATAAGTGAAGAAATGATACGAAGAAGTCAAGTAATGATGTGAGAAGTGAAGTAATGATGCCACAAAGAAGCAAATTTAAGTAATCATGCAAAGAAGCCAAGTAATGATGCGATGAAGCGAAGAAATGATGTGAAGAAGTAAGTAATGATGCAAAGAAGTGATATAATGCAAAAGAAGCAAAGTAACGAAGCGAATATGCGAAGTAATGATGCAAAGAAGCGAAATAATGATGCAATGGAGCTCATAATTGATGCGACGAAGTGAAGTAATGATGCGGAGAAGCAAAGAAACGGTGCGTAGAAGTGAATTAATGATGCGAAGAAGTGAAGTGATGATGCAAGAAGCGAATCAAGAAATTATGCGAAGAGCAAAGTAATAATGCAAAGAAGTGTAGTTATGATCTTCTTTGCATCATTGCTTCGCTTTTTTGCATCATTACTTCGCTTCTTTGCATTATTAATTCGCTTCTTTGCATTATTACTTCGCTTCTTTGCATTATTACTTCGCTTCTTTGCATCATTACTTCGCTTCTTCGCATCATTACTTCGCTTCTTTGCATTATTACTTCGCTTCTTTCCATGCATCATTACTTCGCTTCTTTGCATCATTTCTTCGCTTCTTTGCATCATTACTTTTATTCTTTGCATTATTACTTCGCTTCTTTGCATCATTACTTCGCTTCTTCGCATCATTACTTCGCTTCTTCGCATCATAACTTCGCTTCTTTGCATTATTACTTTGCTTCATTTCATTATTACTTCGCTTCTTTGCATCATTACTTCGCTTCTTCGCATCATTACTTCCCTTCTTTGCATTATTACTTCGCTTCTTTGCATCATTACTTCGCTTCTTCGCATCATTACTTCGCTCCTTTGCATTATTACTTCGCTTCTTTGCATCATTACTTCGCTTCTTTGCATCATTACTTCGCTTCTTCGCATCATTACTTCTTCGCATCATTACTTCGCTTTTTGCATTATTACTTCGCTTCTTTGCATCATTGCTTCGCTTCTTTGCATCATTACTTCGCTTCTTTGCATCATTGCTTCGCTTCTTTGCATCATTACTTCGCTTCTTTGCATTATTACTTTGCTTCTTTGCATTATTACTTCGCTTCTTTGCATTATTACTTCGCTTCTTTGCATTATTACTTCGCTTCTTTGCATTATTACTTCGCTTCTTTGCATCATTGCTTCGCTTCTTTGCATCATTACTTCGCTTCTTCGCATCATTACTTCTTCGCATCATTACTTCGCTTTTTGCATTATTACTTCGCTTCTTTGCATCATTGCTTCGCTTCTTTGCATCATTACTTCGCTTCTTTGCATCATTGCTTCGCTTCTTTGCATCATTACTTCGCTTCTTTGCATCATTACTTCGCTTCTTTGCATCATTACTTCGCTTCTTTGCATCATTACTTCGCTTCTTTGCATTATTAATTCGCTTCTTAGCCTGCTCATTTCTTGTAGCCTTGTAGGACAAAGGAGCTAATTTAATGATATGCCATCAATGATCATAGTTTACATTGAACGCTTTGGGGAAAACTCATATTCAAACAATCTTTTCTTTTCATGAGTACATGTATGACTTGGGATAAAAAAAGTACAGGTAAAACAAATGTAACAAACAAATTCAAATGTATATATGGTATCAGACTATCAGATATGTCAAGTATAATTTATAGATAATAAAGACTTAGTCAACCCGTTTGCTTTATGTACAGTAAGCTTTCTAAAGGAATGCCACTTTTTCAATTGTTTTGGTAACTTCTTTTTGCTACTATATATATATAGTTAGTTTAGTTTAAACTTCTTTTATCATTTCCATAAATTGAAATTGGAACTCCATTGTACATATTTACTGGATCGCATGCACATTGTCGCACTCATCTAACAGGACGAATATGTCGTACTCTTACTGAGTCTAGATTGAAAACGACTGATCAAAACAGGCAAATATATTGTAGCACAAATGATCAAATAACTTAAGTGATAAGTCATAATACGAGGAATCAAGATTTGTCAAATACTATAAAATCATTCTTTAAAACTAGAAGTCTCTGACGAGACTAAAGTTCTCTTGGTTGTTTAGTTAAATCCATTATGTGAAACAACCATTTTCTAAGACCCAAGGGTCAGGGGCTCAAAAATATATCAGATTCGCAAGCGCAACAAGATGCACGTAAGTCTGAATATAATGCAAAACGCTTATTATAAATTATACTTTCTGAGAATAGGTCATCACAAGATTACACAGAGTCGTATAGTAGAAAACCACCACAACCATCTCCCAAGACCCTGGAGATCAGCGGCTTAAACAAATTATCAAGTGCATATAATCAAATCACATACCCATAACATATGTATTATGCAAAAGAAGTTATACTCTATCAATTATGCATTCTGAGAATTGGTGTTCACAAGATTGCAAAGTTATATAGGAGAAAATGACAACACCCATTTACCAAGACCCTAGGGGTCTGAATCTCAAACAAAATATCAGGTACACAACTAGACCATAGTATAATAACTTTCGATCATTATACTTTCTGAGAAATGGTAACCCAAAGATTACATTGAATTATACATGTATAGGAGAAAATGACCACAACCATTTTCTAAGACCCTGGGGGTCAGGGGATCAAACAAAATATCAGGTGCACAACTAGACCATAGACTAATCATGATGCAAAAAGAATTAACTTCTTAACAGTAATACTTTCTTAGAAATGGTGACCACAAGATTACATAGAGTTATATAGGAGAAAATGATCACACCCATTTTCTTAGACCCTGGAGGTCAGGATCTCAAACAAAATATAAGGTGCACAACTAGACCATTAATTTTTTTGACCCATCATGATGCAAAAAAGAATGATCATTTTTGCTTTCTGAGAAATGGTGACCACAAGTTTACAGAGTTATATAGGAGAAAATGACCACATCCATTTCCTAGACCTCGGGGAACCGGGGCTCAAACAAAATACCAGGTGCACAACTAGACCAAAGACCCATGCATCATGATGCAAAAAGAATTAACTTTCTATCATTAATACTTTCTTGGAAATGTGACCACGAGATTACATAAAGTTATATAGGAAGAAATGACCACGCCCATTTTCTAAGATCCTGGGGTCAGGGGCTCAAACAAAATATCAGGTGCACACCTAGACCATAGACCCATCATGTTGCAAAAGGAGTTAATTTTCTACCATCAACAGTTTAAATACCACAAGAAATGTTTAACGGACAGACGGACGGACGCCGGACACAGGGCAATCTCATAAGCTCAACTGGTCATAGACCAGTAGAGCTAAAATTTAGGCGAAGAATTAGTGAGCATGGAAAATCTCTAGACTTGGTCGATTAAACTTGTTATATAGGGAAATACATTATACACTGTGAGATACCCATTTCGGAACGTGAAAAGAGACAATATTGGCGTCCCTAAAAATCGTCGAAGTAATGTATTTGTTTCTATGTGTAGACTCAATTCCTGACAGTTTTGAGTCGAATTTCAGGAATTTTTTGCTGGCTCGCTTCCGCTCGCCACTCAACTTGATTTAAATTAATTTGCATTTCATTTTTTAGTATTAAAACTTTAAAGCTAGACATTGGAGTAAGGATTATGTCAATGATATTGGATACTTTGACCATAAAATGGCCATGCCTAGCTTTAAAGTTTTAATACTAAAAATTGTACGACTAACAAAGAGGAAATGATTTACTGTATGATCAAAACACTATTTCTGATAATTTCATTTGTTGTTGTTGTTACCATTCAAATCGAGCTTCAGGCGCGGATCCAGAGTAGGAAAAGAGTTTTTTTGGGGTCGATTCGAGGCACGAAGTGCCGAGCGGGGGAGGGGGTTGCCCCCTCCTGTAGGTGGGGGTTCGGGGGGCCCGGACCCTCCCCCGGAAATTTTTTGAAAAAAAGGAATGAAATGGTGCAATCTGGAGCATAGTTTCTCCTTTTCTTCTCGAATATCCAGACTTATTTTTCATTCAAGTTATGTGACAAAGAAAGGATCGATCCCCTTTACAAGTGGCAACATAAAGGGCGAGTCTGGGTTAAATTTATCTTTATATTATGTATTTGAGCTTAAAAAAGCATATGATTCGGTGTCAGCAGACGATGAACCGAATCTAGGATGAAGAAAACTTTAGATGTAAACATGAAATTCCCTATGTACTTATATAAAAGTTCTTTCCAATCGAGCGCTCGCACTTTGCTGGCGGTCGTTGTATTGAGTTCGAATGAAACATGAGAAAATTTTGAATAATGCATTCAAATCGGAGGTTTCTGGAGTGTCTGGAGTATCATATATCCCATCCATCTTGCTACGTCTTTCGGTATATTTTGGACATAATTTTCACAGATTTTGGCCATATTACATTGTTTAGATTGAGGATCACTGACGAAGGTTAAATACCCGAAACGTGCATGTCTGGTCCATGCTGTAAATTTATCTGCTCTAAAATGATGCTAATGAATTTGAAGACGTTAAACATTTGAGCTATTTCTGAACAGTAGTTTGCTATAGATATCATATTATATGTCCCCTCCTCTCCCTTTTTTTGGCCGCTTAACTGAGGTAGGCACTCTATCAATTTGTTTTGTGAAAACGATGTGGACGTTTTGGCGTACAAACATACGCCTGGCTGTGCCCCTGTCTTGCTGATACATGTACTATTGGTACGATATGGAGTAAAAAAAAAAATATAGTATCATTGTTTTTTGTTTATTTTTTACTTTTAAATTAGTACATACATTATTTTCATATTTTCTCACCCCGAATCAAAGGACGAATTAGAAAAGGGTAAGTAAGTGAGTGATTCACCCTTTCCGTCGTCTTAATAGAAGATATAGTTTTTGAAACAGTGCTAAAATGTTTTTGATTTTTAAAATTCAAGTACATTTGTACGTGCTATGCTGGTCCGAAAAAAATTGTCTTACACTAGGGTGCATCTAGAACTTCAACCGACAAGGACGGCACAAGCACCAAAAGGGGGGTTGTATGAGAATGATTTTAAAGCTTTGAAAAATTGAATGCTTAATTATAGGCCCCGGAGCATATTTGAGCTATAATCCAATGTTAAGTATTTGCCCGTTTTCACGATTATTCTAAGTATTATTTAAACAAAATTATTAGATGACCAAAAAAAAAAAAAACCCTTTAACTTGAGGACAGACACGTGTAGGTTCCGATCCCCGTACCATTTAAATTGATTGTTTGACGCACACATACTGCATGTTCTGCAAATTATTTGAACATGTTTACATTACAGTCTCTGTTAATTTCCGGTAAAATTAAGAAATTGAGATAAAAGATGCAGTAACTTCTTGGAATGAGGACCATTTTTCGAGCATAAAATAAACAGAAAACCCCCTATGCGACGTACATTACAAAAACTTCGCGATCGTCTGTACGTCAACATTGATACGGTATCGAATCGATATAAGATCAGAAAATTTGTGTAAATTTTGATTCAAAATGGTGAATTCTCGTGGACATTATGCAATCTTTTTTACGTTTGATGTTTTTTTTTAGTGCTAATGTTACCAAAAAAAAAAAAAAAAAAAAAAAAACGGAAACCGGGGGGGGGGGGGGGGGGGGGTTTCCCGACCCCCCCCCCCCCCAACCCCCCTAAATCCGCCCTTGAGCTTGACTAATCTCGCATTATTCAGCATAAATTTTATAATTTTAGAAACCGAAGGCATACAAAATCAGGATAAAACAGGAACCAAAGCAAACAAACAAAAACCTCCACCACATGAAAAGAAGCGAACTCCCGATATGGGAGTGAGACCCGGCCATATTTTCGGGAGGGGGGGGGGGGGTCATGTAAGGATGATTTTCTCAATACATGTACTGTATCAAAAAAAAAAAAAAAAAAAAAAAAAAAAAGTCAGATCAACTTGACGTTTCCACACGACGCTTCCACTCGGAAACGTCAGGTTGCTGACTTCTTTTTCTTTTTTTTTTGATACAGTACCTCTTCCACCCCGAAACGTCAAGTTGCTCTGACTTCTTTTTTGTTTGTTTTGATACAGTATATGTATTTAGAAAATCAAATATCCTTACAGCAAAAAGGATAGGGTATGGGATTTGTGTGCATCGGATTTGTGTGTACCCCCCCCCCCCCCCCCCCCCTCGATGATAATGAAAAAAAAATCGCCAGCTGGTTCGCTTCGCTCGCCCAATATATTCTGTGAATCTATCATGTAGCTTTTAGGGGCAAGGCCTTTATTACATTCATCATGCCTTCCCCCCTTAAACTTAGATCCACCCCTGTACTATGTAGGCTGTAGACGAAGTTCAACGCGTTTTGACATATATTTTTTTAAATTCCCGCTTTCACTAGTTACTCCCCTTATCGGTAGATGGCGCTGTTAACGGAAGTGAAGAACTTGTATCCAATGACAACATCGAAATTTCAAAGAGATTCGGTTTGTTGTGTGTTAGCGTGTTCTTTACGTGATAATTTAGCTGTTCATGCCATTTCGTCTTTGATATTCGTGAAATATGGCTGAAACAGATGCTCCCATAGACGTACCACGCTTAGAACTAGAAACTGTGATCGGTTTCAATGGTAAGTCTACTTCATTAGTTACATTACAAATTCAAATGTGCACAATAAAATCTCAAAATATGAACGCAAATCCTGGCCTAGACATAGAAAGGAAAATGCCAAGATAGGCTAATGCCACTGGCCCGATCCTTTTCCAAACTGAATGATAATGTTTCAGTTAAATGTACTGTCATCACTAAACTCTGGAGGGAGGGGGGCAATAATTAATCTACACATGATGAAAAAAAAAAAGATTACACAGCTCACTTAGGAATATTCCTCTACTTTGTTGGCAAATTCCTCCCCTCAGATTCTCATGTAATATGCATACACTCTCCTTCCAAATTCCTTCATGTAGAACACAAATTAGACAAAATTCATTTTTTCCCAGAACTATAAAGAATTGGAATCATCTACCTCTGGACACTGTCATGAGTGAATCGGTTGATTCATTCAAGGCAGCGGTCTCCACCCTCAGTCATTAATTCACTAACCTGTTGTAAATAGTTTTAACCTTTTAAGATTTTAAAATCTATTCACATCCAGCCGGCGCAACCCAAGTGATATAATCTTCAATGTGTTGAAGGCGATCACTGAAGAAGTAGAAGTAGAAGTAGAAGTAGAAATTTTGAAATTAAAATTTATAGGGGATGGATCTCAAACTCTCATAACTAACGGTGTATGATATATGTACCTACGACTAATACTACGCTCACAGTGAATGAAGTTTTCTACGTTATTTTAGTGCGATGTCGCCAATGTTTAACACTGAGTCTATGGAGAACGTCGACGACATCACGCTAAAATTCAAACATAGAAATCTCCCCATCTAAAATTATTATTTTCTTTAAATGTGACCATAATATTTGGAGTAGACATTATTATATCATACACTGTTGAGCTGCACAGACAGTGGAAAATCTATCTTCATTTGGTGATAATAGATCAAATGGTTATAGCATAACTATCATGCCATTATTGTACCTGGTTCATGTCCTAGGGAGGGATTTAACTAGAATTTTTCATACAGTATAATGTTAATTGTAGATATTAAATTATCTTTCACTTTTGATTTATCAAACTAATTTATTGATAAACAGCTGGAAGTTTAACCATTTTGAACCAGAAAAAAAAGCAGCAGCAGTGAAAAAGTTGAATTCGTATTTTAACAGGTGTAGTACCGAATGGGTTACGTGTCCATCCAGGAAAACAGCATATCATATATCCACTTGGATGTACAGTTGTCATCGAAAATATTTCTACCAGAAAGCAGGACTTTCTATGGGGACACACAAATAACGTGTCATGCCTTACAGTCTCACCATCAGGACGTTTCTTGGCTTCAGGTCAAGTAACATACATGGGGTTCAAGGTAATGCAATATTTACACAAAAAATATCAGATAAGTACAATTAAATATTACTGATGCAACTGGTCAATTTGCCAGTTATCTAAACTTTATATTTATACAGTCTTATGATAACCAAACATTACATCATTTGGCAAAATTTTTCATTCAATAATTGTATGTGCCATCACATTTTGATTGAACTTAGTCTTGAGATCGAGGCTTCCAGATGCATTGTCATGTTTTCTGCTATGACATCAAAATGAAATTATTGCCAAAATTTCTGATGTCTGACTAGATTATTGGCAAACAACTTATTTATATCATCTCTAACACATAGAAAGCATTTATGTTGATCATTGAAGTAATGCTTTCATTTTGAGAAACTGAGTTCATCAAAGATACTGTGAAAAAAATCCATTGAATTTGGAAACAAAATGTATTAATTAAATTTTAAATAAACTGCATGATGTACCATATTGCATGTTGATCAATGTAGATTCATTTAAATCAATTTCTCAATTTTGATAATGAGGGTCAAGGTCACCTACAAGACCAAAGTCAGATATTTAGGGTCAGACATGCGACAAGCAACATACCCGATTAATTCCAGTTTTAAAAGTATAATGATGCACTTTAATGTCATTCATCCTTTAAAAATGATTGATTTTTTTCAGGCTGATATTATTATCTGGGACTTTGATGCCAAAGCACTGTATGCAAGACTGGTTTTACACAAAGTCAAAATTCAAGACCTTGCATTTTCACCAAATGACCTCTATCTAGTTTCTTTGGGAGGACAAGATGATAGCTCGTTAGTATGATGATAATATATGGACAAATTATACCGCAATCTTTAATTAATTTTTGTTAAACACATGTATAATATTTAGGTCAGATGGACATTTTAACCCTACATTGGTGATATCAAACTTTTAATATCCCTGTGAAAGAAAAATTGTGAGTGACTCTGTAAGTAGTTCTGCATGGTATAGCCATCATATTCCCATTATTCTGACGTCTTATACTGATTTCAAGATGAGACCTCTATCTTGGATTTTGTCGAACCCAACATTGGATGATGTCTACAGTCAATCTTTCAAGGTCACAACTGATGAAAATAGACTGTATCACTGAATGAAAGTAAAGAAGTCCAAATCAATTTTCATTATGTGTAATTGTCATTAATTACTGGTTGGAATACTAGTACATTGTATTATTAGTTTCTTGAGATGATCAGATTAAAAATTTAGTCTTAATGGACTTTGTGGATGACTTAGTGCATTCATGCTTCAATATAAGGACAAGATATATATAACTTTATAAGCATGTTGAGAAACTTGAATTCAAAGCCAAGGTCACAAGTATTAAGAATTATAGTCCCTAATTTTGAGGTAAATTCAAAGTTAACATTCTGTATTTATCTTGATCATCCTTCATTTAAAAACTTAAAAGATTGGCCATGATGTTTACAGAAAGTAAAAGAATACCTCTTGTTTCCTCAGCTGTAAATTTTCTTTAATATGTATATGATACACATTATTACAAACTAATAATTACATGTAATTATTTCAGTGTTGTTGTCTGGGATGTACATTCAAAAGAAGCTATTTGTGGTCATCAAGCCCAAGTGGAGAGTGCAGGAACAACATACTGTTTAGCATACTCCAACATAAATGATAATGTCTTTGTGACAGGAGGAGAGTGAGTTTAACTGTCACATTTGTTTAATCATTATATCACCTCTGATGTCAGTATTTACTATATAGAACATGTATGTCTGGTACACAGCATTTGGACATTTTTGTCCAAACAGCTACTCCCTGGCAGTACAGTTGCACCTCTTTGTTTTACATTATACCCTTTTTTGCATATACATTATCTTTAATTAACAAACCCCATGATTTCAGAATCCTATAAACATATCCTCTGGGGAGAGAACTTAAATTATGTAATTTGATGTTGTAGTTATTTGTATAATGTCAGCTGACTTTGTGTTTTCACACTTCGGAAAGCCTAGGAGTTGTTATTGCCTTTCAGTTAAAGCTACATGTTATGATGATTGAAAATTGAGTACATGCATGTATATAAATCAACACTTTGCTGTATATATCATTATCAAGAAGATATTATCATACATGTTCAATTCTAATGAACTACAATTGCTTTCTCTCTAAATATAAACTAATGGTTTTTTTATGAATAGACACTCACTTTTAGCATGTACAAGTTTTAATGAGAATAAATGATATTTACAGAAAATGATGCTTTATATTAACACCTTACCATTAGTGATTTGACATGATATGATTGGAGAAAGAAGAAAAATACTGAATACAAGAAATATATGTAGCTAATATCAATTTAATTACAGTGGAACATTGAGAGTTTGGGAACTGAACAGAGAAGACAGAAAAATCCGAGCCACAGATGTCACCATGGGACAGCTCAAGAGAGTGGTTAAATGTATTCAGGTATAATATGCCTTATAAAATAACCTTAGCATTATACCATATTGTTGTGAAATCTGTAAAGTAATTTATAAGTTTTAAAATAATTATAGTTTAAATTCCAACTAAATTAAAAGTCTTATATGATTGCATGCAAATTGTTATAATTTGAAAACCTATAAAGGATCAATAAGTTGCTAGAAATTAAATATAAAAAGGTTGTCATATAATAAAATGCAATAAGTCATGTTGCATTGTTACATAAACTAGGGAGATTTGTTACATATAGCTAAACTGAAGTACCAGTTAGGACGAAAAAGGGGAAAATAATGTAGAATTAAGCACTTAAAAAAACCCCAAACTTTTTTTTCATTTAGATGGCAGACAATTTCAGTGAACCTTTCTTCTTCTGTGGAACAACAACAGGAGATATTATAGGAGTTAACATGAATACCAAATTCTTCCAATTCCTTGGACCAGAAAAAGAGAAATTTAGCCTAGGTGTAGAAACCCTAGCTCTCATCAAATCAGGACAGCTACTGGTCGGAGCCGGAGATGGTGAAGTTGCCCTTGTACAATTTTTCAACAAAGTAGACAAAGACAGTAAAAACAAAAAAGCCAAAATCTGCTTTGAGAAGAAAAGGTACTTTTCCATGACTGAGAGCTTCTCCAAACAATAATGTTCAGAATCAGATGTCTTAGTTTATTGTCAAATCAATATTGATTTACTATAATAAACAAAAAAGTTGTCTTGAGCCTACAGTATCTCACATAGTTTCCACTTCTCAAATATGGAAAATTCTATAAGTTAGTATCAATTATTAGAAATGAAATGTCATATTGATAGAACATATTCTGTAATCACATTAAAGGAGCTGATAAGATAAGACGTAAAATCTGCCCTAAAAAGCGGAATTTTGAAAATGGAAATTTTAAGAAAAATCGTTCTTTAAAGTAATACAAATACAGTATCCCATCAAACTCTGAAGTTATTTTAGATCTGTTATGCATAATATTGTTAATATTTGGGTCAAAACCTGTCATTTTCCCATAGAAATCAATAGAAAACGGAAAAGTTTTTTGAACATTGTTCCCCCCAGAGATACAGAAAGCCACTTATACTGGAGGTGTAAATCCATGATACAAATTTTCTGGAAAAGTGGGGTTCTGTATCTCCGGGGGGAACACTACCCCAGAGACGAAAAACCAAAAAAGGAAGGGGGGTGCATTTGTTAAAGAATCGATCTTTAAGATCATTAAATATGGAAAATTTGACTATTTTTCCTCCTTAATCCAACAAAAAATATGTTCTAAATACGATCGAACGAAATGTACAACATTTAGGAACGAAATAAGCAGGAGCGATGTGGATTTCTCCGCTAATGTGTATTTCGCGCTAAAAAGCTCCTATTAAAGCCATTATATACAAAATAAAACCGTATTTTGAGTTCCGGATTTCATTATTTACCGATTAGAGGAAATAGAACTTTCAAAATGTATTTCTGATATACAATGTAGATGTATTTGATATCTTTTAGTTGATATTTATCCATTTCAGGCGAAATATTCTAAAATTTCTACGTTTATGGTCGCTATTATCAGTTTTATTACCCGAGTACCCCCTACCTCTTTGAATCACCTTCATTTTAGAATCTTGGGAGTATTTCATCGAAAAGTAAAACATACAAAAAGTCTTCAAATACATTATATTTCAATAATGATTATCTTTTGTCTGCATATGTACCGTCATGTGGAATAAATACGGCATGAAATTTAGGGCTAAAAACGGCCCTTATCTTATCAGCTCCTTTTACAAGATTTCTCTGTAACCATTTTCAAATAAGCAATTAATTTGTGTACCTAGTACAGGTAATTTTTCATGCAGAATATATCTTTTACCAAGATTTTCACAGTCTGTGTGTCATTCAAAGAATTGTAAAATACCACACTGTTACTGAAGATAATTATCTGAGTATATATATATCCGTTGATTGCAAAATCTTAATGTACTATGCATTAGTGTTCCATAATTGATTGTCTTTGAAGGTCATGGAGAGATAAGAAAACAAAGAAACAATCAGCTGTAACATCAATAGGTCTTAGAGGAGATGGACATCAGGTAAAATAAATTCTGTCCTATGTATTTAGTTTTTTTGTTCCTAGAACTCTTATTAGAATCAAAGTTATGGGAATATTTATCCCCTAGCAACATTGTAATGCCATTGAACTTGTGTGACAAGTTTTTATCCTTTCACAGAAAATTAGATTAGCTAAATGTTTCAATCATGATTATTTTAACAGAAATTTCAATATCATGCAATTTTCTTAGAATTTAGCTGGTATATTGCTGCAGTAAAGCTATGTAAATGAGAATCTTATATCAATATAATTGACTAAAGTTTTATAATATGTATAACAGCCTGTATTATTTTCTATTTCAGTTCTACGTTGGCTCAGCTAATTCACAGATTTATAGGTTCAACTTTGCTGAATTTAACGCAGATCCAAGCCCCAAACTGAATCCCAATCAGGGAGCAGTATTAGTGAAAACATGTCATTCTAATGATATTAAAGATATTGTTTTCCCATTGTAAGTACTGATTAATCTTTCTGATGTATAAATTGATTAAAGTAATCCCAAAAGGAAAAATGTTATCAACAGTGACATTAACCATGACTAACATATATAGGAATTTCTTAATATATTTTTATCATTTCTTAAAATATATAATTATGATAAACCCTGTACCAAGTTTTAGTATATCTTCCACATCCTAGGAGGTTTTGTTGAATATGTGTATTAAAAGAAGACCGGACAAATGTTTCAAGTAATCTATAAAAATTAACTTGAAATAGAGGATGTGTATTCAATTTACTAGCATGCTGTTATGAATTTTGTAAAAGACATATTTAAAAGGCATGCATATTTTGAGCAGAAAACTTATTTGTACATGTATTATGAATTCAATACCCAGTACATTTTATAAGTTTGATTTTCTCATGACTAAGTAGTACTTGATCTTTCTTTAGTAATATTTGCCATGGCTGATTCAGTGAACACAATACTAATGTTTCCAATTCCAATATTTTCTAAATTATTTTCCAGTGGCTGCTCAGAGCTTATCGCAACGGCGCAATACCAAGAAATTAGGATTTGGGATATGAAAAACAAGATGGAATTAAGACGACAGGTTGTTCCCAATATGACATGCAATAGCATTGCTATTACACGTGATGGAAGCATGGTCATAAGTGGTAAGAGTCAAGGCATAGTCATCATTTATCTGTATTTAGAAGAACTTACTTCAGTTTTCAAATGATACAATTTTTATCCCCCACCATGTAATGGTGATGGACATTAAGAGTTTGCTTTGTCGGACATTCCATTCTGTCCACCTTTCAGTCTCCCAATGATGACCCTTTCACCTATCCGATCCAAATTTAGAAATATGCTCACTTAACAAGTGGGAAAGAAGCCTATTGATTTTGGGGTCACTAGGTCAAAGATCAAGGTTAGGAAAAAACCCACTTAAAATAGTGGTTTCAAGATAATAACTCAAAAATCTCTTTCCCTTACCCGGTATCCACATACATTTTGGATATATGCTTACTTATAAGAAGGATAAGAAGTCTATTGATTTTTGGGTCAATAGGTCGAGGTCACTTTTAGAAAAAATACACTTGAAATAATGGTTTCCAGATGATATACAAGAACCCTTAATGTTTAATTTATTTTTGGGGATTTTGGGTGACATAAAGGTCAAGGTCACTGTTAGGGTAAATGCACTTGAGATTTTAATTTCCAAATAATATAAAGGAACTATTTCATCTATCAAAATTAAATTATTTATTTTGAGATCAATTGGTGAAAGGTCAAAGTCACTTATATCAGGAGAAATAGACTTAAAATAATTGTTCAAGGTTATAATTACTCTTAATTCAAGCCAAATTTGGATTTGGCCATAACTTTTAATAAAGCTCAGACATTTCACATGTTAATTACTTGTGACAAGGTCTTTGCCTTAGCTAAATGCATATGTGCATATCCTTTATACACAATTTCTCAATTATGTGATAAAAATGATAAAAATCATTACATGTAATCAAAAACATGCTTACATGAAATACACTTGACTTCAGCAATCATCTTCTCTATTTGTTTTTCATTCAAACAGCTTGGGAAGATGGAAAGATTCGGGGATATGGAATAAGCATGTCCAGCCCAACTCTTCCCGAGAGATTTGTCCAAACAGAGGCCCATAGTAAAGGTGTCACTGCCATAGCCGTAATGACAAAAACATCCAAATGTAATGCTAACGATCTGGAGCCAGGTACTTACATAGTTAGTGGGGGAGGTGAGGGACAGGTGCGCATCTGGAAAGTCGAAAAATTCTATGATAACAAAGGAAAAGACAGTTACAAGTTGAACCTTTTGCACACAATGATGGAGCACAAGGGCCAAGTATCAGACATCAAAATCAATTCTGCCGACAATGAATGTGTCACTTCCAGTACTGATGGTACATGCATCATCTGGGATTTAGTGTAAGTTTGACTTTTGCTTTACTATGCATGATGAAAACAAGATTGAAATACTGCCCTGTAATTCTTCCATGTATTCCTCTCTTCTATTAAAATCTATGTCTATAGAAAAATAAAGATAGCATATTTAAATATATTTCGTGTTTACAGGGATTTTTTTTTGCCCCTTTTTGGGGCCGTTATTCGGCCCCATTCCCAATGAAAAATAGTATCTTTTTTCCCAATTGTGGCTCAAAATTTTCCCAATTTCATTCAGATGGAATTATCAGCGAAAATAGTGAAATTTACTGGTTCAAAAGTAGCAAATTTACTATTTATTTGCCATATTGTTGTAAGCATAAGTAATTAAATCATATTTAAAAGAAAATTATATGATTAAACATTCAATTCTGAACTTTTGATTGTATAAACTGTCATTTTACTTTTATATTTACATGTAGTACTTCCCAAAATATTCCCAAAGTCGTTAATTTTCCCAATTGCACGGGCCCCGACCCCATTCCCAAATAACTGAAAAAAATCACTGTATTACCATGTTTTTCAGTACACTTATTTCCTCCATTAAATTCTTAACATAAAATCATAAACTGTAATGATCATAATGACTAGGAAAGAATTTAGACAAAATCTATTTTCTTGCGACATCTCATTGCAGTAAACAGACAAGGAAGCAAATCGTATTTTCAAACACACTTTTCAAAGCTGTCTGCTACGGAGGATATCAGGACTGCCAAATCATTACCGGAGGAACGGATAGAAAGCTGGGATACTGGGAGGTTCTGGAAGGTAAACTCATCAGAGACCTAGAGGGAGCCAAGAGTGGGTCCATTAATGCCATTGACATATCTAGAGATGGTAATTTTGTCGTCACAGGAGGTGATGAAAAGCTATTGAAAGTAAGTTCAATTAATATTAGTAGACTCATGAATTTGACAAAAAAAAAATGTGTTCGGGAAAAATTTACGATAGGCAAATCACTACCCATCAAAGTTATATAAGATCAAGCTTAAAATTTTTTCAAATGTAGGTCAAGTACCAAGGTCAAGCTCACATTTTTTTTACACAACTAGAGAAGAAATTACTCGTAAAATATATCACTTACCATTTAATAGTTTTGAAAAAGGTTACACTAAAATGTTAGTACCAAATGAAAATTAAGCCTTGTATGGAATATAGACATGCCAAATCTTTGAAAATTTGTGGCCAAAGTTTATTTACATGTAAATATAAAGATTCCAGTTAGAAAATGATAAATGTCCCTGAAACTTATATGATAATATGCCACTTTCAGTAAGTAAATTCATGTATTGTCCATTTCTATTCCAGCTTTGGAGCTACAATGAGGGAGCTGTATTATTTATTGGAATTGGCCATAGTGCTCCCATTACCAAGGCTAAGATCTGTCCGAGAGGTCAAACCATCATTAGTGTAGGAGCAGATGGAGCTATATTGATCTGGAAATACCCAGATGTAGGCTGTCAACAATTGCAATACTAAGCATTAACAGTGTCCATATGTGACTTTACAAACCCAAGCTGAAGCCACAACATTTGTGGAAAAAAATAATTAAGAGAAACAGGATTAAACCTTCCATACAGAGTCTTCATTCCAGTATAAAATTTGAAAAGCATTCTCATTATGAAGTCTTAAAAATCTGATGTGATACTACAGACTCTATTTATTGTGTTTTTGGAACTCTGAGCCTGAAATGTTTATTTATTTACATGAAATACTAATTTATGAAAGGAATGAGTGATGTATATATTGATTTTTATAGAATTCATAAAACTTGTTTGTATTATGACAGTGCACTCCGTCCATATCATTTCAACATTATCTTCAATTTCTAATTTTGAATTTCTTTCCAGTTCTATTATTAGAACATTGAACAATATATATACACACATGTATTTGATTTCGCTTATTTTAAAGAAAACCATGCTATCAGATTTTGAGAAAAAGATTACTGCCTGCTGTATTGCTATATTAACTTTTAGTCTATACTATTGACCTCAAGGTACTAAACAACATTATCACAAAATCATATAGATTTCTGTGCAAGACAAACTGACATTCTGACATGTTGACTTGAATTAAATGATCTGTTTTCATCACTTCACCGATGGTAGATTTCAAAATGTTTGAAAATTTCTCATTATTTCATGTGTATAGTGTTATGAATATTGTGTATAAAGTATGTATAAAATACACATATTAGGAATAAAGTATTGACTTCTTGAAGTTGCCTTGCTTCTTGCTGGATTATTTGAAAAAAAGACTACAAACAGATGCTCCATTTGCGTGAAGCTTATCTAAACATATGGGGAATCCAGATACCATGGATACATAAACAATATTTTGCTAAACTTTTCTGTACTCAAAAGAAAAAAAACCCAATTGAAGTGATCTTGAAATCCATTTATGACTGAAAATATCAATGAGTGGCAAAGTTTTATTTCTTAAATTTCCAACATATTTAATCAGAAAAAAACGGACTATATGTGTAAAGACCATGTGGTCAATGACATCATGATATCACAATGTTATTCATTTACCTATGATATGATATTATCTGCAGATTATTATACTCAAAGTCTGAATTAGAACAGTCACAACTAATTAAAGGATTCCATTGATACATACATGTATATTAAACAAAATTTATTAACGACATAGCAAAGAATAAACACATTTGTAAAATTTTGTCAAAGTATGTCGAATGGGGAATAGCTTAAAACTAGCTGACTTCAAAGGCCTTATGGTCTGTTCTCTTCCAAAACAATGAAACAAAAGTATAAATTCTTCTTATTACAAACTACAATAGTTAATACTGTTCTTCATCACCATGCTTTATTCAGTGAGTACATGTAATGGATACTCTTCATCAATCATGAGGAAATACTGAGGAATACAAGGATCATGTCAACTGTACCATCATTGGTAGAAAACAAGTCAATGTCATATAGCAAAAGTTCAACAATATAAAATGTGTTTGTGGACAAGAATACTCCTGTCGGCATCTTTGTCAAAATAAAAACTGTATCCTTATCTCATATATATAATTTTGATATTTTGGAAACTTGTAATTTCATCAAAAAATATCATTGAAATTAAAGGAGGTTAACATCTGAGCACCATTTCTCAAATGCCATTTTGGTCATTGATTTCATTTAACTATACTACTGAATCAACCGTACACAAATTTGGAACCGCACACTCTTTGCAGAGTAATAAAAATGTTCAAATTCAAAAAATAAAACCAGATGGGGCTACTGAAATACATTTAGCTGTCTCAGAAACTGAGAAAATCACTTCACCATTTATTAAGTACATTTTGTACCACAAATGAGGATTTACTATACAAAACAAAAGTCTGGTGCTTTAAAAATACATGTAGTTTGAATTTTCTTCAAGAAGGTAAAGAGTTGGAACAAGTCTGTATTATTAAAAGAAGACAAAAGTCCAAGGTCAATGTCACAAAGTAAATTAATCTTGGTTCCAATTGAAAGGACTTGCAACAAAGAATACACATGTGAAATACCAAAATTATGACCAAGGTTAAAAAATTTTCAAAAGACTAGTTAAGGTCAAGAGGTACCGATCAAAAGAACTTGCCACAAACAATATACTTATCATTCCACTTCACATGTCACTAAGAATACGTTTCTTCCATTTGCTATAAATTATGAACAAGGTTAAACTTTTTTTCAAAAGTAGGTCAAACACAAATGTCAAGGTCACATTGATCAAAGAATTGTTGAAATATGAAACAATTTACCAGTTTTTGTTGTGTTTTGCGCAGAGTGTGAAATCAGTCAAAAACAGACTTTATAAGCATTTGGAAAATCATCCAACAAAGTACATGTACAACTGTGGACAATGCCATCAAACTGGAATTGGAGTACGCGCCAGAGAATTTAATCTAGATCTAAATACAGCAAGCTAACTCCTGTCTTTCAGAATCAAGGTAGGTAAATGTAGAAAGATAAACAAGATTTTGGTACCAATAGAAAGATTTTGTTTCAATGAAACCACATATAAAATTTTAAAGCCCCATTTTAGTTCAGAATCATGTTATGGCTTAGGTTGAAGTTTCAAAAGTAGGTCAAGAGCATAGGACTCTGGGTGGAATGAAAAAAACTTTATAGAGGAGTTTTAGTTCATCATGCATACCAAGTTTAATCAAAATACTAGCAATTTCAGGAGAAATTGAAAATGTGAAAAGTTAACGGTTGGACAGATGATCCAGTATGAGAAATTGAAAATAGCTTACTTTGAGCCCTTGACTCGGGAGGATGGATAATCCGGTATGACAATAGCTCACTTTGAGCCTTTCATCTTTCACTTGGGTGAATGGATAATCCGGTATGACAATAGCTCACTTTGAGCCTTTCACTTGGGTGAATGGATAATCCGATATGACAATAGCTCACTTTGAGCCTTTGGCTCAGTAGGATGGGCAATTTGGTATGACTATAGCTCACTTTGAACCTTTGGCTCAGGTGAATGGACAATCAAAACTTATTATCTCAGGTGAAAGGACAATAGCTTACTTTGTACCTTTGGCTTGGGTGACCTAAAATCCAGCATCATAGATTAAAGTGCTGTGATGACAAATAGCTCACATGGACAAACTTCCATCATTCTAGGCAAGATTGTAATCTGAAATCAAATTCTTGATGGCCTTCTGTGTCAGACCTTTACTTGTGAACATAAGGAACTTTTCTTAGCGACAGACTTTGAAAAATCCACAGAAATCAACAGATAGCCACAGATGGAATTCTAGTCAAATAAGTAATAATATTGAATTGACAACAATTTCTGCTATGTATCAACAAAATGTTTTATTACAAAATTCTAAAAAGAAGCTATCACATTTTAAATTTGGATTTATCACATTATCAGAGAGATTGTTGCAGACTTTGGATTACTATTTAATTTTCATAGGATTTGAAATGAATCGCCTTTTATAATTTTTGTTTCATGAAAACTTGCTATTGCATACGGTATAACTCACAAACACAGTCTCTTTCAAAATTCATGTGGAAATTTTATGCATTGTGCAACAAAGACTTAAAATTAAATCTATACTTTGACTGTTTTTCCTTTATAAAAGATTTTTTTGGGCGTTAGATGTGACTTAATTTGTACTAGCTATACTGTCTAATAAGTTCTCAATGTCAGATGAAAGTCTAAATAACAGCCATGATAAAAATTCTATCAATACACACTCATTCAGAACAAATCTCCCATACATGACATCATCCACTTAAAGTATTGCACTTTTTCCTGTCTCTTAATTATGTGTGTGACCTTTCATCCCCATGCCTGTGTTCTACAATAATGTAGTACCAGCTTACCATCACTGCCAAAACACTGAAATCACAGAAAATACAGGAAAATCAGAAGTCTGCTGCATAAACCAAGGTTATTATGAATAGAATTTTAAAATGAATCTTCATGTGAGAAAATGAAGGAAGTGTAAAACACATATATATATATTAAACCACTTTGTATACAAGATCTGTCTGGGCATACATGTACATGTATGTATATTGTGGGTAAATTGCATAACAATTATTTTAAGAGCCATAAAGTTTATGAAATATTAAAGAATTCATTATATATAGAGAATAACTACCCTCTGAAGTTATGTTTGCAGAAGCCAAATGCTGATTTTTGTGCGAATAGCACATAGCGATTGCCTGATTTCTTCACTCATGGGTGCCCCGTCTGCTGAGTATGTATAAACGATGTTACTTTGTTTACATGTACCTTGGGACTGCTTCAGCGTCATGATCGGTATAAAGTCTGATCACTGTCTGAATCAATGAATTATCTGTATGAATCGAGCTGTCGTGTTATGTACATGCATGGCCTAATGAAAAGTTGCATCTGTATGTACTGAGATGAACACAGGCTGTGTGTTGGAACCCCTTTCCATTACCTGTTTTAGTGGACAATATGTAAATGAAACGGTGCTATCGATAATGAATCATTGAAACGTAAAACTAACTTCAAGTAGGCTTATGTTGTCCCGCTTCACAAAATAAAATCTGTATACGACGGAAAAATTAGGAACTTCCATCATGAAATATGATATTAATAATTATGAAAAATAAAAGATCAAAACATTCCCGTTTAGGATGTATCATGTTTTTATATACTAAAAAAGAAGTGAATTTTCCTTCAAATTTTTAGCACACACCTAACATTGAACATGAAACGTTAAAGAGAGAGTAGGGATCAAATGAGAAAATAAGATTCTTCTTCTTTCCTTGTATATGGTATCATCAATCGATAGTCATATTGGATTGTTGTATTTTTAGGGGGGGGGGGTTAGATTTGATGTTATTTAATTTTCATGTTCAATGTCAGACATCATCTTTCAATTCATTACGACAACATTATGGATTTGCACTTTAGTTCCGTCTTTATTCGTCAATACTGGCCTACAAACTTACGAAGAGGAACAAATATAACTTTGAAAACACAATATTTTGTCATACATTATAAGTGATATTTTTCTGGCTATTCGCACTCAGTACCTTCAGTGCTTTGATTTCACTAGTTTTTCTGGCGATGCGTTAGCGGAGCCAGAAAAATGGATGTTTGCACCGTAAAATAGGCATTTACTGTCCGCAAACACAACTTCAGTATCTAGTTATTCCCATTCAAATACAATCTATAATTTTGTAAATATAAGGCAAAATGTGATGTTAGCAACGTCAAAGCCAAGTATGTTCTCGTTTTACAGCCATGACTAAGGAGCAAACAAAAAATGAAATTCGACGTTAAAACAACATTGCATTAGAATGCTTTTTTTCAAGTTTGATTTAAATAAACATCTTACAAAATAATGAAAATATATCCAAGGCAAGACTTTGAACTGACATGCTGACATCCTCAATCAATCATTATAATAGATTCTCCTTGCAATCAAAAGTTTTGATATTGATGACATTTTAAATGCTACAAATATTTCATGATGTGAAACCCTGTCTGCCTGCTATATCTAACATTGGAAAGTTTAAAGTAGAGTAAATGCATTGTAATTACATATAAAATGCTTACATCAAACACTGTCCCAACTAGTGTATCAGGTGCCGGAGCAAAAGACTGGTTCACATAGAGGAACTGTAATATACAAATATACAATCAAGATAAATACATCATAAACATTATTTAAGATCCAATTAATATAATTCAAAATAAATGTTATTATACTTGTTAAATAAAAACATGACCAATTTGAAAATTTTTAATGGTTATTTTCACACAAATCTCTTATTAATCTTCTTCATTGATCTTTATACTTCCATTATCCGAGATTCGAAGGCATATAATTTTGGCATGTAAAGGTAAAGGTGCAGTAGCCTGCCATTTAGGCCATATTTTCAAACTTGCTCATATATCCATAATTTTCTAGTTTATAAAATGCCAAATGTATGGTGAATCGAAATAAGGAAAGACAGTTTTGATTTTATAGTCCTATACTGAATACTGAAACGTTCAAAACGTTAAAATCTTTGAAAATATCAATAAATGAGCGAAATTTTGATACAAAATTAAGTAGCGTGCCAGGCCTCGCCCTTGAAAAACTTTATACAAATTGATAGATTTCTGATCGGCCTAATTTACAATGTGCATAAAAAACATTGTGGGTGAGGCCTGGCGCGCAGTCAAATTTTGAAGATTTTTGTGTAAAATATGATGATTTTCTTTGTTTTCTGTTATTCAGGGCGAATAACATCAGAATATGATGGCATATATCACGCATTTAATGTTACAAGGGCTCAAAACTATGACGCCGTATTTTCCCTCACATTTAACATCGCAAAAAGTGATAATTAATTGTTCATTTATTAAAAGCAAACTTTGCCCAAATTATAGGGCTGATTTGATGGGTTTGCGCACCTGGTCCTTTGTCTGTCTGTTTTACAGAAAAAACTTTAACCTTGAATAGTTAGTGATAGGGCTTTCATATTATACATGTGTATTCCTTGTGACAAGACCTTTCCTTGGGTAACAGAAGTTTTGATCTTGTGACCTTGACCTTTTGAAAAACTTTTGCCTTGTCCATAACTTTTAAATGGTAAGTAAATGGGCTTTCATATTTCGCATGTACATTCCTTGTGGCAAGTCAGCTTCCCTTTCACTCTGTGGTCATGACCTTGGAAATTGACCTAGGCTAGTTTTGAAAAACTTAAACATTGGCCATAACTTCTGAATGTCAAGTGATATGGCTTTCATATTTCACATGAGAATTCCTTCAGATATGACCTGTTCCAATGGTACAAAAAATGTGATCTTATGACTTTGACCTTGGATTATGGCCTACTTTTTACATTGCAGCTGTTTGACAAACAAAGATGCGGAAAGGGCATTAGTGTTTCTTAAACACATATATGTGCACAACCAATGTCATTCTCTGAGATGCAACTATTAAAAGGAATGTGCTGTATTTCTTATGTTAACACTCATGATGTCACAATGCACAAGATCTAAAGAAACATGCTGCCACGGCTGTTCTATCCTGCAAACTGAACCCAAGGTGATCTGAATTTTAACGTCACCCTTTAACCCAGAAAACGCGATTTCAGAAAACAAGAATGAAACAGACAACTGTGGTGCATATATATAGAATGACTGTCATAATTTGTGTTTTGTTACGGGTATGCAACCAATCTGATTAAAACCAGATCTCTTCATGCTCCCGATTTTGTTATGTCGCGTAGAGGATCTGGTATAACCCAGTAGACATCGACGTGCAGGTGACCTTAGCTGAGAAATTTCTCGGTCCAATCAAAAAAGTTTCAAGCGAAAATCTTCAACCAATCCTCATATGCGTATCAAACGCAAGTCGGTTCTGCAAAAATTCTGCCCCAAATAAGATAATTAGAATTAAATGACCACAGGTCAGCTTTCCCATCTTATCAGACGAACACATCTGGATCACTACACCAGATTACAAGACGTAGAGCCATAATGATCTGTGTGGTAGTTGCAGTGCGATATCTTATCGTAGAATAAATCAAACATAAATATGAACGTTACAGTTCTTCAAATGGTTTTCTACGAATTGAAAATCAGTACCCTTCAATTTACAACAATGAGAATTAATGAGAAATAATTATGTAGAAAAAGAACGGATTAAAAGTCACTGTTTCTATATCTATTTGTAACATTGCCCTTTCCTGGACTGGTCGTCGCAGTAAGATCGAAGTAAAAATCTGTAGACATGAAATGATAGCATGATTCGAAAGGAGTCCAAGATACTGTGTAGCATGTAAAAATTCTATAAACCTTTTGGAAAATTCCCGGTTTTGAAATATAAACATGATGAATAGAGGTTGTATTAATTTCTGTCTTCTTTTCCATGTTTCATTATTTTTAAAAATAACGCGTTCACTGTTGTTGTTGTTTTTTTTTTTCATTTTTATCGTATGTGACCACAATAACTCCAATCAGGTGAAGCTCGGGGTATTCATGTAAACAAACGCTGCGGCAATGTTTACACACAGCTGGTTCTGTGTGCTGTGGTCATCTCTTCGGAACTAAGCATTTTAGGATGAGTTCTTATGCATCCGCATGCCCCCTATCATCTCTACAATTCTCAGGCCGATCTTTTGATTGGTCAGTTAGAAAGGTCACCTGCACGTCGATGTCTACTGGGTTATACCAGATCCTCTACGCGACATAACAAAATCGGGAGCATGTAGAGATCTGGTTTTAATCAGATTGGCAACACACAGCAAGTGCATATAACGCATTAAATGCACTAACGCACATTACATGTACGATAAATGCACTTGCTGTGTGTTGCATACCCGTAACAAAACACAAATTAAGACACTTATTCTCTATGTGGTTTTTTCTTATTTTATTTGCAGCTGAGGTAAACGAACCGATACTGTTTTCAGACAGATGGATGGCCGGACAGAAAAACAGTCAGTGTTTTCATAGCATCAATGTGGATGCTTTTAAAGTGTACACTGGATAGCTTACACGACTCTTGTACTATTTATGCTGCTGACATCTCTCAGTAAGGTTATGTTTGTTTAAATAAGATAATACAATATCAGGCTTGCAATTCAACATTTTCCACACACACCTGCATAGATCTATACTTACTAGGGAATCTTTAGCATCTACTTTTAAGTATTTCTTTATGAATTCTCCAATCCAGCTGATCCTTTTATTTCTGTCTACTGCCCATTTCTTCTTCTTCATGATGGGAGCATCACCAGCTGGTCTAAGAAAGACATCAACTGTAATAAACAGATGAATCTCAGTCAGATTTAGTATCCTGGAATCTCTAAATCATATGTATTTCTCGTGCCCTGTCCTTTCGTTTCAGGAAACAGTTGGGTAGGATAAAAATATCAAGTACCCGTATTAGAAGATTAATTCCTAGTAGGTATTTTATTTGTATAGATTTGGTGAAGATGTTATAATTACAGGTTGAAGTGGTAAGAGGTCCTAGTGTTGTAACAATTACTGTAAACCGTCTTTTATTCGCGGCGTCTTAAGTTCGCGAACACGAGTGAGGTGACTGGTTCGTGACATCGTATGTATCCATCTTACTACACATGTGTTGGGACGTATTCACAGCGTTTTATATTCGCGAATTGAAGGACCTTGTGAATATCGCCAAAATAAAACGCTTGCAAATAAAAGACGGTGACAGTATCGTCAAAGTCGGCAACTTCATTATTGTATTATCCCTCGATTTCGACCTGTTAGTTTTTGATTGAATATGCATAGTTTCCATGAGTTAAAGTTACAGATGTAGCTTGATTAATTTGTAAAGTATACACTTTCTAAGGCATATATGTACAATGGGTGGGATCAGGATTCTACTTGAATTTAATAGTGATGGCATTCTAATAGAAAATTTCAGTGTCAAATATCTCTAAAGACGGTATGGCCAGATTGCAAAGTAAGTTTTTGTCAGTAACTGGGAAAGTCCAAGGTCATGGTCACTAGGTGAAAAGTAGAGGCAACCTACCGTACCGTATACAATTATGCTTCTACTGTGAAAAGTTCCCAAGATTTTGCTTCAACCAGAAACTTATTCAAAATCTTTAACTAGGTCAAAGTCCAAGGTCACAAAGTCAAATGTTACAGCATAAATTGAAAGGTCTTGTCATGGGCAACCTACATGTAAAATATAAAGTTTCTACTGCATATAGTTCCTTAGATTTTGCTTCAACGTTCAGAAACTTAAACCAAAATCTTTAACTAGGTCAAAGTCCAAGGTCAAGGTCACTAGGTCACATGCAATAGCATAAATTGAAAGGTCTTGTCGTGGGCAACCTACATGTATAATATGAAGTTTCAACTAAATACAGATAGATGGACATCCGCAGATGGAATTATCAGCGAAAATAGTGAAATTTACTGGTTCAAAAGTAGCAAATTTACTAATTATTTGCCATATTGTTGAAAGCATAAGTAATTAAATCATATTTAAAAGAAAATTATATGATTAAACATTCAATTCTGAACTTTTGATTGTATAAACTGTCATTTTACTTTTATATTTACATGTAGTACTTCCCAAAATATTCCCAAAGTCGTTAATTTTCCCAATTGCACGGGCCCCGACCCCATTCCCAAACAACTGAAAAAAATCACTGCACACACAGATACAACAGCTAGAAATGGTACAACGACGTGCCGCACACTATGTCACCAACAGATTTCACAATACAAGCTCAGTTAACAGTATGCTACAAGATCTAAACTGGCCTACACTCCAAGAACGCCGACTCAGAGCCAGACTCATCTTCCTTTACAAAATAACACATAATTTAGTAGCAATATATCCACAAGACCTATTATTTCCACTTGATAGCAGAACACAACACATAAACCCGCTTGGATTCCAACAAATACGCACTCACAAAGACACATACAAATACTCATTTTATCCTCGCACAGTCAAACAATGGAATTGTCTCCCACAACATATAGTTTCTGCAGACACTGTTGAACTCTTCAGAGAACAGGTTACCATACCTGTTCTCCTGAGTCCTATCTCTCTATTTTTGATCCTAACATAATAATTGTAAATAGTTTTAAATTTTTTCTGTATTGCCAAGGCACATAATTGTCAAATATTGACAGCGTGTTTAAACCATAAAGAAGAAGAAGAAGAACCGTCCCGTGTCAGCATCGCAAAAGGGATTTTCTTCAGTCAGGGGTGCTACTTCAACAAGTAATTAAAAAATTACTTCTACAAGTAATTATCTGACTGATATCAAATGTACCCATGATTTCACATAAAAAGTTAAATAATGTCTTATTTCCTGTGGCAAGTAAGAAAATACAGCAGTAGAAGGCAAGAGCACTTCCATTATTTTCAAAAGGAAATAACTTTCTCAGAAGAAACTGTTTGATTTAAGAAAGATAGCCGAAATTGTAGCCGAATTTCACTTAAAAAGTTGCAAATTTGTGCAAGTTTGTAACCATGTAGATTTTTAAACAGAATTTTCATCCCAATAGCAATAATTTTTCCTGTAAATTCAGACTTTCCTTTTCAAAATAAAATTTAAATATAATTTACGATAATTGCTTAAAGCTTTACTCCTTTCATTTAAAGATAAGCCCCTTTCAATAAATATTACTTAAACAAGTAATTTTAAGGGAATGGTTTTACCTTGATATTTCTGTTATTTCTGATATGAGTAGCCCTTATCACAATTAAAAGCTTGAGAACTTTAAATGTGTATGCTACAATCATCAGATCATTACAAACCATCCATTGCCTTACTTTTTATGTATATTACTTGTATAAGTAATATGTTGCATGGACATCGCAAGTAAATCAGTTACTTTTAGAGGTAATCATTTTAGAAGGCAAAATTAGAAAGTTACTTGAAAAGGTAATTTTTTAATTACTTGTTGAAGTAGCAACCCTGACTGTTCTTCCCCAACTTCAGTGAAATGACAAATTTTCCTACTTTTTGATTTGTTTAACGACAATGCACTTGCTTGTGCGGCCTGGAAATCTTTAGAAACTTCTTCCACTCCTCCTTGAACGTCTTTGTTGTCGTCATCTTCAGATTTATTGACTGGTTCCTCGTTGTTTTCTGTTGACATCTTACAGGGATCAATGTAAATTTGATGCTTTAAAAAAATCCTCATAATGCGAGTTAAAAAAGTAAGCGTTTACGCGATTCTAAAATGATTATCTTATAATACAAAACCGGAGACGGAGCTTTATTTTCCGATATTTTCATACGACGGAATTATGAAAAATAGAGAAATCATATAAATTGAAATAAAACCTAGGCAACGCAAAGCGTTGCATCCCCTCAAACGGAATGTACCGGGTAAATCAATGTACTCACTAGAACTGTGTACAATGATTTTATCTATTTCCACAATCATTGACAATGATTTTAACTATATCCAATCTGTGACCTATGACCTTAAAAATCAATAGCTAAGGTTCTTCCTCTTGCCAAAAAGAATAAGTGACTAAAGTTTGGTCAAAGTCCTATCAAAACTGTGTCCTCTAGGCTGTATACAAGGATTTAGCCGTTTCCGATCCGTGACCTTGACCTTGAAAATCAATGGGGTTCTTCCTTTTGCCATAAGGATTAGCTAGTGTATGAAGTTTGGTCAAGATCCAATCAAAACCGGTCCTCTAGGCTGTATACAAGGATTTTAGCCATTTCCAATCTGTGACCTTGACCTTTGACCTTGAAAATCGATAGGGGTCTTCCTCTTGCCATAAGGAATAGGTGTATAGAGTTTGGTCAAGATCCTCTTCTAGGCTGTATACAAGGGTTTTAGCCATTTCCAATTTGTGACCTTGAAAATCAATAGGGTTCTTCCTCTTGTCATAAGGAATAAATGTATTAAGTTTGGTCAAGATCCAATCAAAACTGTGTCTTCTAGACTGTATACAAAAGTGTGACATTATCACTTACACACATCCTTACACACAAACGATGGAGTTATTACATCCCCCTTCAACTATGTTGCAAGGAGATAATATACATAATATACTTGGGAAAGTTAAAAAAAACTTGACTCTCCATTTTTTGTCAAAAAAAAAAAAAAAATATATATATATATATATACATATATATTTATAATAGATAAAGTATCACCTTGACCTTTGACCTATATAGTCAAGGTCTTCCTCTTCCAACATATATTATATCCAGCAATATGTCTAAAGGATCCCAAATTTTAGGGATAGGTAGTAATATTTGATTTCAGGAATTATGCAAAATGAAACAAGACAATGCAAAGAATAGCATCCCCTTGTATTCATGAATATAATTGAACTTGCATACCAGTTGGCACACTCGGCTTCCTTCAAATACCAATTTATTTTGAAAATATACACGTATCTTCTGAAAAAAAGCTTTGATGATCTAAATTCATTCAATATGACAACATATGCAGTAATCATGTACCAATATTGATGAAGTACCATTGAAAAGTGCCTTTGCTATACATGTATATAGATAGCATTTACAAAAATTTTGACCATTTGACCTTTGAACCAATCAGTATTCCATAATAGAAGAAGTTCTACAGAAATATGCATCCAGACAGTGAAGGCTATTTCTACAAAATGAATAGATGATTCTCCAATAAACTTGTGAGACAGCCAAACACCAGACATCACAAAATTTCGCGAAAATTTCATTGTGACATCAAAATAAAAGGCATGTCAACACATCAAGGTGCTTCAAGATGGTGCGATCAACGTCACAATGGAAAATTTTGCCAAATGCCAAGTGACATCGGTGTCTGTATTTATAAAATCAAGGTTAGGAATGGTCATATCTTTTACCTGGAAAATGGACTACTGATTCAGTTTCCTTTCAATATGTTCGGAAAGTACAGTATATCAACTTTAGTTTCAAGGTGTATGACCCAACTTAATAACAGGACCTATGTTTTAAACTGACCTAAGAAATGAAATTTGATTCACTGCAAAGGTTTTCCTTTACAAAATATTGAATACAACTTCAGAGTTTCAAGTGGTATAATTCTTCATGTAGCCAATATGCTAGACCAATATTTAGAACAGGCTATATCGACTAGAGAATGAATTTGTTCAATTAAACAGTTACATGTACAATTTACTATAACATTTTTCTTTTAAATACTAGTAACTGAAAACAGCAAAACAGGATGCGCAGACTCACTATATATATACCACCTATATTAATATTGATAGTAGGAGCTTGATATTTTGGTATATGTATTGTTAAACAAGAGAAAGCCTTAATCTTGTTGTTTCATGCAACTCCACCATGTTATTTAGTAAATAACTGATAAATTTAAATAAGAAAATAAGACATATGAAGGTTAAAGAAAAATAATTTCATTGCAAAGTAAAAGAAAAAACTTTCGTTGCAAAACAATCTTTTTAAATTACAGCAATTCATATAATAACACAAGAATCTATAGATATTATTTGGTTGTTGATTTTTTCCAGTTTGTCTTACATCCTTATAGTATACTCAATAAAGATAACATTGTAGTACAGTATTAGGTATTTAAATTAAAATAGCACTGTTCAAGAACAGGTATGTCGTCTGTGGCATGTTTGACCTATTAGTATGTGACCTTGACCTTGAAAGTGACCTTGATCTATTGAGTCTTTGCGGAATACAGAGTTTTTTCCCTTTACAGACGGTATCTGACATAAAACCATTGCAATGTCATGAAAATGGTATGGTAACGACGATTTTATACCGTCATTTCCCAGACTTTAGGACTGTTTCTATAGAATTTGATGACATCATAATCAGTCTACGTCAGATACCGTCTCAAATGGGAAGTAACTCTGGTTTTCCAAAATAGTGAATATTGGGTGCTGAGTCTCATCATGCTTTACTTTCCCTGCAAGTTTGAAAGATTTCTGATGTATAGCCAAGTATGCGAAAATGTGAATACCAGACAGCCGGACGCAGTGATCCCTATATATCGCTCTTGCAGGCAACATAAAAATGAAGCACTTTTTTTTCACTGACAATTAGATTCAATTCTGGCAATTTATTACAAAATATCATTGAATTTGGTAAATTTTCCTTTAAAAAAGGTGAATTAAAGATTGATTTTGTCAACCTGAACCTTCTGATTTCGAGTCTAGCTGATCTTCCTGTCACAGATTAGAATCAATGTCTATATAAACAAATCTAATATACACTATCACAGTAATAGAAAGCATGAGTATACAAAATAGTGTTCAACAAAGACAAATGTCAATGAATATTGATAAAGGACAATTATGCATTTCTCTTCATCAAGACTTTATATTTGTATGCTATAATAAAGGAATACAAATTTACATTATACAATTATTTACTTATATAAAGGTAAATATAAATGTACAATGGTTTAGCAGCCAGAGAAGACAATATTCACAGAGCCCAAAAGTCCAGGTGAATATTGTTTTCAAGGGAGCTAAACCATTGTATTTACAGAGGTAAAAGTAAAATAATTATGTTATTACATAAGTTTCAAAATCATCTACATGTATATAAATCAATCAAACATTACTTTCAGACTATAAAAAGCCTCTCTGATCTATTTTTAGCACATGGAGAGCTGTTGGAATCTTATATCAACCTGGGATGATGTCATCCTAGGTAGACATAATGTTTGAGCGTTTCACCGTTAACGGCTGTTTTAGCCAAACAGAAAAGGGGAGAATTCCCATTCATGTAATAAATGTAAATATCAGTTCAAAATAATTTCAATATTTTTATAACTGATGCACCAAATGGATTCAATACATGTATACATGTAATATTGATAAAAAAAATCACTACAACTACATGTATGTATCCATTTGAACACTATTGGATTTAGATATGTGTGGATCTAGAATTTTTTTCCAGGTGAGTCAGTAAGGGTTTGAAGGGAATGTGAATTGGGATGCTCTAAAAATTGGTACATTTGTATCGAGAAAATGAGAGAATGTGAAAAATAAGCATTTCTGACAAATTCCAGGGTAAGACCTAACCACCCCGATCCCCATTCAACTAAGATCAGCGTATGATCCCCATCCAACTAAGATTAACATATGACCATCATCTAAGGTGAATTTCTGGTATAGGCATAATTTGAGAATTTTATAAAAAGACCCAATAATATAAAATTGTGTTTAAAGTTACATTATATAACATAAAAATATGACAAGTAATGCGATTTTAAAGTCACAGCATAACTTTGATGATACAGTGATGTCATTGTACGATAATATACTAAAATCACCAAGTCAGCATCATGATGCCAGCATAGCCTCCTCTTGTCGTCTCTCTTTCTCCTTCTTTCTTTTTGCTGAAACACATGTAACAGTATGAAAGATGGAAATATCTTTTCATTTTCATGATGATTTTCTTCCCATACTGTTACATATTTATGAAAGGGGCATAAACAGAATATAATGTACATGTTAGTGAATTTTGTGATAACTAAAATGATTTTAGATACATGTATATTTTTTAGGTTGGAGGAAGGAGTATACTTTTCTATGCTTCATAATGATTTTGTTGTATAATAGATTTCTACCAACCTTCAGGTTCTTCTGTTGGGACATCTGGTAGTTCTTCACTAGGCACCTCTGGCATCGACTCCTGAAGTTTGATAAATGTATATATGACATGCACATAAATGATATGGTTTTTTTTCTTTTCTACACTTTCAGCCCTTACAATTCAAAAAAGCAGATAAGTTTCAAGTCATAGTTCCAAGACAGACTTTCCTTATTAATCATTCATATTTGGATAGCAATGCGGAAAAAAAATGTTCCTGACAACAAAAAGGAAAATTTATACCGTATATCGGGAATTTTTCGCGTGTGTCTAATTTTCGCTAATTTCGCGAGCATCATCAAATCGCGAAAATTGGACATAGTGAAAAAAAGACACAAACTAACGCTTAGAGGTTCGGTTATATGTAATTGTTCCGGGGTATTAGTGAATACTCGTCTGATTAAGTTAATCATGATTATTATAATTAATGTTTACAGATAACATGTAGCATTACTTAATTTAATTACCCAGTGTTAACATGGTAAATCAAACAATTACCGATATAATGCATGTCAGCTTTTATTTTAAACCACCTGTTGTCGTTCTGTAATAATTTAATTACCCAGTGTTAACATGGTAAATCAAACAATTACCGATATAATGCATGTCAGCTTTTATTTTAAACCACCTGTTGTCGTTCTGTAATTATGACATTTTTGGTTACCCATGTATTTCACACAAGAAACTAAATCTAAACAATGTTTTGGGGGTTAAAGGCCTTTTTCAGATCACAAAACTATATGACGGCTTGCATGGGAAACTAGAAATTATAAGCAATGGCTTTTTTAATTAAATTAAAGAATCTGGCATCGTTGATCCTTTAAACCAGTGAATTGTATGTTGTACATCCATGTACATTTGTATTTTTGTACATGTATACGTGGATATGTAAATCCAGTAGAAAAACATTTGCAGTTATATGATCCTATTTCATTTCACATTAAATAAATCTTTGTACAAATTTTAATTTTTGGTATGTATAGATTAGCGAAAATTAGACTCAGCGAAAAAAGACACACCTTTTTAGGATCATGTTCGAGAACTTTACCCGACGCGAAAATAACCTGATATACGGTAATTTAATAGTTCATCACAAATGTTTCATGATAACAATTGTTTGTAATACTCCACTAATTTTTCTACATTCAGATACATGTACATGTATAAATAATGTAACTTACTTTCACTATCGCATTTAATTCAGCCAGTACATCATCTTCATCTTGTTCAGTTAGACCACCTGCCAGCAGTTCATCTATTTCCTGTTTATACAAATTTCACACAATTCTTATACCCTTTTCATCTATGAATGATAAAACAAACAAATATAAAAAGATTCAAAGTACATTTTTTTCATGTTAACATGACTTACCCTTGACATGCAGTCACTATGATTAAGTGAATGTATGGAAAAGTTAGGGTGCATGCGGAACTTCTTTGTTGCCAACCCAAGTTTGGCTGTAGCAATTACATTTAGCTTAATATTTCTAAAAGCTTTGACTTTAAGAATAATAAGGTAAAATTTTGATGTCTTTTGACCTTGTGAAAAAATTCTTCTACATCACACTATCAGGATTAAATTGTGGCAAATGTATCATAGCTTTACCTGTTAGTATTCTATTCCCTCCCTTGTTTAACTTTACCTGTTGGTATTCTATTCCCTCCCTTGTTTAACTTTACCTGTTGGTATTCTATTCCCTCCCTTGTTTAACTTTACCTGTTGGTATTCTATTCCCTCCCTTGTTTAACTTTACCTGTTGGTATTCTATTCCCTCCCTTGTTTAACTTTACCTGTTGGTATTCTATTCCTTCCCTTGTTTAACTTTACCTGTTTGTATTCTATTCCCTCCCTTGTTTAACTTTACCTGTTGGTATTCTATTCCTTCCCTTGTTTAACTTTACCTGTTGGTATTCTATTCCTTCCCTTGTTTAACTTTACCTGTTGGTATTCTATTCCCTCCCTTGTTTAACTTTACCTGTTGGTATTCTATTCCTTCCCTTGTTTAACTTTACCTGTTGGTATTCTATTCCCTCCCTTGTTTAACTTTACCTGTTGGTATTCTATTCCCTCCCTTGTTTCATCCATTATCTTCTCCACGTCTTCCAGGGATAAAATCTACAAGATAATATTTTATCGGACTCTAAGACATTTATAATTACTCATTAGTTACTACATGTACATGGTAAACATTCAACTACTTACTTATATTTTACTCTATTGAATTAAAAGTAAAATCAGATCGATTCTACAACAAAAATTAAAATACATTGCACTTATCTTAATGTATTTATTATTTGGAGGAACTGTCAAGTCTTATAAATTTAAAAATTCTTCAATCGCTTCTAGTAGATTAAATGTAGAAAATGAAGTGGTTGAAATATTATACATGTAATTGAAAAGACCTATACATACATGTAAATGTATTCATAAACAAAAAATCAAAACATTCCCTATTAAGCAATAGAAAATTGCCTGAAAGTGTACTTTTTAAGTCAAAAAAGTTAAAGTAACTTCCAAAATTTTTGCTTTTACATGAATGTGCATATCTGTCTATTGTAAAATGTTTACTTTTTTATAGTATATGTATGTCGAGTTCTATTCAATCCTTAAACAAACAATTAGCGAGCTCAGTAAAGAATTCTCATTGATAACAGCTAGTATATACATATACATGTAGTCTCATACCTCATGAAGTTTCTTCAGAGATTCATTACCCTGCTTCAGTCCCTGAACAACCTGTGTCTCTATTTGAGCAAACTCTAAGTCATGGACCTGAAAATGAATTTATAAACATTATAGGCCCTGAACAACCTGTGTCTCTATCTGAGCAAACTCTATGTTGTGGACCTGAAAATGAATTCATAAACATCATAGGCCCTGAACAACCTGTGTCTCTATCTGAGCAAACTCTATGTTGTGGACCTGAAAATGAATTTATTAACATTATAGGCCTTGATCAACCTGTGTCACTATCTGAGCAAACTCTATGTTGTGGACCTGAAAATGAATTTATTAACATTATAGGCCCTGAACAACCTGTGTCACTATCTGAGCAAACTCTATGTTGTGGACCTGAAAATGAATTTATAAACATTATATTTATCAACAGAGTCTAGTGACAAAAAGTTGTAAGAAGACAAAGCTTATCAGAAATGAATGTTTTTAACTCAAAACAGAAGAATGAAAGAAGCACATTCAGATATATTTTAACTTGATATATTCATTAACAAGAAAGATGCATCTTAGATTCAATGCTCTGAATTGCAAATACAAATGTAGTTTAATACACCCAGTAACACTGTGATCCAGCAAAATCAATATTCTTTACTGTATCTCTAAAAACAAATGCCTGCTTTCATATTCAAATGAGAAATAAATTTTTGAAATATAGATTAAACACAAACCAGTCTTTCAATATTCTCCAGTTGTCCATCTGTCTTGTCTAAAAGAGACTCTCCAAATTTCTTTTTTCTCAGTAATAATTTTGCTTTTCTGAAAGTAAAGTATGTAAAGTACAAAGACATGTATTTTGATACATAAATCTACAAACTGCGCCAAATCTTATTATTTTATTACGCTTCTTCGATATACAGAGTTACTTTCAATTTTCCCTTTTTTTTCCCAACCTGGTGTGCATAATGAAATTCTTATAAAACATTTGAATTTCAAGTAATTGTGGTTTTTCCATAGAATAACAAGAGTTTACAATTAATACTTAATGTCTGATACCATCCAAAATAGAATGTAAATCTGTATACAATGAAAAATCCAAGGTTTTCAATAATTTTAAGTAGATTGTTAACCTAAAACAAGTATGAACAAATCTTCCAGATTTTAATATTACAATTAATTTGGTTGATACATAAAGTATAGGTAAAGATGGCTGATATAGCCCTGTACAAAAATGTTACTCACTCTTTCTTTCCATCCTTCAGTAACTGTTTTGCCACTTGTCGGTCCTTCTCAATCTGAACATTGATTTTCTTTTGATATTGTTTTAATTTATCTCTTTGTTGTTTCAGTTGCTGAGAATAGAAAGGGAGATTTTTACTATAATGAACATAATTTTTTTTGAAATTGTGTTTGTGAAACATGAATGCCCCGATCAGAATGTTGTGAGTAAAGAAGCTGTTACATGTATCTTAAAAGTAGGTCAAAGTCCAGGGTTCAAGTTACAAAATCAAAAGTTTTGGTAACAGGTATCAGGAGATCTTGTATCAAAGAATACACATGTGGAAGCCATATTAAATGCATGAATGAAGAAAAAAGTAAAATTAAACAATTAAACCATATAATCATGATAATCAATCTAATTCATGCTGAATCGCTGTTTCCCTTTCATTACTACCGTCTAAACAACTCACTTCTGAAACTGGAATATTGTAATTTTATCAACTTAATTGATCTTTGAAATTTGTCAGTAAGATGTACAGCATTAATTCTCATGTATCTTTTGATATATTAAGTTTAATACTCATATGTGCAAGCATACATGTAATCAATATCAGCTACTTTTAGATGCGCACGCATAACATTTTCTATTTAAATTTTGCTGAGACGTTCATGAAATTCAACATTGAGCTTATGCATACCGTTAACATTGCTATTGTTGTAGAAAACTTAAACATGTAAATGCCCTATCAAAGTTGATTTCTGGCTTTGGCAAATATATACATGCAGTAGCAATAATGATCATATAACGTATGTGATAAGATATGAAAATTCAGAATACCGCAAATTATCTAACAATTAAACCCTGTTTCAAAACTATGCAGGGTTCTCAAAAACCTTTAAAGCAGAGATCATCCTAGCCCTGCAAAGTAATGAGATAAAAATCTCAAACAATGAGACTTTTTTTTTATTTCAATGAAGATTTTGAATGTATTAGTTGAAAAAATGGAACTTCCATTTCCCTTTATTTCCATGAACATCTGGCAATTAACACATTATTTGCATGTGAAAATGGCCCTGGACTTTTTCTGTTTCCATTGTTTGAATGCCATTTAAAATGAAAAATGAAGCCAAATAAAATTTTTTGTTACTGCTGCATCTATAATTTGTTGCCGACAAGACGTTTTTTCACAAAGAAAAAAATATCTGCCATGCCTAATTTCTGCTCGCTGGTTAAATATGAAGTATGGTATCTACTCATCTCAAGGAAATTACATGGTCTTGTAAATAATCCACACACTATCATACAATGGAATCTTTTACCAAATGCAATAGTTACATCCCCTACAGTAGATTCATTCAGAGAGCAGCTTACACCTGCTGTTCTCTGTAATATTATGCAGTAAAATTCCAAGTCTAAATTCTATTTTATCCATTTTAATCACATTTTTGTACATATTCTAATATGACTTGATTCTTTTTTCCCTATTAAGACAACAGACGCGAGCAGGGCTCTATTCTCCAATATAGGCCCTATAGCGATAAGCCACGCCTACCCATTTTCTGAAAGCGGATAAACCGGTAGGAACTGGTTTTTACCAAGAATCGATTGGTCATCATTAGAATAGAAATAAAAAATAACAAGCCGGGCTCTATTGTCTCATAATGCCCTCGCGTCCTCAGCCAATCACATTTATCACCTCGCCACTGACGCGGCTCGGTAATAAATGTGATTGGCTGAGGACGCTCGGGCATTATGAGACAATAGAGCCCGGCTTGTCATTTTTTGTTTCTTAATTATAGCACCCAAATACTTTGTTAAATAGGTCACGCATGCGCAAAGTCTTTCTTTCTTTATTTCTGTGGAAATCCCTCCTCTGTATAAGGAGCACCCCATTAAAAAATGGGTAAAAATATTAAAAGTTTCATGGTAGGGGATAATGAAAATGGAGATAAAAAGATGGACAAGATATTTAAAAATTTTTAAATTATCCAGTGTGGTGGTGGACTTTTCGGATTCATATTTAAAAGGCAGTGGCTCCGGATACGAACGTTCGTATCTTTAGACCTATGTCTCGGCGTACGAACATGTTTCTGATTGGTCTGTAACTGTCACGTGACTCAGGTCAAGTGTCCATAACAAAATAAAAAGATTTTTGTAACCATACCAAGGTTTACGAGTTTATTCTGCATAATCTGTAATTTAGCAACCGAGACAAGAGGCTATTTTCTATGCTCTCAATCATTATAGTGATCACTGATCAGTAATAGTCGCTCCAGCGGAAGTTGAAGTTTTTGAAAGTTTTGAGACGATAACAAATACATGTACGTACAAAAACATGTAGATGCAACTCCGTGCTTTTTACTTAATTTACTTCTCAGAATATGTCTTAAAAAAGATACAATTTGAACACAAGATGCCTTGAGAAAAAAAAAAACGAACCAAATTGAAATATATATGCAGAAGCTCACTACCATCTGTGTTCGTACGCTGAGACATAGGTCTAAAGATACGAACGTTCGTATCCGGAGCCACTGCCTATTTAAAAACGATGGTATGTTTAAAATAGTAGCCTAAGAGATATAAACTGGGAGGGTGTGATTTTAAGATTTAATAAAGGCAAGTTGTTTAAAAGTGGACTATACAGAGAGTGCAGTATTAGGGTAAAAACAAGTAGTGTAATCTTCAATGAATTGAAGTTTTGCTGTAAATAGAAGAAGAAGAAGCTGCACGGACAGTAAGTGCAATTTATCATTATTGATGTGATCTTTCACTAAATTATTTCTTTCTGTTGAACTATATCTATATTTTACAGGCTTCCAACTGACTAAGTTGTAAACGTTATGGCACACACGAATAACAGGGCCTCTACATCCAAGCGGATCGAATTTTCTCTGATCAAAGGTAAAATTGAATGAAAGAGCTAGTTTTCCTACAAGAATTGCTCTATCCTGGTCGGTGACCCTAGATTCTTTCTTCTTTTCTTTATCTTTCGAAAATAAACCTCCCATTTTCATAAATTAGCTGCCAAACATCGTTTTATTTGGGAGAGTCTATAAGCCCGTGAACTCATCGCACTAGAAATACCGTGAGCTCGTCTACACATAAAATGATTACGTATGTACTTTCGCTTTAGTTAAACATTTTTTTTTCATAGAAATCTAGTAAATTATTTTATTGTGAGTAGCTATTATGCTGACAAGGGTGGGGAGGGGGGGGGGGGAGTAAATACATGGTCATATAAGTGAGAGCTTTGTTCTACATACGACACTACGAGAAATACAAGAAAAAGGTCTGTTGTATGCAAGATAGGGCATCATAACAGTCCTGTGTCTGTATCTGTATGAGCTGGAAAATGCCTCACTTTTGAGTATACTGGTCGGGCACATATTATCGCCACTTTTATCAACATTTTTTGCTCTAAAATCTTTATTTCTTCATAAAATTCAATAAAATTTGCAGAGATAGAAGAACCCTCGAGACACATTTCTGATTTCATCTAATTTTCATAAAAATCTGATGATCTGTTATTGTTTATTGGTGATTTGTGAATGTAAGGGTTGAGCCACTTAGTTTGAAAGAAGGGAGGGTACATATTATGGCCGCCTTCAGTATTTGCAGATTATGGTCATCTACATACAGTATAAGGCTATATAACAGGCCCGTGACCTCATACACATATATAACAGGCCCGTGAGGTCATCTACATACAGTATAAGTCTATATAACAGGCCCGTGAGGTCATCTACATACAGTATAAGACTATATAACAGGCCCATGAGGTCATCTACATACAGTATAAGGCTATATAACAGGCCCGTGAGGTCATCTACATACAGTATAAGACTATATAACAGGCCCGTGAGGTCATCTACATACAGTATAATTCTATATAACAGGCCCGTGAGGTCATCTACATACAGTATAAGTCTTTATAACAGGCCCGTGAGGTCATCTACATACAGTATAATATCTATATAACAGGCCCGTGAGGTCATCTACATACGGTAAAGGTCTATATAACAGGCCTGTGAGGTCATCTACATACAGTATAAGACTATATAACAGGCCTGTGAGGTCATCTAAATACAGTATAAGTCTATATAACAGGCCCGTGAGGTCATCTACATACAGTATAAGACTATATAACAGGCCCGTGAGGTCATCTACATACAGTATAAGGCTATATAACAGGCCCGTGAGGTCATCTACATACAGTATAAGGCTATATAACAGGCCCATGAGGTCATCTACATACAGTATAAGACTATATAACAGGCCCGTGAGGTCATCTTCATACAGTATAAGGCTATATAACAGGCCCGTGAGGTCATCTACATACAGTATAAGGCTATATAACAGGCCCGTGAGGTCATCTACATTCAGTATAAGGCTATATAACAGGCCCGTGAGGTAATCTACATACAGTATAAGACTTTATAACAGGCCGGTGAGGTCATCTACATACAGTATAAGACTATATAACAGGCCTGTGAGGTCATCTACATACAGTATAAGACTATATAACAGGCCCGTGAGGTCATCTACATACAGTATAAGTCTATATAACAGGCCTGTGAGGTCATACTCATACAGTATGAGACTTATATAACAGGCCCATGACCTCATCCATGTACAGTGTTAGACTACATAATTAAATAAGGCCCGTGAACTCATCAACATGAAATAGGTGATAGTAGTTGGTGTCTACAGAATGTGTATTAATCAATATAATGTTACTGCCATTCCACTAAAACATATTATTTTCCGTGAGGAATTTTAAATACATTGTACCCAGAAGTATTCAATTAATTGTTTGCAATTCTATGTAATACTAGAATAGTATGACTTGCACTTGTATTTTCATTTTTTAATTGACTCTCCTTTTCAGCTCTATTTAAAAACTTTTCCTCTGCATTTACAAGGGCTTGGAACCTTCAAATTTGGAATAATTTCCTATAAATTATTTCAAATTTGGCTGCATTGAAAGTTTTTTTTCATAAATGTCTTTATATCTGCAAGAAGTATAATAATAGTGTCACTATCAGCCACAAGTAATTCATGGCTACTATCTGAGTTATGAATTAACATATTTTCAATATGAATCACTTATATTAATCCATATTTGATTAATTGGTGTATAAATTATATTTCCTGTCAGAGTTGGAGTCCACGCCTAAATATTGGTTTATTCTAAATTTTCTTTTTGGCCGGATTGCGAAGCAAATTCCGGTCTATGAAATGGCCAAGCTCTTATGTTCGTCAGTCTGTCCATCAGTGCGTCAAAATTTTGGTTAAGGCGTTGAGAGAAAACTGCTTGGAGCAGCAACTTGAAACTTGACATGGTGATAGACCATAATGAGACAAATCAAACTCAGCAACAAATTTGACCCCTGACCTTGACCTTGGAATTTGACCTACAAAAAAAATTTAAACTAATTGGATATTAATATATCTCATGAACTTTTGAGAATATTTCACATGCAGAATCTTCATATGACCAGACCTTTCATTTGATATCATGACTTTTGATCTAGTGACCTTGACCATGGACTTTGACCTACTTTTAAAAAAAAGTTAACCTGGGCTATATCTCATGTACTAGAAGTGGTAGGGCTTTGCTATTTAACAAGTAGATTCCTCATGACTAGATCTTTCTTTTGATATCATGACTAGTAAAATTGACCAGGTGACCTTGACATTGACTTTTGAAGTACTTTTAAACTATAAAAGTCAGGGTTTTGATACTTCACATATAGATTCCTCATGACCAGATCTTTCATTTGATATCATGACTTTAACCAAGTGACCTTGATTTTGACCTTTTACCTACTTTTGAACTAAAAGGGGAACCCTGAAGGGTTTCAATATTTCACATGTTGGATCCTCATTACCTTTAGGAAAAGGATTTATATAAGTATCATACTTGTTTCCTAATCCTGCATGATCTTATTTGTACTTATATTACATTATGAAAGTGAAATAAATACCAGTTTAAACTAACCCTGAAGGGTTTCAATATTTCACAGGTTGGATCCTCATTACCTTAGCTTTTTGCAATAGTATTAATGACCTTTGACCTAATTTGCACAAAAATGTATACGTTATCTTATACACACACTTCACAAGCCTGCCTTACCACCTTTAGCAGTATATATAGTTTAATTTGTTTATCATCTGCCAGCAATAGCATCCCAGACATTTAAGGCCACTACTGCACTAGGAAAATCCACACTTCTTTATAAATCCAGAAAAAGGCATGTGTTACAATCCAAAGCTATCCTGAAAAAATAAAGAATGTCACATTTAGAGCATTTGCTTTTCTTTTTTCAAGAACTAACAAGGTACTTTCATGCCGCTGTTAAAATAGTATTTAGTAATTGTTTTATTGCATCAATAATGTATTATTAGAGATCTCTTTTGATTCTTTTAAGGTCGGTGCAATAAATGTGTCTTATACTGTATGTGTATGAGGTCACTGGCCTGTTATATAGACTTATACTCTATGTGTATGAGGTCACGAGCCTGTGATATAGACTTGTATACTGTATGTGTATGAGGTCATGGGCCTGTTATATAGACTTATACTCTATGTGTATGAGGTCATGGGCCTGTTATGAAGACTTATTTTGTATGTGTATGAGGTCACGGGCCTGTTATGTAGACTTATACTGTATGTGTATGAGGTCACTGTCCTGTAATAAAGACTTATATTGTATGTGTATGAGGTCACGGGCCTGTTATGTAGACTTATACTGTATGTGTATGAGGTCACGGGCCTGTTATAAAGACTCATACTGTATGTGTATGAGGTCACAGGCCTGTTATAAAGACTCATACTGTATGTGTATGAGGTCACGGGCCTGTTATATAGACTTATACTGTATGTGTATGAGGTCATGGGCCTGTTCTATGGTCTTATACTGTATGTAGATGACCTCACGGGCCTGTTATAAAGACTTATATTGTATGTAGATGACCTCACGGGCCTGTTATAAAGACTTATGCTGTATATAGATGACCTCACGGGCCTGTTATAAAGTCTAATACTGTATGTAGATGACCTCACTGCCTGTTATATAGTTTATACTGTATGTAGATGACCTCACGGGCCTGTTTTATAGACTAATACTGTATGTAGATGACCTCACGGGCCTATTATATAGTCCTTTACTGTATGTAGATGACCTCACGGGCCTGTTATATAGTCTTATACTGAATGTAGATGACCTCACGGGCCTGTTATATAGACTTATGCTGTATGTAGATGACCTCACGGGCCTGTTTTATAGACTTATACTGTATGTAGATGACCTCACGGGCCTGTTATATAGACCTTTACTGTATGTAGATGACCTCACGGGCCTGTAATATAGACCTTTACTGTATGTAGATGACCTCACGGGCCTGTTATATAGTCTTATACTGAATGTAGATGACCTCACCGGCCTGTAATATAGACCTTCACTGTATGTAGATGACCTCACGGGCCTGTTATATAGACTTATACTGTATGTATATGACCTCACGGGCCTGTTATATAGACTTATACTGTATGTAGATGACCTCACGGGCCTGTTATAAAGTCTAATACTGTATGTAGATGACCTCACAGGCCTGTTATATAGTCTTATACTGTATGCATGTAGATGACCTCATGGGCCTGTTATATAGACCTTTACTGTATGTAGATGACCTCACGGGCCTGTTATATAGTCTTATACTGTATGTATAAGACTATAGTATATATAGGTCACGGGCCTGTTATATAGACTTATACTGTATGTGTATGAGGTCATGGGCCTGTTCTATGGTCTTATACTGTATGTACATTTTGTAGATGACCTCACGGGCCTGTTATAAAGACTTATAATGTATGTAGATGACCTCACGGGCCTGTTATAAAGACTTATGCTGTATGTAGATGACCTCACGGGCCTGTAATAAAGTCTAATACTGTATGTAGATGACCTCACTGCCTGTTATATAGTTTATACTGTATGTAGATGACCTCACGGGCCTGTAATATAGACCTTTACTGTATGTAGATGACCTCACGGGCCTGTTATATAGTCTTATACTGAATGTAGATGACCTCACCGGCCTGTAATATAGACCTTTACTGTATGTAGATGACCTCACGGGCCTGTTATATAGTCTTATACTGTATGTAGATGACCTCACGGGCCTGTTTTATAGACTAATACTGTATGTAGATGACCTCACGGGCCTATTATATAGTCCTTTACTGTATGTAGATGACCTCACGGGCCTGTTATATAGTCTTATACTGAATGTAGATGACCTCACGGGCCTGTTATATAGACTTATGCTGTATGTAGATGACCTCACGGGCCTGTTTTATAGACTTATACTGTATGTAGATGACCTCACGGGCCTGTTATATAGACCTTTACTGTATGTAGATGACCTCACGGGCCTGTAATATAGACCTTTACTGTATGTAGATGACCTCACGGGCCTGTTATATAGTCTTATACTGAATGTAGATGACCTCACCGGCCTGTAATATAGACCTTCACTGTATGTAGATGACCTCACGGGCCTGTTATATAGACTTATACTGTATGTATATGACCTCACGGGCCTGTTATATAGACTTATACTGTATGTAGATGACCTCACGGGCCTGTTATAAAGTCTAATACTGTATGTAGATGACCTCACAGGCCTGTTATATAGTCTTATACTGTATGCATGTAGATGACCTCATGGGCCTGTTATATAGACCTTTACTGTATGTAGATGACCTCACGGGCCTGTTATATAGTCTTATACTGTATGTATAAGACTATAGTATATATAGGTCACGGGCCTGTTATATAGACTTATACTGTATGTGTATGAGGTCATGGGCCTGTTCTATGGTCTTATACTGTATGTACATTTTGTAGATGACCTCACGGGCCTGTTATAAAGACTTATAATGTATGTAGATGACCTCACGGGCCTGTTATAAAGACTTATGCTGTATGTAGATGACCTCACGGGCCTGTAATAAAGTCTAATACTGTATGTAGATGACCTCACTGCCTGTTATATAGTTTATACTGTATGTAGATGACCTCACGGGCCTGTTTTATAGACTAATACTGTATGTAGATGACCTCACGGGCCTATTATATAGACCTTTACTGTATGTAGATGACCTCACAGCCCTGTTATATAGTCTTATACTGAATGTAGATGACCTCACGGGCCAGTTATATAGACTTATACTGTATGTAGATGACCTCACGGGCCTGTTATATAGACTTATGCTGTATGTAGATGACCTCACGGGCCAGTTATATAGACTTATACTGTATGTAGATGACCTCATGGGCCTGTTATATAGTCTGATACTGTATGTAAATGACCTCACGGGCCTGTTATAAAGACTTATACTGTATGTAGATGACCTCACGGGCCTGTTATATAGACTTATGCTGTATGTAGATGACCTCACGGGCCTGTTTTATAGACTTATACTGTATGTAGATGACCTCACGGGCCTGTTATATAGACCTTTACTGTATGTAGATGACCTCACGGGCCTGTAATATAGACCTTTACTGTATGTAGATGACCTCACGGGCCTGTTATATAGTCTTATACTGAATGTAGATGACCTCACCGGCCTGTAATATAGACCTTCACTGTATGTAGATGACCTCACGGGCCTGTTATATAGACTTATACTGTATGTATATGACCTCACGGGCCTGTTATATAGACTTATACTGTATGTAGATGACCTCACAGGCCTGTTATAAAGTCTAATACTGTATGTAGATGACCTCACAGGCCTGTTATATAGTCTTATACTGTATGCATGTAGATGACCTCATGGGCCTGTTATATAGACCTTTACTGTAAGTAGATGACCTCACGGGCCTGTTATATAGTCTTATACTGTATGTATAAGACTATAGTATATAGACTTTTACTGTATGTGTATGAGGTCACGGGCCTGTTATGTAGACTTATACTGTATGTGTATGAGGTCAAGGGCCTGTTATATAGACTTATACTGTATGTGTATGAGGTCACGGGCCTGTTATTTATTCTTATACTGTATGTAGATTAGGTCACGGGCCTGTTATTTACTCTTATACTGTATGTAGATGAGGTCACGGGCCTGTTATTTTGTCTTATACTGTATGTAGATTAGGTCACGGGCCTGTTGTTTAGTATTATACTGTATGTAGATGAGGTCACGGGCCTGTTTATCTATAGGCCTGTTATATTAACTGATTTTTTAAAAGTCTTAAACTGAATGTAGAATTCTTCAAGATCACTGAACTCTTTTCTAGGACTTATACAGATTTATTGTCTTTTGGAAATAGTGATTTATTTTTGTAACTTTTTAATCCGATCCTACACCCTTTTTTGATGGTTTTGACAACTCTATGTACTACTTGCAGATTCGATCTATTCTCACTCAAACAGTAAAAGTCTATGTTTCTCTGTATCAATAAAGTGAATGCTTACCATGTAACAAACTGACATCTGTATCGACTGAATGTGCTTCAATTACGTGTCTTCGCTGTACAGTAATCTATTAAAAACGAAAGTAGAAATGACGTACGCAAACCATGTGTAGACGAGCTCACGGTATTTCCGGTGCGATGAGTTCACGGGCTTATAGACTCTCCCGTTTTATTTTGCAGGAAACAAAACATAAATTGTAAAGGGTGCACACTAAAAGTGGTAGTCCGAGTCCGAGTCCGAGTCGAGAAAAGCCGAGTTGAGATTTTTAATTTCAGATTTCTCGGCAACGGATGCATTAAATTTGATGAAATTTTCAGGAAATATGTATTTTATATATACAAATCGATGTATGTTATTAGATTTTGAAACATTTGTATATCTGGTTAGAAATTAGCTACATACCGATTTTACCACACTAAAAGTGGTAGTCCGAGTCCGAGTTGAAAAATCAAAAAACGTAGATAATTCATGAATGGACGGATGGATTTTGTTCAAACTTTCAGAATTTGTTAGAAATGGATATTGGAATGCTCAGAAACCTCATTTTCCCAGGTCTATGGACAATTTTTTTGTTTTTAATTTAGAACTAAAATAATTTTAAGCCGAGTCCGAGTCAAAGACAAAAAGCCGAGTTGAGATTTTAAATTCAGATTTCTCGGCAACGGGTGGATAGATTTTGATGAAAATTCCAGGAAATATCCATTGTATACATGCAAATCGATGTATATCATTTGATTTTGAAATATTTGCTTATCTTGGAAGTATTTATCTATAAACCGAGTGGTAATCCCAGTCCAAGTTGAGAAATAAAAAATCTCAGATACTATTATCCATGAATTGACATGGTGGATGGATGATTTTTTCCCCAACTTTTCAGAATTTGATGGAAATTCAAATAAGAATGATCAGACACATCCTTTTCCTAGATTATTTACAATATTTTTGTTTTTGAAAAAAAAATCAACAAAAGCCGAGTCCGAGTCAAAACGAAAATCCGAGTCCGGGCTGAGATTTCAGATTCAGATAGGTTTTGATGAAAATCTCAGGAAATATTTATCTTATACAAATAAATCTATGTATCTATTTGATTTTTAAATGATTAATCATCTTATAGATAATCAGCATAAACAGATATTCACCTATGAATATAAATGACAATATTTATAATAGTAGTCATTTATATTTGAATGGCCTCCTTTCATCCCCTTCAGCCATCCTTCTCCACCAATTTATTTAAAACACTTCAGTGATTGTACTGGGCTGCCGATGGAATACTTTAAAACAATACTAAGTGCTTCAATTTACGCATGTGTACTTGTGTTTAATAAGAACGAATAATAATTCCAAAGTTGTACATTGGTGTAGAAAAATACCCCCCCCCCCCCTCCATAAAATCATGGTGGGTTTTTTTTTTGGGGGGGGGGGTTCGTTTGGTTGTTTGTTTAAATTTGGGTAGGCCTTAGTTCATTCATCTTTGTTGGTTTAAGGACCATTTTAAGTGATTTGACATTTCTTTTTTTTTTTTTTCCTTAGATTTTCATTAAAATGGTTTCAATGAAATTAAACTCGGTTTAAGGCTGATTACGTGTAAAATAATCAATATCTAAAAAATCCAATGATTCATGTCGATTTGTATTCATAAAATACATATTTCCTGAAAATTTCATCAAATTTAATGAATCCGTTGCCGAGAAATCTGCATTTAAAATCTCAACTCGGCTTTTCGTTTTTGACTCGGACTCGGCTTCTATTTATTATACTTAAAAACACGAAATAAACATATGAACTTGGAAAAAGAAGAGTTTCGAGCATTCCAATATCCATTTCTAACAAATTCTGAAAATTTGAACAAAATCCATCCGCCCATTCATGAATTATCTGCGTTTTTTGATTTTTCAACTCGGACTCGGACTACCTCTTTTAGTGTGCAAAACATCGGTTTATTGCTAATTACTTACAAAGTAATCAATTATTTTACAATCAAATTAATTGCATCGATTTGTATGTATAAAATACATATTTCCTGAAAATTTCATCAAAATCTATCCATCCGTTGCCGAGAAATCTGAAATTAAAAATCTCAACTCGGCTTTTCCCGACTCGGACTCGGACTCGGACTACCACTTTTAGTGTGCACCATTGTAAAGTACAGATCTACTTCGGTAGTTCCGGAACAGCTAATAATGAAGCATAAACTGCCACAGTTCAGTTGAATTTAATAAGTTCAGAAGTAAAGACCTGTATCAGAAATCAATTGTAAGTAACCATAAGTAAGTAAGTAATTAAAGCTCATACCTATTGGATTTAAAGCGCAACGACATGTGATTCAATCACTGATTGTAATGAATTAACAGATTCAGAAACTTTGTGTCGAATATTTGTAACTAAGTTACAACATATATAACTTATAAGCTCAGAAGTACAGGGACATCGCATCTTTGGGTATCAAAATATAGACACAAAGTTACAAAGAAGCGATTAAGTTATTAAGAAGCGAAGTTGCAATTAAGGAAGCAAATAAGTTATGATCGATCACATGAAGTTACAAGGCAAAGTTGCTTCTTAATGCATAGTTTAACTGAATTGCAACTCAACTTTTACATTAATTTGGGTCTTCAAAATTCTCTTCTCAATTTCACTTATTTGTAACTGTTTAATTCTTCGCAACTTCGTTTGCTTAAGTGCAACTCAATCACTTATCTCTGCTTCGTTACGTGAATGTCGCTTAACTTTGATATGGGAAGGAGGGAAGATTCAATGTCCCCAAAAGAACACCGCACTGAAGAGCTTATATTTTGACAAACATTATTAAGTGAAACAACAAAGCATCATGCACAGAAATAAAAACACAAATAAAGCTCTTTAAAGGGATTCACAATATAAGAACAGAAAATAGCAAGCACAATTTAAAACAAATTTTTAAGGACGTAAAATAAACTACAAGTTAAGTACATTGCTTATCACAGATCATGCAGCTTTTACATAGATCACATGCTGATCATGCAGCACATAAAACACGTACAATATTAACAGATAATTTAAGACATTACAACCAAAAGAAAAGTCAGCACTTACATGTACAAGTGAATGAATCATTTAGAAGCTGAACCTAAGAAATGTGCATGTCCTATGATGTTTCTTGTAGGTTCACTTTCTATTAATGTTTTATTCACTTTTACATGCTGACTTTTTGTGTAGTCGACAATCTTTTATGTGTTGAACATGTTTTATGAGCTTATAAAGTTAAGAGTAAATGCCAAAACCTACCCAGCACTGGCCAGCAGACTAGGCTAATAATGACATGCAACATGGTGAGAGATGCACAGCCATTATTACCTAATGTCAATCACATTTATACCAAAATTTGAATTTTTTAAAGTTTTTTAAGGTGTATAGAAGATTCTTATTCTATATTAATAATGGATTCACCATGATCAAAGGATATATATACCGGTATCTAAAGTATTGGGGTCAGAAAGTCAAAGTTCAAGAATCAAGATAATCCTTACTTCAAAGTGTGTAAATTGATTCTTTGATTGTCATATTATTACTATTAAAATAGATAATTTTGAGGGTAGAGCTATCAAATTCTACATATGAGGTTCAGTTTTTGGACAGATACATCATTAGTTTTTGGTCGGATTGCAATACAAAATCCAGTCAATGAAATGGCGAAGTCCATCTGTGTCTGTCTGTCAGTCCGTCCGTCAGTGTGTCAACATTTTGTTAAAGTGTTGCGTTTAAGTCCATTGAGAGAAAACTGTTTGGAGGAGCAACTTGAAACTTGACATGGTGATAGACCATGATGAGACGAATCAAATACAGCAACAAAATTTGACCCAGTGACCTTGACCTTGGAGTTTGACCTACTTTTTGAAAACTTTAATCTTGGCCATAGCTTTTGAATGGTAAGTGATAGGGCTTTCATATTTCACTTGTGTATTTCTTGTGACAAGACCTTTTCATGGGCTACCAAAATTTTTTACCTTGTGACCTTGACCCTGGAGTTTGACCTACTTTTAAAAAACTTTAACCTTGGCCATAACTTTTGAATGGTAAATGATAGGGCTTTTATTTTTCACATATGTATTCCTTATCACAAGACCTCAGCATGGATACCAAAAGTTTTGACCTTGTGATCTTGACCTTGGAGATTGACCTACTTTTAAAAATAATAAATCTGGTCTATATCTCATGAACTAAAGAGGCTATGGCTTTGAAATTTCACATGCAGAATCTTTATGACCAGACCTTTCATTTGATATCATAAGTTTTGACCTAGTGACCTTGACATTGACCTTTGACCTACTTTTGAACTATAAGAGGTATGGTTTTGATATTTCACATATAGATTCCTCATACCCAGACATTTCATTTGATATCATTACTTTTGACCTAGTGACCTTGACATTGACCTTTGACCTACTTTTGAATTATAAGAGGTAGGGCTTTGATATTTCACATATGGATTCCTCATGACCAGTATTCTAATTTGATATCATGACATTTGACCTAGTGACCTTGACCTTTAACCTACTTTAAAACTATAAGAAGTAGGGTTTTGATATTTCACATGTAGATTCCTCATGACCAGACCTTTCATTTGATATCATGACTTTTTATCAAATGACCTTGACATTGACCTTTGACCTACTTTTAAAGTATAAGAGTTAGGGTTTTGATATTTCACATATAGATTCCTTATGACGAGATCTTTCATTTGATATCATGACTTTTGACCTAGTGACCTTGACATTGACCTTTGACCTCCTTTTAATTTATAAGAGGTAGGATTTTGATATTTCAGTTGTAGAATCCTCATGACCAGACCTTTCATTTGATATCATTACTTTTGATCAAATGACCTTGAAATTGAACTTTGATATACTTTTGAACTATAAGGGGTAGGGCTTTGATTATCACATTTAGATTCCTTATGACCATAGCTTTTTTCATTGCTTAATAGTATAAATGACCTTTGACCTTTCTGTCTGCGTAAAAATGTATATGTCATCTAATACAAACACTTCACAATCTGGCCTTACCGCCTTTAGCGGTTTATGGTTTATTTTTACTTCAAGTACATGTATTTGGACTAATTGTTTGGTTGGAACACAATAACTTGATTAGATTGAAAGGTAAAGCTTTCATGACTCATATATATTGTTGTACTAGTATGTTCTAGGGTATAAGTTTTATATACTAATGCAACAAAGATACCTAGAAATAGGTCAGGAGGTAAAAGGTCAAGGTCAATTTCTCAAAGTTGTACATCTCTTAATTTGACTGCAAGCATCAAACATGTGATTAATCATGAAGTCTAGCTAACATTTATAAGTGCCCTGTATGATTACATCACTTTAGATAATTAATTCACCAAAAGAATAGGAAGACACTAAAACATATTTAACATTAATATTATATATATCTAAAGACTATTAAATGATAGGAGGAAACTTTTCCAGCTCTAGATGAAATATATATTTTTAGCTCACCTGAGCCATAGGCTCAAGTGAGCTATTGTCATAGTGTTGCGTCCGTCGTCCGTCGTCCGTCGTCGTCGTCGTCGTCGTCGTCGTCGTCGTCGTCCGTCGTCGTCGTAAACTTTTCACATTTTAAACTTCTTCTCCAGAACGGCTGAAGGGATTTTGATGAAACTTGGTAGGTATGAAGTACTCATGGTCCCCTACAAGTGTTGTTGTTTTTCGTCCGGATCTGTCAACAGGTGGCGCCACCACAGCCAAAAGTAGGTCACGGGGGGTACCCTCCTTTGACAAACTTCTTCTTCAGAACCGAAGCATGTATCGACAAACCGAAAGCATCAGGATGATCTAGAGAGATGTCTTAAGAAGTGTTGTTATTTTTGGTTCCACTTTGAAGTCAAATTTTTGACGCGTTTTTGACGTCTTTTCGGACTTTGTCAGAAATGCACATTTTTGCACTATTTCTTTAAATAACTCAATAAGTGTATGATTTTACACACTCATTTACTACATATTTATCATATTTAACTTACTTAATGCTTTGATATGTATTTTATGCTTAAAATTTATTTTTTTGATTTTTTATGAATTTTTTTCTTATGTAAAAAGGAAGGGGGGGGGGGGGGTTGATTTTCATACATTTTCTGCTTCTTTTCTATAACCACTCTTCAGATTGTCATGACAATTTGTAGGTATGAGGTACTCATGCATGGTACCCTACAAGTGAAAGAATTTGTCAAGATATCCACTTTTGGATTTTTAAGGAATATTTTTTAAGATTGTACATAGGTATAATGTATGTTTTCCATGCCAAATGGACCCATGGGGAGTAGCTTCAAACCCCGGCGGGACCCCAAAAATTTTTTTTTCCCTTTTTCAGTTTTTTTTCTCTTTTTATTTTGATATTTATCGCTAGAAATGAAACTGTGAAAGAATTTTGTCAAAATATCAACTTTTAGATTTTTAATGATTTTTTAAATAAGACAAGCTATAGCTAGTTTGGCTTTGTGTACTTATTTTCATACTTCGAATTAACTTGGCCACATACGCTATCAAATATACGCTGAATTTATTTTTAAGATGTTGACTTTTTGTGTCGCCTGCGAAGCACAGCGACACTTAGGGATCACTTTGTCTGTTGTTCGTCTGTCCGTCCATCCGTCCCTCCGTCTGTCCGTATGTCTGTCACACTTGGGTGTCACATCCCATAACTTTTGATTGGTTAGTGATAGGGCTTTGATATTTCACATTTGTATTCCTTATGAAAAGACCTTTCTAAACATTCCATATTTTTAACCTAGTGACCTTGCCCTTGATATTTGACCTAATTTCAATAAAAAAAAATCCGCTACGCAGGCGACACAAGCATTCCTTGGATTGCTTTTTTTTCATACATGCATATTTCAGAACAATTTCCCTATTTAATGATTATTTTCTCTGTCTTATTTCTGTATCTATGGTAAACATAGTCGCCATATATCTTGTGTTACAGATTTGATTGGTTCAATACCTCCTTGCCCCTTTTGTAGGGGTAACTACAGGAAATAAAAAGGTGCACACTAAAAATTTTTACTGACTTGAAATGCCCGGAAGTCTGTAAAATTGGTCTTTTTTGATTGCGAATCTTTGGCACGCATAAAAATGTAAAGAAAAAGGGGGGGGGGGGGTCATGCATGTCCTTTTTTCACAAATTTCACTTTTTTTACAGGAACTCTGCGTCCTCATCGAAAATGTTCCGAATTTTGCATATTTTCAAACCTATCTGTAGATTGCATAAAAGACAAGATCAAGTTCGAAGTTAAATTTATCACGACTATTGATTCAATATGTTAAAAATACATTTCCAAGCACCGCATTTCAGCATATTTACCGAAAATAATTTGTCCAAGTGGCTTCACTGGGTCATGAGGTTTGATACACTGTACACTGCTGTTTGGAAAATAAATTGGCTCAATTTCTGCACAACTCACTTGAATTAATATTGTCCGCTAACAACTTGTCTGTGTTAATTGGATTAACACGATTTTGACTGTACGTTACATGTATTAAGATGAAATCAATACTATTCAAAAGCTCTCATTCATAGATTTCTGTATAATTTAATATGAATAAAGGCAAAACCGAAAAGTCTTTGTTTTTTATGCTTCCGGAATCAAAGATACGGGGGCATATAGTTTTTGGCCTGTCCGTCTGTCTGTTTGTCCGAAAAACTTTACATTGGGCATAACTTTTGATAGGAAGGTGATAGAGCTTTCATATTTCACATGTGTATTCCTTGTGACAATACCTTTCCATTGATACCAAAATTTTTGACCTCGTGACCTTGACCTTGACCTTTGACCTACTTTTCAAAAACTTTAACATTGGGCATAACTTTTGAATGGTTAGTGATAGGGCTTTCATATTGTACATGTGTATTCTTTGTGACAAGATCTTTCCATTGATACCAACATTACTCTGACCCTGACCTCTCACATACTTAACAGAAAATGGTGTTTATACCAACAAAGATGCCACCGCGGGGCATTCGTGTTTCAAAAACACAGGCTTTATTATTTTCTGGCATACTAGCTATTAATAATAAAAGGTTTGGTGTTCAATTTTAAATAAACTTAATTTATGAAATCATTTCATTGTTTTATTCTGTTTCTGTTGCACATTAATGTGGAATTTTACAAACTGATTTTATTTTTGATGTTGCATAATCGAACTATACTAGCTGGGCATATGACTTTGGATCGCATAATCCATCTTTTCAAATCAGTAAAAAAAGTTGTTGTTTTGAAATGTGACTATTTTCTCTTGTTTGTACTTTTAAAGGTTGTCTGAAAAAAAAAACTTGTCTGCATCCGGCAAAAATCTTGTTAGAAAGGTTGTGGGCTAAAATCCTGGTACTGGCACTATCAGTATTCAATGTCAGTATGTCAATTAGAGCGTGCATGGGTATCAGGTGAGCGTTGTGCCCCCTGGGGCTCTTGTTTTCTTCTCTCTTTTTCAGGTCAACTATCCTACCCTTAGATCCAGAATTATAGCTATAGGAAAAACATGCATTATTTGTCTCATCTAGTTCTTGGCTCTATCTTGATAATGTATAAAGCTGTAATAGCTGAAGATGATCAACCCTATCTTCATAGAACTATCAATAGAAATGGATTACACAGGTACAGTTACACTATACCCTACTTTTATCAGTGACAAGGTTAATGCATTGTTCTTATGCAAATTAATTACCTTCACCATGTTCACAATATAAATGAAGATATAAATATTTCACTTTCACCTCAGAGGTCAAAGACTGAATAACAAGAACCAAAGATATAACCTGCAAAGCATAGCGACTCTGAAGGATCACTTTGTCTGTATGTCCATCTGTTCGTCTGTCTGTCTGTCCATCTGTCTGTCCATCTGTCTGTCACACTTGGATGTCACACCCTATATAAAAGTGATTCCTAAGTGTCGCTATGTTTCCCAGGTGACACATGCATTCCTTGGAATGCTTTTTAAATAACATTTATGGATGCCTAAGTTTATAAATGCCTATACCTTAATCCCTTAAAAATATATGAAGCAGTCAAATTTAACAAAGCTTTTTTCATCATTTCAGAGAGTTGACTTCCAGGATTAAAATTCCTATTTCCTTGTTTAAGAACACCAATGGATGTGTGTGTATGTTAAAGGAGACCTTACCGAGCAGTGTTTATGTTGATTACTATGAGTTAAAGGCAGATAAAAGTCATTTAAAAGGAAGTCAGGTGGGCAATTTACTTAATTACTTGCTTGTTTTTACATGTATTATGCATACTATATTTCAGTTATCATGTGATATTTGTGCTTGATAAGGCATGGACAAGAACATTTTACATACATTAAAGTATCAAGATTAAATGACAGTATATATATAGCAGCTGCAGCCAGTTTCACAAAAATACTTACAAACAATTTCAGGAATTTTCTAAACTTTTGATCGCTTGGTTTTTCTTTTAAAATAAAAATAACAATATTTTGTTTCTGATTTTAGATGAGGTATCTATAAATGATATCAGAAAACACAGTATAATCTAAACGGAAAATCTTTTGAACATTTTATTAAATAACGAAAGTCAAAATTTCTGATTTTTTTTGGCAAGAACTTTGATGAAACTGGGCACAGACCTCTAGAAAACTTCTGCATAGTGTCAGACATTCTAACTGACAAGTTTATGGATCTTAATGGACTGAAAGAACTTTTTTTAACCAATTAATTCTCTTATATTTTTCAATGTGAATAAAGTTTTTCAAGTTGAATTTAATACAATGTACATGAAGGTCATCGCTGAAAATGCAAATTTAATTCAAACACTCTTTTTGCATATTTTGCATCTTATCCATAGATTAAAACATGTATAATTATATTTTCTTGAGTGCAAAATAATCTTATTAACGCATCCTGATTTTTATCAATGTATTTACGATTGCTTGTACTGTATTCAATGTTAATACAAATGTTACATTTATATTATTATTATCTGAAGAGGCTAACCTGATACTAGCCGAAACACGTGTCGTAATAAAAATGTAAAATTTTACATCGCCTTTGTTGTGGTGCTTTAACCTTTTTTCATATTCTTAATTTTTGGCCGGATTGCAAAGCAATTCCGGTCTATAGATTGACGATGTCCGTCCGTCCGTCCGTCTGTCTGTCCGTCCGTCCGTCTGTCCGTCTGCCGTCAACATTTTGGTTAAAGTTTCTGGTTGAGGCAAAATCTAAGGAACTATATGCAGTAGAAACTTTATATTACACATGAAGGTTGCCCATGACAAGACCTTTCAATTTATGCCGTAACATTTGACCTAGTGACCTTGACCTTGGGCTTTGACCTAGTTAAAGATTTTGGTTAAAGTTCCTGGTTTAAGCAAAATCTAAGGAACTGTACGCAGTAGAAACCTTATATTATACATATAGGTTGCCCATGACAAGACCTTTCAATTTATGCCATAACATTGGACCTAGTGACCTTGACCTTGGACTTTGACCTAGTTAAATATTTTGGTTAAAGTTTCTGGTTTAAGCAAAATCTAAGGAACTGTATGCAGAAGAAACTTTATATTATACATGTAGGTTGCCCATGATGAGACCTTTCAATTTATGCCGTAACATTTGACCCAGTGACCTTGACCTTGAACTTTGACCTAGTTAAAGATTTTGGTTAAAGTTTCTGGTTTAAGCAAAATCTAAGGAACTGTATGCAGAAGAAACTTTAAATTATACATGTAGGTTGCCCATGATGAGACCTTTCAATTTATGCCGTAACATTTGACCCAGTGACCTTGACCTTGAACTTTGACCTAGTTAAAGATTTTGGTTAAAGTTCTTGGTTTAAGCAAAATCTAAGGAACTGTATGCAGTAGAAACCTTATATTATACATTTAGATTGCCCATGACGAGACCTTTCGATTTATGCCGTAACATTGGACCTAGAGACCTTGACCTTGGACTTTGACCTAGTTAAATATTTTGGTTAAAGTTTCTGGTTTAAGCAAAATCTAAGGAACTGTATGCAGTAGAAACCTTATATTATACATTTAGGTTGCCCATGATGAGACCTTTCAATTTATGCTGTAACATTGGACCTAGTGACCTTGACCTTGGACTTTGACCTAGTGAAAGATTTTGGTTAAAGTTTCTGGTTTAAGCAAAATCTAAGGAACTGTATGCAATAGAAACTTTATATCATACATGTAGGTTGCCCATGATGAGACCTTTCAATTTATGCCGTAACATTTGACCCAGTGACCCAGTGACCTTGAACTTTGACCTAGTTAAAGATTTTGATTAAAGTTCTTGGTTTAAGCAAAATCTAAGGAACTGTATGCAGTAGAAACCTTATATTATACATTTAGGTTGCCCATGATGAGACCTTTCAATTTATGCCGTAACATTGGACCTAGTGACCTTGACCTTGGACTTTGACCTAGTTAAAGACTTTGGTTAAAGTTCCTGGTTTAAGCAAAATCTAAGGAACTGTATACAGTAGAAACTTTATATTATACATGTAGGTTGCCTCTGACAAGACCTCTCAATGTATGCTGTAATATTTGACTTAGTGACCTAGACCCAGTTGGTGACAAAAACTTACTTTGCAATCCGGCCATACCGTCTTTAGCGGTGTTTTATCTTGTATAGGTTATATGCCCAAATGTTGATACAGAGAAACCTGAGTATTTGTCTGAACAAACCGACGTTTCCGTCATCACTCCGGTGTTATACCAGGATGGTGATTCCATGGTTACAAACGTGACGCTTCCATTTCACATACGTTACCATGCACCAGGGAGAGATAAAGAAAGAAAAGTTACCATCAGAATCAACAATCCTCGTCTTCTTGTCCACTGTCAAAATGGTAATATGTATGAGATTTTCATTTCTACTGTCGAAGAAACAAATTTTGCTCATAAGGAACTAAAAATTTTCTTTAATATTTGTTGCTGAACTTTTTATACATTTAATTAATGAAATGTTAGGGAGACGTACATGTAATTATGACTTTCTTTTTGACAGACTTACCATGTGAAGGAGATGTTTGTAAGTCAGAGGATATCGGTTGCTATGGTGAAGATGAAAAGTACTGTAGATGGAAAGCCTGGAAATATAGATCTGTTGAGTATATTAATTATACATGTAGTATAGTCAAAATGTCAAATTTTCAACTTCCAAGAAACTAGCACAAATCCATTTTCAGGAAATGTATTCAATATTTTGATGCTTAATTTAAAACATGATTAAAGCTTGCATAATATCACCACTATGTTTTAGCTCATATGAAATCTTTTGTAAACTTAACTGTACATCGCATAATTTAATTACCGCAGCAAAGGTAGCGATGTCCTTTTGAGTTTATACTCACGATAACTTCCAGTTGATGTCTCGATTTGCTAAATCCTCAATCAATAACATTTATATTCAGCATACAAGTTCATTTCTCTATATACATGAAAATGATTTGTCCTTCCAGGGAGCTGATCAGATCCATATAGAGTTTCCCGTCGGTAATAGTGACCAGGAGATTCCTGTCTTAGTAGCAACATTTTTTGTGGTGGTGTCGTGTGTTTTCCTGATTCTCAGAGATATGACAGCTTCATCAAAAACAAAGACTTCATAGGAGACTCAATTTTATGATTCTCCATATACATGTATGCTTTCTGATTCTGTTTACATCAAATTAACTCGGAAGTATGCGTTAATATTAGACAGAACAAAATCCCTATTAAAATTTTGTTGAGAAGGTATGAAAATATCCTTCTTTCACATCCTTACATTAAAGATATTTTTATATGAGAAAAACCCCAAGTACTGTCTTTCCTTTCTTTCATATTATGTAGTACTTGCACTTTTCTTTTGTATCACATGAGATCTTTTTCAAATGCAAAAAATATTGTAACATCATGATTTCCCCAACCTGAGCAAACTAATACTTAGCAACATACTTAATGATAAATATAAGTATACATGCAAGCAAGTTATTTCTTAATGAATTGAACTGCCAATTATTCACTGTCAAATCTTGAAGAATAGGCTGTGTTGGGAGGGGGGTTGTGGGGTGTTTAAGACGAATAAGGCAAAAATTTTCTGATCAAATCAACTTCTTCTATCTTCTAATTTCATTTGATTTATTAGTTTTTGGCTCAAAATCAATAGAGAGAAAAATACACATTCATGGTGTGATGTGTATAATAAATCAGATCTCTCCTATAATCTTACATAACTTAGCATACCTTTGTTTTACATTATTTTATGATCTCTGGATTGAACTGATATGTCTTTCATAGGAAACCAGGAGTCTTTTGTCATTAATCATCTTTTAGAATATTATATTTCTTTCATCCTTTTACATTTAATATTGATAAATTTATTTTGTTTCATACTGTTAGTTGTTATTCATTGTGTAATTTTATTAGTTAAATTAGATGTATAATGAATTTAATTTTAAATGTAGTTGTGTACATGCATATGGAACAAGTGCGTTGTTAGTGTAATAACTTGTTTTGCTGAGCAAATATATTTTTTAAGATAAAATGGCAATATTTCTTAATGTGCATGTACATGTTCACCTTTTGTTATTGTGTGAAAAGCTCTATGTCTGACTTGATTATGACTATAGTCTGGGATGTATCACTGGGTTGGGTGCACCCCCCCCTTGATCCTCCAAAACCGGCCTAACTTTGTAGCATTTTTTTCGCTCTTTCAGATAAAAATTTGTCTCATGGAAATTTCCATTGCAAAAGTGGTGTTTTTTTGGAAAAACATGTTTTTTAGTCAAAAATCACTGAAAATAGGAAAAAAAATATAACTTTTGCATGGTTGATGTTTTTAAAAATTTAAAAGTGTGCATATATAGTATTTTTGATGCTCTTTCAGATGAAATAAGTTGCAAGTTCCAATTCCTATTTTTACTGTGTGTTTTGGGGTAAAAAAGTCGAATTTTCGCCAAAATTCACAGAAATTTGAGGAAATTTTAATTTATTCCTGCTTCTCAGCTCCTCAATATTGCATATGATCGTTCAATGATGATTTAAAAAACATCTTTAAAGTCTCCTCTTTCAAATTACATATATTTTATATTCTTATTTTTTTGCAAAATCCTCGAAATTAAATATTTTATACAGAAACCTGTATTTTCAATCAGAAACCTCAAATTTCTGTATATTTATTTAAAGAACCCTTATTTGTTATGAAAGCAATGATTGAAAGCTATTTTCTAGTGTAACTTTTCACACTCTATCAGATTATATATGTTTTACTAACATTTCATTCAAAATCAAAGTGTTTTTTGGGAAAAAACGTATTTTTTCATTTAAAAAAAGCTGATTTCTGGAGAATATTTATTGAATCTATAGAAGTTCTTGAAATGATAGCAGGAATGTATTTTGAACTGTCATTATTTAGGTTCACTTATAAATTACTTGTATGAAACATAAAAGGTATATTTTCTACCTAATTTTGGGGCAAAATGCCTGTTTTTTAGCTCACCTCGACGAAGTTGAGTGAGCTTATGCTATAACCCCACGCGTCCGCGTCCGCGTCCGCGTCCGCGTCCGTGTCCGCGTCCGCGTCCGTGTCCGCGTCCGCGTCCGGTTAAGAAGTTTGGGGTAGCTCAGTATCTGACAAAGTACTAATGCTACAGTAACCAAACTGGCACAAGTGATTCATCTTTGGATGCTGAGGTGAACCCATGCATCGGATGCAGCATCTGACCTACATTTTCCGCTTGAGTGACTTGGTTAAGAAGTTTGGGGTAGCTCAGTATCTGACAAAGTACTAATGCTACAGTAACCAAACTGGCACAAGTGATTCATCTTTGGATGCTGAGGTGAACCCATGCATCCTATGCAGCATATGACCTACATTTTCCGCTTGAGTGACTTGGTTAAGAAGTTTGGGGTAGCTCAGTATCTGACAAAGTACTGATGCTACAGTAACCAAACTGGCACAAGTGATTCATCTTTGGATGCTGAGGTGAACCCATGCATCCTATGCAGCATCTGACCTACATTTTCCGCTTGAGTGACTTGGTTAAGAAGTTTGGGGTAGCTCAGTATCTGACAAAGTACTGATGCTACAGTAACCAAACTGGCACAAGTGATTCATCTTTGGATGCTGAGGTGAACCCATGCATCGGATGCAGCATCTGACCTACTTTTTCTGCTTGAGTGACTTGGTTAAGAAGTTTGGGGTAGCTCAGTATCTGACAAAGTACTGATGCTACAGTAACCAAACTGGCACAAGTGATTCATCTTTGGATGCTGAGGTGAACCCATGCATCGGATGCAGCATCTGACCTACATTTTCCGCTTGAGTGATTTGGATAAGAAGTTTGGGGTAGCTCAGTATCTGACAAAGTACTAATGCTACAGTAACCAAACTTGCACAAGTGATTCATCTTTGGATGCCGAGATGGACCCATGCATTGGATGCAGCATCTGACCTACTTTTTCCACTTGAGTGATTTCGCTTTTAAAAGCCAATATTGAGCAAAGTATAAGTGCTACATGTACCAAACTTGCATATTGGATGTATCTTTGATCAAACTTTCATAAAATGACCTTGACCTACTTTTTCCGCTTGAGTGATTTTGCCTTTAAAAGCCAATATTTAGCAAAGTATAAGTGCTAGATGTTCCAAACTTGCATATTAGATGTATCTTTGATCAAACTTTCATAAAATGACCTCGACCTACTTTTTCCACTTGAGTGATTTTGCCTTTAAAAGCCAATATTGAGCAAAGTATTACTGCTACATGTACGAAACTTGCATATTGGATGTATCTTTGATCAATCTTTCATAAAATGACCTTGACCTACTTTTTCCGCTTGAGTGATTTTGCTCTATAAAGCCAATATTGAGCAAAGTATAACTGCTACATGTACCAAACTTGCATATTGGATGTATCTTTGATCAAACTTTCATAAAATGACCTCGACCTACTTTTCTGCTTGAGTGATTTTGCCTTTAAAAGCCAATATTGAGCAATGTATAAGTGATACATGTACCAAACTTGCATATTGGATGTATCTTTGATCAATCTTTCATAAAATGACCTTGACCTACTTTTTCTGCTTGAGTGATTTTGCTCTATAAAGCCAATATTGAGCAAAGTATTACTGCTACATGTACCAAACTTGCATATTGGATGTATCTTTGATCAAACTTTCATAAAATGACCTTGACCTACTTTTTCTGCTTGAGTGGTTTTGCCTTTAAAAGCCAATATACATGTACTAAGAAATATGTTTGAATTGAATTTTGCTGTCACGAGGTGAGCTTCATAATCTGTGATTACCTATGTTTGTCTAAAAATTACAGATTTCTGGAAAAATTTTATTAATTCATTTTCTTTACTAAAACTATACATTTCAAGCTATTATCATTATAGAAAGTAATCATCTTGTCAGATGATTGTGAAATTAAATGTAATAATTAATTAAAACCATCATTTTTGGGTAAAATATGCATTTTTTATGCAAAAACCACTTATTTTGAGAAAATAAGTACTAGCTCTTTTAATTTGCCTAAATTGATATGTTTTAGCTTTGATATTATGCTGTTTCTGATTATAAATGGATAGGAATGTTATTTGATAACTGAAATTAAATTTATATCTTATTTTGGGGCAAAAAACCTTATTTATGTGAAAAATTCACTTATTTCTGTGAATATTTTTTAAAATTTATATTTTTTATTTAATCAACACTGGAGAGGTTTCATATAATTGGAAAGAGGAGACTTTAAAGATGTTTTTTAAATCATCATTGAACGGTCATATGCAATATTGAGGAGCTGAGAAGCAGGAATAAATTAAAATTTCCTCAAATTTCTGTGAATTTTGGCAAAAATTCGACTTTTTTACCCCAAAACACACAGTAAAAATAGGAATTGGAACTTGCAACTTATTTTATCTGAAAGAGCATCAAAAATACTACATGTATGTATGCACACTTTTCAATTTTTAAAAACAACAACCATATAAAAGTTATAATTTTTTTCCTATTTTCAGTGATTTTTGACTAAAGAAAAAACATGTTTTTCCCAAAAAACACCACTTTTGCAATGGAAATTTCCATGAGACAAATTTTTATCTGAAAGAGCGCAAAAAATGCTACAAAGTTAGGCTGGTTTTGGAGGATCAAGGGGGGGGGGGTGCATCCAACCCAGTGATACATCCCAGACTACTAAGCCTTGTGTCATACATTTATAGATGTGGGGAATTTTTTTTTTATTTAAAAACAAATTGTTAAATCCTTTTGTCCATGTAAATAAACCAATCTTGCAAAATGGGGCTCAACATGTCCGAGCTTGGTGTTGATTTTCATCATTATGTTATTGTTACAGACATAATTTTATTGAGGTGTAACAATGAGGAATATTGGAAATAGGTTACCACCTCAGACATTAAGAGCTCTATAATATAAATTTGTATCCGGTATATTTTTATTTACATGTAGTGATATTCATTATAAAGAAACATGTATGTATATTTGTGCATTAGAAAATGATTGATTTAATACCAGGGACATATATAGGTCAAAACGACTGAATGTAACAAATTTTACAAATGTATTTACTGTGTTACACATATTTCAATACGCAGACATATCTAAGTTTGATGTAGTATATGATCTTGGTCTTCATTTACAGTGACCTTCCATTTTTATATCATTCTTTACCTCACCCTGGTAGCATGTTGCAAAGGGCAAGGGGCGGTAAGGGCCAAAATCGGCCCAATTTCAAAACTGGGACAAACATTGATCATTGAAAATACAGGATTTACAGAGTATAAATCAATTTAAATTTTGAGAATAGGACATCCCGTAGCGATTCTACACTAATTTGAAGACAGGATGGTCGGCTATATTTTACACTGATTTTGACGTCATATGACGTTACGATCACATTTTAATTGTAACGTAACGTTGTCTGTAGGTAATTTGCTGCTATATTCTAACACTATTTATGCTATTATTGTGTAGATATGCTATCAGTATCACTATATAATACTAGTATATGTACATGGTAGGTTTCACTGTAATATAATGAGGGTTAATTGGGACAACCCTTTGTTGACTTACGGAAATCTTAAGTGACATATTAATGTTATGATACTTTTCACAAAAAAGCCTTAAAAAGTATATGTATTTCTGGTAACCCAGCAGTCCCTATTTTAACCCCCCCCCTTTTTCCGGCCGTTTCAATTTTTTTATCGTCCGATTCATTCCCAGAAGATCAGCCCAGATGAAGCAGAAAAAAGAAGGCCCCCTCCCACCCCCTCGCACAAAGACATTGATTCAGATTTGTTGGCACTATGTTATGCTCTTTTGTCAGCTTACTTTTCAATGTGATGTCTTTTCTAATGTGTTTGAATTGCGACTTAAGAGGGGTATAAGCGGGCTCTGATCTCCTCTTTGTGGTGGTCAACATTGTTTTTTTTTTTCTATTAAAAAGAATTCGTGACTAGCTGCCGCTCGCAAGATTCAAAAGTACCTCGCATTTCTGAATTTCAACACAACCCTTTGATGCACCCCTTATCAAAAAAAAAAAAATAAAAATTAGTAAATATGACATTGAAATAAATAATTCAATTATGCGTACAGTACCGCTCAATATGACTTTTCTTGATTTTTATCTCCCTTTTTTCTACGAACAATTTTCTTTAAAACTTGTCTTCCCCCCCCCCCCTTTCTCTGAGACCCTAGATTCGCCACCGCATAATTATATAATTACATACGCGTTTTTTTTACAAAGAAAAGGAATTCAAAAGTATGCTAATAAAGTTTATTAGTAATCAATAATTTAAACATAAAATTTAAAGTTCACCCCTCAATAATTAAGGATTCCGACCTCCGTCGGAATCCTTTCTGTTATTCTATTGTCTTTTCTTTATTCTTATTATTCTTATTATTATTCTTACCCCCAAACGTTCCAGACACTTTACAAAAAAGTACCGCAATATATGATAAAGTGGAAAATACCATGTGAAAGAGCATAATTATGAAGATCTAAATTCAAATTTTTTTTCTTGTCGAAAAGTTCACATATGCCCCCGCTAAAGGTAATCAAAGGTTAAATCTTTAAACTCTTATAACTCCTTAAGTAAGGGTACGATTTGAACGAAATTTGTTTTATATTGTTTTTTGGGAAATTTGCAAACTTTTATACTCTTACATGCTAGATGAAATATTTACGGTTTTCGCGATATTACGGGTTGAAAATGGAATTTTAAATTGGCACAGTGCCAATTTCTACAGCTTTTGAGATTTTGAGTTGAAACTTGGATGGTAGGTTACTTATAGGTAGTCATTTAATGTTGACCTAGTTTCAAGGTCAAATTTTGATTCTCAAGGTCACAACAAACTTTTGCCTATGGAACAAAGACGGTTTGACCTTGAGAGTTCAAACTTCATACATATAATTGTTGAGCCAAGCACATTCACACTGATCTTGACCCAAGGTCCTCCTTCTCAAGGTCACAACAAACTTTTGCCTGTAAAACAAAGATTGTTTGACGTTGAGAGTTCAAACTTTACACAAATATTCCTTGCATCAAGCCCTCTCACCTTGACCTTGACCCAAGGTAATTTGTTTGATTTCAAGGTCGCAACATACTTTGGTTGATAAAATATTGAACTTTGATCAGAATAAGATCAATTTTGATGAGAATAACCTCCAGTTCTTATCTTTTATCTGTGACCTTGGTTCAAGGTCAAATAATCATTCTCAATGTCATAACAAACATTTCACAGCCCTATACTATTTATTCTTCACACAAGTAGTCCTTCTGATTTGAACTTAACATAGTCCAAGAAAGATAACTCTTTCATTATTGTTCTCTGTTTCCTTTTTTTTCTTAGTAGCATTACATGCTGTTGTAATTTTCTATTAATAGAAATTTTCTCATTGCCAAATCATTGTGCAATTCTGTTTTGAGATAGTATACTAAAGGATTTAAAATTGATAAATCATGGAGTCTAAAGCTTTCGTAAACATTGAAGGTATTAATTATTATCTTTTTCTTCTATTTTGTTGATAAATAAATAAGAGTCCCAAGTTAGACATAAACTTTTTTGACTTATTTGCTGAAGTGAATGAGGTACTATAAAGCAACTATTCTTTTTTCCACCTTCTTTATTCGGATTTTAACACTTCAGTTCCGAGGATGGTCTAATAAAGGAGGAATCCGTCTGTTGCTTGCAACAGTAGCCATCTAGTTTCTACTGTATTTTTGCATCATTTTACTACATAGATTACGAAAAAAGGAGAGCTGAATTTTAATTAGATTGATTATTTCATAATGTGCGTTTTGCTGTTCGTAAAATAGGGATATTTCCTACCTTCAAAAAGCCCTGATTTTATGCCGACGTCTCGCAGTAAAACTCATTTTCTGACAGGAGATTCGCCGATACCCTGTCAGTTTTTGTAAAACACACGCATGGTAACCCCTAAATATATGTTAAAATAAATCTCCCCGAATTAAGATGATGATTCTTTACTTTTTTATGTATACATTTCGTGGATTGCACTTTTAATGATTTAGATAAACATCATTGAAAAAAAAAATTAAGGAAAAAGTTATGAAGATACAGAATGTGCTACTGTAAATGATTTGTGTACAACTACAAGGCGTGAACAATATTGATATATATGTATGTACACAATACTCGCAGAATGTCCGTTACCGTTTGGACAATTTTCGTTTCAAATATTGACAACATATTTTCTATAACACATTTTCAATAAAATAAAAAGATTTTTCTCAGTCGAAAGTGAGACACGGCAGATATTTTTCCCCTGAATTTGCAAAAATACGTAAGTACATCTCGTGGACGGCAAATCATACGTGGTAGTGTCTATTTTACATGGTCTTCATTTCTCAATTTGATATGAAATAATTTTTTTTTTTGAACGGAGGCTTGTATTTAACATCTTCATATAATATAATTGTTTGGTTGATTATTGTGTGTACTGGGGTGTTGATGTTGTTTGTTAAGTTTTTCTTCTTTTTCTTGTTCCTTGTTCAGAGGGTTTTTTTTATTTTAAAATATTTTAATTCGTTGATTCTTGCTGAAAGTTTGACATTTTATAAAAGCCGACTGTACCCTTTTAGATACTCTGTCATTTCGATTCAATATGCATATGAAATGGCCACTTTGACTTTAATTTTTTTCGCAAAATACAAGCAATATGATATCAAAGTCGCGAACATATATGACGTCATATATTCAGTATGACGTCATTCTGTCGTCCTGAATATCCGTTACGGTACGAGGATAATAAACATTTGAAAGACATTTTTGTCTGTATTATTTGATTTCCTGCATGTGGGAATGAATAATCAATATCACCAATAACAATAGAACAAAATCTATTGAATTGTATCGATTTACTCAAATAAATCTTGTATTATAGAAGTTAAAAGGCATTTTTCTGTTTCCAAAACGACCCGCTCGCATGGTAACAGTCATTGATTTCCTTCCATTTTCGATGTGGCCACATGAAAACAACAGATTCATACTTTCACAGCATTTACAAAATACTTATACGGATACACAGAAAAAATATGAACTTGTTGTTTTGATGTGGCCAAGTCCAATTTTGCTATCAAATGTGAAAATATATTGATTTTTTTATCATTTCCGGTTTCATAGGTGATTTCAAAGGGGGATAACTCTAACGAAAAAATTAAATTAAACATTTTTCATGTTGAATCTATTAAAGACAAGCTTCCTTTTACCAAATTTAGTATCAATTTCAATATTTTTAAATCTTCGGCAGTGGCAACAATTTTGGGCCTAGAAACCCCCTTACCGCCCCTTACCCTTTGTTTACATTGAGTCAAGCTGAAATGCTGAAACATGTAGACAATTTGTGTAAAGTACAGGTACGCTTAAGAATTAGGCAGGTGAAATACTTTCACATTTTTGCAAAGCTTTTCTTAGATTAACCCCAAACAAAATGTTCGGAAGGAATTTTCTTTGTACTTGGATGGTAAAAAAGGTTATAGGGGCTCTTAATGTTTATGAGTTATATAGAAAAAATCTTCAGCCATTTTATTCCTTTCATATTCCTTTATAAATTATGAGGTGAGTATCTCGCTTCACAATCATTACATTGAGAAATGAATTTCAATGTTGCTTTGTACCACGTCTCGAAATAGAAATAAAAAGTTTTGCAAAAAAGTTAATGTATCACCCCTGTCTGATTCTTATGTGGACCTACATTTAATGACAGTTTATAAAATATTTCCTTATAGTTGGCAGCAAAGATTTCTTACCATTATCTTGTTTATTTTGTTTATCCTCATACATTTTGTACCGAATAAATAAAATTGTAAAAGCAATAACTTCTATTTCTTTCTTCTCTACCATCACAAAAGGAACATTGGCCTAGTGTCAAAGCTTTGTGTTATGAACCTGGATGAGGTGATTTCTGATGAAGTATTCTGCCCTTTCAATTTTCTTTCCTTTTGTGATGTTGTCCGACATAAATGATCTCCAAGTCAGGGAGTTTTTCCATCATTAATTAGCCCTCATTATGGACGACATCTCTATCCATCTTTCTGGTAGTCACAATTTCACGTAAGTGGCCATTACTTGTTTGATGTACACATGCATTGAAATATACTTGTACTTCCGTGAACCTTGCAGGGATGGTAAAACACGATGGGACTCCTACACTTCTTAAAGGTCGTATCTGGGGTCAAACATGCAACATACCTATTCTTGAAGTCTTAATGTTCAATGAATTGCATCAGAACTAGGCACAGTTTACTGTAAGCAGTTGATGTTGGAACTCAAAATATAAGCCAGTCATGTTGACTGTCACAATTTCAAGACTTGTGGTTAAATTTACCATAATGGAAGAAAAACACGTAACCAGACAAGAAATATTATGAAATAGGTACATGTATTTCACCGACATCAGCTCACAAGCAATTCTTTGTGATACAATCTACTGCTTCTGATCCAAAAAGCTACTGTTTGCGCGGCTCACTTTGGAAACTGGATAAACGCGATTTTGATAACTTTGTCATGCAAAATATAAGATAAAATCTATATCGTTGAATAGATCTCGCTTAGTCGTAAATTTTGGTATATGTTAAATGGTCGAGGGTTTATACAATCAAATTATACAGAAAATATAAATTTTAGATGGGGCGTTTTCAATGTTAAATTTCAGCGTGACGTCGCCGAGTTTAACATTGAGCCTAAGGAGAACGTCACGGGAAAATTAGCATGGGAAATGGCCCATCTTTTGTTTTGTCTATTAATTTTGATTACGTGCACTATCATATAACTGATACCAAAATTTACAACTAAGCGAGATCTACTGAATGGTATCAATTTTATTCAAAGTTCTGTATGATGCAATAGTCAAAATTGCGTTTATCCAGTTTCCGAAGTGAGCCACACGGACAGTAATTATGCTCGATAGCATACTTCCATCAAATTCATGCATTCTAATGAAGTCGTGGCACAAGTACATGTACCTATAAATTATAATAGCATGTCGAAATGTACTAAACAATATATAAACATGATGGATCCCAACATGCAAGGATATCTCACATGTGATATCTAATTTGCAACAGAAAGTAGACTGATCGTCCATCTTTTACTACATGGATCTTACTTGTACCTCAAATGAAGATGTTCCAATTCACAAAGTGATCTGCTCAGAGAGTACATGTGTATCTGGGTTTTCAAATTACAGAACAAGTAGTATACATGTACTGGATACTTTTTGAAAAGATACAGGAAGTTTTTTATTATTTCAGATCTGTTTCTTGTACATTTATACTTTGACCAGGACATTTGCCATGTTTGTCAATAACAGTGAAGTGAAAAAACTCAACTAGAGTATCAGCAATCCATTTTTTAATCTAGTAGAAATCTGAAATGTACATAATTTGTTAATCTATCCATAAAACAGATCTTTTTAAAGAGCATAGTACGCCATTTCATTATACATCAAAATACTGTTAATCTGTTTCTTCCAAGAAAACAAAATTTTAGTTTCTTTGACCTCCATAGGAAGAAATTACAAAAAAAAATCATAATGAACGGACTGACATGTTTCTCCTTATAATTCATTCTCATAATGAATTGACTGACGTGGTTCTCCTTATAATTCATTCTCAAAGTTTATTTTCAAACAGTCATCTACCAAAGATTTGCATAATCATAGTACATGTACAATAGAAGCAAGTGCTAATGTTTAAAAGAAAAATTGCACCAAGCAATTTAAAGTACACTATGTATTCTTTAGCTTGCTAATTGAACAACTCTACATAACAATTGATATTCATATAACTAGGTCATTAACCTGACAACAAAGTACACATAATGATTGAATACACGAAGATGTCAATGGAAAAATATTCATACAATAAATTAAAAAAAAAACTTTATGATAAATATACATGTACATGCAGGACTGGATTGTTTGGATGCACTTATTACCCATGATTACCATTTGTCTGTACAAAATGCTAGCCTTGAGAGAAGATCAATGGATAAAATGTTATGTACAATGAATACATACATATCATAATAACACAAACATCTGACAAACAAAGATCCCTAAAATATCTATGAAAATGTCATATTCTCTCCTTAACAGATTTCAAACGCTGAACGAAAAACGTTTCTAAAACCTCCGCACATTGGTAAAATGGAGTGTCTGGAGGATTGTACAGCCGACAATTGTCAAATACTTTAGTAACATCTTTCACAAAGTCGGCCAGTCGTGGGTACTGCTTTGTGCCAACTCTCTTTTCAACAGTTTGAAGATCTGAAAGATATGGAAAAAGGAATCTTTCATTACAATTCAAAATACAATACCATTTTATTCTTTACAAATAGCATTGAGTTTTGTTTCTCTTTACACTATTTATATGAAGTTGTTATCCAGTGCTCCAAGTTGCGACTAAATTGGTCGCATATGCGACTTAAAAGTTGATTGTGCGATCCGAATTTGAAGAAACTCACAAAATCACCACCAAAAGAAACATAGGGTAATCAAAGATTACATAGCTCGCCGTAGCAGCTTTTTGTAAAAAAATCAAAAAACTTCTAAAATTACAAAAAGCATTGTCATGAAGAGTCTATGCATCTAACATTAGTCATATCCCTTAAGGAGCTAAAGATAGAGCCAAAGTTTATGTAAAATTTAAATTTAAAAAAAAGTAAGTTAATGGTTCAGGTCAAGATCACTACGTTAATAATCATTATCTCAAATGAAAGGTCTTGGTATTAGTAAATATATGCATGAAAAAACATAGGTAATCACAGATTACGAAGCTCACCTCGTGACAGCAAAATTCAATTCAAACATATTTCTTAGTACATGTATATTGGCTTTTAAAGGCAAAACCACTCAAGCAGAAAAAGTAGGTCAAGGTCATTTTATGAAAGTTTGATCAAAGATACATCCAATATGCAAGTTTGGTACATGTAGCAGTTATACTTTGCTCAATATTGGCTTTATAGAGCAAAATCACTCAAGCGGAAAAAGTAGGTCAAGGTCATTTTACGCAAGATTGATCAAAGATACATCCAATATGCAAGTTTGGTACATGTATCACTTATACTTTGCTCAATATTGGCTTTTAAAGGCAAAATCACCTAAGCGGAAAAAGTAGGTCAAGGTCATTTTATGAAAGTTTGATCAAAGATACATCTAATATGCAAGTTTGGTACATGTAGCACCTATACTTTGCTCAATATTGGCTTTTAAAAGCGAAATCACTCAAGTGGAAAAAGTAGGTCAGATGCTGCATCCGATGCATGGGTCCATCTCGGCATCTAAAGATGAATCACTTGTGCAAGTTTGGTTACTGTAGCATAAATACTTTGTCAGATACTGAGCTACCCCAAACTTCTTATCCAAATCACTCAAGCGGAAAATGTAGGTCAGACGCTGCATCTGATGCATGAGTTCACCTCAGCATCCAAAGATGAATCACTTGTGCAAGTTTGGTAACTGTAGCATCAGTACTTTGTCAGATACTGAGCTACCCCAAACTTCTTAACCAAGTCACTCAAGCGGAAAATGTAGGTCAGATGCTGCATCCAATGCATGGGTTCACCTCAGCATCCAAAGATGAATCACTTGTGCAAGTTTGGTTACTGTAGCATCGGTACTTTGTCAGATACTGAGCTACCCCAAACTTCTTAACCAAGTCACTCAAGCGGAAAATGTAGGTCAGATGCTGCATACGATGCATGGGTTCACCTCAGCATCCAAAGATGAATCACTTGTGCCAGTTTGGTTACTGTAGCATTAGTACTTTGTCAGGTACTGAGCTACCCCAAACTTCTTAACCAAGTCACTCAAGCAGAAAATGAAGGTCAGATGCTGCATCCGATGCATGGGTTCACCTCAGCATCCAAAGATGAATCACTTGTGCAAGTTTGGTTACTGTAGCATTAGTACTTTGTCAGATACTGAGCTACCCCAAACTTCATAACCGGACGCGGACACGGACGCGGACGCGTGGGGTTATAGCATAAGCTCACTCAACTTCTTCGAGGTGAGCTAATAAATATAATTTTTTCAAAAGTAGGTCAAAGTCCAAGATCAAGGTCATTAGGTCAATGGACATGGTCTCAAATGAATGGTCTCATCACAAGGTATCTACATGTGAAATATCAAAGCCCTACCCCTTATAGTAGAAGAGGTGGAGCCTAGCTTAAAGATTTTGAAAAGTAGATCAAAGTCCAAGGTCAATGCCACTAGGTCAAAGGTCATGGTCTCAAATGAAAGGTCTTGTCATAAGGTATCTACAAGTGAAATATCAAAGCCCTACCCCTTATCATGTATGTTTTTGGAAAGTAGGTCAAAGTCCAAGGTCAAGGTCACTAGGTCAAAGGTCAGGGTCTCATCACAAGGTACCTACATGTGAAATATCAAAGCCCTATCCCTTCTAGTTCAAGAGATATAGGCCAGGTTAAAGTTTTTGAAAAGTAGGTCAAAGTCCAAGGTCATGGCCACTAGGTCAAAGGTCATGGTTTCAAATGAAAGGTCTTGTCACAAGGTATCAACATGTGAAATACCAAAGCCCTATCCCTTATAGTTCAAGAGATATAGTCCAGGTTAAAGTTTTTGAAAAGTAGGTCCAAGTCCAAGGTCTAGGTCACTAGGTCAAAGGTCATGGTCTTAAATGAAAGGTCTTGTCACAAGCTATATTCATGTGAAATATCAAATCCCTATCCCTTATAGTTCAAGAGATATAGCCCAGGTTAAAGTTTTTGAAAAGTAGGTCAAAGTTCAAGGTCAAGGTCACTAGGTCAAAGGTCATGGTCTCAAATGAAAGGTCTTGCCACAAGGTATCTACATGTGAAATATCAAAGCTCTATCCCTTATAGTTCAAGAGATATAGCCCAGGTTAAAGTTTTGTCTACGGGCGATGACGACAACGACAACGCCGAGGGTATGGCATTAGCTCTCCGGACTTTTTCGTCCCGGCGAGCTAAAAATTGGCTGCTATGTCCATTTTTGTTTGTTCAGAAGCGTTAAACTGTTTTTGGTCCCGTTTCTTTTTCAGAAGTTCTCGTACTTTTCACCATTTCTGTCTGCAATCACGTCATAGGTAAAGTCCGATAGCCATTCAGCTGATTATGTCAAAATGGCTTTGAAGCGAACACTGGCTGATTTCGGCTTCTCAGGGGGTACAAAAAGACGGAGAGAGACAAGCAACTTCACCCAGTGTTGTGGGAAGCTCAGGAAGTGTTATTGTAAGCCCTGAGGCTTCATCAATATAGCTTCCCTCGAAATCCAAAAAGCGATGTTGGTCGCTGTGAAGTGGCTTGCATGAAAAGAAGTTTTTCTCTCTATATTTTTCCATTATTTATGAATGAAATAAGAGTATTTATTATTGGCAAGTGAAAATTCCACCATTGGCGACCAAAATTTTGGTCATGGCGACTTAAATTTGGAAATGGCAACCAAAATTTAAGTAAGAACCTCTTTTAGTGATGAAATCTTGAATGCTACTTGGAGCACTGTAATCTTCAGTATAAACAATAAGGACATACCGTATAACCAGAAATTTTGCGAGACACTAATTTTTGCTACATTCACGAGTTATTTTGAATCACCAAAAATCATTCTCACGAAAAGTTGTGTTTGATAAGGTTGATCATAAATTGGTACATATATATCCGTTTCACTTGTTCATATTGTACATGTGCCATTGTTCATTTTTCTTGATTAGACGTAAAGAGAAGTGAATTGAGTATGTTCTCATGATAGAAATAACTAAAACTTCAATAATATGAACATATTTGTTTCTAATCTAGGAATCACGAAAAATTGTACTTGCGAAAATAAAGACACCCTATTATCAAATCCCAAAATTTGATACACGCGAAAATTTCTGGTTATACGGTAAACTTTTCATAAAACAAGAGAATGTTAATTAGACAAACATGTACAATTACATTTACGTTCAGTCTGTAGCAGTTTGGCGTAGCAAAACGTCTTTGGTAAATCAAAATGTAACTTAGTAATACCAAAGTCAATAGAAGCCTTGTATCAAGTATCCAGTTTATTTGTAGGTTTGACACTTTAATAAATACCCCATCTGGAAATCTTAAATTCAAAGTTATTTTTCACATAAGTGACCTTGACATTTGACCCCTTAGTTACAAGGTATCAATCCTCATAAACATACATACATGTACATGTATGTACCAAAATTTGGCTTTGACGGATGAAAGGAAAAATGATAAGAAAACTATTATTCTTATTAATGTTATTATTAACCTCAGTGACCTTGACCCCTAGTCCTGTTGAGCAAAAGTTCACTAGGTACCGTCCCCTTCTTATCAAAAATCATATCCACAAAGTTGGTTCAGATAGTTTGATAGGTTGTGAAGTTTTCAGTAAACTAAAAGTGTGAAAGAATGGCGGACAAAGCAAACTGTGTCATTTTCATTCAAACCTACCCATCGGATCTTTGATAACAGCATAGTAATCAGGGACTTCATCTGGATCTACCGGCTCTAGGAAAGGCCAGGCCATTTTGTGTGACTGAAAAAAATAATTGACGCATATGTTACATGTTAAAAATCTTCACAATTCGATAAATGTTACAAATTTTCAAAATTGGTTACATGTTACAAATCTTCAGAACGAGAGATTACTCATAAACTTATAAACCTAGGTAATCACAGATTATTAAGCTCACTTTGCAGCAGCAAAGTTCAATTTACACATATTTCTAAGTACAAGAAAAATCGCTCAAGCGGAAAAAGTAGGTCAAGGTCATTTTATGAAAGTTTGATCATAGGTACATCCACTGTGCATGTTTGGTACGTGTAGCACTTATACTTTGCTCAATATTTGCTTTTAAAAGCAAAATCACTCGAGCAGAAAAGGTAGGTAAGATGCTGCATCTGATGCATGGGTCCATCTCATCATCCCAAGATGATTGACTTGTGCAAGTTTGGTCAATGTAGCATCAGTACTTTGTCAGATACTGAGCTACCCCAAAAACTTTAGCTGGACACGAATGCGAGTCACTGAACTGGACAATGTAGGTCAGATGCAGAATCCGATGCATCGTTTCACCTTAGCATCCCAAGCTGAATCACTTGTGCAAGTTTGGTTACTGTAGCATCAGTGCTTTGTCAGATACTGAGCTACCCCAAACTTCTTAACCAAGTTACTCAAGCGGAAATTATAGGTCAGAGGTTGTGCAAGTTTAGTTAATGTAACATCAGTACTTTGTCAGATACTGAGCTACCCCAAAAACTTTAACCGGACCCGAACGGGGACACGGAGGGTATAGCATAAGCTCATTTCAACTTCGTCTAGGTGAGCTAAAAATGGAATATTCTTGTATGTACATGTACATTTGAATTATGTCATTATCAACATCAAAACATGTCAATTGCTACTTGTGTTCTGAAAAATGATGATCCATATCTATATGTTTGGATAAGTGAACAAAATACATTGGTTTTAACAGAAATTCATAAACAGTCAACACACCATAATCATACAAATATACTCATTTGCGCTTATATGAAAATTTAATGATGTACATTTTCATGTATTTAGAGTAAAAATTAGACTTAAATGTTAATGTACAGTAGGAATGAGCAAAGATACATACATGTATACAGTGTACATTACCTAATAATGCAAGTAGAGTAACAGTTAAACTGTAAATTACCTGTAGGGACCTGACAAGACGTTTGAGGCTTTCATAATCTTTTTCGGATAAAATCTTCTGACTTATCGGGTCGGCTTTTTCTTTCTTATCACAGTTAGGGCAGATGTACGTGTCCATGTGATCAGCCTCTACCTGTGACACGCCCACACAACGTCCATGGAACCAATCCTGACATCTGTCACATCCGATGTAAAACCTGAAATAATTGACAATGGTTTCTTTAGTACAACTTTGACCATTTCATATTTGATTTCTCACCTCACCTCACCTATCCTCTTCGTGCCCACTGGCACATTTGATTTACCTTGTTGTTGAAAGGATTTCACAAAAGTGTTAAATATCAAAAACAAGGGGAAAACTTTACAGAATGAATTTTCTGTATCAACAATAACATGATCAATATACATGAAGACATGTTCCAAGTAATTCAAGATAGAGATGAGTGGGATAATACAGTACATGTATATTAAAATAACTTCAGCATGTATCCCATGTTTATTTAGTATAAATTACATTAAGTGCACATGTCAAGTACCTGACTAATACTTACTGTGTGTCATCATAAGGAGTTTTACACAAACAGTACAGTTCCTCCGTCGCTGTCTCTCGTTGTTTCCTACAGTCCTCACAAATGTATGAGTCTATGTGTTTGGCATCATGCTCTGATATATTCACACAGGCTCCATGGAACCAGTTAGAACAGAGGTCACAGCCGATATAAAATCTGAAAATACAGTATTCATATACAGTAAAACACAAAGACTAAAAACACAGGATCCATGGAACCAGTTAGAACAGAGGTCACAGCCGATATAAAATCTGAAAATACAGTATTCATATACAGTAAAACACAAAGACTAAAAACACACAGGATCCATGGAACCAGTTAGAACAGAGGTCACAGCCGATATAAAATCTGAAAATACAGTATTCATATACAGTAAAACACAAAGACTAAAAACACACAGGATCCATGGAACCAGTTAGAACAGAGGTCACAGCCGATATAAAATCTGAAAATACAGTATTCATATACAGTAAAACACAAAGACTAAATACACACAGGATCCATGGAACCAGTTAGAACAGAGGTCACAGCCAATATAAAATCTGAAAATACAGTATTCATATACAGTAAAACACAAAGACTAAAAACACACAGGATCCATGGAACCAATTTGAACAAAGGTCACAGCCAATATAAAATCTGAAAATACAGTATTCATATACAGTAAAACACAAATACTAAAAACACACAGGATCCATGGAACCAGTTAGAACAGAGATCACAGCCGATATAAAATCTGAAAATACAGTATTCATATACAGTAAAACACAAATACTAAAAACACACAGGATCCATGGAACCAGTTAGAACAGAGATCACAGCCGATATAAAATCTGAAAATACAGTATTCATATACAGTAAAACACAAATACTAAAAACACACAGGATCCATGGAACCAATTTGAACAGAGGTCACAGCCGATATAAAATCTGAAAATACCGTATTCATATACAGTAAAACACAAATACTAAAAACACACAGGATCCATGGAACCAGTTAGAACAGAGATCACAGCCGATATGAAATCTGAAAATACAGTATTCATATACAGCTGACACTCGTTATCTCGAAGTCGATGGGCCTACTGAAAATACTTTGACATAAGTGGAGTTCGAGATAAACGTCAGTCAAATTTACGGTATATTTTCGAATGTATTGTACCACCTATAAGGCTAAAAGAATCGTTTTGCTATTGTATTTTATACAATAGATATCGGAGCTTAAAAGGCTACTCGTGCTGACAATGTAATGTTTACTTCACAACGTAGAATAGATTCTAGAAGTGCCATAAACGTATTCTTAATACTGAAATTTTACGAAGAGGCGCATTGAGAACGTCAGGTATTTGTATTCGTTGTGTGACACCCCCCCCCCCCCTTTCCGCGCCGATCGCATCAGCCCTGATATAACACAAGTTTGGTTGTCTTATCAATCTGTCATAAGCCATTTACCTTCAAGAGTTTTAGATCATTGTGTCATCAAAGTACAATGAAAACATTTGTTCGTACGCTATTTAATTTTATGTCTGCTAGATTTCAAAGTCGTATACATGTCTTCATTCTTCACTTAAATTTACTCGCATGCAATCAAGTTTAATCATCTTCCTCTTAGTGTATGAAATTTTATGTATGGATTATTTTGTAGATCATCAGTATAATCATTGTTGCTCAAATTGCTTTATTTCAGTTACGATAAATCTTGCGAATTTTTTTTTGGGGAAGGGGGGGGTTGTATTGGTTTGTTTAATTTTTTTAGCCGTCGCTTCTCATAAGAATTTCAACATAACAAACAATGCAGTTTTAAAGAATGAAACATGCACATATCATTGTTTCCGCAATGATATTATCTAATTAACTGTTATCCCCATTAATTAATTTTGATGTCACGGTCGATCAAACAACGGCCAATCAGTCAACCTGCGTTACCAGTACCTATAATTGTTTGTTTACCATGCGATTTCACTATTGTTTGGTACGTTAAATGGTTTGTTTATACAAACATTAGGACGAGTATGAAATACACAAAGAAAATGACTTGGGACTTCGAAATTACTTTGAGATAAGCAAAATTTCAAGATAACCGATTTCGAGTTATCCGAAGTCAATTTGGTTAGAATATGAAGGAAAAAAGATGGGACCGCCGTTCGACTTCGAGATAAACAGAAATTCGAGATAACTGAGTTTGAGATAACGAGTGTCAGCTGTATATAGTAAAACACAAACACTAAAAACACACAGGATCCATGGAACCATAGAACAGATATCACAGCCGGTATAAAACCTGAAAATTTAATATTTATGTACTTGTATGTCATTGAATAACTCAAATGCATGACTGCCAACTTCTTGAAGCATTCTTTTTCTACATATTTACTTACTAGCAGGTGCTTTTTGTAATAACATGTATTTAAGACTAGTATGTTTTTACTTTTTAAGATCTGAATATACATGTAGTAGTACTGGCATTTTAGTTGTCACAGTCAAGTTTCTTCTCCTTAAACAATCATAAATTCAATTAATATCATTCAGGTCACCTGTTTTCCTAGAACCATAATTTTCCTTTAGTGACATAAAATGTTTGCTTACAAAGTCTTGGAAAACGTTCATAGAACATAAATAAATTCCTTACTTGGTTTCATCATAAGGCTGCTTGCATACACAGTAAAGTCTGCTTTTAGGGTTGATAGATCTGCCGGCCCCTGTAGAAATGATTTTCTGCTTCTTCCTCTTGGGTTTGTCGAGGCTGGATGGGGGCATGGGTGGTATAGGTAACTGATTCCCGCGGACAGACAGGTGCTGCTGTATAGATAGTAGAGCTTGATTTGCCCCCTTCCCTGTTACCTCCGCCTTCTTCAGGTTGGGTTGTCTTAGCTTAAGCTGTTCAGCAACTTCCAACTGTAAAGACAAACTCAGATTAATACATACCCTTTGGAATATTCTACAGACTACGTACTCTTTATTAAATTAAATCATCCTCCCTTTGAGAATTCAGTGCACTGAGCAGTTATTTCCTTCAAGAAATCTGTATTCTTTAAATATGGTAGCTTTTTTTTTTTTTACAAAATTAAATTTTCCAACGTACAATTTAAATAAAAGTAAAATGCCACCTTTTAAAATTGACAAAGATTAAAACTCAATGAGACTTAAAATTCAGCATCATAAGCAGGCATGCCGAAACTTCTTAAAAATCTAATAAGGTACAATTCAAGGCAATTTCATTGTTACATAAAATATATGAAGAATTTTATGCATGCATTCATTCTATTGACCCCAATACCTCTGGTAATGAAGAATGTTATCTACAACCCAAAAAGGCGTAACAAGTAACAGTCAACTAAATTTCTGCCATCTGAAGCTCAGATATAGGATAAGAAAAATTGAAGCAAGGACATGTTCATGAATCATAACTTTTTCTCCAAAGGTGAAAGGAATATGAATGCAAGTATATCATGTTAAGCTTGAATAGATTGGTCTGTTATAAAGGATAGAAGGTGTTTTGTAAGGAAAAAGAGAAGGTGTTTAAGTACATGTAAATCTTCTGAGGTTTCTTAGAAAGACCAACACCAAAATGACCCAATTGCAAGTAATAAGCCCAGCTCTTATTGCTTTACCTGCATAGAGATCTGGCAATCGTAAGTGAGGGGTAAAATCAGAAGCACTCATAACTTATTGTTAGGTGACATACAGATCTCTATGAAGATAACTTATAAGAAGGGCTGAATTTCAATCAGATTAAAATGAACTACAGTTTTAAGGTATCCAAGTAAGTTTAGTGCAAAAAAATGGAGAGGGGTAAGAAGGGATAATAGATTTCAAAAATCAAGATTAAAAGAAATCAATATCAAGAAAATATTATAAAGATACATATTAGATTCAGTAAATAATTGATAAAATTGGTTTTTGTGTAAGCTAAAGGACACTAGATCATTGATGCAGTCCGGCAAAAATTGAGTTGACTACATGTACATGTGTATATACAGCAAGAGTTACTGGAATTACTACATTGATTGATAATAGGATAACTGCCAATATCACCAGGTTACACATTACTGATCTAAACTTTGTGTGATTATAACCTGGATTTCCTGATGAAGATTTTTCTCCATAAAAGAACGTTTTTTCAGTATTTCCTTCTTGAGAGCTTCCTTGTGTTTAAAGAGAGTGCCGTGAAGTTTCGCTACCATTGTGCGCTTCTGTTTCTCTTCTTCTATTTCCTGCTTTTTCACTTTCCGTAATTCGTCTTTTTCTTTCCTCTCTATTTTTTCAACCATTGACTTGAGTACAGCTGCACAAACAGCTCGTCTAAAAGAATCAAATTATGTACATGCTTATCAAATGGCAACAAATTACAGCTTATCCATTCAGAATATGACATTTTTCTAAACCAACATGTACATTTTCATACATGTATACTTATCATAGCTTAGGTAATTACATGTACATGTACAATATACATGTATCAAAAAATCAGTTTAAGTTCTTTTAACAATGAATCAACGTACAAACTACATGTACATGGACAAGGCTAACGTTTTACTTCTTTTCTCAATGTTCCTTTTATATCAATTCCTTTAAGCATGATAAATACTGTTTTGAAACTTCTCACATGCACAATGACACACACACTAAACTGTTATAAATGTAACACTAAGCTATTGCTTTTTTTTATATTTATATATATTTTTTCTTATCAAAACACTCATGTACTTTAAATACTTTAGTACCTCATCTTATCTTCCTTCTGTTCTGGGGGTATTTTCTGTGAGTCTAGTGACTCCTTTACTGTGACAGCCGGTGTTTTAATGGTATGAATGACAGGTGCCTTCTCCTCTAATGTCACCGTAGGCGTGGTCACTGCCTGGGGATTCTGCATCATTCTCTGCATGGCAAGTAACTTGGCTTGGATTTCTGGGGTCTGGTTCTGCATCAGTGCTTGACGAACAACTACAAATTAATAAAAATAAAGTTATTTTATTATCCAGGTGTTTCACCAATAACCCAATGCACTTTGAGCTGATATTCGTACTTGAGAGTATGAAACTCAAGGACATTAGACAAATAATGTATATATTAAATATTTGAACAACATCTATCACCATCCATTTCCAACTTCTTTACAGGCTTACCTTGTTGTACAACTTGTGGAGTGACAGCATATTTAGTAGGGGCTGCAGCAGCTGTCTGAGTGCTGGCTATTACAGCATTAGACGGCACTGCCTTCTGGGCCTCCGTTAGGGTCATGGGCTGCACTGCCCCTGTAGGCTTCTGGGTTTGTACAATAAGCTGCTGGGTTGGTGCTGATATGGTGGTTGTCTTGGGGGAAATCTTAAACGGCATTGAGGTCGGTAATGACAGAGCCACTCCGGAACTTGTCTGGACTACTGACTGGTTAGCTACAAGGATTGGTCTTGGTGTGCTTTGATTGTTTGTCAGTAACGCAGCTACACCTGACCCCAAGGTACCAACACAAGATGTGGGATTGGCTTGGGTTGTGATCAGCCTAGGTGCCGAGAGACTGGCCAGAGAAGTACCAGCTATTATTGTTGGCTTCGGTGTGTTAGGTAAACTTGATGCTGCAGACTGGACGGAGGATAACAAGTTGACAGAGGGAGTGACTGTCTTCAGGGCAGGGGACACAATTTGAGTAGTAACTGCTGACGGGATAACTGGAGCCCCACTGGCTGCCGTAAGAGAGGAGGCCGGAACTACGATCCTAGCTGGAGAGGCCTGGCTAGGGTTTGCCGAGACGGTACCAGAATTACTGACAACAATGGATCCCGCTGGTCTGATGGTCATTTGACCTTTAGGTTGGGTGAGCACTGAGGTTACAGAGGAGGGTGTGGTTGTAGTGACGACAGTTGGGGTGGCAGCTGAGGGGTTTTGAGGCATGGTCAGAAGCTGTAGTCGACCATCAGGCAGACGTATGATCTGCTGTCCTGAAAAATATAAATTTACCGTCTTTTAGATACATGTACTCAGAAACACTTGCCTGATCCAAACATCATAATATAAATTTGGGGGATGGGGCAAATAAAAGCCCTTAAAAGGTTTTCTAAGAATATGACTCTCCCTTTATGTTCCATAGAGCATGCCAAATCCTTCTCATTAACATATTCACAGCTCTTATTCCAAATGGATAAATCAGTTCAATCTTCAGAGTCTCAGATCGAACCTTTGGGTTTTGCATTAGTTTGAGAACCCTCAGGATACATCAAAGAGTCTACAGTTACGTTTTTTTTTTGTAGGCAAACAATATCATATAAAATGTGTACATGTAATATGTGTAACAACTAACCAGGTAGGAGCCCTCGGACCTGTAACTGTCCTGACGGACCCTGAATTATTTGAAGATTCTGTTGTTGTCCAGTAGCTCCGGCAGGTCTCACCACCGGTGTCGATGTACGGATTTGAACTGCAAAAAAAATATGTATACGTGTACATACAAGATGTTACTGACAAAGTAGACATTCTGTCCATAAGAAATATACAGCTTCCGTTATCATATTTACCTAAAAATGTCAAAAGGACATATAATTGCTTCTAAATCCTTTTGAATTTTTAGAACAACAACTCATATAAGCTTTTCGTCAAATTATTAATAGTATTTCCATCCATACATTTTTTTTTGGCTGAAAAAAAAACAAAGATTGTACATGTACTTTTATTTGTGCTTACCCTTTGGTGCACCATCTGTTGTTACTTGACCAGGTAAAACAAGACGTGTGGGAGTTGATGCAGCTATTGGCTGTGGTGTAATTACTAAAACAAAGGATTATACATTACAATAAAGTTAATATTATACATGTAAATGTCAGAGAACACATTACATTATACCAACAAGAGGAAATTATATATGATATACTATACATGGAAAATGGATGATCAAAATGTAAAGAATCTTTTAAATATACATGTATAAATTTTGTAGCATTAAATCACCTCAAGTGTGTCCAATATGTTGCAATGAAAGCAAAGTTACTCAAGTATAAAAGAAGTTGCTAAAATTCACTAAACCAAAGGTGGAACACATATATCAGAGTGAAGTATTGTACATGTATGCACTTTCTTTAAATATGATATCATGTACATGTAATTTTAAAAGCATATAGCGGAAAGAGAAATTATCAACGAAAAGTGCTCTTGTCTAATATTGGGAATTTGAAGCAAAGTCTCGGCTTAATTTCTGTGTTGAAAGTCTTGTAAATTTTGAAGACATATTTGAATAGTCAATAATGATACCTTTGCTCGGTGTGACTACTGCTGGTTTAGAGATGGGGACAATGACCCTGGTTAGAGAGGACGGAGTACTGGTGACTACGGTGCCAGGTTTTGGTGCCAGGGTTACTCCGTTAGACGACTGTAGCTGGATTGTTGGTCTTGGTACATTAACCCGGATAACAGGTCTGGAACCTAGCTGACCGGCCACAGGTAAACCTGTATACGAGACCAAATACAGGTGTACCAAGAGATTCATGTAAAATGTTTTACAGAGTTTCAAAGTACTGGTGCCTGTAATTTCTAGCAGTGCAGTAAATTTGAAAAAAACAATATCAATTAACTACAATATAAAGACAAGACCTTTGGACCAGAAGTAATCTAACCTGCCTTCTAATCGTCCAGTCCTACTAACAACAAGCACATAATAATTGGAAACATTTTTGTCCTGTCTTTCGAGCCATAAATATAGGACTTAGCGCACGTTTCTCAATTATAAGACTTTTAAATGTTCCTATATTTTTATAGGTAACATAGGAATATGAGGACAGGTATGACCCATTACATATACATATAAGTCTGCAAGTTATGTGTTGCACATATCTATAGAAATATTTATCAGCATGGGAGACTGATCTATTTCGAGTATTGTTACTGCCTATAACAACATAAAAGAAATGCTGAAAAACTTACCTGTTGAAGTAATGATAGTTTTTGGTTGTACAGGTACTGTTTTGAGTATACTGGTTGCCCCCGCCAGGAGACTGGTGTTGCTGCTGGTTGTTTTGATGATGGTACCACCACTGGTGCTGTTCAGTGTGGCCGTTAGCAAACCTGAGTTGGTTGTAGCTGTGGTTACCACAACACCCTGGGCTTCTAGTAACCGTTTCTGTTGTAGTGCTAGCCTTTGTTGTTTTAGCTGCTGCTCTAGCTGTGCCTTCAGCTGTAAGGCATTAGCTTGGTTCAGCTGTACCTGGTCCTGAGTTGTCTTTTCTTGAATTGCTGCCCTCTGCTTAGCCAATCTAGTAGAAGAGTTGCACTTGTAAGTCTATGTGGCCAAGTCAAAACTTGTACTACCTGTACTTTAAAGTACATGTACTTATACATTGTCAATACTGAAATACATTGTATATGTTCTATTATAAAATTTCAGTGCACCATATGCCCATTTCAATAAGTCATGTCTCATCAGTAATGTATACCGAAAAAGAGGGAATCCAAATATACCAAGAACTAAGATTACTCTATAATTGGCCTTTTATGTGAGTTCTGAAGTATATTTGCATTATGTTTTCATTATGAAGTAAATAGAAACAATATGATAAAACAGAGACGTTTCCCATGCTAACGATCATTACTGAAATTTGTGACCAGCTATTTGATTTCAGTATCATTTTTTTTTTTATACTAATAAAAGCAGCATATGATAAAATTACTTCAGATAACTTAATTGAATAAAGATTTAGTACACGCAAATCAGGAATCGTTTTGAAAGTCACTTAATAGGGGTCGGGTCATTTTAAACTTTTTTTTATGTCGTTAATCACATTAGACAATGAGTTGCTAAAATCATGTCGATAATATGAGAAAATACATCGGTAGGATTTCATATATGACAGGAAATCATATAACTCGGTGAGTCACTAAGGGAGGTTATACTGTAATGTGTAATGTTCTTTTATCAAAAGTTTCTTTACAGGAACAAAACTACAAATAATACATAATCATCCTGTAAATGAGAGTTACATGTCAAGAATAGAGACGCATTAACATATGGTATATAATAAATATTCTTACTTCTCTCCAAATTGTTTGATTTCCCAGAGTTCAAGCTCTTCCTCTGGTGTCCAGTTTTCAATGACACTAGGCTCTGTCTGCTTGGGGGAGTCTGCCCTCTTCCTTTCTCTTAGTCCACTTCTCTGTGGGGTGTACTTTTCTGTAAAACAAAATTTACCTTTGTCCAAAACCTTCCCTCAAATAAAATTTACAAAATATCACTGTAGCTTTTGCAAAAATCAGATTTTAATTTCATAAACTTACTTTAATTTTAAAGAAACTTAATATTTTACTCCCACCTCCTGTTTCTTAATTGCAGAGATACTGAAAAGCGATCTACATATGAAATAACATTTACATAAACCTTACGTTTTAGAATTTCACAAAGAATTTAAATGTATTTTGATTTGATTTTACATGTTTCTCCATAATAAATCAATACAACACTATACGTTATACCTTTTGGTTGGGCTGGCAGTCCTAGCGGTACCACAATGGTTCTAACGAGGAATTCTGATCTCAGATTGTGTGGCCCCACATCCCTCCTTTTCAGCAGTTCTTTGGTGGTGATCTCTGTCTCTGTGGATATTGTATTGGTTCCACCAGCAGGTGGTTTCACATTCATGTCGTCCCATCTTATACATGCCCAGAGTATCCTTAACTGAATGCCTATTGCTGCAAATGTTCTCAAAGTCTGAGTGCGATATCGCCAACAAGTTTTAAATAAAGGACGGGGACAAGGGTAAATCCAATTCACATTGTTCATTTTACAATTATAATTGAAGCACTTTGATTCAAATCTGCCTCCCTTCCTTGCCATTTTCTTCAATTCATGTGGCTCTAAAGCAAACATAGTTTTGATACCAGAAGGTGTGAGGAACTTGTGACAGGATGGTAAGCTGGCTTTTTTCTTTGGTGCCGGTTTCTGACCAAGCTTAGCAAACTTCACAAGTTTAAAAGCTTCTTTTGTATGTCTTATAGGTGGCATTTTGGATCTAAGTTCATCTACACTCATCCTGCTTATTGCTTGCCTTAATGCCAATTGTGCTTGTGTCATCGTCAAATTTCCTGTCTTAACTTTTGCTTTGTTTAGAAGTGCTTGTGGAATAACAGCATTGCCAGTGTTGGGTATCTTGGTTAGTGTGACCTTAGTTGCACCATCCACGGCTCCTGATTGGATAGCTTTTGTTGTCATGGTAACAGTTTCAGTTTTGACTACTGTAGTTGTTGTGGTTGTCGTGGTAACAGTCGTGGTGACCTCTGAACTCTCTGACTCTGTCTCCTCCTGTTTCACTACAGTGTCAGTCACCATTGGTTCCTCTCCTTCTGTCTTGACGATGTTACCATCCTCTTCCTCCTTTACACCTTCCACATCCACTGTCTCATTCTCTTCTTTACTATCATCTTTCTCTTCTTTACTGTCCTCTTTCTCTTCCTTACTGTCATCTTTCATCTCTTCATCCTCTTCCTTGATAGTGCCTTTCATTTCTTCATCACTCTCTTTTCCAGCATCCTTTATTTCTTCATCATTCTCCATAGTAACATCTTTTACTTCTTCATCATCTTTCTTGATTTCATCTTCCATTTCTTCAATATTTTCATCATCATTTTCAGTCTTCTCCTTTTTTATTTCTGCTTTCAGTGGTGATGACTTCACATCTCCTTCTACATCTATTTCTTCATCTTCATCATTGTCTACATCCTCCTCCTCTCTATTATCATCTTCATCATCTTTATCTACAGAATTACTGTCATCCTCTTCTTCCTCCATCTCCTCTTCTTCACTTTCTTCCTCCTCATCCTCTTGTAGTTTATTAGTTCCCGTTAGATTCATCATTGCCTCATCCTGAGAGAACTTCATCATACATAGAGGAGAATAGCACTGAAAGTTATCTTTACCTCGGCACATGTAGGAGTAGCACTTATACCTGCTGTTCTCTATGTCAGCATCTTCTTCTTCCTCACTTTGTTCTTCCTCAGACTTATCCGTCGGCTCCTTTTTCTCCTCTTTCTTCGGAGACGGATCACTAGTAGAACTTTCCTGCTTTTGAGCTTGTGTCTGAAGTTTTATTTTCCAGTTGATTTGTTGCTGCAGAGCTTGCCTTTGTTTCACTTCAATTTCTTCCTGTTTCAGTCTTTTAACAAGTAAGAAGTCTAGCTTTGCCCACGGTTTAGATGCTTTCACATAAAGACTATGATCAGCTAGTCCTTTGCTTACATCTACGAGATCAAGAGCATATAGAATTTGTGGGGCCAGACGTACATCTTTATACGATCCATATTTATTCATGTCAGTAGTATTTTCTGATTTGCTGCCTATTGATGAAGAATTTTCGACTTCATGCTTCACTTTAATTTTTGTAATATCAAGTTCACTGGACTTTGTACTTTCTTTCTGATCTGCCTCTTCCTCTTTCACCTCCTCCAGCTTTGGTTTTTTTACTGGGCTCGTAGATTCCACATCCACATCCATTCCTTCTTTCTTTCCCTGAGTATCACTTTTTGAATTGCACCTATCAGAATTTTCCGCAATGTCTCCATTTACAGAAATTTCTTCAGTCTCCATTTTTTCCTGTTTGGTTTGTATTTCCTCACATTGTTTAATGTCTGTAGCGTCCATAGAGACCTCAGCTTTATTTTCCTGAGATTCACTTTCGTCTTCTGCCATTTCTTTTTTTACAACATCAGCAGATGGCTTAACGTCATTCACACAATCATCCTCTTCTATAGATTGCTGTTTATTGTCCGTTAAAGTCTCCTCTGGTTTCTCCACCAAAAATTTGAATTTCCGAGCTCTGAGTTTCTTGGCCAGACCACGTAAACCCACATCCTCTTGTGACACAGGTTTACTTTTTCGTGTTTTACTGATCCAAACCCAACCTTGCCCTCCTGTAACTCGATACTCTTCACCTTTCTGCTTCCAAACCTGCAAAATATTTGTAGAACATATATGTTGAAGACAATTCTAATTTTAGTCATTGTTAATGTTAAGAAATTATGTATATAATCATCATGAATGAGAATATACATGTATGCAATACTCCAAGTGGAATGGATTACAGATGATAATTATGAACAAACATAGATAATCACAGATTACGAAGCTCACCTCCTGGCAGCAAAATTCAATTTAAATATATTTTATCATTACATGTACATGTATATTGGATTGTAGAAGCAAAATCTGATACTCACGTCATCCAATATGCTAGTTTGGCAATGTAACACTTTTACATGTACTTTGCTCAATATTGTCTTTTAAAGTCAAAATCACTAAAGCCAAAAAAAGAAGGTCAAGGTCATTTTATGAAAGTTTGGTCAAAGATACATGTACATCTAACATGAAAGTTTGGTACATGTAACACTTATACTTTGCTCAATATTGGCTTTGTAAGGCAAAATCACTCAGAAAACGTAGGTCAGATGCTGCATGTGATGCATGGGTCCATCTCAGCATCCAAAGATGAATCACTTGTGCAAGTTTGATTAATGTAGCATAAGTACTTTGTCAGATACTGAGCTACCCCAAACTTCCTAACCAAGTCCCTCAAGTGGAAAATGTAGGTCAGATGCAGCATCCATTGCATACCTGTAGGTTCACTTCAGCATCCCAAAATGAATCACTTGTGGAAGTTTGGTTACCGTAGCATCAGTACTTTGTCAGAAACTGAGCTACCCTAAACTTCTTAACGGACGGGGAGGCGGACGCAGATATGGACGCGCTAGGGTATATAACATAAGCTCACTCAACTTCGTTGAGGTGAGCTAAAAAGCATATAAATTGCAGCTACATGTACATGTATATGAAATTATGAATAAGCAGGCAGTTTAATTGATTAAGCAATTATTGAGTAACGTGTACATGCATGTAAAATCAACATAACACAGGTGAATGCTGAATATAAATGTATCATGTCAAAGTATTACAAGGATGGTATAAATAGCTTTTTCAGAGGAAATTTTCAAAATGATAAAGGAGGAATGATAGATATCAATGGCTTCATTCAAGTGATCATCTTTATTCTTGAAGTAGTTTCATAGAACAGCTACTTTTGCACACTGTTTGTATTTGACTGTTTTTAATAATAATTTCATGAAGTTTGTCACATACATTTTGTACTCCTGAAATAATAGTAAATACTTGCGCAATAAACTTTGCTTTAATTTACTGACATTTGATATTCTAAAACACTAAATACATAAACCGACCTGATGTTTTAAGCCGAGAGTGTATTTGATCCACACCAGAGGACCCCTGGCCACCTCCTCCTCTTCCTTTAGTTTCCTGTATTCTTTCTCTTTCTTCTTCATCTCTTCCCTCTCCAACAATGTGATCTTATGTAATTTTGAATGTCCTACAAAGTATAGTTTCCTTAGATGGTTCAAATGGATACATTTGTTATATACTTAACAAAATCTATGATATTGAAGAAATGAATCTCATTATTGTTGGGTTGACGCAGGTATCACCTGAAAATTTGTCAAAAAACTGCATCAATGGGCAAACCTACCTAGTGACTCATTCCAAACAGGATTGAATAGAACTGGTTTAATGCAGGCTTCCAGTATAGTCAAAGCTAACGCAAAGTCAGCAGGATTTCTACATTTCTGTACAGCATTATTCCAGCTATTCCTGTGTAACGGCCAGTTAGGGTGTAGCAAAGCTCCTGGGAGGTTATTTTCCAGTTGTACTATGGTCATCATGAGGGTGTTCATGACTAGGTTCTTGCGACCAACTAATGATCCGTTCCATTTAAATTCACTCAGTGGTGTCAGACTGAACTTGTGTGAGAGATAACGTTTTTTGTCCCGTTCCTCATTATGTTGGTGTTTGTTCAAGGCCAGGGTATTTGTTGAGTATTGGTTCTGATATGTTTTGAAATTATTCTCCATGCCTACAAAATATTTGAATATCAAGATATGTATCTATTACAAAATATCGATTTTTTAATATGCGTTATCAAACTATTTGATAAGCACTGTGTACAAGGGCTAATTGATATGTTGTGAGCCTCGTATTGATGGATTTGAATTTTTTCAGACATTTTGCATTAGTTTTCTACATAATCCCGTTCAGTATCTATACTTTTGCCACCAGTGTTTAAGGGCCTCAATACCACTTTTAAAGAACTCCTTATCTTGAATGGTCAGAAAGCCATCCACTGAAAGAATGACATCATCATCAGACTAAAAGTGGGTGCCAGAAATAGCTGCTTTCAGTTTTGGGAATAGATGAAAGTCTGATGGAGCAAGATCAGGTGAATAAGGCGGATGCTCAATCAAATTAAAGCCACAATCATAAATTACAGCCATGGCAGTGACAGACTTGTGAACAGGAGCATTGTCCTGATGGAACAACACACCTTTCACTAGTGAGCTTTCCACAGCGCTTAAGTTTAATATTTTCCCATAACTGTGTCAGAAGTGAAACATATACATGTATATATAGTATATGCCATTGATTGTTTGTCCTTTTTGGAGATAATCTATCTGTAGAATACCTTCTGCATTCCAGAAAACCGAGGCTCACAACATATCAATCAGCCCTAGTAAGAGAAACAATTTTACAACCTTCATGTACAAAATAATGAACACCACTGTATATGATATGTCAGACAGGCTTTGTTTGTTTAAGTCCTTCGTTCATTATTTATTTTTTTTTTGGCCATTTTACAATATTATGCATTGAAATTGCTTTTTGATGATAGCATAACACCTACATGTAATACTGAACATTCTTACTTACCCAACTTGAAAAACTGAGACTGTGTAGACATCATAGCACTCCTACTCCTGGTAACCCGTGTAATGTCGCCATCTTTATTTATGACTAGAACATCATCCGAGGACGCTGACGATAATCTGGAGGCCATTTTGAGAGATCCCGTAGTGGCAGTTACCGAGTCTGTAAACTGTTTTGGTGTCAACGATCCTGTTTTTGACCTTGTGATCATCTTCCGTGATTCTAAAATATACAGTAATGTATGTTAATACATGTATACTGTATATAGTCTTATAAAATCAAGAAACACAAAAACAGAAAGTATATAATACTGTACATCAAACTACATGTAATCAATTCAGCAAAATCATACTTTAGCGGACACTGTACAAAAATGGGCAAGTTGAAATAAAAAACATAATCATGAGTATTATCCCACTCCATTTATTTTCCAATACTCTTAATGGTGCTAATCCTGAATAGATATGAATTCTACTAAAATAAGAACACAAACAGTATTACCTACAAGTTGTACATGTACAGAATATTCAACAAAATGTTGAGGTTTTTTATTGCCTTTGAAAATACTGACGAGACATACAATCTTACCAATAGATGACACAAGTGACGTATTATTGGTAGATGCCTGCTGGGTCACCATGGTATCAGTCCCATCAGCCTTTGCCACTGCCGTTACTGGCTGCTTACTCACTGCTAACGTCACTTTGTTTCCATCCCTGTTCACAATCAGCACAGTCCGCGTTTGTGGGTTTTTTTGAGACCCATCGTCTGCCACTTTTAATATCGTCGGCTTTGTACCGTCCTCTTGAACTTTCAGAATTGTCTGCTTAGCATTCGGACACACAGATTGCACGTTCATTATTGTAGATTTCTCACTGTTTAACTTTGAAAAATTTTCTAGCTTAATAGTCCTCAAAAGATTTGAAGTGCTATTGTTGGAGGTGTCTTTTGAATCATCTGAACTTTTCTCTTGTGATTCTGTCTTTCCCAAACTCTTCTTTTCTTCACCATCAACATTTAAATCATTTTTGTCTACATTATTAGGCATGTTGCCACTATCCGTGACTTTAGTAGATGTGATGGTTTTGACTGTAGTAGTTGTGACAGTTTCCGTAACTTCTTTTGATTGCACTGAGACTCGTGACTGAGAAGAGTCTGTAACACTGATCTGTGTTGTATTGGTGGTGGATGACAAACTGGTTTCCTGGGATACAACGGTTTCCTCGGTCTCCTGAATAAAATTCAATCTCTTATCATCTGAACATTCTATCATTTACATTGACAAATTCATATTGTATCCAACATAATTCTTCAGAGAACTTAGGCATCATTTTTTTTAAATCGTCTAGAAAATTATATGATTGGCCAAAAAAGTGCACACATCTTTTAGACACATATATCTAAGGTTACATGTATGATTCTTTAACATCTATCTTGACTTTGTGACATTTGGGGATAATTCCTTTACGCAAAAGATTACATGCACCTATACATCAGATAATATTCAAAAGACTTAAACTTTTGAACTATCAATGTAAATGTATAGTACACTGAAGGAAAAATAAATCACATTCAAGAGCTCACCATCACAGATATATCATTTGGATTTGAAGCATTCTTATTTGAGTCATGATCTGCCATTTCTCCATCTTGACCTTTGACCTCTGTGCTGCCATCTTCTTTTTTACTTTGCTCTAATGCCTTTCTCTCAGCCCGTTCCTTCTGAATCTTTTCTACTTGTGCTGTAAAATATTGTTATATATCCTATTACACTGAATATAGATACAAGAATTATGCAAAGTTGAAAATGTGCGTACAGGTACATATAAATGTACATTCAAATATTAAAGTACATACATGTAATTGACATATTTATCTTACAAATAGGTTTTTCTGCCTATTCCTGGATTTCCTTACATATATATATAACATAGTGTAATCAAAGATTACGAAGCTCACCTCGTGGCAGCAAAGTTCAATTAAAACATATCTCTAAGTACATGTATAATAAGAAAATCACTAAAGTGGGAAAAAGTAGGTCAAGGTCATTTTATGAAAGTTTGATCAAAGATACATCCAATATGCAAGTTTGGTACATGTAGCACTTATACTTTGCAAAATATTGGCCTTTAAAGGCAAAATCACTCAAGTGGAAAAAGTAGGTCAAGGTCATTTTATGAAAGTTTGATCAAAGATACATCCAATATGCAAGTTTGGTACATGTAGCACTTATACTTTGCTCAATATTGGCCTTATAAGGTAAAATCACTCAAGTGGAAAAAGTAGGTCAAGGTCATTTTATGAAAGTTTGATCAAAGATACAACCAATATGCAAGTTTGGTACATGTAGCATTTATACTTTGCAAAATATTGGCCTTTAAAGGCAAAATCACTCAAGTGGAAAAAGTAGGTCAAGGTCATTTTATGAAAGTTTGATCAAAGATACATCCAATATGCAAGTTTGGTACATGTAGCACTTATACTTTGCTCAATATTGGCCTTATAAGGCAAAATCACTCAAGCGGAAAAAGTAGGTCAGATGCTGCATCTGATGCATGGGTTCACCTCAGCATCTCAAGATGAATCATTTGTGCAAGTTTGGTTACTGTAGCATCAGTGCTTTGTTAGATACTGAATTACCCCAAAAACTTTAACCAGACATTGACAAAGTCATTCAACCGGAAAATGTAGGTCAGATGCTGCATCCGATGCATGGGTTCACCTCAGCATCCCAAGATGAATCACTTGTGCAAGTTTGGTTACTGTAGCATCAGTACTTTGTCAGATACTGAGTTGCCCAAAAACTTTAACCGGACGCGGACGCGGACGGGGACGCGGTTGGGGACGCGGACGGGGACGCGGACGCCGGGGTTATAGCATAAGCTCATCTCAACTTCGTCGAGGTGAGCTAATAAGAATACACTCAGGGTTCGTGCTGTCGTTCGCCAGTTTCACCAATCGGGAAAAATGTTTTAAAAAGGCTAAATATGTTTTAAAAGTGGCGAAAAAATGTTTTAAAGTGGCGAAAGAAAAATAAAAGTGGCAAAAATCAATTTTTTCATGCATGGAAAAATTGTATCTTCTTAATCTTGAAGTATTCCACAACGTGTAAAGCCATTTGCCGGAGAGTTTTCCTGTTGTATACATGTACATTGTTAATTGAATAATTGGATTAATGCAAGGGATAGACATTGTTTCTGCGTCGCAGCTTTAATACTGTATGTAGTAACGATAGTCCGGTAGCTAAACATGAGTGCATTTATTGATTTATTAAATGAATCTGGTACTTGGCTGAAATTTAGACTTGGCAACTCTGTATCGGATCTGAAGGATTTTTCAGATGAAAAATTTACACAAAGGAATTCAATAAAAGAACGACTAGGAAATAATATTGCTGGGTAATGTGAAATATTACGTCCACATGGTTTACGGCTTTACACGTTCTTAGTAATATAAATATAAACAGAAAATAAAAGTAAATATATCCAGGGATTAATCTACAATTTGATCTAAATGGGTCTTGTGGACCCAATTAAAATTAGCCTATGGGTCCCATACCAAACCATGGGTCCCATCAGAAATTAGTGAGTCCTAAGTACTGTAAACGGTTTTTTTTTTTTTTGGTGGCCTCTTCTGCTCGCAAATATAAGTGAGATGACTAGTTTGTGGCATTTTATGTTCGGGAGAACGTATGTTCCAGAAAAGAAATCGATTAAATAACGTCCATCTCCCAAACTTCCAGATTAAATTAGTCAAAATTGATAGCCTTGATTGCTGTATTAAGTACTTGATTGTTTATTTAGTTGTTTTTTAATGATAGCGAGGCAACGCATAGTAAAACGTTATCCAAAGAAAAACTATTTATACTGTAAACAGAGACGGTACTTAGTGTGTAAAACGCTTTCAATTCATTTATGAATAATGTCCTCCAAAAAATTTTTCATAGATATATTCTATACACGTACATGTACATGGAAGTTACACTCGCATTGGACTGTGTGTATATATAGCTTTTCATCGCAAGCAAACTTCAGTCTTCTTATTTTGCTCTTGCACATTATCAACTGTTTCTCAAATCTAAAAGTAAGGTTTATAGAGGGTGTCAAAATGTGTCCGATCGATTATAAACATGGAATATTTATAATACCCTATATAGCTTATACACTTGGCATCGACTTTCATGTAAACATGTACTATAGCAGACGCATTGTGCGAAAGTGAACAAAGCGTACAGCGGGACGCAGTGATCGAAAATTAATGGGTCCTGGGCAATTCTTATGCGTGAGGGATGCAGGATGCAGTGGTAGATTAATTAATTCCTGTATATCCTTATACAAATCGAAAAACCCCTTTTAAACTAACCAGCAATTCAAGTTCAGGAGTCAAAATCGTGTTAATCCAGTTTCCGAAGTGAGCCACGCAGACAGTAGTACGTATGTAAACCCCCCCTTCACATTTTTGGTGATCTTACATATCCAATATAATTCAAATCCAGCTTTTCATATACGGGGTCCTGTACTTTGACACCATCAAGTTGAAATTAAATGGACATATTTTGTTCTCACATACTAGTAAAATTTTCATCTGACGGATTACATTAAATACATTCAAAAGGCATACTGAAATTCTGATCTTTTTCTCAATTTGGACAAGAGGGGCAAGTACTAGTGCAATCATATACTTGAAATAACATGTACTTCTCAAAGAGAAGGGGAGGTGATTCTATATAATTATGATTTGTGAGATTTTCTTTTTCATTTATATGTTCATGCACTCTTCATTTGTAATATAACAATCAAGACTTGCAATGTTGAACAAGTTAATGAAAATATCAATATGCACTTGCAGCAAAAAAAGGGAGGGGGAGGTGTTAAGGAGATCTAACTTTGTACATGTCTTCACTTAAATGCAAATGCATTAATCATGTTAACCTAAAACTGCAAAAAATATTTCACAAAAAGTTGTGCACTTTTTTCAACCCAGTGTGAGCCCTTAATCTGATACTTCAGCATGCAGTGACCCATACCTAACATGTACTTACATATTATTACAACAAATACAGTATTTACCTTTTTCTGCAAATTCTTATCATTATTACATGTATTAACCTATTTCTACACGAAATAACTACTTTCTACATGGAGATGCAAATTTTTTCTCCGACACATGATTACCTTTAATAAGTTTTTAGCTAATTTACCTATTTCTATTTCCAGGACAGACTTTCTGTTGCCTTTGTGGGCATTGGTAAGCTCTTCTGTAACTTGCATTTGTTTAACAACATCCTCCTTGAAGTCATTAAGGGTCATAAACAGGTCCCTCTCAAGGTCACTCCTGTCCAGTACCTCAAACAACTCATCCAGTTGGGATTTATTACTGTAGTACCACGTCTCATTCTCTCCCTCCCTATAAACACAAACAAGAGTATGACAGAAACAGAACAAAACTTAAAACTTTAAGTTTAGGTCCACGTAAGAATCACGAAGGGGTGATACATCAAATTTTTTTGAAAAACTTTTCAATTCTGTTTTGAGACATACATGTATAAGTGGTACAAATCAAACATATGATATTCTTTTCTCAAGATAGCGATGGTGAAGCGAGATAATCATCTCATAATTTATAAAGGATAATGAAGGAAAATAATGGCGGGAAAATTTTCTCTATACAATTCAACCAAATTTGCTACCCCTATAACTTTCTTCACCATCAAAGTATGAGGAAAATTCTTTCAGAACGTTCACATGGAGGCTGATCTGAACACAATTCAAGAGAACAAAGTTCTGCAAAAAATTTAAGGTTTTTCAGCTGCCTGATCCTCACATGGACCTGTACTTAAATGAAATAACAATCTGTAACATAAAAGTATCTATACATACAGGGCTCGAAATTCGCGGTCGTCCGATCGTCAAAAACAACCTACTTACCTGTGGGACGACCTAGAATTGAGACCAATTCGTCCGACTGACGACCTATTTTCAGACATTCAATGTATGCTTACCTCAATGAACTAATGAATAAAAAGTTTAAATCATCTTTGATTTAAGTCAGAATCAGAAAAACTAGGAGTTTTCAGATAACAGACTTCACGATCGGTTTAAAGTTTCTGTACGACGGTCCGTTATCAGCCCGATTTTATAATCCAGTTGTTAATATCCTCTATGAAAAATCGTTTTTTAACAGTGATGTAGAAATTTATACAGGTGTTGAACCACATAAAAAGAAAACGAAAAAGGGACTATGAAAAGGTCGCTCAAAGAGTCCTGGAAAACGACTCGGCCTTGGCTGAAGTTTAGGGACAATGAAGGTGATGCGCCCTCTATGATTTGTAAAATATGCACAGAGAGTGGCATAGGCACCGATTTTTCAAAGGATGTAAATCATTGAGATTGGAATCTGTAAATATTCTCGAGTCCTCGGAGGCACACAAGCATGATGAGTTAAATGAGGAATTTGTTGAAAAAGAAATTGAAAAAGAATAACATTAATGGAATTTTTGTAAAATGTTCAAATTACTGGAAATAAAGAATGTTTAGTTTTTCCGTTCAGTGATTTCGGGCAAGTAAAAATGGTTTCGGGCAACCTGATATTCAAAGCAGGTTGCCCGAATGACAACCAAAGATTTTCACGAGTTTCAAGGCCTGTACATAGAAAAACATAGGTAATCACAGATTACGAAGCTCACCTCGTGACAGCAAAATTCAATTCAAACATATTTCTTAGAACATGTATATTGGCTTTTAAAGGCAAAACCACTCAAGCAGAAAAAGTAGGTCAAGGTCATTTTATGAAAGTTTGATCAAAGATACATCCAATATGCAAGTTTGGTACATGTAGCAGTTATACTTTGCTCAATATTGGCTTTTAAAGGCAAAATCACTCAAGCGGAAAAAGTAGGTCAAGGTCATTTTATGAAAGTTTGATCAAAGATACATCCAATATGCAAGTTTGGTACATGTAGCAGTTATACTTTGCTCAATATTGGCTTTATAGAGCAAAATCAATCAAGCGGAAAAAGTAGGTCAAGGTCATTTTATGAAAGATTGATCAAAGATACACCCAATATGCAAGTTTGGTACATGTAGCACTTATACTTTGCTCAATATTGGCTTTTAAAGGCAAAATCACTCAAGCGGAAAGAGTAGGTTAAGGTCATTTTATGAAAGTTTGATCAAAGATACATCTAATATGCAAGTTTGGAACATCTAGCACTTATACTTTGCTCAATATTGGCTTTTAAAGGCAAAATCACTCAAGCGGAAAAAGTAGGTCAAGGTCATTTTATGAAAGTTTGATCAAAGATACATCCAATATGCAAGTTTGGTACATGTAGCACCTATACTTTGCTCAATATTGGCTTTTAAAAGCGAAATCACTCAAGTGGAAAAAGTAGGTCAGATGCTGCATCCGATGCATGGGTCCATCTCGGCATCCAAAGATGAATCACTTGTGCAAGTTTGGTTACTGTAGCATTAGTACTTTGTCAGATACTGAGCTACCCCAAACTTCTTAACCAAGTCACTCAAGCGGAAAATGTAGGTCAGATGCTGCATCCTATGCATGGGTTTACCTCAGCATCCAAAAATGAATCACTTGTGCCAGTTTGGTTACTGTAGCATCAGTACTTTGTCAGATACTGAGTTACCCCAAACTTCTTAACCAAGTCACTCAAGCGGAAAATGTAGGTCAGATGCTGCATCCGATGCATGGGTTCACCTCAGCATCCAAAGATGAATCACTTGTGCCAGTTTGGTTACTGTAGCATCAGTACTTTGTCAGATACTGAGCTACCCCAAACTTCTTAACCAAGTCACTCAAGCGGAAAATGAAGGTCAGATGCTGCATACGATGCATGGGTTCACCTCAGCATCCAAAGATGAATCACTTGTGCCAGTTTGGTTACTGTAGCATTAGTACTTTGTCAGATACTGAGCTACCCCAAACTTCTTAACCAAGTCACTCAAGCGGAAAATGTAGGTCAGATGCTGCATCCGATGCATGGGTTCACCTCAGCATCCAAAGATGAATCACTTGTGCAAGTTTGGTTACTGTAGCGTTAGTACTTTGTCAGATACTGAGCTACCCCAAACTTCTTAACCGGACGCGGACGCGTGGGGTTATAGCATAAGCTCACTCAACTTCGTCGAGGTGAGCTAAAAATGCTATGAAGTATGATGAATGCAACAGCATAACCATCAGTTGACAATAAAATAAGAAAACAGAAGTTGTCACTGATGTTGTTCTTTACATCACCAGTATCTTGGGGTGAACCTAACTTCTCTCATGCAGAGTTCCTGAAAAGAGTTGGTTTTATCGGACTTGCTGATAAAAATTTGTTTGGTCCGATAAAATCTCACATTGTGACTAATATTTGAACCGACAGAAATCCCCAAATGTCCAATACTTCAAAGAAGTTTTCAAGAATCTGCTTATGACACTTACACGATGATTCTCCTGCATAGAAACCAATATTTTCTTCCATGTCTGTCATATCCTAGAGGCTCCTGACGACAAAGTAATCCACTTCTTTCTGCATCTGATACGCAGTCTGTCACACCTTTCACCTTCAATGAAACAAAATTTCATCACTAAGTAAGTAGTAAATTGTATAAACATGTGCATGCAAATACTCTTAAAAACAACTACAAACTTTCATACATGTATGTAAACATTCAAACAATCTTAAATAGTGTCATTAACCATGCTAATACTACAAATATAATCATGTCTAGATGATTTACATGTAAATTTAATCTGGCTAATCAAAATTAATTTATATCCTTTAAAAATTGGGTATACTTTCATAGGAACAACTATATAATTGTATGCTCTCATAAGAATTCTTTCACTACTCATCATATTGATAATGGCAGATGTATGATTGTTTACTTTACCTGATGTGCTTTACAAACGCCACACACCCAGTCCTCCTCAGGTACCTCCTCCATTGGTGGATCCACACATGCCAAGTGGTAAACTGCTGAACATGTCTCACAGCAAAGCAAATCACCTAACCTATAAGATACAATGACAATTATACTTGAAGGTCGTAAGAAAATGAGATTGCAAATCCATTTTTTTTTTTGGCCAATACTAATCACAAAGGTTATAGTGAATAAGCAAGTCAAGAGAAAGGTGCATATAAAAATAACGTTATAACATTGTTACAAATAGATATGCTTAGTCTAAAGACCAACAAATATATATAAATTTAATTACATCTAAAATCATTTTTATACCACTTATGAGTTATCGTATCAAGTTCTAATGTAAAAGTATTCAGTTCATTCAATATGCTTAAGTAAAATTTAAATGAAATGACAAAATGTGCAATCAGATTTTAAAGTTTAAAAATTGCAATTAAAGTCATACTTGTGACAAGCTCTGCAGTGATCATCATACTGAATATTTCCTTCATTCATGATTTCTTCCCTTACGCAGTTTGTGGAGAGGAACAAGTCTGTCAAAACTTTGAGAACATTGATTCTGTCTTCTACAGATACATATGGATAACCAAAATTTTGCACTGATTGAACAGCAAGTTTATTCTCTGCTAAATTGTCACTTTCAAGAAATGCCCGTACTGGTTCAGGCCATGTTAATGAGTCAATGAAAAATAATGAAATATTAATACTGTCTTTGCAATCAGCTGGTCCAAACACAGTATTATTTCCTTCTTCTTCACGAATTAGTGCCTTTAGTAGGGTAATATGTGTTTCTGTGAGAAGGGTTGAAACTTCTTCACTCATTATAGCTGCACAAAAATCTTCAAATGTATATGGTGACAATCTAAGAATGATTCTATAATGTCTAATGACTTCATAGATTCCAAGGCACTCCATAAGATGTTCTGACGGTAAAAGCAAGTCTGTTGAACTAGTTGGTAAAACCAGCGGGGGAACATCCCTCTCACCAGGAATATCTGGTGTTCGTGGTCTTCTGAAAAAGGTGAACTTTCTCCTGCTGGCAGAACTCTGAGTACTATAACTGTCATCACTGAGTTCTGAATCTGAACCTGCAAATGAACTGCCAGACTCATCATCAAGTGGATCCAATTCGCCCATAACATCACTTGTTCTATCATCTGGGTCCATGCTGGATCTGGATGCTTCGTCATCATCGAACAGATTTTGCATGAAATTTCTACCCTTTTGTGCTGCCTCTCTTGCTTTGAATCTACCTCTTGTAGGGGTACCAGGTATACTAACAGGGGTACTGGATCTGGAATTAGGATCACTTGTTCCATCGCTTTTCGACTGGTACGCTTTGGGTTTTCTCAAGAAATTTGTTCGGTTATTTGACAAAGGAGTCCGAGGTGGACGTCCCCTAGCTCGTCTACCTCGTCCAGACATCTCAGAGTCCTGGTTTATTGCAGAAAGTGTGTTACCTTGTGTATAAATTCATCGAATACATATCCCCCCATCCTCTCCTAGATGTAAACAGAGGGTCCGGACCCATGTTGAATTTTTTTGGAAGCCGCCATTTACACAAACATGGTCACGTGACTTCACATTTAACAAGTTATGGTGGCTTCAGTAGATCAATTCGTGATTTTGTCAATAAATAATGCTAGATATCAATGAAAAGAATCTATACCAACACAAATAAGTAATCAAACTTTCAACAGGATATAAATATAAACGAAGAGATGTTCAAAATACATTAAGATGGTGACTGGCCACTAATATTCTTTGGGTTCTTTGTCTCATGCAAGAACGAGTGGCATTGGATAGCGTCATTTGCCTTGAATCGTCATATTTGTCGATTTTAATGTACATAGCTTTTCAAAATTCTCTATAGCTGTGCTAAACGGGATAAAATAGTAGTCAACCGATGTATCAGGTAGGCACCATGATTGAAATTGCAACAAATTGCGCTGAATGGGAAAGTTTGTCTCAAACGTACAAGCCAATGGAAACTGTCGTTACAAATGGATTTGGACTGATATTTTGTTTTCGGAGTCCCTTTGGGTTTTTCTCGTGATCAAGGATAAAGAAATATGTGGGAGAGAAAGGCGGGGGGGGGGGTGTTCCGACACTACTCTATTTCATGAACTGTAGAATGCGAAATAATTATGATTCATAGTATATCAGTGGACGGATCTAGAAAATAAACGGTTAAACCCAGCAAATATTTGACATAGGGACCCCCCACCACACACAAAACGCACCGTAGACATTGGCAGCACACGTTTTTATCAGCTTTTTAAACCAAGGGATCCCCCGCGCACCCGCTTTTAACACACAGTGAGAGAATGCCGCAGTAGCGGCCCTTCACTTTTTTTGGAAGAAGAAGAAGATTGCGGCGCGTATAATTTTCGTCGACAAACTATCCTACTTTTATAATATTTCAAAAGTCTAAATCTTATTTTTATACGTTAAAACACCGTTAAAATATCTTTTTCGAAAACGAACTTCAGTGATGTACATCTTCTCGAGACAAGTGCACGTAATATACCACAGGCCTGTGCGCAATACCTTACTCCCCCCTTGTCGGATGTCATATATATACAAAACTGCGTCTATGATGAGTTTCGCTCGGAGAATATATACAAGAAGATCCGAGTCTAGATATGATTCACACACATATACAAGCAATTTTGAGAGTAAACTCAACCAAACATTAAAAAGCACTTGAATTGCTATTAATTTGAAGTCTCCGTACGAAACTTTTTGTGTATGACATCCGACAAGGGGGAGTAAGGTACACTTGTATCGAGAAGGTGATGTGGATGCATATAATAAATATTTATAATCAGAATTTATCTCCACATCCTCCTCTATCCAACAGACAACAGAACCAGACACACAAATCCACACAATTTCAAACAAATTTCTGTAAGAAAGATAGTATGAAGTTATGGAAGACGCAGGGTGACATTGAAAAAAAAATAAAAATATATATATATATATATATAACTATTTCAAAATTTATGAATTAGAAACTGATGAATAAATGATATGTGAATATACCAGTGATGGATAAATAGATAAATAATATGTGAATATACCAGTGATGGATAAATAGATAAATGAATATGTAAATTATAAATGAATAAATAAATGAAAAAAAAAAAGAAAAAGGAGAAATTCAAAGAATCATACTTCAAGAAGCGAATATGGAGTATTAAGCGGGGATTTTCAATGTATATTTTTTCAGGAATTTAATCAACCTTTTAATTTTCGTATATGGGGTGAGGGGGATACTTTTAACTTCATCTGCATCCAATTTTCAGTATTTTACACAGATATTTGCTCCCTTCTCAACTTCACCCCAGCAGCAAAGAATAAAAAAAACCCAAACAAACAAATAAGACCAAACAAAAACAAATTCAAACAAACCCGCCTCTAGTCAACTGAGAGAGACCTCGGTGTAGAATCTCTTACTGTTCCGCGCAGCTCATCTCAGAAATTGGAAAATTGAAGTTTTATCTGCTATGTCGGCAAATGTTCCAATTGAAATTCATATAAAGGGGGATAGATCTCGTAACTCTAGGTGTAAGTTATATTTTGTGCGACCAATTTTAGATTATGAGATTTCTATGTTAATTTTAGCGTGACGTCGCCGATGTTTAACATTGAGTCTATGGACAACGTCAACGACGTCATGCTAAAATTTAACAGAAAAGTCCCAATCTAAAACAATTTCTTTGACTGTGAGCTTAGTATTGGCAGTGCGGACATATATAATTAACGTACTCCGTTAGTCAATTCGAGATCTATCGCCCTATATGACGTTTAATCGGATGGTAGTACGAAAAATGAATCAGATACATGTATTCAATTAAGAAAATTCCGATTTCTGAAGTGAGCTGCGCGGACAGTAGTACTTACCCCTCAGTCTGACAGATTTTTGAAAATTTCAACAACTAGGGATGTTCCTGGACTATCGTCATATTTATATGTCTCAACTCATCCGATTCGCATGTACCAATGTTTTGGTAGTAATTAAAGCGGAAATTTGAAATTTACCGAAAAAACTTTTAGGTCAAGGTTTCTTTTGTAAATTAGTTGAGACTTTCTGGAAATTTTATAAAAATTACTCTCAGCTTCTTAATAAATTTTATACCTGTAACAGTGTATAATACTTTCGGGATTTCACAGTCTACCTTAAAATATTATAGTGACTTTTTAAATAAACAAAATAAAGATGATCAAAAGTAGACAGAATTTACATCGAAAATGCGTCAGAATCATAAATTGCCTTGTATACCGTTGATATGGTCCTGGTGTCACCAGATGGACACTCTGCATGGTACTTGAAAAATCTATACAGCCTTGTACCCATGCATTCTTAGGAAACTGACTATGACGACAGAACTCCATTACGGGCCCTGTCCAAACCTTGTCCGAGAAATCAGGACCAGGCCACCTGTACTCTCCGAGGGTTGGTCGGAGTCCCCGGTGATCTAATTATGTATTGGTATTGGCTCGCTCAAGCCGACAGAACACGGAATGTTTTTCGTCCGCCCTAATACTTTTGATATCCATTTAAATATTCATCAATTTGTTACTAGAGCCTCTGCATTTAGCTGTTTTTTTTATGTTCTATGACTCTATGACACCACTGGGTAAGCGGACAGGTGGGAGGGTTGTGCGAATGTATCCGGATAACCACACCATTTGCTTTTAAAGTGGTAAATGGTTGTCCTTAGTCCTTAAACCTAGTGTTTGGTGGTTGTGGAACAATAGAAAAAAATCCTGACACTGATTCGCTGATTTTATTTACATAGAAGGAGAAGAAGACCTTACAATAACATATAGCATTTATAATAATACGGAAGTGTTCTATAACTATACCTTCATGAAGAAAACTTCAAACCGATTTCCATTCACCAGACACGTGTTTTGAATATTAAATTCTTATCATTATCATTACGTACAAAATACCGTAGATTTTCAGGTAGGGAATGGTCAGTCAGACCGACTGACGTAGTTTAACCCACGGCATATCAGATAAATTGCTTTGCCAGAGGTGCCATGAAATGGGTAGTTTTGAGCTGTATGATGACCCTGAGCCCAGAGAAAAGGAAGCTATGGAAGGAAAAACCTCATTTTGGATATTCGAATAGACAAAAATCCTTATCTTTTTGAAATTCAAGTTCTAAATCTGAAAGATATTTGAAATTCAAGTTACGTTTCATACATGAAAAATATGTCTTTGCGCCTGCAGATAAAGCAGCTAACAACACCATATTCATTTGAAAACGTTACTGCATTACGTTAACGTTACTATAACAAAACCAGCCCTTTATGGTGATATGATAAACAAAATTAGTAGGATCAAAGGTAGTCAGCATAACCACCGGGGATGCGTCAGAATCATCAAATGCCTTTTATACCGTGGCTATGATCCTAATGTCACCAGACGGACACTAGGCTTGGTACTTGACCAATCTACAGTCCTGTACCAGCGCATTCTTAAGACTTGCACTCTGACTGACTGTGACGACGGTACTCCATGACGGGCCCTGTCCAAACCTCTTTAGAGAAGACAGGGCCCCGACCACCTGTCCTCTCTGAATGTCAGTTGAAATCCTCGGTTGATAACATACACGAGATCGCTACAGCCGGCAGAACACGGACTGTATTACGTACGCCCTCTTTTTTTTTTTATCCATTTCCATATTCATCTGTGTTGCTTGGGTCCCTGCGTTTTGCGGTCTTGTTTGTGTGTGGTCATCTAACAGTGAGGAGGTTGTTTTACACCACAATTGTACGTTCTTCGAGACCTCTGGGTAATCGGAGAAGTAAGAGAGTTGTCCGCACGTAATCCAGGATAACCACACCTTTGCTAATTGTGTGGCAAATGGCCGTCCAAAGTCGGCATCGGTTTCCAGTTGGTCTCGTTGGTTTATGTGTTGTCTTTTGTGTTTCATGTTTCTATTGTGTGAGTTGGTGCTCCTTGTCCCTTTTACGTCTCTTTTTGTGGAGTTCTGTCTGTTCTATGTTTTTTTTTTTTTTTGCATTGGGTGTTTGGGAGTTTTGCTGTGGGAGCTGCAACCGAGTGTTGTTGGAGATCCCCTCCTTTCCTCTGTTTTTCATATCCATTTACATATCCATCGGTGTGTTTTTGGGTCCCTGCGTCATATTGTCTGTTTGTATGGTCATTTTACAGTGAGGAGGTTATATTACACCACAATTTTCGAGTCCTTTGGGTAATCTGAAAAGCGGGAGGGTTGTGCGCACGTAATCTGGATAACCACACTGTCTACTTGCGCGGCACCGGTTGCCCGTTGGTCTCGTTGGTTTATATGTGGCCTTTTGTGTTTCATGTTTCTATAGCATGAGTTGGTCTCGTTGGTTTATTTATGGTCTTTTGTGTTTCATGTTTCTATGGTGTTAATTGGTGTTCCTTGTCCCCTTTGCGTCTCTTTGTGTGGGTGTCTGCTCTGTGTTTTTGCATTGGGTGTTTTGGGTTCTTGCTGTGGGTGCTGCAACCGAGTGTTGTTCGAGATCCCCTCCTTTGTTTTACTCAGTTCGGGCTGGAGCTGGAAGAACCTGGGAGCTGTACCAACACCTTGCAGGCATGGGCTGCTGATTTCGAAAGCGCATGACACATTCAAGCCTAACGGCAAGCCTTTGACTACTGCAAGTTAAACTGAGCTCATTCTGCCTCAACGACCCACTTCGTTCCCTGGACGGGCGTGGCTCTCGGATAAGGACGGGGTGTGTCGCCTGCTGTCATTTGCCTGGGTGGTGGATGTAGGTTGTGTCGTGTTTTCTGCGTGTGGATATTCCACCAAGTTACTATAGCGGGGCAACTTAGAGGTTGAAAGCTCGAACTTCGCGAGGGATTTGACAGTAAGTGATTTGAATGTTTTCCTGACATGGTCGCCATTGCACGTTCTATATTGACATAACATCAGACAGTGCATGTTTATAATAAATATATTTTATATATATTAGACTTAAAGTAATATATTTGTACTTATTTGGGTTATATTGCACAACGGCTGAAATCATCTTTGAGGAAGTTCTTCGGTCGCTACGGGGATATAATAAAAACATATCAGATTCCCTTTCAAGAATGATCCGTGACATTCTGGGAGAATAAGTGTCTTAATTTGTGTTTTGTTGTGGGAAGGTATTCCACAGTGCTGTCGCAGCATATCTAAAGGGGTTCTTACCAAACATATTTGAATAGCGAAAGTTATAATTATTCTCTTTGATCTTAACTAAATCTGATAAACATGGTGATGCTAAGTTGTTTATAATTCTAAAAGTTTCTAATGCCATAGTACGGATTCTTCTTATGTGTAATGATGACACCTTAGCTCTTTCTAAAAGTTGTTCATATGAGCGTTCCTTTCAATAGTTTCTTATCAGGGAATTACATGGGTTGTGCATATATTATTTGTTAAAATACGCATATATGATGCACTAAATTACCACGATCGAACATTTATTTCAGTATGATATTCGATTAGTACAAATACAAAATATAACATAGTTCGTACATTATATACTCAAAGTTGTAATATATAATAATAAATCGTTGTTGGTATTAAATTTTATTCAACTGATTTGAGTAAGATTAAAATGACTACAACGTGTACAAATGAGTTAAAGAAGATCCTGACGATTATCTCAACAGCACTCACAATAGAGCGCCATGTTGAGCATCGACGGACCCCTAGAAAGCTAGAGGTGGGATCAGGTGCCCGGTAGGAGTAAGCATCCCCTGTTGGCTAGCCGCACCCGTCGTCGATGTTAATGCACGAAAATGAACACAGTGTATAGAATATATGCACTGTCTAAGGTAATATCTATATTCTATATAGAAATAAAATTTAAATAAAAAATGTATGTACATTTATTATTTGTGTACCTGTCTATGGAACAGGGCCTCTTCCATAGTGATGAAGGGGCATGGTGCCCGTTATGACTAGTGGGTATGGTACGTCGGTACCTACAAATGCTGTAGATGTTCATGTAGGGAATGGAAAGTAAGATCGTGCGGCGGGATTGTGTCCCCTGAGCGAGATGACCAGTCACTGACCATTGTGATTATACTATAGTTATTTAAGAAATAACAACTAGCTGGCCGTGGTTTATTGTCCAGTAATTCCACAAGTCGCATGAACCAATCAAATTATCACCGAGCCGCGAAGCGGCGAGGTGATAATTTGATTGGTTCATGAGACGAGTGGAATTACTGGACAATGAATCACGGCTAAGCTAGTTGTTACTTCTATTCTAATATAGCACGTGAATGGGCGGAGCTTAGCGCACTGGAAGTTTGTTGGAGATTTTACACCAGGCGAGTTCTATGGTACATATAGGGAGAAAATTTCAAGTCGTATTAGAATATTAAATGAAGGAACCTGGTAAGATATCGTTTTCTGTCATTTATCCAGGGAACCTGTTGTACAAGGCACAATACAACTTGCGGGAAAGGCTCGATTTTGAACGCAAAGTGACCGCAAGCACTGATTTGTTAGTAAGAAATGAAAAACAATCAGTAAAAGGAAATACAAAGCATTAATGAGAAAAAAAATAATCGGTATATAAAAAAAAAAACTAAGTTAAAAATCACACGATGACGTTCTTCCTCGCTTCAGAAATGACGTCCAAATTCGACCATATAAAACCGGGAAGAAAAGTTCTAAGTGTTTACATCCTATCCAGATAAAAACCAACTACAGCACTGTGTCTCAGCAAGAATAAATCTGTACAAAAAAACCCAACTAATTTTAGTGCTCATTTCATGGTTTTTCTGGCAGAATATTGATAAAAGCAGATGGAAATAGATTATCTGAAACTAATGACTTGAAGTATTCGACCCTGCTTTTCCAATCTTCGGTAGAAACGACGACATTTGATATTTGGTATTCTAGAAACGACGACATTTGATATTTGGTATTCTAGAAACGACGACATTTGATATTCCAAGTTGGTTTCGATCTGCCATCTAGTTTGTTTAGTGGTTTATTTGCCTTGAGTCTTTAGACTCATCAGCCTAAACATACAATTACAAAGTATAATAGAAAAATACAATATAATTGTAATACGGGGTGTTGAGATGAGTGACCTCTTGAGGATGGCTAACTTGGGTTAGATCTAACACGTGTAATTGGCTTTTGTAATGACACTACATTTTCACCAACTACTGGTATCTGAATCCAAAAATAAATAAATAGAAATAAAAATCACCAAGAACTTTTAGGTCAAGGTTTCCGATTTCGTAAAATAGTAAGATAAGACTCTCTGGGAAGTTTGTAAGAATTACTCCCAGATTTTGTTGTTGTTGAAATTCTATACCTGTAACAAAGTATATTACTCTGAGAAACACTATAAGGATTGTCAAAGATAGATATAATTTCTATCAAAAATGCGTCAAAATTATCAATTGTCAAATATACCGTTGATATGGACCTGGTGTCAGTAGTGTAAGGATCCCCGCTGGTCCGGTAGTATTTTTAGAACAGGGGAATTCCTGGTTTTGTGTATAGGAAAGGGGGAATTCCGTGGGGAATTCCATGTTTATTTATAGAATGGGAAAGTCCATGGTAAATTCCTAGGGAATTCCCAGAACTATATTTAGGTGTTTGGAAAGTCCCAGACCTATATTTAGGAAAATTCTAGATGATTCTGATGACTACTTTTCTAAAAATAGAGGTGGCCCTGAAAAGGGCCGTTTTTGTTGTTGTTGATTTCTACTGTGTGCATAGACAACAGTGATCTTCGTGTCTGATCTCGGGTGGAGCACTGGGTACTGCTCTGGCATTCTGTATCCCTTGTAGGATGGAGTACATCGTCTTGAGTACTTTTCTAGTCTTCTTCAATTCTTCTATGATAACCGTTTGGTTTTGTTGTAATAATTTAATTCTAAGTTCCTCTGAACATTTCCTCCTCTCATCCACTATGTGTTTCACCTTCTTAGGGTCGGGCTGCGGCGGTCTTTTGGGTGGTTCGACCTTGGCTGGTAGGGTCGGATAAAGGTTCTGTACCTCCATCGGTATGACTTGTTGTGGTATTGGCTGTTGTTGCTGTGGTTGGCCATTGGTCTGTTTGTCCAATTCCAGCTGCTCGTTGAGGATGGACATCAAGATTGGGAAATCGCTTTCAGTTACTTCCATGTTGAGTTGTCAGGAAAGACTGCTGAACTGACGAGTGCGTGCTGTATTTATAACCTATAGTGCGGACGTGAGAGTAAACCCAAAACATGTCAAGCGGGATTGAACATTTCAAAAAATTTTACAGTGACGGTTTTCACAAGAATACATCTACCTAAAGCATACTTGATGAATGAAATATGGGTTTAAAAGTTACCATTTAATGTATTCTATCTAAAATACCACGAATTTTCACGAAAGCATGACCTTTTTTCATGTTGTGTCTTATTACTTCTAGAAAAATGTGACCTTATTGTATGATTACATATAGGATTGAATACTCTATGATTTAGAAAGTGTGACCTTATTGTATGATGAGTCACCATATCTTTAGAATTCCCGCCAAAACCAGACATTGTTTACATGGGGCGTACTCTCACGTCCGCAAGTACTAGCATAGATAGGAGAGGTTTGAGCAGATGTGCTTCACTCCTTGAGAGAACAACCGAGAAGAAGAAGACGAAAATGAATTCCTACGAGTATTTCGAGACGTCGCAGAAGTTGACAGAGCATGCCGAAAAGCTGCTGGCCATGGCAAAGTATTTCCAGGAGATGGGGGAGAAAATGTTGTACAGAGAAAACTATCCGTATCCATCCGGTAGAGAAGACTGGGACGAAGAGATAAGGGCAGAGGAAAAGAAGAGAGAAGTCAAGAAGAGAAGGTATAGTTACCGCATGTTCGAACCTAGCAGCACCACCAGCAGTACAATAGTCGAGCCACCTACATCACCAGCAATGATTATAGACGAGGAGGAGGATTGGGAGCGGGAAATAAGTCTATGCCCCGAACCTATTTTCAAGGTACCATCAGTACCAGCCAAAATCAAGGTGGAACAATGGCTGTCCTCTTGCCCTACCTGCAAGTCGAAGAGGTGTTCACACCGTCACTAGATGACTTTTTTAGTCATATCAAAACAGCCCTTTTAAGGGCTACCCACATTTTTCGAAAAAGTAACCATAGTTTCAGACGCTATCAATATAAAACCCCAGTCCCTTACAGTTAAGAGTTCATTTCACAAGTTGCATTGAAACAAGACAGACACACACGTAAAAAATAAAAAATGATGTATAGTTTATCCATCGCACGTTACATCATGAAAGATCGTACTTATCCCCACAATTTTGACGGTGACCATTTCAATACGTGGGCAGAACAAAAAGTCAATTCTTTTTTCGACGAAAGGAATTGGGTACCATGTACGGAAGAAGACGTGAGATTGGGAGAGGCATGTTTCAACGACGAATGTAGTGACCCCCAAGACGGATTGAAATTGGTGCATCCCGAAGACCCTAATATGACTATCATTGCTTACTGTCAGTGTTGTAGAAGTCACCATTCGAGAATCTTGGAAAAAGAAATCAAAGACAGAGTGGTGGCATGGTGTAAATACGTGGCCTGGGATCGTTTCGAAAGTCAACGGGACTTGGTGGAAGAATTTAAAAAGAAGAAGAAAAAAGTGACATTTGATGTGTAATGTTATGTATATAGATGTTGTGTAACAAAATAAAATATGTGGAACTGGTGTTTTTGTTTTGGACTTACTTCTGACTACTTTTCTAAACATATGGTTGGCCCTTAAAAGGGCCGTTGAATTTAGGTTGTCACCTACAAACAGTAGGGACAGTGCCGCATGGTCCTCTTCCTGACTGATCTCCGCCTAGTCGTCACTGCTACCTGCCTCTGTAACTTTCTCGTCGCTTCTACCTGCCTCCGTAACTTCCTCTCCAGAACAAAAACTTGTGCCTTCAGCTCTTTGTTTTCATCTATCAATCCCTTCAACCAGGTGATGATTTCCTCGTTGGTCATGTCTTGTTCTGGCTGTGGTGTTGACTGGGCCGCTGGTGGTGGTGACTGGGCCGCTGGCTGGGGTGCTGCTGGTGGAGGTGGTGGTGGTGGTGCCGATGCGACTGTCCCGTCCTCCCTCTCCATTATAAAAACTAAATCAAGTACTGCCTTCTCGTCCTCCGATAATCTAGCGTGGAACTCCATCTCGATCAAAAGTCTGAGTGAAGTGGTTAAAAAATTCTCCTCCTATTTATGCTAGTACTTGCGGACGTCGAGGAAAGCCCCTAACCGACTTTCTGAACAATCAGTACTTTCTTTCCCGTTTGGCGCGCAAATTGTCCAATCAGCTCCTCGTACAAAGGCCAAGGTTGTCCGCCCAGGTTACATCCCATCTTGTACGGGAAAGCAATAGTATTTACCTCAAGGTCACCTAATGCTTCTAAACATTCTCGAAATTATTGTGTACGTTCTTCCCTTGTATCACGAAAGGGAGGAATGTGACGTTTATGTCTTTGGTATGCTGTACCGTAATCCCATTGTGCTAAGAGGGATACGATGTATTTGTGGTGACTGTAATATGTGACGATGGTACCCGGTGTGCCTCTATCTGGATAGACAGCCAAGTTTCTACCCCCTTGTGACCTTCTCCGACCGTATACGTCGGACTCTGGATATCTTTGGGCTATTGTTAAACTCAATCCATGGGGACGTACGCAAAGACAATTGACGACGTGCGCTATGGCTTCTACTTCTAAAGTCAAAAGATCACCTCTTACGTATTCGACAGACATGATTGAAATGTTACTAGATTTTGTAATCCTTCATATATATAAGAAAAAAAGAGAGATCACGTGACATTCAATACTTTAATGACAAAAGTTCAATGACAAACAAAAAGTTCAAGGACAAATGTTCAAGGACAAAATGTTACAATATAAAAAAGTCACTGTTGCATCTCTTCATTGTATCGTCTGCACTTGGGACAGATTTCCAGCATTTGTTGATTTTGGTGATCGTCGGCACCCGCACATTCGGGATGAATGGCAGCATAGATGACCTCTTTGACTTCGGGTTTTTCCTTTTTCATCTTTTTCTGGGTCAGACGTTTCGGTTCCTTTTTCTTTTTGATGAATTTCAAAACTTTCAGTCCGATCCGGGTCGCTACAAAGTCGACGGAACCGTCATCGAGATGAACGAACTCGAACTTGCATTGCTTCGTGGGTTTGTCCACCAATTCGAAATGGCCACCCAAGTGTTGATCCATTTGTTCCTGAAATTTCATCAGTTGTTTGACATCTCGTTTTTGTTGTTTCTCCAGTTGTTCGCGATGAACAATTTCTTGATATTTCATAAAGTCATCGTACGAATCGATCCCCATCTTGTGCCTTTGTTCTTGATAAGCTGCTATTTCTTTTCTCAGTCTTTCACATCTCTGTTCCGTGTCGTCATCTTTTTTAGTGTCTTGAGTTTTATCGACAACAGCAGTAGCAGCAGCAGCGGAGCTCTGTTCACACGTCTGTTCCATTCTGAAGTTTTTGTCTGAATGAAGTGACGCTTGAATAAAAGTTCCTTATATTATGTTGAAACGACCTTGAAATTACCACCGCCACATCTGACCTCAAAGAACTATTCTAAAATCTTAAAATAGAAATTTCTGGAGTCGGGTAATTCTTCAATGGCATAGACATCAGGTAATTCTACTGTTTTAAAGTCATCGTCATCGATACCATTTGCAAGGAATCTTATCACCGACTTTAATTGTGTAAACCTGAGACTAAGTCCCCATCCGGATAATTTGAACTTGTTTCCTTCTTTAACCCATTCTCTTCTATCTATTCTACGTTCTCCGTCACATTCAATGACTTTGATAAATCTATCGTCGACCGAATCGATGGAATCTTCTTGTACTTGGTTGATGTAAATCCTGATGGGATGAGGTATCTGTTCTAAGAGTAGTTCTCTCTTCAATGGATGTTTACATTCTCTGATCACTGCTCTAGCGGCGATGTCTTGTAGAGATTGCATTTTGAATTGACTCATTAACTTTAACTTGCATCCCTCGTCTGGTTTCTTCAACGGATCCATAATTTGATGGCATTGTTCAAAAAGTTTCTTGTATATATATACATACGAATGCCAACGTCCTTGACCTTCTTACTTAAGTTTAAATCCGTGTGCACTTGACCTTTGAAATCCCAGGACATCCATCTTGTCTTCCAAGTCGTGTCTTCTCAAGGTCGGCGGTAATAACGAATTGGCCCAGTAAATGTGTCTCATGTCGGTAACGGTACACGTGGGTGGCACGTACACGCGGTTGTACGCGTCTCGACACGTACACATGCATCTGCCGTTGATGGGACAGTATAGGATGGGTAGTCTTTTGGCGGCACGGCGTCTGACATTTTTCATGTAGGCACATTGGTGATTGAGTCTACAACACACCCGTTTCTGTTTACTGGGTTTGATGATGAGTTTGTCTCTTTTGTCCGATACTTGAAAGAAAGTGTTATCTGCCACCCGGATGCCGTACTCGTACTCTCGAGGTCCTCTCGTGCCGAATGCCCAGTGATACCAGTAATCGATCATGTCCACGTGCACTTGATTGATTAAAATCCGGATTTGTTGCGGTATCTGTTTCAATAGTTTCTCTCTTTGAAGGGGTGGTTGAATTTCCTTAATGACTACTCTGGCAGCTAACGTTTGAAGGGTAGGCGTCTGTTGGACGGGTCGCCTTAAATGGTACCCGATGAAATCTGGATCGTAAGGTAGCAAGTGCAATTCCCTCCTCACTCGTCCATACGTATGATATTCGTTAGGTCGATAATCGTCCGTGTAATACACCGTGTGATTATACGTGTCCTCGTCTGGTATCTTTAACGGATTCATGATTTAATACTGATGCCAACAACAATCCAACGTCTTTTATATATATACATATATGTACACGTCCTTGACCTTTTAACCGCACACCATTTTGACATATTTGCACTGAGGAATGAATCTAGCATGTTCTTTGTAAGCGCAGTCGTTAGGTTCCCAGAACTTGAGTCCTAATCCACATTGGAAACAGACGACCTTGTCCCCAATTTGGGAATAGAATAATCCAGAACGTGCCATGTCCTCGACCTTGGGACCTCGCAAGTATCTAGGCCAAGAGTCCTTGAACGTTTTGAGACGTGTTGAATATCCCACGTATTCTGGATACAGCGGTTGTAAACTGTAGACTTTCTGAGGTTCGGGAGCCAGAACTATTTCTTGTTCTATACTGCGGCGATAAGTAGGAGTAGCAGGAGGAGGAGACTTCTCTTCCCATAATCTATAGTAAGAAGGTACCGAATCGGTTTCGATATCGTTCTTGATAGAATGCTTGGCAAAACCACTAGCGTCCATCGAAGAGGTGCTTCCTTGTCCAGCCATCGTGAACAAATGATGGTGTGGAGAAGAAAACAGCTCTTTTATAAGAAAAAAAAGTCACGTGATTCAATTGCAACTGTTTTAATGGTACCCCGCTAACACAACGTGTCCGACAAGGATTAGGGTCGTCCCATTGTCAGACACTTACAATTTTATAGTGTAATACAGAAATATATACAACATGAAATGTTCAAAGAATAAAAAGGCCATCATAGTTTCGAGCAAGTCCTGTGGCGGTCTTTTCGACGTGGTCGACACTTTTGGCATTTCTGTGGAGGGACTGGGGGGATCCGATATCGTCTCCGAAACCATTGGTACACGTAACGGTCGTTCCAAAGTTTCTCCATCCCCCGGGGTGTTTTGGGATGAGGTAGTATCTGGAACGGGTTCCGAAGTCCTTGACTTCTCTTCTTCAGGAAATAAATGCAATAATGTCCGCATACGCTGGTCTCGTCGCTTTGATAACACACTGGATTGTACGTCATTTGTCGACATCTCGATACCATAAACCGTTCAAATTCCCGGAGGGGTGGTAATCCGTAACTGTCAAAATATTCTCCTATCCCGGTACGGGGATCGATGTAGATACACACCCAATGTTCACCTGGTTCCGATGCCGTATCCGTATTCAAGACGAACGTTTGACCTATAGACGTCGAAGGTAAACGGTCCCTAGCATACACCCCGCCAAAATGAGGTCCCACGTCGGGATCTTGGGATAATATATCGTAGATCTGATAGGTGCTTAGTCCTTGCATAATGTTAGTAATCCACACTGACTTCTCTCTGCTTGTTGATTTCCAACACGTTGTCGAATTCTCCGTACACGATACAGTTGATGGTTGATGCCAAGGCTGCTGAAAACTGCAGTTCTATTCTCATGTTCCCGGTTTTTATCAGGTGAAATTTTTCGAAACTCTGAGCATTCTGATCCGGAGTGAAATCGTAACCCCAAAGGGTAAATCCGTTACCGTATTCTTTGTAGCTGATGGCGGGTGCCCAGTCTTCTCCGACACGTCCCAAAGCTTGATATAGGGACATATATGAGCGCAGGTAAAAGTTATCGTCAAAATCGGGTTCAAAAGGGCGGGTATTCTGTGTTTCTCCGTTCAGGCTGATCTCCACCTTGGTACAGTTGAAATGTTGAAAATTGAACGGGTTGGTACCGATACTCCCGTTAAAGGCCGTATTCAACACCATGCCCAGGAAGACTCTCTTGGGTAATTGTCCGGCAAAGACGTTGTCCGTGATTTTAGAGCGGATACCGGCAGGAATGGTGAAAGACTTGACTTCTACCCGTCTCAAGGGATACTTGGCCGTACTGCTATTCAATAATGCGTTGGCTCGATTGATGATACCGGGCATCGGACGCACTTTGCGTACAAATAACATCATGCTGGAAATCTTGATTTTTCCGTCGGCAGTGCCAAACAAACAGAAAGGGGTGCTGGCACGATTGAATCTCAGACGTACATCGACACCGTTGACCAGGTAATTCTTTTGTTGAAACATGTCCAAGTGGAGACGATCAAAGAGTTCCACTTCCTTACTTCCCTTTATCAAACTGTGTCTGGCTCTCAGAGACTCATTGTAATCGTCTTCAGTTTTGTCGTCTTGGTGGGGATTCCCAGCATCCATCTTTCCCCCTTCATCTTTGACCCACAGATTGCTGGCTTTGATAGATTTCTTCAAGGTGTCGGGTCTGTAGGACAACAAGGTCTCCAAATAGGCTCGATACGGATACGTGTTGGTACTGGGTGAAATGATTTTTCCATTCAAGGACAGATCGATCTCGTTAAACATGCTGTGTAAGAAATTGTTGACCGGGGTCGTCTGGGTATCGTTGGCCAAATCGGTGCCATTGGTTTGGGTAATCTTGAGTTTGATGTACACGTAAGTCTGTGTCAAATCCAAAAAGTCTTCACCGTGACCTTTGATCTCGAATTCCACTGGTGCTCCGGCATTCCTGTTGTCTATGGCATTGAGAGGATAGTATTCTTCCCATTGAGCTTTCTCTAAAACGCTCATGGTTTGAGGAACCCGATCAATCTCTAATCCCTCCGTTGAACATTCGCATGATTCGCGGTGCATCATCTTGGACACTAATCAAAGATGTCTATCATTCTTTTAATGATTCTTTTGACTTTTTTTCTATTAATCCTGCTGGCTTTTCTCAATCTTTTCCCGAGAATCCTCTTGAGAGCTGCTGACCTTCTCCTTCCACGACCTCTTTGCAAATGAGGCCTTGACCTTATGACACGGCTTTTATGGGTACGTCGAGAGGCGGCTGAGGATGCTGCTGGTGGTGGTACTCGTCTTCTCTTCTTTCTTCTCATGCGATCTACCACGGCTTGCCTCATATTCTTTTGATGGGTCTGTACCTGTCTCTTTGGTGCACGGGCGTCTCTCATCACGTAGGGGGCTTCCCTGGCGGCCGCGTATGCAAATTGTTTACCCCGGGTCATTAACGAGTCTTTGATAGGTTTACCGTGCATCAGGTCCAGTCCCACATGAAAAGCCGACTTTAATGCTTGGGGACCAATTCGCTTCATGGCCGCTTTGGCTATATCCATGAATCCTCGTCCCGTCTGATGATAAGGTCTCATCCAACGTCCCACATACCCTCCCCCTCTTCCTCTCTGTCGCGGAATTCCTCGATGTACGATCATAATTGCTTTCTCCGGAAGTGTAGTTTCACGATGGCTTTACCGGAAAAGAATGGCACTTTTTCTCCCATGTCGTTCCTTATATGGATATCCACCGTGTCGAAATAATGCTTGCTGATCGGAAGGTACTCCCGATGTCTTCCTTCCCATTGCGCATGGCCATTGGTATTGTTCTCTTTCTGGTTCTCAAAAGGAATGATTCTCATCAACTGTAGATTCTGTGAACCCACAATCTGTGTTTGCACCACATCACTGTACAAGTACAAGCCACTCATACCCATGTAGACGTCCGGTGGTACGGGGGCTAATTGGTTGGTACGTAACCAATGAGTGGGATGACTACCGTGTTGCGTGGTGAGGAATCCTAGTTGTAAGGCTAACCGATTACAGAATCGGACGAAATAAAAATGTATGGTATTAATGGTAGCTCCCGTAAATTCCAACGCCACACGATTGTAGGACGTGTTGTATGCCAATCGAATCTTGTTGGGGTTGGGGGGATTGGCATCAGAGCCTTTCATCACCGGATCAATGGCATGTTCCAAGGCGTAATTGATTTCATCCTCCAGTTACCGAGCCGATCGATAAAAACCATGTTTAATCGCTATCCTGAAGATATTGGCCCTAGGGTTTTGAACTACACCTTTATCATTGGTAGGTCGTGCTAGTCCTGGAATCTCACTCAATGTGTGGGGTGTTCTACTATTCATAGTAATCCGGTATCGATTGGTATCCGAAGCGTGCAAATTAAAACTCCCAACAGCTTGATAGTAATAAGGCACCACAATTTCAAAGTAATTACAGCCGTCATCCACATTATTCAAAACGGTAGGATACACTACTTCCGAAAGGGCCACTTCCCAGTCTCTTTCCTCTAATTTCATAGTTTGAGGTAATCGTGTTCGAAACGTTGAAATGGTATTGTCCGGGAAATCCTGCATCGATCCATCGCTGGGTAAAGTGACGTAAAAGTCACTCATGATGATCCTTAATGGTGTGTCCCTCTTCCAGGTAGTTTAGATTCTGACATCTTTAAGGTGGGACTGGGCATTATATAACCCATGCAACCACTCAACATGACCATCCAAAATTCTTTGTTGTCTTTGTCCAGGGCTAAGCAAGCGATGCTGGCTATAATGACCGTCATGGCCAGAATCATTTGAGCAAAGAAGACGATCTGTCCTTTGGGTAGAGCTTCACCACACCATTTCCAACGTACGGAGGTGGTAGAGGGTTCTCTGCTCTCCATTCCCACGTCTACCGTATCATGTCCTTCTGGGGGATCCATGAATCAAAACTAGGAGGATATCCTTTCCACCGTACCAACACTTCCTCTATCGTTTTCTTGCCCACTTTCCGTTTCCGGGTTTTCAAAATGTCTTCCACTTCGTACACGTCGTCTCTCTTGATCACTTTCTGTAATTCCGATTCGTAAAAAGTACCTTCCAATTCTTCGCCGTGATCGTCCTGAACCACGTAAGCGTAAGGTACGCGTCCCACCACTCGACGTTTAATGGTAAACAGTTCTGTCGTCCAATTGGGGAGATATCCTTTCTCGAAAGCGTGTTTGGCTTTACTGATTCTGACGCGATCACCCGCCTTATATATAGGTTTCTGCTTCTTCTTCTGGACTCTTTGAGGGGCATAGGCATACAACCAGACGTCCAAAACGTTTTCGTGCGTCACGTCCTGAGGGGCTCTCCCGATGGTGGAATGCTTGGTACTGTTGTAGCCTTTGACCAAACGGGGCAAGACCTCCACGTATCTCCTAGTTTTCTTGTGGGTAAAATATTTCCACATCCGTCCTTTCAAGGTCCTTTGAAACCGTTCTACGATACTGGCTTTGGTTTCCGTGTTATGGGTGGTGAAAAAATGAATGTCTTCTTCTTTCAACATCTTTTGAAATTCCTTGTTGAGAAATTCTTTGCCTTTATCCGTTTGGAAACGTCTAGGTTTCCGTCCTTTAGCTCTTTTCAAGATGGCACCAAACCCTCGGATCATTTCTTTTGACGTTTTGTTTTTCAAAGGTTCCACCCAGGCATACTTGGAAAAGACGTCAATGACGCAGAGTAAAAAGGTGTTCTTATCGTTCCAGTCTTTCATGCTAGAGACATCGGCTAAATCCCCTTGCCACTGTTCGTCCATGGTAGACACGATGGTACGACTACGTCTGAATTTACGTTTGATCGGTTTGTGTAAGGTATACGTCGATTGTTCTTGTATCCAATCCACCACCTCTTGTTTGCGCACCACTTTAGGATAAATACGTTTGGCCTCTCTGTACAAAGCCTGTATGCCGGCAAAAGCCACGGGACTCTCGGGATCGTAATACAAACGGTGTAAGACAGAAGGTAAATCTATTTTTTTCCGAACAACCATTTTTGAGGTGAGGAAAAGCCGGTGGGGAGTCTCAACCAACTTTTCTCCAAGTCCGACTGACTTTTCTTCCCGATGCCCGGTGTTTTTATACATGGAGGTGTGGCTAAAATGGTAGAAGCGTCGACAAATCCACTCTCTTCGTCATCCTCGTCATCCGAATCTTTGCGGGCCGCCGCTGCCAGCGTGGGTAAAGTAGGTGTCGATGAAGCGGCCGGTTGGCTAGTGGACTGTTTGGGGGAGGGTGCCACTTTAAAATGTTTGATGAATTTGGCATTTCTGACGTAATCTCTGGGCATATTCATTTCACTCAATCCTCGACTAAAAAGTTCGATGCCTTGAGGTCGGTATCCTTTCCGTTCCGTGGAACGCACGGAATCACTGACCAAATCAATGATGTTGGCATTGGGAATCACTCTACCCCGGTACTTGACCCGTCCCTCGGGATCCCACGATAATATTTGAGGATGACGTTGCATGTGTTGTAGCATCATCTTGGCTTTTCCACGCATGGGTTTAGGGGCACTGGACACGATCTGTTCGATCAATTCTTCGGCCGGAGGTTCCACGGCGACGTCATTGGAAGCTGCTGCTGCTGTAGATGTACTAGTAGGTGCAGTAGGTGCTGCTCTTGTTTTGGTCTTATGTAAATAGGTCCGGTAGCGATGCAGTTCTTGTCCATACAAAGCAGCCTGTTGAGCCGGAGTCAAGTCTCCTCGTTGATTCAACGTGTCTAACGTTTGACCCGCTTTGACGGCTGCCGTTACTTCGGGGGGATAAGGTAAAATATCTTTTCCCGACTCTGCTGCATCTCTTCCAAAAAGCTTTGAGGTACCAATACCATCTTGCGGGCCATCTTAGATTCCTTTCAGTAATAAAGGTGCGATCATGGATATCAAGGGTAAAATAGGTAATCCTTTACCGGTTTGACGGACCAGTGTTCTGCGGCGTTGTTGCACGGACAAACCCGGTTGCACCAGTTTCCTTAACACGTGCTTGCTAGGTGCCAACTTGCGTTTCTGACACTTACTTAATGGTACCACCCCTTTTAAAGTGTTGTAAATGCACTCGCACAATTTACTTATGGTAGCGTTAGGTGCTTCTTGTAACACACGTTGTTTGAACTTGGTGGAATATCCTTTGTTAGCCAACAGTCTTAGGATATCCGCATGCGGTTTTAATCCACTCTTGCCCATGTTACTCCATCTATGTCTGGGTACACTATGACCTTTTCATTCCACCTCGCTGCCTTTTATACACGTTTGGCCATTTTCCAAGGTCCCCCTCCATCTCCCAATTTCTTGCGCGCCGTAAACTTGACGTTTTTTCTTCCGGGGGCATACCGTATGTGTTGGGTGGGACCCGACTGCGGGGATAAGCGAATGTGTTGGCGGGAGGTACCCGGCTGCGGGGATAGGCGTTGGCGGGAGGGACCCGGCTGCGGGGATAGGCGTTGGGTGAAGGGACCCGGTTGCGGGGATAGGGGCAGCATGGCTTGTAAATGGGGAGGGAGACCTATTTGACGATTCAATGCTTGCAAAGCCGTCGTGGCCGGTGCACTTAAAGGGGTGGACGTCAAAGGATGAAAGGTAGCTCTTCCCGTTCTTTGAAACTCGTCGGCACTGGCATATCCAACAGGTGTAGCTATGAGTTTTTGTGGGGTCTTCTGCTTCTTCTTCCTCTGGGGTGATTTCTTCTTTTTCTGGGGTGCTGCCTTGGGTGCTGCTGCTGCCTTGGGTGCTGCTGTCTTCTTTTTCTTGGGTGCTGCCTTCTTAGGTGCCCTCCTCCTCCTTCTAGAAGATTTTTGAGGGGTACCGGTTTTGTATCCTCCACTCTTTTTGGAACGTATCGTATAATATTTCTGACGATTAGGTTCACGTTGCGGCCATTGTAGCATGGTACGGATGATGATGCCACCTAAAAACCCGGCACCTCCTCGTCTTAGGATGATTTGACGTTTTTCGTCTGCAGACGAGTGTCGATCCGCTAAGGTTTTCAAGAGCTCGAAATTTCTCTTGACGTAGTTCTGGGTAGGTTTGGTCAAGGGTAAACTCCCGTTGATCATATTACGGGCACCCATACTGAACCATTTCAACAAGGCTTGACGTCCCAAATCCACCAAGTCTTGACGTTTGTTATCATCTTTTTCATTCCGTAGTTTTCTTAAAATTTTCACCAGTTCACTAGATGCCGAAGGTAACGCCATTTTTCTTTGATGCGATCGCAGTCTCTACCAGTGTGATACTGACGTCAGAATAGGTACCACACTCATTTTTATATGTTTTTGGGACTGTACACCACGATCCCTTCTGCCAGGGGGTGGTGGAACACGTCCGTTCTCAACCTTAAAGTATCGGGAGTTGTGGGTGTCATGTCTACCACCAAGTATCCGTGGGGTTTACTGGTAGCATCCTGGTACGCATAATTCAAACAGGGAAGTTTTAATTGTCTGGACAACACTTCAACTTGTGATTTATCTCGGGGATTTTTAAACAAGACCATGTAATGCGTATTGAGATTGATGGTGCGGTGATGTGTACTGCGGTCAAAGACGTTTTGTGTGATGTATACGACACTGGTATTACGATGATGTGCTTTGCGTGTAAACCAATCTACAATGTATTCACCGCTATGACCACCCATCATTTCGTCAAAGACCAACAAATGCCTGGTGTTGAGGTCTGACACCAAGATTTCGTCTTCTGGTGGTACGTCCTTGACAAATTTGACTTGACCTTGCATACTCTCGTAAGCTTTTTGCCATTCACGATAACACCAGACTACTTTTTGAGGAGGAGGATGAATGACCTCGTCCTTGTATCGAACCAATTGTTTGACAAATTCGGTTTTACCGAAACGACTGGGTCCGGCGACCACCATGGTAAACTCGTGTTTAAACACGAAAGCACTCAAATCGTCTAACGTCTGTACGTGAGTACTCATGTTGAAAGAATGACAAGAGAATGCAAAGAACATTTTATTTATAAAGAACAAACAAAATTTTCTTCAAACGTATTTTCAAGAGAATGAATGTAAGCCAGAACTAAGGTATACATCATAGGTATGTCATCATCAAACACTTGTGGATCATTAAACATGAGACGTAAGAAAAAAATAAAGTCTTGCATGAAAGTTCCATCTTTACCGCCTTCAAACATGGCGTTGTAAGCTCCACAAAATCTCCAAAAACACTGTCTGTCTTTACATCCCGGACACTTGTGTCTCAGTCCCGACATCCGTAAGTTCATGCCTATGATGCAGGTAATGATGTGATGCAGTGAAAACGACAAGTATTCGATCAGTGGGTAGGAGGGCAGTACAGCGTCATGGCTACTTTGGGCGTCTTTTTGGTGACCAGGATACATGGTGATCCGTCTTTAAATGTTCTCAAAATAAAGTGTTCGTCCCAATCCCAATCTATGTAAGGACAGTCCGCCGCACAAAAGTATCCAATCAAAGTTAGCAAAGTCAAAAACATCAGGCTGCTTCAATCAATCTTTGTCTGTTGTTACGACGTATGGCTCGTCTCAGACGTTCGAAAAAATCATCAAAGTCTCTATGGTACCTTCTTCTTCCTTGGAACCAATAGTATATGTACAGTAAGGCAGCCAGCAACATTCTGAATGAGTTGTGAAAAGAATCAAGTCTTTATATATACAAACTGTTTAAACGTCCTTGACCTTTCAGAATCCGTAAGGTAAAGTGTTTAGGTTTTCCAGAATCTGACGTTTGTTATACACGACGCGATAGTCCTTGGTCATGTCCTTGGAAAATAACTTGTGATCTTTCCCGCGCACAATCTTGGATGGGTAAGTGACCGTGACCTTGTCCACATCTGTTTGATTCAATACCATGTTTTTCATCGTTTCGAAATTGATGATTTGACTAGTCTTGAAATCCAAGGTCATGCCCTTGACTTTGCACACGGTACTACCGTCGTTCAATTGGTAAGCGTAATTCTTGGGTCCGCCCGACACGAAGGTAGTGATCTTTTCCCCGCCTAATTCGTCGGTCCAACATCCCAAACTATCTAAGATGGGGGGACTCCATTTGTGATCGTCGTAGATGATGCTGTCGGTATCAAAGTACAGGACTCTGTCGTCCAATCGGCGCAAGGCATCGTACAGTTTCAAGCGGGCTAAAGCTGTAGTGTAGCAGGCGATCACCACGTTGCCGAAATTACAAGGCGGTACAAAGTCGTCGTTCTCGGAAAAGTTGGCCAAGATGAGGTCCAGTTCGTCGTTCTCCTGGTTCTGAATCAGTTCTAAATGCATCACCTTCTTGGTATCGTCCTGCATCAGTTCCAATAGTTCTCCACGATCCGACAAGTACCTGTAAATGTACAAATTAGTATTAGTCAAATATCATTTTTAATAAACACAAAAATATGATTTTAGATTTGAAATAAAACCTTACCTGTTCTGAGTCAGTTGTTGTCTCTGTCCGAATTTTCCCCATAGACAGTTTAAAAACATCTTGGCTATGGTACGTAGGACGGGGTTTTTGTTGACATTTCCTAGTCTGATCCCTTCTCTCCGAAACACTTCCTTGATGAATTCGGCTTTCTTTTCCACGGTGTCACATTCGGGAGGAAATCCGCTAGCTTCCTGTTTGATTTTGAGGAACGTGTCAATATAGTCTTTGAACAGGGTCCTGGAGGTCTGAGGGAAATTCCACACTTCGTGAACACAGTCCATGACGTAACCCATTTCCAAAGCCATCTTTACTTCCTCGATCACCCAAGTTCCGGTCAAGGCTCGTGCTTGGGCGTTGTGTTGACATCGGTAGTCCGGGCCGATCTCTTCTTTCATCTCCACGCAGGTGCGGCAAAGGGGGAACAGTAATTTACCTCCGTAACGGTAAGGTAATACCGGATGGTACAATTTGCGTGGCGGAATGATGCGGCATTTGACTAAGCCCGTGTAATCTCTGATATCGTCAAAGTTCTCGGTGATCAGAACCGGATGTCCGATAGGGAAAGTGCCATGTTTAAGAACAGAGGGGTAGAGGGAACAGACATCGATGTAACGCATGTCTCCTTCGTCACAATAGAGTCGGGTGGCATTAGTTCTACCTCCAAACAAAGCATCTCTGGGCTGTAAGGGGTCCACGATTTCCTCGGCCATTTTCTTGGCGAACGCTCCGAATTCCGGATCCTCCTTACACCGGCGATCGTAATCGTGCTCCCAAATGTGTTCTACTCTAAATCCCAACTCGTTCAAAAAGTTCTGACGGTCCTGGGTGGCTTGATACAGTTGCTGAAAGGTGCAGTCGTGTCTGACCGGATGTTCTTCCAATTTCATGTTGGGGTAGCATTCGGGACACCCGTGCCAGAAGCAACCGTAAAACTCATAGACGGTCTGCATGTTCATGTTGTAGCCGTCGATAGACAGGTGGGCTATCTTCATTTCTCCTCCGTTCCTGGCATGACGGATGTCCTGGTTAGTCTCGTGGGCAATCCATCTCAACCATCTCAAAGCTTTGATGGAGTACTTCCGTTCGGGTGAGTATCCTTCCGGGGGTAAGATGGCTACAGTTTCCCTAGGCATGAAGTTGCGGCGGAAAGCTAGATTGGCTGTACTGGCAAAGGTAATGCATTCCACAAACGGATCCACTTTGACGAGGGACAAGAGGGTGCCTCTGAATTTACCGCAGCAACGTCTCAAGATGTCTACGTCAGACCTGCAGTACTCCTCCATCTCTTTGGCGAAGTTGAACTCCTCTCTCCTCTGTACTTTGTCGTTGTACCAGGCCAGGAACTCCTCTCGGGCTTTACCTCTCATCCCGTCGGGTATGTAAGTCTCGATAGGTGGATACAGTCCCACATAGTTCTGGTTTGCTGTAGTGTTAAACAGGTGAGGGAAGTAACCCTTCTTCAACTCGGTCAGTCCAAAGGCAAATGGTAGACGGCTCAAGGCATCGGGTAAGAAATTGTAGGAGTCCACAAACCTCACTCCATGGGCAGACATCGTCATGATTTTAGCACCATTCATCAGTACCTGTATAAAAATAAAGTTTTTTGAGTTTCAAATTAAGTTAGTTAGTTTAGTTTAGAAATATTTACAAAATCAAAAATTCAAAACTTACATCTGGTTTGATACAGGCTCGGTTGACTAAAAAGTGTAGGATGAACTGGCCGTCGTATCCCTTCATGTTGTGGGCGATGGCTGTGGCTCCCTCATGACACATCTTTTTGGTCTTGCCGTCACTGGAACATGTATTAAACAACCAAACCATAAATTGGTCCAAGGTGGTCTCCCCCTTAAAAATGACTTCGCGTCCGCCTCCCGGTAGGTTGGAACATGTCTGGCAGTAGTCTTCGATAGGTAGGTTAATGCATGCTTCACAGGCCCGGTGAACGACGCAGAAGTTGGGAACATGCTCTCCGGTTTCCTGGGTGCACTCGAAATCGTAAAAGATGTACAGGTCGCTCTTCTTCTTTTTCTTTTTGGGGATGGGTACTGTCTGCACGTAGCACAAGTGCCCTTCTCCCACCTGCTCCTTACAGATGCTACAGTAGTGGTCTTTATCGGCGCATTTGTGGACAGGTTTCAAGCGTTTAGTGATCCAACTGCCGCATTCCTCGCATCTAGTCATCAGGTCGCATACGCTGTTACCGGCCTTGTTGGGTTTGAAATGGTTCTAGTAACATCTTAGACTATGGAAATTCCCACCACAACTATTACATTCCACATTGGCGTCTTCCCAAGGGCAAGGGGGTGAAGCCAGGCACCAGTAACATCTGACGGGGCAGGAACTCCTATGGTTATCCATGTGAATGTAGCCCACATCACAAAAGTCACAGTAGTATTGACATTCTACTAGACCAGGCATGGAGGTGATGGCGTCATAATGGTTGTCCGTGTACAAAATATGCAGGATCTTGGGTTGGATCCTCTCGTTGGGCGCGGTCCCTCTGTAAAGATAGAAAATATTAAGTACATGATAACACAAACAAAGTAGATTCAATGAAATGATCACAATGATTATGAAATAAACTTACTTGTACAGAACGTCAAATTTTAGAGTTTTGGCAACAGCGTTCTGCTGGTAAATTTTCAGCCTGTAGTTGGGCGTCAGGACTTTTTGGAATTTCTCCCACTCGGCTGGACCGCAACCATGTTCACTGGACACACCCGCCTGATCGCATAAAGCTTTGGCCCTTTCCTTCTGCAGTTTGAAGTTTTTGGGTCTTCTAATCTTGTCCCACTCTTTATTCCACTCCTCCGAGTCTTTTTCTGGCTTATTGGCATGGACCATGGTGACTACGATGGCCCGGGACAGACACATATGGTCCTCGTCATTCACGATACTGATAATGGACTTCTTCCCCTTCCTGAAAGCCTCCTTATCATTATGTAGGTGTTTGATTTGGTTTCCACCACTGCCCATGGGCATCTCAACATGGAGCAAGTCTATAGTGGTCTGGCCGTCTTCCATTTTAAAGTCATCGTTGGATTGCTGGACCTTTTGGACTTCTTTCAAAATGGCGTCCCCGGACATCTCGGTACTCTGGGAGAACGGGATCCATATCTCAGATTTCAAAGAAGGATGGTGTACAATGGCCCGAACGTAATCTGCATCCTTGATACCGTTTTCGTCTTTAAGATCGTCCACCAAAGTGTTCATGATCTTAGGCAGCACTTTGGGAAACTGGGTGGGTGTAATGTCTTTACTCATATCTTTGAATTGTACTGTATACTTTTTCTCCATGGTCCTAAACTTGCGGGACTGGTAGGCCTTATTGACATTGATGTCGTAGTAATCCCGTACATCTTTAGCGTCAAAATCTCGGTCTCTTGTCAAGGACAAAATGATGCTGGCTCTGTGAAAATTAGGGTTTATATATACATAGGGAGTTCTAGAACATTCGGTCACGTGACTGATCACGTGATCACGTGTCATTTGACCTTGAGTATGACCTTGAGTATGACCTTGACTCTGACCTTGAACGGGAAGTACACATGTCAGTTATATATTACCTAAAATATTCTTGGTAAGTACCTGACCTTATTGTACTAACCATTTATTCTACAGGATTCCAGGTGACTGACATTATTGTACTGACCGACTTTTCTACAGCGCGCCCAACATTAATGACGTCATATGTTCTTGACACTTCTAGAAAGTTCTTACTGGCAAGTAGCCAGCGCGTGCCGTTGACACGAAAGGTCGTTTGAAAGTCAAAGTAGCACGTGCTGTTGACACGAAAGGTCGTTTCAAAGTCAAAGCTGCAGGTGCAGGATAAAATGACGTCATATGTTTTTGACACTTCTACACAATTCTTACTGGCAAGTAGCCAGCGCGTGCCGTTGACACGAAAGGTCGTTTGAAAGGCATATGTTCTAGAAAGTTGTCACTGGCAAGATGCCAGCGCGTGCCGTTGACACGAAAGGTTGATTGAAAGTCAAAGTAACACGTGCTGTGAAAGGTTGTTCAAGTACACTTAGAGCTAGGACATATGCAAATTAGATAGAACACTCTAGAACAATGATTTGAGTATATATTTCACACACATTTTCAAAGCCAGTCATTCATGCTATGTGCTTCATAGGAGACACAACTAAAATGGCTTCTCAACAAGTTTCTGATATTGATTTAACCAACTTTGAATTTCAATGGCCAAACGGCAATGTACAGCAGCAGCCTGCAGACAATAGAATGGACGACATCCATAGCAATTGTCAGCGCATGACTGCCATGATGGAAGATGTACAGACATCCATTTCCAAGATGCAAGCCGACATCCAAACATTGATGGATAACAAGAGAAATGCAGAAGAGGGAGGAGACGAACCATCCAAGAAGAAAGCCAGATACGTATGTTACAATTGTAATGAAGAGGGACATTTTGCTACCGAATGTCCTCAGCCGCCCAAGAAGCAGAACGACGTTTGCTACAAGTGCCAAGGCACGGGACACTGGGCCAGAGACTGTCCTGTACAACAGGAATACAACACGTATCCGGGACCCAACAACAACTATGAACCTAACAACTACAGGCCAAATTACCCCAGACCCATCTATGGAGCAAATAGAGGACGACCCATCTATGGAGCAAACAGAGGACGCTCACCTATGGCGAGTCAGAATGTGAGACCACAGTACAGTGCATAGACTTTTGAAATATGTACAATGTTGAATAAAATATGTGTAAACTTTCAATTTGTCTTTATTCTTTTTCATCTAGTTGTAGGGGGAAATTATTCCTTCCACGAATAGATGATTTTCTAGAACAACACTTAAAAATAGGTCTGGGACTTTCCTAAATCCTAAATATAGTTCTGGGAATTCCCTAAGAATTTACCATGGACTTTCCCATTCTATAAATAAACATGGAATTCCCCACGGAATTCCCCCTTTCCTATACACAAAACCAGGAATTCCCCTGTTCTAAAAATACTACCGGACCAGCGGGGATCCTTACACTACTGGTGTCACAAGATAGACACCCTGGTTCTGCATGGCATCTGCAGTCTTGTATCAGCGTATTATTAAGAGTTGCACTCTAACTGACTTTGATGAGGGGATTCCATGACGAGTTCTGTCAAAACCTCTTTAGAGAAAACAGGACCTTAGCTTTAGATGCAAAAGCGATGTATTGTATAGTCGCTTTAGTGCAAACAGTAACGTTCACAGGAAGGTGAGCGCAGACGTGTATGTGCGCAAAAATATTTGCTAATTATATGAAAAATTAAGAATCATCTCAACTGAAAATTTAATACATCTCATGATTTAGTCCCAGTCCCAAACATACATTTCTGTTTAGAACTGAGACTAAATCAAATGTGCATGGATGCACAAGTTTTAAGACCTCAAGAAGTAAAATAATCCATGCCTAGGTTGCGCTAAGTGCATAAGAGAGTAGCCTTGAAACAAATGATATGAACTTAATTTTACATATGGTAAATATTTTTGCGCACACACCTTCCCGTGAACATTACCGTTTGCACTATTTAAAGCGATCATATAATACATCGCTTTTGCATCTAAAGCCTCTCTAAGGGTTGGACTCCTCGGATGATTGCATATATTAGCTCAATCAAGCCGGCAGCGCACGGACTTTTTTTTTTACGTTCGCCCTTATGCTTTTGATATCATATCCATCAACAGATTTATCATTTTTGAACTTGAGCCCCTGTGTCATGGGCGGATCCAGAATTTTTTTTCAGGGGGGGGGGGGTCCTAAAGTCCGAATTTTTTGAAGAGCAAAAAAAAAAAAAAAAAAAACCGCAAACGCAAGAAAATAAAGATACTGATAAATGACTGTCAGTTCTGTCTCTAATTATTAATAAAACAGGTGACTGGAGAGCAATGGCGAACAAACAGCTTAAAATTTTGAATTTTCACATCATATACATGTATATAGTAATTCATTAAATTGATTGTCAGTTCTAATATGTATAAATACAACAAATGGCGAGCGATAGCGAGCCAGCGAAATTTTTTTCCAAGAATTCGAATAAAATCCACTATTTGTGTCTTTTCAGTTTCTTTTCGTTTCCTTAGTGCCCTAGTTTATTGGCCTAGGTGTAATGTATAGGAAATCGCAGAAAGATCATTTAAAAATAACGTACATGTATGTAATTAATTCTGGCGAGCGGAAGCGAGCCAGAGAAAAATTTTGAAATGCTGACGGCAAAATATTATCAAAATGAAAGATTTCTAATACAAATTCATGATATATTTTTCAAATATTATGACAACAAAAGGGGAATTGGGACTTAATCTTATGAAATATGTATATTAATAACAAAAATTTAGCAATGTTTCGAAAATTCCAGGGGGGGTCCGGACCCCCCCGACCCCCCCCCCCCCCTCTGGATCCGCGCTTGTGTGTTTTTCCGTCTTGTTGTGTAGTCATCTTACAGTGGGGAGGTTATTATATAAAAGAAGTATACATTCATCGAGACCACTGGGTAACGGAAGGGTTGTGTCCTCGTAATCCGCATAACTACACACTTTGCTTCTAACGTGTCAGATGACCGTCCTTGGTTGGCAACGATTGCCCATTGGTCTCGTTGGTTAATGAATGTGTATTTTTTGTGTTTAGCGTTTAGCGTTTGTACACCAGGTAGTGGAACAATAGCGATCCCGATACGGGTTCTCTGGCTTAATTAACATAGAAAATAAAGGAGACCATACAATAAAATATAACACTGATAAGTACAAAAATAATATATTTGTAACCTGATACTGATGAATGAAACTAAGGAGTACCTCCCTCATGGCATATCTCTGTCCTTACCTGGCTCTTTGGTATATATATTTTAGATAATTTTAGAATTTCGCTCTTTTTAAGTTCACTATTTGGATTTTCACTCTCTCGGCCTCGTACATCGCTGATCATATATTATTTTTTTTATATTCGCATTTATATGATAATTGATAGGTACAAATATAAAATATAACGTAGTTCGTTTATTATTATATATCCAAAATTGTAATATAACAATAAAACGATGTTGGTATTCAATGTTTATCATTATATTTGTTAAATCGATTTGAATATGATTAGAATGGTTACTACGTGTACTTATTTTTAAAAAAAGCTATGCATTATTTATGAATCTGTTTATGGAACAGGGCAGGCCTTTTCATAGTGATTAAGGGGCAAGGCGTCCAAAATGGCTACGCCGCCGTCAAGTAATGATTTGCTACGTCGGTGCGTATACTGTAAATACTGTAGATGGAAAGTAAACCAGCTCAACTTAAATACTAGCTGTGTATCTCCTGAGCGAAATAACCAATCACTGACAATTGAAATTTTATTTAAACCAATGAAATTTAAAAAGACAAACGAAGGAACCATATAATTAAGATATCGTTTTCAGTCATTTATCCAGGGAGCCTGTTGCACAAGTCAATACAATTTGCGGTAAAGGCGCAATTTTGATCGCATATAGCCACCGCCAGTAAGAGAAGAAAACAATAAGTAAAAGGAAATATATCATATTAATGAGACAAATCCATCTGTCTATAAAAAACTCAATTTAAGTCTACACTATCACATTCTCCCCCGCTTCAGAAATGACGTCCACATCACCCGAAATGGAAAATCTCGAAGACAAAATTCCACCGTATAAGACCGGGATGAAAAGTTCTTAGTGTTTACATCCTATAAAAACCAACCACCTCAGCAAGAATCATGAACAAACAACAGTTATGAGCAACAAACTAATTTTAGTGCTTATTTCATGATTTCTATGTCAGAATATTGATAAATGCAAATTGAAATAGAAAGGTTGGTCATTAGATTCTCTGAAACTGATGATTTTAGGCAATCGGGGGCCCTGATTTTCCAACCTTTACTACTGAGAAACAACATTTGATATTTTGTATTCCAATTTGGTTTAGATCTGTCAAACCTTCTAGTTAAAGGTTGGGCTTTGACATTTCAGTTGACCTTTTATCTCTGTTTCACTAGGTTTCGCCGGACGACGTTGCGTCCAAGATCACCCATATATGAGCCCGTCAGTTTCAGCCATGCAGAAGTATCATCTTTATGATTTATCAAGACCCTAACCCTAACCCATCACCTATAACCAAACCAAAGTTGGATATTTATAATGACTACAATATCAATACAAAGGTGAAAACATCTAAATATTGATTTAGGAGTCAAAGGTCAAGGTATCCTTTTATTAGTTAAAATTACAAGTGTCAATTTGTTATGTATATGTTTGATCGAGTTCTCTTTTTAACTAGTGTCTCGATAACTTCCCATACCCCTTTCGTTCATCTCATTTGAACATACGGCATGTATGTAAAAAATCTTCAAGTTCAATAGCATCATTTAAGAACGGATAAATTTGCAGCATGGACCAGACATGCACGTTTCGGGCACTTAACCCTCGTCAGTGAATCTGATCCTGATCTATGTCCAAAAATGTATCGAAAGACGTAGCAGGATGGGTAGGATATGATGCTACAGGACCCACGTACGATATCATTTGAAGATATGCCATTAAAAAACCTAGCTTCCATCTAACATAAATTTTACTTTACATTTATAGTAAATAAGCAATAAACTAATTATTGAGAAAAGGCAAGTTATAACTATGTCCTCGTTCAGTCTGGAAGACATTGGATTTACAGTAACACGACGGAATAAACGAAAGATGCAGGTGCGCGGAGTCCGAAATTCATCGGGATCGATGTAAAGAATTTTTTTTTGGTCGAAGTTTCACATGTCCACGACATCGAAAGTGAAAATGAATGGACCAAAGATTGAGATGTATCGACTAAAGCCATTTTATGGATCAGATGTTTTAGAACATATTCCAGACGTCATGTACAAGATGAAGAGTCTACACGGAGAATCAACTCCAGGGAATGTAAGTCTCAAATTTATAATGGTGTGCAAGGAGAGGGGGGGTGGGGGGTGGGGGGTGGTGGTGGTGTTGTATTTCAGTTACAGTAACAAATGAATAGTCCTACTTAAAAAAAAACAAAAACAAAAAAACTCTGGTACCCTCTTTTGTGCTAACATACCAATATGTTGTAGGCGTCTGCCCTTTTTGTGACTTATTTCAGCGTCTGACTTTGTAAGTAAGTAAGTAAGTAAATTTTATTTAGAGTCGGTAATATATACAATACAACAAATAACATGAGCTCTATAGAGCTCTTAAGCCGACTATCACAGGCATGCAAACATACACAATAGCAAACAACATAGAAACTAAAACATGGGAATAGCAGTACTTAAAAGTCAGTTTGTTTTACCTGTAATAGAAGTAGAGCATATTGATAAAATATAAATCTTTCATCACATATTATGACTAATGAAATTGAGATTAATTGAGATTAATGTATGCGTCTATTAGCTATGCTGCTGTTGACTATTACGCTTGCTTGTAATAGAAAGAAGCAGCATAGCTAATAATTTCAATGGAAACTGAGGAGCTTCTTTAATTTTTGTCTAGCGCAACCTGTTGCGTTAGACAAAAATTAAAGAAGCTCCTCAGTTTCCATTGAAATTACATAGCTAATAGAATGCCCTCTCTCCTGATATCCCTCTGTGTCCTACAGTTGACAAATCGAGAACAATGGCCATCTTTGTGCGCCATAGGTTTCATTGCAGTCCACTTGACACTTTATTGCAAAGTACCCGTGAATTCAGGGGTCTGCCATTTCTGTTGGAAAAATCATTAATGTGATGTCAGGTCATTGACAATGTACTTTAATGATGTACAAGTTTGCAAAACAAGATATAAGACTAATTTTAATTTTTTTTTTTTTAATTTTTATTTTTTAGACATATATATATATTAGACACATACATACATATAGACATAGTTCAAAAGTCCCAATGCATTTAACTAACGTTAAAGCACATATCATGCACTGTACCACATAGAAGCATATAACATGCGCACATAGTTGACGATACCACATATACTGTAGCTCACTATACTACACAAAAGCACATAACATGCACGATACCACATATATAGCTCACTCACATGTACTTCACAAAAGCACATAACATGCACACATAGTTGACGATACCACATATAGCTCACTGTACTTCACAAAAGCACATAACCTGCACACATAGTCGACAATACCACATATACTGTAGCTCATATAGCTCACTCACATGTACTTCACAAAAGCACATAACATGCACACATAACATGCACAATACCACATATATAGCTCACTCACATGTACTTCACAAAAGCACATAACCTGCACACATAGTCGACGATACCACATATAGCTCACTGTACTTCACAAAAGCACATATTAACATGCACACATTACAATACCACATGTAGTCATAGCTCACTGTACCACACATTATAGCACATGTACTTGCAATATATTTGCATTGTTTTCAAGCAAGAAGACAAAGACACATACACACAGTCAGTCATTTGTAACACATGACAGCACAAATAAGCACAAAGGTATATATACAAACAATACATATAAGCAACATATACTTATAAAGCAAAGAAGCACATATAAGTCACATCAAATATACTATATATTACTTCATATGTTTCTGAATCAGCAGTTTGTTGCTGTCTAAATAACTAAAGAATAAAAAGCATACAGCGCTAACACATACACAAAGACATAAAAAAGAAAGGAAAAGAGAAAAAGAAGAAAGAGAGAGCAAGAAAGGGAAGGAAGAAAAAAACAAAAAACAAAAAAACAAAAAAAAAAAACAAAAAAAAGAACTCCAGTTGCATATACAATGTTATCAATTCATAATTCAATTTTGAATAAAGTATAGAAAAATTACTGAGTTAGTATTTGAAACATTCCCCACTTCTTTGAAAACTTTTCACTTTGAAGATTCTTCTTAAATATATATTTTTCTGATTTTAAATAATTAATAATACTCATTTTTGCACCAGTAAAATTAGGTATGCATTTTGCCATCTTTTGTTGGAAAATGTAATGTTTTATTACACAAATAATGACATTCAGTCTCTTGTACTTTTTCTCAGTAAAACCAAGGATGATATTTTTAATATCTAATTCTAATTCAATTTCAAATGTTTCATACAACCAAATTTTAAATTCTTCCCATAATTTGTAAGAGTATTCACAATAGAAAAATAGATGGCAAATTGTTTCCGAAAAATTTTGACAAAAGGAACATTTATCTGAATCTTTAATTCCAATTTTATGTAAAATTACATTTGTTCCCAAAATTCTGTGAATGATACGATATTGAAACCATTTGTACTTACAATCATTTGTATTAGTATGTACTGCTAAATTTATAATTTCCTAATGTAGTGAGTCATTGGTTAGTTGTAACTCAGTCTCCCATTTCATCTCACTTTTTGGTCTGATATATGTATTTTTTATGAAAAGGTCATAAAAATCTTTTGAACCCTTAGTATTTTTTCTGAGAATTCTAATATATTTTGGATACTTGGCCTGATAATGAAATAAGGAAAACATATCAAATTTTAATTTCTTTCTTTCAATACATGTTTTTATACCATAGTACAAGGTAAATGGGGGATGAAAGTTGTATTTTTCACAAAATAATTCGTATGACAACAGTTTTCCATCATTGTCCAAAAGATCGCCTATGTAAAGGATCCCTTTGTTTATCCAGTTCTTATAATACAGCATTTCATTGTTGATTTTAAACAAGTTATTATACCAGAGTGGTTCATTCACGTTATCTTCATTATCAACAAGAAATTGAAACTGATAAAATGAAATGAATACATCTTTCCAAAAGGAATTCTCAACTTTTGCAAGTAATTTTGAATATTCTGGCCCAAAGTTCAAGAAAAATCTAAAATCTTTTGGAAGTGAGCCGGATAAGAGTTTAAGCCATGAAAGGTGTTCATCTCCATTTATTATTCTTCTTATCCATGTAATCTTAAGACTTTTAATTAATAAGTTTTTTTATTTCCTGTATCTTTTGCGGAAAATTTAGCTCTTCTATATTTGACAGATTCGTAGAGAAGTTAATTCCTAAGAATTTGAATGGATTTTGTGACCAGGTTAAATTATCTTCTTCACATAAAATAAGTCTAGAATTTTTTAAAGAACCGATTCTGATAATGAGCGTTTTACTGTAGTTAGGCTACAGACCAGAGAATTTTGCAAATTGACCAATTAAAGTAAGAGCATTTCGTAAAGAATATTCAGTACCATCAAGCAGTAAAGCAGTGTCATCCGCGTATTGCAGAACTTTATACTCATTGCCACAGATGTTTATTCCTTTTATATCTTTATTTTCCCTAAGTAAAATTGCCAAAATCTCAACACATAATAAAAAAATGTAAGAGGATATAGGATCCCCCTGCCTGCAGCCTCGTCTGATTTGAAAGAAAGATGAAAAGAAACCATTTTGGGATACACAAAGTTTGAAGTCTTTGCAGAAGATATTAACCCATCTAATAATATTTTCACCAAAATTGAAATAATGTAATACATTGTTGAGGTATTTCCATGATATTGTGTCAAACGCTTTTTCAAAATCTAACATTAAAATAATTCCAGGGAGATTTTTTTGATTACATATGTTTATGATGTCATACATTAGGCGCGTGTTTTCTCAGATGTATCTTCCTGCTAAAAATCCTTTTTGGTTTTCATGTATGATGTTTGGGAGTACAGATTTTATTCTCTTGGCAATAGCTCCAGATAAAATTTTATATGACACATTAAGAAGTGAGATGGGTCGCCAGTTTTTCAAATATTGTCTAGGTTTATCTCCCTTTTGTAATATAGAAATTATTCCTAATTTTTGTGTAGTGGATAATTCTTCTTTTTGAAAAGTGCAATTATATGATCTAAAAAGGAAATCCCCAAGATCTTTCCAGAAAAATTTGTAGAATTCGGTAGTAAAGCCAGATGTGCCCGGAGTCTTATTGTTCTTACACGTCTTAAGTGAGTTTAAAATTTCGTCTTTAGTTAAGGGTATGTCTAGAGATTCTTTTTCTTCTTCTGACAATTTGGGTATATTAAAGTTGTTTAAGAGTATATTCAAGTCAACATCATTTAGTTCATCACCTTTACTACTGTATAGGTTTTTATAGAAGTTCGTAATCTCACTTAATATTTCTTTTTGATCCGTAATCTCTTCTCCATTTTCTTTTATGATTTCTAATTTTAATTGTTGGCACTGTAGTTTAGAACACTTATCCTAACTTTATTTCTATCTCCAATCTTAATTAGATAGATCAGGTTTTTAATTAATTTGAGAAATTTATGGGACCTAAGAGTTGAAGGCAATTAAGGTCATATTGAGAGTGGAATTAAGTAAATGGAAGGAACCATGATGTTGTGGTGTAAGTTAATATGTACAAATGATCACATACATGCACTAAATAAGTCCAATGATTAGGGTATTCCTGTCATTATAAACTAGTAGTACATTGTACACTGCTATTGTGATAGGAAAACTGTTCCCCATTTTTGGCCGGATTGCAAAGCAATTCCGGTCTATAGATTGACGATGTCCGTCTGTCTCTCTGTCCGTCCGTCTGCCTTCAACATTTTGGTTAAAGTTTCTGGTTGAGGCAAAATCTAAGGAATTATATGCAGTAGAAACTTTATATTATACCGTACATGAAGCTTGCCCATCACAAGACCTTTCAATTAATGCTGGAACATTTGACCTAGTGACCTTGACCTTGGACTTTGACCTAGTTAAAGATTTTTGTTCAAGTTCCTGGTTTCAGCAACATCTATGGAACTGTATGCAGTAGAAACTTTATATTATACATCTAGGTTGCCCATGACAAGACCTTTCAATTGATGCAGTAACATTTGACCTAGTGACCTTGACCTTGGACTTTTACCTAGTTAAAGATTTTGGTTAAAGTTTCTGGTTGAAGCAAAATCTAAGGAACTGTATGCAGTAGAAACTTTATATTATACATGTAGGTTGCCTACGACAAACCTTTCAATTTATGCTGTATTATTTGACCTATTGACCTTGACCCAGTTAGTTACAGAAACTTACTTTGCAATCCAGCCAAACCGTCTTTAGCGGTGTTTTATAGTTTTCATTTGGATAATTTGAGTTCTTACAACTTTCATATTTGATTGGCCAATATGCAGCATGTCCGTTCCAATTTATATTTAGTAACCTGCCTATACCATTGTTTAAGGAGGTATTGAACACTTGGACGCCAAATTCAATTTTATGCCCCCGGAATCAAAGATTCGGGGGCATATAGTTTTTGGCCTGTCCGTCTGTTTGTCTGTTTATCTGTTTGTCTGTTTGTCTGTTTATCTGTTTGTCTGTTTGTCTGTCTGTTTGTCTGAAAAACTTTAACATTGGACATAACTTTTGAATGGGAAGTGATAGGGCTTTCATATTTCACATGTGTATTCCTTGTGACAAGACCTTTCCATTGATACCAAAATTTTTGACCTCGTGACCTTGACCTTTGACCTACTTTTCAAAAACTTTAACATTGGGCATAACTTTTGAATGGGAAGTGATAGGGCTTTCATATTTCACATGTGTATTCCTTGTGTCAAGACCTTTCCATTGATACCAAAATTTTTGACCTCGTGACCTTGACCTTGACCTTTGACCTACTTTTCAAAAACTTTAACATTGGGCATAACTTTTGAATGGGAAGTGATAGGGCTTTCATATTTCATATGTGTATTCCTTGTGACAAGACCTTTCCATTGATACCAAAATTTTTGACCTCGTGACCTTGACCTTTGACCTACTTTTCAAAAACTTTAACATTGGGCATAACTTTTGAATGGGAAGTGATAGGGCTTTCATATTTCACATGTGTATTCCTTGTGACAAGACCTTTCCATTGATACCAAAATTTTTGACCTCGTGACCTTGACCTTGACCTTTGACCGACTTTTCAAAAACTTTAACATTGGGCATAACTTTTGAATGGTAAGTGATAGGGCTTTCATATTTCATATGTGTATTCCTTGTGACAAGACCTTTCCATTGATACCAAAATTTTTGACCTTTTGACCTCGTGACCTTTGACCTTTTAACCCAGTGACCTCACATACATGTACTTAACAGAAAATAGTGTTCATACTAACAAAGATGCCACCGGGGGCATTCGTGTTTCACAAACACAGGCTTTATTCTAAAAATTTCTGAAATTATATATTTCTTGTCTGTCCTTGACTATACAAACTTAAATTTGATTCTATCCACAGGAAAATTTTCTATGAGACTTTGAGATATGCATTAATCGACGCTTTCGTGAATTTCTTGATGACGTCATAGTATCAATTGAAAGTTTCATTCCAATTCTTGTAAAGCTATTAGAAATTAATTTTGATTTAACTTCAAAAATATCCATAAATGTTTTGCACTAACATATGGAAAAGATAAGATGAATTGTGTTTTGAACACAGGCAGGATACTTGAATAAAAGATGAAACTGTCGCCAAAAAAATTGCAATATCGAGCCAATTCACTGTAGTTGCTAGTTAATAATTAGAAATCCTGTGGATGAATCTTTGTCTAAAACTATCAAAATTATCAAGAATGTCCAGAGATGATTTCATGATTAAATGGGAAAAATTGGATTTAGGATAAGAATATTACAAGGCTTTACATTTTCCAATTTTTTCTTCCAAAATCGTCCATTTTCAATGAAGTGACATCTGCTTTCCTGTAACGTAAATTTGTCAACGAATACACCGTGATGAAGATTGAACTTTCTATTTTATACATGCTAGGTTTCAATGCAATACGTTTAGTAATAATGTTTTTTAGCCGAGTTGCAAAACTCGGCTCTTAATTTGATGTGAGACGGGCGGGCGGGCGGGCGGGCGGGCGTCTGGGCGGGCGGTTGGGCGGGTGGGCGGGAGGGCGTCAACAATTGGTTTCCGGACTATAAGTCAACTACGAAAGAGGCTATAACAATAAAACTTCATACACTTACTCACCATCAGTCAAGGATGAGCCCTATTGATTTTGGGGTCAAAAGGTCAAAGGTCAAGGTCACAGGACTCAGATGATTGAAAATGGTTTCACGACCATATTTCAGCCTGTATTGCACCTATAATCATGAAACTTGCCAGAAATGTTTCCCTTGAATCAAGGATGAGGCCTATTGATTTTGGGGTCAAAAGGTCAAAGGTCAAGGTCACAGGACTCAGATGATTGAAAATGGTTTCCGGACCATATTTCAGCCTGTATTGCACCTATAATCATGAAACTTGCCAGAAATGTTTCCCTTGAATCAAGGATGAGGCCTATTGATTTTGGGGTCAAAAGGTCAAAGGTCAAGGTCACAGGATTCTATTGATTGAAATTGGTTTTCGGACCATATTTCAGCCTGTATTGCACTTATAATCATGTAACTTGCTAGAAATGTTTCCTGTGAATAGAAAATGACCACTTTTAATTTTGGGGTCAAAAGGTCAAAGGTCAAGGTCACAGGACTCTGATGATTGAAAATGGTTTCCTGGCCATATTTTAGCCTGTATTGCACCTAAAGTCATGAAACTTGCCAATAATGATTCCCATGAATCAAGAATGACCCCTATTGATTTTGGGGTCAAAAGGTCAAAGGTCAAGGTCACAGGACTCCGATGATTGAAAGTGGTTTCCGGACCATATTTCAGCCTGTATTGCAATTATAATCATGAAACTTGCCAGAAATGTTTCCCATGGATCAAGGATGACCACTATCAATTTTGGGGTTAAAAGGTCAAAGGTCAAGGTCACAGGACTAAGATGATAAAAAATGGTTTCCCGACTGAATTTGAGCCTGTATTGCACCTATAATCATGTAACTTGCCAGAAATGTTTCCAGTGAATAGAAAATGACCACTTTTGATTTAGGGGTCAAAGATCAAGGTCACAGGACTTAGGTAATTGAAAATGGTTTCCGGACCATATTAGAGCCTGTATTGCACCTGTAATCATGGATCTTGTCAGAAATATTTTCCATGAATCAAGGATGATTCCTGATGATTTTGGGGTCAAAAGGTCAAAGGTCAAACTCGCAGGACTCTGATGAATGAAGATGGTTTCTGAATCATAAATGAATGAGTATCAACCTGAAATGTGCCAGTAATGTTTCCCATCTGCCAAGATCATAATCAATTCATGTACATTACAAGTCTGCACATTCATACTTATATTCCAGTTTTGCAACTCGGCACTTTGCATCTTTGATGCATTTAAAGCTTATATTGCATTTTGAATGCGAAGGTTTGTGACACCATTTTTCCAGATAACGTAGAAATGACGTCGTGGTTTGCTCATGGATAAAACTCCCAAAGTCCTAAATTTCAAAATTCACCATAATTTCTTCAAACGACGCCGGAAATTATTCAAACTTCATTAGGATACTCAAATGCGTATATCAATCAGAGTATCAAATGTTTTAAGGGAGTTAAGACTGTACTTTTCCTAGGAAGCGAGAAAACAAATATTGGTGTTCAAACCCTCCTTAAAACTTGCCAAGCTTTTCTGTCAAATTGATAATGTTAAGATCACGGAGTAATGCTAGAAGTTTTGTGATCTTCTTTATTAATGTAAATAATTAGAATTGAAACCATGAAAGTTAGAAATTGATGTTGTTGTTTAGGGCTGGGATGATACTGCACCCACCCAGCCGATCCGATACGTATCACGATACCTAATATCCGATACGATACGTATCGCGATACTAAGTTAATTAATAAATCCCTCTCAAAAAGCTATAGTATTTGATAGTATTTATATTCATCATATAAGTAGCTTTTTTATTCAACATGTTATATATATATTCAACACTAGATTTCTGTCTAGAATAAAGATGAAAAAAAAGAATGGTTTGTTATTTGACTAGAAGAAATGAAAAACAAAATCATTTAAAGTAAAAATTAGAAGTCATGGAAAATTTGTATTTAAAAACCAATGATTCTTACCATTTTGTACTGTTTATATCTATATGTAAACTGAAGAAAGTTGGATTTAAACTTGACTACTTGAAAATACGGAAACGGTTAATTTCCTGCATACTGGTATGGTGAGGTAAGCTCTTGAACAAAGAAGGTCACAGTCATCATCACAGCCACCTTGCCCTCTTTCACAAAAATCTGTACTGTCATGTTGCTGGACAAAAATGAAACTAAAGTTTGATTCCCCAACCTGACTGACCCATGAAAATTGGCTTGAATCAACATGATCAAATGATTTTTTGCAATCCTTTTCAATGAAATTGACACTGCCCATAGTAAAGGGACTAATTATAACCCCAGCGACATATATTTTGGTTGGAAGTAAGAATTCTATGAAATATTATTGCTATCCATAATGAGGGGAAGGAGAATGTCCCTGACAAGGCTTTACCCTTGTAGTCTATTGTGACCTTGACTATGACCTTGGTTCAAGGTCATGAGTTACCCTTGATTGCTAAGTAACAATTCTGTGAGATGTTATTGAAATCCAAGCAGAGACGAAAATGTTATGTCCTGGACAAGGTTTTACCCATATAGTCTATTATTGCCTTGACCTTTGACCTATGACTTTGGTTCAAGGTCACGACACACCCTTTTGTCCTAAGTAACAATTCTTTGATATACATTGTATTATTGAAATACATACAGAGGTGAAAATGATATTTTCTGGACAAGGTTTTATGTTATATATAATCTTTTGTGACCTTGACCTTTGACATATGTCGTTGGTTTAATGTCATGATACACCCTTGGGTCCTATTTAAAGTATGAATTCTGTGAAATGTTTGAAATCCATGAAGAGGGGAAGAAGTTATGCTCCGGACAAGGTTTAACCTACTAGTATAAAGTCTATTGTGACCTTGACATTTGACCAACTGTATTACTATGGTTTAAGATTATGACACATCCTTGGGTCCTAGGTAATATTTCTGCAAAATATTATTGAAATCCATGCAGAGGGGAAGAGGTTATGCCCAGGACAATTTTATTAAGTGATTGTTAGGCCTTGATCTTTAACCTATGACCTCGGTTAAGGTCATAGCACACCCTTAGGTCTTAAGTAATATTTCTTTGAAATATATCCATGCAGAGGGGAAGGAGTAATGCCCGTACAAGATTTTAGCTACTGTGACCTTGATCTTTGACCTATGACATCAGTTCAAGGTCATGACACACCCTTGGGTATTTGAAAGTAATATTTCTGTGAAATATTATTGAAAATTGAAATCCATGCAGATTGGAAGGAGTAATGGCCCAGACAAGGTTTTAACCTTATGGTTTAATTATTGTGACCTTGACCTATGACGTTGGTTCAAGGTCATGCCACATCCTTGGGTAACATTTCTGTGAAATATTATTGAAATCCATACTGAGGGGGAGAGGTTATGCCAAGGGCAAGCTTTGATGGATCATTAGACTTGTTCCCGTTGAAATGGGGACTACACTTAGTCTCACTTCAAAAACATTCATGTACACTACAATATGGAGATTACCGTGCCGTGATCTAATAAACTAAGATCAGACAAAATATTAATTAGAATTTCTGGAAAACGTGCATCATCCTAATTAAGAACAGAAGCCTCTTCATGAAATATTATATGAGAGTTATCCTTCTTTGTCTTCAGAGACGTTTTGTAGGGCGTAACCTAATAGCGCTGTTATATGTATATACAGCAATACAAAACAGAAGAAGATGTGTTTATAATGCAGCTCATCTCTGAGTAGCTTTGTTTTGTGATGATGTATGCACATGTACATGTTATAAGGTGATGAGTAGAATGTAGACATGGGTCATGCAGCTTCGGCTTGTCAAAAAACGTTCTCTAGAGTAGTCACTAACTGCCAAGAAAAAGTCTCCACAAAAAGGCCAAGTAAAGATGAAAAAGTCGTTAAATATGGCAAACATTCAATGGATGGCAGTGAAATAAGAAACAATGAAGTTATTGAATTTGAGGATTACATAATATGTGAAAACGCTAGACAATGTGAAGCTCTACTATCGCCTACAGAAGAACGTACTAGTATCCGCCCAGTAGATGATGGCTCTGAAATATCATTCTGTAGATCTGACACCCATTTGTCAAGAATTCTAGGGGAGATAGAGGCAGAAAGTGAAACAGGAGATGAGTCCTACTCAATTTGCCGAAAATTCTCAACCAGGAGTAAATCTGTGGCTTTTGAGAAGTATATATTGAGCAACAGGTCGGTCTCGGACCTGGAGAGCCCCACGGAGTCTGAGGACATATGTACTCTATACGACCGTTACGAGGCGGCCAGTAGGAAGGAGGAGGACAGACTGGCTACTTGCTGTATAGAACTTGTTGACGATTTTAATACTGATGTGATAAACGGTAGTAGTAAAGACGTGGAAGTAAAGGTAAAGTGGAGGGGGAAGGGGGGGGGGTTAGAGTTTTGAAATTCGCTTACCAAGTTTTAGCATTGAAAAATATAACCTTTCTTGTGTTTCACTGCCATTCCGCTTCTCTAAATAATGAAAGGATGAATATAAGTTCTTTATGAATAATTGTCTATATCAGATGATTTTCTGAATCTATAAGGAGCCCCACTGCGCCCTCCCCCAGTCGATCGATTAACTATGACCACTGCAAGATGAACTTATCGAAGTGGTGATGAATAGAAATTGGGATTCAATGGTTTGTTGGTAATTAATAGAAGTGAACGTGTTCTAAAGTATTTACTAGTCATACAATAAATGAAAAATACGAGTTCAAACTTCATTTCCTTGAGGTAAGTGTATACAGAACCCTCCAACTTATCCCAACCAAATTGAAATTTTCGAAATATGAAATGGATACTGACAAGAAAGGCTAGGCCGTTTGAATTTGGGGTCATTAGGTTAAAGGTCAAGGTTACTGATGCGAAACTATTGTATTGGCGGCCATCACATCCCGACCCAATCAAATATTGAACACGTATGAGAGAGTGCAGTACGTATTGATTTGGGTTCAACACGTCATAAGTCAAGGTCATGGACGCAAAAAAAAAAAAAGAAAAAAAGAAAGAGTATTAATTTAAAAAAAGTGATGATAACGCTTCATACTATTGAGACTTAATTTGGCAAAGCGGAGGTGAAAACACATATTAGTTGTAGGGTCAGTATGTCATAGGTCAAGGTTACTTTAAATATTGGTTTCCAGATTACTTCTTTTAAAAGAAACAATTAACCCATGGAAACCAAATTAAGACATATCTATACTGATCGAAAGGAGGCAAAAGGTATCGCTAATGAGTTACAACCAAGTTTACCGGACATCCAGGTCGGGCTTTTGCCCTTCCAGTTTGAATTGCTATATCTAGACAAATTTGGTTATCTTGTACTGTTTTCTTGCATACAAAATGCCAGTGACATCGTAAATACACGTGTAAAGCAGAGGAGCTACTTAACAATTCATTTAATTGTGATCAACCGGAAATATTTTAAAATATTTGCCCGCAAAACAAGATCCACTTCCCTCAAGTGCAACTATTCTGTACATCTTAAAAAAATATTTTAATAACGGGATGAGATACACAATTTGAATTAAGTACGGTCTAATTCACTAGCATTTGAATACCAAGGAAACTTTCCGATGTGGGTTGGGGTTGCAGCACATGATTACGAAAATACGAATACGACATTCTCTGATGAATAATCAATAATAAGAAATTCCAAAAAAGAAAAAATGAGAGAAAAAAAAGGGGGGGGGGGGGTCCTATCATCGTGTTCACTCCATCCACCCTCTTAGGCTCTAGACCCACGCCTGTCTTGCATTCTATTTATGTACACGCTATTCTTATATAAGCAACATTAAGTCACAAAGAAGAGTTGAACAAACGAGATGGGAATTTGAGATAAGAGAGGAGAAATAAGTTATTCATTACTGCGTATTAAAATGATACGTTTTTAATACTCAGAACCCGAGAGAGTTGGGTATTGATTTGTAAATCACGTCACTATACAAAACATGCAGTGTGAAAACAGTCTCTTTTATTACTTTACGATGTAAATAATATGTTTTCCAAATAAAAATAATTATCCCAAGATGAAAACAAACTATCTGTTTGATGATTGAGAAATCGAATCATCTCCAAATTAACTCTTAGACTTACTTTTTACTGTTTTTCGTTTATTTACGTCGTTTCTTGGTGTATGCACCTATTACTAAGAATTTGATTTTTTTTCTGAATTGAGAAACTGCTATATGGTTCGTTCGAGTCAACAATTATTTGGTTTAGTTAGTTCATTCATTTTAGTCTTGACTTCCTTGATGAAAAAAATAATTGCAATTGCAACTTTCGAATATACCGGTAACACCCTGCTATGTTAGGGTTGTTTTACACCAACAAAACAATTTTCGAAGTACATTCGATGATGAAAAATCAAAATATATTTCAATATTCTTGGGTTTTAAAGACAAAGGTATTAACACAAGAACAGCAAATTTGTGAAATATCTAAATATTTTCGTCTCTCAAATCTATGATTTACTATATGATAAAAAGGTGGCTGTAAACAAGTTCTGGGGCTAATGATTTGAGAAGTTGAATGGTTTGAACTATGTTTTGATGATGGGATTGCATCTGCTGTGAAATAGTAGATGTTTAATCATTAATTCTTTCGTTTTCAGAATGATGACCCGGTGGTAGCATTAGAGAGAAAACAAGAAAACATTTTTGCCCGGTTAGAGAAACTCAAAGCAACGGTTGCTCAGTTACAGAAAAGATACGGCCACGATGGAACATCGTCCTCATCAACAAGGGGATCACAATCACACTCTGTCAACGCTGCTTCAACAGGATCAACAGATTTCGTAAGTATTGAAGATATATTCGGGAAAGCTGATGCCTGCAACAGTAAGGCGACATAAAGGGATAAATTTATCCGGCGTCCGTCCTTTGTCTGATACATGTATGTCTTGATATACATTGCACTGCCATCAAACTTGCAGAGATGATTAAGTATGATGAGACTTTACATCCATTGAGAGTCAAGGTCACATTCAAGGTCAAGGTAAATATTTAGGGTCAAACATGCCGTTATTTCTTCAGGTCCATTCATGAAAAAAAGGATAATTCTTTATACATGTACGAACCTCCACCAAGAGTGTAACAGTGTCTTGAATGTGTACGTATCCCTGATACTGGATGTCATTTAAGCTAATGTTAACATTATGTAGGGCTATTTGGTAACATGATCTTTTTGCAGTGAGTGTAATATGATAACTGACACGTGTAAAGAGGTCTGCACGTGTGTATATTCAAGGTAAATTCAAATCAAAGGTCAGATATGCAACTAACAAGGAGAAATGCACTTAGGTGCAACTTTATTTAAAAAATCGTTCATTCTCATCAGTTCGTGTTGACAAAGGACATATCAAGACATTTTGTGTCACTGACTGTAGAGGTAACTCTGTCCGGTATCTATCTATTCAGGCATCTGAATGCCACTCTCTCCATTAATGGTTATGACTTTCTTATTATATAATATCACCAGTGCATCAAGAATGCAGGATAGATGATAAAGATAAAGAGAACGTCCATTGAATACACAAGTCCTATTCAGATTCTATAACCTACCTCAGACAAATTACATGCTCATTGGCATTCTAACGCTCTGATTGCTTTTATTATGGAGTACAACCTGTAAAATGAGTGTGGAATTTCATTCATTATGATCTCAATTATATAAACCTAAGATAGTCTAAGCCAGTGGTACTAGCATGTTTGGTATATTGATTTTACCTAAGATAGTCTAAGCCAGTGGTACTAGCATCTTTGGTATATTGATTTTACCTAAGATAGTCTAAGCCAGTGGTACTAGCATCTTTGGTATATTGATTTTACCTAAGATAGTCTAAGCCAGTGGTACTAGCATCTTTGGTATATTGATTTAACCTAAGATAGTCTAAGCCAGTGGTACTAGCATCTTTGGTATATTGATTTTACCTAAGATAGTCTAAGCCAGTGGTACTAGCATCTTTGGTATATTGATTTTACCTAAGATAGTCTAAGCCAGTGGTACCAGCATCTTTGGTATATTGATTTTACCTATAAATGGAAAAAATGACTTCTTTTACATTATACATAAGACATGAATATGAGTATTCTTTGATCATCCTGGAGCATACACACTGAATTCTAATGTCAGACTGTGTTGTGGTATCATATGCATCTTATGGTGTTTTTAGGTTTATGATGCTTGCCTCCTGGTATATCGGGTTAATGCTTCCTATCTTACTCAAATGATCACATTTCATCCCGTACATTTTATTGAGCAATTATGTAAAAATCTTGTCTCCATCTATTTAGCATAATGTATGAAGACACCTTGAGTTTCATATTTATTGCTTATATAGAATAAATAGAGTGATGCTGTCCTGCTCTTCTTTTCATAAAGATTTATATAGACATACATTGATATTTTTGTCTGTAAAAAGTATTAGAGCAGTGAAATGTTAAGAGCAGGATTTAAAAAACTGTGTCGTATTTCTCTCTGTAAAAATGCTAAAAATTAGAACATTTAAGGTCGCCAGAACATGATTTTTTGAAGAAGAATAAAACATTCATAGATTATTATCTCCACAAACAACTTTTTTGTCGAGGGATAAGACAACCCGGCTATGTGTGTGTTTGGTGTTTGTAATTGTGTATGTATTCTAGATGTTCATGAAAACATTGCATGTGACTGTGAGAGGATGCTAGGTCACAACTGGAAGTCCGAAGTCGATGTCCTCAAATATATTGTGGGTACGCCCATGCTGACAATGATAGAAAAACGTAGTTGAAACTGTAGATCAAATTTTACATGTGTGCTGAACATGTTGAAATGACAGCATCTTATGATTTTGAAGATCAGAGGTCAAAGGTCATGATCAAATTGGAGAAAGGGCACATGTTTCAAGGTCAGAGATCTAAGTTAAGTACAATTATTGAATTAAGGTGATTGAATAAAAGTATTTTTTCATATCCATGCAAATAACATTGTTTTAATTTTGTCAATTCAGTCTTGTCTGGGCAGTAAGTTTCTTACTCTTGCAAGGATTTGAAAATGTCAAAGACATGTTACTGTAGGACCTAAGGCTATGTCATGACTTTGAATTTAGGTCAGTATGTAAGGTCAAGGTCACAGGTAAAATGATAGTAAAATCTTGTCTGGGATTAAACTTTTCAACCTCCTCATTGAATTAAATGATTCTACACTGAATTGTTGGCAAAGATCCAGGTGCAATATGAAAGTTTTTATTTTGCATTCTTACCTTTTATTTCCAAGATTTTATTTGAATAATTTCAAAATAAGGTTAAGAAGCTCATTATTGCTTAATTTTAATGAATAATCCTTTATTTACAGGGTGACATAGTTCATGACGTAGTAATAAATGCAGATCCTGAAAAAGTTCCGTTATCCCTGTTTGTCCTCAGTGATCTTCTACAGGAGAAGTATAAATTCAAAGGAACTACGCACATTCATTCTAGTGTTTCCTCGGTCCCTGACAAGCTGAAGTCACCATTCATCAAAAATGGAAACAAATCCAGAGAGGATAGGAGTCTCAACCAGATAATAGTAACGCTTATTTGGAAAAAAGGTAGGAATTGTTGTTGTTGTTACTAACCTCTAACCTAATAAAATTGCATGCATTTCATAGTATCATAGTTATACTTAGGATCTTTTCATTGCATTAGTATGTTTTCTTTCTTTCTCTCTTATAATTCTGACCATACCTGTTTGTTAACAGTCTTGTTGGATTAAAAATAACTTCACATTTTCTACCTTTTATTTTTTTTTACAAAGTTGATATTCTTATTTTTAAAAGTTGCATTACGAATCTGGAGTTCAAAAGAAGTTGGAATAGAAGTTAAAAATTTTATTTCAGTGAGTCAAAGCCCAGAAATGATGGTTAGTGCACACAACCAAACCCCGATACAAGGAGAAGGAAATATTGCTAGGTACTTAGCTCGGCTTCTAGATCCACAGTACGAGAATGACGCGTGTAGGGCGACACAGATGGACGAGTGGATAGACATGGCCATGGTACAGATCCTGAATGGAAATAATAAAGAAAAGGCAGGAAGTCTAAGATCCCTCAACTCAAGGCTGGGATGTAATGATTGGTTGGTTGGATCTTCAATTTCATTGGCTGACATTGTTGTGTGGTCATCACTGCATCAGACCAATCAGACGAGTGAGGTACCAGCAAATATTAAAAAGTGGTTGACTGCATGTAACCAGAGCAATGTGTTTGCTCGTGTGAAGTCTTTCAGTTGTTGACTTTCAGACACATGGTGATTGACTGTGTTTGAAATTGTGTGCTTTGCCATGATATTGTATTGTGATATATGTTATAAAACTTTAAAAAACATTATTTGCAAGTTATTTGCTTAACAAATTGAGCAAAAGCAGAATTATGAAGTTTCATAATGAATTTGATAATGGCAGACTTTATCAATATGCTTCATATTCACAATAAATGTTCTTCAAAAGAGCTTCTGATCTTGTCTCTGGAAGCAGAGGAAGCAGTGATAAAGGAGTATATATGGTTTATATAGCAAAGAGGCCCCCTTCAGGGCAAAATCTTAAATTTTCATCAAGTGATGAATTTGTACTAATATTTGTTCTTCAGTGTATGCTACTTATGAAATGAAACATAATTTAAAAATTTCCTTTCTCCATTTCTTAGAATTTTGGCTAAAAAGAATTGTATATTTTGCCAGATTTCTGGAAAAATGTCATTTTAGGGCTAATTTTTGACAAAATTCCTATTAGTTGGTATCGAGCGGGCTTGTGAACAACTTTTATATTTTGATATATGTTACCTTTGCATGCTTATATGTCATGCAAAAGGAAAAAAGTTGTTTACGATCCCACTTGATGTTATCTCAATGAAATTAATCAAGAATTATGCTATTTTTTTGTGAAAAATCGGCAAATTTACCAGTTTTCATGATATTTATGCAAATTTTACGCCTTAGAAAGCAAGGAGTAGTTTTTAGATATACATTTCTCAAAATATAGATATTGAATTCTCTAAAAATGACAACAAAATTTGATTTTGGAGAAGTCGATTTTAGGGGGGCACTTCACTATATAAACCATATATACTCCTTTGACTGGATATTTTACAATACATGTATAACATGTCAAGGTTTCTTCCATGGTAGTCTAAGAAAGCAAGTCCTTATTATTTTTACGATGATCTCCAAGCTCAAGACAAGTTAAATTAGAAAAACTTCATACACCCATCAAACTTACAGGATGGTCAAACATATTGTGACTCAAAACTCAATAAAGGTCAAGGTCACTTAAGGTAAAGGTCACATATTTAGGGTAAACCACACCACATGCCAGACACTTCTTCATGAACTGTCCCTATAAATATATGGGTAATTCATTGTAGCCTCGTCTAGTAATAATTCTTTCTAACAGATACAATGAAAGACAATTGATTTAACTTTGTCTTTTGTCTTATCTGAAGAAAAATCATAACTTTTCTTTTGATCTGTCAATGTATCTTTTTATCTTCCTATCTTTTCTCAACATCGAAAGGAAATACAATACTTCAATTTTAATAATTGCATCCAAAGTTACAAATGGTTACAGAAGAATCTTCCTGTCAAAGGATATGGAAAATAAATTCAGCAAGATTTCCCTGCACTGAACATAGTGGAACTTCAAACATGCAACAGGGGACAACGAGATGTGCAATAACACCTACACCACATAGACCAATATACAACAGGGGACAACAAGATGTGCAACAACACCTACACCACATAGACCAACCAACAACAGGGGACAACAAGATGTGCAACTACACCAACACCACATAGACCAACCAACAACATGGGACAACGAGATGTCCAACAACACCTACACCACATAGACTTACCAACAACAGGGGATGAGATGTGCAACTACACCTACACCACATAGACCAACCAACAACAGGGGACAGTGAGATGTGAACAACACTTACACCACATAGACCAACCAACAACAGGGGACAACGAGATGTGCAATAACACTTACACCACATAGACCAACCAACAACAGGGGATGAGATGTGCAACTACACCTACACCACATAGACCAACCAACAACAGGGGACAGTGAGATGTGCAATAACACCTACACCACATAGACCAATTAACAACAGGGGACAACGAGATGTGCAATAACACCTACACCACATAGACCAACCAACAACAGGGGATGAGATGTGCAACTACACCTACACCACATAGACCAACCAACAACAGGGGATGAGATGTGCAACTACACCTACACCACATAGACCAACCAACAACAGGGGACAACGAGATGTGCAATAACACTTACACCACATAGACCAACAAACAACAGGGGACAACGAGATGTGCATCTACACCTACACCACATAGACCAACCAACAACAGGGGATGAGATGTGCAACTACACCTACACCACATAGACCAACCAACAACAGGGGACAACGAGATGTGCAATAACACCTACACCACATAGACCAACAAACAACAGGGGACAACGAGATGTGCAATAACACCTACACCACATAGACCAATAAACAACAGGGGACAACAAGATGTGCAATAACACCTACACCACATAGACCAACCAACAACAGGGGACAACAAGATGTATAACAACACCTACACCACATAGACCAACCAACAACAGGGGACAACGAGATGTATAACAACACCTACACCACATAGACCAACCAACAACAGGGGACAACGAGATGTATAACAACACCTACACCACATAGACCAACCAACAACAGGGGACAACGAGATGTATAACAACACCTACACCACATAGACCAACCAACAACAGGGGACAACGAGATGTGCAACAACACCTACACCACATAGACTAACCAACAACAGGGGACAATGAGATGTGCACTACACCTACACCACATAGACCAACAAACAACAGGGGACAACGAGATGTGCAATAACACCTACACCACATAGACCAATAAACAACAGGGGACAACAAGATGTGCAATAACACCTACACCACATAGACCAACCAACAACAGGGGACAACAAGATGTATAACAACACCTACACCACATAGACCAACCAACAACAGGGGACAACGAGATGTATAACAACACCTACACCACATAGACCAACCAACAACAGGGGACAACGAGATGTGCAACAACACCTACACCACATAGACCAACCAACAACAGGGGACAATGAGATGTGCAACAACACCTACACCACATAGACCAATAAACAACAGGGGACAACGAGATGTATAACAACACCTACACCACATAGACCAACCAACAACAGGGGACAACGAGATGTGCAACAACACCTACACCACATAGACCAACCAATAATAAGGGACAACAAGATGTGCAACAACACCTACACCACATCAACCCACAAACAACAGGGAACAACGAAATGTGCAACAACACTTACACATAACGGATCAACCAACAATCAAAGCAAACTCACAAAAACATGAACCATGAATGATGACGTATAACCTGAGGGAGACCAACCTGCACCAACTTCAAAATCTTACTTAAATTTGATCTTCATCGTTGAAAGACTAGAAATAAAGAGAGAACTGCATAAAGGATATCCTCGTCATTGAGTTATGGCAATATTCCTTGTAAAATGGGCACACAATATAATAGTTTTATCCTTATTAGATCGAATGTATTAAACATGTTGTTAAAGTGATAAATACATCTTCTTGCTCTATCTATATAGGCTAGCCATGTTTTGTATTTTGACCCACTTGTTGGGTGTACGATTTGTTAAAAAGGTGTAGGTTTTCTGTATGCATGTAGTAATTTCATCCGCACACAAAATTTATGTTAAGATTTTCTATCCTTTTATGAATTTTGATAAATTTTTTCTCCTTTTATTGAAAGAACTTAAAAAAAAATTATACTGGCAGTATAATTAAAAAAAATTCACTACTAAGATTTTAAATATTGCAATTTCAACCAACAGCCGAGTCATCTTTGTTTCATAATTACATTGTTGACCCATTTTACTGATATATGAAAACTGAAGTTCCTCTCCATTATTTACACAAAATAGTGTACATGCATACATTATGCTTATTATTATTCCAGAAGTGTTCTACGTGTATAAAAAGTTTCCAAAACAACCATTTTGGAGACTATCTATGCATGCAACATACCGGTACTAGTATTTAGTCGTTGAATCGCAGTGCTTGAAACTATCGTCAGATAAATTTTTTTAATCAGAGATCAATACCCACGATATTTTTTGGTAACATCCGTATGTTTGTTATACAAACGGACGTCCAGTAGAAAAAAAAACCGTATCCGCATTGTCATCGATATTCCAATTTTGACCATAACATACTAGTTTAAGCTGTATTTATTTCAATTTCACATATATATTATGATAATGGTAATTGTATAAATTGCAAGGATAGGGAAACAAGAATAAAGTCTTATATTAATCCCCTTCCTATAATTCAATATTAACTAAATTCAGAATTTTATATGCGTGAAATGCATGGTGAAATACAAACTTCATTCAATTTATACTTAGATAAAATAAGGAGAGAGAGAGAGTACATAGGTGTATAAATATCGAACAGTAAGTAGTGAACTAAACAAAATTAATCAAAGGAATTAAACAATAAAAAGTAAACGAAAATGAACGAAGCCAAAAAAAAAAAAAAAAAAAAAAAAAAACAATCGAAAATGTACAAAATGGCTACCATAGTAAACAAATTGTTGTATGCCGAATGAGGGATGAATGAAAAAAAATAAAACCAAAACATGCTCAATTTTCGTAAAACTTTGTAGGGACACTCATCTTGATTCTAGAAATGTTATTTTTGGCCGGATTGCAAAGCAATTCCGGTCTATAGATTGACGATGTCCGTCCGTCCGTCTGTCCGTCCGTCCGTCCGCCGTCAACATTTTGGTTAAGGTTTCTGGTTGAGGCAAAATCTAAGGAACTATATGCAGTAGAAACTTTATATTATACATGAAGCATGCCCATGACAAGACCTTTCAATTTATGCCATAACATTTGACCTAGTGACCTTGACCTTGGACTTTGACCTAGTTGAACATTTTGGTTAAAGTTTCTGGTTGAGGCAAAATCTAAGTAACTATATGCAGTAGAAACTTTATATTATACATGAAGCTTGCCCATGACAAGACCTTTCAATTTATGCCGTAACATTTGACCTAGTGACCTTGACCTTGGACTTTGACCTAGTTAAAGATTTTGGTTAAAGTTTCTGGTTGAGGCAAAATCTAAGTAACTATATGCAGTGGAAACTTTATATTATACATGAAGCTTGCCCATGACAAGACCTTTCAATTTATGCCGTAACATTTGACCTAGTGACCTTGACCTTGGACTTTGACCTAGTTAAAGATTTTGGTTAAAGTTTCTGGTTGAGGCAAAATCCAAGTAACTATATGCAGTCGAAACTTTATATTATACATGAAGCTTGCCCATGACAAGACCTTTCAATTTATGCCGTAACATTTGACCTAGTGACCTTGACCTTCGACTTTGACCTACTCAAAGATTTTGATTAAAGTTCCTGGTTTAAGCAAAATCTATGGTACTGTATGCAGAAGAAACTTTATATTATCAATGAAGCTCGCCCATGACAAGACCTTTCAATTTATGCCGTAACATTTGACCTAGTGACCTTGACCTTGGACTTTGACCTAGTTAAGGATTTTGGTTAAAGTTCCTGGTTTAAGCAAAATCTATGGAACTGTATGCAGTAGAAACTTTATTTTATACATGTAGGTTGCCTCTGACAAAACCTTTCAATTTATGCTGTATTATTTGACCTATTGACCTTGACCCAGTTGATGACAAAAACTTACTTTGCAATCCGGCCATACCGTCTTTAGCGGTGTTTTATTACCATATAAGGTCAAAAGCCATGATGGCTAATTGGCTATTAGAAAGATACTGCATACCCATTTGATTTTTTTCACGGAAAGTGAATCATTTTTTTTATTATGTTTCCGGTTTTCATAGAATAAAAGGTGTCATTTGTGACACACACCAGTTCCTGAATGCCTTTTACCGCGTGTCATATCTTCCAAGGAAACTATAATACGCATACCTGACTTTGAATATAAGCCATATCTATTCTACTTTTGATTTGTCGAGAAAATTACATGGTAACCGATTTTTTTGCACTGTGAAAGGTTCGCCATGACTGAATTGTTACGTATACAATTTCTGTTCATTTATAAATCACATCATGAAATCTTTTATCCGCATACATTGTACCCTTCAAGATGAAAAGGTATTTTAATTTAAAAAAAAAAACTTGCATTATAAAGTACCTGCAGCAAGTTTTGTTCTGCTTTGTGGGTATGTGATGACATCTATGCTTTTTCCACCTTTATATCATTTAAATTATACGTGCAACACGGATATAAGTGACCTAAACTAAGAATGTCTGGAGGGATGGTCCGCGGCTTGTGGTGTTTATATATTTATTTTGTATTAGTTCCTTCTTGGTAAAAATTAAATCAAGCTCTAGATTTGTTAAATCGTAATTAAAGTTCGAATTCAAGAAAGCGGAACGTATACAAACAATTGCTCATCAACGTAGATTGAAAGACCAACGAGCCATTTAATGAAAAGTTCTCAACAAATTATCTGTAGAAATTGATTTAAGATCCATCACCTGGACCGTCCTATATAGACTGGAGTTACTACAAATAACAGGTAAGAATTTACAGTTTTCTTCTCATTTTGGTGAAATTAATTTAAGACAATATTCATGATGAAATTTACTAACTTTTTATACGGTACTAATCTTGTTATGTTTTACGTTTCTTATGCCGACGTTTAAACTGAAAAGTGATTTTTCTACTCTGGAAGGCGATACATTTATATAGGTTTAGACATTCATTGTATGTGCCCATTTGATGTTTGATACCGTGTCATTGTGTGACTGATACCTTAGATTTAAAAAAAAGTGACAACGAGTCAAATTACTCTCCCGGGCGTTAAGTAACGGGTAAAGAACGACACAGGGAATTTGCGTGTCTGATATATTTTCCAATCTTGATTTTTAAAAAGATATCTCTATGAAAGCTTTAGAGCAAGTATTTTGGTAATTAAGCATTCAAAATCCACTACATGCATAACTAGTTCAAAAGTAAGCCGAGTGAACTCAAATTTAAACTAGCTTCAATATTTCGCCATTCCCATTTAGCGTAGCCTTAACTTTGCGCAGTATTACTCTGCGAAAATACGAATCCCACTAAAATAAGTACATAAACAGTATTAGGTTTCATCTGTGATGAAGGAAACGGTTTGACAGATGAAGTAACATCAAAGATGATTGACCTTGCATCAACATTTTTTTTTATAAATCGTTGCGCGGAAATTCACCAAACTTTACAGAGCACAAGTATATAAGGACTAAGTTTGTGTAATTTGGACTCCATTCATCAACAAATATGACAACAAATTAAGGCCATGTTGGGGCTATCTTGATCAAAAATAATGAACCAAGAAACTTGTTTTGATCTACAGTAATTCGTTTCCATTTTTCGCGTTCTTTATGTATATGAACTCGAGAAACATCTCTGTCGATTTAACTTAGTAGTTGGGCGTGGTGGTCATCTCTATCTTTGAAGGAAATTGAACTCAGTGGTCAGCGGTCAGATAAGTACATGTACGAATTTGACCGAACGCCAGTTTAAGCAGTAACTTTAAAATGTACATTACTCGCCCCGTCTGTACTCCGGGCTATCGGTACAAGGGTATCTCATAATAGATTTTATGTATCTTGCTGAAAACATCAATCATATTTGAAAATCTTTTCACTGGAAATTCCGTATGCGACATTAAGATCTTTAAACACGCAGACTATTGTACCTTTCATTAAAGTCACTATATAAAAATGAAATTCATAAATCAAAGATGCAAATACATTTGTGTTAAAATATTTAAGGATAGAGAGAAACGGAATGAATAGTCAAGGTAAGGAAAGACAATACTTGCCACATTTCGTGCACAAACTTTAAAGAATTTTTTTAACTTCTTGGAATTTTACTTCAACCCGTCAGAGTCAGTGCGAAATTCACATGTTCCTAATCATTGTTTATGCAACCCTAGTATCCGGGTTTTGCTTTACCTTGAGGTTTGTCGACTCGTGAACGAAAACAACCTATCCGGCGTCCGTCTGTTTATCTGTCAAATTGCCCAATTTTAGGCTTTGACTCAGTAGAGTCAGTACATTTTAAGATAAATCAGTTTGATCAAATTTGATCTAGTTTCAAACCATATTCGAGTCAACTCCAAGAGTATGTCAAGGTCAGCTTTAGGTCAAAGATGCCCGAGTCTCACCAACACATAAGTATCCCCATGAATTGTGTAATTGCGGAGATATATACTAGTATATTGTAATGAGGATGTGGATGTGTGACCAGACTCTTATGGACTCTTTAGAAATCAGAAATGGCTTTTGATCATGCTAAAATATGATGAGTCATAGATGCCAGTTGAAAGTGAAAGAAGGAGTTTGATTTTCACGATAAGCGAAGGTCAAGGTCATCGCGGAAAGTGAAAGCCATATAAACGCTCGAGAAGTCTCTTACATTGAATAGTCGATTCTATGGTGTCAAAGTTCAAGGTCTCAGAAGGCTGACAGGCCCGTAGCCAGCTGTACACAAGTACGCAGGTGCTTCCACATCGTTTGGAAAAAATACGATGGAGACAAAAAAAAAATGTGAACAAAGGGTTATAATGTGTAAAATTCATTAGATTCCCGGGACTTTGCCCCCCCCCCCCCCTGGACCCTACCCCCTTCTCAAGACAGTCCTTAACCCAACCCTGCATGAAAGTGCTCCCATGAAAAAAGTACTTTGGCTACGCACCTGGCTATCTTAGAAAACACCTTTGTTACAAGCTGAGAGGATGATAGAAAAACCAATGATTTTTTTGGTATTTAGGGTTTTTTCATCCGCCTATTTGTATGTCTTCGGTAAAAAATATAACCGGGCAAAACTTTCAAACGGTCTATGTAAGGCTTTCATATTTCTCTAATATTTCTATATGTATATTCCTTCCTACTTGGTTTTCATCTTGGAAGAGTGTAGCCTTTACCTTGGTGGTTAACAAACTTTGAACAACTTTAGTCTTCATATTTCACATGCGTACTTTTTGATTAATAGCCTTATATTGGCATTAATATTCTGACTTCTGGACTTGCAGCGATATGAAAATAAATTTGTTCCTCCTTTAACCCGTCTAGACATCAGTGTTTCACAATCGTATCTTGTTTTTCGTAAGTTTCCTGCGAGGGGATTCTTCGCGTTGTTTTGTCTTGTTTGAAAGCTTTGCACCCAGCTCCCCTGTATCTTGTTTTATATCTATAGAATAGTATATACTTTATAATCATTTATGTAGAAAAGTATATACTTTATAATAATTATTGCACATGCTTATTTCAGAATGCTATACAGACTTACCCATCCGCTTACATCACTGGGTCTTGCTTGAAGAGGAAAGATGACATCACTGTGGCTGGTACTTATACACTGCGTGACTATCCTAGTCCAGTGTGCTGTCCAGGGACCACCCACTACAACTCTGGAACAGCCATCCTCTCATACTACATCTCCGACAGATACTTCACCTTATTCCTCTGTAGACTTGATAGAATCTTCTGTGTCAGGGAACTTATCGATGTCTGATGTGCAATCCATACAGTATAGTACAACAATACAACATCAAGGCACCTCTACCTTCCAACAGTCATCTCAAGCCACAAACTTTCCACTACAATCTATAGGGCACTCGTCCTCTCAAACTACATCTCATGTATCTGTAGACTCGTTATACTCTTCTATACCAGCAAACGTCTCCGTGTCTGATGTACAGCTCATACTGTCTAGCACTACACAACCTCTCAGCACCTCTACCTCTCAACAGGCGTCTCAGGAAACAGTTCAATCTACAGAGAACTGGTTCTCTCCAACATCTCCGACAGTTACATCGCCGTATGGTTCTGTAGACTCCATAGATTCTTCTACGCCAGCGAATCTCTCAGAGACTGATGTACAATCCATTCAGTACAGTACCGCACAGCCCTACAGCACCTCTACATCTCAGACAGTTACACCACCGTATGTTTCTGTGGACACCATAGACTCTATTACTGTTCCAGTCAACCTGTCGATGTCTTCTCCGACATCCCCAAGAGTTACACTACCATATGTTCCTGTTGATTCTATGGATTCTACTGTACCAGTGAACCTGTCTGTGCCTCACACAACACCTTTGACAGTCACACCACCGTATGTTTCTGTGGATACTATGGACTCTACTGTGCCTCACACAACACCTGTGACAGCCTTACCACCATATGTTTCTGTGGATACTATGGACTCTACGATGCCAGTATCGCAGACAACACCCATCACAGTGACATCACCATATGTTTCTGTGGACGCTATAGACTCCACTGTCCCAGTGAACCTCTCAATGACTGAGGTACAATCTAGTACCACACGACCTCATAGTACCTCATCAGATTACTTTACAACTCCTCCACCATTTTCTCCTTGTGAATTATGTAATTATAACGGAGATTGTATAGCAAACCAAACTGGAGGAATGAACTGTTCTTGCTACTTTGGATTCATGGGTACGTACAATATTATGATATGTCGTTACTTTGTAAAACACTTTAAACTTTAAATTACGCACACGTATATCAAGATATCTTAAAAAGTTTACTTTTACCGACTTTTACAGGAGACTATTGTAACCACACTGATGTTTGTGCCACTGATTTTCCGTGCCCACCGTGGTACCAATGTGACCCATTACCAGATTCAAGATACAGGTGTATAAACAGTAAGTTATGTGGTTCTCAGGTCGTAAAGAGAAATATAAGGGGCAGAGCTATTTTCAATATAAATTACATCTCTTTTGAATTTGGGTCAGATTTTATCATTATACATGTATTTGTCAGAATTATTTGAATTGAAATGAATGGAAGAATTTTGTGATCCAGAAGATACTCAGATTGGCAATGCTGACTTGGGTACAAAAAGAAGGTCAAGGTTATCTTTTGGGTCAAGGTCATATATTTACTGACAAATGCCACTGTTAGAGTTGTTTGTATTAAGCCAAACATTTTTGAGAGTGATCACTCAAGAGAAGGTCAAGGTCACCTTCAAGTTCATGATGGTTGCACATTTTTAGCTCTCCTCGACGAAGTTGAGTGAGCTTATGCTATAACCCCACGCGTCCGCGTCCGCGTCCGTGTCCGCGTCCGCGTCCGGTTAAGAAGTTTGGGGTAGCTCAGTATCTGACAAAGTACTAATGCTACAGTAACCAAACTGGCACAAGTGATTCATCTTTGGATGCTGAGGTGAACCCATGCATCGTATGCAGCATCTGACCTACATTTTCCGCTTGAGTGACTTGGTTAAGAAGTTTGGGGTAGCTCAGTATCTGACAAAGTACTGATGCTACAATAACCAAACTTGCACAAGTGATTCATCTTTGGATGCTGAGGTGAACCCATGCATTGGATGCAGCATCTGACCTACATTTTCCGCTTGAGTGACTTGGTTAAGAAGTTTGGGGTAGCTCAGTATCTGACAAAGTACTGATGCTACAGTAACCAAACTTGCACAAGTGATTCATCTTTGGATGCTGAGGTGAACCCATGCATCGAATGCAGCATCTGACCTACTTTTTCCACTTGAAGGATTTTGCTTTTAAAAGCCAATATTGAGCAAAGTATAAGTGCTACATGTACCAAACTTGCATATTGGATGTATCTTTGATCAAACTTTCATAAAATGACCTTGACCTACTTTTTCCGCTTGAGTGATTTTGCCTTTAAAAGCCAATATTGAGCAAAGTATAAGTGCTAGATGTACCAAACTTGCATATTGGATGTATCTTTGATCAAACTTTCATAAAATGACCTTGACCTACTTTTTCTGCTTGAGTGGTTTTGCCTTTAAAAGGCAATATACATGTACTAAGAAATATGTTTGAATTGAATTTTGCTGTCACGAGGTGAGCTTCGTAAACTGTGATTACCTATGTTTGTACTTGAACTGATGCGAATCTCTTTCTTTGCAGATACCCATGTTATAGAGCCAGGCTGTGATTTTTGTAATAATGCTGGTAACTGTACAAGCAGTGTTGTAACTACAGACAACATCACTTGTAGCTGCTTTGAAGGGCTGTCAGGTTAGATTTAATTATATATAAACTAAAATTGTAGATACAAGGAGTAGCTGATAGTAATGAACAATATATCAATAAAGGTAGGAATGTTTGTTGGTCAATAGGATCCCTAAAAGATGAAAACCATATTGATTATATATACCTACATGATACATAGCATATTGATTATATTATACCTACATGATACATAACATATTGATTATATATACCTACATGATACATAACATATTGATTATATATACCTACTTGATACATAACATATTGATTATTTACACCTACATGATACATATCATATTGATTATATATACCTACATGATACATAACATATTGATTATATCATACCTACATGATACATAACATATTGATTATATTATACCTACATGATACATAACATATTGATATTATACCTACATGATTCATAACATATTGATTATATTATACCTACATGATACATAACATATTGATTATATCATACCTACATGATACATAACATATTGATTATATTATACCTACATGATACATAACATATGGATTATATTATACCTACATGATACATAACATATTGATTATATTATACCTACATGATACATAGCATATAGATTATATTATACCTACATGATACATAACATATTGATTATATTATACCTACATGATACATAACATATTGATTATATGTACCTACATGATACATAACATATTGATTATATATACCTACATGATACATAACATTATTAGTTATACAGTGTTTTACAGGGGGGGATACAGAAATATATTGGGTCGATGAAAAAAGTTGTATTGGGCTCGGCTTCGCCTCGCCCAATACAACTTTTTTTATCGACCCAATATATTTTCGTATCCCCCCTGTAAAACACTGTATAACAAATTTATCCCACAGATGGCTTTTGGTTTGTGTATGTAATACGTCAACATATTTTAAAGCATCTCGGTGACATCAAAAGCGTAAAGCGTCTTTGTAGAAGCAGGATATTAAAATAATATCCTGTCAGTAACATAATACAACATAATATTCGGTTCTTCTCGACCAATCAGAAAAGGACAATAGTTATTATCTTTCTGAGCCACCACATCATATATATACAGAGAGATTTTTGATATGTATAGGTGAGCAGTGTGCGGACATTACCAACTACTGCCAACTGAGAGCTGGGGTGTGTGAGAATAACGATAGGTGTATCTCCCTACCTGATCCCAGTAAGGGGTATGAATGTATAAATACAACAGGTATAAACCAAAAATATCTGACAAAAATACAAATATTGTCAAGTACTTTTAACTGAAATGAAATACAGTGCTCATGAGTCTTAGACCTTGAGGCAGAGATTAAGTCATTCAAGACACCATACCGACAAATTATGGGAAAAAAATGAAATGGCTTTTAAGATCAAAATAATTTTTAAAAAGTTTAATCATAAAGCTCTCATTGAATTTTAAAATTTTCATTTGTTTCAAAATATTTGATTATGATAAGCTCTTCCTCTAATTTTAAAATAAAGAGAAAATGAAATGTTGAAGTATATAAAATGCTGGTGATTTTGTTTACAAAATGGATTTTGATTTACTTCAAGTTTCTCGATTTGTGATTTATTTCAGCTGTAACATTTCGCTTTGAGAGATATTGTGACTTTTGTTCAAATGCAGGAGATTGTTTAACAAGAGATGGTAAAACACTATGTGATTGTAACTTCACTTACATTGGTAAGTAGGATATTTCACAGTATATCTTTAGACTTTACATTATCTCAATACTTGATACATGCCATGACAAGTTCTTTTTTCGGTATACATTTTGTGATTCTAAGTTTCATTGAAAGTTACAAAAATCAAAATAGCAATAATTTCAATGAAAATAAGCTGATCTGAAAACCATCATTAAATAAGGCAACTAATAGAAATGTGTAACGTAACTTTTAGGAAACAAACTAAAATTGGTAAATTTGATTTAATTTACTTTGATCGTTCAGAAATTGTTGACCCTTTTATTCATCTTCCAGGTGATAACTGTGAGTTTGTAGATGCGTGTGCGAGCAATCCCTGTCGACTGAATCAAGATTGTCAAACAATCAACTTCGATGGTTACAGATGCTACTATGGTAACTTGCACTCATTATGGTATGATTCTGTGTACTTGAATTTGGTTAATGGAAAATCATTTTGTAAGATGGAAGGTCAGTCACTTTTAGCGTGGACAATGAGAAAATCTTGTCGATGTCAGATATAATAGCATAGAATGTGGAGAGAATGATCGCTGTCTGTTATATTAAGGTTTTACTGTCCTGTTCACTAATTCCAGAGCACCCTGTTTTCCCAGTTTTCTCTAAAATATGATAATGTCATCTTCCAAAAAGGTATCAATTTTATAGTACTCCTTTAGTCGTAACAGAAAATACCATTGTTTTGTCTGTGCGTCAGCTAAGTTAGAAATAGGACGGAAAATAAAAAGTCTACGGGGATTTTCTATAGAAAAATCGCTGAAAATGTGTGACGTCGGAGGCTTTGACGTCACTGTTTACTATTGTTGACACGGAGAACAAAATGGCGGCGGCTTGAAATTAACATGGGATTTTCCCGTAGACATTTTACTTTTTCATATTGCGGTTTGAAGGCAGCTAATGGGGTAAGTTGAAGTAAATTTCCAGTTACGACTAAAGGGGGTCAATTCTCGGAAACAATAATTTATAGCAAAATTCTTCAGACGACAGTATAAATCGCCCAAACAGGGTGCTCTGGATTTAGTGAACAGGACAGTAGGTCAAGGTCACAGTAGACAACTGTCCGTTATATTAAGGTTTTAGGTCAAGGTCACAGTAGACAGCACATGAACTTTTTTGTCAGAAATGTTTCACATTTTGTTTTCTCCTCAGGAATGGCTGTACAGATTTTCATCAATTTAAATAAGAAAATAGTATTTTTCAGTCTGTTCCATCAAGCAGGATGGTGTCTGCTGGATCTGATTGGCTTTACTTCTCTTTCACAACAGTTTCACATCGCTAGAATTTTGTCAAGTCACTGGAAGCACTTAACTCAAGGACCTCTTCCTGCATAGTTTTGTCCCCCCTTTTAAATTAGCTATGGGATGGATTTGATTAGTTGATATATAGCCAAAAGCTCCAAAGAATTTAAGATCTTGTTTTATCTTTACCTTTTCAGGCAACAAAAGAGTAGTTATATGTGAGAATGATTCTGATTCGATATCATGTCCTGCTGGTACATCAATAGAAATCATATCAGCTAACTATGGTCGAACGGCTTCATCAAGCCCAGGAAATTGTCCTACAACTTTAGACTTTGACACTGACTGTAGAGCTCCATCAAGTTTAGGTATCGTCCAGTCACTCTGCGATGGGAACAGTTCCTGTATTCTCACAGCAAGCAATGCAGTGTTTGGAGACCCATGTGCAAGAACTAACAAATACCTGGAAGTTATTTACAAGTGCTCCCCACCAGGTAGGTATTGTAGGTTTGGTTATTAAATGTTTCTGTATGGAATATTACTTGGAAGCCAACTAAGGAATATTTAGTAGCGTTTGTTCTATTTGCTAGCATCTTTTCAAGTGTGAACTCAGAACTATGACAAAGGAATATATTTCCATTGCAGAGGAATCCCCATGTTAAGCGCCCTTTAGGCAAACAGATTTATAAACTATAATTCTGGTTGCCTTCTATGACGTCACGCTTTTTATAGCTTTGAAAGTGCGGAGAATTTACCAATGTTCAGATACTTTTGACGTTATACATAAAATAGGCTCATTATTAATGCTGAACAGGGTGTCCGATATTTAGTACAAATGGAAATATAAGTAATGACTGTCTTACTTTGGGTGTTCATGGTAGTATAATTCTGGTTGGACACGTGCAAATTTGCACAGTCTAGAGTATTCATTGTACAAGTTCTGAATACTCTGAACAAACTGTGAAGACAAGACTCCATGAAAGGCCCTGTTTAAATCTTATCTACGTAACCAGATCCTTTCTGAAAGTTGGTTGACTCTTCTGTTGACTGAAGTTTTGTGGAGTTTTTAACACAAATTTATGGAAAATGTTAGAAAAGAAATATTGAGGAAATTTTGCAGATAAATTAGTATAAGATTTATTATTCCAGTGTTATATTCTTGTAATATATCAATCTTATTATTTCCACAGATCCCTCTGAGTATTGGACAACTTGTAGCTACTGTAACTTCAGAGGAAGCTGTACTGTACAGAACAACATTACCACCTGTAACTGTACTGAAGCAGGGGAAGGTATGTTTATATTCACAATATCAAACAACTTAATATATACAAAAACGAATTCTTGTACTGAGGCATTGCATAATTGCTCAGAATTAAACTGATTATGTATGATGAATTACAAATGTACCATAATGGTGCCATGGTCAAGTGACTATGGTATCGGGTCAGTGACCTTAATATTCCTGATTAGAACCTCGCTAGTATTGCTGTTCTGCCGACATTTATACACTTACCATGTGTTCTATAAAAAAGTGTCCTATCTCCAATTTGTTTACTTAAGAAATGAATGTCTTACTTTGGGTGTTCATGGTAGTATAATGCAAATCTGTGAATCGCAAAGTGATTCTCGGAAAATTTGGGCATGTTCAACCAGAATTATACTACCATGAACACCCAAAGTAGGACAGTCATTACTTACTTTTCCATTTGTACTAAATATCAGACACCCTGTTTAGTATTAATGATGAGCATTTTGAATGTTATAACATCAAAAGTATTTGAACATTGGTAAATTCTTCCTACTTTCAAAACTAAATTGTGACAACATAGAAGACAACCAGAATTATAGTGTTTATAAACCCCTTTGCCTAATGGGCACTTAACATGGAAATTCTTCTGCAATGGAAATATATGTTTATGGTGTTAAAGACATAACCATTTTGATTGTTATTATTAATTACTGTGATTGTAGGTAGTAGGTGTGAAGTATGGACGCCATGTGAGGACACAGTAAATCCAGTGTGTGAGGACTTTCCTAACACCCAGTGTTATTTATATGATTGTTGTTTACTGTGATTGTAGGTAGTAGGTGTGAAGTATGGAGGCCATGTGAGGACACAGTAAATCCAGTATGTTAGGACTTTCCTAACACCCAGTGTTATTTATATGATTGTTGTTTACTGTGATTGTAGGTAGTAGGTGTGAAGTATGGACACCATGTGAGGACACAGTAAATCCAGTGTGTTAGGACTTTCCTAACACCCAGTGTTATTTATATGATTGTTGTATACTGTGATTGTAGGAAGTAGGTGTGAAGTATGGACACCATGTGAGGACACAGTAAATCCAGTGTGTGAGGACTTTCCTAACACCCAGTGTTATTTATATGATTGTTGTTTACTGTGATTGTAGGTAGTAGGTGTGAAGTATGGAGGCCATGTGAGGACACAGTAAATCCAGTGTGTTAGGACTTTCCTAACACCCAGTGTTATTTATATGATTGTTGTTTACTGTGATTGTAGGTAGTAGGTGTGAAGTATGGACGCCATGTGAGGACACAGTAAATCCAGTGTGTGAGGACTTTCCTAACACCCAGTGTTTTTTATACGATTCAAGACGAGGATACTACTGCAATGGTGAGAATTAAGTTTTAGTGCAAAATCTAGTTATAATTCTCTTTATGAAAGTCTTAAGCTAGATTATAATGAATTCAGTAACTCCCTGGATTTGGTCTTTGTGTAAGATTTGTGGACATATGTGTGGGTCTAGTACTTATACAAAAGGACATAAGATAGAGTTATTATCATAAACACATCCAACCTTCCACAATTAAACAAATCCTATAGGGATAAGATGAGCCCTATTTAATATCAAGTTCGAAAGGTCAAAATATCAAGGTCATAACCCATAGCACTAGTAAAACTTTGTTTGTGAGCCTTTCTATATTCAAGGATAAAGGTCAAAGGTCAAGGTCACAACCTTGTCAGAAAGATAATAATGGAACATTTAGTCTTAGGATATTCAAACTTACTATAGGAGCTAAACGAGGAACACTCCTACTTATATTCAATGGTAGAGGTCAAAGGTCAAGGTCACATTCTTTGGGAGCCAGATAAAGACTTAACCTTTAGTCATAGAATATTCAAACTACTATTTAACACAAAAAAATCACAATGACACAAGGATGAAATCTTTTGAGTTATTTCTTAAAAATCAGATTTGAATATTGAATTTGAACATGTTAAGAAGCCTTTAACAAGCATTACATTGTTTATATTGACATATCTTCTTTTCTTTTCTAAAGGTTTTTTTGGTAGTCTAAAGGAAGAATTTCCGTACTGTAATTTTTGTAATCGGAGAGGATCATGTATGTACTATGAGAATGACCCAGTGGAATGTGAATGCTATTATCCATATAGAGGTTAGTAAACTTCATGCAGGAGAAGTAATTGATCGTGTATAAAAACATATGTGGATTAATAGATAAATACACCATGTTTTTGTCACAAGGGACAAAGAAATCTCAATTTTAGTTTTCATGCATTTATAACCATGAAGTATCATGGATACCAATGGATATGGACATACACATTGAGATTTCTATGTCCATCTCAAAACATGGTGATCGATAAATGCTATTCTAAATTTTCAGGTGTATGAATTTTGCTAGAAATTAATGAAGGACAACATTTCATTTTTCGAAAAGATAATTTACATTGAGAAAATAAAGGAAAACTATTTCTATTTTTCCTTTGACTTTATGTTCTTTTAGGAGAAAAGTGTTTGACATACTCTGGTTGTCCCAGGTCCTGTACACATCCTAAAGTTTGTGTGCAGATCAATTATCATGGACAGATGTGTGCTCAAGATGGCCAAAGTAAGTTTATTGCTTTACATATTTATTTAGATGATCAACTCAGGTAAAATTCTTCAGTTTCTGTAATTTTAGATTAATTTTATTGGGTATAACTTAATTGTAACAAGGAGATGACAATGACGATTTCATATTCCTTTAGTTACAATAGAGCTACAATTTTGTTTTCATTTCCCATTTCTTTTACTCATTTCATCAGGTTGCTCGTACCTCTGGTCGTTCCCTATGATCACTTCTTTGGAATTTTCGTGCTTATCATCTTTGAACCTTGTATAAAACCTTTTCAAATTGACCCTAGATTGTAGGGATATCTTTATCGTCTATAAATTTGAATGATCCCAACTTTAACATTATGCCTATGGAAAAATCCAAAAATTCACATTTTTCACATTGTAGAAACATTTTTTAACCAAAGATCTGTTTGAAACCCATATTAGCTTTATCCAATGTGCATTGATATGAAAAGAAAATATGGGGTATCCATGCATAATTTTCCCCAATTTTGGACCAGTGGTACAATCTACCTTAATCATGTATGCAGAGTGTAGCAGTCAGTTGGTTGGGCAACATTTGCTTTCCTACCACAATTCAAACACTTTTAGAATTTCAAATACTTGCTCCCATCCATAAGCTATGTTAAACTTTGTAAATTTTCTTGATCAAACAAATACATATCTCTCTTTTTTAGTTTTTGATGACTGTCCTTGGTCGTTGTGTACATCATCCTGCCTGTTTAACCAAACCCAAATGAACTTTACCTGTATAGATTGTCCTCCAGGATACCTTAACACTGGTGGAGATTGTGTAGACGAGGATGAGTGTGATTCACAACCATGTTCACAAGAATGTCACAATACCAATGGATCCTATTTCTGTAAATGTTTCCCAGGATACCAGCTTGATATAGATAATATCACATGCTTGGACGTGAATGAATGTAACATATCAAGTAATTGTTCACAAGAATGTCACAATACTAATGGTTCCTATTTCTGTGAATGTTTCCCAGGATTTCAGCTTGATATAGATAATATCACATGCTTGGACGTGAATGAATGTATCGTATCAAATCCTTGTTCACAAGAATGTTTCAACACAGAGGGATCTTATATTTGTGACTGTTTCCCAGGATTTCAGCTTGATATAGATAATATCACATGCTTGGACGTGAATGAATGTATCGTATCAAATCCTTGTTCACAAGAATGTTTCAACACAGAGGGATCTTATATTTGTGACTGTTTCCAAGGATTTCAGCTTGATATAGATAATATCACATGCTTGGACGTGAATGAATGTATCGTATCAAATCCTTGTTCACAAGAATGTTTCAACACAGAGGGAGTGTATATTTGTGACTGTTTCCCAGGATTTCAGCTTGATGTAGATAATATCACATGCTTGGACGTGAATGAATGTAACATATCAAATCGTTGTTCACAAGAATGTTTCAACACAGAGGGATCTTATATTTGTGACTGTTTCCCAGGATTTCAGCTTGATATAGATAATATCACATGCTTGGATGTGAATGAATGTAACATATCAAATCGTTGTTCACAAGAATGTTTCAACACAGAGGGATCTTATATTTGTGACTGTTTCCCAGGATTTCAGCTTGATATAGATAATATCACATGCTTTGACGTGAATGAATGTATCGTATCAAATCCTTGTTCACAAGAATGTTTCAACACAGAGGGATCATATATTTGTGACTGTTTCCCAGGATTTCAGCTTGATAAAGATAATTTCACATGCTTGGACGTGAATGAATGTAACATATCAAATCGTTGTTCACAAGAATGTTTCAACACAGAGGGATCTTATATTTGTGACTGTTTCCCAGGATTTCAGCTTGATATAGATAATATCACATGCTTGGACGTGAATGAATGTAACATATCAAATCGTTGTTCACAAGAATGCTTCAACACAGAGGGATCTTATATTTGTGACTGTTTCCCAGGATTTCAGCTTGATATAGATAATATCACATGCTTGGACGTGAATGAATGTAACATATCAAATCGTTGTTCACAAGAATGTTTCAACACAGAGGGATCTTATATTTGTGACTGTTTCCCAGGATTTCAGCTTGATATAGATAATATCACATGCTTGGATGTGAATGAATGTAACATATCAAATCGTTGTTCACAAGAATGTTTCAACACAGAGGGATCTTATATTTGTGACTGTTTCCCAGGATTTCAGCTTGATATAGATAATATCACATGCTTGGATGTGAATGAATGTAACATATCAAATCGTTGTTCACAAGAATGTTTCAACACAGAGGGATCTTATATTTGTGACTGTTTCCCTGGATTTCAGCTTGATATAGATAATATCACATGCTTGGACGTGAATGAATGTAACATGTCAGATCCATGTTCACAAGAATGTTTCAACACAGAGGGATCTTATATTTGTGACTGTTTCCCAGGATTTCAGCTTGATATAGATAATATCACATGCTTGGACGTGAATGAATGTAACATATCAAATCGTTGTTCACAAGAATGTTTCAACACAGAGGGATCCTATATTTGTGACTGTTTCCAAGGATTTCAGCTTGATATAGATAATATCACATGCCTTGATATCAATGAATGCAGTACTTCAAATCCATGTTCACAAGAATGTCACAACACAGAGGGATCTTATATTTGTGAATGTTTCCCAGGATTTCAGCTCAGTCCTGATAATGTAACATGCTTGGACATTGATGAATGTTATGACACAGAACTGAACAATTGTTCTCAGGAATGTGTAAACACTAATGGAAGCTTCTTCTGTGAATGTAATAGAGGATATCTTCTTTTATCAGACAATATTACTTGTGAAGACTTTAATGAATGTGAGAGTTCACAACTGAATAATTGTTCACAAAAATGCCAGAACATGAATGGTAGTTATTTATGTGAATGTTTCTCTGGATACCTGCTTGATCCAGATAATGTGACTTGTTCTGATGTGGATGAATGCAGTACAGTGAACATGAATAATTGTTCACAGATTTGTAGGAACATAGATGGGAGCCATTACTGTGAATGTCTTACGGGATATACTTTGTCTGGTGACAATGTCACTTGTGTAGATATCAACGAGTGCATGGATCCTTCGCTGCAAAACTGTTCACAACAATGCAATAACTTAGAAGGATCTTTTGAATGTGAATGTAGCAGCGGATATTACCTGTCACAAGATGGATTCACATGTCTGGATGTGAATGAATGTAGATCTACAAACTTACAGAACTGTTCACAGCTTTGTATGAACACCAATGGAAGTTATTTCTGTGAATGTTACCAAGGTTTTCAACTCTTACCAGACAGTATCTCATGTGAAGATTTCAATGAATGCAGCAACAGTTCACTCCATAACTGCTCACAACTTTGCTATAATATAAATGGAACATTCCAGTGTGGATGCTTTAATGGATATGAACTTCTTGATGACAACATTACATGTGAGGACATCAATGAATGTAACGACACCTCACTGAACATTTGTTCACAAGAATGTGTGAACATAGATGGTGATTTCCTGTGTGAATGTTCATCAGGTTACATCCTATCACCTGATGGTGCTACCTGTGCTGATATTGATGAATGTTTGGATTTAAATTTGAACAATTGTTCACAGAATTGTTTAAACATTGAAGGTTCATTCCAGTGTACATGTAACCCAGGATATGTTCTGAATGCTGATGGAATCACGTGTGAAGATGTAGATGAATGCCAAAATACAACTATGAATAATTGTTCACACAAGTGTGTGAATACAGATGGAAACTATTTCTGTGAATGTTTCCCAGGATATCAGCTTGATATAGATAATATCACATGCTTGGACGTGAATGAATGTAACATATCAAATCGTTGTTCACAAGAATGTTTCAACACAGAGGGATCTTATATTTGTGACTGTTTCCCAGGATTTCAGCTTGATATAGATAATATCACATGCTTGGACGTGAATGAATGTAACATATCAAATCCTTGTTCACAAGAATGTTTCAACACAGACGGATCCTATATTTGTGACTGTTTCCCAGGATTTCAGCTTGATATAGATAATATCACATGCTTGGATGTGAATGAATGTAACATATCAAATCGTTGTTCACAAGAATGTTTCAACACAGAGGGATCCTATATTTGTGAATGTTTCCCTGGATTTCAGCTCGATATAGATAATATCACATGCTTGGACGTGAATGAATGTAACATATCAAATCGTTGTTCACAAGAATGTTTCAACACAGAGGGATCTTATATTTGTGAATGTTTCCCAGGATTTCAGCTTGATATAGATAATATCACATGCCTTGATATCAATGAATGCAGTACTTCAAATCCATGTTCACAAGAATGTCACAACACAGAGGGATCTTATATTTGTGACTGTTTCCCAGGATTTCAGCTCAGTCCTGATAATGTAACATGCTTGGACATTGATGAATGTTATGACACAGAACTGAACAATTGTTCTCAGGAATGTGTAAACACTAATGGAAGCTTCTTCTGTGAATGTAATAGAGGATATCTTCTTTTATCAGACAATATTACTTGTGAAGACTTTAATGAATGTGAGAGTTCACAACTGAATAATTGTTCACAAAAATGCCAGAACACGAATGGTAGTTATTTATGTGAATGTTTCCCTGGATACCTGCTTGATCCAGATAATGTGACTTGTTCTGATGTGGATGAATGCAGTACAGTGAACATGAACAATTGTTCACAGATTTGTAGGAACATAAATGGGAGCCATTACTGTGAATGTCTTACAGGATATACTTTGTTTGATGACAATGTCACTTGTTTAGATATCAATGAGTGCATGGATCCTTCGCTGCAAAACTGTTCACAACAATGCAATAACTTAGAAGGATCTTTCGAATGTGAATGTAGCAGCGGATATTACCTGTCACAAGATGGATTCACATGTTTTGATGTGAATGAGTGTAGATCTACAAACTTACAGAACTGTTCACAGCTTTGTATGAACACCAATGGAAGTTATTTCTGTGAATGTTACCAAGGTTTTCAACTCTTACCAGACAATATCTCATGTGAAGATTTCAATGAATGCAGCAACAGTTCACTCCATAACTGCTCACAACTTTGCTATAATATAAATGGAACATTCCAGTGTGGATGCTTTAATGGATATGAACTTCTTGATGACAACATTACATGTGAGGACATCAATGAATGTAACGACACCTCACTGAACATTTGTTCACAAGAATGTGTGAACATAGATGGTGATTTCCTGTGTGAATGTTCATCAGGTTACATCCTATCACCTGATGGTGCTACCTGTGCTGATATTGATGAATGTTTGGATTTAAATTTGAACAATTGTTCACAGAATTGTTCTAACATTGAAGGTTCATTCCAGTGTACATGTAACCCAGGATATGTTCTGAATGCTGATGGAGTTACATGTGAAGATGTAGATGAATGCCAAAATACAACTATGAATAATTGTTCACACAAGTGTGTGAATACAGATGGAAACTTTTATTGTGAATGTCATGATGGATATGTATTGTTACAAGATGGATTTTCATGTTTAGATATTGATGAATGCCTGGATTCAACTATGAACAATTGTTCACAAGATTGCTTGAATCTTAATGGAACATACCAATGTATCTGCAGACCTGGATTTATTCTTCATCACAATGGATTCACATGTGAAGATGTGAATGAATGTCTGAATTCCACTCTGAATGAATGTTCACAGCTATGTGTGAATGAGAACGGAACTTTCTCATGTGACTGTTTCAAAGGATATAGCCTCTCTACTGATGGTAAAACTTGCGAGGATTTCAATGAATGCTTACACAAGGAGCAAAATAATTGTTCACAAGAATGTGAAAATTTGGATGGAGGCTATAGATGTACATGTGTAAATGGATTTTACCTATCACAGGACAATGTCACTTGTTATGATGTAAATGAATGCAGTTCATCTGTGTTGAATAATTGTTCACAAGAATGTGAAAATCTGGACGGAGGATTTCAATGTACCTGCCTTGATGGACTTTACCTTTCATCAGACAATATCACTTGTGTAGATGTAAATGAGTGCAGTTTACCTGAGCTGAATAATTGTTCACAAATTTGTGTGAATATAAACGGCAGTCACTACTGTGAATGTTCAGATGGATATCATCTGTCAAATGATAATATTACCTGCAATGATATTAATGAATGTTTAGAGAATGAACTTAATAACTGTTCACAATTATGTGTGAACACAGAGGGAAGCCATTTTTGCTCTTGCCTTGATGGATATACCTCGGTGAATGACAGCACAACTTGTGTAGATTTGGATGAATGTTCGGTATCAGGACTGAATAATTGTTCACAGACTTGTGTGAATATAGATGGCAGCCATTATTGTGAATGTTTAAGTGGATATGAACTTGAATCTGATAATTTTACCTGTGTTGATATTAATGAATGCTCAAGTAATGTACTGAACAATTGTTCACAAGAATGTTTGAATACTCCTGGAAGTTACAACTGTAGCTGTTTCCATGGTTACTATCTGTCTAATGATGGTTTTACATGTTTGGATATCAACGAATGTGCTGATTCACTCCTAAATAGTTGTTCACACCTTTGTGTGAACACGGATGGAAGCCACCATTGTCGTTGTCATCCAGGATATGAACTTCTTTCAGACAACACAACATGTATAGATATTAATGAATGCTCAGATAGTACACTTAACAATTGTTCACAAGTGTGTATCAATACAAACAGTAGCCATTATTGTGAATGTTTCCCAGGATTTCAGTTGACCAATGACAATATTACATGTGAGGATGTGAATGAATGCCTGAGTGATGCTCTACATAACTGTTCTCAAGAATGTATAAACTTGGAGGGATCATTTATCTGTGATTGTAAAATGGGATATTTTCTTTCACAAGATGGAGCCAGTTGTTTTGATGTGAATGAATGCAGAGTTAGTTCATTACATAATTGTTCACAGAAATGTGTGAACAATAATGGAAGTTTTTCCTGTGAATGCTATCAAGGATATCAGCTTTTACCAGATAGTATTACATGTGAGGATCTTAATGAATGTAACAGCAGTTCACTACATAACTGTTCACAGCTTTGTTTGAATGTAAATGGGACATTTGAATGTGGATGCTTCAATGGTTATGAACTGCTTAATGACAGTACCACATGTATAGACATCAATGAATGTAATGACACCTTACTGAACATTTGTTCACAGGAATGTGTGAACTTGGATGGTGATTTCAAGTGTGAATGTACCCTTGGATATACTCTTTCCTTGGATGGATTTTCATGTTCTGATATCAATGAATGCTCAGACTCTGGAATGAACAATTGTTCACAGAACTGTTCAAATACAGTTGGTTCATTTTTCTGTGAATGTTCACATGGATTTGCTTTGGAAGCCGATGGTTTTACCTGTAGTGATATAGATGAATGTGAAAGTAGTAATTCCAATAACTGTTCCCAGATTTGTTCAAATACTGTCGGAGGCTACAAGTGTGAATGCATTAAGGGGTTCATACTCTTATCAGATGGAAGAACCTGTAATGATGTCAATGAGTGTTCCACAAATGAAGAAAACAACTGTTCCCAGATATGTGTGAACACTGAAGGAAGTTTCTATTGTAAATGTTCTGATGGATATGCACTCTCAGGGGACAACAAAACTTGTGAAGATATTGATGAATGTGATAATCAGATTGTGAACAACTGTTCACAAATTTGTGTGAACATTGATGGAAGTTACAGCTGCCAGTGTAGGGGTGGATATTCACTTTCCTCTGATAATATCACTTGTACAGATGTGAATGAATGTGAAAGTAATGCACTGAACAACTGTTCACAAATTTGTATGAACATTGATGGAAGTTACAGCTGCAAGTGTATGGGTGGATATTCACTCTCCACTGATAATATCACTTGTACGGATGTGAATGAATGTGAAAGTAATGAATTGAACAATTGTTCACAACTTTGTGTGAATATTGAAGGAAGTTACAGCTGCCAATGTAGGAATGGATATTCACTTTCTTTGGATAATGTCACATGTGCAGATGTGAATGAATGTGAAAGTGTTCAACTGAACAATTGTTCTGAGTTGTGCATGAATTCTGAGGGAAGTTTTAATTGTGCATGCTCAAATGGATATACACTATCTCGGGATAATGTCACTTGTGAAGATGTGAACGAATGTGAAAATAAGTCAGCTAACAACTGTTCACATGAGTGTGTGAATTCACAGGGCAGTTTTTATTGTGAATGCTTTAGTGACTTTGAGCTGGCTGATGACAACTCTACCTGTATATGTATTGACGGATACAGTCCTGTAAATAGCACTCACTGTGAGGACATCAATGAATGCCTAATAGAGAGCACAGCTTATTGTAATGACTCCTCCAACTGTGTGAACACCAATGGTTCATTTTATTGTGTGTGTCCAAGTGAAACGAGGGAAATAATGAACTACTGCTATAGTAAGATTCTGTTCATTATTATTAATTATTTCTCAATTTAAATGACAAAAGAAGGTAGACAATGTTTGTTTTTGTACTATTTGTCAAATTGCTATTTCTCCAGTAGGAGTAAAGTAATAGATGAAATGAAAAATTAACTGGAGTATTCATTTATAGCTATTCACTGTGAACTTTGATTTCATATCAATTTGGACAATTCATGTTGCAGTTAAATTTTCTGCAAGATAATATTTATCTTTTAAGCTGTCAATTTTAACATTTAACTCCCTTTATTATACATTACAAATTAAACATTCAAACAAATCCTTCCGATAGAATTATTACCATTTTCACATCTATTGGAATTGGAAGCTGCTCATTATTTTGTTCATACCGTTCCAGGTGAACCTTGGAGCAAGTTACTGTTTTCTGCCAAGATGACATCATATACCTATGACACAGATTTACAAGATCCAACCTCAAACAGATATCAGGATCTTGAGCTGGAATTTCTCATAAATGTAGGCAAAAACCATATCAATATCTTTTTTATGCATCATTGAATTGGGCAGATAGACTGTTGTAAAGTTATCACCACTTTCTAATACCATGATTTCTTTGCTTTTGAAGTTTTTGGATAATTTTTTTCTCATACGTGTATAGAAATAAATCTGCAACAAGAGGAGCACAATTGGTACCCATAGGGATCCCTACAACTTGCTTGTAGATTATTCTCACCAAATCTTACATCAGTTTTCAAAATTGAAGTGAAGGTAGGCTAATTTATCAAAACATGTGTATGGTTTTCTAATGATGAGAGAATATGCCATCATTGATTATCAAAGTCAAGGTTCAATGTCAAGTAGAAAATTGACAGAAAAATCTTGACTTGAATCAAACTGTGCACACAAATTGCCCAAAATAAATGGATGGTCTGAACAGGGATCAAAGGTCAAGGTCAAAGCAGGGGTTGTAGAAAATCCTTTATTACAAAAAATGTATATACATTTTCATCTTGATAAGTATTTTGTGAGATGTTTTGTTTTTCTGTGTATGAATGACCTTGACCTAGCTTTAAATAAGCTGTCATGTTGATGAATAATGATAATTATGGATTTTTTTCAGGTGGATGATTCATTTAGAAATCTGCCTGGATATAGAGGAGTGGAGGTTATAGGTTTTAGGTAGGATTTATATCTTTATGCTCTAGATAATAAGATTCATAGAGCAAGTGACCATATTTTGCCGCATTTTTGGTATATTTCAAAGAAATTTTCAATACTTGTAGGCCAATTCAATAATTGGTTTTGCTAAAATTCAATTTAACTCCATTTTCGATCGAAATACCACAAGATTAATTTATTTTATTCAGTTCACTGTTTCCTTATAAAATGTCAAAATATTTCATTTCCAGGTTTTCGGGGGTGACCATATTTCGCCGTTTTTGTTGATAAGTATCCTATTTGCCCACAAAACGGAAAAAATTAGGATTTTGTTTTCAGGAAATATTTCGTCACTTCTACTTCTAATAAATGATGCGGAATAAAATGTTTCCTTTCTTTGGTAATTGAAAATTATCGGATGTTTACGTCTGAATTTTGGTGTTTTCATTAATTTTTCCTCATTTTGTGGTATATGTCGTCACAGTTGAGTGCAGGAAATGTTGCAACGTATCAAAATATTTCTGCTTCGGTCATATTTGATAGGATAAAGAAAAATAAACTTGACAAACAATTTCAATAACAAACGAGAAGCATTAAAGTATGAAACGGCAAAATAGGGTCACCGGCGAAATATGGTTCCTTGCTCTATATAAAAGAGAGCAATTATTAGACGTCAAGTAAGAAAAAAAATATAAGATTCAGTTTCAATTTCAAAGAATGTATACACATGATTTCTTGCATATTACAGGCCAGGTAGTGTGATTGTAGACTTTGCCATGTTAATAGCTGAGTCTATAGGTAACATGTCTACCATAATGGAATCTGTACAACAAACCATCAGGAGTGGTTCTATGGGATCTATTATAACTGACACAGAGTATTTTATCAGCCAGACTGGAGGTAATTACATGGGTAGAGCAGCAATGTTCTTTTAGTCCCCTTACTGCTGAAACAGGAGGGACTCTTACAGCTTCTTTGCCATTTGTCTGTCCCTCTGTCTGTTTTAATAAGCTTGTTCAGGCCACAACTTTTCACTGCCTGCGTGGATCTTAATAATATTTTGCAGGATGTGACCTTTATACAAGGTCATTGGTCAAAGGTCAAGGTCACAGTACATGCAGATTGAAAAATCTTATCTGGACCATATCTTTATACTGCCTACATGGATTTGGATATTTCACAAAATCTTGTCCCAGGGCTCTAGGATATGTCATGACCTTTATCCAAAGTTGTAGGTCAAAGTCAAGGTCACAGGAAAATTTTTTTTGTCTTGGCAATAACTTTTTGCTGCTTGGATGAATTTGAATATTTTAAAGAATCAATGGTTAAAAAGATAAAAAGTTGAAAGTATAAAAATACCAATTTATGTGGTTCTGAAAGGAAATACTAGGTATATAATACTTTTATTTCTTGTTTTTGTATTCATGTTTGTTCTTACCAGACCACTCTAGTATGTTACATGATTCATTTATATTCCAGCTGCATATATAAGTGATGTGACCATGAACCAGCCTACCACTGATTTAGTGCTAGGAGACGGTGCTATATTCACATGTACAGTGGACGCTGTCCTCTTCAACACCCCACTGACCATTGAGTGGACAGTTAATGGTAACCTTGTAGTACCGCTGTCTACATCGTCCAGACTTCAGACAGCTGAAAGCAGGAATGACGTATCTAAAACTTACACAGGGACACTGCAGTATAGAGAAGTCACCAGAAATGATAATGGAGGTTAGATTTTCATACTGCAAAAACTGTTCAGATATTGTTCATACTTTTATACTTTTAATTGACCTCGCAATTCGATATTTGTGCTATTTTTCAATAGAAAGACTCTGATTGCAATTTGACGGAGGTAATTAAGGAACAAGAAATTGCTAATTGCCTATTTTGATGAGAACAAGTTTGTGTAATTGATAGAAAAAAAGAAGAAATTATGTACTTTATATCTTGTTTTTCAGATCTGATCCAGTGTTCCTTCATTGCTGATACTGTGACAAAATCACGATCCACCAACATTGTTGTATACAATGCCGTGTTGAACTCTTCACGCACTCTGTCTCTGCAAGAGGGTAGTTCCTTTGATCTGAAGTGTCAGATTGTACCTGAAACTTTCACTGATGATTTAACCATCACATGGTGTAAAAATGGATATTCATTAATAACAGATACAGCATGTAAGTCTTATTTTAATTTTAAGCCAATCATGAGAGGGTTAATAGACCATTTTCCGATCTTGTTAGAAAGCACAAAATGTCCGAGTCAACATCTTTTGGCGTTGTTTTACATAATGACTTCACTGTTAAAATACGCAATTCCATTGCGACGTAACAATGAAAAAGTGTGCAAAAATTGCCTTCCTCGGACATTTTTCGTCATTTTGTGAGCCGTCATGAATTCCGGTAAGTGGCCTATTAACACTGATCTAGGCTTACCAATTGCTGTGTACCTTACTTACCAATTTGACGTCATTCATAGATGACATGCTGTAAATAAGCTTTGTCGCTGCTATTACAATATCCATGGTAGACCAAACAGCTAATAAGATAACTTCTACATATACAATATAAAGTGTGCTGTACCACTTTAAAGCTCTCTTAGCTTCCATTTGGATTAAGAGAATGGATATGACATTATATGACAAGCCACATATGTATATGTGTATGTATTCTATTGTTTTATGGGAAAAAAAAATACTTTCAAAAAGGATCAGTTTCTGTGATAAATGAAATCAATAACATAAAATCTTTCAGAAATCACAAACTATTAACATTTATTTATATTTATTTATGATTAACTATGATAGAAATCACAATATATTTACATGTATTTAAGATTTATAATAATTACTCAGTTTTTTCTGTCACATTTGTTTTCTTGTCAGCTGAATCAGTTCAGCATTCCACTGCATCTTCAATATTAAAAGTGACATCACAATTAGAGACCGTGACTTATGGATGTGGTGTGTCAAAACCAAATACTACCATAAGTTGTACAACATCAACCACTGTTAGTTTCTTCAGAGTGGGTATGTATGAAGAAGCAAAATTTATCATTTCTGTAGACCTTTTCACATCTGCATTATAGTTTATAAATTACATCTGAGTTTATATGAATTATCCTGTGACTTTTCAAGAAGAGGTCTTGTCTGTGTAAATTTCTCTGAAAGATTCAAATAGAATCAATTTGCAATAGCTATAGTAATCACTACTGATTTTATAAAAAAAAGTTAATTTATGGGTTTTCCTTTACTTTAAAGTAATTTCAGGACACATTTTGTCATACCGTCTCTTTTAGATATAATGTGTACATCTGATGATGCAGAAGGTTACACATGGCCGGAGATTAACGCAGGAGAAGTAAGCTACATGCCGTGTCCATCAGGGTATACTGGTATGTTGTAAATGTAGATCAAAATATGGGGAGATAGAAATTATTTAAATGTTAACAATCTTATAGCATTAAATGATAATCTTTGAAAAAATGTTCAAATTCTCATTTTTAGCTCACCTCGACGAAGTTGAGTGAGCTTATGCTATAACCCGACGCGTCCGCGTCCGCGTCCGTGTCCGCGTCCGCGTCCGGTTAAGAAGTTTGGGGTAGCTCAGTATCTGACAAAGTACTAATGCTACAGTAACCAAACTTGCACAAGTGATTCATCTTTGGATGCTGAGGTGAACCCATGCATCGGATGCAGCATCTGACCTACATTTTCCGCTTGAGTGACTTGGTTAAGAAGTTTGGGGTAGCTCAGTATCTGACAAAGTACTAATGCTACAGTAACCAAACTGGCACAAGTGATTCATCTTTGGATGCTGAGGTGAACCCATGCATCGTATGCAGCATCTGACCTACATTTTCCGCTTGAGTGACTCGGTTAAGAAGTTTGGGGTAGCTCAGTATCTGAAAAAGTACTGATGCTACAGTAACCAAACTTGCACAAGTGATTCATCTTTGGATGCTGAGGTGAACCCATGCATCGGATGCAGCATCTGACCTACATTTTCTGCTTGAGTGATTTGGATAAGAAGTTTGGGGTAGCTCAGTATCTGGCAAAGTACTAAAGCTACAGTAACCAAACTTGCACAAGTGATTCATCTTTGGATGCTGAGATGGACCCATGCATCGGATGCAGCATCTGACCTACTTTTTCCACTTGAGTGATTTCGCTTTTAAAAGCCAATATTGAGCAAAGTATAAGTGCTACATGTACCAAACTTGCATATTGGATGTATCTTTGATCAAACTTTCAAAAAATGACCTTGACCTACTTTTTCGGCTTGAGTGATTTTGCCTTTAAAAGCCAATATTGAGCAAAGTATAAGTGCTAGATGTTCCAAACTTGCATATTAGATGTATCTTTGATCAAACTTTCATAAAATGACCTCGACCTACTTTTTTCGCTTGAGTGATTTTTCCTTTAAAAGCCAATATTGAGCAAAGTATAAGTGATACATGTACCAAACTTGCATATTGGATGTATCTTTGATCAAACTTTCATAAAATGACCTCGACCTACTTTTTCCGCTTGAGTGATTTTGCCTTTAAAAGCCAATATTGAGCAAAGTATAAGTGATACATGTACCAAACTTGCATATTCGATGTATCTTTGATCAATCTTTCATAAAATGACCTTGACCTACTTTTTCCGCTTGAGTGATTTTGCTCTATAAAGCCAATATTGAGCAAAGTATAACTGCTACATGTACCAAACTTGCATATTGGATGTATCTTTGATCAAACTTTCATAAAATGACCTTGACCTACTTTTTCTGCTTGAGTGGTTTTGCCTTTAAAAGCCAATATACATGTACTAAGAAATATGTTTGAATTGAATTTTGCTGTCACGAGGTGAGCTTCGTAATCTGTGATTACCTATGTTTACACAAATACATGTACATGTATCTCAAAATTACTCAATTTATGTATTCACACTTCATGATATTTTAAGACTACTTGCACTATGCATACTTTACAAGAGTAATGTAAATTATTCGTTATAAGGTATTTCTAAAGTACAATAATTTGTTGGTACTTTGCTGGTACTTTCATAATTTAATTTTTTGTAGGAAATATGTCGCGTGAGTGTAGTTCACAAGGTTTATATAAGGATCCTGTGTTAACAAGCTGTGTGAAGGAAGTGTTACTGAGTATCTCCATGCAGGTAAATAATACAAAGGGAACATTCTTTAAAATGCATGAAAATCAAAGATTTTGTGCATTGCAGAAAAAATCAGCTGAAATTTGATTCATTCTCATCTGAGACATCAATTTAAATACTTAGCTTTATAATAAATTTAATCAATTTAGCTTTATAATGAATTTGATGAATTACTCATGTTCTTAGTAAAAGCACATGAAATGGAAAGTGGAAAAGTTAAAATCACGACAACTAGATGACCTGAGTGTTTTACTATAAATTCTATGCATGGTTTCTCAGGTGGACAGGATTGTAGTTGATGGAGTACAAGAGAAGAATCTTTCGGTAGTGTTGGAGGAATTCTCGGAGAATACACGGATAAACAGTACTGCCGTGGCTGAATCCTTCTCTACAGGAGATCTGAAAACCAGCATCGACATCCTGGAGAAGGTCAAGGATATCATAACTGTAGTTGATGTACAGGTGAGAAGATTGATATACATGTATATGTGATTTGATAAGTATAAACTTGTCAGTTAAGCGGCGGTCACAACCTGCCCTACATGCAAGTATGTGCTGTCTACATTCAAAAACGTGGGCAAACTTTGGGGACCCGCACAGTGTATATACGGTGCCTAATCAGTATATGGTCCGTATGGCCTCTGTACGGATTTGGGAACACACAGACAGGACGTAGCAGTTTTAGTGCATGCAGAACTATGCTGCGTCCTGTATACGTTTGGTCTACGGATTCATCGAGAAGTACTACACACATGTTAGTACGTTGTAAGTACGTGCAACGCACTTGTCAGGTAAGGAAGTGAGAAACCCGTGCATAAGCAGTATGTATAAGTACAACACCCATACGATAATGCGGCAGATAATACATTGTAAGCAAGTCTGCACATATGATGTACTTGCCATGTGCGCAGCATACGATGCATGTAATAACTCCATATAACTGTACGTGCATTGACGCACTCCTTTCGTACTCTTGCCACTTCCTTCGTTGCATCTTCAGAAAAACATCGCCTCTCCAAACATGCAGGTCCAAAAATAAATAATTCCAAAAAAAAAAAACAATCGCACGGCGGGTTATGACCAGGGTTTTATCTATTGTACAATGTTTAATGTCTTCAAATTCATTAAATCTTTTGCCCTCTTCAAATATTTAAGGTGGTAGTCTCACCATAACCCCTACATTCAATTTTCTTCATAATTGCAATATTGATTAACTATGATGTCATGCATCTTTTGCTAAAGTTTGAAAGAAATCGAACCAATCGTTTTGCGTGGGTCGCAATTCAAAATCTCCAAATTTTGTCCCCCTTTCAATGCAGAAAATGGCGGCTTTGTCACGGAATTTGTTCTCAGATATTCAACGAGCCTGCAAATTTATTAAGTATCAGCTTTCCATTTCAAAGATAATACATACAACTTTCTTTTTTAGTAAAATTTTGATGTTTTAATATCACCATACTTATTTCAGAAGCGATTTTAATAGAAAATAAGGATAAGCATGTACCTTTCTGAAGTTCCGAAAATTGTCACATTTACATAGCCCATGAAAAAATGTATCATTTAATTTTAATAAAAAACTAATGGCAAAGAGATTAGTTATCTATATTAAATCTGTGCAAATTTCAGGGAAATCGAACCTATTTTTACCGAGTTAGCGCCATTTGGGTTACCCCTACCCCCATTTTTTTACGTCGCGATACGTTACGTCGAGGTTAAGCATAACGTTGTATGTCTTGTTGGCAAATTTATAATCAACATGCTTATGCGAAATTGTAAAATTAATTTGAATAAATAACAGTTATCATTATTTCAGAATTTTGACATAATTCGTGCATTTGACTCAGTTGATATTGCGATTAAACACGGGAAGAAACCAAACAAAAAGTAAAATAAAAAAGAAATGAGAAGGAAAATTAAAAAAAAAAAAAAAAAAAAAAAAAAAGAATAGGAGAAATTGGATGGACTGTCCAATGCGCGGTTATAGATGGAATCGAGTTGTTTAGTACCGAAACCATTCCCCCCCTGCCCCATACTGGACCTCTCCCTTCGAAATTCAAACAAAATTTCCATTTTCCCGATCTTTTTTTAGTAAAAACAAATCGACCCAGATTGCCGAGCCGGATTTCTTTCCCCCTTTCTACGATACATTTTTTTTTCTAGATGATCTTCTTATCAAACGAAGGTATCCTATAAAGGTAAATGTACTCTATTTACACTAATCACGCTCAAATTAAATCGAAGTATCATGGTCATAATTATCAGATGTCATCAGATTTCTTTCGACATTTAAGTTACATGTAGGTCAAAGGGTTAGTTTAGATACTGAAAATATCAAAAGAATAAAGAAACGTATAAATCTCGGAAACATATTCAATCTATAAGTAATGCTTAATTTCAGGAAATAAAACCGATTGCAACGTTACGTCAGACAACAAACGTTCGTGAGATCCATTTTGAGTTACGTCCCTTACCCTGAGACTACCATCTTAACAGTTCAGAATTTTGAAATTGATCATCAACAAGTTTTAATCTTTGGAAATGTACATTTGAATATTTGTTTTTTTATAAATATTATTAAGAAAAGATTTTGCATACTATTGTAAGGTCAAGAAATTTAAGAGTGACATAGGAGATGTTTGTGGTTGATTTTAGTGGAAATATTATACTTAAATATATAATATGTTGTTCTCCAGAATTGAAATTTTTCTTGGTTTTTTCTTATTCAAGCTATTGAAAATAAGAATAAAAAACCTCATTACAACATAGTTATATAAACCCAGTTAGTCCAAATAGATACAGTGCATGATATGATTCTTTTCAGTCGGTTGTTGAGACAGTTGACAATATTCTTACTCCACAAATTAACAATTCATGGAAGCAATTAAACAGCCAGGTAAGATTATCTACTATTAACTTCATGATATTTTAATTATACCCCCTGCAAACAAAGCTTAGGGGAGTATATTGGAATCACCCTGTCTGTCTGGTAGGCCTTTCATATTTCATGCACACATTCGCCATTGAGAGTACTACATTTTAGTACCATGAATTTTGCCCCTGTGGCCTTGTGACCTTGACCTTCACCCTATACAACATTTTATGTTAAGATGTTTTGAAAGCAGATTTCTTTTATACTATTAATGGTAGGCCTTTCATATTTCATACACACATTCACCATCAAGAGTACTACATTTAAATACCATGCCTTTTGACCCTGTGACCTTGTGACCTTGACCTTCACCTTGTACAACATTTTATGTTAAGATGTTTTGAAAGCAGGTTTCTGTTATACTATTAATGGTAGGCCTTTCATATTTCTTACACACATTCACCATAGAGAGTATTACATTTTGGTACCATGACTTTTGACCCTGTGACCTTGACTTCACCCTGTACAGCATTTTATGTTAAGATGTTTTGAAAGCAGATTTCTTTTATACTGTAAATGGTAGGCCTTTCATATTTCATACACACATTCACCGCAAAGAGTACTACAGTTTGGTATCATGACTTTTGACCTTGGCCTTTGACCTTGACTTTGGGCTTATGTTAAAATTAGGACATGTTTAGAAATTTTGAAAGCAGATTTCTTTCATACTACGAATGGTAGGTCTTTCATATTTCATACAAACATTCACCACAAAGAGTACTACAGTTTGGTATCATGACTTTTGACCTTGTTACCTTGACCTTGACTTTTGACTTATGTTGTAGTTTAAGTTAAGAAGATTTGAAAGCAGATTTGTTGCATACTATAAATGGTAGGCTTTTCACGTTGCATAGTAATTGTCCCATTTATAAAAAATGTCCCATGGGGGTATAATTCGTCCACTTTAGGGCAGTTCTAGTTACTAGTAGGTTTCACATGTTGAACACCCATTAGGGAACTAGAATTATATTCCAATAAATCTGGTTGCCTATTGTGACGTAACGTCCAAGATTTGAACGTAGGGAGAATTTACCAAAGTTCAAATACTTTTGATGCTGTAAGTTGTTGGATATAGGGTGTTTTTGCAAAATAAAGTGTCAAATATATAACAAAAATATAAATATAAGAACTACTGTCTTACTTTCGATGTTCATGGGTGTATTATTCTTCGTGATTCAAGGAATTTGCACATGACCAACCAGAATTATACACCCATGAACACCAAAATTAAGACAGTCATTTCTTACTAGGGCGGATTGATATGTTTTGAGCCTCGTATTGATGGATTTGAATTTTATCAGACATTTTGCATTATTTTTCTACATAATCCACTTCAGTATCTATACACTTTTGCCACTGGTGTTTAAGAGCTTCAATACCACTCCTTATCTTGACTGGTCAGAAAGCCATTCACTGCAAGTATGATGTCATCATCGGATTGAAATTAAGTGCCAGAAATAGCTGCTTTCAGTTTTGGGAATAGATGAAAGTCTGATGGAGCAAGATCAGTTGAATTAGGCGGATGCATAAGAACTCAATCAAATTAATGCCACAATCATGAATGGCAGCTGTGGCGAGAACAGGAGCATTGTTCTGATGGTACAACAACACCTTTGACTAGTGAGCTTTCTGTGGCACTTCAGTTTAATATTTTCCCGTTACTGTGTCAGAAGTGAAGCATGGTGTGTTTCATAGATTGTTTGTCCTTTTGGAGATATTCTATCAGCAGAATACCTTATACATCCAAGAAAACCGAGGTTGACAACTTATCAATCAGCCCTCTTAAATATTTTACCGTATGTAATTATCATTATTTGTTGCCACAAAATCTTGGCATATTTCTTGTGTGATTTATCATGAATTTGTCAGTCCATGGAATTATTTGCCTCATTAATGATATCGTTATGGCTAAACTATGTACTTAAAGTTATAATCTGTTCTTTGATATTTGACCTTGAAAACATTCTTTTAAACTTGTAACGATCTAATCATCTTTTCTTGCACAGTTTGTCTTCTCATCACTGATTCTGAATTCATCCTTATAGGAGTTCACTGGTATTCAAAATTGTCAATAACGTTATTGACAAGTTTGAATACCAGTGAAGATGAGAAGACAAACTGTGCAAGAAAAGATGATAACATTCTTTTAGTTATTCTAAATTAAATTATACATATATGAGTAATTGCACATTGTTTAAAAATGGATAGATAGGATAGAGAAGATTTCTATTTAACCATAACTGCATTAATGTTGATTATGTAATTAAATTGTCTGAAAGTTTCATACATTTATTACTGAATACCTATACTCCATAAATTTTGGAAGTTCCGTCTTTTGCAGTTTTTAGTTTTCATTTTCTTGTAACAGTGCAACAACAATAAAAAGATTCAAACAAGGAAGAGTGACAGGCTGAAGGCCATATGTGCGTGTTGTAAGCTGTAGTTGATTGCTTATTACTAAGCAGGTCAATTATACTCCATACAAAATCTGATTTACACTTTGTGACATTGTTATATAATTTACTCTTTTATTCATTTAGACAGAAAAGAATAATGCAGCAGATGTTATGAAAATTGTTGAAGATTTGTCAAAGTCAGTCACAGCATCTCTGAAGCCTGGAGAAGCTAAGGTTATAAAGAAAAATAATGTTGGTAAGGAATAGATTATATTAATTTTACTTGATACTATACTACTAAAAATTTCTAACTTACCATTTATTCAGTTGCTTTAAAATTATGATTGATAGGAATCAATTATTTAATATCTACATTTGTAGAAACAACAAAAGTTTTTCAAGTGTAAATAAAAATTGATCATCCTGTGATGTGTATCTATAAATCCCACAGCATTTTCGCAAAGAATTATCTGCTTTCGGTTTGTAAGAAAACTTTTTCTTTCGACTGAAAAAGGCTATGATAGAAAAGTATTCTGGTCCATGCTGAAATTTTATTTGTTCTTAAATGAATCATTGCTATTGAATTAGAAGACGTCTAACATAGAAAAGTTCCTATGGTATCGTGAGTTTTTTGTTTTTGAATTTTGAAATATCGGTGGTTGATAATGTTGTTTTGTCGTCATACGCTTACAAATTTTCTGATTCATTACGAGTTGATAACACTTCGGTATCATTTATGTACCGGGTAAGGATTTTTGTGTTGAAACATTTCCTGAGAATGCATTATACAAATTTTCTAGCACTTTGCCACTATTCATGAAAAGTACGCCTTAAAAACTCACAAGAGTTATGCGTAAGCAGCCATTTCATGGCACATTCGTTTAGTTTTATTTGCTTAGTATCGCTTTTGTAACAAATACATTCCATTTAATTATGTTTTTCTGATCGAAACATGTTACGAACAATTCTTTAAGTGGTGTTTGATTGAAATTTACTGATGAAATACGCTAAAATCATAAAAAGTGTTCAAAATTCAAATTTGGGTACAGTCTATTTCCGTTGATACAAATTTAGTTTTTCTCGATTATAAAGTAAAGAGTGAAATGTGGTATCTCAAATCCAATTATTATCAAAATGATTTAAATTCCACAATGACGAAAATCCATACCCGTAAAATGGTTAAGTTAGAAAGTTTGACAAGTATATGACTAGAAAGAAATGTGATAGATTTTTAGCTCACCTGAATGTGTTGCCCAATTTCCATTGTTTTCTTGATTCTAAAACTCAAAATATTGCTTTGATTGATTTTGTACATTTTTCAATATGTTTGATATGAACAATACTCCCATTGTGTATGATTGTTTTATAGTGATGGAGTTTAAGAAAACCAACGTCATCACGTCGGATGTAGAGTTTCCACAGACTGAGGACAGTGGTATCAGTTATAATGGGAAAGTCTTACTCCCTGTACAGACCATTCAGAATATAATAGGTGGTGAGTAATACTCCGTTTTATCTTCTCCATCTGAATATAATAGGTGGTGAGTAATGTTCTGTTTTATCTACTCTGCCTGAATATAATAGGTGGTGAGTAATGTTCTGTTTTATCTACTCTGCCTGAATATAATAGGTGGTGAGTAATGTTCTGTTTTATCTACTCTGCCTGAATATAATAGGTGGTGAGTAATGTTCTGTTTTATCTACTCTGCCTGAATATAATAGGTGGTGAGTAATGTTCTGTTTTATCTACTCCACCTGAATAGGTGGTGATTAATGTTCTATTTACTCTGCCTGACTATAATAGGTGGTGAGTAATGTTCTATTTACTCCGCCTGACTATAATAGGTGGTGAGTAATGTTCTATTTACTCTGCCTGACTATAATAGGTGGTGAGTAATGTTCTATTTACTCTGCCTGACTATAATAGGTGGTGAGTAATGTTCTATTTACTCTGCCTGACTATAATAGGTGGTGAGTAATGTTCTATTTACTCTGCCTGACTATAATAGGTGGTGAGTAATGTTCTATTTACTCTGCCTGACTATAATAGGTGGTGAGTAATGTTCTATTTACTCTGCCTGACTATAATAAGTGGTGAGTAATGTTCTGTTTTATCTTCTCCATCTGAATATAATAGGTGGTGAGTAATGTTCTGTTTTATCTACTCCACCTGAATAGGTGGTGATTAATGTTCTATTTACTCTGCCTGACTATAATAGGTGGTGAGTAATGTTCTATTTACTCCGCCTGACTATAATAGGTGGTGAGTAATGTTCTGTTTTATCTACTCCACCTGAATAGGTGGTGAGTAATGTTCTATTTACTCTGCCTGACTATAATAAGTGGTGAGTAATGTTCTATTTACTCTGCCTGACTATAATAGGTGGTGAGTAATGTTCTATTTACTCCGCCTGACTATAATAGGTGGTGAGTAATGTTCTATTTACTCTGCCTGACTATAATAGGTGGTGAGTAATGTTCTATTTACTCTGCCTGAATATAATAGGTGGTGAGTAATGTTCTATTTACTCCGCCTGACTATAATAAGTGGTGAGTAATGTTCTGTTTTATCTTCTCCATCTGAATATAATAGGTGGTGAGTAATGTTCTGTTTTATCTACTCAGCCTGAATATAATAGGTGGTGAGAAATGTTCTGTTTTATCTACTCCGCCTGAATATAATAGGTGGTGAGTAATGTTCTGTTTTATCTACTCAGCCTGAATATAATAGGTGGTGAGTAATGTTCTGTTTTATCTACTCTGCCTGAATATAATAGGTGGTGAGTAATAATCTGTTTTATCTACTCAGCCTGAATATAATAGGTGGTGAGTAATGTTCTGTTTTATCTATTCTGCCTGAATATAATAGGTGGAGAGTAATATTCTGCTTTAACTACTCCGCCTGAATATATTAGGTTGAGAGTAATGTTCTGTTTTATCTACTCCGCCTGAATATAATAGGTGGTGAGTAATGTTCTGTTTTATCTACTCTGCCTGAATATAATAGGTGGTGAGTAATGTTCTGTTTTATCTACTCCGCCTGACTCAAATATTTGGGCAATAAGCAATGACTTATGTTTCTGATTACTCCATTTTTACTATGAACAATGAAAGTTGTAATGGAGAAAAGAAATTTGCAGTTTATTATTGTCCATCTATCTGTCTCACTCATTCGTCTGTCCTGATGTAAGGATATAGCCTAAGCATGTTGGTACGGAAGCCCGTAGGTGACAGGTATGAATTAAAATTTATCTGGCAGCCGCCACTTAATTTATCTGGCGGCCGCCACTTAATTATTTGGGGGCCGCCAGATAATTATGTGGTGGCCGCCAGATAAATTAAGTGGCGGCCGCCAAATAAATTAAGTGGCGGCCGCCAGATATATTAAGTGGCGGCCGCCAGATAATTATCTGGCGGCCGCCACATAAATATCTGGCGGCCGCCAGATAATTATCTGGCGACCGCCAGATAAATCTTTTGTTACATTTCATCTGGTTATTTTGCATCTTTAATACCAAATGGATTAACAGAGAAGATGAATTCAGCACCCTAGAACAGAAAGAACATGTTATGCATTGATTTTGTTTTGATTTATTGTAAATTATGTGATGACCGCTACTTAAATTATCTGGCGGCCGCCAGATAAGTATCTGGCGGCCGCCACTTAATTTATCTGGCGGCCGCCAGATAAATTAAGTGGCGGCCGCCAGATAAATTATAATTCACACCTGTCACCTACGGGCTTCCGTATGTTGGTATTTGGATCTTTGTATTTTCCACACAGAATAAATACCCTGACAAGGGAAAGGACCAAAATATAATTTCGAAGGTCAAAAGTCAAAGGCTGCAGATTGCACAAGAATAACCTTGTGGGCAAGATAAATTCTAAACTGTGGGCAAGATAAATTCTAAACTTTAGCCCTTGGGTTTTCATAGCAAAAGGAGGAACCTTCACAATTATCAAGGGTAAGAACCAAGGCCAAGTTCTCAGTATAAGACATTGTCTGCACTAGCCATATATTGATGTCATTTTGTTGCTATAGTTGTCCAGATTGAATTCAATCTTCACACAAACATATTATACATTTAGGTATTGAATGACTTTTTCTATGTACAGGTGGAGATGGTGATTTACAGTATACAGCGGCTTATTACAAGACTCTACCTGAATTATTCCCAGGGCAACAGGAAAATACAGGGTAAGAAAGGAATGTTTGTGTGTGTGGTCATTATCAGTAAAGCTGTCCTCCAGAGCATTGGACAAATATTTTATCTTCACTAATTAAGAAGAGAAGATCTATAGATCGTATTAAGATTTTATTTCAGTAGCAATAATAGAGCAACATCAATGGTAAAATATGTGCATTTATTTATTTTTCTTTTATTTATGAATTTAAAAAAAAAAAATCATTTTATTCCATTTGTATCTTTTCGTATTATTTTGCAGTGAATCCAGCAGCCCCCGTCAGTCAATCGGCTCAGATATTATCTCTTTCTCCTTGGTCAATGAAGTTACAGATATATTAGACCCACCTTTTCAACTTGACTTTGTTAACATCTCAGTAAGTTAGATAAATGTACTTTCAGTAGAAGATAGTATTATTTAATGCAAAGTGATTTTCTTATTCTCAATTCAAAATCCTTATATAATTTCAAAAGATTCTAATTAGATGGACAGATAAACAGACAGACAAGATCATTACTGAGTTAATTTCACCTTGAAAATGACCTAGATTAACTTGAAAAACTTTAATATAGACTTAATTACTCAAATTTTAAAGAGTTAAGAGAAATATGGGTTCATATTTAAACTAAGTCTTGTTAATTTTTTGATAGGTATCTCACCTTACACAGTAAATACTGAGTTTTTTTCAAACCAAAATATTCAAGGAGAAAGGAAATAAACAAACACAGTAATAATTTCTTATTAAATCTGTATTACAGAGAGAGGGACAAGTGACAGCATCCTGTGTATTCTGGAATTTCAGTATAGGGTTAGTACTCAGAAATACTCTTCATGTCACACAATAATGTATGTACATTTAGACAATAGGAAATCACTACCAAACTATAAATGTTGTATTCTTGCTGATATAAAAGTAGACTAGGATATAATGCTTAAATGTGGAAAGACAGCATAAGTCAGATCATATTCAATGGTCGAAGAGGTTCCATCTTGAATAGATTATAGCCTTTGAAAATATTTTATCTGACTTTATACTCATTCTAGCAGAGATAAAACATATTACAATTATATTTTGATCAGGACAGACGGTGATTGGTCCACAGAGGGATGTGTAATGGTGTCCAGTAATGATTCCTTTATCAGATGTCACTGTAATCATCTCACCAACTTTGCCATTTTAATGAGTCCATCCCTGGCAGTAAGTATGCCTTCATGCTGGCAAGTAATGTCATTGTACATATTTCAAATCTACTTTGCATCAGGGTTTATTCTGCAGAATTTCTATCAATAAATTTTGGGACTGAAAATAGCATATTTTGAAAAAATGTGAAAATACTTTTACAAAAATTCAAAAGTTAATATCCTCTTTTATTATCTTTAATTAAGCGCTTGAGAAATTTTGCATGAGAGAAAGGGGAAGGGTGATTGCTTAGCTTGTTAATGCTGTAAGTAAAGTACAGAATATTCTTCATTTTTGCCATTAAATGGATTTAAAGAAGTTGAAGAATGGCCAAGGTCAAAGGTCATGGTCATTATGTAGCTTCAAATAGCAATTTTTATGAAAAATCATTTTTGAAGTTAATTGTTTTGAAAGGTAAAGGGCAAAGAGACCCCTAAATCTGCCATACAATTTTCCTTAAAATTGAATTTCATAAAAATTCATGAATGTTTCCTGCTATGTAGTATTGAAAAGAAAAACTCATCTCAATAAGCCCCATTGGAAAAGTTTGACATCATCAAGTGATGTCATTTTGACATATTTTACAAAAGATGGCAAAAATTGTCTTTTGTTGAAGAATTTGGTGTCGCTGCATGAATTATCTAATATAAAACTTTTATGACAAGCAGATATAGTGATCATCTTTTACATGTAAATTTTTCATGTTAGTTAATAATGCATGCGGCCATTGCTAACTCTATTTTTCAGCAATTTTGCAGAATTATTGCCAATTTCGGAGTTTTTATAGGACTTTAAAAAGCGAATGATAAATGCATTGTCTACAAATAATGGATTCAATATTCAGTAGAGAAGGTCAGATCTGAAATAAAATATTCCTGAAATACAGTGTTAAAAAAATAGGGCTAATATCAGGCTTCGTGGCCATACCCCTTTTATATAGATCAAGAGAGGGTAAATGCATATGTTACTAAAAGCCTAGCTGATATAAGTGGAGGTAATATAAATTTTGTATACTACATGCTTTTAAACGACATTTTGCTTTGTTTTTCAGGGGGAGACAGACTATGAGATTCTGCGGGTGATATCAATCGTTGGTTGTTCATTGTCTATTTTTGGCTTATTTGTTACACTCGTATTGCATGTCACATTCTGGAGGTGAGAATGAGTTATTTCTGTATTTCAACCTAAAAAAATTACAAACTGGAAAGCAGAAAAGCCACTTTTAAAGAAATTCCTATTTTAAAGAAAACAATAGAGTTCTTTTGTCCTCATATATTTATTACTTTTATTTATTGTAGGCATGTGAAGTCTGAGAAATCTGTGATATTATTAAACCTTTGTTTGGCCCTCCTTATCGCCCTGGTCCTCTTTTTAGCTGGTGTCGATCAAACTCAGAACAAAGTGAGTCAATTTTAAAGTACTAGATTTTATGATTTTTCATTTTGAAGTTTGTTTCATTATACTAAACAGGACGTACGGTGTGTATGTTCAATTTAATTTCATTATGAAGTAGATAGAGTTTTGTAACATCTTTGTTGTAGATTTAGTTATATTTATGCTTGTAAATTCTTCTATGTCAAGATTTCAAAATAATTGAATAGCCACTGTAAGAATTAATACTTTTGTTGTGCCCACATTTCGCTGAAGATTCTATTATCAACCATTTTCATATCTCTGTCATAAATCAAAGATACATTATTATACTGTACTATGGCTGAATGTGTCTTGATTATGCCAAAAAAAAAAAAATATTACAGAAATAAATTTATTAAAATTTGTTATAGAGGTAGAATTTAGAATTTCATATTGTAGCAAGATCTTTATACTTATCTTCTGGGGTGCAATTGTACTGCTTGTAGTAAATATTTAGTCTAGTCAGCAGTGTGACATTGCATGTATTGAATTAGTAATGCAACATGATCTATATTTATGCCCCTGTATCAAAGATTTAGGGGCATTGTTTTTGTCCTGTTTGATGATATGTCTACCTTTGATCCTGTGACAATGACCTTGGAATTTGATCTTCTTTTAGTTTATATATTTAGCAATAACTCCATCATCTTAAAAGATAGGATTCTCATATTTCACAATTTTATGTTTAAATTTCCTTTATGACAAGGCCATTCTATTGATGAAATGATTTGTTACCTTGTAACCTTGACCTTCATGACTGACCTCAAATTATGAAATTTAACTAGAAAATAACTTAAACTGTGCATATCAGGTACAACTTAGATACTTCATATATAGATTGCTTGTGGCAAGTCCTTACATTTGAAACTTTGACCTTTTTTGACCCCATGGCCTTGACCTTTGAGTATTTTATCATTATGAAAAATCTTATTCCTGTTCTAAATTAAAAGCTGCTAACAGGGACATTGTATTTCACAAACATATTGTGCTAATGTTCTTGATATATAATTCTAATTTCATGTATTATAATAGAGTCTTTCGATGTTTTATTTTTTTTGCCTGTAGGCTGTGTGTACAGCTATAGCGGCTTTGTTGCAGTACTTTTTCCTAGCTGCGTTGTTTATGATGCTTGCAGAGGGTATCACTGTAGCCATTTCTGTTGTATATGTTTTCTCTACGGGATCCAAGATCAAAATACTCTTGCCAATAGCTTGGGGTAATTGTCATCATCAATTCATTGTATTGTACCAGGATCAGATGAACAAATACATCAATCAAAAAGTAGATAGAAATTCATACAAACATGTCCTTCATTGAAATGTAATGGTCCTAGAAAATCCTGTAATTTCATACATTAGAATATATTTTCAGATTTACTTATTTAGTTATGACAAAAAATTCTTAATGCATAAAATGAACATAATTTCAAAATGTCTCTAGATGCACTTCAATTATAATTGCTGAAATCTTGAAAACGAATACAAATATGATTGTAATTTATATTTCTCATGTTTTTGAAAAGATGTGTTCTTCACAAATATCTGTCATTAGTGCATTTGTACTGAATCTAGGTGCTCCTGTGTTGATTGTGGGTATTTCTATGGGTGCCACTCAGCTAGAAGGGTTCGGAACAGACAGATAGTAAGTGTGATGTTCTTGTATTAGGAAAAAAATAATGCCAAAAATCATTCTAAAAATTAAGCAACTGCATGCTGCTAACATTTGAAAAAATTAGAAACTTGATGTTAACAATCCTTTTCATTGTCAAAGATTACATTTAGCTTTGTTTCTTAACTTAATTTTCAGTCCCCTACCGGCAACGCAGAAGGGGACTCTTACTATCTTAATAAATAATAACTTAATTTGGAATAAATAATCACCGAACAAGAAGATTATATGATTATACTAGTATTGAGTATGGCATTGACACTTAAAATTAATTTCATTTTGTTTCAAATCATGACAAAAAGCAAATGAAAAATGAAATTTACCAACTAAGAAGTGATAAGTGTGTTAAGTTTCTCAGTTCATACCAGTCTTAATCAAACATGTCTGATTGTCTGCACATGTCTATTTGTCTGTCTTTATAATCTCCATACTAAGTCTTTTGAACCATTATAAGAAATGTGTAAGCCTCTCGGCCTACAAATCATGTACTTCGCGTTGTGTATTTTACTTTGTCATTTTTAACTCGGAATAAAAAGTCCTGGTAAAGTTTTACCGTTTATTAACATTCGAAAGTTACATGTTGGTTATAGCAGTATGAGAATTAATCTGACATACAAAATCATGCGTGCAGTATATATTAGGAGCCTGGGATATTTCACAATCAGGTGGAAATCGCCATCGAAATTTATGACTAAATTGGAATTCAGACGTATAAACAAAGTTGCCTAAACTTAGAACAAATCCTCGCCATTTCGTCTATTGCACCCAGACCTGTGACAGGCGAACCACTATAGCTTCTATTGCTGTCAAGTGACCTAAGAACACCTCGTATTGACAGACGTAGGGTTACACACTGGCGGGAATGACAATCATTTCTATTACATCAATTTAGCACGTGATCGTAAAGTTAACGTTTGAAATTAGAGTTATCTTCTCCTAGACGATTGGAAATATCCCAGAAACAAAATAAATGAAAATTAATTAAAAACCAAAATACTCAATTTGCATAATTATTGTGGGGAGAGGCCATATGGTTACAATACTCCCCCACTTAAGAAAATAACCAAGATTTATGCGACCTTGATTAACAATCAATCAAATAATCTTTAACCTGGATGAACTTCGTAACATCCATCTAAAATCTTGAAAGGCAATTTTCTCAAATACTTAAACTTTATTTCGGCGACACTTGGTTATTTTCTAAATGCATGGCCTTGATACCACAATAATGGACCATTCAACTATTTGCCACCGGGGTCATTTGGTACATACTAATCAAAAACATATCATCAAAACACATGCAATAAAAAGTCATTGTACTCAGTTCCATCAGGAGTGACCCGGTTATTTCCATCATAATAAAAGTTCAATCAAACTGTTCATAACCTGTAAAAGAAACACAGTTCCAAAGACAATCGCATCATCAAATCAAATATCAAAATATTACTGTACAAATGCATGCATCAAACATCAATGACATTTCATCAATAATTGCAATATTATCATAACATATGACATTATAGGCATTACACATTTACTCTGCTTTTTCACTAAATAACACATCACATGGATGCACTTATTCTCCTTACGGCCATCATCACGGTATGACATCATTTCCGTTGATTCTTATGTTCGTTTTTGGTCCTTCTTCGTGAACTGAATAACCTCCGAGGAGTAAAACGAATAAATTGGACCTTGATGTCATCGTGAAATTAATTGCTAATCATCGCGCGATCATCATTGGTTCTTCTTTTGTTTTCGTCATAGGATCACGGTCTCGTCGTCTTCGTCCGGACCCATTTCTTCTTTTCTCTATCCTCGACCTTCTTTGACGCATCTTGGCATTTGTGACGTTACCAAGATCTTCCCGTAATCCGGATGACGCCATGCACCCAGAAAAACGACGGGGTATTCATATTCTCATACATTCAGCGTCTTATTAGGAAGGTCAACAAGTACAAAATTGTTCATGTCCCTCTTTTCGCAATGACAAATTTCACTCTGCCATTATCAGCGAAAAATGTTCGTATGTTGTAGTGACGGGCTGGTTACACATCCGGCCACACGGGTATCATCGTGCACAGGTTCACCTGATGTCACAGACTCGGGTTTCTTCTTCGGCTTCGTCTTCTTAATTTTACGTGTCTCTAAGAATTGACCTGCACGCTCTTTCGTCTCCTTTTCACAGCAGGCGGCGTATTAACAAAAGATCAAGGGTTAACTGCATATCTGGAATCTTATTTACAAGTTTATTATTCAGCACTGCAATGTATATATATCCCAGCAATAAATCTATCATGATAGTCTGCATCATTGTTTCACTGTATAGGCCGCATATTAAGATTAATTGTCTCTGGTAGTTAAGCGACACCGGGATTTTCTCTGTACCTCTAATTGACCAAAATTTTGAATTTACAAAAATAATTTAGAAGCTTTTGTCAAATCTTTTAAATGAAATTTCCAAACATATTGCTTTTTCCACGTCTTTTAAATATTTACTAAACATCTATTTAACAATTAATGTAGGCAATATTTTTTTCTATCAAGAGTCAAACAAAATTAATAAAACGATATTAAAACAGTATATTAAGCACTTTTCATTGTTGTAAGACGTCGTCAGTATATGTCAATAGTCTGCGTGCAAACTAAACAAAAACAAATAACAGCTGATGCTAACAACCTGCATCATGGGACGACCGTCAAAATAAACTCCAACATCGGGAAAAGGGCAACAAAGGTCAATATCGTTAACGCTCTAATCTGAGGTGAGTATTGTAACACGATCACCAGAGTAAAAGTCATTCATAAATCCTGCACTAAACCAGCGAGATCCAGATAGAAATTACAAACAAAGAGCAAATATTTTTACGATGTACACAGTGACCTACCCAGGGGTTCATTTTCATATCTATTTCTCGATTCTTCACAGAATAAATTTACTTCTCAGATTCTGATGTATTTAATATTAATGATTAAAATTTAATTAGGGTTTTTTTTTCATTTACATCATGATTTTCATTTCTATATTTCCCTCCCTGTCTTTAGATAAAAAAAATAAGTGTTATTTTTTTTAACCTCAAATACATTTCATGCAGTGGGGAGCCAATTGAGAAGCATTTTGTTCTATTTTTATTTTCTTATAGATTTCTTTATTATGGTTTAGGATACTGATACTTTTAGGTTTTGAGAAGTCATATATTTTGTCATTTCAATTAGGTTTTTCATGAGGAGCTGGGAATCTAAAGAGGATGTATTTTCAACAGTTTTCTGTTGGGAAGCCTGTTCATTTTGTAAGAAACCCTCTTCCGGTTTTCCTGAAATTTCATCTACTTCCATTCGTTCCTCCTCGCAGTTTTGTTCAGGAGCACTCGTTGAGCTCTTTAATGGAGAATTTAACTCAATGTTCGTATCATCGCCCATGCCGGTACTTGTCTCGGGCATGGCACGAGTTCTAAGTCGCCTCCGAAGTTCCATAAGTGGAATATCATCTTCGTCAGACGAATCTTCTCTCTCTTGAACTCTGTGTCGTATTGCAACGTCTTGTGGGACAGGCTGTTCCTCATCACTGTCTGACTGATCGGGTGGGACTACGTACGTCGTTTTTCGTAAGATGTGTCCTGCCGAATCTCTCGGAACTTTCCATTCATCAATCTTCGCCGGCCGAAGATGTCTAGCATGTGTCTTCGTGGTATTGCCATCTAGCTGATTTCTCACAATAAATGAAAGCGGGCCTGTTTGATCAATAATCCGGAAGTACGGTTGCCACTTAACATCCAGCTTGTTATCCCTCCTGTGATTCCTAAAGTACACAGGGTCTCCTATCTGGAAATTGTCTTCTGTACTGTTTTTGTCTGCATACTGTTTCTGTTTCCTTTTCGCTTCTTTCATATTTCTGTGAACTAAAGTAAATGACTTGTGTTGCTGCTGAAGAGCTATTTTGTGTAAATCTTCGCCCACATATCTGCGTCTTGGCTTTAAGATGGTGTCCAAGGGAAGTACTACGTCTCTGTTATAAAGGAGAAAATATGGAGAAAACTTTGATGACTCGTTGACATGAAACCTAATGGCGGCTAGTGTTTGATTCAAGTACAAGTCCCATGTTTGAACGTCTTCTTGGATATTCTTAGACATGACGTCATGGAGAGTACGATGAAATCGCTCCACCTTTCCGTTTGCTTGGGGACTGTAATATGAAGTTTTGATATGATGAATGTTCATTTCATCCAGAGTTTCCTGTACTTTTCTGTTGACGTTTTCTGTTCCATTATCTGAGATAATTTCAAGGGGACAGCCGAATCTTGGGAAAATTTCTTCTAAGATCAGATGTACTATTCGTTCTGCAGACTTGTCCGGCACAGCAAAAGCCTCTGGCCATCCTGAATAAATGTCTATGAAAGAGACAATGTATTTATTTCCAGACAGTGTCGTCGGGTAGGGTCCTGATAAATCCAGCCCAATCTTTGCAAAAGGGTAAGGCGGTACTTCGGTTTCCTTGATAGGTGGCTTTGACTTCCTTGAACTCCTTGTCTGACACGTGACACATTTCTCAAGATATCCATGTATTTTCTTGTACATGTTCGGGAAGAAGTACTTACGACGAATAGAATCGTACGTCTTATCTACAGCCATGTGTCCGAGTTGATCATGATACTGCCTGAGGACGACTGTCTCCATATCTTGAGGAATATACAGTCTTAGCTTGGGGTCCTCAGAGTCAGGTTGAGAGAGATAATAGAATAGTCCTTCCTTGTCTTCAAAATAGTGGGTCTGTTCAGCCTTTGTAGCTGTTCCTTTCCTTAGTCTATTCTTAAGTTTGACTATTTCTTGATCTTTTTCTTGTTCCTCCTTCAAATTGAATTCCTCTGGTAAATCTGATACCGCTTTCGAGATCTCTTCGCTACCTTCAACATGACAACTTGCAAAGTCTCTTGGATTAAATTCATTTGAATTGATGACTCCTATCTCAAACGCTCTATCATCTATGTCTGGCTCGTCTTCGAATTTCTTAGATTGTTTTGACGTCTGTGGATGCGGTATCCGGGACAAAAGATCAGCACAATGATTGTCTTCACCTTTGACATACTCGATCTTACAGTTATATCCAGCAATGCTTAGAGCCCATAGCTGTATTTTCTTATTTTGCATCGGTGAATCTAAGAGATACTTCAAAGGCTTATGATCTGTCTTGATTGTAAACTGAGCTCCATGTAAGTAATGATCCAACTTCTGAAGTGCGTAGTGAATCGCAAAAGCCTCTTTCTCTATTGTCGACCACTTTGTCTGAGTATGACTAAGTTTGTGTGACAGGAAGTAAATAGGTTTCTCGTCTCCTTCGTCGGTTTCTTGAGTAAGACACGCACCAATACAGTTGTCACTAGCGTCTGTGTATAAGACATACGGTTTGTTTGTATCTGGGTATGCAAGGAGTGGTACTACTGTAAGACTTTCCTTAAGATAATCAAAAGCATGTTGACATTCCTCTGTCCATTTGAATCTGGCATATTTCTTCGTCAAGTTGATAAGTGGCTCTGCTATCTTCGAGAAATTTGGTACAAATCTCCTGTAGTAACTGCACATACCTATGAATCCTCGAATTTGTCTTACATTCTTGGGGGCCGGCAAGTTTTTGACCGCTTCTACTTTCTTTTGATCTGGAGCTATGCCGTCTTTGTTGATTACAAAGCCTAAGTATTCTGTTTCCTCCTTGAAGAAAGCGCATTTCTTGAGTTTGAGCTTAAGATTGTGTTGTCTTAATCTGTTGAATACTTCCTGTATGTTTCTTATGTGTTCCTTAGGGTCGTCCTTTGTAAAGATTAAGATGTCATCTAAGTATGCCATTGCAAATCCTTCACATCCTTGTAAGACGATATTCATAAGTTCTTGAAAGACAGCTGGAGCATTACTCAATCCAAACGGCATTCTATTAAATTCAAAAAGTCCTCGATGACACGCGAAGGCTGTCTTTTCTTTGCTTCTTTCATCCAAAGTCACCTGCCAGTATCCATGTCTTAAGTCCAAGGTAGTAAAATATTTTGCGTTTCCTATCAGAGATAAGATGTCGTCAATCAAAGGAAGAGGAAAAGAAATCGGTTTGACGATCTTGTTGAGAGTTCTAAAGTCGACACACATCCTGTCACTGCCATCCTTTTTCTTTGCTACAACTAAAGGAAATGACCAAGGAGATTGTGACCTTCGAATGACCTTTGCATCTAACATCTCATCTATAGCCTCATCTATCACTTTTCTTTTGTTCAAAGGTGTCCGGTATGGTCTATTCTTGATCGGATGATGACTTCCGGTATCTATTTTCATCTGCACTGTCTTTGTTCCACCAAGATCTGAGTCTTTCTTGGCAATAAGATCTTTGTTTTTCTTCAGTAACTTGATGATTTCTTGGCGCCTTCCTTCGGGTACATGCAATTCCTCGAAATCTGATATCTTAGTTTTTGGCTCATCAACTTCCATTGGTTCTTCATCGTCTAAGGCCGAAATATCTTGAGGGGTCAAAGTTCTAGCTCTCCCTACTACGCTTCCTCTCCTTAGACGGTAGCACTTATTCGTCTCATTAAGAATTAAGACAGGTACCTTGAAGGAAGACTTGACAGTATTCACTGATTCCTTAAGTGACAGGCCAGGTTCATCTAAGATACAACCGGGGTCAAGGTTCGTAACCTCAAGAAGTCTTGAGTTTGATAATCGGAAGCCTTTCTGTAACTTAACATGACATATAGTGGCGGTCTGCGGTTCGATCGTTGTCTTCTTAGCTAACCTTAAAATCGAGCAAATATGAGTGTCTTCGTCGAGTTTCACGAATGTTTTTCCTACTTTTAGCATTCCTAAGTCGAAGTAAAGGCGCGCTCCATGTTCCTTCAGCCAATCTCGTCCTAAGATAAAATTTTTGGTAAGCGTCTCTACCACGTAGAAGTTTTGAGACAATCTTAATCCGTTTATCGAAAATGTCAAAGTTGTTCGCCCTAAAACGTTAATCGGTGCGTCGTTCGCTGCTCTTAAACTCTTGATTACACGCGTTAATTTTGGTTTTGGTGATAATCGCTCAAAAATGTTCCTACTCATAAGGGAAACTTCAGCGCCCGTATCTACCAAAGATCGATATCTCGAGTTGCCAATCTTAATGATACAAGAGCTTGGGTTTCCAGCTATGTTTAAATCGGAAACGGGTTTCTTACTCTCTAAATTTCTTTTAGAAAAATTTCTGCTCTCTCCAACGGCTTCCTTTTGAAGAGAGCTTTTAAGTTTCCCTGGTTCCGCGCACTGCTTGAACGCCATTGAGACCTTGTATTTGAGTAATTCAGAGCACTGTATCTATCCGGATTTCGGCGGTTTGGGCAATTTCGTCTAAAGTGACCTTTCATGTGACAATTCCAGCACTCTGTGGTCTTAATTTCTGGCGGATTCTGACTTTGCATTTGAAATGATACCTTTCTTGAACTCTTAGAAGGGACTTTATCTTGGGATGATTCTTTTTCAAGTTTATTTAGGGGACGTTTACGTTTAAGAGGGGGTTCTTCGTTTTCGTCTGTTTCTGGGTCTGAGTAATCAATGGTTGTTTTAATGTTTTGATTGTTTTCACGCAATGGACGCTCCCAAACTGTGTGTCCTTTAGAATGACATTTGTAACATAATTTTTCAACTGCCGTATCTTGATTCAGGGTCTCTAATGGGATACGCTTGTTTTGATTCTCACCGGTATTTTTACATTTATTTACGCGCATGGTTAATTGACTGTTTAGGTTACTCTCGCCGTAGCTTGATCGTAAATTTTGATTCTCTACTAAATCTGAATTTGTGTCATTAATTAGTGGTTCATTCTTTTTATTTGATCTGAGATTAAAACGCTTTCGTAAATTTTGCTCTTTTATTGCAATTCCTACCGCTTCCTCGTAACTTTTTGGATCACACCTCATGACTCTCATTCTCAAGTAATCGTAACACAATCCGTCACAAAAGATATCAACTAATTGTTTCTGAACTAACTTGAATTCTCTTTCATCAAAAGGAGCAGAATATGCGTCTTCCGCTAATTTTAGCAAACGTTCAGAATACAATTGTACACTTTCTTCTGACCTTTGTTTAATATTACGGAGCTCAGTCATGGCTCGCTGATTATCCGTAATTTCAGCATAGCGCTTTTTCATCAACATTTTGAGATTTGACCAATCAGGGGTTCCGCCCTTTGACTCAATTTCGTCTAAATAACGTTTCACAAAATCTCCAACTGTGTCAGTACACGTCATTAAAACTATTCTCGGTATGTCCGTGTTATCAAGTCGAGCCATTTGTGCATACTTTTCAATATCTTTTACCCACTGTTTAAATTGTGAAGAATCACCTTCAAACGATTTAACTACCTGAAGTAACGGTACAGATATTGCAGTTTGAAGACCCTTAACTTGATTCGCAATCCATTTAAAAGCATCTTCGCCATTTTCCGGAATTCTACCAAATCCAAAGGTACTACAACTTTTACCCTGAGACGAACCAAAACCCTCAGAACTTCCTGAACCGGAATCCTGACAAATTCCCGTCATGTGAGACATCACTTTGTCGTCAACGTTAGTCATATTTACTTGAAAATGCGAAGAAAAAAATCTTAATCAATTTACCTATCTGTCTAGATCAAAAATTCAAAAATGATAAAATTACATGATCAATCAAAATGAGGATACGCACGAGAAAAGTAAATGTGTCCTACCTGAAGTATACATCATTTCAGTGTAATTGCAGTTTAATCCTGGTTTCGCGCACAAGTCCATCCTCTGCATTCAAGGCAATAAATCACGTATATCCCCATGATTCGTATCATTTAGCGTCACGGCACCAAAATGTATTTGTAAGCCTCTCGGCCTACAAATCATGTACTTCGCGTTGTGTATTTTACTTTGTCATTTTTAACTCGGAATAAAAAGTCCTGGTAAAGTTTTACCGTTTATTAACATTCGAAAGTTACATGTTGGTTATAGCAGTATGAGAATTAATCTGACATACAAAATCATGCGCGCAGTATATATTAGGAGCCTGGGATATTTCACAATCAGGTGGAAATCGCCATCGAAATTTATGACTAAATTGGAATTCAGACGTATAAACAAAGTTGCCTAAACTTAGAACAAATCCTCGCCATTTCGTCTATTGCACCCAGACCTGTGACAGGCGAACCACTATAGCTTCTATTGCTGTCAAGTGACCTAAGAACACCTCGTATTGACAGACGTAGGGTTACACACTGGCGGGAATGACAATCATTTCTATTACATCAATTTAGCACGTGATCGTAAAGTTAACGTTTGAAATTAGAGTTATCTTCTCCTAGACGATTGGAAATATCCCAGAAACAAAATAAATGAAAATTAATTAAAAACCAAAATACTCAATTTGCATAATTATTGTGGGGAGAGGCCATATGGTTACAAATGTTGTTCATTTATTATTCTTCATCTGTAATCCAAGGGATAGAGTATTTGAAATGTCACATATTAGAGGAGATTAATAGATGTAATTTTCTGATTTTTAGCTGCTGGCTCTCTATTGAAGGAGGTGTATTGTATGCTTTCGTTGTACCAGCTTTACTAATTATCATTGTGAGTTGAATTCACTACCTTCTTTTGCTGTGTTCAAAATAGATTTGGTAGTTAGAAATGTTGCTTAAAGTAATATTACCTAAAAATATGCTGTTTTATTTCCCTATTACCTAAAAATATGCTGTTTTAATGAAAATATGTATCTAAAAATATGCTGTTTTAATGGAAATATGTATCTAAAAATATGCTGTTTTAATGGAAATATGTATCTATTTTATATTTATATATTTTGTACAATAATTTATATTGTAGACAAACATTGTCATCACTATCATTGTAATAAGAGCTGTCTACTCAACAAAAGCAGTCATGAGTAAAACTAGGGGAGATAAACTCAAGTAAGTGCAATCGTATTAAGATGTATTGTATCTAATGTGTATAAAAACTTTTTTAAATCACGAATCTAGGTCCAATATCAGTATTTGTTAAAATTCAATACACTTTTTTAAATTTAAAGAAGTTGTTTTAAATTTACTTTCTGTCATTTTAATTCTCTTAAACTTCAAAATTCATGAATTTCTATTTCAAGAGTTTGAGATTTTTTTATGCTTCTCATTCTCAATATATATTATATGAAATCTGTATATAAAATTCAGATATGAATCATTAATTTGATGAAAACTATTTTTTGCCGTTATTCATGAATATTGAAGTGCTCTTTAAATTTGTTATAGGATAATTGATTGCATCACGTTTATAATTATTCTTTCTTCAACAGGACAGGTGCCCGTAGTATAGCAGTATTAGGACCTTTACTTGGTTTTACCTGGTTATTTGGTGTTCTCTCTGTGAATTCTCAGCTTGTATTGTTTCAGTATTTATTCACGATTTGCAATTCCTTACAGGTAAGATATTTCATAATAATAAAATTCTCCTTTTAGAAATCCAAAAATAATCAAATGTAAAAAAAATCTGCTTTCTCTTCATAAAGTAATACAATGCATCCTTGACATATAATGAAATTACATGCCTAAAAGGCTGCCTAAATTCTTGCTTTTTCCACCAAATAATTCAAAATTTGTGGGAGCATTACACATGTATATGTATGTGACATTCAAGGTCATATTGATTTTTTTAATGTTATATTTTATCCAATTCGATCTTGATTTATATATGTTTTTCAGGGTTTCTTCATCTTTATATTTCATTGTGTGCTTAACAAAGTGGTAAGAATTACTGAATAACAATAGAGAGGTTTAGTTTCAAGTTCTTTCAACGTGTACGAATGACGTACATGTACACGTCACCGTTTGACGTCATAATCAGAAGACGTTGTTTAGTTACACATACAAATCCTAGTAGTTATAGGTATAGCTATGTGGTAAGGTGTACGTATAGCTAGCTAATCTTTTCAATCGGTTTAATCTGTGATAAAAATACATCGAGATTTGTAAAACCTCGACGCAAGGATAATAAGAATCCTCAACATGCTTTATAACACAGAAAACTGGAAGTTCAATAAATAATAAGTCTGGAAAATTTCAAAGAAGTTACCCGTTCTGTCGTTACGAGTAGAGTGTCGTTTACACGTCAATTATAAACGTGTAGTCATATGTCATGTCATGACGTCATTTGAACAAAGATCGCAGGAAGTGATGATGTCATATGTACACGTCGAACTAAAACTTGTAACTAAACCTCTCTAATGAAAAAGAGAACATATATCTATTGAAACCTGATCATGTATATGATTTTTGATAAAATGGCATTATAACATACAAAAGTTATTTCTATGACATCAAATACATGTATATGGAACTTTATGACATGTATTTGAAAAGCAGAGCTTTTATATTTTATACATTGTTGCAATGTGAAGATTACATAAATACATTTAAGTTCAGAAGAATAAATCTAAGATCACTTTATTAAAGAATCATACCTCATTATTTTCCACCATTGCTAATTCTATATAGTCAGTTTTCTATTTTATGCTATTAAGTTTACTGCCATGTAAATTAACAAATACAATTACTGTAATTATAGAATAACTGTCTTTTGGAATGTGATTATACTGTGATAACCTACAATGGATCCAGGAATTATGTTCCATAATGCAAGTTAGACAGTTATTCTATATATTTACATTCCAGTTTTTCACGCTGAATTGATGTTAAAATACGTTTAAAAATTAAAACTCCGTTGCTAAGGTTCTGTCACTACGTACCGTCAAAGTTCAAATGAAGCCGAGTTACTGTGACGCCATTGTTCAAAACATGCCACCGCGGTTATACTCCTATAATCACTGTGTAAATTCTATACAAATGAATGGGCATATGTAAATATATGTGGATATTTTCGCTGGGGGAAAATTTTGCGATTTTAGCATCAAGACATTACGCTTGGGTGATATAAACATATCTCTCCCTTGGTAAGAATTTTCATTTTAGGGTAGAGGAAATTTTCAAGAAATCCCTTGATTACGAAATATGCTAAAATTACCCACAAGCGAAAATTTCCAAGTTTACAGTATATAGATGACAGTGTACAAACTGAAGAAATTTTGCTTCTTTTAATTCATTTCACTACTTTAATGTACTCTTTTTCAGATTATAAAATCATTTGAGAGAAAGTTTCCTCGACTATATAGTGTTATATCAACAACTTCATCAAAATTTAAAAGTTCCAAGAGTAGTAAGGTGAGCCAATATATAGTTTATTGAAGGAAATCAAGAACTTTAACATATAACAAAAAATGCTTTAAATGGATATAAATATTAGATGTATCATTGCTAGTACTTTTCTGGCATGATCTGAACAGTGCCTGTCAAAATTCTCAAGTTTAAATTTATATGTAATTGTTGGTGATGTAATATGTTTTACCGAATTTTATTTTTGGCCGGATTGCAAAGCAATTCCGGTCTATAGATTGACGATGTCCGTCTGTCCGTCTGTCCGTCCGTCTGCCATCAACATTTTGGTTAAAGTTTCTGGTTGAGGCAAAATCTAAGGAACTATATGCAGTAGAAACTTTTTATTATACATGAAGGTTGCCCATGACAAGACCTTTCAATTTATGTTGTAACATTTGACCTAGTGACCTTGACCTTGGACTTTGACCTAGTTAAAGATTTTGGTTAAAGTTTCTGGTTTAAGCAAAATCTAAGGAACTGTATGCAGTAGAAACCTTATATTATACATTTAGGTTGCCCATGATGAGACCTTTCAATTTATGCCGCTACATTGGACCTAGTGACCTTGACCTTGGACTTTGACCTAGTTAAAGATTTTGGTTAAAGTTTCTGGTTTAAGCAAAATCTAAGGAACTGTATGCAGTAGAAACTTTATATTATACATGTAGGTTGCCCATGATGAGACCTTTCAATTTATGCAGTAACAAATGACCCAGTGACCTTGACCTTGAACTTTGACCTAGTTAAAGATTTTGGTTAAAGTTCTTGGTTTAAGCAAAATCTAAGGAACTGTATGCAGTAGAAACCTTATATTATACATTTAGGTTGCCCATGACGAGACCTTCCAATTTATGCCGTAACATTGGACCTACTGTCCTGTTCACTAAATCAAGAGCACCCTGTTTTCCCGGTTTTCTCTAAAATATGATAATGTCATCTTCCAAAAAGATATCATTTTTATAGTACTCATTTAGTCGTAACAGAAAATACCATTGTTTTGGCTGTGCGTCAGTTAAGTTAGAAATAGGACGGAAAATAAAAAGTCTACGGGGATTTTCTATAGTAAAATCACTGAAAATGTGTGACGTCTGAGGCTTTGACGTCACTGTTTACAATTGTTGACACGGAGAACAAGATGGCGGCGGCTTGAAATTAACATGGGAATTTCCTGTAGACATTTTATTGGCCGGATTGCAAAGCAATTCCGGTCTATAGATTGACGATGTCCGTCCGTCTGTCCGTCTGTCCGTCCGTCTGCCGTCAACATTTTGGTTAAAGTTTCTGGTTGAGGCAAAATCTAAGGAACTATATGCAGTAGAAACTTTATATTATACATGAAGCTTGCCCATGACAAGACCTTTCAATTTATGCCGTAACATTTGACCTAGTGACCTTGACCTTGGACTTTGACGTAGTTAAAGATTTTGGTTAAAGTTTCTGGTTGAGGCAAAATCTAAGTAACTATATGCAATAGAAACTTTATATTATACATGAAGCTTGCCCATGACAAGACCTTTCAATTTATGCCATAACATTTGACCTAGTGACCTTGACCTTGGACTTTGACCTAGTTAAAGATTTTGGTTAAAGTTTCTGGTTGAAGCAAAATCTAAGTAACCATATGCAGTAGAAACTTTATATACATGAAGCTTGCCCATGACAAGACCTTTCAATTTATGCCGTAACATTTGACCTAGTGACCTTGACCTTGGACTTTGACCTAGTTAAGGATTTTGGTTAAAGTTTCTGGTTTAAGCAAAATCTATGGAACTGTATGCAGGAGAAACTTTATTTCATACATGTAGGTTGCCTCTGACAAAACCTTTCAATTTATGCTGTATTATTTGACCTATTGACCTTGACCCAGTTAGTGACACAAACTTACTTTGCAATCCGGCCATACCGTCTTAAGCAGTGTTTTATTTTTCATATTGCGGTTTGAAGGCAGCTGATAGGGTAAGTTGAAGTTAATTTCCAGTTACGACTAAAGGAGGTCAATGCTCGGAAACAATAATTTATAGCAAAATTCTTCAGACGACAGAATAAATCGCCAAAACAGGGTGCTCTGGATTTAGTCAACAGGACAGTAGTGACCTTGACCTTGGACTTTGACCTAGTTAAAGACTTTGGTTAAAGTTCCTGGTTTAAGCAAAATCTAAGGAACTGTATACAGTAGAAACTTTATATTATACATGTAGGTTGCCTCTGACAAGACCTCTCAATGTATGCTGTAATATTTGACTTAGTGACCTTGACCCAGTTGGTGACAAAATCTTACTTTGCAATCCGGCCATACCGTCTTTAGTGGTGTTTTATTACATATAATATACTTGCAGTTCACAAGTGAAAGTCAAGATACCAGAGAATTCACATCAAAAAAAGAAGGTAAATATTTTTTAACATATCCAATGTACAAATGAAGATCTTGCGGACGTCTCGTACATTTAATTAAACAGTGTTTAAATTATCTCAGTAATATTCGATAGTTTCTGTGGCTTGAGTGCCGGTCGGCATGTTGACCTTTGATGATATAAACCATTATTTATGTTGTATTAGGTATATTTAGGTAAAAATATGCATGATTCTAACTATACAATACACTTGATATTTATTTGTACAAGAGATACCTTAAATATGAAATGCTTATAAATGAGTTATTTGTTATGTAATAAAATATAATATGAAGTAATATGATACAATATTAGATAATGTAATGTAATGTAAAATAATTCAATGTAATATAATATAATGTTATATAATATAATATGCATGTAATATAATATAATATGATATAATATAATATAATATGATATAATATAATATAATACATTACAATATAATATGTATTTTCCACTGAAATGACTCTACTGTCAAAACTGACATACTAGTAATAAGGGGTTTTGTTATTTTCTTCAATTCAAAGCTGAATGCTTTGAGTCAACTTTGTTAAAAATAACTAATTGTTTTAATCAAGTCCTCAAAGCTTGTAGGTACATTTATAATTTCCAAAACTGGTTACGCATATTCTACACAAATTTGATCATTTTTTACAGAAACCAAAAAGCAGAAGCCAAAGTTTGATCAAAGAAGTCTGGAAAAAGACAATCAAGCCTATACTGATGATGATAGCAAGGTGAATGATCGGCAGTTAACGAGAGACACAAATAATCTAAATCTGAATACGAACAGTTGTAATACAAAATCCAGCCTGATGTCTAAAGACCTCAATATATCTGTTAATAATGAACCAGAAATGAGTGACCAGAAAAGTGGCAATGAGAGTGAAAGTGGGTCAAAGCGATCCAAATCAAAGAATAGTCATTCTAGTGGAACTGGTCGTGACTTGATATTTGTAGAATGGACAGATGGAGATAGACGATCTGTGACGTTTAATCCAACCCCAGTGGGTAGTTTATCAAAATCCAGGACTCCTTCATATTTCTCACCATTTAATGATAGGTGAATTTGTTAAATGTTGTTGGTATTACCTAGTATTATTTGAAATAATAGATTCACATATTTATTTATATATACATATACTTATTGTTATTTCGTGTGTCTTTTAATCTGAAAAGTTTGAATTTTGTTAAATAAAACAGTTAAAAAAAACTAGTATAAGAAATTTAAGAATCAGATTATATTGAACTCACCTTAGCAATAGGCTCTTGTCATGGTGTTTTGTCTATTGTCCTTCCATCCTACCTTTGTATATCTTTAATATAATTACTTCTTGACCTAAAATTTATTAGTAAAATAATAGTTTTTACTAAGATAGTCGAAAACATGAGGTCAAGCTCTAGTACTAGTATATCAGATGAATGGAGGAATTGAGAAATGTAAATACTGTATGATGCCAGTCTGGGGCATTCACCGTTAAGCCAAGAAAATTTTACTGCAGTATAATGAATCCAAATCTATCTCTTTGTCTGAATTTCTCCACTTAAAACTTACAATGATTTATTATTTACATATTGACAAACTTTCAAATTATGTGTGATGCTCAAAATGTGGGTTATCAATTTTTGAAATATTCTCAAAATACCTGAGGTGCCATTGAATCCTTTCATGTCATATTTTTTTCTTTTTTTTTTCCTGTTTTTGATACACACATTTTCATTCTGTAAAAAAAAAACATTTGCAACTAGTCTACAGGTGCAGAGTAAATATCCATGCACAGGAGGTCCAATAATTTGCCTTTAGAGTATATCGTCATTACACATGTTGAAAAACCTGTAACTGAAGATTAATATGTGCATCAGTTGACTCATTGTTGGCTTTTGTTAGAGTCAATCAAATTACACCCGTCTCTCTCTCTCATTTCCATTTTTCGACCATCATCTGTGAACTTTCCACATGTTCGAAGTCAGCATAACTATAAAACAAATATCACGAAACCATATAGGAAGCAAGTACAAAAGTCCTTTATGCTTTTGGAACCTACTGAAGGTCGACTGACCGAATTCTTCATATCAGATCTACAAAATTCATGAAACTTACCAGTTATACTTAAAATGACCGCCAGACGATCTGATTGGCTGATGTATTTTTCATTGACCACTGCAGCAAAGGAAGCAGGTATTCAAGTTCCTTCTCCAAAATTGTGTTTTCACACTATCAGTCAAAATGGCCACCAATAGATCTGTCCGTTTTAATTTCACAATACATACATTCTATTCACTGAACTTAATTTCATAAAACCTTTTATGAGGCAATTACTTTATATCTTCTAGAAAAAAAGAAGTGTTTTCGTCCAGTTAAGACGATCCCCGAATCAAAACTGATGAAATTATCTATAAAATGATGAACAAATCACAGTGCTACGTTGTTTTGAAAACTTCGACCAACCAACTTAACTAAAAACAAACCAACCAACTAATTAAAAACATTGTCACCGTGTTCTAACAGAATTTATCCATATGACTTATTATGCATAATCATTTCGAAACAGATGCCCCAAAATTGCTTAATTAAATTTACATATGTATATCGGGGGTTTGTTTTAGTACTTTTACAAAGCATTTAAAATTTCTTAAATTTTCTCATTCAATTCATATTCGCGTCTTCATGTGCTTTTAGTCTAGCTTATCTAGTATTCATGAGGATACGAACGTTCTTTTATTGAGAATTTGCACACTCTGAAGAGAAATGTAGAAATTGATTTTTTACTTTTTCGCAGTATATTTTATTCCTGGGGTCAAGAGGTCCAGACCATTAGTTGGTTTGCATGTCAATCTATCACAGTTCATTAAGAAATAAGTGAGACGTGAACAATCTGACATTATTTATTGGAATTCTTGGTGTCAGTTCTTAGAAGATGATCTTATTCTGTCTTTACAATGAGATTTAAGGTGTTAGATTTCTATACATTTGTCTGGTATAATTCTACCAATGTTTCGATATTGATGACCGTCCGTTTGTCATTGTGTATGATGTTTTGCGTGGCTTTGTCTCAGATTTCCGACAAGAGCATGATGTAAGCACTGTTATCTCTTTTGTTTACACATAAAAAAGAAAAGATAAGTGAGCGACGTTGTATTACAGCAGGTTGAAATCAAATTAAGACACAAACACTCAAATACATAAATTTTCGGATCCTGGCCTTTATCAAGTGTAAAAACGACAATGGGGCCGAAAAGTGTATTTGAGAGTATTAACGCTGTAGTGGGTCAACACGAAAATCTACCACGCGAACAACAGACGGAAACAACGATAACGATCTGCAACCAAGGTTAAACATAGCCGAAAACATCGATAACGATCAGTAACCAAGGTTAGACACAGACCGAAACAACGATAACGATCAGTAACCAAGGTTAGACACACAGACGGAAAAAAACAATAACGATCAGTATCCAAGGTTAGACACAGACAGAAACAACTATAACGATCAGTAACCAAGGTTAGACACAGACGGCAACACTATAACGATCAGTAACAGACCGAAACAACGATAACGATCAGTAACCAAGGTTAGACACAGACAGAAACAACGATAACGATCAACAACCAAGGTTAGACACAGACGGCAACAACGATAACGATCAGCAACCAAGGTTAGACACAGACAGAAACAACGATAACGATCAGCAACCAAGGTTAGACACAGACAGAAACAACGATAACGATCAGCAACCAAGGTTAGACACAGACGGCAACAACGATAACGATCAGCAACCAAGGTTAGACACAGACGGCAACAACGATAACGATCAGCAACCAAGGTTAGACACAGACAGAAACAACGATAACGATCAGCAACCAAGGTTAGACACAGACCGAAACAACGATAACGATCAGTACCCAAGGTTAGACACGGACAGAAACTTGTTTAACGATAACGATTAGCAACCAAGGTTAGACACAGACGGAAACAACGATAACGATCAGCAACCAAGGTTAGACACAGACGACGACAACGATAACGATCAGCAACCAAGGTTAGACACAGACGGAAACAACGATAACGATCAGCAGCCAGGGTTAGACACAGATGGAAACAACGATAACGAGCAGCAACCAAGGTTAGACACAGACGGAAACAACGATAACGATCAGCAACCAAGGTTAGACACAGACGACGACAACGATAACGATCAGCAACCAAGGTTAGACACAGACGGCAACAACGATAACGATCGGCAACCAAGGTTAGACACAGAAGGAAACAACGATAACGTTCAGTAACCAAGATTAGACACAGACGGAAACAGCGTTAACGATCAGCAACCAAGGTTAAATACAGACAGAAACAACGATATCGATCAGTAACAAAGGTTAGACGCAGACAGAAACAACTAAAACGACCAGTAACCAAGGCTAGACACAGACAGAAACAACGATAACGACCAGTAACCAAGGTAAAACACAGACTGAAACAACGATATCGATCAGTAACCAAGGTTAGACACAGACAGAAACAACTAAAACGACCAGTAACCAAGGCTAGACACAGACAGAAACAACGATAACGATCAGTAACCAAGGATAGACACAGACAGAAACAACGATAACGATCAGTAACCAAGGTTAGACGCAGACAGAAACAACTAAAACGACCAGTAACCAAGGCTAGACACAGACAGAAACAACGATAACGATCAGTAACCAAGGTTAGACACAGACAGAAACAACGATAACGATCAGTAACCAAGGCAAAACACAGACAGAAACAACGATATCGATCAGTAACCAAGGTTAGACACAGACAGAAACAACAATAACGATCAGTAACCAAGGTTAGACACTGACGCAAACAACGATAACGATCAGTAACCAGGTTAGACACAGACAGAAACAACAATAACGATCAGTAACCAAGGTTAGACACTGACGCAAACAACGATAACGATCAGTAACCAGGTTAGACACAGACAGAAACAACGATAACGATCAGTAACCAAGGTTAGACACAGACAGAAACAACGATAACGATCAGTAACCAAGGTTAGACACAGACAGAAACAACGATAACGATCAGTAACCAAGGTTAGACACAATTTAAATAGGAAAGACAACCATAAATGGAACGAGAACTGAATTGATGAGTCACAATGAATAATTTGAAAAGACTAACTAATGCAACAAGACCACGCTTTTATGACCACAGCGGAATACACTTGTAAGATCACACAAGACAAAACACAATCGACAGTGGAACACACTTCTAAGATTACATAAGACAAAACACAATCGACAGTGGAACACACTTGTAAGATTACTCAAGACAAAACACAATCGACAGTGGAACACACTTCTAAGATTACAAAAGACAAAACACAATCGGCACTGGAACACACTTCTAGGATTACATAAGACAAAACAAAATCAAAAGAGGAACACACTTGTAAGATTACACAAGACAAAACACAATCGACAGTGAAACACACTTCTAAGATTACATAAGAAAACACAAAATCAAAAGAGGAACACACTTGTAAGATTACACAATACAAAACACAATCGACAGTGAAACACACTTCTAAGATTACATAAGACAAAAGAAAATCAAAAGAGGAACACACTTGTAAGATTACATAAGACAAAACACAATCGACAGTGAAACACACTTCTAACATTACATAAGACAAAACAAAATCAAAAGAGGAACACACTTGTAAGATTACATAAGACAAAACACAATCGACAGTGAAACACACTTCTAAGATTACATAAGACAACACAAAATCAAAAGAGGAACACACTTGAAAGATTACACAAGACAAAACACAATCGACAGTGAAACACACTTCTAAGATTACATAAGACAACACAAAATCAAAAGAGGAACACACTTCTAAGATTACACAAGACAAAACACAATCAACAGTGGAACACACTTGTAAGATTGCACAAGAAAAAACACAATCGACAGTGCAACACACTTGTTAGATTGCACAGACGAAACACAATCGACAGTGGAACGCCCTTCTAAGATTACATAAGACAAAACAAAATCAAAAGAGGAACACACTTGTAAGATTACATAAGACAAAACACAATCGATAGTGCAACGCCACAAGATAAAACATAATCGACATTGAAACACACTTGTAAGATTACACAAGACAAAACACAATCGACAGTGGAACACACTTGTAAGATAACACAAGATAAAACACAATCGACAGTGGAACACACTTGTAAGATTGCACAAGACAAAACACAATCGACAGTGGAACACATTTTTAAGATTACGCAAGACAAAACACAATCGACAGTGGAACACACTTGTAAGATTAACAAGACAAAACACAATCGACAGTGGAACGCCCTTCTAAGATTACATAAGACAAAACACAATCGACAGTGGAACACACTTGTAAGATGATATTATAAGACAAAACATAATCGACAGTGGAACACACTTGTAAGATCACACAAGACAAAACACAATCGAAGACAACGAAACATATAGGGACACATGGACAAATAAGCAAGCAAAGAGGAAGTATTACAACATTAAAGAAAACAAAATTGGTTGACAACACTAAGTCTTCACATGCGCTTGATTTTTGATAAAGATCGAGATTTTCTGGTGTCTGAAATTCGTGTGTCAAGGTTGGAAAGTTTTCATTCCAAAAATACTGTGAGTGTGATATAATGCATTATGAACCATGAACTTATCTGAGATTTGGGTTGCGTCTGAAATTTAAGTGTCGTGCTTTCAGGTTTTTTCTTTTCGCGCGAGAACTTATCTGAGATTTGTGTTGCGTCTGAATTTTAAGTGTCGTGCTTTCAGGTTTTTCTTTTCGCGCGAGAAAGTTCTAATATATTTTTTTCAAGAATTTGTAAGCCTTTAGATTATGATTTTTGGAATCTAATTATGAGTTTGTGTTTAAAACTCATTCACGGATTTACAGTAAAGCTTGCTAACAACGTTTCTTGTGCGTTATGAACCATCACTAATTTGACGGAAGAAATTGTACCAAAAATACTACTCATTTAGCTTTGTTCAATAATGCAAATATCCTGAATGAATTATTTCACCTCATTTACATAACGTTTTTGCCATTTGTTCTCATAAACCATTATCAGTTGAACACACACTATTCGTTACCTTATCATAAATTCTGTTTTTTGCGTCTTTTTCCTCCAAATAAAACCTGCCCAGTGTCATATAAACTTTCCGTCAACGAAGCATTGTATTCTCTCAGCATAAAGTATTGTTCATACTCATGAAATATTCTGCTATTCAGCGTTCAATGATAGGACAAAAGTTAGTGTGTCCTGTGATAACATGAAAATGTATTAGTGACATCCTCAAAAGAGACGAAAGTACTGAACAATAGATATCTTTGACTTTGACGATTATGGTTGATGTATGTGACGGTATACAATGATATTTGTATAATGGTAATCACGGGGATTGAGTGGGAACGCCATTAATTGATACCTGTCTCTCTGGGGATAGACCGCCATATCTATTCCTGGAAAATCCACTCTTAACAAGTGGCCCACGTACTAATAAATTTAACTATTTTGAAAAAGTAATGTATTTTTATGTCGCATGGAAAACAAAAGGGAGATAAAGTAGTAATTTTGTCAAGCATCCGTCTATTTGTACGTCTGTCTGTTAAAGAAATCAGTGAAGGAACGTCAAACACAAAACCCGTAACCAGATTCCAAAAATCCAGCCAAAATGGCGTACAAATTGTCAATATTGAAATATATGTTCTATAGTACCAATTTTGTTGTACTAGACACGTGTTAAGTCTTGAAAAGTTTTAAATTATTCAAATATCATATACAACGAGAAAAAAAGAAGCTTACAGCTTATTTCTCTCGCTGTCATTATTTCAAAGGGGGATGTCGCTTATTACCAAAAATCATTGTAAGTGGCTCCACCTTGAATAAATATAATGAAGAAATTAGATGTACCATTTCTATGGAATTATTTACCAAATGTATAATATCTTTCCATTCATCAAAACAAGTTACCAAAAAAAAAAAAAAAAAAAAAAAAATCATTGTAAGTGGCGCCACCTAGATTTCAATGAATAAATTAGATGTACATAATACTTGTAATAATATCTTTCCATTCATCAAAACAAGTGTCAAAGTCTGCTATCAGAGAGCATATGGTTCACTGGGATCATTCAATATATCATATACATAATCTAATATTGCTAATGCTGGACACAATTCTAAATATGAACCATATGTATAATTATGTATGTGTGTTCCCAATTAGTCGTACATTATGTACTTCAAGCAGAAATCATTCAAAGTAGACCCCAAAAAATATGGCACCAGGCCGATTACTTTCTAAATGCTAGGGATCTATTATCGGCAATATTTTAAAAATATATGTTCTATTATCAAATGTCGTTGCACCATATGTGCAGTTAAACAAATTATGTCTCATCAGTGATGCTGGAGGCCGAAAAGGAGGGAATCCAAATAATGTGAAATAATGAAAAGCAGAAGTCTAAGTATAGGTTAGAAGGTATTTTGGAGTTTCTACATGAATAAGAAGTGGGCGGTACGTCAACGAAGCCCCTTTTTATTCATGCAGAAACTTCTTAAATGGCAACTACCCCAGTGGAGAAGTGGATAGCACACCCGGTTAACATGCCGGACGGTGAGCACGCTGAAGGTCTCGAGTTCGCGCCCCCGACTCACGCCACATATTTTTCAAGTATATGCTTTTCATCTTTTTGAGGATGCAGGATCCATGACGAATATGAAGGCAGTTTCTTCACAGATTCTTCACAAATAAGACGAGTCATTTGTGAATGGCTTAGCTTAAATGTTGCAACTTTTAACTTGACAAAAAAGTTACTGCCACAGATCCTGTTAAGGACAGAGCTATGTCATCAGGAAGATTAGAACATTTTCCTTTTATGTTACATTGAAGAATGATCGGCACCAAACTTCCCCAGGCTCTATTCAGATGAAAAATAAATGAAGAAAACGGTTTTTGGGATGATGCTAGGATGAAAACCTCCTATATTTTAATGATAATTTAGAATGAAATTAGGCAGATTTGAATATAGACGGATTTTCAAGTATGGCATAGAATGGTTGCGTGGCAGATGACCGTCCTAAGTCGGAACCTGCATGTCGCTCATAAGATTCGTTGGTTTATGTGTGGTATTTTATGTTTCATGTTTTTATGGTGTGAGTTGGTGTGCCTTTCTGTGAGTGTCTGCTCTGTGTTGCATTGGGTGTTTTGAGGTTTTCCTGTAGGTGCTGCAACCGAGTGTTGTTGGAGATCCCCTCCTTTCTTCGGGAATTAATTTGTCGCCAAAGAAACGCTTCGCTCTTGTAATAATGCCGAAGGGTTCCAACTCTATACCTTCTTGAAGAAAATGCCAAACCACTTTCCATGCACCAGACACCTGTTTCGAATTTTAAGTTCTCATCAGTGATGCTTCCAGTGGAGCCACCAATAATCATTTCGGTAGCACCCTCTTTAACATTTGAATTTAGATTTGTACATTTACATTACAGAGAGTGCGCGTCTCCAAATTTCCTTTAGGGTCGATTCAGTAGAATATCCAAATAAAATCCATGTTCAAAAAAGCATTGGAGGGATGGTGCTAAGATGTTAAACTTCTTTAATTTCGATGATATTTCACGGTTAAATGGCTTGTTTCCGAAATGGCAAAAAAATATATATATGATGTCACATTGATAAAAGGCCAAAACAAAGTTTCTTTCAGGTGACAGAGCTGGAAAGAAGTAAAATACACTTGACAAACATCAGGTCACGGGGAACGATTTTAACTGCTCCACACTGCAACGTGAAATAAGTGTTTTTATCACATGATACACCCGTTATGCAGTTTCATAAAGCCATTTCATAAACATATGATATGATAAGAAGTTACATATTGCTCTGCTTGAATGCGATTGGTCATGTTTGGAACCTAATCACATAAACCTTGACAAATGTGACCTTTCAAATATCGGTCAACTGTTAAATTCAGACCCGAGTCAATATCAATGATTAAAGTTGTTGATGTTGAATTAATTCTTGCATTAAAATACTATTCAAAATTGAAATACTTTTCTCTTTCGCACAGAATATCTATACGATGGGGACACTACTTCTCATGGCGTAGCAGACGACTTCTAGATCACGGCGTGATTCGCCTCTGTAGTTCTCGGAAACGTTGATTTCACGTTAGAAATACACATTTTTAGGCAATATCATGTGATAAAAAGAATCTCAAATGAATTTTCATTTCGTACGATGTATTATGAAACTCGTTGTGCGTTTTATATCCCCTCGCCAAGGCTCGGGGATATAAAACGCACAACTCGTTTCATAATACATCGTATGAAATGAAAATTCATTTGAGATCCTATATTTATTAATAATGTCGAAGGGTCCCAACTCTCTTGAAGAAAATTCCAAACCAATATCCATGCACCATGCACCAGACACGTGTGAGCAGCATTGGAAAGTAAATAGTTGAACTAGAACACTTTAGGCACTTAGTCGCGGGAACCTTTTTACCAGCTCAACCATGCATCGATGAATAAGTGCGATGGCTAAAGAAGTGTCCATCTAACTTGATATACATTAAACTTGCATCAATACATCATCAAGCTTAGAGTATTTTGCAAAGATCTAAATTCAAAGGGGAGAGTAAAATAAATAAATAAATAATGATATAAGAGAAAAGAGGAGTTAGTTTCCAATATAGTCATGTGAGTGGGACAATGTACATGTATTTGTTATCCTGCATCGAAAGGTAAATTGTATTAATTTTTGTATATATATGTATATCCCCAATATGGTATTACTAATTGGGAATGTTGAAAACATGACAAATATGGATAATGACCATTTCCCAATACATAGTACAAAATCGATAATTCAGAAAATCATAAACAGAAGGCTTACAAAACCAGGATAACACAAGAACCGAATCAAACAAAGAAAAACCTCCACCATATGAAAAGAAGCGAACTCCCAATATGGGAGTAAGACCAGGTACACAGGAAGAATCAGCATCTCCTGCTTGCATGCAACACCCGCCGCTTCAATTCGGTAGAATTGTCACATCCAGTTATTTCCATTTCGGAAGATACAAGTATATTGGTGGTTGGATGGTTCAAATGGTCTAGACAGAATATCGTCCACCATTCTGGAGAGTGGAACATCATAATGTATGACGAGTTCCCCATATAGACCGTAGAACTTCCTCAGTGACGAGGTTAGTCGGCCACAAACGTATCCCTGACCAAGAAGCTTATTTGAAAGACGCCTAGCTCTCAGAACAAAATCTGTATATTTGGTACTTGCTCAGGCATAGCGTATCAACTGAGATATGAACACGCCATAAACAGGCGATGAAGGGATGTTGCTACTCAGAAAAGGAAAGTCTGTGATGTTGAAAATGAAGAAGTCACGTTTGTCATAGAGTGAGGTGTTCAAGTGACCATCAGTGCCGTAGGACAACATTATGTCCAGATAGGATGCTGAATTATTTGTCTCTGCGGTTTCTTTATCTTCAAGCTCCGAAGGATAGATTCTGCTGAGGTAATCCGCGAATTTTGGATTATTGATGGAAAAACATCGTCTATGTATCTGAAAGTGAAGTTAAAGTTAGAAGCTACGTAGCTGTTCCCTTCAGAGACCAAATATTGAATGAATTCAGCTTCAATAAATAAACATTAAACATGTTTATTTATTGAATCACTGCTTGAAATTCAAACAAAAACCCAAATCCAGAGTCCAAAATCGTACCTTATAGGCATACAAATTCTTGAAAAAAGGAAGGTGATCCCCTACAGCGAAAACGGCGAAACGTTAATTCTCACGCGAAAAGGTAAAGTGGACATACAGAAAGAAGCTTTGATGGAACACGCCTTTGAAATATTCATTTGACTAATGATATAATGCTTAAAAGAAAGGAGAGGAACATGACATGGTTGCAGCACCCGTACAAAAGAAACACCAACATGCGAAAATAGAGGGGGACACACACAACAAGAGATACTTTAGGGACTAATGATCGATACTCGTCCATCCCTTTGCCTAACCTTGTACCCTATTCCCTTCAATTACAATGATAGATGAACAAATCATTTTCTTTTCGTAGTGGCATATTGCATGATGTGACTTCAGTTTCCCTCTTTGTTTGTCTTTTTTGTGTGATTGTATTCGTTGTATCCGTCTGTTTGTCGGTGTGGTAGTTTAATGTGTTGTATCATCTATCTCAAAAGCGTGTGCAAAGCTGTCTTGTTGGGGGATCATCTTTTTTTTTTTTTTCGTAGGTACAAATGTAGAATAATTTATTAACTTAAAAACTATCACTTTTAAAATGCTATATACTACTGACGAAAGATAATTGAATGGTAGATAAAGTATAACTTCGACGAGGGTACAAAATCAACTTATATAGGACAAAGTCAGTTTACATAGGAATGAGACCGGGAACTTAGCAAATATATTTTCAATTCTGACGCTTCCTCTGATTCAATAGCATGTATTTTAGATATTGTTTTCATTTCGTGCGTGAACATCGACGGCGGGTGCGGCTAGCCAAACAGGGAATACTTACTCCCCCCGGGCACCTGGTCCCACCTCTAGCTTGCTAGGGGTCCGTCGATGCTCAATTTTGTGCTCTATTGTGAGTGCTATTGAGATTATTGTCAGGATCTTCTTTAACTCATTTGTGTCACACTTATGCCCTTTGCCGTGTGGAGCTCGTAAAAAAGTTCCCCGCGAGGGGTTTGACAGTAAGTGTTTTGAATATTTTCCCTGACATGGTCGCCATAGCACTTTCTACATAGACATAGCCTCAGACATTGTTTTCATTTCGTGCGTGAACATCGACGGCGGGTGCGGCTAGCCAAACAAGGGATGCTTACTCCCCCGGGCACCTGGTCCAACCTCTACCTTGCTTGGGGTCCGTCGATGCTCAATTTTGTGCTCTATTGTTAGTGCTATTGAGACTCTTTAACTCATTGGTATTAACCGGTGACATTTGATCTTTCTTTATTCAGCAGAAATCACTATCTCCTAATTCACAGTACGTTCAATCACCCCTGTTTTATCATTTGTTTTTCTGTGAAACTTTACACTCAGAGATTAGTATTTCATACAACTCTCATGATAGCTTGTAATAAAAGATGAGATAAGTTTGACGATTTGTTTTATCAACATAAAGTGGTATTATTTCTAATTTCCATTGTCCAAAGGGATTCGGATTACGCAAAATATTGAGAAATAAATGTTATTGCCGATACATCATCATCGGCTTATTTTAATGTTGAACTGGTATATATTCTTTTTGCTTGTTTTTTATTCTTTCAAATTACAGAAAAAAATCGAACAATTTTACTGCGAAAAAGGAGATGGAAACTATTGCAAATTGTCTCTAAAGATAGTTTGACATCTTTACTAATTTATGCAGTCATCTATTTATGATGAGGCTGTTATACACAACAGCTGTGCGTTCGTCGGGACAACTGGATAGCCAGACTATTGGGAGGGTTGTGTGAACGTAATCAGGATAATTACACCATTTATAACTAACAAGACCACCGTCCGAAATCACAGGGGCTACAGTACACAAAGAGTGCAGAATAAATACCCCCCCCCCCCCCCTTTAGAAGTGGAAATGGGGGGGGGGGGGTATCTATTCTGCATACTTTGTGTACTGTAGCCCCTGTGCCTCGGTTGCCCAGTTATCTTGTTGGTCTATGTAAGAAAGGGGGGGGGGTTACAGCACCTACATAAAGAAACCGAATCCGACTGCTCAAACACAGAGTTTACAAGCAAGAGCAAGGGACAAGGAAGATCAAGTTGATACAAAACGATCAAACAGAAGAAAAATGTTATTTTTGAGTGGTGCAACCTACTATACATTTATATACTTTTACATCGGCAAATACAATGGTTAAACTACCCGAGAAGACAATATTCACCGAGCCCGAAGAGCAAGGAGGGCTCGGTGAATATTCTTCTCGGGAAGCTATTTAAACCATTGTATTTACCGATGTAACAGAAAATAATAATTATATTATGAAGAAGTTTTAAAATCATCTATGTGAATCATAAGACATTACTTTCAGACTATAAAAAGCTGCTCTAATCTATTTTTAGCACATGGAGAGCTCTTGGAATCTTACATCTACCCGAGATGGTGTCATCCTAGGTAGACATAACGTTTAAGCGTGTCACCGAGCGGCTGTTTTAGCAAATCAGAAAATTCCCATTGATTTAAAAAAGCAATTATCTGTAGCTTGTTTGAATGTATATATATATTTTTAAAAAGTTTCATTTGTTTCTTACTTGAAATCACTACACTTCCGTATTATTGTAAATACTTATTTCCCTTAAAAGTGTAGAACAGTTAAACATGTTCCCCATGACTTGATGTTTAAAGTGTAACAATTATTTCTTTCCAGCTCTGTCACCTGAAAGAAGTGAGGTGGTTATTTTATACCTCAATTGTGCGTTCTTTGAAACCTTTGGGTAATCGAAAAAGAGGGAGGGTTGTGCACACGTATTCCGGATAACCACACCGTCTGCTACTAGCGTGGCAGATGGCCGTCTTAAGCAGTACCGATTGCTCATTGGTCTCGTTGTTTTATGTGTAGTTATTGGTGCTTGCTGTTTCTATGATATGATTTGGTGTTCCTTGTCCCCTTTTGCGTCTCTTCATTGTTTTTGCATTGGGTGTTTTTTTTTTTTTGGTTTTGCTGTGGGTGCTGCAACAGAGTGTTGTTGGAGATCCCCTCCTTTCTTTGCTCTGCATGTGGACTCTGTTTTTTTTTTTTTTTTGCATTGGGTGTTTTGGTGTTTTCCTGTGGATGCTGCAAGCAAGTGTTGTTGGAGATCCCCTCCTCTTTGTTTACTCCTAGAAATAAAAGTATATAATAGAACAAATCGATTGACACGATGCAAGGAAATGAGTGTCACGACAAGATAAAAAATCCATCACATTATACCATCTCTAGCGAAGAATCTGAAACCGTTGAGTTATCTTTCGTATTATGTACTAGATTTCAGGTCAGTTTTTAGAAAAAAAAAGATTGATGAAACTTAAAAAAACACTTCTTGTAAAAACAAAATGTACTCTTGGTGATGTAGGACAAAACACTGAGAATAATAGTATAAAAATCTCTCTTTTTTCATTGAGATTTAAATGATACTTTTGCTGGGATATTATGGCTTAGCATATGAATCAATGGCTTCATTATATATAGTGGCATATATACATATGTATTTTGAACAGGATAGAATCCTAAAACATATCATATCAAAGATTATTGGACATAATTAACTACTTTCTTTTACTTCTAAAAATAAACCTGAGAGTTTTCTCCATCCTTTTTAGATGAAATTTCCGTCTTTAAAACTCAAATTTCCCACTGCTTCTTCTCCATACATTTTAATGTTTGCTGTTTTATGATAGAGAATTCTTTATGTTGTAAAGTTGTATAATAAAAAAAATCACATCAAAGCTTTGAACATTTGTCACGATTTTGGATCATTCTTGCGCATCTCCTGTTTTAGAACTCATTGAGCTTAAATGATACAGATATTTCAATTTATCATAGTCAATGTATTATTTCTTACTCTTTTGAACACTTTAATTCATTTTACATCCAAAAAAGGAGGAGTCTGAAAATTTGATCTAAACTCAATAAAATATGCGTGAATTTTTTTTTCGCAGTAATTTCTATAAAAATAAGCTAGAGGTTCTCTTTTGAACTGTTCGGATTTCTCTTACGTTTGGAATACTATTGACCTTAATTGTTTTCGAATGTTAAGCTGATGGGTAACGAAAAATTATAAATTGCATAAATTCGACCCAAAATTTGTCATATCTTACCGCGCTGACACTCTTTTAAGAAAACCACAAAAATGACACTATTCGTAAGCATTATTCTCTCTTATTTCAACACAGACAAAAATAGTTTCTTCGATATTTTAAGTCTTTCTTAGGAACACATTTTTGTGTGTTTGGAAAAATTGTTGATATTCAGAATCTCTGTTATTTTGACTTTAACTGAGATGATTTTCTCATTTTTGTGTAAAATCGAGAAAATTTTAAATGATAAGTAAATTTGGTACCTACGGTAAAACTTGTTCAAATAAAGGTTTTATAGAAAGTTTCTAACCTGTCTATTTTATGTAAACATAGGAAACAAAAATGAAAAATCAAATGAATTACAAATGTGCTATTTTTAGCAACAAATTTCCAGCATTGCGATCATTTTCTAAGTAAGCAATAATCATGATTTTCAATACTGACCCATTAATATTCCATTATAAAATGATAAATTGACATGATTTCTTTAATTTCATATGGTTTTTATAAAATGGTTGAAATTCCTTCATTCAGAAATAAAATGCCTTAAATGTGACAAATAAGTTGCCGTTCGTGTTTTTTTTTGTGGGGCAGTGTCGTTGTCTCCGTCGGCTTTTCCATTTTCATATCTCTTGAGTATATGTTTTCAAGAGTTTGTAAGCCTTTTGATTGTGAGTTTTGGAATCTGATGTTAGGTATTGTGTTTGACTGTCATTCACTGATTTAGTAATAGTAGTGTAAGAAGTCCCGATAAGGTGTTTAGTAATCTAATCCACAAATTGATGATTGTCTTCAAGTATTTGCTGTCAACCTAAAACCTAAAATTGCAACCGCGAAAACAACACGGACTTTGAAAAGAATCTACGTCAAAACTGAATACCCTTAGTATTTTCATGGTAATCCAATGAACGTAAAACTAATATATTATATTCCGAATGTAATTAACACCGATTTTACTAGTTTTTCGTGTAGGTTTTTCGTGCCGTCTTTTGTTGACAGTCTTGAGAACCGCCTTCTGAATCAGTTAAATATCCTATAATCACTGTTATCTCACTATAAATACACATAGGAAGGAATATACCCCAAGGTTCAACAGTTCAGCCTTGTATAATTTAAAATAGATCATTTACCTACAAATTGCATACCTACCTCACCCAATTATCTGGATAGCATTAATGAGCTACAACTAAAACACTCACGATACAACAGACGTGACCAAAATTAAGTTCGTGCCTTTACAATTACAATTAATGACAAATTTGGAAAAATGAATATACTCTACAGTACACTGAAATACCTAGCATTGCACTGCAGGATGACAAATATGGATAATGACCATATCCCTATATACTGCACAAAATCGATAATTCAGAAAATCAGAAACCGAAGTCATACAAAATCAGGACAAAACAGGAACCAAAGCAAACAAACAAAAACCCTCCACCACATGAAAAGAAGCGAATTCCCGAAATGGGAGCGAAATTTCAGCGCCTCTTTATGTGAGATCTCAGTGTATTACGTATGCGCACATATTCGTGGTAAATCCATTACTTATAGACACATCGTAGACATAGACACCCAAAGTTGTATATTATTCAAAGTAGAAATTTACAAATTACAAAGAAACTTTTAGGTCAAGGTTTTCGCTTTCACAATTTAGTACAAACTTTCTGGAAATCTTACAAAACTTACGGTCAACTTCTTTTAAAATTCGGACCTATAAAAGCAACAGAGTATATTACATTACGTGCATGTCTGGTCCATGCTGTAAATTTATCTGCTCTAAAATGATGCTAATGAATTTAAAGACGTTAAACATTTGTACCCCTTGGTGAGTGTCACTGCTGGTGGACCAAGAGTCCCCGAGGGCACATGTAGCCAATTCCATCAATTTCGGTTGGTCGTTTCTTCAAACACATTTGAAAATTTCTGTTTACAAAATTCTCTAAAATGTCTAAAACCTGGGTCCTGTGGCATCATGTCCCAGCCATTTTGCTACGTCTTTCGGTATATTTAGGACATAATTTTCACAGATTTTGGTTATATTACATTGTTAAGATTGAGGGTCACTGACGAGGATTTATAACCCGAAACATGCATGTCTGGTCCATGCTGTAAATTTATCTGCTCTAAAATGATGCTAATGAATTTGAAGATTTTAAACATTGGGTATTTCACAACCGGCATTTTATGGTGACATAATAAACAAATTAAGAAGGATCAAAGGTAGACAGAATTACCATCGAAATTGTGTTAGAATCATCAAGCGGATTTTCCATCGTGGATATGATCCTTCTGTCAACAGGTGTTTCAGTGTCTCGGCAATTTGTTAAATTCGTTGCTTTTTCTGGTGTTGTTCTCCTGCAGTCGGTATGTCATTTTGTTTTGTTGTAGGTCTTTTTCTGGTTACATTCAACTTGATCGAATTTTCAACTTTTTCCATCACAAACTGAGCTCCAACTTAAAATACCAAAGTTGCTTTATGCTTAAATAGAAATCATATTGATACCCAGGGGACTGTGTAATCACGAAGCAGGTTTATTGTGCTTTTGTAGTCTGTTATACCCTTACTACTTATTTGCGAGAATTTTTTTAAGAAGGTTATACAAAATAGGCGGGGAAATTCACATGGAAATCATTGTAAATCGTATAAGAAAATTGCAAGGATTTAACCAATGAATAACTAATTGTATCGAAAGCATATCAATGTGCACACAGTACCGACTGTTTACCACCTACATTCTTATAATCATTATTTGAATCTCCATAGAAGTTTATGTAAAAGCATTCATTGTAGGCGACGCTGAAAAAATTTGTGCGGCGCGGCACACATTCAAATTGCTATAGATCTAACTCCCTTCTGAAGCCTGAAATTTTGTATATGATTTAAAAATATACAAACAAATAGAATAAGATGGTTGTTGTATTATTTTAGTGTTCGCTGTGGTTCTGTTTGGGATTGAAGATCCTGCAAGAAATTACTATGTTTGAAAGGCTTTGGGATCATTTCAAAAGTAGTGTAATCTAATATAGAAATGTGTCATTGTCTCCGTCTGTTTTTCAATTTATTTTTTTCGATTGAGAAAGTTGTGATTTGTATTTTTACAGAATTTATAAGGAATCTGATTATGACCTTTCATTCACTGATTCTGAATATTCATAGCAAATTGTGTAACTATTCGTATTTCATATGTCCAACCTAACTATATTAATCCATTTCCATCGATATATGATTAATGTAGGAGTTAACAAATATCCAATGTCTTCAACTGTCATTTTCCTTCTTAGTTGTAGACGTCACAATTACTTCAGTAAGACTAAAATATCATTAAATATCATTGATGTCGGAATCTACAAATTCAAGATTCAAGATTTATTGATTTCCACCAAACATGTCGGCATACATACATACATAACAACATATAGCTCAAACTAAATATACATAAAACTACAACTTTGATTTATACACTTGTACATATATGGCGTTCCTACACAAAAAAATCCCAAAACAAATCCCATTTTTTGCACTGTTTGTCATTTTCATCAGCTATATGTACGTCATCATTTAAGGAGTGCACTGGCATATCAACTGTGGGGGTGGATGTCGTTTTATTTTTTTTTATAATTTCGCGATCACATTAATGTAAGATGATGGTCATTAGCCGGACGAAGTTATAATTTTTATTCCTGATATTTACATACACGATTGTTTCTCAACTCTTGATAAGTTTTAATCCGTCAGGACATTATTGGAAAATCTCATATTTGTTTTCTAACCGGGGTCAATAATTCAAAGTCCAAATCATTGGTGCCCTTCTTTATATTAATTGTCCTTCATATTTCAATAACGTTTTGTCTTGTCCGCTTTTGTTTTAATTATGCCTGTCTTGTCGTTTTGGTGTGCTTGGGCGATGCTAAAATTAATTTGTTTGGCGCCATACTATTGTAAAATGCTATACATCTGATTTGACCTTCGGATAAATCTGAAATTTGTATTTAATTCAAAAATATTTTAAAAACAAAGGAATGCTAAGTTGATTCAGGATTACAAACAGATTAAATAACATTTATTTGAAAATAAAAATTGATGTTGGAACGTTTCGTAATTGCTATGGCATTGAAGGAAAAGTCAGAGGTGTTTACCTCGTGATGAAACGTAATATTGTGTGTCTACACATATTGTGAAATTTATGATACAAACATGGTTTTTTTTTCGGATCAGTGGACATATAACGTGACATTTCCCTCATCATATTTTTTATTCGACATCAACAGGGTGTGACACCTGTCGTTCATATTGGTCACATAATATCTCAATAACGCTTAAAAGGAGGAGGGAGTTTGACGACACCGATACCGAAGTTGATACATGTCTATCAATTTGATGAAATTGTTCAATACAAAAAATCATTCTTTGTTGTAAGCGGGCGTTAAAATCAAACAACCTTCCGCAAAGACTCGATGACAAATCAGTTAGTCATGGAGAATGAAATTCTGTTCAACAAGTAGAAACGTAAACGGTTCGTTTTAGAATGAAGCGCTATTTTTTTCTCGTGAGGACGTCCTTTTATGTGTTTTCTTTGACGACTTCAACTTCACAACTAAGATTTTCTGTTTCATATTCGTTAAAAAAATTGCAAGTTTTTCATCGTGATTTCTGTATTTCGTGACTTTCATTCACTGATTCACAGCATATCGGCACTTGATCTGAACTGTGTGTGACTCTCATTCACTGATTCACAATATATCGGCACTTGATCTGAACTATGTTTGACTTAGATTCACTGATTCACATTATATCGGCACTTGATCTGAACTATGTATGACTTTCATTCACTGATTCACATTATATCGGCACTTGATCTGAACTATGTGTGACTTTCATTCACTAATTCACATTACATCGGCACTTGATCTGAACTATGTGTGACTTTCATTCACTGATTCACAGTATATCGGCACTTGATCTGAACTATGTGTGACTTTAATTTACTGATTCACAGTATATCGGCACTTGATCTGAACTATGTGTGACTTTCATTTACTGATTCACAGTATATCGGCACTTGATCTGAACTATGTGTGACTTTCATTCACTGATTCACAGTATATCGGCACTTGATCTGAATTATGTTTGACTTAGATTCCCTGATTCACATTACATCGGCACTTGATCTGAACTCTTTGTGACTTTAATTCACTGATTCACATTACATCGACACTTGATCTGAACTCTGTGTGACTTTAATTCACTGATTCACAGTATATCAGCACTTGAACTGAACTAAGTTTGACTGAGATTCACTGATTCACATGATATCGGCACTTGGTCTGAACTATATTTGATTTTAATTCGCTGATTCACAGTATATCTTGATCTGAACTATGTTTGACTATTCTCATTCACCAAATTCTTGTATTCGAAATACTAGAAGAGCAAAATACTTCCTTAATAATGCGGAAGGGTTAAGTTTTCCTATTGGTCTCGTTGGTTTATGTATAGTCTTTTGTGTTTAATGTTTCTACGTCTTATGTCTCTTTTTCGTCTGCGCTCGTCTTCTTTGTGATTTCGCATCGGGTGTCTCGGTGTTTTGTCGTTGGTGCTGCATCTGGGTTTACTTGGAGATCCCCTCCCTTCTGTTAATCATCAACCTTGTTTATTATCCAGAAGGCTATTACACACAACAGTTGTGCGTTCTTCGATAGTTCTGGGTAACCGGAAAGGTGGGAGGGATGTGCGCATAATTCCATATAATTACATGCTACTAACGTGACAGTCGGGTGTCTTTTGATTTCGTTTGTTAACGTGTTTGATGTTTGGTTCTCCTCTTGTGTCTCTTGCTGTGTAGGTCCTGTTGTAGGAGATCCCCTGCTTTCTTGCTGTGGGTGCCGCAATCGAGTCATGTTGCCGTTTGCCGTGTGGAACTCGTAAAAAGGTTCCCCGCGAGGTGTTTGACAGTGTTTTAAATGCTTTTCCCTGACACGGAAGCCATAACACTTTCTATATAGACATAGCATCAGACAGTGCATGTTTTATAGATGCTGTTTTCATTTTCGTGCGAGATATCGACGGTGGGTGCGGCAAGCCAAACAGGGGATGCTTACTCCTCCCGGGTACCTGGTCCCACCTCTAGCTTGCTAGGGGTTCGTCCATACTCAACTCGGTGCTCTATTGTGAGTGCTATTGAGATTGTCGTCAATATCTTCTTCATCCGTTGTTGGAGATCCTTTACTTTCTTGCTGTGGGTGCTGCCACCGAGTCTGGTTGTTGATCACTTTCTTTCTTGTGTTCTTTCCCTTAAAATATTTGATTACGTCCTGCTCTCTTTGAAAAAAAACCCCCCAATAACAACAAAGCAAGAGTCGAAGTACAATGGTCAATGAGGCAACTCAGTATTTGCCCTTATATGCTAAACCGTCAAAACAATATATAATTCAAATTGATATGTGGAAGTTAGGATGCATCACTAGATATAGGTTGTTTTATCACGAACAACTATCAATTACAGGGTACTTTTACGAGGAAGTTATGACTTTAATTTGTATTGTGGCTTACATATATGTATTTATTATTGAAATATATATAGACTGTTTTCGCCATAAAAATATATTACACATCCTCTAACTGAAACCGTAATTATTGAATGAACCCTCAAAATGCAATGACAATAAACATTAAAGAAGTACCCATCAGTTAATTAGTCTCAAAGTCGAGAAGGCATTGCAAAATCACTAGAATTTCCATAGGAACGGATGCCGACCCCGGAATGAACAACATACCAAAGTGAGACCTATCGACACTTGCACGATACGAAACGAAAAGTGGATAATTGTTAATATGAAAATTAAAGAAAACTTATTATAGTTGGCATTTCTCAAAAGAATGCAGCGTGATACGACTTTCATACAAGGAATGACAAATATGGATAATGACTTCCCAATACATAGTACAAAATCGATAATTCAGAATTTTATAAACCGAAAGCATACAAAATCAGGATAAAACAGGAACCAAAGCAAACAAAGAAAAACCTCCTCCATATGAATAGAAGCGATCTCTGCCAATATATGAGTGAGCCCAGGTGCCCAGGAAGAGCCAGCATCTCCTGCTTGTATGCAACACCCGTCCCTTCAATTCGGTAGAATTGTCATATCTGGTTACTTCCATTTTGGAAGATACAAGTATATTCGATGGTTGGATGGTTCAAATGGTCTATGACAGAATATCATCCAGCATTCTGGAGAATGTATCACAAAGCTTGCAGAGAACTCAAAACCTACTAAAAAGTAGTGCTTATATTTTAGGAAACAATGCATGGTACGAGGAAATTACGAGGGAATTAGCTATTTGATGGCATTTGGGTACCAAAATTATGCTTTTTCAGGTGAACTTAAGAAAATAAACCCAATAACGACAAATATGGATAATGACCATATCACAATACACAGTACGAAATCGATAATTCAGGAAATCACAAACCGAAGGCATACAAATCAGGATAAACAGGAAACAAAGCAAACAAACAAAATCCTCCACCACATGAAAAGAAGTGAACTTCCAATTTAGGAGTGAGGTTTTGATACCGATGTCGTATAGAGAACCTTCCCCCATAGAGACTCTTCCCCGGGAAGGTTTTCTATATAGAGAATAATCCTCACGGTAGGTTTTCTTTATAGAAAATCATCACCAAGGGGGAAGGTTCTCTACATAGAAAACGTTCCCCCATCATAGAAAACCTTTCCCCCAAATACGGAAAGTCATACGGATTTTTGATATCGTCTTCGGTTTATGACTTTATACCTTTCAATAGACATGATAGATCCATGGACATTTAAAGATAGTGCTATCTCAGATAGAATTTGAAATATTTTCGAAAATTCTTTAAAATTTGAGGGATAATAACTATCCACGTGAAACACCGAACAAAAAATTTAGATCGACTTGAGTTTTTCCTCATCATATAATTTTGTGAAAGGCGTTGGAGTTCCATTTTAATTGGAAACGTTTCAGAATCACTGAGGATTTGAGGATCACTGACGAGGGTTAAGTACTCGAAACGTGCATGTATGGTCAATGACAAATATGAATAATGACAATATCCCTGTATACAGCACAAAATCGATAATTCAGAAAATCAGAAACCGAAGGCATACAAAATCAGGATAAAACAGGAACCAAAGCAAACAAACAAAAACCTCCACCATATGAAAAGAAGCGAGAGTAAGCGTCAATGCTTTAAATTTATCTGTTCTTAAGGTAGAGTATCCCTCTGGTCAGAATTGCTGGTAATTTTTTGCCTGGATACCCTATTTTTTCTCTTCAGAATATTGTTCAGATTATCAAACGAATATGGTTTTGGGAAAAGAAACTTTTACAGTTACATTTTATCACCTCTTAAAAGGGATTTTTCTAACTTTTCCCATAGGGTCCAATGTTAAAGTTCCAATGGCCAAGTTCTCGGTATAATCATGAAACCACGAATTATATTCTGTTTATATATCAGGTTTAACAAAAGCTTTGATTATATGGAAATGAAAATATTGTTAAAGTCGTTATTTAGGAAATATGAGCATCTGAACTTGAGGGATGCTCTACCTCAAATGATGCTATTGAATTTGAAGACGTTTAACATCAAATGTTTCTAAATACTTTTTTGAATATGTTTAGAGTACAAGATATAAAAACAGTATTAGTTCAAAATAAAAACAAAATTTAACACAAAACACAATCATTCATACATGTATACAAATAAATATATACATAAACAAAAAAATTAATATGCTAATATGGCAGACGGTCGACCTTAGTCGTCACCTTTTAGCCATTTGTCTAGTTCATTTTTGTGTGTATTTGTGTGTATTTCGATGTCGTATTTTGTGTTAACTTGTCCATTTTGTGTCTCTTTTTGTGCTTATTTACTCAATGTTTTCACAAAGGGATAGGTGCAGAGTCTTGTTGGAGATCCCGCACTTTCTTGCAAACAGCACATCACATAAATTTCGTTGAATTGTTGGGTTCTGTGATATAAAGGTATCTTCTTTAGTTTTTGTCAGAATTCGTATAGAATTGATCTTCCCGACATGGAGGACAGCGGAACAGTTTGTTTACAGAGCCAGAGCAAATGAGTTAAAGAAGATCCTGACGATAATCTCAACAGCACTCACAATAGAGCACAAACTTAAACATCGACAGACCCCTAGTAAGCTAGAGGTGGGACCAGGTGCCCGGGAGGAGTAAGCAGAGCAGAGCAAGTACCAAATATACGGATTTTGTTCTGAGGCTTGTAAGCTTCTCAGTCAGGGATATGTTTGTGACCGACTAATATCGTCACTGAGGAAGTCCTACGGTCGATATGGGGAACTCGTCATACACTATGATGTCCCACTCTCCAGAATGGTGGATCATATTCTGTCAAAGACCATTTAAACCATCCAACCAAAGATTGGGATTTTGCTGTGTGTGCTGCAACCTAGTGTTGTTGGAGATCCCCTCCTTTCTTTTATATCTACACTTATTTCGTGTTGCAGTGTGGAGTTGGTAATACAATTCCCCGTGACCCGATGTTTGAAGTGTTTTAATTCCATTTCGTTCTCTAACTTGACTTTGTTGTAGTGTCTTCTATGCAGGATCTCTACTCACCCTTCTTTAATCATCTCACTATGGCATTTTTAAGGTCGCCTCGTATTAAACTTACTCCTTTGAGATTACCCTCTATCACTACTGTAACTTTCCCATCATCGACTTTTAACAGTAATAAACTTTTTTCCTCACCCAGAGTACTTCTTTCACCTCTTAAATTGAAATCCCGTAGACGTATTACACCTACTTCTCCATCTGCAGGCTCTACATTTAACAACAAACATAGAGGGTTCTCAGCAGTTTCTACGTGCAAAGGGAAGAGATGCGGTATGTGTCCGCTCATCAATTGCAATTCCACAATTAAATCAAGTGTTAACGGGCAGACTTTTAAAATTGAGATTGAAAACGACATCGATTGATCGTACCAAGATGTCATTTATGTTATAACATGAAACGCTAGGGGATGTGGCGCCCAATATGTTGGAGAAACAGGTCAGGCCTTAAAATCTCGTTTTAGAAGTCATTCGTATCAGATAAGAAACTCACATCACAAAAAACAAAGAAATTTCCTTTACAATCACTTCGTTAAATACAATCATTCCATTTCGGATATAACTATTACACCGGTTCAGTCTTTTTCTAAACTTAAAAATCTTAGTAAAACGGAAATTAAAAAACGCCGACTACAAGCTGAACTTGCCTGGATCACAAAACTCCAAACTGCGTACCCCCTTGGTCTAAACGATCAAATTTATGGACAAGGAAATATTTCCTCGACGTCAACTAATATTAATGTATTTTCAATCCGCCCAAACACTAAACGGAAGCATAGGTCTCACGGAAGACGACGAAACCGAAAACTCAGAATAAGATCTAGATTACACCGTACCCTCAACGATCTTCTGATCATTGCTCGCAACGGCGGCAGACATGAACTGCTTCATGCTCTCTCATCAGTTCCAGCAGTTCAATTGAAATCTATCTTGGATGAAGCACTGGTTGCATTCTTAAGAAATACGGATTGATTCAGACTTAATATCATTGTTGCATTCGCACAGAATAAACTTTATCCAGTTGTTAAAAACATCCCACCTAAAAAACGATTCTTAAAAATTCCATTTATTAACAAAGGATTCGATCTTCTTAACATCTCTAATATTTTTCGGGATCATCGTGTACAAAGTGCTATTCCTCAATATTTTGAAAATTTAGAACCTCCTCTTATTTGTTACAAATATAAGAGACCTATTCGAAATTTCGTTTTTAACTACAACAAAGTTACATCAGATCCTAAAATACTTGAATCATGTCCTGCTTCTTGAGAATGTGCAACATCTGAATATCTATATAAACCAGCTGGTCATATTATTACAGGCGACTTTTCAATTATCCAAGACAGGCAGCTCCGTGGTCTTCTCAAAAAAGGACCTAAGTATAGAATCCCGTCCAAGATAGATTTTATTAAATGTCGCGAAGTACTAAAGGAAGCCTTAGATAACTATACCAAACGATGGTGTAAATCGGAAGGAGTCGAATCGCATTCTCTGAATGACTGGAAAAACCTCATTTTGGACATTACTGACATTCGAATAGATAACTTCCACAAAAATCCTCATCTTTTTGAAAATCCAAGTTCTAGATCTGAAAGATATTTCAAATCCAAATTACGTAATTTACATGAAAAATTTGTCTTCGCTCCTGCAGATAAAGCAGCCAACAACACCATAATCATATGAAAACTTTACTATATATCAACTTTAGTTTCGGAACTTTCGTCTACAAATACTTATATCAAAAGCAATGAAAGTGTCCCTAACATTTTGAGCAAACATAGCAGTGAAATATCTTCATTCAACATCCCTATTTCTAAATTGGATCTTCCTACAATATACTGCATACCAAAACTGCACAAATCTCCTTACAAATTTAGATACATTGCTAATTCTAGCAACTGCTCAACTACAAGTTTGTCTAGACATCTGACGTCAGCCCTCACGGCGGTAAAGGAACACGTTGCAAAATATTGTGAAACTGTTCTTAACAGGAATGATGTAAATTTATTTTGGTCTATAAAAAATTCGGGGGATGTGATTGACAAGATAAAATCTAGAAATTTTCAAGCCAATACGATTGCTTCATACGATTTTTCAAATATGTACACCACCCTTCCTCACGACAAGATCAATGATCAATTGTCCAAACTCATTAAATGGTGCTATAATCGAGAGGGGAAACTTTATATTTGTACATCTGAATCAAAGGGTTTCTTTTCCGCTACAGAATACAAATCATACAAATCATGGACATGTAGCGACCTGTGTAGTGCCTTGTCCTTCCTCTTGGACAACATTTATGTAAGATTTGGTGAGAATCTCTACAAGCAGGTTGTAGGGATTCCTATGGGTACAAATTGTGCGCCTCTTGTTGCAGATTTATTTTTATACACATATGAAAAGGAATTTATTCAAAATCTTCAAAAGCAAAGAAAACATGATGATGTGAAATGCTTCATTAGTACTTCAAGGTACCTTGATGATATTCTTACTATCGATAATCCTGTTTTTGAAAAGTATAAAGATGTTATTTATCCACAAGAATTGACTCTAAACAAGGCAAACTTTACAGACACTGAAACACCATTTTTGGACCTAAATATCAAAATTGTCAATGGAGAAATTCATACAAGTGTATATGACAAACGAGATGATTTTGGATTCAACATAGTAAATTTCCCCTGGCTTGACGGTGATGTCCCTAGATTACCGTCATACGGTATCTATATTTCACAGCTCATCCGGTATGCTAGAGCATGTACTGATGTTTTGGATTTTCATAATAGAAATCTGCAAATTACAAAGAAACTTTTAGGTCAAGGTTTTCGCTTTCACAAACTAGTAAAGACTTTCTGGAAATTTTACAAAAATTATGATCAAGTTCTTTTGAAATTCGGACCCATAAAAGCAACGGAGTATATTACTTTAGGTATTTCACAACCTGCATTTTATGGTGACATAATTAACAAAATAAGAAGGATCAAAGGTAGACAGCATATGTATCGAAAATGCGTCAGAGTCATCAAACGCCTTTTATACCGTGGATATGATCCTAATGTCACCAGACGGACACTAAGCTTGGTACTTGACCAATATACAGTCTTGTACGAGCGCATTCTTAAGACTTGCACTCTGACTGACTGTGACGACGGGACTCCATGACGGGCCCTGTCCAAACCTCTTTAGAGAAGACAGGGCCCCGACCACCTGTCCTCTCTGAATGTCAGTCGGACTCCTCGGGTGATTACATACATGAGCTCGCTACAGCCGGCAGAGCACGGACTGTATTACGCATGCCCTCTTTTTATATCCATTTACATATTCATCTGTGTCTCTGGGGCCTCTGCGTTTCGCGGTCTTGTTTGTGTGACGTCATCTTACAGTGAGGAGGTTGTTTTACACCACATTTGTACGTTCTTCGAGACCTCTAGGTAACTGGAGAAGTGAGAGGGTTGTGCGCACGTAATCCAGGATAACCACACCGTCTGCTATTTACTTGGCAGATGGCCGTCCTAAGTCGGCACCGGTTGCCCATTGGTCTCGTTGGTTTATGTGTAGTCTTTTATGTTTCTATGTTGTGAGTTGGTGTTCCTTGTCCATTTTGCGTCTCTTTCTGTGGGTATCTGTTCTGTGTTTTTTGCATGGGTGTTTTGGGATTTTGCTGTGGGTGCTGCAACCTAGTGTTGTTGGAGATCCCCTCCTTTCTTCTATGTAACCAGATGTGACAGTTCTATCGAATTGAAGCGGCGGGTGTTGTGTGCAAGCAGGAGTGCTTACTCTTCCTGGGCACCTTGTCTCACTCCCATATTAGGTTTGCTTCTTTTCATATGGCGGAGGTTTTTGTTTGTTTGCTTTGGTTTATGTTTTATCCTGATTTTATATGCCTTCGGTTTCTGATTTTCTGAATTATCGATTTTGTGTTGTATACAGGGATATGGTCATTATCCATATTTGTCATTACGAATAGCTCAGTCTTTCTATTTTAAAAACCGTAAATATTTCAAAAACAGGTGTTTGGCTAATTCAAATCTTAACTTCGAATTTCTAACGTTTTGAATTATGAATTATAATTCGGAAATTTTCTAAATTCGGAGGGACATTTTCTATTATACAAATATGGACTTGGTCGAGGTCATTATGTCATTATAATGACCCGATGATATTTGTAATATTGACCGAGGCCGAAGGCCGAGGTCGATATTACAAATATCATCGGGTCATTATAATGACATAATGACCGAGGCCAAGTCCTTATTTGTTATATTATATAAGATAAGTAATAGTTAGACTATATATGATTAAAATAATGATTCAAAACAATATATACACATAATCTTTAATCAAGAATTCAACAATTGATTACACTTTTTTTGTGAAAAATATATCTAAACTTTTAATATTTAACAAAATAACTAATTTTTTTTTCGAAAATACTGAAATCTGGACAAATACCACACCGAGTCATTATCTTCTGTCAGCGGTCATTATCGGAAAATAATGACTAGTGCTTCAGCCAATCAGAATCGACGTTACATCCTAGTTATATAATATTAGGGAATAATCCCTCTGTAAATCCCATACAGTTTATCTCTGGTTCTTTAAAACAAGTGAAAGTCAAAACAAGAACGGTATGGGGGGTAAGGTTTTCTATGGTAACAACTATAGAAAACCTTCTGGGGAGATGGATCGTTATGGGGAAGCTTTATTATATGACATCGGTAGTAGCGATTAGTGGTTTGAAGATTTTCATTGTGATGAATGGAAATTAATCGTATTATTGGCAACAAGCGATACCATGGTAGATAAAAGATTCAAATCAGTAGTAAAAATGATAATATACGGAAAGGACATATAGCGGTGAAAGAAATCAAATTTCACTCGCAAACATGAAAATGTAGAACAAAAACACCAACCTCCACAAAGCGTGCAATATGGTAATGTGTTTTACGATGAAAGACCTATGAAACTTGGTGGATAGTAGGTGTAATCGAATATGAATTTTAACAGGACATTTACCTCTTTAATGTATTATACAAATATGAATTCTACAACCTGGTCATCAAGCATAAATCATTCTGCTGCCTACGTGTAAGATCTTTTTTGTTCAAAATCTTGTCGACATGCAAGTTAAATAAAACATCAAATTTTATTAGATACAAAGTATTCGTGTTTATCTCGCAAGTTGATATAACTATCTTGCATTTCGATATATTGACATAAGAAAGAGCTATACCACCAAACTTTATCCTCTAGCGCTGTCATATTTCTAATATAAATATAAATTTAAATTCTAAAAATAAAACAAGAGGGCTGAACTCTTTGTCGTCTATTCTGGCTAGTTGGTCCATGGTGACTGAATGCCTTTCATTTATCCTATGTCATATTTTAAAAAAACAAAATTTTGAATTTGAATATAAAAGAAAGGAAGTGATCTCCAACAAGACCTGACCGGTTGCAGTACCATCAGCAAAACACACCGATCGAAAACACAGAGAAGACATACACAGCAAGAGACACAAAAGGGACACGGAAAAGCAAAATTAATGCGACATCAAAACACCAAACACAAAAGACCACACATAAACCAACGAGACCATTCGGCAATCGGTGCCGACTTAGGACGGCTATCTGCTACGTTAGTAGCAAATGATGTAGTTATTTGGATTACACACGCACAACCCTCCCACTTTTCCTTTTTTCAGTTACCCAGAAATCTCGAAGAACTCACAAAACTTATTGTGCTGTAAAATTACCGCATCACTGTGCTGGCCACACAAACAAGACACCAAAACACAGGGGTGCAAGCAACACAGATAACCAAACAAACAAGACACCAAAACACAGGGGTGCAAGCAACACAGATAAATATGTAAATGGATATATAACAAAGGACATACGGACTACCGTCGAGAGACTTAAAGATCCACTGATGAGGATTTAGTATTCGATGCATGTGTCTGGTCCATTAAAGTTGGTTTAAAAATTTATTCAAGAAGGTGGATGATATCTATCATAGACCATTTGAACCATCCAACCAAAGATTGTACTCTACATCTTCCGAAATGGAAGTAACCGGATGTAACAGTTCTACCAAATTGAAGCGGCAATGTTGCATGCAAGCAGGAGATGCTTACTCTTCCTGGGCACCTGGTCTCTCTCCCATATCGGGAGTTCGCTTCTTTTCATATGGTGGAGGTTTTTGTTTGTTTGCTTTGATTCCTGTTTTATCCTGATTTTCTGAATTATCGATTTTGTTCTGTATACAGGACACAGGGATATAGTCATTATCAATATTTGCCACTCCTACACATCATAAATTGCAATAGCGGGGATTTGGTGATAAAACGTGCTTACCTATAGCTTACAAAACATCTAAAATCCTATTGCACGACATTTATTTCTTTAGAATGCTCACAGGGTATTCCCCTCTGCATACACACTATCTATAGAATGTTAACGGGTTATTACCAATGCCACTTTCTAGACCTATGACCAGTATACAGACTGTTAATGTCCGGGGTATAAGCATCCTCCGCACCATGCGTTTTTTTCTATTTTTTCCTAAAGGCTGTCACCTGTCAACACAGTTGCGACACTATTTTCATAAGAAATAAAAGGAACTGATCTCCATCGTGACATCTACTCAGCAAAACATACATTCACAGCGGAAATCGCAATAAACACAACACAATGACAAGGGCAGAGAAAAAGACGAGTATTTGAATCTATTTTAGAATCTTTGACGTTTGTATTCTTTTAGGGGTGCAAACAATAATGCTTTTTATGGTTTTTGGAACATGGTTTCGGCTTTCATGTTTGACTTTCATTCACTGATTAACATTAATTCTCTTTCTCATCTCTTGATATCTTCACTGTGGGAATTTTCTTTCTTTTGTATTTCAAGACAAATAAATACCCGAAACGTGCATGTCTGGTCCAAGCTGTTAATTAATCTGCTTCTAAAACAAAGTAGGGGATCTCCAACAACACCAGGTTGTAGCACCCACAGCAAAACCCCAAAACACTCAATGCAAAAACACAAAGCAGACAAGCACGGAAAGAGACGCATAAGGGACATGGAACGTCAACGCACAACACAGAAACATCAAACACAAAGGACTACACATAAACCAACGAGACCAATGGTCAACCGGTGCCGACTTAGGACGGCAATCTGCCACGGAAAGGTTCTACAACGTGGGTCCTGTAGAATATTAAATGTATTGAAATTCATTAGCATCATTTAGTTGTGTGGAGTCGGTAATACAATTCCCCGCGACCCGATGTTTGAAGTGTTTTAATTCCATTACGTTCTCTAACTTGACTAAGTTGTAGTGTCTTCTACGCAGGATCATAATTCACCTTTCACCGATCATTTCATCATGGGATTTTTAAGGTCGCCTCGTATCAAATTAACTCCTTTGAGATTACCCTCTATTACTACAGTCACTTTCCCATCATCAACATTTAACAGTAAGAAACTTTTTTCCTCACCAAAGGTACTTCTATCACCACTTAAATTAAAACCCCGTAGACGTATTGCACTCACTTCTCCATCTGCAGGCTCTACATTTAACAACAAACATAGAGGGTTCTCAACCATTTGCAGGTGCAATGGAAAAAGATGCGGTATGTGTCCGCTCATCAATTGCAATTCCACTATTAAATCTAGTGTTAATGGGCAGACCTTTAAAATCGAGATTGATAAGGACATTGATTGATCGTATCAAGATGTCATCTATGTCATTACATGACACGCCAAGGGATGTGGCGCCCAATATGTTGGGGGAACAGGCCAGGCCTTAAAATCTCGTTTTCGAAGTCATTCGTATCAGATAAGAAACTCGCGTCAGAAAAAACAAAGAAATCTCCTATATAATCACTTCGTTAAATACAATCATTCAATTTTGGATATAACAATTACTCCAGTTCAGTCATTCCCAAAACTTAAAAATCAAAGTAAAACTGAAACTAAATAACGCCGCTTACAAGCTGAACTTGCCTGGATAACCAAACTGCAAACTGCGTACCCCCTTGGTCTAAACGATCAGCTTTATGGACAAGGAAGCATTTCTTCGACCTCTTCAAATATTAATGTTTTTTTCAATCCGCCCTAACACTAAAAGGAAGCATAGGTCTCACGGTAAAAGGCGAAAAAAAAAAGGAAAAAAAAAAAAGAGCTAGAGTACATCGTACCCTCAAAGATCTACTGATCATTGCACGCAACGGCGGCAGACATGAACTGCTACATGCTCTCTCTTCAGTTCCAGCAGTTCAATTAAAATCTATCTTGGATGAAGCACTGGTTGCATTCTTAGAAACACTGATTGATTCAGGCTAAACATCATTGTTGCATTCGCACAAAATAAACTTTATCCTTTGGTTAAAAACACCTCCCCTAAAAGACGATTCATAAAAATTCCATTTATTAACAAAGGATTTGATCTTCTGAACATCTCTAATATTTTTCGGGATCATTGCATACAAAGTGCCATTCCTCAATATTTTGAAAATTTAGAACCTCTCTTATTTGTTACAAATATAAGAGACCTATTCGAAATTTCGTTTTTAACTACAACAAAGTTACAAAGGATCCTAAAATTCTTGAATCATGTCCTGCTTCTTGAGAATGTGCAACGTCTGAATATCTATATAAACCAGCTGGTCAACGTTGGTAGAGCGTGCGAAGTTTCAGTCAACGTTAACGGTATACAAACTCAAGCGTTACTTGATACAGGATCCGCCGTTTCAACGATGTCTTTATCTTTCTACAAGGAATACTTACCTCATCTTGAGATTAACTCCATTCAGGAAATGTTTAACTTGAAATGCGCAAACGGAACAACCTTACCTTATCACGGATACATAGAAGTAGATATGGACTCACCTGGCTTACCTGTTTCGGATCCGCAACCTTGCCTTTTTCTCATCGTTGACGATAACCAACAACGGACACCATTACTTATTGGCACGAATATTTTGAATTCAATCAGAGATACAATTTCTTCAACCGATAACAGAAATCGTCGTTTGTCTACTCCATGGTTTCTCTCGTTCAGATGCTTGAACTATCGTCAAAAAGAACTACAGAAAAGGAACTTTAGACTTGCTAGTATCCGATGTGCTGAAAACTCACCTGTTCTTATTCCGCCGAACTCGCAAGTAACCATACAAGGCATCAAGACAAAGTGTCTCTCGTACCCACCTGTTTGTGCACTTATACATGCAACACCAAGATCCGTGATTCCTGATGATTTGGACATTGAACCTGTGGTTGTCAGTTATACTTACGATGATCAGTCAACTATTCCCGTCAACATCAGTAACGTGTCAACACGAACAGTGACTGTTAATCCGAGATCATTGATATGCGAACTACAATGCGTCAGCATAGAAGATCCGCAAATTCCAACGTCAAACAACTCTGAACCGCTGAACATTTCCGATGCTTTGAAAGAAATCAACATGGAAAAAGAAAACCTAACGAAACATCAACTGGATGACGTTTACAATCTTTTGAATGAATACGAAGACAACTTTTCAACATCCGATTCTGATATTGGTCTTTCGTCATCAGTTTTTCACCGCATCGAACTTAGCGATACCGTCCCATTTAAACAAAAGACTAGACGAATACCACCTGGGATGATCGATGAAGTTAGAAGTCATTTACAACAGCTACTCGCATGCGGTATGATCCGAAAATCACATTCTCCGTGGGCATCAAACGTAGTACTTTGCCGAAAGAAAGATGGTAAATTACGGATGTGCATCGACTATAGGCAACTTAATCAGCGCACAATCAAGGACTCCTACGCACTCCCCCACGTTGGGCGCCAAATGTGACCGGACTAGCTCATCTCCATATAGACATCACACCATATGACGTTTCCATAATTTATTTGGTACATCAAAGAATTCCCAATTATGGACCAGGATAACGATGTACACTACCGAGTACTCGAACACTCTATATGACTACCCACATGGCGTGGTAAAGTCATTCTTATCTAAATTCGTTTGAATCCAAACACAATATTTCAAGCACAAAAAAAGGTAAAAAGTATTCTTTATTCACAATGTGACGACCACACCTGTACGCACACACGAATGAACTGAACTAAGGATTTCACGCCTAGTGGAAGGTCATCTGACCGCAACTGGTCAAGCAGGTATTACAACTAAATATAGAATTGACTAAGACAATTCGAACACTTAGTTATTGTATCATAAATATATTCAAAAAGTAAATAAGGTGTTATATGAATTAATCAAAACTAAATTAAAGTAAATCAAACAGTGTTTGGAAATAACACAAAAATATCATTATACCACAATATTATTACAGGTGACTTTTCAATTATCAAAAACAGGCAGCTCTGTGGTCTTCTCAAAAAAGGACCTAAATATAGAATCCCACCCAAGACAGATTTTATTAAATGTCGTGAAGTGCTAAAGGAAGCTTTAGATAACTATACCAAACGATGGTGTAAATCGGAAGGAATCGAATCGCATGCTCTGAATGACTGGAAAAACCTCATTTTGGATATTACCGATATTCGATTAGATTACTTCCACAAAAATCCTCATCTTTTTGAAAATCCAATTTCTAAATCTGAAAGATATTTCAAATCCAAGTTATTTAAGTTTAGTTCAAGTTTATTTATTTTATTTAATTTACATGAAAAATATGTATTCGCGCCTGCAGACAAAGCAGCCAACAACATCATAATTATTTGAAAACGCTACTACATATCAACTTTAGTTTCGGAACTTTCCTCTACTAATACTAATACCGAAAGCAACGAAAGTGGTCCCAATATTTTGAACAAACATAACAGTGAAATTTCTTCTTTTAACATGATCCCTATTTCTAAATTGGATCAATATACTGTATACCAAAACTTCACAAGTCTCCTTACAAATGAGTTAAAGAAGATCCTGATAATAATCTCAACAGCACCCACAATAGAGCACACAATTAAGCATCGACGGACCCCTAGCAAGCTAGAGGTGGGACCAGGTGCCCGGGAGGAGTAAGCATCCCCTGTTGGCTAGCCGCACCCGCCGTCGATGTTTAAGCACAAGTTTCGATACATTGCTAATTCTAGCAACTGCTCAACAACAATTTTGTCTAGAAATCTGACGTCAGCACTCACGGCTATAAAGGAACACGTGGCAAAATACTGTGAAACTGTCATGAACAGGAATGGCATAAACTTCTTTTGGTCTATTAAAAATTCAGGGGATGTAATTGACAAAATGAAATCAAGAAATTTTGAAGCAAATACGATATCTTCATACGACTTTTCTAATATATACACCACGCTTCCTCACGACAAAATAAATGCTCCACTGTCAAAACTCATTAAATGGTGTTTTGATCGAGAGGGGAAAACTTATATTTGTACTTCTGAATCGAAGGGTTTCTTTTCCGCCACAGATTACAAATCATACAAATCATGGACATGTGGTGACCTTTGTATTGCCTTGTCCTTCCTTTCGGACAATATTTATGTAAGATTTGGTGAGAAACTCTACAAGCAGGTTGTAGGGATTCCAATGGGTACTAATTGTGCACCTCTTGTTGCAGATTTATTTTTATACACGTATGAAAAGGAATTTATCCAAAATCTTCAAAAGCAAAGAAAAATTGATGATGTGAAATGCTTCAATGGTACTTCTAGATACCTGGATGATATTCTTACTATCGACATTCCTGTTTTTGAAAAGTATAAAAATGTTATTTATCCACAAGAATTGATTCTAAACAAGGCAAACGTTTCAAACACAGAAACACCATTTTTTGACCTTATTATCAAAATTGTTAATGGAGAGATCCATACAAGTATGTATGACAAAAGAGATGATTTTGGCTTTAACATAGTAAATTTCCCCTGGCTTGACGGTGATGTTCCTAGATTACCGTCCTATGGTATCTATATTTCACAGCTCATCCGGTATGCTAGAGCATTTACTGATTTTTTGTTTTCATAGTAGAAATTTACAAATTACAAAGAAACTTTTAGGACAAGGTTTTCGCTTTCACAAACTAGTAAAGACTCTCTGGAAATTTTATAAAAATTATTGTCAACTTTTTCTGAAATTCGGACCAATACAGGCAACAGAGTATGTTACTTTGGGTATTTCACAACCTGCATTTTATGGTGACATTATTAACAAGATAAGAAGGATCAAAGACAGACAACATCACTATCGAAAATGCGTCAGAATCATCAAACGCCTTTTATACCGTGGATATGATCCTAATGTCACCAGACGGACACTAGGCTTGGTACTTGACCAATCTACAGTCTTGTACAAGCGCATTCTTAAAATGTTAAACGTCTTTCAATTCAATAGCATTATTTAAAACCTGATATATTTTCAGCATGGACCAGACATGCACGTTTCGTAAACCCTCGTCAGTGATCCTAAGTCTAAACAATGTAATATGGCCAAAAAGTATGAAAATTATGTCCAAAAATGTACCAAAATACGTAGCAGAATGGGTGGGATATGATGCTACAGGACCCACGTTTTAGAAATTTCAAGAAATTTTGTAACAGAAAATATCAAATGCGTTGAAGAGACAGACGATCAACCGAAGTTGATCTGAAAATAAGTACACTGAAACAGATATTATTCAGATGTTAAACTTTTTGATCGACAACATTTTTGTGGTGTTTGGAGGAAAGGTCTTTCAGCAAATTGTCGGAATTCCAATGGGGACCAATTGTGCCCCACTCCTTGCCGACATTTTCCTTTACTCGTACGAAGCTGAATTCATTCAATCTTTGGTCTCTGAAGGGAAAAGATACTTAGCTTCTGACTTCAACTTCACTTATAGATACATAGACGATGTGTTGTCCATCAATAATCCGAAATTCGCAGATTACCTGAGCAGAATCTATCCTTCAGAGCTCGAAGTCAAAGAAACTACAGAGACAAAAAAATCAGCATCCTATTTGGACATAATGTTGTCCTACGACACTGATGGTCACATGAACACCTCACTCTATGACAAACGTGACGACTTCAATTTCAGCATTACAAACTTTCCTTTTCTGAGTAGCAACATCCCTTCATCGCCTGCTTATGGCGTGTTCATATCTCAGTTGATACGCTATGCCAGAGCAAGTACGAAATATACGGAATTTATGTTCTGAGAGCTAGGCGTCTTTCAGATAAGCTTCTCAGTCAGGGATATGTTTGTGACCGACTAACATCGTCACTGAGGAAGTTCTACGGTCGATACGGGGAACTCCTCATACACTATGATGTCCCACTCTCCAGAATGGCGGGTGATATTCTGTCATAGACCATTTGAACCATCCAACCCAAGATTGTACTCTATGTCTTCCGAAATGGAAGTTACCGGATGTGACAGTTCTACCGAATTGAAGCGGCGGGTGTTGCATGCAAGCAGGAGATGCTTACTCTTCCTGGGCACCTGATCTCACTCCCATATCGGGAGTTCGCTTCTTTTCATGTGGTGGAGGTTTTTGTTTGTTTGCTTTGGTTCCTGTTTTGTCCTGATTTTGTATGCCTTCGGTTTCTGATTTTCTGAATTATCGATTTTGTGCTGTATACAGGGATATGGTCATTATCCATATTTGTCATTGGCTACATGTGCCCTCGGGGACTCTTGGTCCACCAGCAGTGACACTCATTAAGTAGTTCAAATGTTAAACGTCGTTAAATTCAATAGCATCATTTAAAACCTGATATATTTTCAGCATGGACCAGACATGCACGTTTCGGGTACTAAACCCTCGTCAGTGATCCAAGTCTAAACAATGTAATATGGCCAAAAAGTATGAAAATTATGTCCAAAAATGTACCAAAAGACGTAGCAGAATGGGTGGGATATGATGCTACAGGACCCACGTTTTAGAAATTTCAAGAAATTTTGTAACAGAAATTTCAAATGCGTTGAAGAGACAGACGGTCAACCGAAGTTGATCGAACTTGGCTACATGTGCCCTCGGGGGACTCTGGGTCCACCAGCAGTGACACTTACCAAGTTGTTCAAATGTTAAACGTCTTTAAATTCAATAGCATCATTTAAAACCTGATAAATTTTCAGCATGGACCAGACATGTGCGTTTCGTGTACTATACCCTCGTCAGTGATCCTTAGTCTAAACAATGTAATGTGGCCAAAAAGTATGAAAATTATGTCCACTTGCACTTGCACTCTGACTGACTGTGACGACGGGACTCCATGACAGGCCCTGTTCAAACCTCTTTAGAGAAGACAGGGCCCCGACCACCTGTCCTCTCTGAATGTCAGTCGGACTCCTCGGGTGATAAGATACATGAGCTCGCGGCGGCAGAGCACGGGTTGTATTACGTACGCCCTCTTTTTATATCCATTTACATATTCATCTGTGTTGCTTGGGCCCCTGCGTTTTGCGGTCTTGTTTGTGTGTGGTCATCTGACAGCGAGGAGGTTGTTTTACACCACAATTGTACGTTCTTCGAGACCTCTTGGTAATCGGAAAAGTGGGAGGGTTGTGCGCACGTAATCCAGGATAACTACACCTTCTGCTATTTCCGTGGCAGATGGCCGTACTAAGTCGGCACCGGTTGCCCATTGGTCTCGTTGGTTTAAGTGTAGTCCTTTGTGTTTGATGTTTCTGTGTTGTGCGTTGACGTTCCATGTCCCTTATGCGTCTCTTTCCGTGCTTGTCTGCTTTGTGTTTTTGCATTGAGTGTTTTGGGGTTTTGCTGTGGGTGCTACAACCTGGTGTTGTTGGAGATCCCCTACTTTGTTTTAGAAGCAGATTAATTAACAGCTTGGACCAGACATGCACGTTTCGGGTATTTAACCCTCGTCAGTGATCCTCAATCTAAACAATGAAATACTGCCAAAATGTGTGATAATTATGTCAAAAATATACCGAAAGACGTAGCAAGGTGGCTAGGATGATACAGTACCCAGGTTTCAGAAATTTGCGAAGATTTTGTAAACAGAAAGGGGTAGGGGTAAAATCTGCCGTTTTGGCCCCATTTTTGCCATTTTCAAAAATTGTTTTTATACTATTCTTTATCTTTCAAATAAGAGTAGAGATATTGTTGTTTATTGAAACTGAATTGAAAAAAGATATAATCGACTAATAGGAGTGTTATTTTCCGCCAAAATTGCCCTCTACTATGGAAATAAGTGGTAAAATGCTAACAACCAGATTTTAACATAATAGTTTATGGCATATATAGAGCAAGCGCATGTAACAAAGTTATACTTTGCATGTACGTTCAGAATATAATAAGGAATGTCCCATATGAGTATGAACCTGTTACACGCCCTTGCTCTAGGGCTTACAACTGTAGGTATGTGTGTCCCTTGCAAAAAATCTGAATTTCTAATGTGAAGATATAGTGCTTAACTTTAATTTATTTTGCCCTAAAAGACAGGGTTCTCGAAAAATTACATAAAATTTGTTATTTTTTGTTCAGAAGAAGCATAATGAACAAGAAAACAGGACCTATTCAAAATTTTTGATTGGGGCCAAAAAAGGTCAATTTTTCCCCTACCACTCTTCGAATGGGTTTGTCATAGACCATTTGAACCATCCAACCAAAGATTGTACTCTATATCTTCCAAAATGGAAGTAACCGGATGTGACAGTTCTACCGAATTGAAGCGACGGGTGTTGCATGCAAGCAGGAGATGCTTACTCTTCCTGGGCACCTGGTCTCACTCCCATATCGGGAGTTCGCTTCTTTTCATATGGTGGAGGTTTTTGTTTGTTTGCTTTTGTTCCTGTTTTATCCTGATTTTGTATGCCTTCGGTTTCTGATTTTTGAATTATCGATTTTGTGCTGTATACAGGGATATGGTCATTATCCATATTCGTCATTTGAAGAAACGACCAACCGAAATTGATCGAACTTGGCTACATATGCCCTCGGGGACTCCTGGTCCACCAGCAGTGACACCCACCAAGTAGTACAAATGTTTAACGTCTTCAAATTCATAAGCATCATTTTAGAGCATATAAATTTACAGCATGGACCAGACATGCACTTTTCGGGTATTTATCACAATTAATTTGAGTTTTGGGTATTTATCACAATTAATTTATAAATTTGCAGCATGGACCAGACATGCACGTTTCGGGTATTTATCACAATTTATTTGAGTTTCGAGTTTTTATCACAATTAATTTGAGTTTTGGGTATTTATCACAATTAATTTAAAATTTGCAGCATAAACCAGACGTGCAAATTTCGGGTATTTATCACAATTTAAGTGATAATGTCTGATTAATGTGAGATTGAAAGCGAAGCTAAAGATTGTTTAAATGTCTCTCGTATTATGTAAAATCTTTTGGCGTTCACACTTTAGAATAAGAAAATTACCAAAATCCATCCTTGAAGGCGCTACATAGAAATAATACGGAAGTGTTCCACTTACGCGGAAGTATTCCACTGAGTGAAGAAATCAGACGTACTTTATAATTCAAAAATGCAATTCTTATCTAAATATTTTTTTCTCTCTCCATACTTTATAAAAAGTAATATTTTACTTTCGCAACTTTACCCTCCATTTCGTATGTTTTAAAATATATAAAAAGAGGAAATAACTTGTGGAAGAGGATCTCCAGTAAGACTACCCTGAACCGTCCTCAACAGAACACATCCTTTGGATAAAGCACAACATTAAGACGACACCAGAATTCATTAAAGAACATTTGTCAAGAACATTGGTAGTCATTTGCAAATCGGAAAATTTGCTGAAAAAATCATCATGTATCAGAAGCCGTTTACAACTTGCTGTAAAGAGTCCGACAGCAGTAAACAATAACTGACAGATGATTAATTTCAATCAAATGAATTCGTACTGTGTCCCAGCTGATAAATGGCAGAAATCTCTTGATACTGCTCGTCAATGAATAATTGCCCAAATGTAACAGTAGTACGGTTTTATTCCTCTCTGTAAGCATTGTTATTTATTCATAATATATTGAATTGCCGATCGAGAAGGCTTCTATTAAAACATCCTCAGGTTTGATTCATTCATAAATGATTACCTGTCTTTAGTTGCATGTGAATTATTAAGCGTCGCTGTCCATATTAAACTGGGCATCTCTATACAGTTGGTGACAATTCTGTTGATTTATGTACGTACTCTTTAAGTATCGTTTGTTTCCGACCTAAAATTTCATAACAAGCTTGGCATGTTAATTGTTTCGAAGTGACCTTCATAAAGCAAAACATTGCATTATTAATATGTGAAAACGAACACTAATGTAGCATTAATACATCTTCTCTAAATATGTAACATACATCGAGAGAGTACCCATTAGTTATTCAGTCTCAAATGTAAATCATTACAATTTCCATTGGAAAAGTTGCGAATTCCGGAATTAAAAGTATTCCGAATAGCATCAGTGGGAATTCTAACGATTTAGCCTTGTCTTCTCGACGTTGAGACTGAATATCTGATAGGTACTTCTTAGATAATCATCAAAGAAATATCTAACAGTTATTTAGTCTCAAAGTCGAGAAGACAAGGCTAAACCATTAGAACTTGCACTAGAACTATTGCCAACCTCGGAATGAATAACATTCCGAAGTGGGACCAGGTGCCTGGGGATAGTCAGCATCAATGACGAAGGTTAAGTACCCGAAAAATGCTGCAAATTATTATGATCTTAAATGATGCTATTCAATCCGAAGCCGTTTAACATCTCCTATTTGCATGCCCCACTCGTCGCAACAGCTCCATGAAAACTTATAAAATTCGGTAATTGTCTCGATGTACATATTGATATAAATGTCAGGTAAATATTTTTTGTTTGGTTATGATGACAGCCATTTAATATTTAACGTCTTCAAATTCATGAGCATAATTTTAAAGCAGATAAATTAACAGTATGGACCAGACATGCACGCACATAATCGCAATCCAGAATGTAACTTATCATTCTGGAAAGAGGGATCCGATATTCTTTTATTATACCCCCGTAGCGACCGAAGATTTTCATCAAAGATGATATCAGTCGTTGTGTAACCCTGAACAAGTAGCTTACTTGCGAGCCGTCTGGCTCTAACGATGATATCTTTAAATTTGGAACATGCCCTGGTGTACCGTATCAGCTGAGAAACAAAAAAAGCCATAAACAGGAGAAGACGGAATGTTGCTACAGTACTCATGAAAGGGAAGAAGTTATGTGGTATGGGAAGCTGAACTCGTCCATTTGTTATACAGTAAGGTGTTACAATGTCCATTTGCGTCGAAAGATAGAAGTATATCCAAGTACAAAGCGGATCTGTCGCTCTCGGTTGTTTCCTTGATCTCTAGTTCATGAAGATAGATTTCACGTAGATGATCCTTAAAGTTCGAATTATTGATTGACAACACCCTGTCACAACATGAAAACTTGTAAAACTTGGTTATTGTCTCATTGTGTGTATTGATGTACAAATCAGATAAGTGTGTCTTGACTTGTGATGTTGACAACCATTCAATCTCAATCCAGAATGTCGACTAGGTATGTCATATGTTTTATAAGATCCCCGTAGCGACCGAAGAACTTCCTCAGTGATAATTTGAGCCGTTGTATAATAAATCCCTGAATGGTCAACTTACTTGCAAGCCCTCTGGCGATAACGATGAAATCGCCATATTTGGAACATGTCCTGGCGTACAGAATGAGCTGAGAAACAAAAACACCGTAAGCAGTTGCTACTCATAATGCGGAAGGGCTCCTACTCTATACCTTCGTAAATTTCAAACCAATTTTCATGCACCAGACACGTGTTTCAAATATTAAATTCTCATCAGTGATGCTTCCAGCCAAAGTGCTTTTCATAAGCAGTCCAAATTAATTTCACTAGCGCCCTCTTGTGTTATTTTTAGAATTTAAATTTCAGCATTTACTTTACAGAGAGTGCACGGCTCCAAAATCCCTGAATAAAATCTATGTTCAAAATAGCATTGGAGGGATGGAACAGAGGCCAGTTATGTGAAGCTAAAATCATCACTTTTGTCATACAGTAAGGTGTTCAAATGACAGTTTGCGTCGAAAGATCCAAGTACGGAGCGGATCCGTCGCTCTCGGTTGTTTCCTTGATTTCTAGTTCATGAGGATAGATTTCATGTTGATGATCCTTAAAGTCCGGATTATTGATGGACAACACGTCATCTATGTATCTGTAAATAAAACTGGACCGGGATGCGAGTGAAGTATTCTTTAATGTTCTATAGATTCATCCAACTGAAAGAAGGTAAACATTTTCACGTCAGCCTCATTATTCTGGTTTAGAAATTTGTTCGCATACGCTTCTGTTATAAACATTCATATTCTTCTTTTAAGGGGAAGATTTTTAAAATGACGACCTTGCAGCAATCACAGCGAAACGCACATCCACGAGAAAAGGGGGTACAAACAGAATACAACAAGTACAATAGCATCATATCATTGACATTTTATGAAGGACACCACTGTGGTTTTGATATTTTTTTTTAAAGAAAGCTGTTTTCTTGCATATGACAATATCTAGAACCATTGATTTCTCTCCTTTCTCCAATTGAGTAAATATTCTGCGATTTTGTCATGAAAGCTCTAACACTACTGCCATATAGAACTACCCTTTGTACAAATGTCTGAGTGCGGTGTATTAGACAAACATGTTTTGATCAGTGGTACTGAAAAATTGAAAAAAAGCTTAGTGCTGTGCCTTCTCCCTTTATTTCATAATCATATGTATCATCTTGTTAAGATTGAGTTGGTCCAACTTTACTGTGTTATGGTCTATGTAGAGGGTAATGGAATGGAACTGTGGTAAAAAACTATTTTTGGCATGGTGCAAGGTTGTTAACGTAATATCTTTTTGACGATTTAGAATGAAACGACAGATTTTAACATTCCAATTTTCGAATATATCGTTTCAAATAAATCTGTCGCCAATTAAAAGGCCTCTCTCCGACACTTCCGTTGAACTTTTCGCGGAACTTTTTACTACATCCAAACAGAAACAGAGAATAAGGGTCAAGGGACTTATTATTGTGTCTTCCGATGAAAGTGGGGGATCTCAAAGAACACTCGGTTGCAGCACCAACAACAAAACACCAAAACAATACATGCAATACATATGCAAAACAGAATTGACACGCACAACAAGAGACGCAAAAGGACCACGGAACATCAAAATCAGCACAAAAACACACATAAACCAACAAAACCAATTGGCCAGCGGTGCTGACTTATGACGGCTATCTGCTATGTCAGTTGCAAATGGTGAGGTTATCCGGGTTACTTGCGCACATCAAAGTATTTTAAAACAAGCAACTGTTACATTCTAGATGCACAAGAATACAGCCTCTAGATTGATTTCCATATTTGAGGGTTTACATTCCTTTTCATTGGTATTTCTTCACGGCTTAATTCCCATTGAATCCTGATGTCGAATTTATAACCAGTATCTTATGTAAAAGCCTACCATTTTTCTTATGGGCACTATTTTGCAGACAGGACAAAATGTCGGATGATCGAAGGTATAATAAATACCTAGCAGCAGCGATCAACTTGGGAAATCTTTACACCTATAAAAGCTACCAGCATTTATGTCAACATAAAATTAAGAACAATTGCTTCTTTTTTTATTACCGCTGTTTTATCTTAATAATAGTGTAGACCTTACAATCCACTTTACTATTTCAATATTGGTGAATAATCAAAAATTGTCTATCAAAATAAAAGGGGTCAAAATAAGGACGAACTAATACATAAATAATCATTTAAGACCATTTTACAAAATTAATAGAAATATATTTGTAATCGCAAAAAAGAGAAAACAATGGGAAAGTATTAAAGTGTTTCATTATTGAACTGCTGTGTCGTTTATCCTTAAGTTTCAAACTAAAATTCTCTGAGACAATTACTACGTTTACACATTAAATATCTGAAAAGTTAAGTAGTGGTATTCAAGGTCTTTTTCGTGTAGCTATATATGGTATGAACCCAAAGAGAAAATAAAATAAATATTGACATCCCAGAATAGAAAACTTCATGTCTAGAATCGGCTCTTACAAGTTTTCATTATCAATTTAGCATGGTTATGTGAAACTTAAAAGGGGAAAATTCTTTGATCAACGCTTAGAAAAAAAAAATGTCGACAAAGGGGGAAAAAGTAGTTTCTTTCTGTCATTGAAAATACGTGCAACGTTCATTTGCAAGTATAATTTAGCTGAATATACGATATTCCAGAGAAACACTTGGTGTAATATTGAGAATCAGTTCCTACACTGACAGTGGGCGGGGCATATACACGTCATGGCTACTTTAACACCTCTGTCAGCCCCGCCACCGTCGATTCCTCGTGGAACCGGAGGCTTACGTTTCCTTTACTCTGCCATTGGATATATAGTCGATCATATCCTATTAAGTAAATGAATTGTATATACTCTCTTACATGGTGCTATAGAGGTTAGTCCTTTAAAACGACCAAAGCGTGGACGTACATACGAAAGAAGGGGTCCAATGATTTCTACAGTTATTCTGAGGTATGTTTGATTTTTTTTTACAAATAAAGGAACTAACTGTTTCAGAGTTCCTTCAAAATATCACATTTATGATCTGATCTTTACTAATTTAATTGCCATATAATAATTTCCCATGTGCTGATTAGTGAAGTTTGTTAAAATAAGAAAAAAAAAATAATGAAAAGTAAGAAAAAATTAATTTCAGTATTAATATATAAATTCATATTTAGTGTTAAATCTGAGAAAAAAAATCTTAATTAAAAATGTTTTTCGACATCAAGAATTATGCTTTCTTCGATTAAAAGACATAGTGGTACTTAAGAGTATACAAGAACATAATATAAATGTCAAATGATATGTGGTAGGAGGAGAACATATTATTTTATTTTCAATCATTTCATTGTCTTTAGAAAGATTTCTTTTAAATCTTTTTTTTATAATTGAAAAGAATCTTTCAGATGATAAAGCGTCCATTATATAGCTTTAATTAGTTCGATTTGCTCCCTAGAAAGAAGAGTAACGCAATTGCAAATCTGATCTCTAAAGTCGACAAAAGAATTCATTTTTTTCAAACTTTGCCTTACTTTTGTAAAAAGCCAAAAAGACCGATCAAGGTTGTAAGATGATAATGAAATAGTGTTTAAAAAAACAAAAGGACAGTTGAAAGTAACAAATGATTTCAAGAGTAGAAGTAAAATGACTCTGTACTATTAATGTTTTTTTTAAGTTGCGAATAATCTGTAATAGAGTACGGAAAACACGTTTGTTTGACCAAAATAAAATGTAAATACAGTACAACTGTAGTCAGGTTTTGGGTTATTGGCGGATTGGACTATAACTTTAAAATTGATGTGTTCCAACTCGTAACTTTCTTGAACAACATTTCAGACCAATTTTGATGCACAAGTCACGTGATTCGTACAGTAAATCCTCAGTGGTACTTCAAGCCAAAGTCAGACAGTAGCTCCCTCTAGTCTATTTTGTAAGAGTTTGTGGCTTCAAATTTCCTGTAGGGTAGCATGATTAAATGAAATCTCTGACCAAAGAATATTCTTGGAATTTCTTGGAATTTCTAAAAAGTGGGTCCTACAGCATCAGATCCCACCCATCCTGCTACGTCTTTCGGCACACTTTTTGACATAGTAACTTTCATACTTTTTTGGCATATTACATTGTTTAGATTTTAGGATCACTGATAAGGGTTAAGTATCCGAAACGGGCATGTCTGGTCCACGTTGCCAATTTATCTGTTCTTAAATAATGCTATTCAATTTGAAGACGTTTACGTTGAAGAGATATGGTGCTAGGACGTGAACTCATTTAATAACTTATGGTCTGAAGTATATTGAAATGAACGTGTTATGAAACCTGTAGAACCTTAAAGTCACATATTATGCACTGAATCAATATCAAGAAAGATGGTTATGTAATTTGACTTCAAACATCAGCTCTAGGTTGAAAGAAATGTCCAGATCTGTCACTGTACTCTGATACTAACATGACATCAAATCCTATCCATCCTGCTACGTCTTTCAGTACAGTTGTAGACATAACTTTCACAGTTTTTGATCGTTTGACATTGTTTAGATTGAGGATCAGTTCCTGAAACGTGCATGCTGGCCCATGCCGCAAATTTATCTGTTCTTAAATGATGATATTGAATTTGAAGACGTTTACATTTATAAAATAACCCTGTTAAATTTTCGAAGTATTGCAAATTTTATCCAATGCAAATCAAATTCGACACTTATTGCTATAATATATAGGTGACCTTATACGTGAAAAGGGGGAAACAAACCTACTTGTAATATCGCATAAAACAATGCCGTATGAAAACTCTGGAATCCTAAGCAGTGCTTTGTTGGCTCATCATGCAGTATTATGTCTTTGGTTAATCAAAGCGTTATTTGGGTAAAAATCCTCCCTTTGAGTATGATACAAGTGGTATACGCTATTCGGATTAATTTTCTAATTTTGCATTGAAAAAAGCATTTCCTTTGATAGAATTTCGAGGTTGACGTCTCTTGTCATCCACAAACAAATAATAGTTCATGAAACAACAAGAATGTGAAACAAGAAGATAAAAAGTCATTAGTAAATAAGTCCCACATGATGCATTTTTTCCCTGCCAATTCGCTTTATCACTCGAGAACATGTACTCTAGGAGATTTCATAAATTCAATAATATGAATTTCCATTTCTATGCTAATTTTCTGTATTGCACTGCAATGAATTATGGGACACATCGGAGGAAGAAAATATTGATATATTCTTAATGAGTGTCTCCAAGTGGATTTATCAATTGTCTTTACTATTATAATTTTAATTTAGGTCTACTTGTTTTCCAATTTAGGTATAAAAATGAGCTAAGTATCGTATTACTATCAAGGATGTTCTTACTTGCTTTTTGTTCGCTAAAATCTTTAGATCTCATTTCGTATATATGTGTTAATCCTTCTTGAAGCAGTTGATAAAACCAATTTAGTAGTATTCAGTATTTGCTTTAATATCAAAATAAACTTATCCAAATTCAATGTTTGCTAATCAAAATAATACGGAAGTGTCTCAACTCTGTACCTTGAAGAAAATTTCACGTGTTTCGGATAGTAAACCCTCAATGGCACTTATTAAATGACGAAGTGATTTTTCTGACGGCCAAATGTTTTTCATCAACGCCCTCTGGTTTTATTTTTTTGAATTTAAATTTGTGCATTTACTTTGCAGAGAGTTCGTGGTTCCAAATTTTGTGTAGGGTCGATTCAGTGGCATAGTTAAATGAAATCTATAGGTCTGTCAATGCTCAATTTTGTGTTCTATTGTCAGTGCTGTTGAGATTAACGTCAGGATCTTCTTTAACCTATAATTAAAATAGCATTGGAGTGATGGTGCTAATATATAAACCTCCTTTTCTTTCGATCATATTTTGGATAAAATGACTAGTTTTCGAAATAGCAATACAAATTCTTGATAGGGAATTTTTTTTTCATATTAGTCATGTGGAAGTTTCTCATTGTTTTAAAACAAAAGGGAAGGATTTCCAGTATGACCACCCTGCACTCACCCAGCGAAATAAACCCACAAGAGAGTGACACATAATTGACATCAAACAAAAGTACAAATCGCAAAAAGACACAACAATATTTACTAGAACATCATACAAAACAATCGTAACAGACGTACAGAAACATCAAACATTAAATGCAACTCATAAAAGGAAGGAGACCAATGTGCACCCGGCGCTGACTTTGGACGGCTAACTGCTATTAGCAAATGGTGTTGTTACCCGGATTACGTGCGCTCAACCCCCCACCTATCCGGATACACAGAGTCCTCCATAGACGCACAGTTGTTGTATAAACATAAACATAAAACTTCTCACTGTAAAGTGACATCACAAACAAGATAGTTCTTGTAACACAAATTCTATGTAAATGGACCTAAAAATTTCTATGGCATGTGTTAATAGTCTGTGCTCTGCTAATTCTATGTCATGCGTATAACAGTCTGTGCTCTGCTAATTATATGGCATGTGTATAGCAGTCTGTGTCTGTGCTGTATATTGCTTTAAAAAAATATACCTCTGCTCCTTACATGGAAAATGTTATAGTATTGGGGTCATTTGAAATAGGATTCGCCTTTATATGAAAAAATGATGCTGATTCTTTTCATGTGAAAAAGCCATTCAACTGAGATTGTATATATAACAGAATTTTACCCTTTCCTTTTCAGATGTTTTTTCACGCTATCTTTATTCATCTTCTCCCCCGGGATGAACTTGGTGTCAGGTAAGCATCAATACCTGTCGTCTAATGCGTTTCCATACTTCAAAAGAGATAGATATTGAAAACCCATTGATAAGCTGAGCGATACTTTACAGGACAAGGTGCTGGAATATAGATATAAAAGGTTTCAAACCTACAGAAAGAAAAGTTGCATGAATATAAAACGCAAACTCTATATTGTGAGTGAACGAGTAATATGACTTTCTCAGAACAGAAATAAGGAGCACAAGAATGCAGAAAATAATTCAAGTTTTCCTGGCAATGAACTGACAAGAACATATTATATACCACCTTATTTCTGCCCTGTGTGTAGTGGTTAACAAAAGGATTGTTTCCTATAATTGGTTACTGGTATTGATATACTAATTATAAATCCTAAAATCTGTTTAGCTATTCTTTGTTTCTGATTGCATAATACGTGATATTTTAAGGTCAATTCAGCATTCATAAGGTGTAAAGATATGTCAGCCGATGCAATGTGCTTTTTTATCATTCACACCCAAAATACAAAAAAAAAATCCATAATCGCGACACTTTTGTTGCTTTTTAAGAGTTTTTCATGCATTTACACGATTCAATAATATTAAATTAGGAAAAAAATGCTTTTTTTATATCTTATTTTTCTATTATTCGTTAAAAGCCACTCAGAAACCAGCATTTGAAACTGTATAACACAGACTTAATCAGGTTGACTCCAAGTTATAATCAAATCAATGTTTTTGTGCGAACAACTTTTTATCTGATTCAGAACGTTGTAATTTGGACTACCTTATTTCATCTGGCGTGGTTGACATTTTTGACGTTTCACAAGCAATTTTGTCTGTAACTCAAAGCCTGTCTAAAACAATCAGTTACGGAATTTGAAAATAAAGTTGAATATCTAAGTTAAATTTCATTAAAGTAGACGTCGTAATATATCAATGTTTGACCTTAATAAATGTATCAAATCAAAGCAACCACAGTATATTGATGACCATTGACAAAACCAACTAAAAAAAAAAAAGAACGAATAACTTTTCATTGTGTGCTTATGCCGATTACGTACGCAGATCGATTACATTTGAAGGGATATAAGGCACTGTATGTGTATATATGTATAGATGAGTATCCTCACGATAAAGCGACGCTATTCATTAAAAAATCTAGCAAAACAAAAAAGGACAACTACTAAATTATGTATCAAAAACATGACAATACGCAAAACAGTCCACTCTCTACTGACTGGAGATAGCTTTAGTTTTGCAATCCGAGGAATACGCTCAACTTTCAAAACATGTCGTTCAAGGCTGTAGATAGAAAAATGGATTAAAAAATTGCATTGAATTGCATCCTGCTAAATCTTTCGGTACATTTTTGGCCATAACAACTTTCAATCTTTGGCCATATTACATTGTTTAGATTGAGAATCACTGACGAGGGATAGGTACCCGAAACGTGCATGTCTGGTCCATGCTGCAGATTTACCTGTTCTAAAATGATGCTATTGAATTTGAAGACGTTTAACATATATAGGAATACTGATGTATATCGAGACAATCACCGAATTTGACAAGTTTCCATGAGCTGTTGTGACGGGTATTGCATGCAATCAGGAGACGCTGACTCTCCCCGGGCACCTGGTCTCACTTCGGAATTTTATTCATTCCGAGGCTTGCAACCGTTCCTATGGAAAATCTAATGATTTTGGCTTGCCTTCTCGACTTTGAGACTGAATAACTGATCGGTACTTCTTGAATGACAAATATGGATAATGACCATATCCCTGTCTACGGTACAAAATCGATAATTCAGAAAATCAGAAACCGAAGGCATACAAAATCAGGATAAAACAGGAACCAAAGCAAACAGAAACAAAAACCTCCACCATATGAAAAGAAGCGAACTCCCGATATGAGAGTGAGACCAGGTGCCCAGGAAGAGTAAGCATCTCCTGCTTGCATGCAACACCCGTCGCTTCAATTCGGTAGAACTGTCACATCCGTCTTTGGTTGGATGGTTCAAATGGTCTATGACAGAATATCATCCACCATTCTGGATAGTGGGACATCAAAGTGTATGACGAGTTCCCCATATCGACCGTAGAACTTCCTCAGTGACGATGTTAGTCGGTCACAAACATATCCCTGACTGAGAAGCTTATCTGAAAGACGCCTAGCTCTCAGAACAAAATCCGTATATTTGGTACTTGCTCTGGCATAGCGTATCAACTGAGATATGAAAACGCCATAAGCAGGCGATGAAGGTATGTTGCTACTCAGAAAAGGAAAGTTCGTAATGCTGAAATTGAAGTCGTCACGTTTGTCATAGAGTGAGGTGTTCATGTGACCATCAGTGTCGTAGGACAACATAATGTCCAAATAGGATTCTGAATTATTTGTCTCTGTAGTTTCTTTGACTTCAAGCTCCGAAGGATAGATACTGCTCAGGTAATCCGCGAATTTTGGATTATTGATGGACAACACATCGTCTATGTATCTGTAAGTGAAGTTGAAGTCAGAAGCTAAGTATCTTTTGTTAAGTATCTACCAGAATTACTGAAAGTAATAATGAAATGTCAGTTGAAGTCAGAAGCTAAGTATCTTATCTTAAGTATCTAATGTTTATCATATCTACCAGAATTACTGAAAGAAATAATGAAATGTCATCGTACTTTCAGAGTCTGAGGCAAAGAGCTTTATAGGAGAGGACGGTGAACCAGATTCGTATGGACTAGAGAAAAATGTGCCTTATGGGGAATACTACGAGGATTCTTTATCAACAAGACAAAAACGAGGCTGGGAAGCACTAGACTTACGAGGGAAACGTCTCGTGCCTTTTGATCAATTGTCCTCAGAAAAACGAGGATGGGAACCACTATCCTTTCGTCCCAAATCATATCCAAGTCCTTACTCAAAACGAGGATGGGAGTTTGTAAACATGAGATATCGAGTCCCTCTGCACGGAGTTTCTCGGCACGTGACAAAACGAGCAGGTGGATTGGATGATTCAGATTATAATAGTATACTTCGTGGAGAGGGTGAACAGATATCATCAGCATGTTGGTGTTGTAAAGAACTAGAACAAATGGATTGCTGTCTAGATTGTGGAAGGATAGGGGATCAAAACAGAGAAGAATAGTGTTTGTCTTATAGACAACGGTGTAAAAGAAAACATCATCTTGATTTTGAATAAAAAGAAAAAAGAAAGAATGAATGAAGGAAAAGATGACTGTTTTCTTGAATTCGAAAATGCTTTATTTTTATATTTAAACAATATCAGTTTTGATGTGTAAATCTGACTTCTACTAAGAGCTACCATCCAATTTGTAATCTATTTCTCAACGTCTAAACGAAGATCAAATTATGAATAGAATCTCATATTAATATCGAATTTTTCAATTTTTATTCTCATCAAATTCATCTTTTAAGCTCAGACTTGTTGCAGTGATTTCAATAGGCATCCAAATAGAGCATTTTGAGTCTCTTTCTGTGCATGTCTGCTCTGTGTTTTTGTATTGGGTGTTTTGGGGTTTTGCTGTGGGTGCCGAGTGTTCTTGGAGATGCCCTCCTTTCTTTCATGGTAAAATCAGACGTAGAAAGCTGTGAAGTTTGAAAATCTCCGGAATTCAAACTGCAATGTAACTTCCTTATCTTTGAAGTCTGACCGAGTTTTTACTTTTAATAAAACTTTCTAAATTCTTTAAAGTTTTAATGAATTAATAAACGCAAAAATATCAAGGACGCAGTTTTGTCTTCAGAATCTTTAATGACATTTCTACGATTATTTAACATGAAAGAAGTTAAATCAAATTGATTCAATTTACGCTAATCTTGCCCTTAATGCTGTCAAAATGTGATTTTGTAAAATTTGTCTACTCAAACGTTCTTATAATAATAGCATGGGCGCTTCACTTAAGATCGATAAATCCTAACTCATTTTCAACATTATCTGGTACTATAAAATGTTTGTTTAAGAGGGTCTTTCATCTGAGGGGTTTCTTCCCTTTCTAGGAAGTTTTACTATATTTGCAATACGTTGTGGAAAATGTTATTAACTCGTTCCATACGAGTTAAATAGACCACGCTATATAAAATTCCATTAATATCGTTATGAATAAAATCGCATTTCACAAACAAATTCTGACAAGCTTCAGATGAAAATGTTCCCACATTGCGGACAAGGGCAAATAGGGATATTTTTCATATTGTACACATGGATTTGTAACAATAACAAAAACGTTGATGTCTGATTTTGAGGAACTTTCATAAAAAGACTTAAACAAAGATGACGAATGGTTTATTACATCATGCTACCTGTATGTGTACAAAAAGGTTATTATTGTGATGGTATCTCATATCATCGATTTGCATGTTGAATTAAGATCAATAATAAAAAGATACAAAAAAGAAATTACAAAAACCAGAGTTCAATGTGGATTGCCCAGTCATATGATATGTTTCATGACCGACTTGCCTCGTCATCTTACAGTGGGGAGGTTATTGTTCATTCTTTGAGACCTTTTGGTAACCAGGAAAGTGGGAGGGTTGTGCGCACGTAATCCGGATGATCACAACATTTGATACTGGCTAAGCAGATGGTCGTACTAAGTCGGCACCGGTTGCCAATTGGTCTCGCTGGTTTTTGTGGTCTTTTCTGTTTGATGTTTCTAAGTTGAGTTTTGGTGTTCCTTGGTTCGTTGCGTCTCTTGTTGTGCATGTCAACTCTGTGTTTTTGTATAGATTGTTTTGCTGTGGGTGCTTTAACTGAGTGTTGTTGGAGATCCCCTCCTTTCATTTCGTTGTAGGTGTTAAGGTATACGTACTATATACAAAAGAACACAAAAATGAAAATGTATGAGATGATACAATGTGTACTAAAGAAAGGAGGGATGTTTAAAAGTCTTCAAATTCAACAGCATCATTTAAGTAACAAATATGGAAAAAAAACATACCCCTATCAAGAAGTACAAAATCGTTAATCGAAAAATCATCCAACCAAAGGAATCCAAAACCATGATAAAACCAGAACCAAGGCAAAGGAACAGAAATAAAAAACCATTATATGGCGGGGGTATAAAAAATCTACCATATGAAGAGAAGTAATCTCCCTGCGAAGGAGTGAGATCAAGTGCCTGGGAAGAGTGAGCATCTCCTGCTTGCATGCAACACCCGCCACTTCAATTCGGTAGAAAGGTCACAATCGGTAACTCCCACAAAGGAATACAAACTTATAAATCGGTATGTCATGGCACAAAAGGTCTACGTCAGAATATCATTTATGACTCTAGACAAGAGGACGTCATAGCGTGCTACTATTTAAGGAATGAGTGTCTCATTTTTTTCGTTCATGACTTTTACACTCTGGTGCAAATCTCGTGAATCGCGAATATTATATTTACATTCGGAGACATTCAAATGTTAAACATCTTTGAAAACAACGTCGTATTTTCACAGAAATTGAGTGAAAATTATGTTTCACGTGTATCAATTCTCCCTACCAGGAAGGACAAGAAATAGTTCATGGCAAAAGATAAAAATGTACGATTCAATTAAAAAAATTACAGGATTTTTTTTTCCTTTTTATAAATAAATGGAAGAATATTTCGGTTCTAATTTACGAATAGACTGTTAAGTAACGTTTTCACAATGTAAATATTTGTCAAACGTTTCCTCCATGAGTTTTAACTTTTTTATAAAAAAATTGAACAAAATAAACCTTATCTTAAAAGAGTACAGTAGTCAGTGCAGAGAAGCGGTGCCGCATAAATTCATATCGGTAGCGCCATCTACATTGAATAATGTGGAAGGATTCCAACTCTATACCTTCTTGAAGAAAATTCCAAACCAATTTTCATGCACCAGACACGTGTTTCGAATATTAAATTCTCATCAGTGATGCTTCTAGCGGAGCCACCAAAAATCATTTCAGTGGCGCCCTCTTTAATTTTTTGAATTTAGATTTGTACATTTACATTATAGAGAGTGCGCGTCTCCAAATTTCCTGGAGGGTCGATTCAGTGGTATATCCAAATAAAATCTATGTTCATAATAGCATTGGAGGGATGGTGCTAAGACGTTAAACTCCTTTAATTTCGATGATATTAATCGGTGAAATGGCTAGTTTCCGAAATAGGAAATTTAAAATTGAAGTCATTTACAAATGGACTCTGTGGAGACTGTACATATACGTAGAGCTATTATTCACATTTGAATGGTTTGAGGGAAATCTTTTAGTTGTCCCCGTCTATTCCTTCTATTTTTCTTGTCTCCATCGACAGTCGACATGTTAGGAATCTCCTCCTGCTTGCAAATTCAGCATCATCATGCCACGCCCACTGTTTGAAATTCGTGCGTGCGTGTGATTGGGGTCAACCTGCGTTCATCATGAAATGAACGTCAAAATTGAATCGGCGTCTAACATAGGGAATCAACTTTCAATGTAAATATTTCCACATATCGACCATAGAACTTCCTCAGTGACGATGTCAGTCGGTCACAAATGTATCCTTGACTGAGAAGCTTAACTGAAAGCCGTCTACCTCTTAGAACAAAATCTGAGTACATGGAGCTTGCCCGAGAATAAGGTATTACTTTAGAAATGATAACGGCAAATGCTGGTGATGATGGGATGTTGCTACTCTGAAAAGGAAAATTTGTGATACTGAAATTGAAGTCGTCATGTTTGTCGTAGAGTGAGGTGTTCATATTATCATGGGCGTCAAATGACAACAAAAGAACAGATGAAGCAGCATGGACCAGACATGCACTATTTGGGTACTTTACCCTCGTCAGTGATCCTCAATCAAAACAATGAAATATGGCCAAAGACTATAAAAGTTATGTCCAAAAATTACCGAATGACTATGCAGGGTTGGTGGAATATGATGCTACAGGACCAACCTTTCAGAAATTTTGAGAAAATTTTGTAAAAAGAAATTTTCGAATGCGTTTGAAGAACAAACCGAAGTTGATCGGACTTGATTTTCAATGGACGGCAACGAAGCGATTTCGATGGTATTATTAGAGAATATAATTCTGCATTGAAATAATATGGATTGAAATATCTGTATGTCCTATGTTGACTGGGGATCTGGTATGACGAAGATGACGCAGTTGAAAGGGTTTTGGTCAGTGAGAGAAAGGTCAATGGCATCAAATTGATTTCGGTTGTATTATGAGAAAAAGGAAGGTGCATTGAAATAAATGGAACTTTAAAAATGTCTTTTTGGTCAGTGAGAGAAAGTTTAATTACATCAATGTGATTTCGGTTGTATTATGAGTAAATGGAATCGTGCATTGAAATAAATGGAACTTTAAAAATGTCTTTTTGGTCAGTGAGAGAAAGTTTAATTGCATCAAAGTGATTTCGGTTGCATTATGAGAAAATGGAATGGTGCATTGAAATAAATTGAACTTTAAAATGTCTTTGTGTCATGTGTTGAATCAGTGAACGAAAGTTATACACCAAACCCGAAATCGGATTCCAATTTGCACAATTAAATGACTTAAAATTCTTGACACAATATAAACAGAACTTTCTCAAGAGAAAAGAAAATATGACAGACATATGGAAGCAAAAGCACAGCTTCATAGAAACTCGAAGTCCAGTTTAAGTATGGAATGCATTGTAGGCGGCGCTTATAAAGTGATCACTAAAGTGCTAAATAGGACAGTTTAAACATTATTCAAATATCACATGAATCATATGACATATATGATGCCAGTTATAGTATCTAAGTATAGTAAGTAGGACAAGAAAATAAAGCTTAAACTGATCTAAAACTCTCTATACGTATCTTTTTTATCTAAAAACAAGGAAGAGTTTCGCTCATTAGCCGCGGTATGATAACTTAGAAAAAGAAAATTACCAAACATGATTGTAAGCAGCGTGACCCTGAATAAAATCGATGAAGAAATTAGATGCACACTTTATTTAATTCCATTGATCCCGAAGCCTGCCAAACATAATTTTTCGTTGAATCTGCTTTTACGAAGTATTATTAGAAAATATTTCCACAAAAAATCACAGAGATAAATCTATAGCAGCTTTCATGTGTGCAGCGCCATCAAATTAATTTTAACAGCGACACCTACAATAAATTTCTATTTTATAAAAGCTTCTATGAAGATTCAAATAATACAGTCAACTTAAACATTCTGCAAAGAAAAAAAAATGAATCCCCAATGGAACTGAGATTAAGGTTCTTGTGGATGAAGGGAGGGGGGGGGAAATAATACAATCAACTTAAACATTCTGCAAAGAAGCAAAAAAAAAAAAAATGAATCCCCAATGGAACTGAGATTAAGGTTCCTGTGGATGAAGGGAGGGGGGGGGGAATCATCTCCTGTTTGCTACCAACATCTGTCACTTTACAAATGTTAAGTTTTTATTTTGTGTTCCGCGAGGTTTTTTTTTATTCTTATGTCAGTGGGATTAGTGTGATCTGTTCGTTTCCTTAAGTTTAAACTACATAAATCTAATCTAAAAATAAAAAATAACCAGATGGAAGTATCACTGATGAGGATTAAATATCCGAAACACGTGTCTGGTGCATAATAAATTGCCTTGCAAATTTTCTTCAGAAGGTATAGAGTTGGAGCACTTCCGTAATTTTGAATGACAATGTCCTTTGATTGATGCGCTTTCATTTCATTCTTTTTTGGAAACAGAGGAGACAAAACAGTCTCGATCAAAAGATAAGCACTAGTGATCGGCTTAATTGTACCGGATAAGGGTTCTGAGAGACCATCATGCAATGGTTTCTCGATCGTGTCTGTAATGTGAACTCAACAATGATTTTTGATTTTGATTTTTGATTAGTTTAATTTCCAATACATCTAAACATCTGCTACTCTGAATTCTGAATTTGGTTGAAAAATTCAGTTTTATGGCTTATTCTATATCCTTCTCCATATCCTTCTCCATCCCCAAACTCATACCTAAAATCAAAGGAAAAGGGGTGTTACATTTCGTTGCACTATATACTTCGAGACCAATGACCTTTCTTGCACGTATATTAATAATTATCCAATGTACATTGACCCATTTCGTTGCACATATACTTCGACGCTAATAATCTTTTACCTTACTTATAAATACCGGTATACAATCTTATCCTAATCATCCATTCAAACTTTATCACCTGCAGTCAACTCATGACACAAAGACTATTCAAGTTCCATTCATCCTATTTCTGTGCACGATTCTATCATAATACCACCGACAGCACTTCGACACCAAATACCTTTCTCATGCTGACCCAGACTAGTTTTGACTACGTCATCTTTTAATACTTGATCCCCATTCAAAACATGGCATAAACTTCCATTCATCCTATTTACAATTTACACCGCGTGGGATCGAAACGTATGATGTTGTGATTCTTTACGGAGAATTTTGATGTTTTCTCATTATTTAAGTGATACTGCACAAAACTAATGAGACGTTGCAGTAGAGCAATGTCTAATAAGTAAGTCCATATCGCTTATATATCTGAAAATTCTGTAGTTTTTGCAAACACTTCAAGAGTTCGTCAGAGGGAATTATTTTCTGTTGTCGACAGACTATTGAAGTGTTTGCGAAAACTATGAACTTTTCATATACCTAGACGATATGGATTGATTTGATGCTTGCAATTTGAAATGGTGCAATTTGAAGACGTTTAACATTTATACCACTTGGTGAGTGTCACTGCTGGTGGACCAGGAGTCCCCTAGGGCCATGTAGCCAAGTTTGATCATTTCGGTTGATCGTTTCTTCAACGCATTCTAAAATTTCTGTTATCAAAATTTCTTGAAATTTCTAAAACGTGGGTCCTGCAGCATCATATCCCACCCATCCTGCTACGTTTTTCGGTACTCTTTTTCGACATAGTCACCTTCATACTTTTTTGGCATATTACATTGTTTAGATTTGAGGATCACTGACGAGGGTTAGGTACCCGAAACGTGCATGTCTGGTCCATGCTGCCAATCTATCTGTTCTTAAATGATGCTATTCAATTTGAAGACGTTTAACATTATTAGGTGTTGCCTTACTGCAACTGCTGTTCAGTTTTGTAAAGTTTAATTTAGAAAATGAGAAAATACCAAAAAAATAAGTAAGGAATCACAACACCATACGTTTCGATCCCACGCGGTGATTTAAATGCACCATTTTTTCTCTCTCACAATACCACCGTCATACATCTCCCCTTTAATTGGAGCTGTCAGGTACTAGTATATCAAAAGATTATGTCATAAAAAAGATTGTGCCTTTGTAATATTTTGCAGTCTATACGTACGCTAACACTACTTCGAGGCACAAAGGTTATCTGACATTTATTCAAAATTCGACGTACAATTAAAATAATGTTGAAGCATCACCTGCTTCCCATCAACCTCAGTCAGTTCAGCTGTGCAGAAAAAGTAAAACAGGTGAAATTACTGAATGTTTCAGATTCGTTGATTTTGGATGGCTGTAACCAAGGAGACAAACTTATTTTATATGCATTTAACTTGTGCATGAAAGACAGTGGATGTATTTTATATATTCTTCTTCATTTTTCGTGCATGAACATCGACGGCGTGTGCGGCTAGCCAACAGGGGGTGCTTACTCCTCTCGGGCACCTGGTCCCATCTCTAGGTTGCTAGGGGTCTGTCGATGCTCATTTTTGTGCTCTATTGGAAGTGTTGTTGAGATTATCGTCAGGGTCTTCTTTAACCCATTTGTATGTTATTGCATCTTGAAAAACTGCAAGAACAAAGTCAGTATCTGACAGATATACCCTTTGTTATAAATTAAATAGTTTCTCGGTGTGTTTGTGACTAACATCGTCACTGAGGAAGTTCTACGGTCGATATGGGGAACTCGTCATACACTTTGATGTCCCACTATCCAGAATGGTGGATGATATTCTGTCATAGACCATTTGAACCATCCAACCAAATATTGTACTCTATATCTTCCAAAATGGAAGTAACCGGATGTGACGGATCTACCGAATTGAAGCGACGGGTGTTGTATGCAAGCAGGAGATGCTTACTCTTCCTGGGCACCTGGTCTCACTCTCATATCGGGAGTTCGCTTCTTTTCATATGGTGGAGGTTTTTGTTGTTGTTTGCTTTGGTTCCTGTTTTATCCTGATTTTGTATGCCTTCGGTTTCTGATATTCTGAATTATCGATTTTGTACTGTAGACAGGGATATGGTCATTATCCATATTTGTCATTTTTTTGTGTAATTGTGTGTTTTAATTTTACTGGTCTTTTCCTATCCTCATACACGTATGAAGCAGGGTGTGTTGTTCAGTCATTGTTCTCTCACGAAAAGAAGTACCTGACACTTCAATTCAATATGTTACTAGTATATGAATAAATTAATGACGTGCTCTCGATTTATGATCCACATTTGTAGATTTCCCAAGTAAGAGTAGAATGGAAGTGAAAGAGACCACAGAATTAAGGGAGACAGTATTAACTCCGCTTCATATTAGGGTATCATGTTTTATTCATCGGTCAGTTAAATATTTGACAAATAAGACAACAACTTCAAAATGACACTTTTCCCTTCCTAAATCCTCTGCCTATAGTATATTAACATTTTCCCATCAACTTCAAAATGACATTTTTTTCCCTTCCTTAATCCTCTGCCTATAGTATATTAACATTTTCCCATCAACTTCAAAATGACACTTTTCCCTTCCTTAATCCTCTGGCTATAGTATATTAACATTTTCCCATCAACTTCAAAATGACACTTTTCCCTTCCTTAATCCTCTGCCTATAGTATATTAACATTTTCCCATCAACTTCAAAATGACACTTTCCCTTCCTTAATCCTCTGCCTATAGTATATTAACATTTTCCCATCAACTTCAAAATGACACTTTTCCCTTCCTTAATCCTCTGCCTATAGTATATTAACATTTTCCCATCAACTTCAAAATGACACTTTTCCCTTCCTTAATCCTCTGCCTATAGTATATTAACATTTTCCCATCAACTTCAAAATGACACTTTTCCCTTCCTTAATCCTCTGCCTATAGTATATTAACATTTTCCCATCAACTTCAAAATGACACTTTTCCCTTCCTTAATCCTCTGCCTATAGTATATTAACATTTTCCCATCAACTTCAAAATGACACTTTTCCCTTCCTTAATCCTCTGCCTATAGTATATTAACATTTTCCCATCAACTTCAAAATGACACTTTCCCTTCCTTAATCCTCTGCCTATAGTATATTAACATTTTCCCATCAACTTCAAAATGACACTTTTCCCTTCCTTAATCCTCTGCCTATAGTATATTAACATTTTCCCATCAACTTCAAAATGACACTTTTCCCTTCCTTAATCCTCTGTCTATAGTATATTAACATTTTCCCATCAACTTCAAAATGACACTTTTCCCTTCCTTAATCCTCTGCCTATAGTATATTAACATTTTCCCATCAACTTCAAAATGACACTTTTCCCTTCCTTAATCCTCTGCCTATAGTATATTTACATTTTCCCATCAACTTCAAAATGACACTTTTCCCTTCCTTAATCCTCTGCCTATAGTATATTAACATTTTCCCATCAACTTCAAAATTACACTTTTCCCTTCCTTAATCCTCTGCCTATAGTATATTAACATTTTCCCATCAACTTCAAAATTACACTTTTCCCTTCCTTAATCCTCTGCCTAGAGTATATTAACATTTTCCCATCAACTTCAAAATGACACTTTTCCCTTCCTTAATCCTCTGCCTATAGTATATTAACATTTTTCCAGTCTTGCTCAAAATGAAAGAATTCCTTTCACAGAGCAATTCAATTTTCCGAGAAGCGAGAAATGAGGGGAATCTCCAATAGAGAACAGTAAAACATCTAAACAACCCCATGACAAAACAAGCACAAGGACAAGAAAGACACACCAAAGGGACAGAAGTATTGATCAATCAGTGAATGCAAATCAAAAAAACCCAAATTCAGAATCCAAAATTTTCTCAAAGGAAAATTTAAAAACAAAAAACAGACAAGCAGACGTAGGCAAGATCACAACATCGTAGAAACACGAAGGACAGCAGTATCTAATGAGCAATCCCAACAGTGCAGAACAAGACCGGAATTTTTAGGCGGCGCTATTGAATGCACGCGCTGTATATTAATTAGTTGTTTTGTTAATATCTACTCGAACACCACACGAAACACACATACAATTAAATCACTTCCTCATTGAATGTCAGTCGGACTCCTCGGTTGATCACATGCATGAGCTCGCTACATCCAGCACGGACTGTATTTCGTACGCCTTATGTTGTTTATATCCATTTACAAATCCGTCTGTGTGTTTCTTGGACCCCTGCGCCATGCTGTATGTTTGTATGAGTTAAAGAAGATCCTGACGATAATCTCAACAGCATTCACAATAGAGCACAAAATTAAGCATCGACGGACCTCTAGCAAGCTAGAGGTGGGACCAGGTGCCCGGGAGGAGTAATCATCCCCTGTTGGCTAGTCGCACCCGCCGTCGATGTTTAAGCACGAAAATGAAAACAATATATAAAATTCATGCACTGTCTGACATTATGTCTATATAGAAAGCGCTATATGGCGACAATGTTACTGCCAAATCCCTCGCGGGGAACTTTTTTTACGAGCTCCACATGGCAAAGGGCATAAGTGTGACACAAATGAGTTAAAGAAGATCCTGACGATAATCTCAACATCACTCACAATAGAGCACAAAATTAAGCATCGACGGACGTATGTTAATCTTACAGTGATGAGGTTATTTTACACCACAATTTTGCGTTCTTCATACCTCTGGGTAATCGGAAACGTGGGAGGGTTGTGCGCATATAATTCGTATAATCACACCGCCTGCTACTTGCGTGGCAGATGGCCATCTTAAGTCGGCACCGGTTGTCCATTGGTCTCGTCGGTTAATGTGTGTTTCATGTTTCTATGGTGCGAGTTGGTGTTCCTTGTCCCTTTTGCGTCTCTTTCTGTGGATGTCTGCTCTGTGTTTTTTCATTGGGTACGTGTTTTGGAGTTTTGCTGTGGGCGCTTCAACCGAGTGTTGTTGGAGATCCCCTCCTTTCTTACGAATATAGAGTACGTTTAAGGTGGCTCCCTACTCGAACCGTTATAGGTTTTTCCTTATATGCAGCAGTCTGCGTATAACGTTTTACAATGGCTGGTGAGGGACGAGCCAGCGCATTGAAAAACACAGACAGAAGATCTTAAATGCCAAAAGAAGCAAAAGATGTTGCAATCTATCAATGTCCACACCAATCATATAGTATAATTTCTTATTTGAAAATGTGATGAAATTATAAGGGGGTACCCTTATGTTTGTCGCCATATCTTGATCATTTATAAAATTGTATACCTGTATGCGATTTTTTCACCATCTATATACATTATCGTATAAAATTATCCAATTTGAAGAAATTCCATCTGTTGTTTTTTGCACAAAAATGTGATATACTATATATTATTTGTCGAAAATATGATAACATTATAAGGGGGTACCCCTATGTTTGGAGCTATACCTTGATCATTTCAAAAACTGTGTACCTGTATGTGATTTTTTCTTCATCTGCATACATAATTTTATAAAATATTACAAAATGAAAAAAATTCATCTGTTTTTTTATGCAAAAAGTTGGATTTAGTACATATTCTTGGTCAAAAATGTTATGAAATTATAAGGGGGTACCCTTATGTTTGGAGATATATCATACTTAGAATTATGTTACAATATCATTTTATGTGTTGTATTTCTTCTATATGACTTGTTATCAAAAAATAAAACAAAACAAATAAACATATTCGTATCATTACTGAATTTGGAGGGTTCAAAAGCATATGATGGATATTTGATATTTCTCAATTTTTAAGTATTAGGGTACCTTTCTTTATGTACTGTATCTTTAATGAAAACAAAATTACCTATCTATGTCTGTGTTCATGATGTCATTTTGACTATTATGTATAGAAAATAACCTTAAAATACAAAATTCATCTGTTAAATTCACGAGTAGGGACTCACCTTAAATCAATTGTATAATAAAGATAAATAATATACAGACATATAAGCATATTTACATTACAAGTCTGGTTTCAGTTATTGTGATTAACTTTTATTCATTGATTCTGATTTCGGTATTTGTACTTTGCTTTCACTCTCTGATAGTTCATGCGTTTATGATCTTGTGAGTTGAGATACTAGTCTGTTGGAGTATTATATTCCATTTAATGTTGTCTTTGGATACCTAACACTTCCTGTGACACATTTACCTGAATTTATCGGAATGCGGTCGAAGTCTGTCTGTCTGTAAAAGTAAGAAAACTTTACCGTTTATCTCAAAACACTATTGTGGAAAGTTTAAAGAAATACATGTAGATCATTATACGAGACGACATGGCCAACAAATCTAAAAATTTCAAAGAAAGTTCCTGATTTACGACTTAGATGTCGCAATAAAACAGTTATGATATAAAGGAATCCTGTGAGATCATATCCACAGCATTTCCGTGTGCGAGCAAATTAACGGCACAAAAAGTTGTCAATTTTAGACGAGGATTAGTTTAAGTATCTTTTATAGATAGGCTATTCTTCAAAATGTTGTCCAAGATGAGACAAATCAAACTCTGTAAATAAAAACGACGTTATATACTGAACATAAAAACAACAACGCCAAATTGAAATAGACTTCTTGATTAAATTGGAAATGAAATTTGACTTTCATTGCAAATAAGACACGCCATTTCCACTGTTTGACCTTGTCATTCCAAAGAAGGTTAGACAAAATGCGACTATGATTAGATAAGATGTCATTGTCACCATACATGTATTTCCACAGGAAAAATGTTCTGCTGAAAAAGAACACAGCAAGTCTTCAATTTCGATAAATTTCAGTTTCATTTTGAATGGAACATTTCATCTCAATGTTGAAATAATAGTGCCAGGGTCTTCATGTAGAACATCATTCAATACTATACATGTATTCATTATATTTCGGCCTTGAACATCACTCATGAGACGTTACTTTTTAAAATGCGCATATTGGAACACTGATTTTTTTTACAGTAGAACATCTATTTCATTAATGATGATAATAAACTCAATTAACACTAATATGTTTTAAAGATGTTTTGTATCAGTGGTCCACGAATCAACCGTAGAAAAACCTCAGTGACAACGTCATCAAATCATAAACGTAACGTATATATTTTAACTTACATTGAAATTCTAAAAATTATACAGGTATATAATTCGGATGCTTTCCTATTTCGTTGTTTGTTAAATCCCTGCAGATGTGTTCCGCTGTTGACATTGAAGTGAAATCTTGCTGGAGATATTCTCCATATCCTTCTTTACGCAAGAAGCTTGAACTCAAAACATAATGTCAGTAGAGATAACATAGCATCTAGTATCTCCAGATGCATCACCCACACACACAAGATTGATAGATAAAGGACTTAAATAGATCTGAAAATGAAGATGTCTTATTTTACATACCTGGTTGCTCAAGCCTGAAAAGGTCAGATACTGCATCCCTACCATGCATTGTAGTAAGCATCTTCAGATGAATCACCCAAAAAAGTTTGTTTAATCTAGAACTTAAGATAGGCTGGAAATGGATCTGTCCCATTTTACTTAACATGGTCTTTCAAGCATGAAATATAGACTAGATGCAGCATCCGTGCCATGCATTACAGTAAGCATCATCAGATGCATCATCCACAAAAGTTTGGAAGATCTAGCCTCAAAATAGAATGGAAACTGACTGTTTTTTTTATGTTTCTAACTTGACTATCTATCCACTCGTTTCCCAGTGTTTGGCACTGGACTTGAAATATATTTTTGAATTCTTCATCACAAAATTTTACCAATTATTCTAAAACTAAGGGGACATACTAATAGCTCTAACCTAGTCTTTGGTACAAATTTTAGGTCATGTTTAGAATTTCACTCTTTATATATTCACTATTTGGATTTCTCTATTTCAGCCTCAAAATCAAAATCACTTGTTGAAATGTGCATACAATGCACTAAACGTTTTATAATGGAACATATTATAAGTTATACAGTGTTTTACAGGGGGGATACAGAAATATATTGGGTCGATGAAAAAAGTTGACCCAATATAAGAAAATAAAAGACAATAATAAAAGTGGGCAAGGCACATTTTCATTGACCCAATATATTTTTGTATTCCCCCTGTAAAATATATTTTTGTATCTCTCCTGTAATACACTGTATATCCCGTTATCCTGCCGATGGCTTCTGGTTTGTGTACGTTATATCAACAGATTTTAAAACTTTTCAGTGATGTCAATAGCGTAAAGTGTCTTAGTAGAAGCAGGACATCAAAATAATATCATGTCAGTGGCAGAATACAACAAAATATTCGGTTCTTCTCGACCAATCAGATTGCAAGAAGCAAGAAGAGGTGGGATGAATTTCAATATTGAATCCTTCAAAAATTGTTTGCAGTGACATTTGGTAAGTAGCTCACAAATATAACCCTCGTTGAGTTATTTCTTTTTAAGTCACTTGGTCCTCAGAATCAAGTTGTTGTTGTAGTTTGAGCTTGCTGTGGTGCAATGGACCTATATCAATATGAATACACCATTATAAGGCAGGGTATGAAAGAATGTTGCTACTCAGGAAATGCAAATCTGTTATTTTGAAGTCAGTTTATAATACATGTATAAAAGTATTTCAGTGACTTTTGTATAGCGTGAGAAATAATGCCTTGTGAAATGAAGAAACCTTACAGAAAAGCTATATCTGTTTAATTATTCCATCAAAAACTGAAGGACCTATATATTCCATTTTATTATGATTGTCATGATCAGATAAACTTGACCGAGACATTTTCAATTTGTAAATTCTCCTTTACAAACCAATTCCATTCCTTGGATCAAAATCTAAGAGAAATCATGCAATGTGACCTTCTATTCTTCTACAAGCAGTATAATATTTTTGAAGTATACACAAGCCCCAATGTCTCAAGATATCATCTGTATTGTACATGAACTTGCTGTTAAAAGCAGAACAAATAAGTAAGTTAGCAAGAAATTTTTAACACAAATGAATGCCCCTTGCTAGAATCATCTAAGTATACTTCACAATAAAGGAGATAATTGTAGTTCATTTCTGCATTTCCAATATCATCAGAAACATGATGTCTTTGCTAAATCATTTTTAATAATTTTGTCCATGTCATAAAACATTTATATAATGATCACAAATATTGAGAGAAGTATGTGTATATCATCAACAGCTTTATATCCGTAACAATATAAATATCTGGTTCTGGCTTCAGCTGGACTTTCATCTTCAAAATACTCCAAGCAGCATGTTGTACCTTATGTACCTTATTTCCATGAAGTCACAATACAAAATTATCCATTTTTCTACCAGTTTTATTTGAAAAAGGTAACAAATTTAATTATCAAATATATAATGTAAGGATTTAAACTCTGTAAAACTGATGTTCTTAACCTTGAAGTCCATTTTCCGATTAAAACTGCTAGAATTAAACTGACTGAGTAAATCAGCTGATCTAGGATCAACATAAGCTTGAACGCCAAGCTCTGACTTCACCTTGGTAAAGTTTGACATGTCAACAAAGTTAGAGGAGATTGCTAGGGATGTGGTGAGATTCTCAACTCTGTGTGGGCATCCTGCTGGCACAAATAATAACTCTCCTGAAAGTAAAACAGAATAGGCTCAATACATATGGCGTATACTTATCTCATAAATCACAAGCAAGTCGCAAACTCTGCAAAGCGTCAAAAAGTGCTAACAGCTATATATTCGTCTACGCAGTTATATCTATGACATTATAGGAAAACTATGTGTAAAAACACTGTTAAGCCTCTTTGTCAATGAAAAGGATTTTTCAATTAAGATATAAGAGTCTGCTACATAAAACATTACAAAATAAGGGTCCAGATTTTGATTATTTCATACATGACATATTAACTGGAATTATTGCAATTTTATAGAAACTGAAGGGGAAATCTCAAAAATGTTCTTCACAAAGAGACAATTCAGACAAAGACCCATAACTCAATGTTAAATAAATAGATATGAAAATCTGTACAAGATAGTAACTGGAGGTTTTTTTTTAATATTAAACCCCTGTTTATGAGAAATTTACACTTACCAGCATCAACAAATTTTGATATAAACAATTAATTTGTGCAAAACAAGTATAGGTTAAATGTCTCAAGTCACAGAGTTTTTCTTCGATTCCACCTTTCAGGTAAAACTAACATTTGTTTCATACCTTCTTCCAGTACACACTGTATTGGGTGTGTCACAGATAACAAGGGGTGGAGCTCCAGATCTGGATTCCCCAGGTCTACATCAAATACAGGGTCCATAGAACTTTCATAACTTGGATACAACAAAGCCACATCATTTGGAGGGAAAAATGTCCACCTATATAAGTTTGAGAGATTACAACACCATGCACCTTAATCAATACGCAAGATCGCAACTACAGCGCGTGCAGCATGTCCTACCTAAATCATTATTCAAAACTTGGGCACCTTTTCTGCCCAAGTAAATTGATGACGTCAAGACAATGGAGAACAATCAGAAAGTGTTTGATAATATCAGTATAACTTTGGTTAGAAGTATTTGCAACCTTCTGTATTAGCAATTATCAATATAAGCAAGTGAGATGTTACATAATTGGATAGAGCTCAAAGATCTTCAAACTATTACTCAATTACAAGCGAACTTACAAGGGAGATTTTTTTTTTTTTTTGCATTTCGTTCACTTTTTATCTATTATTTTTATCACACACATATTATGTCTTCGTAAAAGTTTTTAAATGTATTTTGCTTTTCGTTACCTTTTTCTGCCAGTAAATAACGCCATCCAGAAATTTGAACCAAAGGCATCAATATGGAGTTCACTACAGACATTTGGAGGGGCTATAAATAGACTTGGCCAGCTGTCTCTATACAGACTTCCAGAACTGCTTCTCTGGAGAAAGTCATCTAAAAATGTACAGAAGGCACACAAATTTGGTAAAAGGTATGAGTTGTTCTTGTATCATCTTGTCCATGTTGTATTGTTTTAAGACTCTTCGATGTAGAATTGAATGCATGGTTCACAATACAGATCAATTTACCTATCTTAAGCCAGTGCTTGTCATAAGGAATAATCAAGTTACATTTCATATAAGATAAAGATGACAGTCCCATTGCTTTTTCAAACAATGTAAAGACAGTCAGGCCAGAAGTCTTTTTTTCAGAGCATAGAATGAATTTTACCACAAAAGTAAACTAAATACAGAGTGCTTGTATGAGATAATGTTAAAAGCACACTTGATTTACTTGCAAAGTACTTGGGTATCATAAGTTCCTGAGCTAGCTGGTTACAGTTGATTGGTAAACTCCAGTCAAACAGGTATGACTCTGTCTCTGTTCCATTTAGCACCCTATCAATGTAAGCACCAACTGTGTCACGGCTGTGTTCCTCAAGTCGTGCCCACTCACAGGAATCAGGGATCCTTTGCTTTAATACTACACTACAGTCACCTAAAAACCAAGAAAATTTTACATGCAAAATAAGAAAACCTGACCCTGAGCTACAACGTTGAACTTCAAGCCTAGCTACTGTAAGATTTTTTGTTCTAAAAGACTTCTGCCAAAGATAAGACTTAGTGTGTGTGAAAAATCTGATTAGACTTTATTGTGCATAATTACTTAAACATTTGTATTTCAACAGAATTCTTGCAGGAGATATCTTAGAGTGTATTGAGACACAAGACATACAGCAATGTGGCATCTTCTTACAAACACACCCATACAGCAATGTTTGGTAGTGAAGCATATGTTGTTATCAATTTATGTAGTAAAGTCGGAATTTTATATAATATAAAAAATTACAATAAACACTTTTAAAATATCCATGGGCCACTTAGCCTTTATCAAGTAGAAAAGAATTCTATGTAATATCCATTACTGCTGGTAAACAAAGCCCAGTGTAAAATGAACAAGGTATGACATAACATATACACATGTAACAATCAACAATGCGTAAATCGTCAAAACGACGTTACATAAAACCACTAAAGCTGCGTACTGTTATCGAATGTAAAAAAAGTTAGATAAGAGTTCCTTTAAGTTGTGCCATTAATAAAATAATGAAATTAATAGCTAACAAATAGAAATTCAGGAGGTTAGAGACTCAGATCTGTCCCCAACCACTGTCTTTTCTATTAGATAAAGTAAGAAGGTACATATATGTACTACGAAAATGAAACCTTGACTTGATCCAAATATACGGAAAACCCATTTATCAAACAAACAAAATTTGAAGTTTTTTTCTCCTACCTGCTATATCTTTAACGTGTTGTAATGTCCAGGGCTGAGCAGTCATCTGCTGAACAAGTCCAGTGACTATGACAGGTTTACTCTGACAAGCATACTTATTATGAAAATCCTCAACACTCAAACTGCTGAATGGAACTCTCTCAACCTGTACAGTTAATTGACATAGAAAATAAAAATAATTAAGTTCGTCAACAGCTCCATAAGGCTAACCTCATATCCTAACCAAGTCATGTAATTTTGACAGGTTTTCTCAGATAGGCAAATTTAGTATGAAGATTCTTTTAAAATACTTTTTAAATTGCTGAATGGAACCCTCTCAACCTACATCTAGCATAGAAAATAAATATTTTGGTCAACAGCTTAACAGCGCAAAATTTAAGAAATTTAAAAATTATTCCAATCTAAGCTATATTGCTTGAACCAGTGATTAGTGTCACTGCGAGCTTGATATATTTCACTCTTCCCTGAATATTTTCTCTTCAAAACCTAACAAAAATTGTCATACACTTGCATATCATAATTATATCAACTCACCTCTTGTGCAGCAGGAAGTTTTGAATTGTTCACAGATTTTTGAGCCAGCTGTCTGAGTGCTCTATCTTGGTCCTTTTTCACTTGATACTGGAGTACCATCCTGTGTAGTAACCACTTGTATTCTTTACCTTTAATCAAAGTATAGAAAATAAAGGTTCACTATAAAAGTACATCTCATCCCTACGTAAAATGTCTGTTATGCATCCCATATAAATTTACAGCTGTTACTGTATATGTATGAGTATTTAATTTAGTGGTATTTATATTAAAGCGGAGTTAGCACTGCTTATAAGACTGTACTGATTCAAAACTTACGCTTAATAATTTAACTTTTATGAATTATAATGGAAAAAGTCTAGTGACCTAATTCATGATCACACTAATATGTCAATTTGTCCATTTTTGCCGCATTTTCCCTGACATTTTGTTGTGTGAAAATAAGTCCATGTACAGTATTTAATTTGCCTCATTCTGGCTAGAGTTTGGGGCCTTTTTCTTTTTAAGATTTTAATACCCACACTGAAAACTGAAAGAAATTGGTTATTTTTCATTTTATTTCTATTTCTTTAAAAATCTTTAGTGCTGTGATAAATTGCCTGACCATCTTCCTCAGGACTTTTCTCTACGGCTATTTTCATGTTTTCTATAGCCTCTGGAAGTAGATTTGCTTTCTCTTGGTATGATCCTAAGGCTGCATGTACATCGGCTGTATTTGTCCAATTCAATTTTTCTGTCAATCTGTTTATTTCTCCATTGATGAAATCTTTAGCTATTGGTAATCTGTGAAAAAAGAAAAGATTTTGATTAAAGTTTAGGTAATGTAACAACTGTGCATGGAAACAAAATTTATTTCTGATTAAATTGAGTCAAAGAAGATAATTTTAAAATACTTCAAGATGATCTGGCCCGGATTTCAAGGGAGTCTAAGAGGGGGTTTGCTTATTCCCTTGAATACTGTCAAAAATTTTTTTTCTTCTAATTTTTCAATACTATTTGCTGAAAATTATGGACTGAATATATACAAATGTAACTGGACCCCATGAACCAAAAAAGATGTGTTTATGAAACATGAATGTCCTCATCAGCATCTTTGTCCGTATATCATGTATATTAGCTGTTGTACAAAATGTAGGTCCAACACCAAGGTCAATAAATTTTGGTACCAATTAATTCATATTTGAAATATGAAAGCCCTACTACTTATACAATTTAAAACCTTATGACCAAAGTATAATTTTTTTCTGACAAGCAGGCAAACATATTTAAGTGCTACTTATCATCCTATTGATGTGTATACCAGATTAGGCACAGTCCATTTGATATTGAAACCAAAGTGCCCCCCCCCCACCTCCACCCCCACCCCGAATATCAAAAGGACCGTGTCTTACAACCATCTCCCTTTAGTGCAGAATGTTTCACAAAAATCAGAGATTGACAAGATTGAGTTTTGAATATCAGCTAGACACTGTTATTGAAAATACATGTACATAAGGCATAAATATCATTCATTGCAGATCCCCCTGGCCATCACAAATGTTATAATTGGTGTCAGAAGTGGGAATTTTGATTGTGTTGACACTGGACATAATTCTCCTTTACATTGATGACATATCATGTAAAATTGAAGATATTTTAAATCTATTTGAGTTAGATTTATCACATTCTAAACTGGAGGTATCTGGGTACAATTCAAATTGAAGATTAATCTCCTAAATTTATATTTAATTGGAGATAACTTTTTCAAATACATGATATCTCCTACTCCATTATTAGGGATATTGATTCCATTCAAATGCAGAATTACCAATTGCAAAAAAGAGATTTTATTGATTCAGATAGGGGCAATTTATAATATGCCGCAAATACTTCTAACCAAGATAATGAACGAATGTTTTCACACACTCTTTTATTGTTTTCCATTGTTTTGACGTCATCAATATTTAGGCAGAAAAGTTGCCTAAGTTTTTAACATTAATGGTTTAGGTGGTTGACTAATTATGCAAATCAGAACGCACATGCTGCCTGTGCTGTATTTGTGATCTTGCGTATAATGGTTATATGTATAATATTTCTAGTTACTACACTCAGATATCACCAACTGGAATAGATCTCTGACATTTCAATTTGAATTGTTGGAGGTACATGTATAGCCACTTAATTCAAACTGAAGATTGTAATTACCAATTCAAATGAGTGATATCAGTAATTCAAATTGGAGGTAAATATTTAACCAAACCAAAGGTATGATCTCATAATTTAATTGATCATCATGATCAGATGTCATCTGTTTGAATTGAAGATATCTTCTTTTAAATTCAAAATATCACTTTGTAATTAATAGTGAAATTCCAATTATATAAACGCTGAAAGTGAGTAATAATATTCTAGGCACATCTGAAATTTTCATACATATCCAAGCTAATTTAAGCTAAATTATACCTAGAAATAGAATGCAGCATGGTGTTAGGATTTTTACTACAAGAAAATTTACATCCTTCTTTCAAAGACACAGGTTGTTTCCTCCACCAATGTGCAATTCCAAAAGATGCCAAATGTTCAGCATCAGGCTGAGGATTTTTAAGGGAAACATGATGATCCCTTGTTAGGCCCTTTTTCTCAGGATTGTCATTGGGCCCTCTGACTCTGTCTAGTTCTTTGAAAGGAAAACACCTTTTCCCTTGTTTCATGGTTTTGACATTGTGTTTTCTGGACTCCTGTAATTCTAAGCTGGTGCCAATGGGCCATTCTGTTATAAATTCTGTTGTATCACTCTGATTATCACTGCTTGAAGACATCACTAATGAAATGTGTGTAACTTTCCTTTTCCGGATTTCCCTGTCCGGTTCGTTCTTTAGTTTTCACTTTTGTCGTTTCCTGCAAAGTATTAGTCGAATTTTTCGTAATCAAAAGACAGGAAAATGTGGATGAAACGGTAAAAAATGTTATTTTATCAAGTTATCTTCGATCAAGTCTTTTATTTCTATCTTCTTTATCGAGTAAGAAAGGAATGTGTACAAAATTTTAGTTTATTTGGTCGGTTGTGTAAGAATGATTTCCAAGATATCACAACTGAACTCTTTATACTTAACGCCCATTATCTGCATGAATATTAAACAAAAGGATATCATGATTGATGTCAAAGCATTTTTAAATGGGTCATTAGTTGACGGCAGATTTATTTTAGGATCATCTGAGGTGGTACAAATAATCAATTTGGGATGATTTGAATTATAGGGAGGTACAAATGTACATGTATGTACGGCTGTCCTTATTTGTCTTTTATGTAATTCTGGTGTAAGAACCATTTCTGGCACAAGCTGAGATCATACAGTCATACAGAGATTCTAGAGGCAGCAGGTTCTCAAACTTTAGTAATATGAATGAAGGCAAAGCCTTATGTCATGTATGTGCGAGCGGAGAAAAAAAACACCATAATTTTTGTGTCGCCTGCGAAGCATAATGACACTTAGAGATCACTTTGTCCGTTGTCTGTCCGTCCGTCCGTCTGTCTGTCACACTTGGATGTCACACCCTATAAAAGTGATTCCTGAGTGTCGCTATGTTTCGCAGGCGACACATGCATTCCTTGGAATGATTTTTTAAAATTAAATCTTAAAACCTCGATCTCAAAATCAAAAACTTTTCAAAATCATAACCTTGGGATTCCAGGAATCCCTCCCCGCCGGTCAAGCTGGACCTCCCCTTCCCACTGCAAAAAAAAAAAAAAAAAAAAATCTGGATCCGTCCCATCTACTTCACACAGACGTAAATCATTGGCGAGGGAGTCTAAAAACCCTCCCCTTTCCTCTCAAGTGACCTTGAAATCCATTTTAAAAATTCAAATCTTTCTTCTTTACTACATAATTATTTAGATCATATCTATTTGTTTGTTTGATACACTGAAAAGTGTTAGAAAATCGCGGCAGTTTTGTGTTACGTTTCCTTTTTGTATTATTACAATCATGTACCATTCTTGCACGTGAAAATGGGCGCACTGCTACAATGACGTAATACACATATAGATGAATCATGACGTCAAGTATACTGCAGAGTTACGTACCGTTGTGTCGTCATTAGTGATAAAGATGGCGGATTAGTTGCTGCTGAATTTCTGATTTTCAGACGAACAATTCGGCAAGTTTCACTTCGCTATTATTGTTAACAGAAATTATGCATTTTACTTTTGAGGGCCTAGCGAGATATATTTTCATTAAAAATGTACTGAGTCGGCCTCTGAGGTTAATATGCTGAAAGTTCATTCAACAAATTGAAGAGTAAAAGCAGACAGTGATGCCTTGTTAACACAGAGAATTCATTGCACTTGTTGCGCAATAATCACATAACAATATTTTACCGGGTATTGCGCAATAAATTTTCAATTTGTTTTGCAATAACTTTGTTGCAATAGGTATGATCCATGTACACTTCTTTAATATGGCATTAAGAGATTGAGGTAGGTATACTCATTTATTTAATTACTCGATGTCTTATTTTTAAGATTCTGTATTTACATACATTGTACATGTACATTATAGGAATAAAGTGTGGGATGAGCGAATTAAATATTGAAACTGGTTTTAAAAATGCTTTTCTTAAGATTCCTCCCAAACTTTTATTCCACTATCTTGAGTATATGATATTAGTAAAAGTTCTTTTCATGCCCCCCTTAATGGAAGTTTCGTGTGCATATAGTTTTTGTCTGTCTGTTTGTCGGGGGTTTGTCTGCAAAAACTTTAACCTTGGCCATAAATTTTGAATGGTACAATGTAAGGGATAGGGCTTTGATATTTGACATGCCTGTGTATTCTTTCAGACAAGACCTTTCAATGGATACCAAAATTTTTGACCTTGTGACCTTGACCTTGGAGTTTGACCTACTTTTGAAAAACTTTTAACCTTGGCCATAACTTTTGAATGGTAAGGGATAGGGCTTTGATATTTTATACGTGTATTCCTTGTGACAAAACCTTTCCATGGATACCAAAATATTCGACCTTGTGACCTTGACCTTGGAGTTTGAACATTATACAATTTTACTGACAAAGATGCCGAAAGGGGGACTCCTGTTTCACAAACACATAATCTATTCGTATAAGCTTTTTATAACCTTTTGGTACAAGAACATTCTTAAATAAATTGAACTTACATGATTGATAAGCAAATTTACAAATGTATACCTTTAAATTTCTTTTTACAGCATTCAACATAATGGACTCCAGGAGTCAGGACGCAACTACATGGACCCTTAAGGTTTGGATGCAGAATGGATAATTCATAAATGTTTCCCTTTTTAAACATTATTATAAATAATATAACAGATAATGCTGTATGAATCAGGTACTGTCATAGAAAATTGAAGCAGTTTATATTACCAGTAGATGGATATTTAACATACATATATCACCATCACCAACATGCCTAAGCTTCTCAGTTTGAGGGATCTTTGTGTGGCATACTGTATGAATAATATAGACTCATTGCTTGCTTTGGATCCATTGAAAGAAGCATTGGATGAAAATAATAAGGAAGCAGTACTGTGTCTACAGTGTGAGTTGCCGGCAGATATCTGTGACAATTTACTGGATTTTCATTTTCGTTCGTTAGGCCATGTCAAGAATCATTTCCTTCAACTTTTTAAGGATAACCATAGGACAAGTTTGTCAAGAATTTCTTTGCGGAGAATGAAAGGACAAAATATTGAGCCATGGATGTTGGAGATTTTCTGTCGTCATCCACTAACATTACTAGAAATTCCAATTCCTCATGGCAGGTCTGCAGAAGATAGTCAAGCATTTACATTCCAGAATTTGTTTGAACCGTTGCAAAATGTTAAAAGTACTCTGAAAGTGCTGGCATTACATATTGACTACAGCAAAGATAACAGGAGAAACATAATGGATGAATGGATATATAGATGTATACTTTCTGATGAAGAACAATATGATGGGTTAGATCCAACTTTGGATTTCCCTAATTTATTTTCACTAACACTGAAAAACTTCTACTTCAACATTGTAGATCCAGAATTTAGTGAAATCTTTGTCAATGCGCGGCCATTCAACACTCAGTCTGAGGATGAGAAGGCTGTTCAGATGCAGAAATTTTTTGAGAAAGTCAAGATATTTCGGAATGTAGCTCACTTAGACTTGACAGGTTGCTATCTACAGAATGATTGCTACTTTTTCCTTGAGCGTTGTTTGAAGTTGACGTCCCTGATGCTTACAGACATCCATGACGGACTTATGAACGAACATGATACCATGGACGAGGGATTTATGACCATGATGCAAAGTGTAGTCAAAATCAAAACATTAAGGTACAACCATATATGTTCATGCAGAATTAATTTTGATGTATTTTAAAGAAATTTTAACAGTGAGACTCCAGGAAACATTTGATGGGGATTGTTTAACTTCTGTTCATGACGTGTGTCTGCCTACCTCTCTGTTAATCTGACTATGTTTGTCTGTTTGAGGTTAATTACAAAAGCCTTCATTGTAAGTGATCTCTTTTGTGAATGACATGGTTTTTTAAGTAAAGTTAGAATTTGTGAAAGGATACCTGAAATAGCAAAAGGTTCAATATTCAGATGACCCAAATACCACATGTATCTAAACTTAAATTTGGACCAATGTCAGACACCTCAAAAGGGTCAAGGTCATGTAGAAATTGTCATTTCAAAAAAGGGTTTGTATTTGATCATTTTCACTTGGTAATGATCATATGGTCAGGGTAAAAAGGGAATGTCTTGGTCACCACTGAAATGAATATTTTATTTGAGAAAAAGCATTGAAACTTTCTCTTTTGAATGATTTTCCTTCATGTATAATTTGCAGATTTAAATGCTTTTTAGCCGAGTTTCAAAACTCGGCTTTTAATCTGATGTGAGACTGTCGGGCAGGCGTCTTGGCATTAACATTTGGTTTCTGGACTTTAACTCAAATATCATATGTGCTAGTGCACTGAAACTTGATACAATTACTAACCATGAGTCTAGGATGACCTCTATCGATTTTTAGGTCAAAAGGTCAAAGGTCATTCAAGGTCATAGGACTCTGATGATTGAATATGGTTTCTCGATCCTATTAGAGTATGTATTGCATCTACTTTCATGAAATTTGCCAGAATTGTTTCCCATTTGTCAAAGATAACTACATTATATTTTGGAGTCAAAAAGACACATTTAGACCAAATGCAATTAAAGTAAGTCTGCATATTCATGCCTACATTCCAATTTTGCAACTCACCACTTTGGATCAGCATATTTTTATCTTAATTAATAATTATATTTCAACATGTCAATGAATTTATTATGGAAAAAGTTTTAATTACAATGTAAAAACAATAAGTCATGCCTTGTGTGGTTTTCTTGCTAAATACCATGTAATTTTCCTTTTGCTTTTGCAGACATCTTGATGTATCCTCAAATTTCAGTGAAGAGGCCGTCTCTCTAAGTAACATTGAAGAAAGAAAGGTATCATCCGGTGAATTTTTAACATGGGTTCTTAGTGAATTACCAAATTTGATTTCTCTTGAATTAGCCAACACAAACCTTGCAGATTGCCTCCTGAAGTTACCAAAAGAGACAGAGGAGAGCTATAGAAGATGGTTAGTTGTTACTATTAAGAACTTAATTGCTATGAATGTTAGGATCTTGTCTGTATTTTCCTCTGTTAAAGTAGTTCTACAAATTTTGATTATCATATGATAGATATACATACATGTACTGATAAACATGAAATATAATGAACGACTGAGTCCTATGTTATTTAGCTATGTACATTTGTATAAATTAACTAAAAACACTACATAATTTCTAGTATAACTTTTCAAGAACTAAAACTCAAAATGCCATGTAAGATAAATCTTGATTGTTTACAGAAAATGCAGGATATGTAGGTATATGTCTTCAGTTCAATTTTTTCTATCATTTATAGTTACTAGTTTTATGAAAAAGGGTGCAGAAATATAGGCGTAATCAGCAGTTGATTTTCACACCCTTATCCACATCAATATCTTTTTTTTCCATTCAGAAGGGAGAATTACATTGTGAGAGCTCTTTATATGTATTGTACTCCTTTCTAAAAATTGTACTCAATGTTAAGAAATAGCTATGCTTTCTTTGTTTTGTTACATTGTAGTTGTCCATTAATATTCATGAGACGTTTTGAATACCTTGGCCTATGGGGAAGTGACATATTTGAGTTCAGAGATATCGATTATAGCTTTCCATCAGACCTTCTACAAGTTCAAAAGGTACGTTCTTACATGGGATTCAAGATCCTGCACAACAGAAAGTTATACCTTAAAGCTATTTACTTATAAATACAATATACATGTGTATGAATGGGCTGGAAACTTAACATAATTTACTGAATATTAAATATACATGTACTAGGGGGGGGGGGGGGGGGGTGGGGATTGGGGATGTCATATTTCTTTGATATATGGACAACTTAAAGTTGCCTACTGTTCTGTTTGTTTTTCTTTAGATTGTGTGTCCTCAGTTTCACTGATTTTTTGACGGAGGGCATATTACTATAGTCAATATTTGTTTTGCTTTCCATTCACTTATTATCTCTATTCCCAAACAGTTGTCAGGAATGGAGACCAGGGAACAAGTACTAGTGGCCCTCCATGTGTACAGCTCCAGGCCGTCCATCATGAAGAATGTACTCAGACATTTATACAACCAACTACAGAAATCGAAGTCAGTAGACAGGAGGGAAGAGGTCATCAAGGTACTTTATATACAAAGTTTGTATGTGTGTGTACATCTATACAATCAACTACAGAAACCAAAGTCAGTAGACAGGAGGGAAGAGGTCATCAAGGTACTGTATATACAAAGTTTGTATGTGTGTGTACATCTATACAACCAACTACAGAAATCAAAGTCAGTAGACAGGAGGGAAGAGGTAATTAAGGTACTGTATATACAAAGTTTGTTTATGTGTGTGTACATCTATACAACCAACTACAGAAACCAAAGTCAGTTGACAGGAGGGAAGAGGTCATCAACGTACTGTATATACGAAGTTTGTGTGTGTGTGTACATTATACAACCAACTACAGAAACCAAAGTCAGTAGACAGGAGGGCAGAGGTCATCAAGGTACTGTATATACAAAGTTTGTATGTGTGTGTACATCTATACAACCAACTACAGAAACCAAAGTCAGTAGACAGGAGGGCAGAGGTCATCAAGGTACTTTATATACAAAGTTTTTATGTGTGCGTACATCTATACAACCAACTACAGAAATCAAAGTCAGTAGACAGGAGGGAAGAGGTCATCAACGTACTGTATATACGAAGTTTGTGTGTGTGTGTACATTATACAACCAACTACAGAAACCAAAGTCAGTAGACAGGAGGGCAGAGGTCATCAAGGTACTGTATATACAAATTTTGTATGTGTGTGTGTACATCTGTACAACCAACTACAGAAATCAAAGTCAAGGAGGGAAGAGGTCATCAATGTATTATCCCCTTGCAAAAAAGTTGCAAAGTCCTTTTTGACAGTATCAGATTTTTAAATCGAATTCTTTACAATGTACTTGCATATACATGTAAATCATTTTCAAGCTTGCTCTCATTTGACTTTTGAATATTTATGTGTAAGTTACAAAGTTTTAACATGAAGCAAATGTAAATCATGCATTTGAAATTTTGATAGCTTAAAATTAGGGCAAGTACAATATTTGCCCACACATTGTTTATTGCCTTTATTGACAATTAATTATTCTTTAATGCAATTTTAAAATGAAAGATTCCCCATAATCCATAGAGCTGATTTCAGGGGATAGTGCACTTAGTGAACTCATTAATAAAAGCCTTGTATGATAATTTCTTATGATCTCATCAACTCAAGAAATTAGAAAATCACAAAGAAAATATATAATACACATGTACAGAATAGTTTTTATGTAAGATTTGTAATGGATATAATAACTACATGTATATGTAAATGGTAATACATCTTTTATATCATTTTCTTCAGGACATAATAAAGCACCTTAGAAGGATAAATGGTGACCAATATGGATGGTAAGATATATAGAGAATCTCCACCTATTTTCTATTTTATATTGTATATGTACAGTCATGTACATGTATTATATGACATGAGATGTATGATATAAAACACTCTCGACATACTTAAAGGCCGACGGGGGACTATATAAGGGTACAGGTAAATTTTCTGTCATTTCCTCACTGACGGCTATAGGTTAACATCTCTTCTTGGTATCTGATTGGTTCCCTTTAATCCTTTTACCCCTATCAATTGTTGATTGACAGCTGAGAACAGATGAGACTCGGGTATCTCATTAGCATAATAAAGAATTACCTGTCGGTTTGTCTTTGATACCGTATAACCAGAAATTTTCGCGAGATACTAATTTTCGCTATATTGTGTTTGATGAGGTTGATTATAAATTGGTATATCCGTTTCATTTCTTCATATTGTAAATGTGCCGTTGATAATTTTTCCTGATAAGACGTAAAGAGAAGTGAATTGAGTGTGTTCTCATGATAGAAATAACTAATACTTCAATTATAAAAGATACAAAACAGTAACATCATATGTTCATATGTACATGTACATTTTGTTCCTAATTTAGGAATCACGAAAAATTGTATTCGCGAAAATAAAGACACCTTATTTTACCATTAAAAAGCGAAATTTGGTACTCGCGAAAATTTCTGGTTATACGGTATAACACACTGCTTGCAGACGGCGTTGTCTTCAAAGACGGTATGCCACATCTATCAAGCTTATGTCACTCAGGTATAAATATTAACAACCGGGTGGTTCCCAATGTCGGCCTTTAAAAACACCATACATTTTACTACAATAACTCAGATCATGAGAGAAATTTAAATTTCTTTAAAAATGAGGCTGAAATTGTAAATTGCTGCATTTACAATTTCATTTACATCATCCTAAACATTTCTTGCATGTACGTATTATATATGATTTATACGGTTTATGATTTTTAGGATCTGTTTATTCCTGCTCCTACAGAGTTATCTAAAAGATGAGCTGGAAATCGACCAAGTGATCAGGATAGAAGTTTTACAGCTTGTTGTTACTGTACTGGAAGGAACTAATGACTCTGATGTAAGCCAGATTTAGCCATATAACAACTGTCATTATAAACATCCATCTATCATCTGACCATTATGATTTATTCACTTACCCTACGGTACTCCAATGTAAGCCAGATTTAGCCATCATTTTAAACATCCATCTATCATCTGACCATCATGATTTATTCACTTACTCTACTCCAACATAAGCCAGATTTAGCCATATAATAATTACCATTATAAACATCTGTCTATCATCTGACCATCATGATTTATTCACTTACCCTACTCCAATGTAAGCCAGATTTAGCCATATAACAACTACCATTATAAACATCCATCTATCATCTGACCATCATGATTTATTCACTTACCCTCCTCGGATGTAAGCCAGATTTAGCCATATAACAACTATCATTATAAACATCCATCTATCATCTGACCATCATGATTTATTCACTTACCCTACTCGGATGTAAGCCAGATTTGGCCATGTAACAACTATCATTATAAACATTCATCAATCATCTGACCATCATGATTTATTCAAAAAAATTTCAGATATAATACATCATTGAAAAAGTTGTAAATTGTAGTAAATGTAGCTTCAATGATACAACATGATAATTAGCTCACCTGGACGAAGTTGAGATGAGCTTATGCTATAACCCGGTGTCTGCGTCCGCGTCTGGTTAAAGTTTTTGGGGTAACTCAGTATCTGACAAAGTACTGATGCTACAGTAACCAAACTTGCACAAGTGATTCATCTTTGGATGCTGAGGTGAACCCATGCATCGGATGCTGCATCTGACCTACATTTTCCGTTTGAATGACTTTGTCAATGCCTGGTTAAAGTTTTTGGGGTAACTCAGTATCTGACAAAGTACTGATGTTACAGTTATCAAACTTGCACAAGTGATTCATCTTTGGATGCTGAGGTGAACCCATGCATCGGATGCTGCATCTAAACTACATTTTCTGGTTGAATGACTTTGTCAATGTCTGGTTAAAGTTTTTGGGGTAGCTCAGTATCTGACAAAGTACTGATGCTACAGTAACCAAACTTGCACCAGTGATTCATCTTGGGATGCTGAGGTGAACCCATGCATCGGATGCAGCATCTTACCTACTTTTTTCGCTTGAGTGATTTTGCTTTTATAGGCCAATATTGAGCAAAGTATAAGTGCTACATGTATTGTATTGTCACCTGTAATTGTATTAACTGAGGTGATGAGATGATAATAAACTGTACCAAACTTGCACATTGGATGTATCTTTGATCAAACTTTCATAAAATGACCTTGGCCTACTTTTTCCGCTTGTGTGATTTTGCCTTTTAAGGCCAATATTGAGCAAAGTATAAGTGCTACATGTACCAAACTTGCATATTGAATGTATCTTTGATCAAACTTTCATAAAATGACCTTGACCTACTTTTTCCGCTTGAGTGATTTTGCTTTAAAAGGCCAATATTGAGCAAAGTATAAGTGCTACATGTACCAAACTTGCATATTGGATGTATCTTTGATGAAACTTTCATAAAATGACCTTGACCTACTTTTTCCGCTTGAGTTATTTTTGCCTTTAAAGCCAATATACATGTACTTAGAGATGTGTTTAAATTGAACTTTGCTGCCGCAAGGTGAGCTTCGTAATCTTTGATTACACTATGTTTTTGCATTTGTGTACATGTTTGTTTGTTGAAAGACTATTAACAATTTCTCAGATAATTTAATATTTGTCACTTATTTTTCAGATAATTGAATATTTGTTACTTGTTTTTCAGATAATTGAGTGTTACTTATTTTTCAGATAATTGAATACTTGTTACTTATTTTTCAGATAATTTTATATTTGTTACTTATTTTTCAGATAATCAGGCTGTCTCTCCACAGTGCAATATTATTAGAGTCCCCTTATGATGTTGTAAGTCTCATTGTATATATGAATCATTAAAATTATTTCTTATCTTCAGATCATAAAAAAGTGTTGCTTTTGATAATTAAATTACACTGTACTAAAACAAATAAGATCATGAAGGTATGAACTCATGTCAAGGTCACTTTTACATTTTATAAAATACTTTGTATAAATAGGTACTTTAAAAATGTAACTTTATTTAATAAACTAGTATTTTGCAAGGTTATAGAATGCTTTTACCTCAACTTTGAAGACATATTCATTTACCTAAATAAAGAGAGACTATTACACACTGAAATAAAATCATATATTTCATCTACCATCATTGAAATTTTGTTTGTTAGCTATGCTGCTACATGTTTGAGCGATTCACCAGGTGCTTACTGGATAAATTAGTACAGAGTAAGGACATATCACCGAATGAGAAGCTTGTACTTGGCCTGCTTCATTATATATGCCGTGCCGACCACCGAGAAAAACAGGCTGCTGTGGAATTAGGTGTTCTAGAGGTAATGAAGATGCATTATTTTGAAATATTTTGCAGAAGATTAAGCTATGCACCAAAACTTTACATTTGATCCTTCAATGGCCATTAAATGTGCATAAAATATCCAGGAAAAGAAATAAAAATTTAATATGTCACAAATGAATTTTTAATATCACATTAGGCATTGATCCCTACAAAAAGTACTCAGTTAATACACACATATACGTGAGGGTCTACGATAATAGAAAGGTTGAGATTTCCTATGTGTAACTTGTCCGGTACGTCTAGTGTGCAAGTTGAACTACAGGTTACTGTTGTTGAGATTTCTTTTCAAAGACTTCTACACATATTTGTAAAATCTTAGTGAACTTGAGTTGACAGGATAAATTCAAAAGGAACATTAAGTTCAGTTAAATTTGTATTGAAATAGAAACTTAAAATCATTCTAAACTGAATGCCATCTTGCATTTTACACGTTCACTGGTGATGTGTACTGTGTAAAGCAAATGACGTCAAACCCAATAAATGATATGACGTCACAATAGCCGATCAGAATACAAGTACACATACAAGTTACACGTATGATATGGATAAACTGCAACTTTTGATTGGTTCTGTATTCATACATTGTTACAAATTTTGACCTGTGATCCTGAATTTGGAGCTTGACCTGATTGTTAGAATACAACAGGACTCAATATTGATATTTCTCGTATGTGTATCTCGCTCACTGGTGTCTTGAGGTTGACGAAAATTTTAGACATGGCATTTTGTGCTATTCTTGTCTGAAATTAGATGTTGAGTGTGAGACAACATATTGTGTTGTCATAAAAACAATAATGAATATCTGTCACCTCATCTTTAGCTTTGTGCTTATTTTGTTTCATTTCGTGTAAAAAATCATTTTTATGATAATAAAATGAGCTGAGTGAGAGAAATTATTACTCTAGACAATTTCGACAGAGGGAAATGTCTTCCTCGTCATTGATTATAAATCTTTCACACTCCGTCGAAATTCTCCTGTCTCAGTTGCAACATTGTTATAAGAAGCAATGTACATTACATCTAATATGTTTTACCTTTTATGTCTAACTGGACCAATTTTTTTTTCAGCATCTTTATGCTGTGATACAGAACAGATTAGCCAGGAAACAGTGTGATATATGTCTGGAGAGGGCATGGAGCTGTCTATGGAGTCTAACTGGTAAGTTTATGTCTACTCCTTTATGTAACTGGTCAGGGTTAGTAAACAGTGTGATATATGTCTGGAGAAAGCATGGAGCTGTCTATGGAGTCTAACTGGTAAGTTTATGTCTACTCCTATATGTAACTAGTTAGGGTTAGTAAACAGTGTGATATATGTCTGGAGAAAGCATGGAGCTGTCTATGGAGTCTTACTGGTAAGTTTATGTCTACTCCTTTATGTAACTGGTTAGGGTTAGTAAACAGTGTGATATATGTCTGGAGAAAGCATGGAGCTGTCTATGGAGTCTAACTGGTAAGTTTATGTCTACTCCTATATGTAACTAGTTAGGGTTAGTAAACAGTGTGATATATGTCTGGAGAAAGCATGGAGCTGTCTATGGAGTCTTACTGGTAAGTTTATGTCTACTCCTTTATGTAACTGGTCAGGGTTAGTAAACAGTGTGATATATGTCTGGAGAAAGCATGGAGCTGTCTATGGAGTCTAACTGGTAAGTTTATGTCTACTCCTTTATGTAACTGGTCAGGGTTAGTAAACAGTGTGATATATGTCTGGAGAAAGCATGGAGCTGTCTATGGAGTCTAACTGGTAAGTTTATGTCTACTCCTATATGTAACTTGTTAGGGTTAGTAAACAGTGTGATATATGTCTGGAGAGAGCATGGAACTGTCTATGGAGTCTTACTGGTAAGTTTATGTCTACTCCTATATGTAACTGGTTAGGGTTAGTAAACAGTGTGATATATGTCTGGAGAGGGCATGGAGCTGTCTATGGAGTCTTACTGGTAAGTTTAAGTCTACTCCTATATGTAACTAGTTAGGGTTAGTAAACAGTGTGATATATGTCTGGAGAGAGCATGGAGCTGTCTATGGAGTCTAACTGGTAAGTTTAAGTCTACTCCTATATGTAACTAGTTAGGGTTAGTAAACAGTGTGATATATGTCTGGAGAAAGCATGGAGCTGTCTATGGAGTCTAACTGGTAAGTTTATGTCTACTCCTATATGTAACTAGTTAGGGTTAGTAAACAGTGTGATATATGTCTGGAGAGAGCATGGAGCTGTCTATGGAGTCTTACTGGTAAGTTTATGTCTACTCCTATATGTAACTAGTTAGGGTTAGTAAACAGTGTGATATATGTCTGGAGAAAGCATGGAGCTGTCTATGGAGTCTAACTGGTAAGTTTATGTCTACTCCTTTATGTACAAAAATGTAACTGGTTAGGGTTAGTAAACAGTGTGATATATGTCTGGAGAAAGCATGGAGCTGTCTATGGAGTCTTACTGGTAAGTTTATGTCTACTCCTATATGTAACTAGTTAGGGTTAGTAAACAGTGTGATATATGTCTGGAGAGAGCATGGAGCTGTCTATGGAGTCTTACTGGTAAGTTTATGTCTACTCCTATATGTAACTGGTTAGGGTTAGTAAACAGTGTGATATATGTCTGGAGAGAGCATGGAGCTGTCTATGGAGTCTTACTGGTAAGTTTATGTCTACTCCTATATGTAACTAGTTAGGGTTAGTAAAAAGTGTGATATATGTCTGGAGAAAGCATGGAGCTGTCTATGGAGTCTTACTTGTAAGTTAAAGTCTACTCCTATATGTAACTGGTTAGGGTTAGTAAACAGTGTGATATATGTCTGGAGAAAGCATGGAGCTATCTATGGAGTCTTACTGGTAAGTTAAAGTCTACTCCTATATGTAACTGGTTAGGGTTTGTAAACAGTGTGATATATGTCTGGAGAAAGCATGGAGCTGTCTATGGAGTCTAACTGGTAAGTTTATGTCTACTCCTATATGTAACTAGTTAGGGTTAGTAAACAGTGTGATATATGTCTGGAGAGAGCATGGAGCTGTCTATGGAGTCTTACTGGTAAGTTTATGTCTACTCCTTTATGTAACTGGTCAGGGTTAGTAAACAGTGTGATATATGTCTGGAGAAAGCATGGAGCTGTCTATGGAGTCTAACTGGTAAGTTTATGTCTACTCCTTTATGTAACTGGTTAGGGTTTGTAAACAGTGTGATATATGTCTGGAGAGAGCATGGAGCTGTCTATGGAGTCTTACTGGTAAGTTTATGTCTACTCCTATATGTAACTAGTTAGGGTTAGTAAAAAGTGTGATATATGTCTGGAGAAAGCATGGAGCTGTCTATGGAGTCTTACTTGTAAGTTAAAGTCTACTCCTATATGTAACTGGTTAGGGTTAGTAAACAGTGTGATATATGTCTGGAGAAAGCATGGAGCTATCTATGGAGTCTTACTGGTAAGTTAAAGTCTACTCCTATATGTACAGTACGTCCATCGCTATCTTTGTCACTTTGTCTGATAGGATACGATAGGATACGATCTGATAGAGTCTGATGCGCGATGCGCGATGTCTGATGTCTGATGCGCGATGTCTGATGTCTGATGCACGATGTCTGATGTCTGATGCGCGATGTCTGATGTCTGATGCACGATGTCTGATGTCTGTTGCACGATGTCTGATGTCTGATACGATTGAATCCTATCGTATCAGAAATCCTAACAGACATCGTATCAGACAAATTTTATCAGACATCGTATCGGACAAATTCTATCAGACATCGTATCATACAAATTTTATCAGGCAAAGCGAATCCTATATATTCTAGCGTATCTCGCGCAAGAATTCAGGAAAAAAATTTCAATATCTTTACTTTAATTAGTTTTCAAGTAAAATTAATTTACCGATTTTAAAATTACAAAAGACTGTACAAGTCCACATACTACAGCTGAGAAGTGATAGAAATACATGTAATATAGCAAAAGCAAAATAAATAAAAAAAATATGTTAATATTGATCGTGGTCGAACGGGAGTTCGATGTGCAGATTTGTAGAGTCGGTGTTAAAAATAATTAAGCTTATTTGAGATATGTGTCAGAGTTTAAAATTTTTGCGATCATGACACTAGTCTAAATATGGATTTGAAAAGACATCGAAAGCTGGATGTCGGTAGAAACCCGAATTTCCTCGGACACGAATATTTGCGATCGTCCGCGCTTTATATAGAAACACCTTATGATAGATTCGTTTTCCAGAATCATGAACATATATTGAGAATTTCGGGAAATTCATCAAGACACAGAGGGAAGAGATTCAATGATTCATATACATATTTTAGATAGGAGGGAACTCCAAAAATACGAATACGAGTCGGACCTGATCTTGCAAATAACATAATTTTGTTAAATAGAATCAATTCTGGAGACTCTCCACAAACTCTACAGTATATAGTTCTATATTAGAAAAAATGTTCATCTTTTCTTGATTATGGCTTAATGTAATACAATTGACCATGTTGACCATAAAATAAATTCGAGGTATCCTGCCCGCAGCTAGGTTAGCTCAGGCGGTCAGACCGTTGGACATGTCAGCAAAATAGATCGAGGGTCTCGGCCGGGATTAATTCCAAGACCGGTCACGTCATTTTCCATTATGACGGTTTGGGTATCGTGTCCGCGGTTAGCTCAGTCGATAAGAGCTAGCGTCTGCTCCAATAGCAGAATTTAGTTCTTGGGTCATACCGGCCACATATATATTCTCCATTCTGCTTGTCACATGGTACCATTCTGCTTGTCACACTATATAAGGAAACTCAAGAGTTGCTTCTGGGTTAGCTAGGTCACCTATGGGGGAGAACTAGGGATTTAATTGTCTCTCATTATGACTGTCTCATGGTTTCCAGTAAACATGCAACTGGGGAAACCTCAAATTTTTGCAGGGCAGTGGCGGATTCAGGGGGGTGTGGAGGGGGCGTCCGCCCCCCCGGCACTGATATGACCCAAAATTTTCCAAAAAACCCTATAATTTGGCCCATTTTCAGTAAAAAATTGGCAAAATTCGCCCCTTGACCCCCCGGCAAAGGGGGCGCTGGATCCCCCACTGCAGGGTGTGTGTGACGGAGCCCTATAACCCATTCTGTGAGAACATCTGCCAAGATAGCATACAGAGTGTCCAGCTATAGGAGCACTCAAAAGTTTTCATTGCACCTGTCAAATGCATATATATATATATAGGTATCGACTATCATGGCACAGCCAGGCCGGGCTTAGAGTGACTGTTAGTATATAGCAAAATATTCTGGGTTCCATTTGTCTTTTAGCTGCAAAGACCATTTTCAAATTACCCTTAAGCCCCCTTCACATTTTCACAGATGGGGTCGCGATAGCTGCGGATCAAGAGATTTTTTACATCCGTAGCTATCCGAACCCATCGGTAGTTCGATCCAGCACTATTCTTGATGAGTCGTAGCTTTCCTTATTGGCAATCTGTAGCAATCAGGGATGAGACAGAAATTTTTTAGCATATTCAAATTTTCTACAACTCTACATGTATATGTAACGATTAATTTGTCGTAGCGGAGTCTTAGCAACCCGTAGTGAAGTCTTAGCTATCAGTAGGGGAGTGGTAGCAACTGTAGCAATCCAGGACAATCTTTTTTTATTAAAATAACTCTACGACTCTCTTACGGATTGCTAGGACTCACCTGCAGATTGCTACGGATAGCCTCGGGACTCACCTATGGATTGCTACGGATAGCCTCAGCTACAGATTCTGTCTTTTGTTAATTTCAAATCTATCGGTATTCTGTGCGTTTTTCCGGCAAATTATATGAGTTAAAACAACAACTAATCAATTTCAGTTAATGATCGATAGAAAGACATGTAAAAACTGAATACTGTTATAAAACAAGTCAGCTAGACCATACTGACTTGAAATTATTAGATGTTTAAGTAAATAATTATGATTAAAAGTACATAGAAAATTCAAGTCTGAAGTCGTAGCTATCCTTGCGCGAATCGTTGCTATCCGTACTGGAGTTGTGATCATCCGTAGGTCTTCCTAAGCAATCCATACCTATTCATATCCATCCATATACGTGTCTTCGCAATCCTCATCAATCGGTACGCGTGTCGCAGCAATCCGTAGCAAAGTCGGGATAATATCTGTAGTTAGCCTTAGCTATTCTTAATCCATTTGTATCAACCCGTACCAATCCGTAGCAATCTGTACTGTCGTCGTAGGTTCATCGAACATTTTGCGTCTCAACTCGCCACGGATAGATCATCTTTTTTTGGAGTCGTGGCTTGAGTCACGAAAGTGTAAATGGGCTTTTAAGTCTTGCATTTTAGACACTCCAGGACCAGACATCACAACTTTTGACGTTATTTCTAGTTATTACGTCATAGATCTGTTTCGACATCACAGTCCAAAGTTACGTCAAATGTTATCATGTTGGGTCTTGGTCTGCATAAAATACAAGTCTACTGGGGTAAATTGAAAATTGTCTATTTAATGACCAGAAATTTCATCAGATACCAATTTAGCCATTATTTAAAGAGATATATGTTCTTACAGCCTGAACTATCTAGGCAAATATCCTTTCCTGCAATACCATCAAAATAGGCTTCTGTACACGTGTAGCTGTGATACTGAAGCCTTCAAGAAAATTCAACAAGATTCCAGATACACATATATAATTTAAAAACTTGAATCACATATAAAAAGAGAAAATTCAAAAGATAGTAAAATACATGAGTAGACCAAAGTTTGAACCCAGGATGCATTGAAGACCAACTTATGTCATTATGACATTGTATAATTCACTGCACCTTATATACAGACTGCTGACAATACATGTATATTGTAAATATAGATAAAAAAAGTCTCAATTTTGCTGAACTCAAAGACAGACAACTTAAGCCTTTCAGTGATCACTAAATTTTACTATGTTGTTTCATTTTTGTAGCTTTGTGTAAAACAGGGATGTATATAAATTTCATATGCGTCCTTGTATAAAAGGACCCTATGACTTATTATGTAAACAAATCTACATTGGTTGCTATCCATGATCTTGAAATTTCTTGATTATATATCTATTGTTTGATTACGCTATGACATTTACTGTGATAACAAAATTCACTGAGATAAATTTCATGTAAAAAGTTTGACTAACAGAGTGACCTTGGAGGTAACATTAGTTTAAACATATTTATTCAAATACATGTATATGCATAATTATATAGAAATGAACAATGCATACGATGAACGGAAGTGGGATTTGAAAAAAGGCTTTGAGTGTTGACTTCATATGAACTAACATGTACTTCAAGTTAACTGACTGTATCACAGTTACAGACTTTTATTTCACTTTGAAACACAGAAACAGTATGAAAAGGATTAAATTGCTGAAAGCATGCTTATTCAAGTATGCCAACTTGCTATTACGACATTTTCAAATTTTAACTTGCATAAAAATAAAGGTCTTATCAAAGTAATATATTAATGAATAATGAAGCCATATAGTTTAAGTTTTTCAAATTAATGTAACAGTGAGTACAAATTTTAAAATAGCGGATATATGGTTCATGAAAAAAAAAAGTTTCAAGTAAACAGGAGATCCCAAGATATATATAGCTTCCTTTTGTATATGGCGATGATTTTGTTGATGGGCAAATATTGATATATTCATGCAGCATCAAACATCTGTGGTCCGGAGACAAGTGTAGTTTTTCTTGATTTTCAGATGTTCCTCATGTAATGTGGAGTTCCTTTCTTGAATAGCTAAGCACCCCTGAAAAATGATGGAAATTAACGTACAACTGATTCAATGTAGAAAGACAGGCAAAGAAAATGCATTTGTGAAACAATGACCCCCTACACTCCCCCCCCCCCCCCCCCCACCCCAACCCCCTGAGCTTGCATTATCATTAATGTATCAGAATATCAAACGTCAAAATCAAGAGATACATGTAATGAATTGCATCAAAGCAAAAATATTTATATCTTTTGACCTTCACCCATGATAGTTGTTAACATACTAATATTGCAGGTCCATCTGTCATTGTCTGTTGATCTAAAAATTTCATAACATATAATCATCACATAAAATCATACATATTATGTAATTTGAAGATGTTTAACATGTTAATGAATTTCATGGTAGTGTATCACACGATACTAGGGCTTGGACGATACTCCGATTCATCGCGATATTTTTTTTGCAATCCAAGTATCGATACATCCTGACGATACCTAAGTTAAAATCTACAAAAAAATATGTGTTCGAATTTTCCGTAAGTACTCAAGTTTAAATCCAACTTTCTTCAGTTTACATGTAGATATAATGGCAAAATGGTAAGAACTTTGATTTTTAATACCAATTTTTTATGACTTCTTATTATTTTAAGGCATTAGGGGTATAATACTCAAGAGTTCTGGTTGTTTTCATAACAGAAAAATTAAATACCACGAAGTTGGCCGAAGACGCTCGACTAAGGCAATGTTCCGGACCAATTGTTTTCATGGCGAGTTGAATGAAATATGAAAAAATATCAAATATCTAAAAATATGTAGGATATGAATTAAGGTACATAATTTCTAGCTTTATTTTTTTACGATATTGTTATTATACCCCTAATACCTTAGATTATTTTGTTTTTCATTTATTCTAGACAATTAACAAAACCATTTATCTATTTTTAGTCCCCTACCGGCAACGCCGAAGGGGACTCTTAGTTTCCTCTCGGTCTGTTTTCATCTTTATTCTAGCCAGAAATCTAGTGTTGAATAAATAAAACATGTTGCATAAAAAAGCTACTTATATGAATATAAATACGATCAAATAGCTTTTTGAGAGGGTTTTATTAATCATGCAACTTAGTATTGCGATACGTATCATATCAGATATCAGGTATCGTGATATGTATCGGATCGGCTGGGTGCAGTATTTTCCCAGCCCTCATGATACGCAAATAATCGTGCAAGAGATTATTTGCATATCACGTTATACACTACCGTGAATTTATATCTCTCGATCTACAATACAATGACGTTGACATATAGTCCTGTATAAAAATCTGGCACAACTAAACAAAGTTAACAACCATTCATTGCAACAAGGATCAGCTCAGATCTCAATTCGGAAATCATAATTTCCTATGAATTTTAACAGTTTTACTTACCCATCAAGTACTTTCTAGAGACAGTCTCACTTGTGAAATGGTACGATATCAGGGTTCCATATGAGGCTTTATATTATAGCTGAAAACAAATAGTGGAATATTAACCCATATATTAGATTGAACAAAGAACTTACTTGCTAAATCTTTTTGGGATAGAATATTGATAAATTATCCAAGTTTCGAGATCGTGTTACAGACCACGATTACTCGACTTTTACATGCACCATAAGCAAAAGGTACGACACCTGTATATTAGGACTGCAACGATGCGCTATTCTCACAATACGATATAGCACGATATTTGCTTTCAGTGCAATTCGTAACACAATTCTTTAATTCATATCTGCTGAAAGATGAAATCAACTTCGGATATAGCTTTTGGAACTCTCAAATTGTACTTTCTACTAGTATAACTATAAAAGAGGAGTTCCAATTGCCCAATATGCAAGCAATTCTATGATGTAATAACAAATATTGAATTTTAATTTGTAATAATAATTACCTGGAGATATCTTGCATTTCTTTATATAAAGTGCCTAGGTTGTACATATTGTGGCAGAGCCGGGTGTATCGGCCCTGATAGCTCGGTGTTTAGTAGTGCTTGCCTGCAGGTATAGAGGTCCCGGGTTCAAACCCTGGTCTGGGCACATCTTTTCCTACCCTACTACAATACATTTTAATTTATGTTGTTACTTAACCCTAAAATGCAAATGTCGTAAAGTTGTTTAATTCAACTGCATCTAAAAGCTCGATACGTAGACACTGTCATACCGTGCATCGTACCATCGATCATCAATTACCGTGGTGAATCGTTGCAGCCCATCTGTATATATTGTGTTATGTTGGAAAGCCAGTTCATGTCATGTTATATCTTTTTACTATCTCGTATTTACGAGAAAAGTTTCTCGTAGTAACAAGAAGAGTTTCTCGTAGTTACAAGAAAAATTTCTCGTAATTACGAAAAAAGTTTCTCGTAGTAACGAAAAAAGTTTCTCGTAGTTATGAAAAAAGATTCTCGTAGTTACGAGAAAAGTTTCTCATAGTTAGGAAAAAAGATTCTCCTAGTGTACGAGAAAAAATTCTCTTAGTTACGAGATTTGTTTCTCGTAACTACAAAATAGTAAAAAAATATAACATGGCACGAACTGGCTTCCGGAGTTATGTAAATTATATCTATGAATGTTCATGAACACATGGGGCCCATATAGTTAGAATGAGAAGATATATGACTGAAAGAATTCTGAAGCAAATTATATTAGGATTTGAACACTGACCATATTAAAGTACTACCCGATTCACCTCACTTTTTGCATTCAAAGATTTAAAATGCTATGTATCATACATGTATATACAACAAAATGTAAGTAGCATCCCACCTTAGTACGACGAGACCGAGGCAGTGAAATGCATGTAAAAATCAGATGGTTGCAGTCTGTATTTGGGATCTCAAAACTGATGTATAATATTCAAAGTGGGGTATCATGTGATACACAAATGATATGTTCCACGGGAATCCCCTTTGATTGAACCAAGTAAATACTGTCTAAATCTACTTTATATGAATTTATTTTAGGCCTATCATATGGTCATTATTATAAATTATATGATGGTAATTTATTCTGGTCAAGAATAGGCGTATATTTGGAGAACACTTAAACAGAAAATTTTGTATCTGTCCGTGCACCATATCATAACATGTGGCGAGCATTGAAAAAATTCTGTTTAAGTGTTCTCCGAATACAATTCTATTCTTGACCAGAATAAATTACCATCATATAATTGATAATAATGACCATATGATAGGCCTAAAATAAATTCATTTAAAGTACATTTAGACAGTATAACTTAGTTCAATCAAAGGGGATTCCTGTGGAACATATCATTTGTGTATCACGTGATACCCCACAGTGATATTAAGCAGTAAGTAGAATTTGTATCACATGATAAGTAGAAAATGAAATCCATCAAGTGGTGCCAATATATATAATTTCAAATAATGTCAAATAAAAAAAACTGCATAATAAAGTGTTTGCAAGTACCCGGCACGGGACTCGAACACCGGCCGTTCACTATGCAGTCCAGCATGTTAGGGACATCCCCTTAGCTCAGTTATTAAACATACTGAACTATAGGTATCAGGTGAATTGGATCGTGGAACACTCGGACCGCGGAACACTCGGACCATGGAACACTTGACCCGTTATAGGTCCACTCGGCCCGTAAATGTAGGTCCGCTCGGCCCGTAAACTTAGATAACTTGGACCTACAATATAATATTTATGAAAGCTCATATATCTCTTTGTTTCTAAAGAGATGTATGTTAACTTAAAATATTTTGAGATCTATGTTTATGAAAGGAAGACAAGAGAGATATTTTTTTAAAGAATTTAGGAAAAATACGATTCCAAACGCATAATTTATTTCGCCCATGTTTTATTGATTTATTTATTTAATTATAGAAACCGCAGACACGTAGAGTACAAAATTTGTATATTTTGAATATATGGTATCTATATTTATTTCTTGTGACTGAAGTTTATTGTAACTCTGAAGTAAGATTGATAGAGCTAGGTCTCAAGACACAAGTAAAAACATCAATCTGTTGAACAAAAAAAAAAAACAACCTTCACATCGATTAAGAACACAAAATAATATGTTTAAGGTCGATTGATTTTAGTTTTATATTTTATTCAAAACAATTTACCTTCTGTTTGTTAATATGTTTACGGGCCGAGTGGACCTACATCTACGGGCCCGAGTGGACCTACTATGGGCCGAGTGTTCAAGGTCCAATCTTAGTTGCCCTTGATTCGAACTATATCGGCGATACCTGTACTACCGGAACCACTAAAACAGAAGGCAGTGGCTCCGGATACGAACGTTCGTATCTTTCGACCTATGTCTCGGCGTACGAACATGTTTCTGATTGGTCTGTAACTGTCACGTGACTCAGGTCATGTGTCGATAACAATAAAAAGTTGATTTTTGTAACCATATCAAGGTATACGAGTTTTATTCTGCGTCATCTGTAATTTAGCAACCAGCACAAGAGGCTATTTTCTATGCTCTCAATCATTATACTTTATAGTGATCACTGATCAGTAATAGACACGCACTTGTCAGCTGTTGTGTGCACGTACTGACGTTCCGTCGCTCCAGCGGAAGTTGAAGTTTTTTCAAGTTTTGAGATAACAAATATGTACATGTAGATGCAACTCCGTGCTTTTTACTTAACTTTTCAGAATATGTCACAAAAAAAGATACAATTTGAATACAAGATGCATTGAAAAAAAAGGAACCCTACGATTTGTGTTCATACGCCGAGACATAGGTCTAAAGATACGAACGTTCGTATCCGGAGCCACTGCCAAAACAGAAAGAAATTGACTTACCATCATTAACATATTGTTGGAAGTACAATGTCTTTTCCTTTTATCTGCTTGCTGATGTCCTTGATGAACTGATCTTTTTGTAACTTCGTTTGAACTGTGTTGAGAATGGTCAATGGCCAAGTCTTAGGTTAAGATATGGGTCAAACTCTCGTTCGTTTTGTGCCATTGTTTACCGATACTTTAAAGTTTCAAGATATCATTACACCCTCATATGGATCTTTGTGAATATGGATAACAGGCAGCTTCCTTTATTTTGTTTTAAACCCTTTTAGTGCTATGCGATTTTCATGTTTTTTCGAGCGGCATTGAAACCGAAAGTAGGTGTCATCCAAGGAAATAAAAACCTTCTTTGTATGATTAATCATTTAGCTCAATTTGAGTGACTTCCAATCCTTCAATAATTATGAATTTGGTCTCGTTGGATTTGGACACCTTTGACACACATAAAAATAACAGAAAAAAGAGGGGTCATGCATACCGTTTTCTCACAAATTCCACTTTTTTACATCACCCCTCTATCCGTTTCGAAAATTTTACAAATTTCATCTATTTTTAAATCTATCTATAGACTGCATAAAAGACAAAAACAGGTTCAAAACTCAATTTATCCCGACTACAGGGAATGGTACATTGATTTCATGTGCTATTTTTAAATTTTCAATAGTTTTGACCAATAGTGTGACACCTTTTATTCTGCCCTGTTCACCAGTCAAAACTGAAGGGATTCCCCGCTAAAACGATTTCCTTGGATTACACCTATAGATTTGTCAAATTTATCATATATCATGATTTTAAGCCTTGAAGCTGTTAAATAATCTATTTTACATCGGCACCAGCAGTTTTTACGATTATTTAACCTTCTTTCGAGGAGTAATGGACTCTTTTTTGAAAGCTATATTTCAACAACAATTCCATTTTCTCGAACATTCATCACATGGTGTACCATACGATTTTATCGAATTCAGGCCCTATTTATCATATCAAAACTTTGATTTGGTAATTTTCTTGGAGAAGACAAGTCCACTATCAGTATACGTGAAGAAAAATCCCCAAAGGCAAATAAATAGACTAATTCTAGGAGCAAGAAGACCATATATGGTAAATTTTCTTGATTTTTGCAAAAATAATGAGAAATCGGTACAATTGAATGTTTCTTATTGAAAAAATATCAAAATAATAAATTTACAAAGAAAAACAATGATGTAAATAGTCAATAACACACCTTATTCAGTCAATTAAGTTTAAAATGTGGTCGAAATGCATTGAGAGGCTGCGTCCAGATACTTCATTATACTATCTCTTTAAGTGATTATCTGCACAGCGGGGATGTTAATCAGATTAACACTTACAGAAATACCTGCAGAGCGATGTATATAAGTCTGAAAGTCTTTCTTTCGAGAAGTTCTCGCATTTGAAGTTTGATATTTGTTCTGTCATTACTGTTCATACATGGACATTGATGCTCTTTAATTAGTATGACCGTTTATTTCGATCGTTCATCGATAACTTTTTGAAAATGTCACTAAGGCAATACATTATCGATATCAAAAGCATGTATCCACTTTTTGTTCCAACTCTTGGAATAATCTACAATAAAACTCCATTTACTAGTTTTTGTCCATTTTCCCCTATAGGTGTCATCCAAGGAAATAAAAACCTTCTTTGTATGATTAATCATTTAGCTCAATTTGAGTGACTTCCAATCCTTCAATAATTATGAATTTGGTCTCGTTGGATTTGGACACCTTTGACACACATAAAAATAACAGAAAAAAGAGGGGTCATGCATACCGTTTTCTCACAAATTCCACTTTTTTACATCACCCCTCTATCCGTTTCGAAAATTTTACAAATTTCATCTATTTTTAAATCTATCTATAGACTGCATAAAAGACAAAAACAGGTTCAAAACTCAATTTATCCCGACTACAGGGAATGGTACATTGATTTCATGTGCTATTTTTAAATTTTCAATAGTTTTGACCAATAGTGTGACACCTTTTATTCTGCCCTGTTCACCAGTCAAAACTGAAGGGATTCCCCGCTAAAACGATTTCCTTGGATTACACCTATAGATTTGTCAAATTTATCATATATCATGATTTTAAGCCTTGAAGCTGTTAAATAATCTATTTTACATCGGCACCAGCAGTTTTTACGATTATTTAACCTTCTTTCGAGGAGTAATGGACTCTTTTTTGAAAGCTATATTTCAACAACAATTCCATTTTCTCGAACATTCATCACATGGTGTACCATACGATTTTATCGAATTCAGGCCCTATTTATCATATCAAAACTTTGATTTGGTAATTTTCTTGGAGAAGACAAGTCCACTATCAGTATACGTGAAGAAAAATCCCCAAAGGCAAATAAATAGACTAATTCTAGGAGCAAGAAGACCATATATGGTAAATTTTCTTGATTTTTGCAAAAATAATGAGAAATCGGTACAATTGAATGTTTCTTATTGAAAAAATATCAAAATAATAAATTTACAAAGAAAAACAATGATGTAAATAGTCAATAACACACCTTATTCAGTCAATTAAGTTTAAAATGTGGTCGAAATGCATTGAGAGGCTGCGTCCAGATACTTCATTATACTATCTCTTTAAGTGATTATCTGCACAGCGGGGATGTTAATCAGATTAACACTTACAGAAATACCTGCAGAGCGATGTATATAAGTCTGAAAGTCTTTCTTTCGAGAAGTTCTCGCATTTGAAGTTTGATATTTGTTCTGTCATTACTGTTCATACATGGACATTGATGCTCTTTAATTAGTATGACCGTTTATTTCGATCGTTCATCGATAACTTTTTGAAAATGTCACTAAGGCAATACATTATCGATATCAAAAGCATGTATCCACTTTTTGTTCCAACTCTTGGAATAATCTACAATAAAACTCCATTTACTAGTTTTTGTCCATTTTCCCCTATAGGTGTCATCCAAGGAAATAAAAACCTTCTTTGTATGATTAATCATTTAGCTCAATTTGAGTGACTTCCAATCCTTCAATAATTATGAATTTGGTCTCGTTGGATTTGGACACCTTTGACACACATAAAAGTAACAGAAAAAAGAGGGGTCATGCATACCGTTTTCTCACAAATTCCACTTTTTTACATCACCCCTCTATCCGTTTCGAAAATTTTACAAATTTCATCTATTTTTAAATCTATCTATAGACTGCATAAAAGACAAAAACAGGTTCAAAACTCAATTTATCCCGACTACAGGGAATGGTACATTGATTTCATGTGCTATTTTTAAATTTTCAATAGTTTTGACCAATAGTGTGACACCTTTTATTCTGCCCTGTTCACCAGTCAAAACTGAAGGGATTCCCCGCTAAAACGATTTCCTTGGATTACACCTATAGATTTGTCAAATTTATCATATATCATGATTTTAAGCCTTGAAGCTGTTAAATAATCTATTTTACATCGGCACCAGCAGTTTTTACGATTATTTAACCTTCTTTCGAGGAGTAATGGACTCTTTTTTGAAAGCTATATTTCAACAACAATTCCATTTTCTCGAACATTCATCACATGGTGTACCATACGATTTTATCGAATTCAGGCCCTATTTATCATATCAAAACTTTGATTTGGTAATTTTCTTGGAGAAGACAAGTCCACTATCAGTATACGTGAAGAAAAATCCCCAAAGGCAAATAAATAGACTAATTCTAGGAGCAAGAAGACCATATATGGTAAATTTTCTTGATTTTTGCAAAAATAATGAGAAATCGGTACAATTGAATGTTTCTTATTGAAAAAATATCAAAATAATAAATTTACAAAGAAAAACAATGATGTAAATAGTCAGTAACACACCTTATTCAGTCAATTAAGTTTAAAATGTGGTCGAAATGCATTGAGAGGCTGCGTCCAGATACTTCATTATACTATCTCTTTAAGTGATTATCTGCACAGCGGGGATGTTAATCAGATTAACACTTACAGAAATACCTGCAGAGCGATGTATATAAGTCTGAAAGTCTTTCTTTCGAGAAGTTCTCGCATTTGAAGTTTGATATTTGTTCTGTCATTACTGTTCATACATGGACATTGATGCTCTTTAATTAGTATGACCGTTTATTTCGATCGTTCATCGATAACTTTTTGAAAATGTCACTAAGGCAATACATTATCGATATCAAAAGCATGTATCCACTTTTTGTTCCAACTCTTGGAATAATCTACAATAAAACTCCATTTACTAGTTTTTGTCCATTTTCCCCTATAGATTTGTCAAATTTATCATATATCATGATTTTAAGCCTTGAAGCTGTTAAATAATCTATTTTACATCGGCACCAGCAGTTTTTACGATTATTTAACCTTCTTTCGAGGAGTAATGGACTCTTTTTTGAAAGCTATATTTCAACAACAATTCCATTTTCTCGAACATTCATCACATGGTGTACCATACGATTTTATCGAATTCAGGCCCTATTTATCATATCAAAACTTTGATTTGGTAATTTTCTTGGAGAAGACAAGTCCACTATCAGTATACGTGAAGAAAAATCCCCAAAGGCAAATAAATAGACTAATTCTAGGAGCAAGAAGACCATATATGGTAAATTTTCTTGATTTTTGCAAAAATAATGAGAAATCGGTACAATTGAATGTTTCTTATTGAAAAAATATCAAAATAATAAATTTACAAAGAAAAACAATGATGTAAATAGTCAATAACACACCTTATTCAGTCAATTAAGTTTAAAATGTGGTCGAAATGCATTGAGAGGCTGCGTCCAGATACTTCATTATACTATCTCTTTAAGTGATTATCTGCACAGCGGGGATGTTAATCAGATTAACACTTACAGAAATACCTGCAGAGCGATGTATATAAGTCTGAAAGTCTTTCTTTCGAGAAGTTCTCGCATTTGAAGTTTGATATTTGTTCTGTCATTACTGTTCATACATGGACATTGATGCTCTTTAATTAGTATGACCGTTTATTTCGATCGTTCATCGATAACTTTTTGAAAATGTCACTAAGGCAATACATTATCGATATCAAAAGCATGTATCCACTTTTTGTTCCAACTCTTGGAATAATCTACAATAAAACTCCATTTACTAGTTTTTGTCCATTTTCCCCTATAGGTGTCATCCAAGGAAATAAAAACCTTCTTTGTATGATTAATCATTTAGCTCAATTTGAGTGACTTCCAATCCTTCAATAATTATGAATTTGGTCTCGTTGGATTTGGACACCTTTGACACACATAAAAATAACAGAAAAAAGAGGGGTCATGCATACCGTTTTCTCACAAATTCCACTTTTTTACATCACCCCTCTATCCGTTTCGAAAATTTTACAAATTTCATCTATTTTTAAATCTATCTATAGACTGCATAAAAGACAAAAACAGGTTCAAAACTCAATTTATCCCGACTACAGGGAATGGTACATTGATTTCATGTGCTATTTTTAAATTTTCAATAGTTTTGACCAATAGTGTGACACCTTTTATTCTGCCCTGTTCACCAGTCAAAACTGCAGGGATTCCCCGCTAAAACGATTTCCTTGGATTACACCTATAGATTTGTCAAATTTATCATATATCATGATTTTAAGCCTTGAAGCTGTTAAATAATCTATTTTACATCGGCACCAGCAGTTTTTACGATTATTTAACCTTCTTTCGAGGAGTAATGGACTCTTTTTTGAAAGCTATATTTCAACAACAATTCCATTTTCTCGAACATTCATCACATGGTGTACCATACGATTTTATCGAATTCAGGCCCTATTTATCATATCAAAACTTTGATTTGGTAATTTTCTTGGAGAAGACAAGTCCACTATCAGTATACGTGAAGAAAAATCCCCAAAGGCAAATAAATAGACTAATTCTAGGAGCAAGAAGACCATATATGGTAAATTTTCTTGATTTTTGCAAAAATAATGAGAAATCGGTACAATTGAATGTTTCTTATTGAAAAAATATCAAAATAATAAATTTACAAAGAAAAACAATGATGTAAATAGTCAATAACACACCTTATTCAGTCAATTAAGTTTAAAATGTGGTCGAAATGCATTGAGAGGCTGCGTCCAGATACTTCATTATACTATCTCTTTAAGTGATTATCTGCACAGCGGGGATGTTAATCAGATTAACACTTACAGAAATACCTGCAGAGCGATGTATATAAGTCTGAAAGTCTTTCTTTCGAGAAGTTCTCGCATTTGAAGTTTGATATTTGTTCTGTCATTACTGTTCATACATGGACATTGATGCTCTTTAATTAGTATGACCGTTTATTTCGATCGTTCATCGATAACTTTTTGAAAATGTCACTAAGGCAATACATTATCGATATCAAAAGCATGTATCCACTTTTTGTTCCAACTCTTGGAATAATCTACAATAAAACTCCATTTACTAGTTTTTGTCCATTTTCCCCTATAGGTGTCATCCAAGGAAATAAAAACCTTCTTTGTATGATTAATCATTTAGCTCAATTTGAGTGACTTCCAATCCTTCAATAATTATGAATTTGGTCTCGTTGGATTTGGACACCTTTGACACACATAAAAGTAACAGAAAAAAGAGGGGTCATGCATACCGTTTTCTCACAAATTCCACTTTTTTACATCACCCCTCTATCCGTTTCGAAAATTTTACAAATTTCATCTATTTTTAAATCTATCTATAGACTGCATAAAAGACAAAAACAGGTTCAAAACTCAATTTATCCCGACTACAGGGAATGGTACATTGATTTCATGTGCTATTTTTAAATTTTCAATAGTTTTGACCAATAGTGTGACACCTTTTATTCTGCCCTGTTCACCAGTCAAAACTGAAGGGATTCCCCGCTAAAACGATTTCCTTGGATTACACCTATAGATTTGTCAAATTTATCATATATCATGATTTTAAGCCTTGAAGCTGTTAAATAATCTATTTTACATCGGCACCAGCAGTTTTTACGATTATTTAACCTTCTTTCGAGGAGTAATGGACTCTTTTTTGAAAGCTATATTTCAACAACAATTCCATTTTCTCGAACATTCATCACATGGTGTACCATACGATTTTATCGAATTCAGGCCCTATTTATCATATCAAAACTTTGATTTGGTAATTTTCTTGGAGAAGACAAGTCCACTATCAGTATACGTGAAGAAAAATCCCCAAAGGCAAATAAATAGACTAATTCTAGGAGCAAGAAGACCATATATGGTAAATTTTCTTGATTTTTGCAAAAATAATGAGAAATCGGTACAATTGAATGTTTCTTATTGAAAAAATATCAAAATAATAAATTTACAAAGAAAAACAATGATGTAAATAGTCAATAACACACCTTATTCAGTCAATTAAGTTTAAAATGTGGTCGAAATGCATTGAGAGGCTGCGTCCAGATACTTCATTATACTATCTCTTTAAGTGATTATCTGCACAGCGGGGATGTTAATCAGATTAACACTTACAGAAATACCTGCAGAGCGATGTATATAAGTCTGAAAGTCTTTCTTTCGAGAAGTTCTCGCATTTGAAGTTTGATATTTGTTCTGTCATTACTGTTCATACATGGACATTGATGCTCTTTAATTAGTATGACCGTTTATTTCGATCGTTCATCGATAACTTTTTGAAAATGTCACTAAGGCAATACATTATCGATATCAAAAGCATGTATCCACTTTTTGTTCCAACTCTTGGAATAATCTACAATAAAACTCCATTTACTAGTTTTTGTCCATTTTCCCCTATAGGTGTCATCCAAGGAAATAAAAACCTTCTTTGTATGATTAATCATTTAGCTCAATTTGAGTGACTTCCAATCCTTCAATAATTATGAATTTGGTCTCGTTGGATTTGGACACCTTTGACACACATAAAAATAACAGAAAAAAGAGGGGTCATGCATACCGTTTTCTCACAAATTCCACTTTTTTACATCACCCCTCTATCCGTTTCGAAAATTTTACAAATTTCATCTATTTTTAAATCTATCTATAGACTGCATAAAAGACAAAAACAGGTTCAAAACTCAATTTATCCCGACTACAGGGAATGGTACATTGATTTCATGTGCTATTTTTAAATTTTCAATAGTTTTGACCAATAGTGTGACACCTTTTATTCTGCCCTGTTCACCAGTCAAAACTGAAGGGATTCCCCGCTAAAACGATTTCCTTGGATTACACCTATAGATTTGTCAAATTTATCATATATCATGATTTTAAGCCTTGAAGCTGTTAAATAATCTATTTTACATCGGCACCAGCAGTTTTTACGATTATTTAACCTTCTTTCGAGGAGTAATGGACTCTTTTTTGAAAGCTATATTTCAACAACAATTCCATTTTCTCGAACATTCATCACATGGTGTACCATACGATTTTATCGAATTCAGGCCCTATTTATCATATCAAAACTTTGATTTGGTAATTTTCTTGGAGAAGACAAGTCCACTATCAGTATACGTGAAGAAAAATCCCCAAAGGCAAATAAATAGACTAATTCTAGGAGCAAGAAGACCATATATGGTAAATTTTCTTGATTTTTGCAAAAATAATGAGAAATCGGTACAATTGAATGTTTCTTATTGAAAAAATATCAAAATAATAAATTTACAAAGAAAAACAATGATGTAAATAGTCAATAACACACCTTATTCAGTCAATTAAGTTTAAAATGTGGTCGAAATGCATTGAGAGGCTGCGTCCAGATACTTCATTATACTATCTCTTTAAGTGATTATCTGCACAGCGGGGATGTTAATCAGATTAACACTTACAGAAATACCTGCAGAGCGATGTATATAAGTCTGAAAGTCTTTCTTTCGAGAAGTTCTCGCATTTGAAGTTTGATATTTGTTCTGTCATTACTGTTCATACATGGACATTGATGCTCTTTAATTAGTATGACCGTTTATTTCGATCGTTCATCGATAACTTTTTGAAAATGTCACTAAGGCAATACATTATCGATATCAAAAGCATGTATCCACTTTTTGTTCCAACTCTTGGAATAATCTACAATAAAACTCCATTTACTAGTTTTTGTCCATTTTCCCCTATAGGTGTCATCCAAGGAAATAAAAACCTTCTTTGTATGATTAATCATTTAGCTCAATTTGAGTGACTTCCAATCCTTCAATAATTATGAATTTGGTCTCGTTGGATTTGGACACCTTTGACACACATAAAAATAACAGAAAAAAGAGGGGTCATGCATACCGTTTTCTCACAAATTCCACTTTTTTACATCACCCCTCTATCCGTTTCGAAAATTTTACAAATTTCATCTATTTTTAAATCTATCTATAGACTGCATAAAAGACAAAAACAGGTTCAAAACTCAATTTATCCCGACTACAGGGAATGGTACATTGATTTCATGTGCTATTTTTAAATTTTCAATAGTTTTGACCAATAGTGTGACACCTTTTATTCTGCCCTGTTCACCAGTCAAAACTGAAGGGATTCCCCGCTAAAACGATTTCCTTGGATTACACCTATAGATTTGTCAAATTTATCATATATCATGATTTTAAGCCTTGAAGCTGTTAAATAATCTATTTTACATCGGCACCAGCAGTTTTTACGATTATTTAACCTTCTTTCGAGGAGTAATGGACTCTTTTTTGAAAGCTATATTTCAACAACAATTCCATTTTCTCGAACATTCATCACATGGTGTACCATACGATTTTATCGAATTCAGGCCCTATTTATCATATCAAAACTTTGATTTGGTAATTTTCTTGGAGAAGACAAGTCCACTATCAGTATACGTGAAGAAAAATCCCCAAAGGCAAATAAATAGACTAATTCTAGGAGCAAGAAGACCATATATGGTAAATTTTCTTGATTTTTGCAAAAATAATGAGAAATCGGTACAATTGAATGTTTCTTATTGAAAAAATATCAAAATAATAAATTTACAAAGAAAAACAATGATGTAAATAGTCAATAACACACCTTATTCAGTCAATTAAGTTTAAAATGTGGTCGAAATGCATTGAGAGGCTGCGTCCAGATACTTCATTATACTATCTCTTTAAGTGATTATCTGCACAGCGGGGATGTTAATCAGATTAACACTTACAGAAATACCTGCAGAGCGATGTATATAAGTCTGAAAGTCTTTCTTTCGAGAAGTTCTCGCATTTGAAGTTTGATATTTGTTCTGTCATTACTGTTCATACATGGACATTGATGCTCTTTAATTAGTATGACCGTTTATTTCGATCGTTCATCGATAACTTTTTGAAAATGTCACTAAGGCAATACATTATCGATATCAAAAGCATGTATCCACTTTTTGTTCCAACTCTTGGAATAATCTACAATAAAACTCCATTTACTAGTTTTTGTCCATTTTCCCCTATAGGTGTCATCCAAGGAAATAAAAACCTTCTTTGTATGATTAATCATTTAGCTCAATTTGAGTGACTTCCAATCCTTCAATAATTATGAATTTGGTCTCGTTGGATTTGGACACCTTTGACACACATAAAAATAACAGAAAAAAGAGGGGTCATGCATACCGTTTTCTCACAAATTCCACTTTTTTACATCACCCCTCTATCCGTTTCGAAAATTTTACAAATTTCATCTATTTTTAAATCTATCTATAGACTGCATAAAAGACAAAAACAGGTTCAAAACTCAATTTATCCCGACTACAGGGAATGGTACATTGATTTCATGTGCTATTTTTAAATTTTCAATAGTTTTGACCAATAGTGTGACACCTTTTATTCTGCCCTGTTCACCAGTCAAAACTGAAGGGATTCCCCGCTAAAACGATTTCCTTGGATTACACCTATAGATTTGTCAAATTTATCATATATCATGATTTTAAGCCTTGAAGCTGTTAAATAATCTATTTTACATCGGCACCAGCAGTTTTTACGATTATTTAACCTTCTTTCGAGGAGTAATGGACTCTTTTTTGAAAGCTATATTTCAACAACAATTCCATTTTCTCGAACATTCATCACATGGTGTACCATACGATTTTATCGAATTCAGGCCCTATTTATCATATCAAAACTTTGATTTGGTAATTTTCTTGGAGAAGACAAGTCCACTATCAGTATACGTGAAGAAAAATCCCCAAAGGCAAATAAATAGACTAATTCTAGGAGCAAGAAGACCATATATGGTAAATTTTCTTGATTTTTGCAAAAATAATGAGAAATCGGTACAATTGAATGTTTCTTATTGAAAAAATATCAAAATAATAAATTTACAAAGAAAAACAATGATGTAAATAGTCAATAACACACCTTATTCAGTCAATTAAGTTTAAAATGTGGTCGAAATGCATTGAGAGGCTGCGTCCAGATACTTCATTATACTATCTCTTTAAGTGATTATCTGCACAGCGGGGATGTTAATCAGATTAACACTTACAGAAATACCTGCAGAGCGATGTATATAAGTCTGAAAGTCTTTCTTTCGAGAAGTTCTCGCATTTGAAGTTTGATATTTGTTCTGTCATTACTGTTCATACATGGACATTGATGCTCTTTAATTAGTATGACCGTTTATTTCGATCGTTCATCGATAACTTTTTGAAAATGTCACTAAGGCAATACATTATCGATATCAAAAGCATGTATCCACTTTTTGTTCCAACTCTTGGAATAATCTACAATAAAACTCCATTTACTAGTTTTTGTCCATTTTCCCCTATAGGTGTCATCCAAGGAAATAAAAACCTTCTTTGTATGATTAATCATTTAGCTCAATTTGAGTGACTTCCAATCCTTCAATAATTATGAATTTGGTCTCGTTGGATTTGGACACCTTTGACACACATAAAAGTAACAGAAAAAAGAGGGGTCATGCATACCGTTTTCTCACAAATTCCACTTTTTTACATCACCCCTCTATCCGTTTCGAAAATTTTACAAATTTCATCTATTTTTAAATCTATCTATAGACTGCATAAAAGACAAAAACAGGTTCAAAACTCAATTTATCCCGACTACAGGGAATGGTACATTGATTTCATGTGCTATTTTTAAATTTTCAATAGTTTTGACCAATAGTGTGACACCTTTTATTCTGCCCTGTTCACCAGTCAAAACTGAAGGGATTCCCCGCTAAAACGATTTCCTTGGATTACACCTATAGATTTGTCAAATTTATCATATATCATGATTTTAAGCCTTGAAGCTGTTAAATAATCTATTTTACATCGGCACCAGCAGTTTTTACGATTATTTAACCTTCTTTCGAGGAGTAATGGACTCTTTTTTGAAAGCTATATTTCAACAACAATTCCATTTTCTCGAACATTCATCACATGGTGTACCATACGATTTTATCGAATTCAGGCCCTATTTATCATATCAAAACTTTGATTTGGTAATTTTCTTGGAGAAGACAAGTCCACTATCAGTATACGTGAAGAAAAATCCCCAAAGGCAAATAAATAGACTAATTCTAGGAGCAAGAAGACCATATATGGTAAATTTTCTTGATTTTTGCAAAAATAATGAGAAATCGGTACAATTGAATGTTTCTTATTGAAAAAATATCAAAATAATAAATTTACAAAGAAAAACAATGATGTAAATAGTCAATAACACACCTTATTCAGTCAATTAAGTTTAAAATGTGGTCGAAATGCATTGAGAGGCTGCGTCCAGATACTTCATTATACTATCTCTTTAAGTGATTATCTGCACAGCGGGGATGTTAATCAGATTAACACTTACAGAAATACCTGCAGAGCGATGTATATAAGTCTGAAAGTCTTTCTTTCGAGAAGTTCTCGCATTTGAAGTTTGATATTTGTTCTGTCATTACTGTTCATACATGGACATTGATGCTCTTTAATTAGTATGACCGTTTATTTCGATCGTTCATCGATAACTTTTTGAAAATGTCACTAAGGCAATACATTATCGATATCAAAAGCATGTATCCACTTTTTGTTCCAACTCTTGGAATAATCTACAATAAAACTCCATTTACTAGTTTTTGTCCATTTTCCCCTATAGATTTGTCAAATTTATCATATATCATGATTTTAAGCCTTGAAGCTGTTAAATAATCTATTTTACATCGGCACCAGCAGTTTTTACGATTATTTAACCTTCTTTCGAGGAGTAATGGACTCTTTTTTGAAAGCTATATTTCAACAACAATTCCATTTTCTCGAACATTCATCACATGGTGTACCATACGATTTTATCGAATTCAGGCCCTATTTATCATATCAAAACTTTGATTTGGTAATTTTCTTGGAGAAGACAAGTCCACTATCAGTATACGTGAAGAAAAATCCCCAAAGGCAAATAAATAGACTAATTCTAGGAGCAAGAAGACCATATATGGTAAATTTTCTTGATTTTTGCAAAAATAATGAGAAATCGGTACAATTGAATGTTTCTTATTGAAAAAATATCAAAATAATAAATTTACAAAGAAAAACAATGATGTAAATAGTCAATAACACACCTTATTCAGTCAATTAAGTTTAAAATGTGGTCGAAATGCATTGAGAGGCTGCGTCCAGATACTTCATTATACTATCTCTTTAAGTGATTATCTGCACAGCGGGGATGTTAATCAGATTAACACTTACAGAAATACCTGCAGAGCGATGTATATAAGTCTGAAAGTCTTTCTTTCGAGAAGTTCTCGCATTTGAAGTTTGATATTTGTTCTGTCATTACTGTTCATACATGGACATTGATGCTCTTTAATTAGTATGACCGTTTATTTCGATCGTTCATCGATAACTTTTTGAAAATGTCACTAAGGCAATACATTATCGATATCAAAAGCATGTATCCACTTTTTGTTCCAACTCTTGGAATAATCTACAATAAAACTCCATTTACTAGTTTTTGTCCATTTTCCCCTATAGGTGTCATCCAAGGAAATAAAAACCTTCTTTGTATGATTAATCATTTAGCTCAATTTGAGTGACTTCCAATCCTTCAATAATTATGAATTTGGTCTCGTTGGATTTGGACACCTTTGACACACATAAAAATAACAGAAAAAAGAGGGGTCATGCATACCGTTTTCTCACAAATTCCACTTTTTTACATCACCCCTCTATCCGTTTCGAAAATTTTACAAATTTCATCTATTTTTAAATCTATCTATAGACTGCATAAAAGACAAAAACAGGTTCAAAACTCAATTTATCCCGACTACAGGGAATGGTACATTGATTTCATGTGCTATTTTTAAATTTTCAATAGTTTTGACCAATAGTGTGACACCTTTTATTCTGCCCTGTTCACCAGTCAAAACTGAAGGGATTCCCCGCTAAAACGATTTCCTTGGATTACACCTATAGATTTGTCAAATTTATCATATATCATGATTTTAAGCCTTGAAGCTGTTAAATAATCTATTTTACATCGGCACCAGCAGTTTTTACGATTATTTAACCTTCTTTCGAGGAGTAATGGACTCTTTTTTGAAAGCTATATTTCAACAACAATTCCATTTTCTCGAACATTCATCACATGGTGTACCATACGATTTTATCGAATTCAGGCCCTATTTATCATATCAAAACTTTGATTTGGTAATTTTCTTGGAGAAGACAAGTCCACTATCAGTATACGTGAAGAAAAATCCCCAAAGGCAAATAAATAGACTAATTCTAGGAGCAAGAAGACCATATATGGTAAATTTTCTTGATTTTTGCAAAAATAATGAGAAATCGGTACAATTGAATGTTTCTTATTGAAAAAATATCAAAATAATAAATTTACAAAGAAAAACAATGATGTAAATAGTCAATAACACACCTTATTCAGTCAATTAAGTTTAAAATGTGGTCGAAATGCATTGAGAGGCTGCGTCCAGATACTTCATTATACTATCTCTTTAAGTGATTATCTGCACAGCGGGGATGTTAATCAGATTAACACTTACAGAAATACCTGCAGAGCGATGTATATAAGTCTGAAAGTCTTTCTTTCGAGAAGTTCTCGCATTTGAAGTTTGATATTTGTTCTGTCATTACTGTTCATACATGGACATTGATGCTCTTTAATTAGTATGACCGTTTATTTCGATCGTTCATCGATAACTTTTTGAAAATGTCACTAAGGCAATACATTATCGATATCAAAAGCATGTATCCACTTTTTGTTCCAACTCTTGGAATAATCTACAATAAAACTCCATTTACTAGTTTTTGTCCATTTTCCCCTATAGATTTGTCAAATTTATCATATATCATGATTTTAAGCCTTGAAGCTGTTAAATAATCTATTTTACATCGGCACCAGCAGTTTTTACGATTATTTAACCTTCTTTCGAGGAGTAATGGACTCTTTTTTGAAAGCTATATTTCAACAACAATTCCATTTTCTCGAACATTCATCACATGGTGTACCATACGATTTTATCGAATTCAGGCCCTATTTATCATATCAAAACTTTGATTTGGTAATTTTCTTGGAGAAGACAAGTCCACTATCAGTATACGTGAAGAAAAATCCCCAAAGGCAAATAAATAGACTAATTCTAGGAGCAAGAAGACCATATATGGTAAATTTTCTTGATTTTTGCAAAAATAATGAGAAATCGGTACAATTGAATGTTTCTTATTGAAAAAATATCAAAATAATAAATTTACAAAGAAAAACAATGATGTAAATAGTCAATAACACACCTTATTCAGTCAATTAAGTTTAAAATGTGGTCGAAATGCATTGAGAGGCTGCGTCCAGATACTTCATTATACTATCTCTTTAAGTGATTATCTGCACAGCGGGGATGTTAATCAGATTAACACTTACAGAAATACCTGCAGAGCGATGTATATAAGTCTGAAAGTCTTTCTTTCGAGAAGTTCTCGCATTTGAAGTTTGATATTTGTTCTGTCATTACTGTTCATACATGGACATTGATGCTCTTTAATTAGTATGACCGTTTATTTCGATCGTTCATCGATAACTTTTTGAAAATGTCACTAAGGCAATACATTATCGATATCAAAAGCATGTATCCACTTTTTGTTCCAACTCTTGGAATAATCTACAATAAAACTCCATTTACTAGTTTTTGTCCATTTTCCCCTATAGGTGTCATCCAAGGAAATAAAAACCTTCTTTGTATGATTAATCATTTAGCTCAATTTGAGTGACTTCCAATCCTTCAATAATTATGAATTTGGTCTCGTTGGATTTGGACACCTTTGACACACATAAAAATAACAGAAAAAAGAGGGGTCATGCATACCGTTTTCTCACAAATTCCACTTTTTTACATCACCCCTCTATCCGTTTCGAAAATTTTACAAATTTCATCTATTTTTAAATCTATCTATAGACTGCATAAAAGACAAAAACAGGTTCAAAACTCAATTTATCCCGACTACAGGGAATGGTACATTGATTTCATGTGCTATTTTTAAATTTTCAATAGTTTTGACCAATAGTGTGACACCTTTTATTCTGCCCTGTTCACCAGTCAAAACTGAAGGGATTCCCCGCTAAAACGATTTCCTTGGATTACACCTATAGATTTGTCAAATTTATCATATATCATGATTTTAAGCCTTGAAGCTGTTAAATAATCTATTTTACATCGGCACCAGCAGTTTTTACGATTATTTAACCTTCTTTCAAGGAGTAATGGACTCTTTTTTGAAAGCTATATTTCAACAACAATTCCATTTTCTCGAACATTCATCACATGGTGTACCATACGATTTTATCGAATTCAGGCCCTATTTATCATATCAAAACTTTGATTTGGTAATTTTCTTGGAGAAGACAAGTCCACTATCAGTATACGTGAAGAAAAATCCCCAAAGGCAAATAAATAGACTAATTCTAGGAGCAAGAAGACCATATATGGTAAATTTTCTTGATTTTTGCAAAAATAATGAGAAATCGGTACAATTGAATGTTTCTTATTGAAAAAATATCAAAATAATAAATTTACAAAGAAAAACAATGATGTAAATAGTCAATAACACACCTTATTCAGTCAATTAAGTTTAAAATGTGGTCGAAATGCATTGAGAGGCTGCGTCCAGATACTTCATTATACTATCTCTTTAAGTGATTATCTGCACAGCGGGGATGTTAATCAGATTAACACTTACAGAAATACCTGCAGAGCGATGTATATAAGTCTGAAAGTCTTTCTTTCGAGAAGTTCTCGCATTTGAAGTTTGATATTTGTTCTGTCATTACTGTTCATACATGGACATTGATGCTCTTTAATTAGTATGACCGTTTATTTCGATCGTTCATCGATAACTTTTTGAAAATGTCACTAAGGCAATACATTATCGATATCAAAAGCATGTATCCACTTTTTGTTCCAACTCTTGGAATAATCTACAATAAAACTCCATTTACTAGTTTTTGTCCATTTTCCCCTATAGGTGTCATCCAAGGAAATAAAAACCTTCTTTGTATGATTAATCATTTAGCTCAATTTGAGTGACTTCCAATCCTTCAATAATTATGAATTTGGTCTCGTTGGATTTGGACACCTTTGACACACATAAAAATAACAGAAAAAAGAGGGGTCATGCATACCGTTTTCTCACAAATTCCACTTTTTTACATCACCCCTCTATCCGTTTCGAAAATTTTACAAATTTCATCTATTTTTAAATCTATCTATAGACTGCATAAAAGACAAAAACAGGTTCAAAACTCAATTTATCCCGACTACAGGGAATGGTACATTGATTTCATGTGCTATTTTTTAAATTTTCAATAGTTTTGACCAATAGTGTGACACCTTTTATTCTGCCCTGTTCACCAGTCAAAACTGAAGGGATTCCCCGCTAAAACGATTTCCTTGGATTACACCTATAGATTTGTCAAATTTATCATATATCATGATTTTAAGCCTTGAAGCTGTTAAATAATCTATTTTACATCGGCACCAGCAGTTTTTACGATTATTTAACCTTCTTTCGAGGAGTAATGGACTCTTTTTTGAAAGCTATATTTCAACAACAATTCCATTTTCTCGAACATTCATCACATGGTGTACCATACGATTTTATCGAATTCAGGCCCTATTTATCATATCAAAACTTTGATTTGGTAATTTTCTTGGAGAAGACAAGTCCACTATCAGTATACGTGAAGAAAAATCCCCAAAGGCAAATAAATAGACTAATTCTAGGAGCAAGAAGACCATATATGGTAAATTTTCTTGATTTTTGCAAAAATAATGAGAAATCGGTACAATTGAATGTTTCTTATTGAAAAAATATCAAAATAATAAATTTACAAAGAAAAACAATGATGTAAATAGTCAATAACACACCTTATTCAGTCAATTAAGTTTAAAATGTGGTCGAAATGCATTGAGAGGCTGCGTCCAGATACTTCATTATACTATCTCTTTAAGTGATTATCTGCACAGCGGGGATGTTAATCAGATTAACACTTACAGAAATACCTGCAGAGCGATGTATATAAGTCTGAAAGTCTTTCTTTCGAGAAGTTCTCGCATTTGAAGTTTGATATTTGTTCTGTCATTACTGTTCATACATGGACATTGATGCTCTTTAATTAGTATGACCGTTTATTTCGATCGTTCATCGATAACTTTTTGAAAATGTCACTAAGGCAATACATTATCGATATCAAAAGCATGTATCCACTTTTTGTTCCAACTCTTGGAATAATCTACAATAAAACTCCATTTACTAGTTTTTGTCCATTTTCCCCTATAGGTGTCATCCAAGGAAATAAAAACCTTCTTTGTATGATTAATCATTTAGCTCAATTTGAGTGACTTCCAATCCTTCAATAATTATGAATTTGGTCTCGTTGGATTTGGACACCTTTGACACACATAAAAGTAACAGAAAAAAGAGGGGTCATGCATACCGTTTTCTCACAAATTCCACTTTTTTACATCACCCCTCTATCCGTTTCGAAAATTTTACAAATTTCATCTATTTTTAAATCTATCTATAGACTGCATAAAAGACAAAAACAGGTTCAAAACTCAATTTATCCCGACTACAGGGAATGGTACATTGATTTCATGTGCTATTTTTAAATTTTCAATAGTTTTGACCAATAGTGTGACACCTTTTATTCTGCCCTGTTCACCAGTCAAAACTGAAGGGATTCCCCGCTAAAACGATTTCCTTGGATTACACCTATAGATTTGTCAAATTTATCATATATCATGATTTTAAGCCTTGAAGCTGTTAAATAATCTATTTTACATCGGCACCAGCAGTTTTTACGATTATTTAACCTTCTTTCGAGGAGTAATGGACTCTTTTTTGAAAGCTATATTTCAACAACAATTCCATTTTCTCGAACATTCATCACATGGTGTACCATACGATTTTATCGAATTCAGGCCCTATTTATCATATCAAAACTTTGATTTGGTAATTTTCTTGGAGAAGACAAGTCCACTATCAGTATACGTGAAGAAAAATCCCCAAAGGCAAATAAATAGACTAATTCTAGGAGCAAGAAGACCATATATGGTAAATTTTCTTGATTTTTGCAAAAATAATGAGAAATCGGTACAATTGAATGTTTCTTATTGAAAAAATATCAAAATAATAAATTTACAAAGAAAAACAATGATGTAAATAGTCAATAACACACCTTATTCAGTCAATTAAGTTTAAAATGTGGTCGAAATGCATTGAGAGGCTGCGTCCAGATACTTCATTATACTATCTCTTTAAGTGATTATCTGCACAGCGGGGATGTTAATCAGATTAACACTTACAGAAATACCTGCAGAGCGATGTATATAAGTCTGAAAGTCTTTCTTTCGAGAAGTTCTCGCATTTGAAGTTTGATATTTGTTCTGTCATTACTGTTCATACATGGACATTGATGCTCTTTAATTAGTATGACCGTTTATTTCGATCGTTCATCGATAACTTTTTGAAAATGTCACTAAGGCAATACATTATCGATATCAAAAGCATGTATCCACTTTTTGTTCCAACTCTTGGAATAATCTACAATAAAACTCCATTTACTAGTTTTTGTCCATTTTCCCCTATAGGTGTCATCCAAGGAAATAAAAACCTTCTTTGTATGATTAATCATTTAGCTCAATTTGAGTGACTTCCAATCCTTCAATAATTATGAATTTGGTCTCGTTGGATTTGGACACCTTTGACACACATAAAAGTAACAGAAAAAAGAGGGGTCATGCATACCGTTTTCTCACAAATTCCACTTTTTTACATCACCCCTCTATCCGTTTCGAAAATTTTACAAATTTCATCTATTTTTAAATCTATCTATAGACTGCATAAAAGACAAAAACAGGTTCAAAACTCAATTTATCCCGACTACAGGGAATGGTACATTGATTTCATGTGCTATTTTTAAATTTTCAATAGTTTTGACCAATAGTGTGACACCTTTTATTCTGCCCTGTTCACCAGTCAAAACTGAAGGGATTCCCCGCTAAAACGATTTCCTTGGATTACACCTATAGATTTGTCAAATTTATCATATATCATGATTTTAAGCCTTGAAGCTGTTAAATAATCTATTTTACATCGGCACCAGCAGTTTTTACGATTATTTAACCTTCTTTCGAGGAGTAATGGACTCTTTTTTGAAAGCTATATTTCAACAACAATTCCATTTTCTCGAACATTCATCACATGGTGTACCATACGATTTTATCGAATTCAGGCCCTATTTATCATATCAAAACTTTGATTTGGTAATTTTCTTGGAGAAGACAAGTCCACTATCAGTATACGTGAAGAAAAATCCCCAAAGGCAAATAAATAGACTAATTCTAGGAGCAAGAAGACCATATATGGTAAATTTTCTTGATTTTTGCAAAAATAATGAGAAATCGGTACAATTGAATGTTTCTTATTGAAAAAATATCAAAATAATAAATTTACAAAGAAAAACAATGATGTAAATAGTCAATAACACACCTTATTCAGTCAATTAAGTTTAAAATGTGGTCGAAATGCATTGAGAGGCTGCGTCCAGATACTTCATTATACTATCTCTTTAAGTGATTATCTGCACAGCGGGGATGTTAATCAGATTAACACTTACAGAAATACCTGCAGAGCGATGTATATAAGTCTGAAAGTCTTTCTTTCGAGAAGTTCTCGCATTTGAAGTTTGATATTTGTTCTGTCATTACTGTTCATACATGGACATTGATGCTCTTTAATTAGTATGACCGTTTATTTCGATCGTTCATCGATAACTTTTTGAAAATGTCACTAAGGCAATACATTATCGATATCAAAAGCATGTATCCACTTTTTGTTCCAACTCTTGGAATAATCTACAATAAAACTCCATTTACTAGTTTTTGTCCATTTTCCCCTATAGGTGTCATCCAAGGAAATAAAAACCTTCTTTGTATGATTAATCATTTAGCTCAATTTGAGTGACTTCCAATCCTTCAATAATTATGAATTTGGTCTCGTTGGATTTGGACACCTTTGACACACATAAAAGTAACAGAAAAAAGAGGGGTCATGCATACCGTTTTCTCACAAATTCCACTTTTTTACATCACCCCTCTATCCGTTTCGAAAATTTTACAAATTTCATCTATTTTTAAATCTATCTATAGACTGCATAAAAGACAAAAACAGGTTCAAAACTCAATTTATCCCGACTACAGGGAATGGTACATTGATTTCATGTGCTATTTTTAAATTTTCAATAGTTTTGACCAATAGTGTGACACCTTTTATTCTGCCCTGTTCACCAGTCAAAACTGAAGGGATTCCCCGCTAAAACGATTTCCTTGGATTACACCTATAGATTTGTCAAATTTATCATATATCATGATTTTAAGCCTTGAAGCTGTTAAATAATCTATTTTACATCGGCACCAGCAGTTTTTACGATTATTTAACCTTCTTTCGAGGAGTAATGGACTCTTTTTTGAAAGCTATATTTCAACAACAATTCCATTTTCTCGAACATTCATCACATGGTGTACCATACGATTTTATCGAATTCAGGCCCTATTTATCATATCAAAACTTTGATTTGGTAATTTTCTTGGAGAAGACAAGTCCACTATCAGTATACGTGAAGAAAAATCCCCAAAGGCAAATAAATAGACTAATTCTAGGAGCAAGAAGACCATATATGGTAAATTTTCTTGATTTTTGCAAAAATAATGAGAAATCGGTACAATTGAATGTTTCTTATTGAAAAAATATCAAAATAATAAATTTACAAAGAAAAACAATGATGTAAATAGTCAATAACACACCTTATTCAGTCAATTAAGTTTAAAATGTGGTCGAAATGCATTGAGAGGCTGCGTCCAGATACTTCATTATACTATCTCTTTAAGTGATTATCTGCACAGCGGGGATGTTAATCAGATTAACACTTACAGAAATACCTGCAGAGCGATGTATATAAGTCTGAAAGTCTTTCTTTCGAGAAGTTCTCGCATTTGAAGTTTGATATTTGTTCTGTCATTACTGTTCATACATGGACATTGATGCTCTTTAATTAGTATGACCGTTTATTTCGATCGTTCATCGATAACTTTTTGAAAATGTCACTAAGGCAATACATTATCGATATCAAAAGCATGTATCCACTTTTTGTTCCAACTCTTGGAATAATCTACAATAAAACTCCATTTACTAGTTTTTGTCCATTTTCCCCTATAGGTGTCATCCAAGGAAATAAAAACCTTCTTTGTATGATTAATCATTTAGCTCAATTTGAGTGACTTCCAATCCTTCAATAATTATGAATTTGGTCTCGTTGGATTTGGACACCTTTGACACACATAAAAGTAACAGAAAAAAGAGGGGTCATGCATACCGTTTTCTCACAAATTCCACTTTTTTACATCACCCCTCTATCCGTTTCGAAAATTTTACAAATTTCATCTATTTTTAAATCTATCTATAGACTGCATAAAAGACAAAAACAGGTTCAAAACTCAATTTATCCCGACTACAGGGAATGGTACATTGATTTCATGTGCTATTTTTAAATTTTCAATAGTTTTGACCAATAGTGTGACACCTTTTATTCTGCCCTGTTCACCAGTCAAAACTGAAGGGATTCCCCGCTAAAACGATTTCCTTGGATTACACCAGTAGTGGCAGTCTACATCAAATAGTGAATCCGACAAATCTGGGATAAAAAAAAAAATCTGAATACATGTGAATATTGCGTGATAGAAAAAATGATAAATTTAAATGTTGCTATCATGTCCTTCGAACCAATTCAGTCTTCTTTGTGTTGACCAAATTCAGAATCAGACGTTGACAAGTGGGGGGGGGGGGGGGGGGTGTTCCACTGCGGAACGCCGGATCGTACAGAACTGAGATGCTTGGTTTTTAGTAAAGAGATGGTTTTAATCATAGATACTATCAAGAGCGAGGTTGTATTTCCTTTTATTGAGACAACCAAGATTTAATCTTATTTTACCAACATAACAATGTCTGATACGACGCGCGAAGCGTAGTAGGATGCGTCACTCATTGCGTGATACGATAAACATGTCTGATTAATCAGATTCTGATAGGGTGTCTGATTAAGTCTGATACGATGTCTGATAGAGTGTCTGATACGATGTCTGATAGAGTGTCTGATATGATACGATAGGATGTCTGATGTACGATGTCTGATGTACGATGCGCGATGTCTGATGTACGTTGTCTGATGTACGATGCGTGATGTCTGATGTACGATGCGCGATGTCTGATGTACGATGCGCGATGTCTGATGTCTGATGTCTGATGCGCGATGTCTGATAGGATAGGATACGATAGACAAAGATAGCGATGGACGTACTGTAACTGGTTAGGGTTTGTAAACAGTGTGATATATGTCTGGAGAAAGCATGGAGCTGTCTATGGAGTCTAACTGGTAAGTTTATGTCTACTCCTATATGTAACTAGTTAGGGTTAGTAAACAGTGTGATATATGTCTGGAGAGAGCATGGAGCTGTCTATGGAGTCTTACTGGTAAGTTTATGTCTACTCCTTTATGTAACTGGTCAGGGTTAGTAAACAGTGTGATATATGTCTGGAGAAAGCATGGAGCTGTCTATGGAGTCTAACTGGTAAGTTTATGTCTACTCCTTTATGTAACTGGTTAGGGTTTGTAAACAGTGTGATATATGTCTGGAGAGAGCATGGAGCTGTCTATGGAGTCTAACTGGTAAGTTTATGTCTACTCCTATATGTAACTAGTTAGGGTTAGTAAACAGTGTGATATATGTCTGGAGAGAGCATGGAGCTGTCTATGGAGTCTTACTTGTAAGTTAAAGTCTACTCCTATATGTAACTAGTTAGGGTTAGTAAACAGTGTGATATATGTCTGGAGAAAGCATGGAGCTGTCTATGGAGTCTAACTGGTAAGTTTATGTCTACTCCTTTATGTAACTGGTTAGGGTTTGTAAACAGTGTGATATATGTCTGGAGAAAGCATGGAGCTGTCTATGGAGTCTAACTGGTAAGTTTATGTCTACTCCTATATGTAACAAGTTAGGGTTAGTAAACAGTGTGATATATGTCTTGTTATGGGTCAGAATACCCCAAAACGCCAGCAAAAATCAGACAAAGACAGAATATAAATTTACAAGTTTAATTATGTACAAAATATATATATTTCAAATGATTACAACTTACAATACAATGTCCGGATCAAAGTGTCCGTTACGGTCCACAAAGTCTATCGAATGTATGGTTTCCGGTAATCACAAACGTTCTCGAAGATCGGTGTCCAAACGTTGTTAAATGGATTAAAGTCTCAACAAATAAAGTGTCCCAGTATATCAGAATAGATGAATGAATCGTGTCTACGAATGTGTACGAATGTCCCTTAACACAGTTCCTCAGAGGTATTTATACTTAATACAAATGAATTTACCAGAAGCTTCTAGAACAATGACTCATTACAAATGATTAACAATAGAGTAAATTCTAGAAATCACAGTCATGTGATGATAATGATGTAACAAAGAACATACTGGAATATTCTCTAATAAGATAAACATGACATAGTAAAATCTAGAAAGAATTATTATGAAATCATTAAATAACATGACTAAGTACATGTGTACCTACACATAAAGTAAAACTAAAATAATACATGACCCACAACACCTCCCCCCTTAAAAAAGTTTGAATGTCAATGAAAACTTAGGTGGTAAATTCTGCAAAAATCACTCATGAAACTCTCGATAGTGCATCTGCAATCACATTGTCTTTGCCCTTGATATGGTTAATAATGATATTGTACTCTTGCAACAATAAACTCCACCTTGTAAGTCTTTGATTCTTGTTTGACATTTTGTGCAAAAATGTGAGAGGGTTGTGGTCAGTATACACAAGAATGGGATGTAGAGTAACATTCAAATAAACATCAAAATGTTGTAAAGCTAACAATAATGCAAGACACTCTTTTTCAATAGTAGAGTAATTCTTTTGACATTTAGTCAATTTCTTTGAAAAATAACAAACAACTCTATCTACACCATCATCATTTTCTTGAAACAAAGCAGCCCCGATTCCTACGTCACTGGCATCAACAGTAAGCTTAAATTGCTTATCAAAATTTGGAGCTGACAGGACAGGACTATTCATAAGAACACATTTGATTTTCTTAAGAGATTCGTCACAGTCATTGGTCCATGCAAAATTCACTCTCTTTTGTAACAGATTGGTAAGTGGACCAACAACTGACGAGAAATTTGGACAAAATTTTCTGTAAAATCCTGCCATTCCCAAGAATCTCATTATTTCTTTCTTATTGGTAGGAATCGGGAACTTTGAAATAGCTTCCACCTTGGCCATGATAGGAGTAACAAAACCTTGACCTACTTTGTGACCCAAATATTCTACAGTCGCATGACAAAATTCACTTTTCGCAAGGTTCACTGTGAGGTTTGCTTTCGCCAGTATGTCGAAGAAGGTACGCATGATTCGGAGATGATCATCCCAGGTGTCGCTGTAGATGATGACGTCATCGATGTACGCCTCGCATCCTTCGAGATGATTTAGGAGCGAATGAATCATCCTCTGGAATGTGGCTGGTGCGTTTTTCATACCAAAGGGCATTACTTTATATTGGTATAGCCCATCTGGAGTCGCAAATGCCGATATTTCTCTGGCTCTCTCGGTAAGCGGGACCTGCCAATAGCCTTTAAGCAAGTCAAATTTGCTGACAAATTTTGCACTGCCAATTTTATCGATACAGTCATCGATTCGTGGGATCGGATAAGAGTCAGTTTTGGTGACTGAATTGACTTTTCTAAAGTCCGTACACAATCGGTAAGTGGCTTCGGAACCAGAATACATGGGGAACTCCAATCACTATTGCTGGGTTCAATAATGTCATTTTCAAGCATGTATTGAATTTCTTTCCGCATGTATTGAAGCTTTATCGGGTTTAACCGATAGGGATGCTGTTTGATAGGTGACGCATCACCCACAATGACGTCATGATGAGATGCATTAGTCTTTTTTGGAACGTCCGGAAAGATGGTCGTATATTCCCGCATTAATTGGTGCACTTCCTCTTTTTGATGCACGGTCAGATGTCCGAGTTTCACTTCCGGACTTGTCAGAATTTCGGAATTCTTCAAACGGACACTTTGAGCAAAGTCTTTTTCGACAGTCTCTTCATTACATTCAGGTTCAACACAATTTTCTAATGTATTTACATTGGCCAAAGTGGAAACTGGTTTTACAAAATTTCGGTCACTTCTATCAAAATACTCTTTCAACATGTTAACATGACACACTCTTTTTTCTTTTCGCCGACCTGGTGTCTTAACCACATAGTTAACATCACTAATTTTACTCTCAATCTCATAAGGACCGAAATATCTAGCTTGCAAAGGATGACCAGGGATAGGCAAAAATACAAGAACTTTATCGCCTGGTTTAAAAACTCTGTTTCTAGCATCTTTGTCATACCATGTTTTCATTTTCATTTGTGAGGTTTTGAGATTTTCTTGAGCCAATTTGCAAGCATTATATAATTTCTCTTTGAAATTAGACACATAGTCTAAGAGATTCAAATCGCTAGTCTCAGTCAACCATTTTTCCTTCAATAACTTCAATGGCCCCCTGACTGTATGCCCAAAAACTAACTCAAAGGGACTGAACCCCAGGGACTCCTGAACCGCCTCTCGTGCCGCAAACAACACGAGGTGAACCCCTTCATCCCAGTCTTTTTCATACTGGTGACAATATGTTTTCATCATAGTTTTAAGGGTTTGATGAAAGCGTTCAAGTGCCCCCTGGGACTCAGGATGGTACGCAGAAGACTTATACTGTCTGATACCTAGCTCATGCATAACCTGCTGAAACAATCCTGACATAAAATTCGAACCCTGATCTGACTGAATAGCCTTGGGAGCACCTACGAAACTGAAAAACTTTGTAAGGGCCTTAACTATGGTCTTTGCCTTAATATTCCTAAGAGGTATGGCTTCAGGAAACCTAGTCGAAGTACACATAATTGTCAGTAAGTACTGATTCCCTGACCTAGTCCTAGGCAAAGGACCTACACAATCAACTAACACCCTACTAAAAGGTTCCTCAAAGGCTGGAATGGGTTGGAGGGGAGCAGGTGGTATAACTTGATTGGGTTTACCTACCATCTGACAACTATGACAAGACTTACAAAACTCAGACACATCTTTTCTCAACTTAGGCCAGTAAAAGTGACTTAAAATCCTATTATAAGTCTTATTGACACCTAAATGACCTGCCATGGGTGTGTCGTGAGCTAAACTCATGATGTCCCCGCGATACGCTACTGGAACCACTATCTGGTGAACGACCCGCCACACTTCATTAGGGGGTGCATCGGGTGGTCTCCATTTCCGCATGAGGATGCCATCTTGTATGTAGAAGCACTCTCCGACTTTGTCCGCTTCTTCTCGGGGAAGGGCCCTCTTGCTTAGTCGGATGATCTCCGGATCTTTAGTTTGCTCGGAGAGGAGCTTCTCACGGCTTAAGGCATCTGTATCTCTGTCTAATGGCGGATGGGAATCATCACCAGGTACTGTCGGAGACTTGTCAACATGAAGTGGTACTGACTTTTCAGGTACGCTGTCATCAATGGTAGACATGAATGTGTCAGAAAGGTCTATACTTTTGGAGGGATGGTCCTCGTTAAGTGCAGAAGTACTCTCAGCCTCTTTTAGTCTGTTCCTGGCCATCGCCCTGGTAACTGCGCAGGCTGGGTACAAGTCGTCGTCTTCATCATCGGACACGACATCGGACGTGATTTTCTCACAAACAATCGGATCGGCTACAACTTTGCCGCCAGCTAAATCGTTGCCAAGCAACAAGGAAACGCCTTGAACGGGAAGAGTAGGTCGAACACCTACGGTAACAGGTCCAGTAATTAAGTCTGACTTCAAATAAATTTCATGAAGGGGAACATCAATGACGCCTAGCTCCACACCCTGTAATAAAACTCACCTACCAGTAAAAGTGTGCTCAGACAAAGGCAATGAACCCTCTAACAATAAAGTCTGGGCAGCACCAGTATCTCTCAAAATCTGAACAGGCAACGCTTCGCTAGAATCACTGAGTGAAACAAATCCCTGTGACAAAAAGGGCTTATAATGATCCTCCACAAAATCATCAGAACTGGACTTAGAACCCTGAATCTCAGGAGTGTCAGAACAAATCGAATCTAAGGCTTTCCTATCATTTCTAACAGACGCACAGGCCTGTGACTTAAGTTCTTTTTTCTTCTTAAGCTTCAAACACTCACCAATAACATGACCTTTTTTCTTACAATAATTGCATGTAGGAAGCGACCCCACCCCTGGGGATGCCTCAGAACGCTCGGACCTAGGACCGGACGTAGAACCACCTTGAGATGGTGACTGGGAACTAATGGACGACTGAGACTCTTGTAAATTTTTCTTTGGAAAATCTGACGTTTTGGCACTATCGCTAGATTGAGTTTTTGACACAAAATTTTTCTTATGAGTGAGAGCATACGTATCAGACAAAACAGCAGCTTCTTCAAGAGTTTTAACATTTTTGTCTTCCAAATGAGTTCTTAAATCTTGATGTACACACTCTTTGAACTCTTCTATCAGAATTATATGACGCAAATTGTCAAATGAATTTGGAATTTTCTTAGATCGAAACCACTGATCAAATAAATCTTCTTTTTCTCGAGCAAATTCAACATATGTTTGATTTTCAAACTTTTTGTACTTTCTAAACTTTTGTCTGTACGCCTCAGGTACTAACTGATATGCTCTCAAAATCGTGTCCTTGACCTTGTCATAGTCTGAACTCTCAGCAATACTGAGCGCCGAGTACACTTCAGCCGTTTTGCCAATAAGTACGCTTTGTAATAAAGTTGGCCAAAAATCGCGTGGCCACTTCAGATTGGCCGCGATTTTCTCAAAATGTGGAAAATATTTGTCCACGGACTTTTCTTGAAATTTTGGTACTAATCTGATGTTTTTGGCGGCGTCGAATTCAGACTTGACAGGCAAAGGAACAGGATTTTCCTTAGCGCTTTTCTCTAATTTTAACTTTTCTAACTCAAACTGGAGTTCTTTCTCGTGCATACGTTCCTGTTTCTCTCTTTCTTCCTTTTCTCTTTCAAATTGTCTTATTTTTTCTTCTTTTTCAAATTGTCTTTCTTTTTCTTCTCTTTCAATTTGAAATTGTCTTTCTTTTTCTTCTTTTTCAATTTGAAATTGTCTTTCTTTTTCTTTTTCAAATTGTAATTGTATTTTCATTTTCTCTAATTCAAACTCAAATTTTGACATTTTGGTTTCGCTTGAAACAGGTTCAACAGGAAAATCGTATGACGAAAAGATTTCTTTAGCTAAAAGCTCTTTAGTCACAATATTTCTAATTTCTTGTTTTCTCATAGAAGATTTTACATCTAACTTCAAGTGAAGACCTAAACCAATCAAATCATCTTTTTTCAATGATTCGAACTCATCTACAGTCGGCGATTTCAAAAATTCAGTGACCGAAAATACCATGATTGATTTCTGCTGGCAAAAGTTTGGAGAATTTTCCTTTTTTTAAAAAAAAAACGAACTTTAAAGTGCAAATATGCAGAGATTACTATCCCGGACGAGCCCCCAATTCTGTTATGGGTCAGAATACCCCAAAACGCCAGCAAAAATCAGACAAAGACAGAATATAAATTTACAAGTTTAATTATGTACAAAATATATATATTTCAAATGATTACAACTTACAATACAATGTCCGGATCAAAGTGTCCGTTACGGTCCACAAAGTCTATCGAATGTATGGTTTCCGGTAATCACAAACGTTCTCGAAGATCGGTGTCCAAACGTTGTTAAATGGATTAAAGTCTCAACAAATAAAGTGTCCCAGTATATCAGAATAGATGAATGAATCGTGTCTACGAATGTGTACGAATGTCCCTTAACACAGTTCCTCAGAGGTATTTATACTTAATACAAATGAATTTACCAGAAGCTTCTAGAACAATGACTCATTACAAATGATTAACAATAGAGTAAATTCTAGAAATCACAGTCATGTGATGATAATGATGTAACAAAGAACATACTGGAATATTCTCTAATAAGATAAACATGACATAGTAAAATCTAGAAAGAATTATTATGAAATCATTAAATAACATGACTAAGTACATGTGTACCTACACATAAAGTAAAACTAAAATAATACATGACCCACAACAGTCTGGAGAGAGCATGGAGCTGTCTATGGAGTCTTACTGGTAAGTTTATGTCTACTCCTTTATGTAACTGGTTAGGGTTAGTAAACAGTGTGATATATGTCTGGAGAAAGCATGGAGCTGTCTATGGAGTCTAACTGGTAAGTTTATGTCTACTCCTATATGTAACTAGTTAGGGTTAGTAAACAGTGTGATATATGTCTGGAGAGAGCATGGAGCTGTCTATGGAGTCTTACTGGTAAGTTTATGTCTACTCCTATATGTAACTAGTTAGGGTTAGTAAACAGTGTGATATATGTCTGGAGAAAGCATGGAGCTGTCTATGGAGTCTAACTGGTAAGTTTATGTCTACTCCTTTATGTAACTGGTTAGGGTTTGTAAACAGTGTGATATATGTCTGGAGAAAGCATGGAGCTGTCTATGGAGTCTAACTGGTAAGTTTATGTCTACTCCTATATGTAACTGGTTAGGGTTAGTAAACAGTGTGATATATGTCTGGAGAGAGCATGGAGATGTCTATGGAGTCTTACTGGTAAGTTTATGTCTACTCCTATATGTAACTGGTTAGGGTTAGTAAAAAGTGTGATATATGTCTGGAGAGAGCATGGAGATGTCTATGGAGTCTTACTGGTAAGTTTATGTCTACTCCTTTATGTAACTGGTTAGGGTTTGTAAACAGTGTGATATATGTCTGGAGAAAGCATGGAGCTGTCTATGGAGTCTAACTGGTAAGTTTATGTCTACTCCTATATGTAACTGGTTGGGGTTAGTAAACAGTGTGATATATGTCTGGAGAAAGTATGGAGCTGTCTATGGAGTCTAACTGGTAAGTTTATGTCTACTCCTATATGTAACTGGTCAGGGTTAGTAAACAGTGTGATATATGTCTGGAGAAAGCATGGAGCTGTCTATGGAGTCTAACTGGTAAGTTTATGTCTACTCCTATATGTAACAAGTTAGGGTTAGTAAACAGTGTGATATATGTCTGGAGAAAGCATGGAGCTGTCTATGGAGTCTAACTGGTAAGTTTATGTCTACTCCTATATGTAACTAGTTAGGGTTAGTAAACAGTGTGATATATGTCTGGAGAGAGCATGGAGCTGTCTATGGAGTCTTACTGGTAAGTTTATGTCTACTCCTATATGTAACTAGTTAGGGTTAGTAAACAGTGTGATATATGTCTTGAGAGAGCATGGAGCTGTCTATGGAGTCTTACTGGTAAGTTTATGTCTACTCCTATATGTAACTAGTTCGGGTTAGTAAAAAGTGTGATATATGTCTGGAGAGAGCATGGAGCTGTCTATGGAGTCTTACTGGTAAGTTTATGTCTACTCCTATGTGTAACTAGTTAGGGTTAGTAAACAGTGTGATATATGTCTGGAGAGAGTGGTAAGTTTATGTCTACTCCTATATGTAACTAGTTAGGGTTAGTAAACAGTGTGATATATGTCTGGAGAGAGTGGTAAGTTTATGTCTACTCCTATATGTAACTAGTTAGGGTTAGTAAACAGTGTGATATATGTCTGGAGAGAGCATGGAGCTGTCTATGGAGTCTTACTGGTAAGTTTATGTCTACTCCTATATGTAACAAGTTAGGGTTAGTAAACAGTGTGAAATATGTCTGGAGAGAGTGGTAAGTTTATGTCTACTCCTATATGTAACTAGTTAGGGTTAGTAAACAGTGTGATATATGTCTGGAGAGAGCATGGAGCTGTCTATGGAGTCTTACTGGTAAGTTTATGTCTACTCCTATATGTAACTAGTTAGGGTTAGTAAACAGTGTGATATATGTCTGGAGAAAGCATGGAGCTGTCTATGGAGTCTAACTGGTAAGTTTATGTCTACTCCTATATGTAACTAGTTAGGGTTAGTAAACAGTGTGATATATGTCTGGAGAAAGCATGGAGCTGTCTATGGAGTCTAACTGGTAAGTTTATGTCTACTCCTATATGTAACTAGTTAGGGTTAGTAAACAGTGTGATATATGTCTGGAGAGAGCATGGAGCTGTCTATGGAGTCTTACTGGTAAGTTTAACATTAACCTTTTGCCTACTACATGTATTTTAAGTTTATGCCTCATTCTATTTAGTCTATTTGGTCAGTTTATGTCTACTGTTATAAGTAAACTAACTTCTCTTCTCTTCTAACTTTTATGCGTAATTCTCTTGAGTATTTACAGAACTCAATCTTGATTTTGTATCGTTAGGTTGCATACAAATGTAACGTGCAACCTTACAACACACGTCTCATAATTTGGATAGAGCTACTTGCTCCAACATTGATTTGTGGGAACCCCCAGAATATAGCTAGGGAACTGAGCAAATATATGCAAATGATTGTTACAAATGATTGGGGAAATATTTATGATCACCAAAGAATCAATATCAATTACACAAAAGGAATATATCAAAAACGAGTCCTAATCTAACAATGAAACGAATTTACATAAAGGCTCCTATCCGTATTTATCGTATGTAAAAAATGAACTGTGGCTCAGTTTGACTCGGGCTCACTTCGGCTCAGTCTTATCACTGCTCGAGCTCACCTTGACTCAAGCTCACCTCAGCTCTACTAGCTCACTTTAGCTCTAGCTCATTATATTACATGAAGGGGATGAGGCTAAGATTACCGAGTGTACCTTTACCTAGCACTATCAATATGTATTAAATGACTATGGCTAAGGAAAGACTTATTCAGTCACGTCTTGAACCTATTACCTTCGCTTATACGATGTGTACTGTTGGAATACTTTCAACGGAATGGGAACCTGCCTCAAAGGCTGTCTGCCTTTTATATCCTGTGGTCTATTTTGATTGGTTAAAATGCTGTGATTTGATTGGACAAAATACAGGCATCTGATTGGTCAATAATTCTAACAGTTTCAATCCTACTTAATGATCTAAGTGATAGCTCGAATTTACTCTGACACATATAAAATAATAAGGAAAGAAACGTACTGTACGTATTTATCCGGATTTGGATCCTATAATATCATACCAACTTTTAATGTCTTGTTAGGTAATGCTGAATCATTTTGTCACATTACCCACGCCTCACCTCAATGCGTCCTCGCATTGGTACATACAAAACTGAAAACTTAATTAAACTGCATATACTCTATTAAACATAGTATGCATCAAAAGAACAAAATGAGTATAAGATATGTACAATGAGTAAAATTGTCTTCCTGACAAAATGATTTCTGACAAGTTTATAACAGTCACAGCTCACATGATTTCCTCAACCATCTCAATCTTCTCTACATTCTTGTCTCCTTCCTGCCACTTTGTAATGACCCACGTTACCTTCCTCTTCTGAATTGGCTCCGTTTGGGTTCCAGAAGATGTTGTTAGTGTCAATGCAACTGGTGGACGATATAACCTGGAGTTGTCTCCCAATGGGATCAAAGGAGGATGCATGGCATGCCTAGGAGGAAGTTCCAGAGTTGGCCTTTCGATCGCTGGTCTTGTGATGACTGATTCTCCTACATCATTCTCTAAGTCAGACTGAGTTGCCGATGTCTTTCTCTTTGGATTATAGACAGGAGTAGGAGCTGTCCGTTTCCTCATCGTAGGATCAGCAGACACTGTTGCCTCTATGGCTCTTATGTCAGCATCAGTTCCTCGATCTTCTGTGTCGGACTCATCCCAAGAAACATCTGCAGAAACATCTCCTATGACATCGCTGAGATTTCCTGGATCCGAGCGTCTCCATTCACCATCTGACTGTGGAACAGTTGCATCACTATCTGAGTGGCGTTTAAGGTGTCTCGAAAGATTGGATGATTTGTTAGTTGCGTAATTACAGTCTGGTTTTGAGCACAGAAATCTTTTCTCCATCTGCTTTAACCCACATATAGCTAAGTGTTCTTTCATGTTCTCCATATCCAGAGTCTTAAAGGGACACATTGGACACTTTCGCTCCTTGCGTGGTGTTGTCTTTGTTTGTGGAGGCATCTGCAAAGACACAAATAGAAAACTCCTTTGTGATTGCATATCAAAACAGGAAAAAAATGAGTTTACTAGGTTTCATAATCAGAAAGATAACGTGGAGATTTTCTAACTCTTTTACCAGGTAAGGCACTCTCGGTATTAGGGGGCAATTTGGAACCTGATTCTACATTTAAGGATTCAGAGCTAGGAGGACTATCCCTTACTGGATGGTCTGGTTCAGACTTTTCATGTGTCAAGATTTGCTTTTTCTTTAATCGCAGTCTATCAACATGAATCATCTGTGGCATACCCCTTGGACCACAATCAACCTTGTATGTAATGTCTGAGCACTTTTCTAGTATTTTGAATGGTCCTCTCCAGTATTTAGTCAACTTTGGAGAATGGCCAGGTGCATGTCGTGGGAAGTAGACGTACACTTCATCATCTGGTTTGAACTTGTTCCAGTTCAATTTCCTGTCATGCAATGTTTTCTGTCTCAACATTGCTCCACTCGAGTGTTGTCTCACAAAGCTATGAGCCGTTTCTAATCTTTCTTTCAGCTCCCATGCCCATTGGTTTGGAGGGATCGGCTTAACTGAGGCAGGCATTTCGTACATGAGGTCGAGCGGAGTTGCAACCTCCCTGCCCATCATGAGGTAATTTGGACTACTCCCTGTAGTCTCTTGTTCCACTGACCTATATGCCATGAGGACATACGGTAGCAGATCATCCCAGTTACTTTGATTCTCATCAACCAAAGTTCTCAACATGGTCAACAACGTCTTGTTGAACCGCTCCACCATACCATCCGACTGAGGGTGGTAGGGTGTTGTACGGGTCTTATCTATGTTCAGTACAGAACACATTTCCGAGAAAACTTTCCCTTCAAATTGTTTTCCCTGATCCGAGTGTACAGTGCTCGGCACCCCGTATCTAGCTATTACCTCTTTTACCAATATCTCTGCGACTGTTATTGCCTCCATGTTAGGCATGGCAAATGCTTCTACCCACTTTGTGAAGTAGTATATATATATATATAACAAGAATATACTTGTTGCCTCTCTGAGTGGTGGGACTAAGCTCACCAACGATGTCTAAAGCTATCCTCTCCATTGGTGCTCCAGAGCCTAGAATCTGCATTGGTGCTCTTTCTCTCTTTGTGGCTTTCTTAGACATGGTACATACGTCACATGCAGAAATGTACTGTCTCACATCTCTTTGGAGTCCAGGCCAGTAATAACGTTGTCTTATTTTGGACAATGTTTTTGTGATCCCAAGATGTCCAGCAGTCTTATGATCATGGGATAAGTCTAGCACCTTCCTACGCTCTTTGAAAGGTACAATGGCCTGTAAAGTTTTCCCTTTATGATCTGACCAATTCCTGTGAAGCAGATCATTAGTAATGACTAGCATGTCTCTTTGCGACCATAGTGCTTTTATCATTGGTCCAGCGGAACTAAGCTCATTTTGTGTAGGCTTATGTTTCTCCTCTATCCATCTTCTGACAGTGGATATTTCTTTGTCTTCCCTTTGAATCTCAATGAGTCCGGTATCAGGCTCAATTGAATTATCCTGTTTTACCATAGTCTCTTCAGTATTAACCATGGACACTGATTTGACATGTGTTTCGTTGGACTTTTGCTGTTCCCAGTCCGGATCATATTTACATTGTTTGCATGGATAGCGACTCAAAGTGTCCGCGTTTCGATGTTGTGAACCAGGTCTGTGCTCGATTTTCATGTCATACATTCCGAGTACTTCTATCCAGCGAGCAAGCTGCCCTTCTGGATTTTTATGCCCCCGGAATCAAAGATTCGGGGGCATATAGTTTTTGGCCTGTCCGTCTGTTTGTCTGTTTATCTGTTTGTCTGTTTGTCTGTTTATCTGTTTGTCTGTTTGTCCGAAAAACTTTAACATTGGACATAACTTTTGAATGGGAAGTGATAGGGCTTTCATATTTCACACGTGTATTCCTTGTGACAAGACCTTTCCATTGATACCAAAATGTTTGACCTTGTGACCTTGACCTTGACCTTTGACCTACTTTTCAAAAACTTTAACATTGAGCATAACTTTTGAATGGGAAGTGATAGGGCTTTCATATTTCACACGTGTATTCCTTGTGACAAGACCTTTCCATTGATACCAAAATTTTTGACCTCGTGACCTTGACCTTGACCTTTGACCTACTTTTCAAAAACTTTAACATTGAGCATAACTTTTGAATGGGAAGTGATAGGGCTTTCATATTTCACATGTGTATTCCTTGTGACAAGACCTTTCCATTGATATCAAAATTTTTGACCTCATGATCTTGACCTTGACCTTTGACCTACTTTTCAAAAACTTTAACATTTGGCATAACTTTTAAAATAGTAAGTGATAGGGCTTTCATATTTCACATGTGTATTCCTTGTGACAAGACCTTTCCATTGATACCAAAATTTTTGACCTCGTGACCTTGACCTTTGACCTTTTAACCCAGTGACCTCACATACATGTACTTAACAGAAAATAGTGTTCATACTATAAAAGATGCCACCGGGGGCATTCGTGTTTCACAAACACAGGCTTTATTGAAGTTTATGAGCCAACGGAGTGAGCCATGATCCGTCCTTATTCTAAATTGTCTACCATATAGGTAATGACGGAAATATTTGACATAGTGTACTACAGCCAAGAGCTCTTTTCTTGTGACGCAATATTTTTGCTCGGCTTTTGATAGAGTTCGACTGGCATAGGCGATAACTCTTTCGTTTCCATCAATGTTCTGACTCAATACAGCTCCGATACCTTTGTCACTGGCGTCTGTATCCAAAATAAACGTTTCTGTAAAGTTTGGATATGCTAAGATCGGTGACTCGATTAACTTGCGTTTCAAAAGATTGAAAGCGTTCTGACAATCTTCTGTCCACTGAAACTTGTTGCTATTTGCAAGTTTGTGCAATGGTTTTGCTATAGACGCAAAGCTCTTAATGAAGCGTCTATAATAGCTGCAGAGCCCAAGGAACGATCTAACTTCCTTTGCGTTTGTTGGCTGTAGCCATTTTTCAACAGTAGATATCTTATTCGGATCTGTGGAGATCCCTTCCTTTGAGACAACGTGTCCCAAGTAGTCAACCTTCTCGGCGAAGAGTGTACATTTTTTGGCCTTTAACTTTAAGCCTGCGCTTATTAAACGATCAAAAACCTTCTTGAGATTTTGTACCATTGCATCAAATGACTTTCCCAAGACGATAATATCATCCAGATACACTAAACATGTATCCCATTGTAGACCATTGAGCACTGACTCCATTAGCCTCTCGAATGTCGCTGGGGCGTTACAGAGCCCAAACGGCATCACCTTGAATTGGTATAGACCACGCTTTGTTATGAATGCCGTTTTAGGTCTGTCTTGTGGCTCAACAGTGACTTGCCAATAGCCTGATGATAGGTCTAATGTGGAGAACCAGCATGCTCCAGCCAAGTGATCTAGAGTCTCATCTATTCTTGGCAGTGGGAATGCATCTTTGATAGTTGAGTCGTTCAGTTTTCTGTAGTCTACACAAAAACGTGTAGTACCATCTTTTTTTCTTGCTAGAACAATAGCAGATGCCCAAGGACTGGTAGACGGCTCAATGACGTCTCTTTTGAGCATATCATCAAGATGTTCTTCTACAACTCCATCAAGATGAACGGGTGTTCTCCTCAAGCGCTGTTTAATGGGAGCTTTTGAGCCCGTGTTGATAGGATGCTTGACTAGATCCGTTCTCCCAAAGTCTTTGTCTCCTTTCGAGAAGACTGATACATATTGCTGAAGTAGCGTCCGCAATTCCTTAGTCTGTTTGTTGCTAAGTTGCTTGCTTGATCTCATGAGCAGATCCTGAACAGATTCAGGGAGTGATGTATTTTGGTGTATATTCTCATTTGGAGGTTGAACATCTTTCACTGCCTCTGCTTGAGAAACTGTAGCAACAACAGTTCGTGCATTGATAACTTTCATGTCTTCTGAGACATTCATTATCCTCAGTGGCACTTGTCCATCCATACTCACTAATGCTTTTCCGACTAGTCCTTTTTCTGAGCTAAGGAACATTTCATCCGGCTCAATGAGTCCTTCTCCAGAGAGTTTTACATGCTCAGGTAAGCAGATATTTCCTCTCGTGATGATCTCTGATCTAGGCGGTATCCTCACTGTATCAGCTAGTGCAATCTTAAAGACCCCTATGTGCCCTCGTGTAATTAATGGTACCGTGTTACCACTAAGTTTGATATTCTGATCACAAATGTCAATGACACATGAGTTCTCTTTCATGAAGTCAAGCCCTATGACTCCCTCTACAGAAACATCTGCTACAAGTACGGGTGTACTGTATGATTTCCCAGCTACAGTAATTGATACTGTTGTAAGGCCAATGATCTTTAATGGCTCGTTGTTAGCTGTGAGGACTTTTCGTTTAACCTCCTGTAATGGAGGAATTGCCTGGGGTGGAGGAAATGTTGTTGTATACCTTCTCTGATATAAGGGACAACGTAGCACCTGTATCAATCAAGAGATGAGCTTCTAAACCTTGGATAAGAGCTTCTATAAAGACTCCAGCTTCTACTTTGTCTATATTATATCCTACTTTGCTTTTGATATGAGACTGTTTCCCAGCTTCGAAATATGGTTTGTCCTTTTTGTCTTTGGCACGACCATTCTTTTCCTTCCTACACTCACGCATGATATGACCCTTTCCGCCACAGTTGTAGCATTCTGCATCCTTCTTCCAGTCTCGTGATCGCGGCTTATTCCTATTAAAAGGTTTATCGGGTCTACCCTGTTTATCTTTCAGTTGGCTCAGCTGAGCTTTCATATCTTTCATTGATTTGGATAACTCACTGACCATTTTTTGTAACTCGTCCATTGGACTATGTGTGGTTTCCTCCGTTACCACTGTCTTTAGCATACCCTTCGTCTCGATGATTTTATTTTCAGCCTTCATGTAGGCTTCGAGCTCCACTGCATGACGAACGGCATCATTTAGGCTCTTAGGTCTCGCTTGTTTAATTCTGAGCCTTAAATCAGAATCTATCAAGGCATCAATAAATTGATCCTTTGCTAATGTTTCCTTGACATCAGCTTGTACTGTAGGATACGCGAGATTAGTTAGTCTTCTCACATGTTGTGCAAGCTCAGGCAATGACTCAGAAGCTTTTTGTCTCCTCTCTCGGAGTTGTATACGGTATAACTCCATCTGGTCAGGAGGAGCAAATCTGTCGTTCAGTGCAGTCACGAGTTGGTCATAGTCCATCTGTGTAGCTGCAGAGAGATTACCAAGCACTCCCTGAGCAAGGCCTCTCAATGACACAGAAAGGAAAAGACCCTTTTCTGTGTAGCTCCATTTGCACAGTGTAGCACATGCCTCAAAATGTGATTTGTAGTCTAGCCAAGATGTACTGCCATCATATGTTGCCGGTTTAATCTTTGGTACATCTTTACGTTGGTCATTAGTTGACTGAGTCGTGGCTCTTGTTGTACTGCCTTGAGTGGTTGATGGGCGTCGCCTCGTTGTGATATTCCGAGTGGAGGGGCTTCTATTGTCGTCCCTATTGAGGAATGGACTTAGGTCATATTTTCTGTCCAGGTCATCCGGCTTGAAGCGTACCGACTTTCGTTTACCTCCCTTTGGTGTTGAGGTGCTTTGGTCGTCGCTATTTGCTGAGAGATCAGGCTGTTGCATCGTTCCAAAGCCTGAATCTGAGGACCTCAAATTGGCTCGTCTAGAAGTTGCTCCGTCTGCCATGTTATAGGCCAAAATCTGATCTTCGAGCTCTCTAATTGTTTCATCAATATCAGTTAGATCCATTTTAAATTTAGCTCAGTTTAAATAAAGAACACCGCTGCCGCCAAAAATTATGTAACGTGCAACCTTACAACACACGTCTCATAATTTGGATAGAGCTACTTGCTCCAACATTGATTTGTGGGAACCCCCAGAATATAGCTAGGGAACTGAGCAAATATATGCAAATGATTGTTACAAATGATTGGGGAAATATTTATGATCACCAAAGAATCAATATCAATTACACAAAAGGAATATATCAAAAACGAGTCCTAATCTAACAATGAAACGAATTTACATAAAGGCTCCTATCCGTATTTATCGTATGTAAAAAATGAACTGTGGCTCAGTTTGACTCGGGCTCACTTCGGCTCAGTCTTATCACTGCTCGAGCTCACCTTGACTCAAGCTCACCTCAGCTCTACTAGCTCACTTTAGCTCTAGCTCATTATATTACATGAAGGGGATGAGGCTAAGATTACCGAGTGTACCTTTACCTAGCACTATCAATATGTATTAAATGACTATGGCTAAGGAAAGACTTATTCAGTCACGTCTTGAACCTATTACCTTCGCTTATACGATGTGTACTGTTGGAATACTTTCAACGGAATGGGAACCTGCCTCAAAGGCTGTCTGCCTTTTATATCCTGTGGTCTATTTTGATTGGTTAAAATGCTGTGATTTGATTGGACAAAATACAGGCATCTGATTGGTCAATAATTCTAACAGTTTCAATCCTACTTAATGATCTAAGTGATAGCTCGAATTTACTCTGATACATATAAAATAATAAGGAAAGAAACGTACTGTACGTATTTATCCGGATTTGGATCCTATAATATCATACCAACTTTTAATGTCTTGTTAGGTAATGCTGAATCATTTTGTCACACAAAGCAAAAGATGTTGATGTCAGTTTGTCCAGCTGATTGTCTGTCTGGTCATTTGTCTGCCCTTTTAAGTGTGTCTATCAATTCATGTTTAATTTACCAATATCACTCCTCTGATCTATACAGGAGAAATATTAAGTCTATACTATATTGTCTTAGATTTTGTATTTATGCTCCCTGAATAAGAATATTAGTGGGAGTATGAGCATACACCTCCTGTCATAATTGTATGTAAAGTTCATTCTTATGAATTAAAATCTATTAATGATTCCTTATTCTTGGCTGTTAGATTAAAAAGTTGTGAATAGTGAGGCATTGATTGAATAATTTGCAACAATTCCTTTTACAGATGAGATGCCAGAAAATTGTCGGATTATTATGACAGACGAAAAAGTCATGGAGATGTTTTTTGGATGTGTTGAGGTAAATTATGTTTCAAAAGTTAAGTGAAGTATCTAAACACATCAAAAAGAGATAAGATTCTTTATTTTTTTTGACAAATTGTCAGTTTGATCGTAGTACAATTTTCATTTTAGCAATTTTATGTTTTTATCCCCACATTTGTATGATGGACAGAACAATACAAAGATGCCATCATTTTTATGATTTCTTAGTTACCCAGAATGCAATTATTTGGTTACTCAGAATGTATATATACAATTTAAAATGTTCAAATATCAGAAAAAATGATCAGGCAGAATTATATTTTATGAGAATAGAATGCATTATGAATTTAGAAAGATATTTTTAATTAAAACAGGTTTTTGAAGACAAGACAGGCTTGATGAGAAAGTTAACAGGTTTGATGGTATGTACAGATGTGGGATCAGTACAAACAATTTTGACATTCGAACATTGTATGTAATTAGGTTATTACAATATTCGTCAAAACAATGTTTTATGTTCAGATTTTATCTTCAAAGAAAAAAATTATGAAAGTGAACTAGAGAGATATATGATTTTTTTTTATCTTTGTTTCTAAAAGAAAATTTAAGTTCAACTAGTAAAAAGGAGTAAACAATATATGTAATTCTGATTTTTGTTTTTAAAGGCATTCTTGGGCAATTTCCTTTTTTCAGGCAAATATTTCAGAAGTTCAAGATTTACGTCCCCTGTTGATGACTGATGCTTTCATCTCTTTTCTTGTGTAAGTCTGATTTTAATTTATGTATTGAAGAAAGTCATAATATAAAGAACACTAGCATCTGTGCCTGTGTAGTTTTATTCAGTTTAGTATAGACTTATTCTCTTAACAATCTCAAAATGATAGTCCAAAGAAAATCAAAATCTTTACAGAGGGCTTTCAAAACTATCTTTTAGTAATTTACATACACTGTACAAGCATGTTGGAATAGTACTTGTATAAAATCAAAAAGTCAGAAATTGACATGTATTTTTCTCAGGAATCTACTGAAACCTGCGGATGAGATAGACATTGATGTAAGTTACCATTCTGCTGGCATTCTGTCGGAAATTGCTGCCGATGGTCCAGAAAAGTGGACAGTGGAACTACATCCACGATCTGACGTCCTCTCAAAGATTCTACAAACCGTACTCAGCTGGGACATAAACAAGCCTCGAAAAATCAAGTATAGGTTGGTAATAATAAACAATAATATATTTTTTTCTGAATTGGATTTACATGTTCATTAAATTGGTATAAATTTTCCCTTTTTACATATTGCTTTTTAAATCTGCCATTCTTTTTGGTTCATGTAGTTTGTCTTTTACTAAAATTGTATATAGACGTACAGCATTTAAGTAGTAATGAGTCACCCCTTGATAAGTTCCTGCAATACTGTAGAGATTTCTCTTAGCGTTATACAATTATTGACTGGGAATGAGGGCAATATATGATTTGTTGGACCTGAAGACAAAATATTGCCCGAGGCCGAAGGTCTAACATAACATATATTGCCCGAATTCCCTGTCAATAATTGTTTTGTTATACCTTACATCAATACTGCAGCAACGAACCAATTAACCCGGCATGTTTACGTTCATTTTCGTCTATAAGAGAAAAATAGGTAGAGCTTATAGCGTCATCAACGACGTGACGTCACAAACGATTTACTGTTTATCAGTCAATATTTTTTAAACTATTGCCCTAGGGCCAATATTGATGTAAATATTGACTGCTTGGTAAAATATTCAAATTTATAGGCATTTTTCCTATGGAGATTTTATAAAGAGAAACTGATAAGGGTATAACAATGCTATATAGTGCATCTGATTCTTTGTTTGAGCTCTTAATTTTGCAGGTATAGTTGTGTACATATTCTGCTTTATGTACACGTAAATATATTTCATTATAAGTATTCATAGTTTATGCAGCTTGTTTTTGAATAATGTATTTAAATAAAGAATAATCACCTTGATAAACTCTGAATATGGAATAAGAATTAAAAGGTTTTTTGAGCGAATAGCTCTAAGTGATCACCTGAATTGTTTCACGCTAGAGGGCCCCAATTCCGTACATGTATAATTTGAAGCACGAACCAATCAAATCACAGGGTTTTCAGCATCGTGACGTATTAAATCTTCCAATCTTCTTCTGCCGGAGAAAGTGAAGGGCCGATGCTGCTTATATGTATAAACGATGTAACTCTGTTTACTTTAGAATCAAGCTGTTTTGTTACGTAGAAGCACATGTTTATGTATAGACTGGCATTGCGTGTCTAGTTATAAATATCTACGGGAGACGTCTTATTGATGTTTAACGTTTTAGAAAATCCGATGTTAAAAAAAAACTGAAAAAAATTATTTGTTCATCATTACGTTCACCATATCATTTTCTAGAAACTTTGCAAAAAAAGCCGTGGAAAAAATATTAATCAAAAAACTTACCGTCTCGCGCCGCTCGCCGCTTCGTAAAATAAAACTGTTTTTACAGAATACTGAATTTAGACACTATTTATTCTTCATTCGTTAAATTTTTCAGCTTTTTACCCTCGCCAGTTTTCATATCATTTTCAGAAAATAAATGTAAAACACATATTTAGAATCATTTTCGTTGTATGTACCGTCCCGTCCCGTTTCCCCTTTCTAAATTTCGATCGATGTCTAAAAAAATCGAGAAGATACGTACATTTTGTATCAGTTGTTTATATATCAAAAAGATCTTTCTCAAATAAATCCTTCCAACGAGCAAACTTTTAATTAGTAGATAATAATTACGACTATCCCACGTCATGCGTAGACTTTTAAAATTTACATAATAAACGTCGCCCGTTTATAGGCATTGATACATTCCAGACGACAAGAATACGTATGGAGTTTAAGATTTAAGATTGGAAATGAAGAAGAATGTACCAAGGATGTACAAACTTAATGAAAATATAGACCTTGAATGCATTTTAATTTTTTCCTCAGAAATTGAACGTAAGACACTACCAGTACAAGACACACACTCTCTCTCTCTCTCTCTCTCTCTCTCTCTCTCTCTCTCTCTCTCTCTCTCTCTCTCTCTTATATGTCATACCAGGTCTGTAAATATTTCTACATAGGACTCCATGAAAGCCTCTAGCTGGGTAAACTCCTTTAATTAATTGACCGATACATTTCGTATGAAATGAAAAACTTACAATTCGTTAGAGATTGTCTCAGATTGCTCGAAAACCAACTCCCCTCTCCCACTATATTTACCTTCCCTACCCCCTTAGTCAACCCTCTGGGTCGGCCAATAGTATTGGTGCTTTTGAATATGATAATTCGAGGACGGTCATCTTTTAATTCTAATGACATAATTATGGATTAGCATTCAGTATTACTCTATACTTGTTGCAAGTTGCATAAACTTGTCTACGAAGGAAAGTATAAATGATACAATGTCATATTCTGATATTTAGCTATTCGCTCTCAGTACCTTCAGTGCTTTGATTTTCTTTTTTCTTTTTTTTTTTTTAATACATATTTTCAGATCTCTGAGTCCACTAATCAGGATGTGCCAACTTTGCGATATACCTGAATCTCAACTCTGGGCTACATGGGCAATATGTAATCTGATCAGAGTTAAATGTGAGTATAAAATGTTGTAGCTGTTTGACTCTTGTGCTCTTAAAGCTGTATATTACAGATAGCTGGGGGTTACCTTGACCTTTTTTCATAGACCCAATTCTTTGCAACACACTGTGTTATTGAAATTTGTCAAAAAGTGTGTGATGACATCAATAAAAGCAGAGTTGTCTTTCTTTGTCTACCTTCTAGAGGCTATTAATTTTCGTTTTACAGAATTTCTATTTGTGCAATTTGACGTTTCTGTGTAGGTACAATATCTAAATATTTCCTGATCAGGTAATTATGATTGAGTTTCCACTTTTGGTGTTGCTGATCAGGAGCTCTGTGAAAATATACGACAGTAACAACAAGTTTTAAATATTTTGTTTTAGCACTAAATTGCATTAAGAAATTTCTATTGAAACTGTTGTTACAGCTGAGCGGTATATACCCATGTTGATCAGGGAGAAGGGTATCGGCATTCTACAAGGCGTAGTGAAGGAGAAGAGATGTCTACAGGAAGCGCGTGATCTGGCCACGATGGCGCTACAAGAGTGTGAGAACTTCAAATTTCTGGAGAAGGGAGCTTCAAAATAGACATATACAAGTTCTATAATGACATTGATTATAATGGCATTGATCTCTTAATGCTCATTTACATGTTCTTATAATAATGACAATAATTTATTGTAGTTTTTATGCTTTTGTCATAAAATAGACTTGGGATGTCATTTTGTCCATCCCTAATCTTGTTTTTGTAAGTTCCTTCAAAACTGAATGAAGGATTCACTTCATTGTAAATGATTATTTCACAATAAAAATGGCAAAAGTTTGGCTCAGGCTTCAGCAGTTGATGGTTTTGCTAAACCTATCTTTGTTCTGACCACAGCATACAAAAACCCCTTTTACTGTCTAGTTGTTTAAGTTGTATTGGAAGTTGACACAATGCTCATAGGAATGATAGTCTATTATACAATTAGAATTAATGCTTGAGAACTAGCATAGTTTTAATATTAATTTATATGATGCTCATTTCCTAGTCATGTGAGTTTAGACATTGACTGTTTTCATCCAAGTGTTAATTTCTTTGATTCTTTGCATAATCTTTTTAGTTGTATCTCAAGTCTTTTAATAAATGTGTTTAATTGTCATTTATGTGTGTAATTGTCAGTGTATAAGAAACACATTCTTTGCTAAAGCCTAAAACTTTGTTACTATGCAGATTGCGTCTATTTGTCTTCCACCAGTATTATACAAATAGACAATATCCATCTGTCCGTCCATCTTACTGTTTGTCAACATTTTTCTAACCTTTTGTGTTTACATGAATTCCGTAGATAGACCTTTACTGAGTATTACTGAGATCATATAGTTATGTATGCAGGTTAACCTTATTCAGTGCCATCATTATGTATATCCTTGACCTTTTGACTTTAACATACTGAAAAAAAAAATTATATTGAGCTATTAATTGAATTGTGATTTCTTTTTTTTTTAATAATTACGAAGATTCTCTAAGACCTGAGCCTTTTTTGTTGTTAATGACTATTGATCTGGTGACCTTTACATTGTACTTTGACCTACTTTACAAAATATTTATGTTGGACTATATCTATTATAGCATGTATATGGCAATGCATAGAGCTACCATATTTTGAATAGATTCACCGTGATATTATTTGATTTTTTATTTGGTATTAGTACTTTTGACCTTGACCTAGTAAGAGATAAAGATAGGATATTTCACATGTATAATCTCTGTGTTTAGAGAATATATTTGATACCATGATTTTTGACCATGTGACCTTGACTCACATATATTTTGCAGTCCAGCCATCCATACTCATGTAATTTTGTACTGTCATGAGTGTTTAGACCCTATATTTGATACCATGATTTTTGACCTTGTGACCTTGACTTACATATATTTTGCAGTCCAGCCATCCATACTCATGTAATTTTGTACTGTCATGATAGTCTTTTTCAATTTATTTTAAAATGTAAATAAAAGACCAAACATGAAATCACAGAATTAATGTAATTTATTTAGAAATACAATAATCTAGGAATTCAATTATGTGTTAAAATATGAGGGCTGATTGATATGTTGTGAGCCTCAGTTTTCTGGGTTGCAGAAGACATTCTGCTGATAGATGATCTCCAAAAAGGACAAACGATCAATGGCACATACTATGCTTCACTTCTGACACAGTTATGGGAAAATATTAAACTTAAGCACCTCAGAAAGCTAGTTAAAGGTGTGTTGTTCCATCAGGACAATGCTCCTGTTCACAAGTCTGTCACTGCCATGGCTGCCATTCATGATTGTGGCTTAATTTCATTGAGCATCCACCTTATTCACCTGATTTTGCTCCATCAGACCTTCATCTAATCCCAAAACTGAAAGCAGCTATTTCTGGCACCCACTTTCAGTTCGATGATGATGTCATACTTGCAGTGAATGGCTTTCTGACCAGTCAAGATAAGGAATTCATTAAGAGGCCCTTTAACACCGGTGGCAAAAGTGTATAGATACTGAAGGGTATTATGTAGAAAATAATGCAAAATGTCTGATAAAATTCCAATCCTTAAATATGAGGCTCACAACATATCAATCAGCCCTCGTATTAACTGAAATTACCAATATATGTTAAAGACATTGTGTAGATTTTTTAATCATACTTTGTTCTTAAATTAGGTATAAATACATTGAAATTCATGTGTAATGTTTTAATTCTGTAAGAAAAAATAACTTGTATCCAGTCCATCCTGTATGTTTAATATAATGATTGTTAACTTTGTTTTGGTTTGAAACTTTTTATTCATTGTTATTTGAAACATTTGTAACTATTTATTAGTAATAAACATTTCTACCTATAATTTATACTTCCTACTGTTTTTTAGTTATTTCTTAAAGATGTGAGACACCTGGAGCTACAAATGACGTGCAACAGCAATATAACATCTGCAGTGTCTGTCTGTCCATCTGTCTGGAATTTACACTTTTATGAGTTTAAGTTTTCTGACATGCATTATACCTCTGTACAACTAAAGAGATTGTTGGACAAGATGAAACGCAGGACCCAGTAAGGATCAAGGTTGTCCCTAAGGTCAAGGTCACATATATATAGGATCAAATATGTTTCAATCAAAACGCCAGTTTTTGTGCAGACATAATAAGTGATGTGAGGACCAGTTGTTATGTTTTGTTTGAGGGTGAGATGTCATTTGATCTCAGAAAAAAAGCCAGGTTATTTTATCTCACAATTCTCATCAAAACCATTAATTTCCTTGGTATAAGATATGAAAGGATGATTTTCTTCATATTCTCCTGTCATGTACTGATTTTCTGCTCCTGATCTAATTTTGAGGTCAGAGATAAATGTTAGGAAAATATGTTGTTACAAACCAATGAGTTAAAGAAGATTTGGTTATATGTATACTTATCACAAGGAAATTACTAATCCTTGTATATTTGATCAAACGTTAAAGCTACACTTCCTTCATTTATTGTTCAGGGTGGCCACAGACTCTGGTAAACAGGGAAAATGCTGAGTAAAAATTCTCTGCAGGGAAAAATCGGGGAATTTGAAAATTTCATAAAAATCAGGGAATTTTTTTCATTTAATGTTTGAAGAAGTAACAAGTACCTCATAGAATTTACAATATACATTTGAACAAAGATATAAGACAATTTATTGCTGATATATTGTCAGCTTTTTATTCAATTTTATTGAATTTTATTTATTTAATATTTTTAGAAATAAAAAGTACCTGATAGAATTTTTAAAAATATACATTTAAACAAAGATATAAGACAATTTATTGCTGATATATTGTCGTAAATTTTTTCTGAGTGGTTGTGAAAATTCATTCACTTTGATTCTCAGTTGAATACAGATTAATTTAGAGACAACTTACTAATATAACACATATTGATAAATTAACAAAACCAGAAAGGGAAAACAATAATATTGTGCAATGTATCTGCGAAATTAGCATATTTTAAAACATGTTAGGGTTAAATGTAAGACAGTAAATCTAAATACGCGAAATGGTGCAAACCCAAACTAGCTAAAATCAAATTCCAGCAATGTGTTAGATTTAAAATTATTTTGCTGACTCATCTAAAGTAAAGGGTTTCCCTCATCTATAGGTGAAGGTCTTTCCTCGTCTATAAGTAAAGGTCTGTCCTCATCTATTAGTAAAGGTCTTTCCTGGTCTATATGTAAAGGTCTTTCCTGGTCTATATGTAAAGGTCTTTCCTCATCTATAGTTGAAGGTCTTTCCTCATCTATAAGTAAAGGTCTGTCCTCATTTATAAGTAAAGGTCTTTCCTCATCTATAGTTGAAGGTCTTTCCTCGTCTATAAGTAAAGGTCTTTCCTCATCTATAAGTAAAGGTCTTTCCTCATCTATAGTTGAAGGTCTTTCCTCGTCTATAAGTAAAGGTCTTTCCTCAACTATAAGTAAAGGTCTGTCCTCATCTATAAGTGAAGGTCTGTCCTCATCTATAGGTAAAGGTCTTTCCTGGTATATAGGGAAAGGTCTTTCCTCATCTATAAGTGAAGGTTTTTCCTCTTGTATAGGTGAAGGGTTTTTTTCTTCTATAGGTAAAGGACTTTCCTGGTCTATAGGTAAAGGGATTTCCTCATCTATAAGTGAAAGTCTTACATCGTGTACAGGTAAAGGGTTTACCTCATCTATAAGTAAAGGGTTTTCCTCATCTATAGGTAAAGGTATTTCCTCATCAATAGGTTTAAGGATTACCTTCTCTATAAGTAAAGGGTTTTCCTCGTCTCTAAGAAAAGGAGTTTCCTCATCTCTTAGTACTGGCCGTTCCATTCCGCTTGACAAAGTTGTTTCTTTTGTTGTCTTTACGCTTTCTTGGCCCTCTGAAAATGATTTCCCCGTGGCTTCTTTCTGTTTGCCTTCTAAAGTTGCTGACGATATGACGCTCAAGGACTCTGCATAATCTGAAGAAATTACCATTAATTGTACCTGTTCTTCTTTTTGTAGTCTTTCTTGGCCCTCTGCAAACGATTTACTCGTAACTTCTTCCTGTTTACCTTCTAACGTTGCTGACGAGGTGATGCACAAGCTTTCTGAATCATCTGAAGACGTCGTTGCCACAAATTGTCCCTTTTCTTTTTGTACAGTAGCTCCTGAGAAAGCTCTTCGGTCAATTATAAATATCTTGTTTTTCTCCATTTCTACTTCAGTGTTCCTCTCATCATGGTCATGACTGTGTTTGGAACTTTCTTTATCTGATTTCTGTTCACTTTGATTTTTACTTTGGTTATTGTCGTGGAATTCCTTGCGTTTTGATTGGCCATGTTTGCTGGTAATTAGAACAAGATGTCCTTCTTGGTCACACAGTGGTCCTTTGTCATCTGTTGTACTTTCAGAGATGATATTAATATTTCGTTCACATGTACATTTAACACCGTCTGGTACACAGCCCATATCCTTTAATTTACTAAGAGTCTCTCTTTTGTGCCGTAGTAACTTTATTTTCATGTTTGTCAGTTTCATGTTTTCTTGCGAAAGGGTATCGACTTTCTACAAGAAATAAGAGTGTATCGAATAAAAATTGACAAACACCATTTTCATTATCTATCTTCATTGAAGTACTTAAACCAGAATAAACGTAACCTTTTCACACATTTATCACTGCTTATCTTTAATAATTTAATTTCTAAAATGACACATTGATATATTTGGTTCCAAAGGCGAAAAGAACGTTTCGCCGCTCTGCCTACAACGTATATTGTCCAGACAATATGAGCTAGGAACTGTGGGCCGGACGTTATTTTCGCCTTTGTTTGGTTCTAGTTCCGTATAATTAGCCGTCGAATGACGTAATGGTGCTATTCACCATTCAGTGTGCAGGTTTTTGAAGTTTTAAGTGATTCATATCGCTCGCCAGGAGCGCTAGCCACCTACTTTTTGGATAAACATTCTAAAACATTTTAACTGATGTGTCAAAAACTTTGAATTACAATTTGTGCAAAAGACAACTCATTTATATAAATGTACCTTCTTTAGCTTGATCTCGTAATCTAGCTCCCTCTGCTTAACTCTTACGGCAGATTCTCTATTTCTTTGTCGTCTTAATTGTTTTCTTTGTATATCTTCTTCTGAAAGCTAAATCATACTTTAATGATTCTGTGAGGTCAACATACATTAGACTCTATATTGAAAGATATTTTAGGTTCGAACAATAAAAAAACCGAATGCAACATATTTACCGGATATGACTTTTTTCTGCACAGCCTAAGTGACGTGTGTTGATAGTAAGTGTTTTGAATATACTTCCCTGACATTGTCGCCATAGCACTTTCTATATAGACATAGCGTCAGACAGTGCATGAATTTTATATATTTTCATTTCCATGCTTCATTAACATCGACGGCGGGTGCGGCTAGCCAACAGGGGATGCTTACTCCTCCCGGGCACCTGGTCCCACCTCTAGCTTGCTAGGGGTCCGTCGATGTTCAATTTTGTGCTCTATTGTGAGTGCTGTTGAGATTATCGTCAGGATCTTCTTTTAACTCATTTGCTAGCAAACAGATTATGCTTACTCTCCACGGGCACCTGGTCTCATCTCCCTTTGTGGATCATTTGCTGTTTTGCAGAGCGTTTTTACAGGCTTTGGGATAAATGGAAAGGCATTTTTGGAATATAACGTAGGTTTTATTTCTTCATTCAATTTGTTCAAGGCAGCGCCACCTGCGGAAATTGTGGTAATTTTCTTATTATTAATTCTGATAAGGGACCAAAGTGCGACCCTCCTGATTTTTTAATAATGCAGAGAGAGAAATTAAAAAAAAAGCTAAAGCTTCCTTTTTCAATTCTGCTTAATAACATAGTATAACTTGCATCGTATAAGTAATTATATTGCGATATAAATATGTTCGATCTTGACTTATCTATGATACAGTGCGTTATTTAACAGCGCCACCTACTACAGACTTGTACCAGCGCATTCTCAAGAATTGCACTCTGACTGACTGTGACGACAGGACTCCATGACGGGCCCTGTCCACCTCTTTAGAGAAGACAGGGCCCCGACCACCTGTCCTCTCTGAATGTCAGTCGGACTCCTCGGGTGATCACATGCATGAACTCGCTACAGCCGGCAGAACACGGACTTTATTTCGTATGCTTTCAGTTTTTTATATCCATCTGTGTTTCTTGGGCCCCTGCGTCATACTGTTTGTATGTTCATCTTACAGTGAGGAGGTTATTGTGCGTTCTTCGAGACATCTGGGTAATCGGAAAAGTGGGAGGGTTGTACGCACGTAATCCAGGATAACCACACCGTCTGCTACTGACGTGGCAAATGGCCGGCACCGATTGTCCATTGTTCTCGTTGGTTTATGTCTTGTCATTTACGCTTTATGTTTCTCTGTGATTTGGCGTTCCTTGTACCATTGCGTCTCTTTCCGTGCGTGTCTTCTTTGTGTTTTACAGTGGATGTTTGCTGTTGGTGCTGTAACTAGGTGTTGTTGGAGATCCCCTCCTTTCTTTTCTACTTTGAATTCCGTGTTTGCACAAGACCGCTCTTGAATTTTTTTTATGAATGTTGTCCTTCGCGTTTCTAAAGTGCTATATTATTGTCTCCGTCTGTTTGTCCGCTTTTCCTTTTCTCGTGAGAAAATTGTTTTATTCATCTGGAATTTGTTTGCCTATTGATGGTGATTTTTGGATTCTGTTTGTGGGTTTCACTGATACGTACTCACACAATATTAATAATAAATAAACATTTAAAAGGAAGTAGCGATCAGTTATTCAGTCTCAAAGTCGAGAAAGCAAGGCAAAATTATCAGATTTTCCACAGGAACGGTTGCGAACCTTGGAATGAATAAAATTCCGAAGAAAGACCAGGTGCGCGGGGAGAGTCAGCGTCTCCTGATTCCATGCACAGCTCCATGGCAACTTGCCACATATTGGTGTTCACATCAGGTAAGTCTTATTTGGTTAGTCAGGTAAGTCTTGTTAGAATTCCAAAGTAATTCTAAAAGGAATGGTTTCTAAAAGAAAGGAGCGGACCCCCAACACGACCCGATTAAAAAAATCATGAATCATATGTACAATATCGTATACTTTTACAGACAGGACTTTTAAACTCTCACTCAATTCATTTTACATGTATATAACCTATGTCCTATATATTAAACTTTCACAATGGTGCATATCTGATTTTCAGAAACTCAATAAAATTTAGAAAGAAAGAACGCGAACTTTAAGCCAATAGAAAACCATAAAAACCCAAGCCTTGTTCATTAAGTCAAGTATTTGTCGACTCTGTGCTGTAAGTTTTATAACCACTGACAATAAATTTGAAATAAAGTTTTGTTTCATTCAAATGATCTGTACATTTTCCCCAATCATTTCTTTCCAAAAACGACAAAGCGTTGGTGTATGCCTTGAAGTTGTTATCACTTTAATAAAGATCCTAAGTCATGCTGGAAAGTCCTCTGACTATTTGTTGTATAACAATGTACTTTTTTAGTGTGCATTTTTTCAAATCTAAATACAGAGTATGTTATGTTTGTGAGAAGATTGAAGATTGAGAAAAGTATTCAATATTCACACATCTTAAATAAAAATCACATAGTGCATGTAGTACTAACTTCATATGTTTTTGGTTCCTGGCTTAGGTCGACTTCCCCCTTTCCCTCTGAATGTCTACGATAGAGGATTTTGTATTTGAGTTCGTGTTTGAGTATCGGTAGTACAGAATGTTGTGCTTCACTGTCATGGATAGCTTGTTTTAGATCTTCTGCAGCGTTTTCGTCGAATGGAAAGGGTGAAGATTTAGGGTTGGAAGGCGATGGCTCTTCCTCGTCAGAATCGCTTGAACTGGGCTGAAATTCTTCTTCATTTATTATAGTTGGTCGGTTAGAGGGAAATTCTTCGACCATCTACTGTCAGAATGAATCTTATGTTGTGGATTGTGGGTGAATTTTTCCTTTTTAGAAATGTTTCCTGAAAAATAATAGAAACATTGAAAATGAAAGTTTAGTATTCCAATTTTCAGTGACGACAAAGCACATTATTAGAATTCCAAAGTAATTATAAAAGGAATGGTTTCTAAAAGAAAGAAGGGGATCCCCAACAAGACCCGATTGTAACACCAACATCCCAAGTGTAAACACAGAGAAGACATACACAACAAGAGACATAAAAGGGACAAATGGATGTCTGGTCCATGCTGCAAATTTATCTGTTCTTAAATGATGCTGTAAATTTGAAGACGTGTAGCATAAACCAACGAGACCAATGGGCAATCGATGCCGACTTAAAGTGGTCATCTGCTACCGTTATGCTTGTAGCAAATGGTGTGATATTCCGGTTACACAAAGGTATCGAAGAACGCTCAATTGTAGTGTAAACTCTTCACTGTAAGATGACCACACAAACAAGACAGCAAAACGCAGGGGTCCAAGCAACACACAGGTGGATATGTAAATGGATATCAAAACAAAGGGCGTATACGAAATACAGTCCGTGCTCTGCCGGCGGCAGCGAGCTCATGCATGTTATAGCCGGAGGAGTCCAACCGACGTTCAGAGAGGACAGGTGGCCGGGGCCCTGTCTTCTCCAGAGAGGTTTGGACAGGGCCCGTCAAGGAGTCCCAAGTTTTGTCTGGTCCATGCTGCCAATTCATCTGTTCTTAAATGATGCTATTCAATTTGAAGACGTTTACAATTAGAGTCAGTAAGAGTGCAATTCTACAGATTGGTCAAATATCATGTATGCCAAGTGCCCGTCTGGTGATATTAGGATCAGAGCCACGGTATAAAAGGCCTTTGATGATTCTGACACAATTTCGATGGTAATTCTAACTGCCTTTGATCCTTCTAATTTTTTTAGCTCACCTGAGCGAAGCTCAAGTAAACTATTGTCATAGCGTGGCGTCCGTCGTCCGTCCGTCGTAAACTTTTCACATTTTCGACTTCTTTTTGCATAGTAACTATGGAATCAAGATTTACACAGAAATGCTTCATTTTTTTGACATTTTTAAGCTTTTGAAATTAAATTTCTTACAATGTTACAAAGAAAAAATCCAAGTTACGTAAAAGAAGATAGCTTGAACTTTTTAATAGGAGAAAGTTTCATCCATTATATTTATTCAAAATGGCCGTATCCAAGGAAACAAACGAGCCTATTTTTTTTTAAATTTGGAGCCTTAGTGTTATGTATTTTTCCTTAACAACGGCTTATTTCTCTAAGTATTTAGCAAAATATTTTTAATCAAAATTTAAGATAACACCAAAAGCTTATAATTAATGCACAGATTTGGGGGGGGGGGTTTCAAGGTCGTTGTTTGACGACAGAGAAGGACACTTCATTTTAATTTTTTTAAAAGAAACGCCAGATACCTACAACGGTCGACTTTACGTTATGACTATAATCTTACTTTTAGGAGCATTTGGTTAGCTATAAATATCAGCTGTACATTCTGATGGGATGAGCAGTCGAGATGAGTACTTGAAAATGTAGTTTTTCCTTACCTATCATTTTCTGTTTCATTTTCTGAATATAGAACCACGTCTTTAAAGCTATTTTTAACGGTGATATTATAGATCGATCTTATCATATTCCCTATTTGGAAATGCATGCACGGAATTTTCTCTAACATAATCTTAAAGCTTTCAAATAATATTTTCAAATCTGTATTCATGGCAAAAAATCATACAATAACCTGATGAAAAAGTTCACACTGAAAAAAAAAAATGGAAAAGAAGCCAAGCATTTTCCCCCTAAAATCGAAATAGCTAACAATTCTGAACCCTTGTAGCACAGAGCATTTGATAAATACCAAAATTATGATAACTTAAATCCCCTCCTTTTATCAATACTCAAGACTTATAGAGCTAATGACTAATTTCGTACTTTTTGATAATATCTTTTATATTTAAATGACTTATAATTTAATTTGCAAATATGCGAAAAATAACAAAGGAAAAAATGAAATAAAAAATTATTCACTGAAATTACGATTTTCAGTAAAATTCGTGACTTTGAAAAATGTCCCATAGGACAAAGGACATTTTTATCTATACTGATCTGTTTTGAAGGAAAGTTTTTTGGCATTTCCCTACCTGGCCGTCTTGCTCTAAACATTTTTTTATAAATAAAATTTATTGCATAATATATTGATAGTTCATCACATACATATAATTACAATGCCTATTTAACAATTAAGGTTATAACTGGGCCAGCCATACCTTTTAATGAAATATATGTTGACATATTTATGCAAAAGGCAAGGAATGTTGACAAATAAAACCCGTTCAATCAAAAATATCATAGTATTTATTTCAACGAATCTGAAATGTGATGTACAAGTAATATCTGCTCTTTTAAATGTTGAAACAAATTATATTCACTTTCCTCTAAATTTTCTATTCTACAAAACATTTTGTATTTATGAATTATGATCAAGATATGATATTATTCAACATATACGTTTTATCATTTGATTCTAAATATAAACCTACCACAACATTTCTCCATGTTATATCAAAACCAGTTACTAAATTCAATCGTTTCCAGATTTTAACAACATTTTTATAATCAAAAATAAGATGTATGGAGTTTTCTATTTCTGTTGAACAATTATTACAATGTTTGTCTATATTTTTCCATTTGCCTAGATACAGCTTATGAACAAGAAAAAGTTTTAGAATTCTTGAAAAAATAGAAAGCTGACCTTATTCACGAGAAAAAGATTGGACAAATAAACGGAGATAATTACACAGAACCATAGAAACATGTGACGGACAGCTTTATCTTATGAACAATCCCCAGAGTCCAGTGCACGTACGGAATGTATTGTAGGTGGCGCTTATAATAAATTAGTAAAGTTTTATCATATTCAAATATGATTAAATGAAAAATTCTGTTATCAAAAAATCTTGTGCATTTTCCGGTACATTTTGGATAGAACGATTTTCACATTCTTTAGAGTTTAGATTGAGGATCACTGACGAGGGTTAAGTACCCGGAACGTGCATGTCTGGCCCATGCTGCAAATTGATCTGTACACATATACAACAAGAGACGTAATAGGGACAAGGAACACTTTTAAAATACGACATCAAAACACAAAGCACAAAAGACAACATAAAAACCAACGAGATCCAAAAAGGAAGCTTTAAGTTCGTCTAAATTTCTCTCGCTGGAATATTATTTAAAACAAGGGGTGGCTGAGGGAATTCGCACATTGGCCCAGTATCAGAACTCGGACAAGTCAGTTAACTATCATGTTTTTGCATTTGTTCTTTTTCTAGGTACATGTGTCTTTAAATTCAACAGCATCATTTAAGAACAGATACATTTGCAGCATGGACCAGACATGCACGTTTTGTGGTACTTAACCCTCGTCAGTGATCCTCAATCTAAATAATGTAATATAGCCAAAGAGCGTGAAAGTTATCATGTCCAAAAATTTACCGAAAGACGTAGCAGGATGGGTGGGATATGATTGTTAAACGTCTTCAAATTCAATAGCATCATTTAAGAGCAGATTTTGCAGCATGGACTAGACATGCACGTTTTGGGTACTTAACCCTCGTCAGTGATTAACAATCTAAGCAATGAAATATGGCCAAACAGTGTGAAAAATATTATGTCCAAAAATTTTACCGAAAGACGTAGCAGGATGGGTGGGATATGATCCTACAGGACCAACGGAAATTTTGATAACAACAATTTTCGAATGCGTTGAAGAAACGATCAACGGAAGTTGATCGAGCTTGGCTATATGTGTCTCATTGTATATATACATAAACAAATCCACAACAAGAGGGAATTAGAATTTCAACAACTTGGATGATATCACAAAGTCGTACAAAATTTTCATAAAATGAAAGAAAGGCTTTTATCAGTCTTGAATGGGTCTTTTATTTGTATGCTTTGTATATGACAGCGGAAAAGAATCCTTTTACATTTTTATACTTTCTGAGTTGATTTTGTCATAAGGTAGGTCGATGTACATGTTAAAAAATTCGAAAGATGAAATGTTGTTATCTTTAAAATTGACAGACATGTTTATGAATTTATCTTCTTTGTGATTAATAATGAGGTTTGGATTCTTGACTTTTGTTATACACTAGTAATACTATGTATAAATGTAACAAATCAATATTCCATTCGTAAAATGATGTTAAAATACTTGTATTCATAAATTTATTTGAAATACTAAAGGAATCTGACATCTGTAAAGATCGATTTCCTGGAATCTTTAACAATGAAGTACAAATAGATTCTAACTTCAGTTATACAATGTACACAATTATTCGATTCCGGAAGTAAAACTGATTATTGTAATATAAATGGGTAGGTAACATTGACAGCTGATTGGCTTATAAAAATGAGGTCGATATACATTATAAAAATAGTGTTATCTATAATAAAGCACCGGGTAGTTCATATGTCCACAGCTATTCCAGTGAACATAGATCATTCTTATAACGAAATAAAACAACTTCGGTTGATCGTCTGTCTATTCAACGCATTCGTAAATTTCTGTTATCAAAAAATATTGAAATTTCTAAAACTTGGGTCCTGTAGCATCATATCCCACCCATCCTGCTACATATTTCGGTTCATTTTTGGACATAATAATTTTCATACTGTTTGGAATATAATATTGTTTAGATTGAGGATCACTGACGAGGTTTAAGTACCCGAAACGTGCATGTCTGGTCCATGTTGCAAATTAATCTGTTCTCAAATGATGCTATTGAATTTGAAGACGTTAAGCACATGAAATCGTAAAAAACAACAGAATCGAAAGAAATGTCACAGATGGAGTACATCTAGATTAAATCCTAGAAAAGAGTTTCAAATAGTATCTTTTTATTTTAATTGATTTGGGGTATACGTTGACCTGTGCCCAGTTTAAAAACGATTTTACGAAAGTTAGATATTTTTTTGAAAAGGGGGAATGTGCAATGATTTGTCATTTTGGACAAAATTTAAGATAGATTCAGTTAAGTTCTCGAAGTGCAAACTTTATGTATTCACCATGGGTAAATATTGTTCATTTCTTGTCTTTTCCATGAAATTACGGAAACGCTCACACTTAACAAAATATATACCTGAAATTTGAATTAAACGAAAAGGTGCCACACTAAACAAGTCTGCATTAATATTTTATGTTGAATCTCAACAAATCTAACTGACTTTGATACCAAATGTTTGATTAGACTGTTTTGGATACAACATTCTGATTTTACCCTGTTTGGATGGTAATGTTTCTCGTGCAGTCATGGTTTCCTTTGCAGATTGCAGCCCGCACCAGAGAAGCAAGGGCATGCACTAATTTAAGAAATAAGTTAATTGGCTTAAGGTACTGCTTTAAAATAAACTTGATTATTATGGCATTCCTGAGAGGTGACAAATTGAACCTTTTGTTTTTTAAACATCAAAACTATATATTTATTGTGACTTGATTAAAAAACAAGAGCCCCAGGGGGCACAACGCTCACCTGATACCCATGCACGCTCTAATTGACATACTGACATTGAATACTGATAGTGCCAGTACCAGGATTTTAGCCCACAACCTTCCTAACAAGATTTTTGCCGGATGCAGACAAGTTTTTTTTCCAGACAACCTTTAAAAGTACAAACAAGAGAAAATAGTCACATTTCAAAACAACAACTTTTTTACTGATTTGAAAAGATGGATTATGCGATCCAAAGTCATATGCCCAGCTTGTATAGTTTGATTATGCAACATCAAAAATAAAATCATTTTGTAAAATTCCACATTAATGTGCAACAGAAACAGAATAAAACAATGAAATGATTTCATAAATTAAGTTTATTTAAAATTGAACACCAAACCTTTCATTATTAATAGCTAGTATGCCAGAAAATAATAAAGCCTGTTTGTGAAACATGAATGCCCCACGGTGGCATCTTTGTTGGTATAAACATCATTTTCTGTTAAGTATGTGAGAGGTCAGGGTCAGAGTAATGTTGGTATCAATGGAAAGATCTTGTCACAAAGAATACACATGTACAATATGAAAGCCCTATCACTAACCATTCAAAAGTTATGCCCAATGTTAAAGTTTTTGAAAAGTAGGTCAAAGGTCAAGGTCACGAGGTCAAAAATTTTGGTATCAATGGAAAGGTATTGTCACAAGGAATACACATGTGAAATATGAAAGCTCTATCACCTTCCATTCAAAAGTTATGCCCAATGTAAAGTTTTTCGGACAAACAGACAGACGGACAGGCCAAAAACTATATGCCCCCGTATCTTTGATTCCGGAAGCATAAAAAACAAAGACTTTTCGGTTTTGCCTTTATTCATATTAAATTATACAGAAATCTATGAATGAGAGCTTTTGAATAGTATTGATTTCATCTTAATACATGTAACGTACAGTCAAAATCGTGTTAATCCAATTAACACAGACAAGTTGTTAGCGGACAATATTAATTCAAGTGAGTTGTGCAGAAATTGAGCCAATTTTATTTCCAAACAGCAGTGTACGGTGTATCAAACCTCATGACCCAGTGAAGCCACTTGGACAAATTATTTTCGGTAAATATGCTGAAATGCGGCGCTTGGAAATGTATTTTTAGCATATTGAATCAATAGTCGTGATAAATTTAACTTCGAACTTGATCTTGTCTTTTATGCAATCTACAGATAGGTTTGAAAATATGCAAAATTCGGAACATTTTAGATGAGGACGCAGAGTTCCTGTAAAAAAAGTGAAATTTGCGAAAAAAGGACATGCATGACCCCCCCCCCCCCCCCTTTTTCTTTACATTTTTATGCGTGCCAAAGATTCGCAATCAAAAAAGACCAATTTTACAGACTTCCGGGCATTTCATTTCAGGCAAAATTTTTAGTGTGCACCTTTTTATTTCCTGTAGTTACCCCTACTAAAGGGGCAAGGAGGTATTGAACCAATCAAATCTGTAACACAAGATATATGGCGACTATGTTTACCATAGATACAGAAATAAGACAGATAAAATAATCATTAAATAGGGGAATTGTTCTGAAATATGCATGTATGAAAAAAAAAGCAATCCAAGGAATGCTTGTGTCGCCTGCGTAGAGGATTTTTTTTTATTGAAATTAGGTCAAATATCAAGGGCAAGGTCACTAGGTTAAAAATTATGGAATGTTTAGAAAGGTCTTTTCATAAGGAATACAAATGTGAAATATCAAAGCCCTATCACTTACCACTCAAAAGAAATAGCAAATCATAGATTTGTTGAAAAGTAGGTCAAATATATAGGGCAAGTGCACGAGGTAAAACATAGGTAATCACAGATTACGAAGCTCACCTCGTGACAGCAAAATTCAATTCAAACATATTTCTTAGTACATGCTTTTAAAGGCAAATCCACTCAAGCAGAAAAAGTAGGTCAAGGTCATTTTATGAAAGTTTGATCAAAGATACATCCAATATGCAAGTTTGGTTCATGTAGCAGTTATACTTTGCTCAATATTGGCTTTATAGAGCAAAATCACTCAAGCGGAAAAAGTAGGCCAAGGTCATTTTATGAAAGATTGATCAAAGATACATCCAATATGCAAGTTTGGTACATGTATCACTTATACTTTGCTCAATATTGGCTTTTAAAGGCAAAATCACTAAAGTGGAAAAAGTAGGTCAAGGTCATTTTATGAAAGTTTGATCAAAGATACATCTAATATGCAAGTTTGGAATATCTAGCACTTATACTTTGCTCAATATTGGCTTTTAAAGGCAAAATCACTCAACCGGAAAAAGTAGTCAAGGTCATTTTATGAAAGTTTGATCAAAGATACATCCAATATGCAAGTTTGGTACATGTAGCACTTATACTCTGCTCAATATTGGCTTTTAAAAGCGAAATCACTCAAGCGGAAAAAGTAGGTCAGATGCTGCATCCGATGCATGGGTCCATCTCGGCATCCAAAGATGAATCACTTGTGCAAGTTTGGTTACTGTAGCATCAGTACTTTGTCAGATACTGAGCTACCCCAAACTTCTTATCCAAATCACTCAAGCGGAAAATGTAGGTCAGATGCTGCATCCGATGCATGGGTTCACCTCAGCATCCAAAGATGAATCACTTGTGCAAGTTTGGTTACTGTAGCATCAGTACTTTGTCAGATACTGAGCTACCCCAAACTTCTTAACCAAGTCACTCAAGCAGAAAATGTAGGTCAGATGCTGCATCCGATGCATGGGTTTACCTCAGCATCCAAAAATGAATCACTTGTGCAAGTTTGGTTACTGTAGCATCAGTACTTTGTCAGATACTGAGCTACCCCAAACTTCTTAACCAAGTCACTCAAGCGGAAAATGTAGGTCAGATGCTGCATACGATGCATGGGTTCACCTCAGCATCCAAAGATGAATCACTTGTGCCAGTTTGGTTACTGTAGCATTAGTACTTTGTCAGATACTGAGCTACCCCAAACTTTTTAACCGGACGCGGACGCGGACACGGACGCGGACGCGTGGGGTTATAGCATAAGCTCACTCAACTTCGTCGAGGTGAGCTAAAAATGATGGTATGTGAAGAAAGGTCTTGTCACATGGAATGCACATGTGAAATATCAAAGCCTATCACTCAGCAATCAAAAGAAATAGCCAATCTAAGATTTTTTGAAAAGTAGGTCAAATATCTAGGTCTTGGTCATGAGGTCAAAAGTTATGATATGTGTAGAAAGGCCTTGTCACAAGAAGGAATACACATATGAAATATCAAAGCTCTATCACTTACCAATCAAAAGATATAGCAAATCTTAATTTTTTTGAAAAGTAGGTCAAATATCTAGGTCAAGGTCATGAGGTCAAAATTATGGTATGTGTAGAAAGGTATTGTCAAAAGGAATACACAAGAGAAATATCAAAGCCCTATCACTTGCCAATCAATAGATATAGCCAATCTTGGTTTTTTTTTTAAAAGTAGGTCAAATATCTAGATCAAGGTCACAAGGTCAAACATTATATGTGTAGAAAGGTCTAATCACAAGGAATACACATGTGAAATATCAAAGTCCTATCACTAATCAATCAAGAGATATAGCCAATATTAGATTTTTAGAAAAGTAGGTCAAATATCTAGATCAAGGTCACAAGGTCAAACATTATATGTGTAGAAAGGTCTAATCACAAGGAATACACATGTGAAATATCAAAGTCCTATCACTAATCAATCAAGAGATATAGCCAATATTAGATTTTTAGAAAAGTAGGTCAAATATCTAGGTCAAGGTCACAAGGTCAAAAATTATGATATGTGTATAAAGGTCTTGTCACAAGGAATACACATGTGAAATATCAAAGCCCTATCACTTACCAATCAAAAGTTATGGGGTGTGACACCCAAGTGTGACAGACAGACGGACAGACGGAGGGACGGATGGACGGACAGACGAACAACGGACAAAGTGATCCCTAAGTGTCGCTGTGCTTCGCAGGCGACACAAAAAGTCAACATCTTAAAAATAAATTCAGAGTATATTTGATAGCGTATGTGGCCAAGTTAATTCGAAGTATGAAAATAAGTACACAAAGCCAAACTAGCTATAGCTTGTCTTATTTAAAAAATCATTAAAAATCTAAAAGTTGATATTTTGACAAAAGTCTTTCACAGTTTCATTTCTAGCGATAAATATAAAAATAAAAAGAGAAAAAAAAACTGAAAAAGGAAAAAAAAAAATTGTTGGGGTCCCGCCGGGGTTTGAAGCTACTCCCCATGGGTCCATTTGGCATGGAAAACATACATTATACCTATGTACAATCTTAAAAAATATTCCTTAAAAATCCAAAAGTGGATATCTTGACAAAATTCTTTCACTTGTAGGGTACCATGCATGAGTACCTCATACCTACAAATTGTCATGACAATCTGAAGAGTGGTTATAGAAAAGAAGCAGAAAATGTATGAAAATCAACCCCCCCCCTTCCTTTTTACATAAGAAAAAAATTCATAAAAAATCAAAAAAATAAAATTTAAGCATAAAATACATATCAAAGCATTAAGTAAGTTAAATATGATAAATATGTAGTAAATGAGTGTGTAAAATCATACACTTATTGAGTTATTTAAAGAAATAGTGCAAAAATGTGCATTTCTGACAAAGTCCGAAAAGACGTCAAAAACGCGTCAAAAATTTGACTTCGAAGTGGAACCAAAAATAACAACACTTCTTAAGACATCTCTCTAGATCATCCTGATGCTTTCGGTTTGTCGATACATGCTTCGGTTCTGAAGAAGAAGTTTGTCAAAGGAGGGTACCCCCCGTGACCTACTTTTGGCTGTGGTGGCGCCACCTGTTGACAGATCCGGACGAAAAACAACAACACTTGTAGGGGACCATGAGTACTTCATACCTACCAAGTTTCATCAAAATCCCTTCAGCCGTTCTGGAGAAGAAGTTTAAAATGTGAAAAGTTTACGACGACGGACGACGACGGACGACGACGGACGACGACGACGACGACGACGACGGACGCCGGACGCCGGACGCAACACTATGACAATAGCTCACTTGAGCCTATGGCTCAGGTGAGCTAAAAAACAAACAAATTTGATCAAAGGTAGGGTAAATTCCATAAATAAATCCAGGCTAGCATCTACTGTCCGCAAAGCTCACATTCTAAACTGGATAAACAAGATGTGGTATTTCTGCAGGATGTCGATCCCTATAGTGTCACAATATTTCTCACTTGACTTAAAATATACTAATAGTATGCATTTGTAAATTCTCTGCCACTAAAGGGGTAGGGCCACGAAGCCCGATATTGGCCCTAATTTTGAACATTGTACTTCATAGAATTCTTCACTGTTATTTGACATTTTGAAACGTTCTCTACTGAATCACGAATCTATCTTTTGTAAATGTTGCGTTTATCGATAGCTTTTAGCCCTTTGAAAACACCAAAATTGGTCATATTTCGCAAAATTGACACAAAAACTACATATCTTCATTAAATTAGCAGTGGCCGCATGCATTTACTAAGATGAAAAAATTATATGTGAAAGAATATTAGTATATCCTTTTGTCATAAACGTTTTATCTCAGTTAACGCATGCGGCCACATTGAATTCTTGATAACTTGTTGTAATGCGCATATGGTGCACTTAATGCACATATTCCAATTTTGATAATCCAACCACTGTTAGTCCATGAGGATGTCGAGTCATTGTTTAACAGTGTTTCGGCACTAGACTTATTTTATGTTTATTAATGAAATATATTTGTAAGTTCTCCGCCACAAAATTTTTTAAATCATTCTGAAACTAAAGGGTCTCTCCACGAAGGCATGGCTCTGTCCTTAGCTCGATCGTCTGCATAACTTTTAGGTTATGTTAAGAAGTTAGCTCTTCATAAATTCATTATTTGGATTGCCTTTATTTTGGCCTCGAGCAAGACTGATGATACATTACTTGTTGATTTGCGCATATGGTGCACTGAAAGTTGTCAGTGGAACATATATTTCAATAACGACTATTCCATCTTTAAAACAGATACCATTTAATGAATCTTGTTTAGTCGTAACTTTTCATTTCAGGTATAAGATCGTGGATGCACGCCATTGTATTATTAAGACATAATTCTTTTATGTATGACCGTAACGACGTTTAGCGTAACGTCGTCACCATTTATCATTGCATCTACGGAAACCTTATGTAAGGGGAAAATTATTAGGGAATTAGCTCATCTAAAATATTTTGAAAGAATAATTTGTATGCATGAGCGCACGACCATGTAACTTATACCAAAAAAACGATAAAATATATAGCGGTCATATTTTATCAAATATTACTTAATTGAAACTTGGTATAGATACCAATATCCCTTTGAGTTATTTATAATACGTATGATTTATCACCGATACTTTAAGTTTTTATCAATACACACGAGATAAAGAAGATCCAGACGACGATCTCAACAGCACTCACAATAGATCACCAAATTTACCATCGACGGAACCCTAGCAAGCTAGATGTAAGATAAAGTGTCCGGGAGGAGTAAGCATCCCCTGTTTGGCCAGGCGCACCCGCCGTCGATGTCCGTGCACGAAAATCAAAACAATATATAAAAAACCTACAATGTCTGTATATAGAAAAGTGCTATGGCGACCATGTCAGGGAAAGACATTTAAAACACTTACTGTCAAACCCCTCGCGGGGTACCTTTTTACGAGGTCCACACAGCAAAGGACATCAGTGTAACACAAATGAGACTAATTTGTGACACAGATGAGTACATGAAAGAAGGGAGGAGATCTCCAACAAGACCCCGTTGCAGAATCAACTGCAAAACACCAAAACACCCGATGCAAAAACACAAAAGACGAGTACAGCACGAGACGGAAAAGAGACAAACGACATGCAAACATCAAACACAAAAGACTACACATAAACCGACGAGACCAATGGGCAACCGGTGCCGACTTTGGACGGCCATTTATCACGCAAGTAGCAAATGGTGTGGTTATCCTGGATTACGTGCGCACAACATTTACTGCATAGAAGAAAATAAGGTCAAATCGAATTCATTTTTATCTAAAGTTCATTTGTTTCTTACACTTGTTTTTATTGAATAATGGTAAAATATTATTGTAACTAATTCTACCTAGAAATAGCATTACAAACTTGAGTTTTTCTTTCGCCTTTGAAGGTGACTTTTTATTCTTGGTACATTCTCTGTTTAATTTGGCACAACATTGTGAACATAGGCGTGACACAGGCAGTGTACATAATTTTGAGTTTGCACCGATAAAAAATCATCGATTGACAATCGCCTTGGTGGTAAAACAGCTATATGTAGAAGAGAAAACTAAGGAATGATAAGAGTTATAATGTAGATTGATTTCAAACTCCTCTTTTCTAAATTATCTTAAAACAAGGCTGTGGTTAAGGTGCATCTTACATGAAGTGAAACTGAAAATTTGGATGTTTTGTTTGAGTAATCTGTTAAAATATTTCTTATTCATGAATTTCTTACCTTTTATTAGTATTATTGAAATGACGTGTCTGTATTTTTACGCACCACGTCATTCAGAAAAAATCTCATAATAATAAAACGGGGGGTATTTAATAATTTTGTAAAGGACTGGTAACTAAACTTGAGAAGGGTCTATGCTTTTAATTAATAGGATAAATTTCAAAGGATTAACTGATCTTAGTTTGTTAAAAACTCGTAATTTGATAGATCATACTCTTATATTATACGACTATTAAAGCAACTGGAATTCCCTGAACCAAAAATAGATTTGAAGTATCCTTCCCTGTTTAAATAAGATATACGTGACCTCGTTTGATTTATGATGGAAGGGTTGGGCTGGGAAACTGTTTCAGAATGGTATTGGGGTGCTTCCAAAGAAAATTGTGAAAACTTATTGTTGAACGCTGCATTTTCGGCTGTATTACTTTCTGAAAATTTGACCTTATTTGCAAACTTCATGAAATGCCCTTACGATAAATGCAAATGAATGACGCCTTTCTTTCATTATATAAGAGAAAAGAGGATATCTCCAAATAGGACTTGGTTGTAACACAAATGGACAACTTGTGCCGACTTCGAACGGCCACCCGTCACGTTAGCAGTAAATGGTGTGCATGTCCGGATTATATGAGCATAACCTTCCCACTTATCCATAGCACTACCAAGCGGTTTTGAAAAACAATTGTTGTGTATGAACAGCCTCCTTAGGCATGGTCCATTTGATATTCAGGGGGGGGGGGGGGGGGGGCTTGGGTTTTTTGTTGGAGCAAGATTATTGTTTTCGCCCCGGACCGGGGCAAAATTATTTTTTTCTGGCAAAGTTGGAGCAAGGAAATGTTTTTAACAAAGTGATGCGCATATTAAGAATGTTTGTGTTTTATCAATAAAATTATTTATATTTTTACTCAAAACTCTAAATATTAATATATTAGTTTATTTTTATGCAAGTATTCAATTCACTTTTAAACAGAGAGATAAAAGATTTTTACAATACAATTCTCAATATTTTATATAAGGTACATGTATATGGCATGTTACATAAGAGGGTCTGAGGTGAAGGTCTCCTAGACATTTTTTTAAATGTTACTAAGAATTGTATATTGGTGAATAACTGAAGTTCTCCTTCCAAGCTTACAAGAACATGACTCTATGGGATACATGCAACATGTATGAACAGCAATACATAAATATTGATAATATATTTCAGCTTTTAAGGAAGCCCTTTTTCATTCACATACATGTATAACTTTTAATATCTTCAAATAATGAACTTTGCTATTAGTGAATAATGTTTGATAGAAAACTATGGAGAGCGAAGCGAGCCAAAAAGTTTTGATACAACATGAAAACTGTGGCGAGCGAAGCGAGCCGGAAATTTTTCAAGAATTTTAGCGAAATTTTATGGTAATTCTTCGAATTCAGATTATTTGTAAGAGCAAGATTATTTTTTTCTGTCACACCATAAGCAAATTAATTTTTTTCATCAAAATTGAGAGCAAAATTAAACCCAAGCCCCCCCCCCCCCCCCCCCCCCCCCAGAATATCAAATGGACCGTGCCTTATAAAGAGGTTAGTAAAACACAGAGTCCCATGTAAAGTCATTATTCTCCGTGCAAAATGTATAGAGTCAAACGAAATACGATCATCTACATTTTGTGGTTTTAAATGCTAAGTCTTTTCAAAAGCATCGATTCAATCTGATTCTAGACATTCCTTTATATACAATGTACAAGTATGTAGAAACAAAATGCATGAGAAACATAATTTAAAGAATAGGTAATCAACTTTTTAATGATACATGTTATATATAAAATCATAATACAGATCATATTTGACGAAATATACAATATCAGTAGGAGTCTTTGGAACAGGAGATGCTATAAATCACATACAATGACATATTTGCATGCGTACATGGAAGAAACAAATAATCATAAGGCAAAACAATAATTTTATAAAATTAACGTTGTAAAATAATAGTATAGTACTCATTCTGATACTAAGAAGCTTTGTTTTGGTACTTGAACGATTTGACGTCATAAATATTATTTTGCTATTTCGGAAACGTCATTTCATTCAAAGATGTCATCAAAATTAAAGGAGGTTAACATCTTAGCACCATCCATCTAATGCTATTTTGAACATAGATTTTATTTGGATATGCTACTGAATCAACCCTACAGGAAATTTGGACCTGCGCACTTTCTGCAAATTGCACAAATTTAATTAAGAAATATTAACAGAGGACGCTACTAAAACGAATTTTGTCTGTGTCTAAAATCACTTTGGATGGATACATCACTGATGAGGATTTAATATCTGAAACACGTCCTCGGAAAGGTATAGAGTTGGAACGTTTCCGTATTATCAATTAGTTAAAAAGAATAGCTGGTGCCACTGCATATTATTACAGTTGACAGGCATATTTCAAAATTCTAAAATATTACATTTATGACTTCTTTCCTCACTACTAGATAAGGTAAGTCTCAAGCTTAACGTATATTTTTCATTAGATCTACTATGTAGATGTTTGGAAATTAAGAAAATAACTTCTGAAATCAATCAAATATCATGGACACAATAATTTTTACACATTTCACATAAAAGAGAATGAAAGACTTTAAAAAAGAGAATGAGATCAACAATCATGTCGTGTATTGTAAATATAATTGTACACACTTCTTTCAAACTATAATGGCAAGTTTGATAATGAATTCAAAATACCTTTTTTCTAAAAAAATAATTTTTATCAATGAAATAATTATTAATGGTACAATGTATTTAATATTTTTCTTTTAAGAAGTTTCAGGTATTTTCTCTCCCCCCGCTTGAGCTACTCTCTGAAAGGTTTGGGGTTTTAGATGGATAACTGATCGCCAAACTTCTACTAGCGATCGGTTACCTAAAACCAATTACATGTACTTTCAGAAGGGAACTCGACCAAGGAGTTTGAACCGATCGCTTGTAAAAGTTTGGGTATTTCTAAAAAAAATTTTAGAATTGGATGTAGATGGCGCCACTATAATCATTTCAACAGTAAAAGTCGCATAGACTTTGATAAATAAACAATGCATTTGTCCATGAAAAGTATTGGATGTTTTCCTTGGTACGTTTTAATCCTGTAATCATTTTGATCATTTTGTGGTGAATGACCCTGTCGACTGAATTCAGTAAAATGCAATATAAGAAAATCATAAAGTAACTTCTTTCCACCGGTGTGAATAATCTGAATATACAATCCATGAAAGACACTGTATCACTATCACTATCACATGATCTATCACGTGATCTAATTCAAAGGCTGCATGTAAACAGGTGTCCTTTGGTTGATGTCCTTAAGGACATGTGAACAAGGTAACACGTGCTCCGGGGGGATACGTACACCGTACCTGGATAAAAAGTTCGACACCTGCTGTGTTAGTTTCGTTTTCATAAATTCCATGTGATGAACTTTTCTTTTCAAGTTTTCATTTTGATTCATCAAGTCCTTCATTTCCTGTAATGATGCAACGTTAAACAATAATTATTTGATTTCAGTATGCAAATTATTTATTTATAGTTTGCTCGGGAAATTCCATTACATAAGGCTTATAGATGTATCAATAGTTTGAATGGACCGACTGATTACTCCGAAAACGGAAGTTAAAGTGACTTATTAAATTATTAATTATTAAAAGTATAACCATACCAAATTATCAATCATTCGTGGACATCTTATATATAAATGTAGGATTTCAAGGCGAGGGAGTGAAATAATTATACGTTTTATACTCAGTTTTGAAATGCAGTAGCATGTTAAACGTCTTTAAATTCAAAAGCATCATTTAAAACCTGATAAATTTACAGCATGGACCAGACATGCACGTTTCGGGTATTAAACCCTCGTCAGTGATCCTAAGTCTAAACAATGTAATATAGCCAAAAAGTATGAAAATTATTATGTCCAAAAGTGTACCAGAAGACTAGTATATGAGTTTACCTATCTTAAAATATCTAATAAGATAAAAATATAAAAAGATATAATCATATTCGACGGTGATAATTCCATATGTATTCTAAATGGACCAAAGTCCGCGAAACCTGTTGGAACGAAAAAAAATGTACTTTATTTAATATTCCGTTATTTTTATTCAGTTTGTCAAACGAGAAATCCAACGAACTAATGAAATTTGGTTTGGCCTTAAGATTGTCAATCAGTGAATATAAATATACCTGATTAATTGACTTTATCTCTATTTTCCTTTTCAACCTGCACTTTCTAGCAGATATTCTATTATTCTTCTTCCTGGTCTCACGTTTCACTAATTCCTCCTTTGAAAGCTAATGGAGACAAATATTTTGTAATTTAGTATGGAAAAAAGTATTAAGGAATGAAGTAATAATCAGCCCATTTTCATTAATAAAACAATTTTTAATTTCAGAATGTGTAAAAAAAAACATTAATAAATGACAAACAACCAGTTGAACAAAAGATTATTTCAACATGAAACATAAGGTTGTAATAAGAAAGAATATCAATTTAAAGTCAAGAAAGAGAAAGTAATTTAATGAATAAATAACAATTTTCCGATCAAACAAGATAACGAAAGAAGTAGATGAATATAGAATTATAAGATGCATTTGCATACCGGGTATTTAGGAGCCTCTGTAAATGACACCCGTAACTCTGGAACTCCCTCTGACAACCTTTTTGCTTGTATTTTGAATTTAAGCTCTTGTTTTATAAGAGGCAAAATAGATCCACATTCAGCGGACTGTGTATAAGCTGATTTGAGCTGATCATCCCGAATTTCTTCTAACGTTGCTGAATCTGGTATCATTAATGGCTCAAGATTTCCTCCGTACTTCATCATGTATGATCTGAAATTAAAAACTACCGATTTTCAACATCATTCGATATTAATGATTTGAATTAAAACAATTACATTACCTAACCCTTTAGTAACTCACTTATGTTTATTTGTTCATGATCTATCATATATAATTATATTTCATATGCAAATAAGATATACGAGTTTAAAATCTGAGAGTGCTTGATTACAATTCTGCATGAATGTCAATATTCATAAGCATGCTATAATTTGTGCAAAATATCTACTTCTAACATTACCTGACAAACCTTTTTGGAACAACAAGCTAGACGAACTGCTTTAAACCACGATTTTGATTCGAAAACACGTGGGTATGCAACTAATGGGAACCCCCTTTGGCAGTGAGACAAAATAAATTAACCCTACTGTATACATGCAACGTCCGATTACTGCAATATACTATCTACAAATACAAGTATCAAAATGTGAAATATGATATTTATTCTTTTAATCTGACCCATGAGTGTAATGTCATTTCTTGGAAGTTATTTATCACAATTTATTTTTGACAAGGTGCTTTCCAAATTATCTATAAATAGGATACACTCGATCGATGGGAATTTCCACAATTGGTATACTAAATTTAGAATTCAACGAAAAAAGATTTCATACTCGAAACAGTCAAAACGCGTCCTGGATGTTTTCCAATGCGCCGATCTAAAACATTTTTCAATATGGCCTCACATCGGCGGTAGTAATGGGGGTTCAGCCTATCTGAGATACAAAAAAGTAAAATCGGACAGATCTATACTAGTGCATATTTATGACATATATTCTATTTCCTACAACGTCGTCCATGGTCCTCTATGTATGTTAAACGTCTTTAAATTCGATAGCATCATTTAAAACCTGATAAATTACCGTATGTCATTTTACAAATTACATGTACAGGAGTATGATAGTAAAGTGAAAATAAGTTTATTCAGTACAGTGTATTTGCATTTGATATTAGTGGGGGGGGGGGGGGGGGGGGGGACTGGGATTTTTATCTGAATGAGGCTTCTTGTCGTTCCTATTCATTGCGAAATTATGAACGTAATTAATCATATGACATTGATCTTATGCAAGATACATATGTATGAGGCTTTTAGTCATTGTCATGGATATAATATATGTGAAATGAAAATTATATGTAATTTTCCAGCCGGAGTACAATAGATTACTAGAGTACAGTACAGAAAGAGCTTGAACTCTTGAGACCATTTTATTCATCACTAAGGAAGTTCTATGGTCGCTACAAAGAACGTATTGTGCGAAGTTTGCCTATTATATATCAATACGGTGTTCCATTATGTACATAGCGTAAACAAATTGTGATGAGAAGGAGCGAAGAAGCGAAGTCACAATGCGAAGAAACGAAGTTGCGAAGAAGCGAAGTAACGATGCGAAGAAGCGAAGTTTGAAAGTAATGTTCTTCGCTTCTTCGCATTGTAACTTCGCATCGCAACTTCACTTCTTCGCATCGTAACTTCGCTTCTTAGTATCGTTACTTCGCTCCTTCTCAACTTCGCAATTTTGCTTCACCGTAGCTTCGCTTCTTACAACTTTGCTATTTCGCACCTTTGCTTCTTCGCCTTCCCTAACCCAACCCTAACCCTAACCCTAGCTAACCCAAACCCCTAACCCTAACCCTTAACCCTAACCTAGTCCTAGCCTAACCATGTTTTAGTTCACTGCGCATGTGCTACTGTAAAACAGGAAGGCGAAGAAGCGAAGTACCGAAGAAGCGATGTTGCAAAGAAGCGAAGTTGAGAAGATGCGAAGTTGAGAAGAAGCGATGTTGAGAAGAAGTTGTACGCGCTAGACGGTTTTTTTTATTTCTTAAGCGTTGAAAGAAAAGCTGTTCCGGTGAATTTTGCCATTTTACCAATAATGGAAGTCGCAATAAATCCGATCAACCAATCAAAATGCATAATTTCAGATTAAAATACGAAAGTGTTCCAACTCTTTACCTTCTTGAAGAAAATTTCAAACAAACTTTCATGCACCAAACACGTGTTTCGAATATTAAATTACCATCAGTGATGCTTCCAGCCTAAGTGATTTTGCAGGTGCCGTCCAAATGTTTTTCTGTAGCGCCCTCTTGTGTTACACTTTTGAATTTAAATGTGTGTATTTACTTTACAGAGAGTGTGCGGCTCCATATTTCCTGTAGGGTCGATTCAGTAGCATATCCAAATAAAATGTACGCTCGAAATTGCATTGAAGGGATGGTGCTAAGATGTTAACCTCCATTAATTTCAATGATATTTTCGGATGAAATGACAAATATCGGAAATAACAGAATAATGTATATTTTGTCAAATTGATAAAGGGCCAAAACAAAGCTTCTTTCGGGCGGCAGAGCTGGCCAGAAGAAATTAATACACAAACATCAAATCACGGGAAATGATTTTAATTGTTCCACAATGCAACACGAAATAAGTGTGTATAATGATATTACGATAGTGTTCCAACTCTATTCAAACAAATTTTATGCACCAGAAACGTGTTTCGAATATTAAATTCTCATCAGTGATGCTTCCAGCCAAAGTGATTTTGCAGGTGCCGCCTAAATTTATTTCTGTAGCGTCCTCTTGTGTTATTTTTTTTAATTTAAATTTGTGTATTTACTATACAGAGAGTGCGCGGCTCAAAATTTACTGTAGGGTCAATAAACCAACAAATTTCATAATAATTTTATCTCAAATCTTTCAAATCAACTCGCCATTGCATGAGGGGTATGCTAATAGGAGGCAATCACGTGATGTGGTTTATGCAATCCTATAATACTAGAAGAAAGATTTGTGTCACAGAGGAAGGTGTCTGGTAGTTATAAGCATATATATAGTCCTTTGTCTTTGATGCGTGTTAATTGAAATACCTTTGTCCTGGCAACAACTTTTCATGGCCGGGAAGGATTTCACAGAAGTTTTGCCCAGGCTATTTATGACCATGAATCGAGGTCAAAGGTCCAGCTCATGGCGCGATTCATTTGTAAGATTTTTTGTTGAGTACTTATTATCTATTTTAGAGCCATACACATTATTTAAATGAGAATATTATTTGATCGATCGTCTTTTATGGTGATATGATAAACAAAATTAGAAAGATCAAAGGTAGGCAGCATAACCATCGAAAATGTGTCGGAATCATCAAACGCCTTTTATACCGTGGATATGATCCTAATGTCACCAGACGGACACTAGGCTTGGTACTTGACCAATCTACAGTCTTGTACAAGCGCATCCTTGAGACTTGCACTCTTACTGACTGTGACGACGGGACTCCATGACGGGCCCGGACCAAACCTCTTTAGAGAAGACAGGGCCCCGACTACCTGTCCTGAATGTCAGTCGGACTCCTCGGGTGATTACATACATGAGCTCGCTACAGCTAACAGAGCACGGACTGTATTACGCATGCCCTCTTTTTCTATCCATTTACATATTCATCTGTGTTTCTGGGGCCTCTACGTTTCGCGGTCTTATTTGTGTGAGGTCATCTTACAGTGAGGAGGTTGTTTTTCACCACAATTGTACGTTCTTCGAGAGATCTGGGTAATTGGAGAAGTGAGAGGGTTGTGCGCACGAAATCCAGGATAACCACACCATTTTCTACTTGCGTGACATATGGCCGTCCAAAGTCGGCACCGGTTGCCCATTGGTCTCATCGGTTTATGTGTAGTCTTTTGTGTTTGATGTTTACATGTAGTGTGTCTCTTTTCCGTCTTGTGCTGTACTCGTCTTTTGTGTTTTTGCATCGGGTGTTTTGGTGTTTTGCTGTTGATGCTGCAACGGGGTCTTGTTGGAGATCTCCTCCCTTCTCTCATCTACAGTAAATCGTTGCAGAAATGTAACTGACACACAGTTTTTTCCACAATATATGCCCCTGATCGTCTCAATCATATTAGTTTGCTATTTCACCGAGGACCACTTCGAAAAGGTTGTCATGTCTCAAACAGAAATATCAATGCCAGGAACAAACGGAAGACATGAAACCGCAGCTTCCTTTTCTCCTGGAATAGATAAGATGCGACTGATGCGGTATAATGCCAGAAACAACAAAATTAATAAAAAGAATAAAAATCAAATTCAAGGAATTGTGGTCCCCCGCTTTTGGGTGTTTGTCTTTAAAGAAATGCTTACAGACATCCCCCATTCTTTAATTTTAATAATATATCTCATATATTATCAACATTCTAAATATGAAAGATTAACTCCAAGAAAAGGTCAAAAGGTACAAACTTTTGTTTTGTTTCCAAGGGACAGGGCTTATGAAAAGGTATGCACATGTGAAATATTTAAGACCTATGATTTAAATTAAAATCAAAAACTTATGGTTGAGGTTGAAGTTTTAAATGTGGGTCAACCTCCATGGACAAGGTCACAAGGTCAGAATGTTGTTACCAACAAAAAGGTCTCATCACAAGGAATACACATGTGAAATGTGGAAGCCCTATCATTTTCCATTAAAAAGTTATGGACAAGGTTATAGTTTTTTGAAAAGTAGGTCGAACTCAAAGGTCAAGGTCACAAGGTCAAAAATTTTGGTATCCATGGAAAGGTCTTGTCACAAGAAATACACATGTGAAATATCAAAGCCTTATCACTTTCCATTCAAAAGTTATGGTCAAGGTTAAAGTTTTTAATTAGTAGGTCAAAGTCCAAGGTCACAATGTCAAAAATTTTGGTATCCATGGAAAGGTCTTGTCACAAGGAATACACATGTGAAATATCAAAGCCCTATCACTTACCATTCAAAAGTTATGGTCAAGGTTAAAGTTTTTAATAAGTAGGTCAAAGTCCAAGGTCAAGGTCATAAGGTCAAAAATTTTGGTATCCATGGAAAGGTCTTGTCACAAGAAATACACATGTGAAATATCAAAGCCCTATCACTTTCCATTCAAAAGTTATGGTCAAGGTTAAAGTTTTTAATTAGTAGGTCAAAGTCCAAGGTCACAATGTCAAAAATTTTGGTATCCATGGAAAGGTCTTGTCACAAGGAATACACATGTGAAATATCAAAGCCCTATCACTTTCCATTCAAAAGTTATGGTCAAGGTTAAAGTTTTTAATTAGTAGGTCAAAGTCCAAGGTCACAATGTCAAAAATTTTGGTATCCATGGAAAGGTCTTGTCACAAGGAATACACATGTGAAATATCAAAGCCCTATCACTTACCATTCAAAAGTTATGCACAAGGTTAAAGTTTTTGTGACTGACGGACAGACAGACGGACAGACGGACGGACAGACGGACGAACCGGTTTTAATGTCCCCGCGCTTTCGCGAAAGCGGGGGACAAAAAGGGCTGTCATATTCATTGCACAAATCGTCTTTACCATAGAGGTAGGTGACAAATATTTCTTGCAGCATTGTATATTTAAGGAAACGTGAATTACCGACAGCAGTCTATGATATTTAACTTGAAAATACGAAGGTTCAATGCCTTGGTACTCCCGGAGAATCGATCATCTGAAACAAGAAAGGAGGGGATCTCCAATAAAATTCGGTTGTACGACCAACAGCAACACACTAAACACCCCAAGTGAAACACAGAGAAGACACATACAACAAGAGACAAGGAACAGCAAACGAGACATCAAACATCGAACATAAAAGACAACACATAAACCAACGAGACCGACGGGCAATCGGTGCCGACTTAGGGCGGCCATCAGCCACGCTAGTTACAGATGGTGTGTTATCCTGGATTACGTGCACACAACCCTCCCACTTTTCCGGTTACCCAAAGGTCTCGAAGAACGCACGATTGTTGTGTAAAATAACCTCCTCACTGTAAGATGACCAAACAAACAAGTTATTTTCGTAAGAGTTGTCAATCTTTGTCTCTTGTGGGAAGAATGTGGAAAAGACCTCCAGCAAGACTGTCCTGAACACTTTCAATAAACAACAGGAGACAACGAGACACTCAACAACACCATATCAATTACATATAATGATGTTTGTGATTTAGCCAACGTGATCATCGATAAGATTTAAATTATGTACAAATCTAAGGTAAATACTTGTAACTTGTGCTAATAGCAGATGGCAATCCAGAGGTAGCCGGATAAGTGGGATGGTTGTGCGCACGTAATCCGGATAACTACACCATCTGCTAATAGCAGATGGCCTTCCGAAGTCGGGGCAGGGTGAACATTGGTCTCCATCCTTTTATGTGTTGTCATCAATGACAAATATGGATAATGACCATAATTCTGTATACGTTTGACATAACTGTACGTCTGTTAAGATTGTTTTATATTATGTTCAAGTGAATATTGTTGTGTCTTTTTGCGATTTGTAGTTTTGTATGATGTCATTTTTGTGTCACTTTCTTGTGGGTTTGTTTCGCTGGGTGAGTGCAGGGTAGTCATGCTGAAGATCATTCCCTTTCTTTAATTGCCACAGTAAAATGGGATAAAAGTTTTTGAAAGTTCAACCTAAATGAAAAAAAATCTTTTTTCCTTAATAATGTGGAAACCGGAATCAGATGAAGCAAGACTCATCTACAGTAAATCACCCGCACATCATCAATAATCGTTGCAGAAATGTGACTGACACACAGTTTTTTCCACGATATATGCCCCTGACCGGACCGTCTCCATCATATTAGTTTGCTATTTTACCGAGGACAACTTCGAAAGGTTGTCATGTCTCAAACAGAAATATCAATGCCAGGAACAAACGGAAAACATGAAACCACAGCTTCCTTTTCTCCTGGAATAGATAAGATGCGACTGATGCGGTAAAATGCCAGAAACAACAAAATTAATAAAAGGAATAAAAAGGGCTGTCATATTCATTGCACAAATCGTCTTTACCATAGAGGTAGGTGACAAACATTTCTTGCAGCATTGTCTATTTAAGGAAACGTGAATTATGATAAACAAAATAAAGAGGATCAAAGGTAGGCAGCATAACCATCGAAAATGCGTCAGAATCATCAAACGCCTTTTATACCGTGGATATGATCCTAATGTCACCAGACGGACACTAGGCTTGGTACTTGACCAATCTACAGTCTTGTACAAGCGCATCCTTGAGACTTGCACTCTGACTGACTGTGACTACGGGACTCCATGACGGGCCCTGTCCAAACCTCTTTAGAGAAGACAGGGCCCCGACCACCTGTCCTCTCTGAATGTCAGTCGGACTCCTCGGGTGATTGCATACATGAACTCGCTACAGCCGGCAGAGCACGGACTGTATAACGCATGCCCTCTTTTTATATCCATTTACATATTCATCTGTGTCTCTGGGGCCTCTGCGTTTTGCGGTCTTGTTTGTGTGATGTCATCTTACAGTGAGGAGGTTGTTTTACACCACAATTGTACGTTCTTCGAGACCTCTGGGTAATTGGAGAAGTGAGAGGGTTGTGCGCACGTAATCCAGGATAACCACACCATTTGCTACTTGCGTGACAGATGGCCGTCCAAAGTCGGCACCGGTTACCCATTGGTCTCGTCGGTTTATGTGTAGTCTTTTGTGTTTGATGTTTACATGTCGTGTGTCTCTTTTCCGTCTCGTGCTGTACTCGTCTTTTGTGTTTTTGCATCGGGTGTTTTGGTGTTTTACTGTTGATGCTGCAACGGGGTCTTATTGGAGATCTCCTCCCTTCTTTTTACCGACAGCAGTCTATAATATTTAACTTGAAAATACGAAGGTTCAATGCCTTGGTACTCCCGGTGAATGGATCATCTGAAAAAAGAAAGGAGGGGATCTCCAACAAAACTCGGTTGCACGACCAACAGCAACACACCAAACACCCCAAGTGAAAACACAGAGAAGACACATACAGCAAGAGACAAGGAACAGCAAACGAGACATCAAACATCGAACATAAAAGACAACACATAAACCAACGAGACCCACGGGCAATCGGTGCCGACTTAGGACGGCCATCAGCCACGCTAGTAACAGATGGTGTGGTTATCCTGGATTACGTGCGCACAACCCTCCCACTTTCCGGTTACCCAAATGTCTCGAAGAACGCACAATTGTTGTGTAAAATAACCTCCTCACTGTAAGATGACCAAACAAACAAGTTATTTTCGTAAGAGTTTTCAATCTTTGTCTCTTGTGGGAAGAATGTGGAAAAGACCTCCAGCAAGACTGTCCTGGACACTTTCAATAAACAACAGGAGACAACGAGACACTCAACAACACCATATTAATGACATATAATGATTTTTGTGATTTAACCAACGTGATCATCGATAAAATTTAGATTATGAACAAATCTAAAGTAAATACTTGTAACTTGTGCTAATAGCAGATGGCAATCCAGAGGTATCCGGATAAGTGGGATGGTTGTGCGCACGTAATCCGGATAACTACACCATCTGCTAATAGCAGATGGCCGTCCAAAGTCGGGGCAGGGTGAACATTGGTCTCCTTCCTTTTATATGTTGTCATCAATGACAAATATGGATAATGACCATAATCCTGTATACGTTTGACATAACTGTACGTCTGTTAAGATTGTTTTATATGATGTTCAAGTGAATATTGTTGTGTCTTTTTGCGATTTGTAGTTTTGTATGATGTCATTTATGTGTCACTTTCTTGTGGGTTTGTTTCGCTGGGTGAGTGCAGGGTAGTCATACTGAAGATCATTCCCTTTCTTTAATTGCCACAGTAAAATGGGATAAAAGTTTTTGAAAGTTCAACCTAAATGAAAAAAAAATCTGTTTTCCTTAATAATGTGGAAACCGGAATCAGATGAAGCAAGACTCATCTACAGTAAATCACCCGCACATCATCAATAATCGTTGCAGAAATGTGACTGACACACAGTTTTTACCACGATATATGCCCCTGACCGGACCGTCTCCATCATATTAGTTTGCTATTTTACCGAGGACAACTTCGAAAGGTTGTCATGTCTCAAACAGAAATATCAATGCCAGGAACAAACGGAAAACATGAAACCACAGCTTCCTTTTCTCCTGGAATAGATAAGATGCGACTGATGCGGTAAAATGCCAGAAACAACAAAATTAATAAAAGGAATAAAAAGGGCTGTCATATTCATTGCACAAATCGTCTTTACCATAGAGGTAGGTGACAAACATTTCTTGCAGCATTGTCTATTTAAGGAAACGTGAATTACCGACAGCAGTCTATGATATTTAACTTGAAAATACGAAGGTTCAATGCCTTGGTACTCCCGGTGAATCGATCATCTGAAACAAGAAAGGAGGGGATCTCCAACAAAACTCGGTTGCACGACCAACAGCAACACACCAAACACCCCAAGTGAAAACACAGAGAAGACACATACAGCAAGAGACAAGGAAAGCAAACGAGACATCAAACATCGAACATAAAAGACAACACATAAACCAACGAGACCCACAGGCAATCGGTGCCGACTTAGGACGGCCATCAGCCACGCTAGTAACAAATGGTGTGGTTATCCTGGATTACGTGCGCACAACCCTCCCACTTTTCCGGTTACCCAAAGGTCTCGAAGAACGCACGATTGTTGTGTAAAATAACCTCCTCACTGTAAGATGACCAAGCAAACAAGTTATTTTCGTAAGAGTTGTCAATCTTTGTCTCTTGTGGGAATAATGTGGAAAAGACCTCCAGCAAGACTGTCCTGGACACTTTCAATAAACAACAGGAGACAACGAGACACTCAACAACACCATATCAATTACATATAATAATTTTTGTGATTTAGCCAACGTGATCATCGATAAGATTTAGCTAATGTACAAATCTAAGGTAAATACTTGTAACTTGTGCTAATAGCAGATGGCAGTCCAGAGGTATCCGGATAAGTGGGATGGTTGTGCGCACGTAATCCGGATAACCACACCATTTGCTTATAGCAGATGGCCGTCCGAAGTCGGCGCAGGGTGACATTGGTCTCCTTCCTTTTATGTGTTGTCATCAATGTTTGACATTTCTGTACGCCTGTTAAGATTGTTTTGTATGATGTTCTGGTGGATATTGTTGTGTCTTTTTGCGATTTGTAGTTTTGTATGATGTCATTTATGTGTCACTTTCTTGTAGGTTTGTTTCGCTGGGTGAATGCAGGGTAGTCATTCTGGAGATCTCTCCCTTTCTTCAATTGCCACAGTAAAAATTGCCACAGTAAAAGGGGATAAAAGTTTTTGAAAGTTCTACCTAAATGAAAATAATATTTTTCCTTAATAATGTGGAAACCGGAATCAGATGAAACAAGACTCATCTACAGTAAATCACCCACACATCATCCATAATCGTTGCAGAAATGTGACTGACACACAGTTTTTTCCACAATGCCCCTGATCGGACCGTCTCCATCATATTAGTTTGCTATTTTACCGAGGACCACTTCGAAAGGTTGTCATGTCTCAAACAGAAATATCAATGCCAGGAACAAACGGAAAACATGAAACCGCATCTTCCTTATCTCCTGGAATAGATAAGATGCGACTGATGCGGTGTAATGCCAGAAACAACAAAATTAATAAAAAGAATAAAAAGGGCTGTCATATTCATTGCACAAATCGTCTTTACCATAGAGGTAGGTGACAATCATTCTTGCAGCAGTGTCTATTTGAGGAAACGTGAATTACCGTCAACAGTCCATATTTGATATTTATATATTTAACTGAGTATACGAAAGTTCAATGCCTATCTTCTCTGAATTTCAGTCGGACTCCTCGGGTAATAACATACATAAGCTCGCAACAGCCGGCAGAGCACGGAATGTATTTCGTAGGCCTTATGTTTTTATATCCATGTACATATCATGTGTGTTTCTTGGGCCCGTGTGTCATGCTGTCTGTTCATATGGTCATCTTACAGTCAGGAGGTTATTTTACACCACAATTGTACAATCTTCGGGACCTCTGGGTAATGGTAATAGGAAAAGTGAGAGGGTTGTGCACACGTAATCCGGATAACTACACCGGCTGGTACTGACGTGGCAGATTGCCGTCCTATGTAGCCCCCCTTCACACTTTCACGGATCGGCCCACGGATAGCTACGGATCGAGATAAAAACATCCTTGGCAATCCGTAGCTATCCGGAATGAGACAGAAATGTTTTGAACATGTTCCAATTTTTCTACGACTCCGCTACGGATAAATTTGTCGTAGCGGAGTCGTAGGGGAGTCTTAGCAACACGTAGTGGAGTCGGAACTATCCGTAGGGGAGTCGTAGCAACCCGTAGCAATCCGGGGTCATTTTTGTGATAAAAATAGTCATCCGACTCTCCTACGGATTGCTACGACTCGCCTACAGATTCTACTGATAGCTACGGATTGTGTCTGATATAAACTTGAAATATATCTGCATTCTATTCGTTTTTCGCAATGTATGAGTTAATACTTTAACTATTCAATTTCAGGTAATGATATACAAAGGCATGTATAAAACCTCAATACTGCTATAAAGCAACTGAGACTGTCTTAACTTGAAAATATTGGGCGTATTAGTAAATAATCAGTGTTTAAATAAACATAGGAAATCAAAGCCAGTCCTACCAATGAATCCGTACTTAAGTCGTAGCTATCCTTGTGCGAATCTTGGCTATCCGTACTCTAGTCGTGGAAATCCTTAGCAATCCGTTCCTATCCGTACGCGTGTCGTAGTAATCCGTAGCAATGTCGGGACGATATCCGGTAGCAATCCTCAGCTATCCATACTTATTTGTATCAAACCGTAGCAGTCCGTACTGGAGTCGTAGGTTCATAGTTCATCGAACATTTTGCATACCGACTCGCCACGGATAGATCCTTTATGGAGTCGTAGCGGAGTCGTGGCTCGATCCATGGAAGTGTGAAGAGGGGTTTAAGTCGGCACCTATTGCCCATTGGTCTGGTTGGTTTATGTATGTTTGTTTTTGTGTTTCATTTTCTATGGTGTAAGTTCGTGTTCCTTGTCCCTTTTGTGTCTCTTTCTGTCGATGCCTGCTCTTTGTTGGGTGTTTTGGACATTTACAGTGGGGGCTGCAACCGAGTGTTGTTGGAGATTCCCTCCTTTCTTTCATTCTAGAATTTCTTTGATGTTTCTCTGTTGTGCGTTAACGTTCCTTGTCCCTTATGCGTCTCTTTCCGTGCTTGTCTGCTTTGTGTTTTTGCATTGGGTGTTTTGGGGTTTTGCTGTGGGTGCTGCAAACGGATGTTGTTGGAGATCCCCTCCTTTGTTTTCTTTCTTATTGTCACTATACATATGTGCATTTACCGTCATCTTCCAACACTGATGATATATTATTTGTTTAAATGCGCATATGGTGCACTAGATTATTACAATAGAACATATATTTCAATATGATAATAAGGAAGACCAATGTGTATTCGACACCAACTGAGGTTATGTCTACAAGTTCATAAAATTATTTAAGAACAGATAAATTTGCAGCATGGACCAGGCATGGGTTGGACATCCCCTCTCTTCAGTTATCTTCTGTCATGACGTTTATTTCACACAATGAGCTATATAACAGAGAATGATGTGGTTATATCAAAGTTTAAACTAGAGGAATGAGATATCAAGTGATCACAATTTCTTTTTCTAGTTCAGATACGGTAGATGTTGATTTTTCCCCAAGACGACGTATCACGCGGCGATGTCATCTACAAAATAACTTGTCTTTTACATATCTTTTTTTTTTGAAAATTCAAACTGAGAAGTATGACTCGGAGTTATATCTATAAACAGCTACACAATCATCCAAGGGTGATGGATTTAGACAGAATTCACGCCTACATTATTTAGAAGGATATCTCCAACAAACCTATGGGTTTACAAATGACTTTGCTCTTAAAATCTGTTTTAGCTTAAGTGTTTCAGATTACGGCAAACCAGAAAAAGAAAAATAAAGGGTCCAAACTGTGAAGCCAGAGAGCAGCCATCTAGACAAAGGATTTCAAATTCGTGGCACTAGACATACATGTTTAATGGCAATACAAACTATTTGAGTATCAGCAAAACGCTTATGGATTATTCCAAATTTCAAATACATTAATGGACAGGAGAAACAAAATAATCTCGTATTATCAAAGATCTAGCACCCTTACATGCTTTACATTTTGGTTTCGGCGAATAAAATTCTATTGAAATACTAAGGCTTTTTGTTATATATTTGATATAGCACGTGTCAGCTTAGCTGATAGTACCTTCGTATGTCATTTGTTTTTTTTTACATCTATTTACAAAGTCGTCAGTGTGTTTCATTGGCCCCTGCGTTTTATTGTCCTGTTTGTGTGGAGATCTTACATTGAGGACATTATTATAGATATTGGAGACTGCTGAGTAACAGGACAAGTGGGAAGGATTTAATCTGTATAACTCTTACGTGACAGAAGGCCGTCCTAAGTCGGTACAGATTAACCATTAGTCTCATGGGCTTATGTGTTTAGATGTCGTATTTGATGTTCCTTGTGTCTCTTGATGTGTATGTTTTCTCTATATTTTCACTTCGATTGTTTTTTGTTGTTGGTGCTTCTACCGAGTATTATTGGATATCCCCTTCTTCTTGTGATGACGTTATCAACAATAAAAAAACTTTATGCATGATGCCAATCTACTGTTTATTTTCCAATATTGCACGCTTAACCATCCATTAGGACGGGATTCTATGACGGATTTCTTCCAAATTGAATCAGAGAAGGAGTTCTATTTTTCATTGTGGTCAAGCCAACGTAATCTTCCTCCAATGATTCGTATATTTGCAGACAAATAAAATTAGATATAAACACTCAGTTACGCATATTATTTGAACTTCATAATTTTATTCACTTGATATAGGCAAAGGGACAGAAAATTTTGTAATTGAGAACAAAGGAGGGGATCTCCAACAACACCAGGTTGCAGCACCCACTGCAAAAACCCAAAACACCCAATGAAAAAAAAAAAACCCAAAGCAGACAAGCACAGAAAGAACATATGGGACAAGGAACGTCAACGCACAACACAGAAACATCAAACACATAGGACTACACATAAACCAACGAGACAAATTGGCAACCGGTGCCGATTTGAGAGATGTGTTTTTGTTTGTTATATTTTTCCCATCAGACACATTTGTATTTGTTGCACATTTAAAGACAATCCGTGCTGATGTTAAATCAGTGAATAAACGTCAAACACAAAATTTGACTGTGAATATATATTACTGTGGATAAATAAACACTAATATATATACATCTCATTGATAAAATTAAAAGATAACTATTTATGTACATTGACACCGTAATTTCTCCTCCGACTTGATTTTAATTTCCTCTGAGCTAGGTCTCTGTCCAATGCCAAGGCAATATTATTTCTGTTCTTTTGTCGTTCATTACATTTCTCTTTTCAGATTTTGAAAACAACGATTGTCGATTCCTTCTCGACCCACGTGTTATCCGTCCGCCATTCTGTTTTGTTTTGCTACAGTACTAACTTTATGGTATGAAGGTAGTAATTATTTATTCGGTCCCTTTAACATAGAGTTCTATGGGAAGGGGTTATCCCCATTGGGCCTCCATAACTCAGTAAAAAAAGTTGATTTGAAAAATATGCTAATCATCATAACAGAGATTAATAAATTATCTTACTTTTGACCAAAAAAATTTGGGGGTTAACGTTGCTTTTCTCCCCTTAAATTTTGATTGAAAAAAGGGGGGATGAAATGAACTGTTTCAACTAAAAAAATTACCCCCATTTGGCACCCCTAAATGTTTCTATCTTAAATAGATTTCATGAAAATGCTGTACATGCAATGAAAGTCCACAATCAGTACTTTTCTTTCATATCTGTATTAATGAATATTATCCAATCACAGAAGCGCTTTTACTCCTTGTCAAACTTTGGGTGGCCTCAGAAGGGAAGCGACTCGTTCGAAATAATTACTACCTGTATACCTTATGCAAGTAAGTGATTACTCGTGTTCGCAGACGGTCTTCTACGGAGAAAAGTAGGCTATACTAGCTATACCAATTTTATAAGCAATAATTGGTCATAGCTCGGTAGTGAGGGAATATATGACTACTGCAAACAACTAGTTTCTAATTTCTTAGCATGAGAGACTCGCTTGTGTTAAAATTTTGACAAAAATAGTGGATTCATGGTTTGATCTTGACGAGACCAAGCGTTACTTGTTGTCTGCTTGTTATATACGAATAAAAGATGTCAAAATGTCGTATTAAGCTAGTAACGTTTCAGGCGGCACCACAAGGTATATAATTAAATCACATTTCAAATCATCGTGCCGAAAAATGATATATTTCAAAGTCATGTGTAAAGCACGGACATTTTTTTTCTATTTCATTTTATTACTATGACGTTTTGTATCACTTACATAAAGATTTCAAAATTGAAGTTTTCATTGATATTTTATCAATGGACATTAACTACAACAAAATCTTATATTTGACTACTTATCATGTAGTATCGTATCTATTTTCGTATACATTAACTTTGGTGAATGATTCCTGTCCATCAATAATTCATCTTTTAAGGAGAGGAGGGGTTCTTTAACAAAAGTTATAGGACCTATTTATTAAGGAATAATGCTGTGACATGTATCCCGGAGAATAAAGATAATAACAAAGGGACCATTGACTCAGCTTCAAACTTGGAAGTACCATGTTGTATTACGATATGAACTGTGAGCTGAATAGATATCTTTGTTAAAAGCGATACAATTTTATTTTCAGCATCATAAATATTCCTTTTTTGTGTTGCAACAATCAATCTACACGTTGCCTTTGTGTATTTGTATATGTTTTACGTATATAATATGCAAAAGCAGCTCAAATTACAAAAAAAAATGTTATGAGAGCAACGACGTATGTCAGAGAAGCTTGTCTTGCATCTTTCTTGTTTCTGATCGCCGAAAGATGTCTTCAAAATGACAGTCGAAGGTCAGGATGATAGTTGACATAGTTCATTGTAGCATATTGTAGCACTACATTTTGAGTTGACTTGATTTGAAAAGAATGAAAAGGCCATTTCTTTTCTGCGTCACTGTGCTGGTAGGTTTAGAACTCAATGTAATAAAACAAAAACAAAGAAATTGAAATAATAAAATCTTTTGCAAATTAATTTCATAGTTGTCTTTAGAGAAGACAGGGCCCTGATCATTTGTCTTCTCTGAATGTCGGTTGACTCCTCGGTTGATGAACTCGCTGCAGACGGCAGAGCACAGACTATATTTCGTACGCCCCTGTTTTTATCCATTTACATTTTCATGCATGTGTTGCTTGGGCCCCTTCGTTTTGATGTCTTGTCTGTGGATTAGCTTACAGTGATGAGTTTATTTTATTATACAATTTTGCGTTCTTCGTCTACAAATACTTATATCAAAAGCAATGGAAGTGTCCCCAACATTTTGAGCAAATATAACAGTTAAATGTCTTCATTCAACATCCCTATTTCTAAATTGGATCTTCCTACACTATACTGCATACCAAAACTGCACAAATCTCCTTACAAATTTAGATACAACGCTAATTCTAGCAACTGCTCAACTACAAGTTTGTCTAGAAATCTGACGTCAGCCCTCACGGCGGTAAAGGAACACGTCGCAAAATATTGTGAAACTGTTCTGAACAGGAATGATGTAAATTTATTTTGGACTATAAAAAATTCCGGGGATGTGATTGACAAAATGAAATCCAGAAATTTTCAAGCCAATACGATTTCTTCATACGACTTTTCAAATATGTACACCACGCTTCCTAACGACAAGATTAATGATCAATTGTCCAAACTCATTAAATGGTGCTATAATCGAGAGGGGAAAACTTATATTTGTACATCTGAATCAAAGGGTTTCTTTTCCGCTACAGAATACAAATCATACCAATTATGGGCATGTAGCGACCTGTGTAGTGCCTTGTCCTTCCTCTTGGACAACATTTATGTAAGATTTGGTGAGAAACTCTACCAGCAGGTTGTGGGGATTCCTATGGGTACGAATTGTGCGCTTTTGTTGCAGATTTATTTTTATACACATGAAAAAGAATTTATTCAAAATCTTCAAAAGCAAAGAAAACATAATAATGTGAAATGCTTCATTGGTACCTCTACCTGGATGATATTCTTTCTATCGATAATCCTGTTTTTGAAAAGTATAAAGATGTTATTTATCCACAAGAATTGACTCTAAACAAGGCAAACGTTACAGACACAGAAACACCATTTTTGGACCTAAATATCAAAATTGTCAATGGAGAAAGTCATACAAGTGTATATGAAAAACGAGATAATTTTGGATTCAACATAGTAAAATTTCCCTGGCTTGACGGTGATGTCCCTAGATTACCGTCATACGGTATCTACATTTCACAGCTCATCCGGTATGCTAGAGAATGTACTGATGTTTTTGATTTTCATGATAGAAATTTACAAATTACAAAGAAACTTTTAGGTCAAGGTTTTCGCTTTCACAAACTAGTAAAGACTTTCTGGAAATCTTACAAAAATTATGATCAACTTCTTTTGAAATTCGGACCCATACAAGCAACAGAGTACATCACTTTAGGTATTTCACAACATGCATTTTATGGTGACATAATTAACAAAATAAGAATGATCAAAGGTAGCCAGCATATTTATCGAAAATGCGTCAGAGTCATCAAACGCCTTTTATACCGTGGATATGATCCTAATGTCACCAGACGGACACTAAGCTTGGTACTTGACCAATCTACAGTCTTGTACGATTATTAAACGTCTTTAAATTCAATAGCATCATTTAAAACCTGATAAGTTTACAGCATGGACCAGACATGCACGTTTCGGGTACTAAACCGAGCGCATTCTTAAGACTTGCACTCTGACTGACTGTCCAAACCTCCTTAGAGATGACAGGGCCCCGACCACCTGTCCTCTCTGAATGTCAGTTGGACTCCTCGGGTGATAACATAAATGAGCTCGCTACAGCCGGCAGAGCACGGACTGTATTACGCACGTACTCTTTTTATATCCATTTACATATTATACACATTTTCATCTGTGTTACTTGGACCCCTGTGTTTCACGGTCTTGTTTTTGTGTGGTCATCTAACAGTGAGGAGGTTGTTTTACACCATAATTGTGCGTTCTTCGAAACCTCTGGGAAATCGGAATAGTGGGTGGGTTGTGCGCACGTAATCCAGGATAACAACACCGTCTGCTATTAACATGGCAGATGACCGTCCTAAGTCGGCACCGGTTGCCCATTGGTCTCGTTGGTTTATGTGTAATCTTTAATGTTTCATGTTTCTATGGTGTTAGCTAGCTAGGGGTCCGTCGATGTTTAATTTTGTGCTCTATTGTGAGTGCTGTTGAGATTATCGTCAGGATCTTTTTTAACTCATTTGTGTCACACTTATGCCCTTTGCCGTTTGGAGCTCGTAAAAAAGTTCCCCGCGAGGGGTTTGACAGTAAGTGTTTTGAATATACTTCCCTGACATTGTCGCCATAGCACTTTCTATATAGATATAACGTCAGACAGTGCATGAATTATATGTATTTTCATTTACATGCTTCATTAACATCGACGGCGGGTGCGGCTAGCCAACAGGGGATGCTTGCTCCTCCCGGGCACCTGGTCCCACCTCTAGCTAGCTAGGGGTCCGTCGATGTTTAATTTTGTGCTCTATTGTGAGTGCTGTTGAGATTATCGTCAGGATCTTCTTTAACTCATTGATGTTGGAAGGATCAAAGGTAGGCAGCATATTTATCGAAAATGCGTCAGAATCATCAAACGCCTTTCATACCGTGGGTATGATCCTAATGTCACCAGACGGACTGTAAGCTTAGTACTTGACCAATCTACAGTCTTGTACGAGCGCATTCTTAAGACTTGCACTTTGACTGACTGTGACGACGGGACTCCATGACGGTCCTGTCCAAACCTCCGTACAGAAGACAGGGCCCCGACCACCTGTCCTCTCTTAATGTCAGTCGGACTCCTCGGGTGATTACATACATGAGCTCGCTATAGCCGGCAGAGCACGGACTGTATTACGCATGTCCTTTTTTATATCAATTTAGATATTCATCTGTGTTTCTGGGGCCTCTACGTTTCGCGGTCTTGTTTGTGTGAGGTCATCTTACAGTGAGGAGGTTGTTTTACTCCACAATTGTACGTTCTTCGAGACTTCTGGGTCATTGGAAAAGTGAGAGGGTTGTGCGCACGTAATCCAGGATAACCACACCATTTGCTACTTCGTCCAAAGTCGGCACCGGTTGCCCATTGGTCTCGTCGGTTTATGTGTAGTCTTTTGTGTTTGATGTTTACATGTCGTGTGTCTCTTTTCCGTCTCGTGCTGTACTCGTCTTTTGTGTTTTTGCATCGGTTGTTTTGGTGTTTTGCTGTTGATGCTGCAACGGGGTCTTGTTGGAGATCTCCTCCCTTCTTTTGTCCCTTTTGCGTCTCTTTCTGTGGGTATCTGTTCTGTGTGTTTTGCATGGGCGTTTTGGGATTTTTCTGTGGGTGCTGCAACCTAGTGTTGTTGGAGATCCCCTCCTTTCTTTCAAAACCGGAAAAGTTGGAGGCTTGTGCGCATGTAATCCGGATAACCACACCATTCGCTTCTAGCATGGCAGATTGCCGTCCTTATTCAGCTCCGCTTACCCATTGGTCTCGTTGGTTTATGTGTGGTCTTTTGTGCTTCATGTTTCTATGTCGTATGTCTCTATTGCTTAATGTGTTTGTCCATTCTGTGTTTTTCTGTCATTTCTGTACTCTAAATTTCTTGAAATTTCTATAACATGGGTCCTACAACAGGGGATGCTTACTCCTCCCGGGCACCTGATCCCACTTCTAGCTTGCTAGGGGTCCGTCGATGCTCAATGTGTTGCTCTATTGTGAGTGCTGTTAAGATTATCGTCTGGATCTCCTTTAATTCAACTGTAGCATCATATCCCATCCATCCTGCTACGTCTTTCGGTACATTTTTGGACATAATAAATTCCACACTCTTTGGCCATATTACATTGTTTAGACTGAGGATCACTGACGAGGGTTAAGTAACCGAAACGTGAATGTCTGGTCCATGCTGCAAATTGATCTGTTCTTAAATGATGCTATTGAAGTTGAAGACGTTTAACATTTGCAAAATACAGCAATGATTCAATACATAATCTATCATTTTTTGTTGTTAACTAACATCTGTTAATTATCAAAGGAAACAAAGTTTCGGACCTTCCATTTATACACATTACTAAAATCTTGCAAAATTGCGGACACAAGTTAATTTTTGATATTATAAGTATTGAATTCATATCCAAAGTTACCATAAGGGTCGTTTGAAAAAAAAAAGATGTAGAATTGACCTGGATATAAGAAGAAAAAATTGGTTCAGTCAAATTTTGATTTATTTCGCATGAATAGTTTTCCTACATATTCGAACATATCCATCTTAAAGTGTTTTTGTGTCATTTCTGTACTCAAAATTTCTTTAAATTTCTAAAACGTATTGTTTGACAGTAAGTGTTTTAAATATTTTCCCTGACGTGGTCACCAGGTAGTACTTTCTATATAGACATTACCTCAGACAGTGCGTGATTTTAGATATTGTTTTCATTTTTCGTGCATGAACATCGACGGCGGGTGCGGCTAGCCAGACAAGGGATGCTTATTCCTCCCAGGCACCTGGTCCCACCTCAAGCTGGGGGTCCGTCGATGTTCCATTTGGTGCTCTATTGTGAGTGCTGTTGGGATTGTCGTCGGGATCTTCTTTATCTCATTACTTGTACTTCAAGTCGCTACCCTGACCTTAAATATTATGGACCAAGCAAGACGACCCATAACAAGTGTTGGAAATATACCGAAGCTATTATGTAGTTAGTGCCTGTAAAATCACACAGTTATAATTTAACTAAAGAAAGTACATCACGCGTAAAACGTGAAATATTCTTTTGTCTTCTTATGTGAAACTCGAGATATAAGATTGTTCAACTGAAATATATACGCAATCCTCGATGGGTATTTTGTCTGTATATAGTATTTTACAAGTCAAAAAGTACATCTCACGTTGAATGAACATACGCTATCTTATGAAACACGTGTTTTCAAGTCTCTGTACAAAAAGGTATACGGAAAAATAAAAATGATGCACATAGTTTTGATCAAAGGTAGATAGAATTTCCATCGAAAATGTGTCACCATTATCAAACGCACCGGGTGATTATATTGATGAGCTTGGCAGTACATGAACTGTTTTTCGTGTGTCCCATGATTTTGATATTTACATTTTGCTGTCTTGCTTTCATGATTATCTTATATGCGATGACTATTATACACACAAATCGTGCATCCTTCGATACCACTGGGTAACCGCACAAGTGTTAGGGTTGTGCATATGTATCCGGATAACGACATCATTTGCTTGTTACGTGGCAGATGACCGTCCGAAGTCGGCACCGATCGTCCATTGGTCTCGTTGGTTTTTGTGTTTTGTGTTTGCACCTGGTCCCACCTCTAGCTTGCTGAGGGTCCTTCGATGCTCAATTGAGTGCTCTATTGTGAGTGCTGTTGAGATTATCGTCAGGATCTTCTTTGACTCATTTGTGTTACACGTATGCCCTTTGCCGTGTGGAGCTCGTAAAAAAGTTCCCCGCGAGGGGTTTGACAGCAAGTGCTTTGAATATTTTCCCTGACATGATCGCCACAGCACTTTCTATATAGAAATCGCCTCAGACAGTACAGTTCATGTTTTATTTATTGTTTTTATTTCCTTGCATGAACATCGACGGCGGGTGCGGCTAGCAAACAGGGGGGATGCTTACTCCTCCCGGGCACCTGGTCCCACCTCTAATTTGGTGCTCTATTGTGAGTGCCGTTGAGATTATCGTCAGGATCTCCTTTAACTCATTTATGTATTTGGTGATCCTATGTCCATTTTGCGTCTCTTGTTGTGCTACTCTACCCGGTCTTTTTTTTTTTGCATATGGGTGCTTGCTGCGGGTGCTGCCATCGAGTATTGTTGGGTGTCTTCTCCTTTCTTTGTTGAGCGTCAATTATGCGGATAAATATTTTTCTTGCATTTTTCAATAACATGCGTAGACATCGTCCCGTATCCAACAAAATTCTTTACCCTGGCATCATATTTATTTTACCCATTAAAACATTTTTAAGATCGTTGTATGCACCTAACCATATGGTGGTTCTCTCTTGGGTTATGCCCCCTCTCTTCGTCATTCATTTTCTGTAACAGCCCAAACAAAATCTTAGTCATGAAAATTGGCAAAAGATAGAACTTGTGAAGTAATAGATATGAATATCTGTATAAATTGATGTTTAAAACTGTATAAAATTGGTATTTTATGCTGCAGCCGTCCTATGGAATAGTTTTCCAGACAGTTTCAGACAGGCATCAAATTCTAACCATTTTAAATCACTTATCCAACATTGGAATGGGGATGCCTTTCACTGTAGTATGTGCCGCTAGTTCCTTCGGCTGCAGCATACCTGTAAATGTTGTTCAGTTTTAAGTTCATTTGAATGTTCGTAGTTTTTGTTCTTATGTTGTTTTTGTCAAATTTGATGATGTCTCTGTGATTTCGATTTAACTTTTAGTTTGATTTCATGTGTATTTTGTGATGTTGTTTTATTTGTGCTCTGTGATTTGGTTTTAGGACTTAGTTAGTATTGTATAGTTGCTGTGATACTTGTTGTGCCATTAGTTTCATTTAGTTTCTTAACGTGTTTACACTTCCAAATTTTAGTGCTTCTTGTAGTCTAGTTTTATTTGTAATTATGTCATTATGTTTTTATTTATTTTTTGTCTTGTGCTAGTAATCTTAGTATTGTTTGCCTCATGTCTGATATGTTATGGTATGAGCTTACACTGTACTATCTGCTTATGCTTGTGTGTCTTAACTGTGTGTCTTATCATGGATGTGCTCTCTTTTACTACTTATATATTTCTCTTTCAAATTGACTTTAAATGCTTGCATGATATATTGTTATAATTGTTATACCTGTTACCTGTAAATATGTTGATGTCGGTCTAAAAGATCATCAGAGCTTGTGTTGTATTGTGTATCTGACATGCCGACTTTAAATAAAGCTTATCTTATCTAATCTTATCTTACCTTATCTTATCTTATCTTATTATCAAAAGGCTGAAATGCAGGTGTATTAATGCCTTACCATTTCTAATGACCTCGCCTTTCTGAATTGAAAACCGTAAAATGTATATGTCTGTCTTGTGATACATATACATGTTTAATTCAATTACAGTAAAAAAAATTAATTCATCAAGTACTTTTTGTAGACTGGAAATTGCTAATGTTTGGAAAAAAAAAACAACGCGAAAAAGGTCGTCGCGAAAAGAGTCGCGTGCTCGAAAGTGTGGAAAGGAGAAAAGAGAAAAGAATCCTTCAATAATGAGCCTTATCAAACAGAACCAAGAAACATTTCATAAATTCATATATAACGTAGAAAATACTTAATCTGACGAGAGGTCTTGGAGTGACATAGATTCAGATGACTGAAATAATAATATTTGAAAATAACTTTCCTGTTACATCTTGAGACGTGACTAATTATCGGCATCGTGATCAAAAAAGAAAGGAGGGGATCTCCAACAACACCTAGTTGCAGCATCAACAGCAACCTCCCAAAACACCCACTGTAAAACACAAAAATGACACGCACAGAAAGAGACGCAGTAGTACAATGAACGTCAAATCACAGAAAAACATAAAACACAAATGACTACAGATAAACCAACGAGACCAATGGGCAAACGGTGCCGACTTGGGACGGCCATCTGCCTCGTCAGTAGCAGACGGTGTGGTTATCCTGGATTACGTGCGCACAACCCTCCCACTATTCCGATTACCCAGAGGTCTCGAAGAACGTACAATTGTGGTGTAAAACAACCTCCTCACTGTCAGATGACCACACACAAACAAGACCGAAAGACGCAGGGCCCAAGCAACACAGATGAATATGTAAATTGATATAAAAAGAGGGCATGCGTGATACGACCTGTGCTCTGCCGGCTGTAGCGAGCTAATGTATGTTATCACCCGAGGAGTCCGACTGACATTCAGAGAGGACAGATGATCGGGGCCCTGTCTTCTCTAAAGAGGTTTGGACAGGGCCCGTCATGGAGTCCCGTCGTCACAGTCAGTCAGCGTGCAAGTATTAAGGATGCGCTGGTACAAGACTGTAGATTGGTCAAGTACCAAGCCTAGTGTCCGTCTGGTGACATTAGAATCCTATCCACGGTATAAGAGGCGTTTGATGATTCTGACGCATTTTCGATAGTAATTCTGTCTACCTTTGATCCTTCTAATTTTGTTGATCATGTCACCATAAAATGCAGGTTGCGAAATACCCAAAGTAATATACTCTGTTGCTTGTATGGGTCCGAATTTCAAAAGTAGTTGACAATAATTTTTGTAAAATTTCCAGAATGTCTTGACAATTTTGTGAAAGCGAAAACATTGACCTAAAAGTTTCTTTGTTATTTGTAAATTTCTATCATGAAAATCCAAAACATCAGTACATGCTCTAACATACCGGATGAGCTGCGAAATGTAGATACCATAAGACGGTAATCTAGGAACATCACCATCAAGCCAGGGAAAATTTACTATATTGAATCCAAAGTCATCTCTTTTGTCATACACCCTTGTATGAATCTCTCCATTAATAATTTTGATATTCAGGTCCAAAAATTGTGTTTCTGTGTTTGTGACGTTCGCCTTGTTTAGAGTCAGTTCCTGTGGATAAATGACATTTTAATACTTTTCAAAAACAGGATTGTCGATAGTAAGGATATCATCCAGGTACCTAGAAGTACCATTGAAACATTTCACATCATCATGTTTTCTTTGTTTTTGAAGATTTTGGATAAATTCTTTTTCATACGTGAATAAAAATAAATCTGCAACAAGAGGCGCACAATTAGTACTGTTATAGAGCCGTTTTTCCCCCATAGCAGTTTTTCCGGGTACATCCTACTATATAGTAGATTTTCCCCCCGGAAATGTGACTATATAGTGAATTGACTCCCCGGAAAATCTACTCTATAGTAGTTCTTCCCCTCGGAAAATCTGCTATATAGTAGAAAATCCCCGGGGGAAAATCTACTATATAGTGGATTTTCCGTCAAAATGGGGGGAAAATAGTATATTTTCCCCCGGGGGAAAAACTGCTATATAGTACTTTATCCCACCCACCGTTTTTCCGGAAAATAAGCTCAGAAGCGTAGGAACAAGCTAGAGGCTAAGTTGCCTTTCTGTATAATAGCACATATACATGTCGAGACTGACTCATCTGTCGATACTGTCTAAATTGTAACAAGGTCATTATTCATAACATATCGTATTTTGTTTTGGTGCAAAATATGAGTACCATATCCCATTTAAATGTGTATTTTGGGATTGAAATATTAGTTTCATTGAAACATTGCACTATTATTAAAATGTGTGGATTTATTTCTCATGTCCAGAATATAAATTATAATCGTTTTTGATTATTTAAGATTTTTTATTTCGATTGGCATTAGATTTTGCATGAAGATTGCTTTATTGCTAAATAAATTGTTGTTTGATTCGAAGAACTTTTTAATATGCTGATTTCTTACTTTCTATCTTCAATTTTATCACTCATGTGACCAACTTTTAGAGGCACTTTTGTGTAATTTCTGAGCTTTTCTCAGATTTTGTCTGCTTTTTGTTCCAATAAATAGCATGAACGTCAGTGTAAGTCCATCTGGGGAAATTATTTAGAATTGTATATCCGAAATTTGATAGTAATGTTCATGTACAAAGTGAATTTAGTCTGCATTGTCAGTCATTCCGTCCCACTTTCAATTTACGTTCTATAACTCAAGAACCCTTTCGCGTATTTCAACCAATACCGGTATTAGATATATTTGAATATATGGTTACTTGTCAAGATGGAAATATGCTTATTGCTTTTTGGTCAGTATGTCAAAGGTCAATGTCACTTTTAGTAAAATACACTTAAATTCATGGTTTACATATGGTAACTCAATAACACTTTCTTATATTCAAACCAAATTTGGATATATGCTTACTTATTAAGAAAGGAAGATGCCTATTTAGTTTGGGATCAGTAAAAGGCCAAAGGGTCAAAGGTCAAGGTCAATATTGGGGAAAATACATTCAAAATCATAGTTTGCAGATGATAATTTAAGAGCCGTTTCACTTATCCACACTAAATTTGGATGTATACTTTTTTGTCATGAGAGAAAAGCGCTTATTAAGTTTAGGGTCAGAAAGGGAAAAGGTCAAGGTCATTGTTTAAAAAAAAAAACTCTTTAACTCACGGTTTCCAGACGATAACTCAACTCGTAGAACCCTTTTACCTATCAACACCAATTTTGGATAGATGTTTACACATTTGGAGGGGGAGTTTATGGAGTATTAGGAATGTACTAGTATGTCAAAGGTCAGGCTCATTGTCAAAAGAGGAAGAAGGTCAATGTTAGAAAAAAATAGACCTAAAATACCGTTTCACCTATTTACATCAAATTTGAATATATACTTACTTATTAGGATGGAAAGATCGAAGTCTATTGAGTTTGGGGAATATAGCGTGTCAAATATCAAGGTTATCGTTTGGAAAAAATGCATTAAAATGATGGTTTTAATAACCCTTAACTACCGAAACCAGAAGCAGATATATGTTTACTTTACAAGAAATGAGGGCGAAAGGTTAATATATTTATTTAGAGAAATAGACTCAAATATTGAAAAGCGGGAATATCGGGAAAAACTAATTAGTTTAAGGGTCAAGAGGTCAAGGTAATTTTATTCACTGATCGTTGTGTTGAGATTCAAACTGTTAATCGAGAACAAGATAATGGTGTTTTACAAACATACTGTAATAAGATAAACTCTTGTTTGGAATAGCTTAAAATTCTATTCTTTTGATGGGAAGTGTTGCAAATGACGTATGGGGGATGTAATGATTCTAAACCGAGGCCGTATCTGTTAGGTGACGATCACTTTGAAAAGAAATCATTGCAAAATGTGGTAAGTATTATTATATGGTAGACTTTTCCCGATGGTAGACTGCCGATTTAGAAAACTTTTCTCGGTGACGGAAAGCTATTAAGTCAGCATTCCAAGGGGGAGCATGGCTATATACTTCCCCCATGTACATGTATATAGTAGACTTTCTAATGGGGGAAGACTGACTATATGGAAGACCTTCCCCTGGGGAAGACTGGCTATATAGTAGACTTTCCCCGGGGGAACAATGACTATATAGCAGACTTTCCCCGGGGGAAGACTGGCTATATAGTAGACTTTCCCCGGGGGAAGACTGGCTATATAGTAGACTTTCCTGGGGGGAATACTGGCTATAAAGTACACTTTCCCTGGAGAAGATTGGCTATATATTAAGCTTAAATTGTTCAGGTTCATTCTATTCCCTGCTTGCCAATGGTATTTCTATCCCGTCTACAACGTGTCTACCACTCCGTAGTAGTAGACTTCCCGGGGAAAGACTGGCTATATAGTAGACTTTCCCCGGGGGAAGACTGGCTATATAGTAGACTTTCCCCGGGGGAAGACTGGCTATATAGTAGACTTTCCCCGGGGGAACAATGACTATATAGCGGACTTTCCCCGGGGAAGACTGGCTATATAGTAGACTTTCCCCGGGGGAAGACTGGCAATATAGTAGACTTTCCTCGAGGGAACAATGACTATATAGCAGACTTTCCCCGGGGGAAGACTGGCTATATATAGTAGACTTTCCCCGGGGGAAGACTGGCTATATAGTAGACTTTCCCCGGGGGAACAATTACTATATAGCAGACTTTCCCCGGGGGAAGACTAACGATATAGTAGACTTTACCCGGGGGAAGACTGGCTATATAGTAGACTTTCCCCGGGGGAAGACTGGCTATATAGCAGACTTTTCCCGGGGGAACAATGACTATATAGCAGACTTTCTCCGGGGGACGACTGCCTATATAGTAGACTTTCCCCGGGGGAACAATGACTATATAGCAGACTTTCCCCGGGGGAAGACTGGCTATATATAGTAGACTTTCCCCGGGGAAAAACTGGCTATATAGTAGACTTTCCCCGGGGGAACAATTACTATATAGCAGACTTTTCCCGGGGGAAGACTGGCTATATAGTAGACTTTCCCCGGGGGAACAATGACTATATAGCAGACTTTCCCCGGGGGAAGACTGGCTATATAGTAGACTTTCCCCGGGGGAAGACTGGCTATATAGTAGACTTTCCCGGGGGAACAATGACTATATAGCAGACTTTTCCCGGGGGAAGACTGGCTATATAGTAGACTTTCCTGGGGGAATACTGGCTCTATATAGTCCACTTTCCCTGGAGGGGGGGGGGGGGGGGCGTTGACTATATAGAAACCTTTCTCTTGAAGAAGACTTGGTATGTAGTAAGCTTTTCAAATGTAAGTATTATTATATGGTAGACTTTTCTCGAGGGTAGACTGCCGATTTAGAAAACTTTTTCCGGTGAAGGAAAGTTATTAAGTCAACATTCCAAGGGAAGCATGGATATATATACTTCCCCCATGTATATAGTAGACTTTCCAATGGATGAAGACTGAATATATAAATTAGAAGGCTTTCTCCTGGGGAAGACTGGCTTTATAGTAGACTTTCCCCGGGGGAACAATGACTGTTAAGCAGACTTTCCTGGCTATATACAATGTAATACACTTTCCCTGGGGACCTGACTATATAGAACTTTCCTCCGAAGAAGGCTTGGTATGTAGTAAGGTTTCCCAAGGGGAACTGAAGAATAATTCACTTGAAAAGTGTAGACTTTCCTCGGAGGAAGACTGGCTATATAGTGGACTTTCCCCTGGGGAACAATTAATATATAGCAGACTTTCCCCGGAGGAAGACTGGCTATAAAGTAGACTTTCCTTGGGGAATACTGGTTATATAGTACACTTTCCCTAGGGGGCTGACTATATAGAAGATTTTCTCCGGAAGAAGATTTGGTATGTAGTAAGCTTTCCAAAAGGGAACTGAAGAATATTTCACGTGAAAAATGTAGACTTTCATCGGGGGAAGACTGACTATATAGTAGACTTTCCCCGGGGGAACAATGACTATATAGTAGACTTTCCCCGGGGAAGACTGGCTATATAGTAGACTATCCCCGGGGGAATACTGGCTGTATAGTAGACTTTCCTCGGGGAATACTGACTATATAGTAGACTTTCCCCGGGGGAACAATGACTATATAGTAGACTTTCCCCGGGGAAGACTGGCTATATAGTAGACTATCCCCGGGGGAAGACTGGCTGTATAGTAGACTTTCCTTGGGGAATACTGGCTATATAGTACACTTTCCCTGTGGAAAGATTGGCCATATAGTAAGCTTAAATTGTCCAGGTTCCTCGCATACTCTGCTTGGTATTTCTATCGCGTCTACCACTCCGCTGCATTTCTTCTCAAACCGGCATGGAAGACACTTTTTAAAGTCAGTTTGTCAACAAATATTGTTTTAATTTCCATGCACACATTTCAAAGAAGTGTGGTATGACAGTTATTTTTATAAAAGGCTCATGATGGAGACTAGCTGATGCAGCTGTCGGAAATCGAGCAATCTATACACCCTGTCCTCATACACGTTTCTTGCATGAATCGTGCGTGATTCTATCGTAAATCTAGCGCATTTCATCTTTTTTATAAATGATCTATTCGTAGGTCTTAGTGATATACGCATTGTTCATTAAACATACGCAGACATACGTGAAACGGTCGTGAAAGTTGCCAACTTTGCGTAAGAATCGCATTACGCACATACGAATATGAATTACGCGTGAATTGCGTAAGAACTGCGTAAAAATTACATTCTAATGCAATGTCGCTATAGTTAACGTTGAATTTCATTGGTTGTTTGCTCCATAGTTACGGCAGTAAAACGAGAACTGACGTTGCGAACGTCTCATTTTACCTTACATTCACAAAAATATAGATTGCATTAGAATGGGAATAACAAGCTTTTCACGTTATGTATGCGGACGGTAAATGCTGATTTTACGATCGTAAACTGAGTTTTTCTCGCGACGCGTTAGCTAGTTATTTCCTAATTAATTTAAGGTATCCGTTGTACAAATAAATACCAAGTGTATTGTATAGTTAGAATCATGGCATTTTTTTACCTAAATATACATAATTCAACATAAATAAATGTTTCTATCATTAAAGGTCAACATGCCGACCGTCACTCAAGCCATGGAAACTATCGAGACACTGCCGAAAATTACCGAGATAATTTTAACACTGTTTAAATGGACGAGACGTCCGCGATATCTTCATTTGTACATTAGATACGTTAACGCATATATTGCGTAAATCCAAAATGTCGAAACATTTAGTGTCGCTCAAAACCGTTTTCTCGTATGTCCGCGTATTCTCATCCCGGACTCCACTCGCTTTTTATAGCCACAAATGATTTCATTTCGCTTGAAAAAGTTATGAATTACGTATATCGCTTGAAAAACTTACGAGTTACGTATATTGTTCATGTATTACATGTACGTATCTCCGCGTATGTATACCTCAAATTTTTGACGTAGTATTTGCGTAATTCTTGCGTAAGTGTTTGTTGACTTAAGCGCCGAGGAAAGCTCAGGACAATGCTCCTGTTCACAAGTATGTCACTGCCATGGGTGCTGTTATAGAGCCGTTTTTCCCCCATAGCAGTTTTTCCGGGTACATCCTACTATATAGTAGATTTTCCCCCCGGAAATGTGACTATATAGTGAATTGACTCCCCGGAAAATCTACTCTATAGTAGTTCTTCCCCTCGGAAAATCTGCTATATAGTAGAAAATCCCCGGGGGAAAATCTACTATATAGTGGATTTTCCGTCAAAATGGGGGGGAAATAGTATATTTTCCACCCGGGGGAAAAACTGCTATATAGTACTTTATCCCACCCACCGTTTTTCCGGAAAATAAGCTCAGAAGCGTAGGAACCAGCTAGAGGCTGTGTTGCCTTTCTGTATAACAGCACATATACATGTCGAGACTAACTTATCTGTCGATACTGTCTAAATTGTAACAAGGTCATTATTCAGAACATTTCATTGAAACACTGCACTATTATTAGAATATTTGGTTTTATTTCTCATGTCCAGCATATAAATTATAATCGTTTTTGATTTCGATTGGCATTAGATTTTGCATGAAGATTGCTTTATTGCTAAATAAATTGTTGTTTGATTCGAAGAACTTTTTAATATGCTGATTTCTTACTTTCTATCTTCGATTTTATCACTCATGTTACCAACTTTTAGAGACACTTTTGTGTAATTTCTGAACTTTTATCAGATTTTGTCTGCCTTTTGTTCCAATAAATTGCATGGACGTCAGTGTAAGTCCATCTGGGGAAATTATTTAGAGTTGTATATCCGAAATTTGATAGTAATGTTCATGTACAAAATGAATTTAGTCTGCATTGTCAGTTATTCCGTCCCACTTTCAATTTACGTACTAACTCAAGAACCCTTTCGCGTATTTAAACCAATACCGGTATTAGATATATTTGAATATATGGTTATTATATGCTTATTGCTTTTTGGTCAGTATGTCAAAGGTCAATGTCACTTTTAGTAAAATACACTTAAATTCATGGCTTACATATGGTAACTCAAGAACACTTTCTTATATTCAAACCAAATTTGGATATATGCTAACTTATTAAGAAAGGAAGATGTCTATTCAGTTTGGGATCAGTAAAAGGCCAAAGGGTCAAAGGTCGAGGTCACTGTTGGGGAAAATACATTCAAAATCATAGTTTGCAGATGATAATTCAAGAGCCGTTTCACTTATCCACACTAAATTTGGATATATACTTTTTTGTCACGAGTGAAAAGCGCTTATTAAGTTTAGGGTTAAAAAGGGAAAATGCCAAGGTCATTGTTTAAAAAAACTCTTTAACTTACGGTTTCCAGACGATAACTCAAGCAGTAGAACCCTTTTACCTATCCACACAAATTTTGGATAGATGTTTACACATTTGGAGGGGGGAATTTATGGAGTATTAGGAATATACTAGTATGTCAAAGGTCAGGCTCATTGTCAAAAGAAGAAAGAAGGTCAATGTAAGAATAAATAGACCTAAAATACCGTTTCACCTATTAACATCAAATTTGAATATATACTTACTTATTAGGATGGAAAGATCGAAGTCTATTGAGTTTGGGGAATATAGCGTGTCAAATATCAAGGTTATCGTTTGGAAAAAATGCATTAAAATGATGGTTTTAAAATTACATTTTAATAACCCTTAACTACCGAAACCAGAAGCAGATATATGTTTACTTTACAAGAAATGAGGGTCAAAGGTTAATGTCTTTGTTTAGAGAAATAGTCCCAAATATTGAAAAGCGGGAAAATCGGGAAAAGCTAATTAGTTTAAGGGTCAAGAGGTCAAGGTAATTTTACTCACTGATCGTTGACTTGAGATTCAAACTGTTCATCGAGAACAAGATAATGATATTTTACAAACATACTGTAATAAGATAAACTCTTGTTTGGAATAACTTAAAATTCTATTCTTTTGATGGAAAGTGTTGCAAATGACGTATGGGGGATGTAATGATTCTAAACCGAGGCCGTATCTGTTAGGTGACGATCACTTTGAAAAGAAATCATTGCAAAATGTGTTAAGTATTATTATATGGTAGACTTTTCCCGAGGGTAGACTGCCGATTTAGAAAACTTTTCTCGGTGAAGGAAAGCTGTTAAGTCAGCATTCCAAGGGGGAGCATGACTATATACTTCCCCCATGTACATGTATATAGTAGACTTTCTAATGGGGGAAGACTGACTATATGGTACACTTTCCCCGGGGGAAGACTGGCTATATAGTAGACTTTCCCCTGGGGAAGACTGGCTATATAGTAGACTTTCCCCGGGGGAACAATGACTATATAGCAGACTTTCTCCGGGGGAAGACTGGCTATATAGAAGACTTTCCCCGGGTGAAGACTGGCTATATTGTAGACTTTCCTGGGGGAATACTGGCTTTATAGTAGACTTTCCCTGGGGGAAGATTGGCTATATATAAAGCTTAAATTGTCCAGGTTCCTCGCATTCTCTGCTTGCCAATGGTATTTCTATCGCGTCTACAACGTGTCTACCACTCCGTAGTAGCAGACTTCCCAGGGGAAGACTGACTATATAGTAGACTTTCCCCGAGGGAACAATGACTATATAGCAGACTTTCCCCGGGGGAACAATGACTATATAGCAGACTTTCCCCGGGGGAAGACTTGCTATATACATGTAGTAGACTTTCCTTGGGGAATACTGGCTCTATATAGTACAATTTCCCTGGAGAGGGGGGGGGGGTGACTATATAGAAAACTTTCTCCGAAAGAAGACTTGTTATGTAGTAAGCTTTCCAAATGTAAGTATTATTATATGGTAGACTTTTCTCGAGGGTAGACTGCCGATTTAGAAAACTTTTCCCGGTGAAGGAAAGTTATTAAGTCAACATTCCAAGGACAGCATGGATATATACTTGCCCCATGTATATAGCAGACTTTCCAATGGGTGAAGACTGACTATATAGAAGGCTTTCTCCTGGGGAAGACTGGCTATATAGTAGACTTTCCCCGGGGGAACAATGACTGTTAAGCAGACTTTCCTGGCTATATACAATGTAGTACACTTTCCCTGGGGGCCTGACTATATAGAAATCTTTCCTCCGAAGAAGGCTTGGTATGTAGCAAGGTTTCCCAAGGGGGTACTGAAGATTATTTCACTTCAAAAGTGTAGACTTTCCCAGGGGGAACATGACTATATAGCATACTTTCCCCGGGGGAAGACTACCTATATAGTAGATTTTCCCCGGGGGAAGATCGGCTAAATTTAAGCTTAAATTGTCAAGGTTCATCGCATTCTCTGCTTTCCAATGGTATTTCTATCGCGTCTACAACGTATCTACCACTCCGTGGTAGTAGACTTCCCGGGGGAAGACTGACTATATACATGTAGTAGACTTTCCCCGGGGGAAGACTGACTATATAGCAGACTTTCCCCGGGGGAAGACTGACTATATAGCAGACTTTCCCCGGGGGAAGACTGACTATATAGTAGACTTTCCCCGGGGGAACAATGACTATATAGCAGACTGTCCCCGGGGGAAGACTGACTATATAGCAGACTTTCCCCGGGGGAAGACTGACTATATAGTAGACTTTCCCCGGGGGAACAATGACTATATAGCAGACTTTCCCCGGGGGAAGACTGACTATATAGTAGACTTTCCCCGAGGGAACAATGACTATATAGCAGACTTTCCCCGGGGGAAGACTGGCTATGTAGTAGAGTTTCCCCGGGAACAATGAATATATAGCAGATTTTCCCCGGAGGAAGACGGGCTATATAGTAGACTTTCCCCGGGGGAAGACTGACTATATAGTAGACATTCCCCGGGGGAACAATGACTATATAGCAGACTTTCCCCGGGGGAAGACTGGCTACATAGTAGACTTTCCCCGGGGGAACAATGAATATATAGCAGATCTTCCCCTGGGGAAGACTATCTATATAGTAGACACTCCTGGGGGAATACTGGCTCTATATAGTACACTTTCCCTGGAAGGGTGGTAAATATATAGAAAACTTTCTCCGGAAGAAGACTTGGTATAAAGTAGGCTTTCCCAATGTAAGTATTATTATATGGTAGACTTTTCTCGAGGGTAGACTGTCGATTAGAAAACTTTTCCCGGTGAAATAAAGTTATAAAGTCAACATTCCAAGGGAAGCATGGATATATACTTCCCCCATGTATATTGTAGACTTTCCAATGGGTGAAGACTGACTATATAGAAGGCTTTCTCCTGGGGAAGACTGGCTATATAGTAGACTTTCCCCGGGGGAACAAGACTTTCCACGGGGGAAGACTGGCTATATAGTAGACTTTCCCCGGGGAAGACTGGCTATATAGTAGACTTTCCACGGGAGAAGACTGGCTATATAGTAGATTTTCCCCGGGGGAAAACTGGCTATATAGTAGACTTTCCCCGGGGGAAGACTGGTTATATAGTAGACTTTCCCCGGTAGAAGACTGGCTATATAGTAGATTTTCCCCGGGGGAAGACTGGCTATATAGTAGACTTTCCTCAGGGAATACTGGCTATATAGTACACTTTCCCTGTGGGAAGATTGGCCATATAGTAAGCTGAAATTGTCCAGGTTCATCGCATTCTCTGCTTGCCAATGGTATTTCTATCTCGTCTACAACGTGTCTACCACTCTGCTGCATTTCTTCACAAACCGGCACGTAAGACACTTTTTAAAGTTAGGTTGTCAACAAATATTGTTGTAATTTCCATGCACATATCTCAAAGACATGTGGTATGACAGTTATTTTTATAAAAGGCTCATGATGGAGACTAGCTGATGCAGCTGTCGGAAATCGAGAAACTTATACACCCTGTCCTCATACGCGTTTCTTGCATGAACCATGCGTGATTATATCGTAAATATAGCGCATTTCATCTTTTCTTATAAGTGATCTATTCGTAGGTCTTAGCGGTATACCCATTGTTCATTAAACATACGCAGACATACGTGAATACGTGAAAATCGCCAACTTTGCGTAAGAATCGTGTATGCATTGCGCACATACGAGTATAAATTACGCATTAATTGCGTAAGAACTACGTAAAAATCACATTCTAATGCAATGTCGCTATAGTTAACGTTGAATTTCATTGGTTGCTTGCTCCATAGTTACGGCAGTAAAACGAGAACTGACGTTGCAAACGTCACATTTTACCTTATATTCACAAAAATATAGATTGCATTAGAATGAGAATAACAAGCTTTTGACGTTTTGTTTGCGGACGGTAAATGCTGATTTTACGGTCGTAAACTGAGTTTTTCTGGCGACGTGTTAGCTAGTTATTCCCTGATCAATTTAAGGTATCCGTTGTACAAATAAATACCAAGTGTATTATATAGTTAGAATCATGGCATATTTTTACCTAAATATACATAATTCAACATAAAAAATTCATTGTTGATCTAAGGATCAATGATACCCCCGCCCGGCATATTTACATATAAGCAATGTATAAAAAGTTGGAAGGGGCACAATTCATCACAAAATTAAGGAACATGACCCTTTATTTGAACATGACCTGTATTTCTCAATGTAAAGCTATATCTAAGAAATAAATATATTCCCTGTTACAGTTTTCATTAAAATGTCAGGCAAGCACAAAATATTGATTTTTTTTCCAAGTTTAAAGGGGCACAACTCCGCATAAAATTGAGTCATATTCAAACCTAACCTGCAATTTTTGAAATAATAGCTACATTCAACAAATGAATTTATAATCTGTAACAGTTGTCCTTCTTATGTCCAGAAACCACAAAACTGTGAATTTTTCTAAGTTTCAAGGGCATCACTCTGCACCTAATTGAGGGACATGACATTTATTCGAACTTGATCTGTATTTCTTGGTGTAATAGCTATATGCCAGAAATGAATTGATTATCTGTAATGGTTTTCCTTTAAACTTCCGGAAACCACAAAATTTTGAAATTTTCTAAGTTTCAAGGGGCATAACTCTGCACCAAATTGAGGGTCATGACCCATATTCGAACTTGACCTGTATTTCTTGGTGTAATAGCTATATGCAAGATATGAATTGATGATCTGTTATGGTTTTCCTTTAAACGTCCGGAAACCACAAAATTTTGAAATTTTCTAAGTTTCAAGGGGCATAACTCTGCACCAAATTGAGGGACATGACCCATATTCGAACTTGACCTGCATTTTTTTGGTGTAAAAGCTATATGCAAGAAATGAATTGATTATCTGTAATAGTTTTCCTTAAAATGTCCGGAAACCACAGGTGGGACGGACGCACGCACGGACACACGGACGGACAAGTGCATCACTATATACCCCCACCATTATATGGCGGGGGTATAATAATGGTTTCTATCATCAAAGGTCAACATGCCGACCGTCAGTCAAGCCACGGAAACTATCTAGACACTGCCGAAGATTACCAAGATAATTTTTACAGACGTCCGCGATATCTTCATTTGTACATTGGATACGTTAACGCATATATCGCGTAAATCCGAAATGTCGAAATATTTAGTGTCGCTCAAAACCGTTTTCACGTATGTCCGCGTATTCTTATCCACTCGCTGCTTATAGCCACAAATGATTTCATTTCGCTTGAAAAAGTTATGAATTACGTATATCGCTTGAAAAACTTACGAGTTACGTATATTGCTCATGTATTACATGTACGTATCTCCGCGTATGTATACCTCAAATTTTTGACGTAGTATTTGCGTAATTTTTGCTTAAGTGTTTGTTGACTTAAGCGCCGAGGAAAGCTCAGGACAATGCTCCTTTTTACAAGTACATTGGTATGTCACTGCCATGGGTGCCATTCATGACTGTGGCTTAATTTGATCGAGCATCCGACTCATTCACTTGATCTTGCTCCATCAGACTTTCATCTATTCCATAAATTGAAAGCAGCTATTCCTGGCACCATTTTAAGTCCGATGATGACGTCATACTTACAGTGGATGGTTTTCTGACCAGGTCAAAGGGGTATTGAAGCCCTTAAACACCAGTAGCAAACATAAGGGGATTATGTAGAAAAATGATGCAAAATGTTTGATAAAATTCAAATCCTTCAATACGAGGCTCACAACATATCAATCAACCCTCGTAAACACCACAGTGCATTGCTGGAGTCTAGTGAAATGACATACAGGGATTATTTAACTTTGAAAAGAATTCCATGTAGATATGTTACCAAAATGTAAAGACAAAACCGAAGAAAATTAAAGAAATAACTCCCTCTTTAACATGTTTGTGTGTGTATCATATATGATACATTGGGCATTAATGAGTGGTATTTCTAAATCTTTAATTTATTTCTATTCCTTTAACTTAATTCTATAATCATATAAATGAATCATATTTATTGGGAATGTTCTATATAAATATCGTATTAACATTAGCTCAATTAATGTATACCGTACGGTAAACCTCGAAACACGCAGAGTTCTGAAATTTCAGACTTTTACTTTATCGACAAAGAGTTTTACTTTTTCGATTCAAGCAAATTTTAATCGCTCAAATAATAACTTTTCCCTTCACAATCTTTTTCTACATGTGTTATATGTTGTACGTGTATATACATGTATATGGTACACGATCATCACTTCATTTTCCCGCTTAGAAACAAAATGTTGCAAGCAGCTGTTAAGAAAAGGGCCGGATTTAGCCCTGAAATCACTTGATTATTTCTCGGGCGCTGTCCTTCCAATTAAGATAAAAGTTGGTCAGGATAAAAATAAATAGTATTATAAATTTCATAGTAGGTATTCTATTTAAAAAAAAATGATGAAAGATGTTATGATTACGGGTTGAAGAGGTAGGGGTACAGATGACGAAAAACGTCGAATATCGAACGAAACTGCGCAAAAATGCATTATTTTACACATTTTTATGTTTATTGTGCTTCTGTTACCTATTCATATCAAAATTGGATAAGCGAAATTAACTTTGAGGTTATTATATCAATATAATCGGCAAACTCTGCAATCCGGAGACTGAAAAACGGTTTTATTTCGTTCTTCTCAGTCATGTATAATGTAGCTTTCTGGAGCGTAATACACATGGTGTAGAAATAAACAACTTTCTCGTTTCTTTCCTTCCAAACGGTTAAAAATTTGATCGGAACACCCTCTGAATAGATTGTTCCGTGATATAAAATGAAAAAGATGGCAATATAACCTACTTTATCGCTCTAGAGGCAAATTTAAAAATATTCATCCATCCCCCCTTTTTCGTTTTTCGCCTCTGGGACATTGTTCCTCCCCTCACTTCAGAACCCCACTCGGCCAGAAAATGTATTTTATTGATATACACCTTTGGTGAAAGTGGCATTGTAAAGCGAAGGGGGGGGGGGGGGAACGATGTTGTATAATATATATGATTTCTGTGTAAAAACGCTCATTTTGACCCAAATATCAGTCTTATTTTGCATAAATTATCCCATCTGACAGCAGATTCATATGTGGACCAAGTTACTTGAAATTTCGACGGAAAAAAACATCAAATTTTGCATTTTGAAATTTCGACTTTTCAGGGCAGATTTTACGCCTTATCTTAGTTCACATTTTTCTCTTGTTTGACTAAACTAAGGGGGTCCCATACTCCTAGACTAACTGTACTTCCTTCCAAGGTTTATCAAACTTCCCTTTGATCCTGATTGGGGGGGGGGGGGGGCTGGCAGTTTTTTAAAATAAATATTCTGACCCAGAACACGTTGAAATCTGACCATCTTGGTAGCAGAAAATCAGTATTCTGGCAAACTTAAAAAAAAAACTTTCGGCTCGCTTCGCTCGCCATACACTTACACTTTAATCTTGCATATAAACGCTTGAGCATGTACTAATATTTTGGATTTTCACAGTAGAAATTAACAAATTACCAAGAAATGTTTAGGTCTAAAATTCGGATCTATGCACGCAACGGAGTACATTACTTTGGGTATTACACAACCTGCCTTTTATGGTGATATGATAAACAAAATTAAAAGGATCAAAGGTAGACAGCAAAACCATCGAAAATGCGTCAGAATCATCAAACGCCTTTTATACAGTGGATATGATTCTAATGTCACCAGACACTAGGCTTGGTACTTGACCAATCTACAGTCTTGTACCAGCGCATTCTTGAGACTTGCACTCTGATTGACTGACGACGGGACTCCATGACGGGCCATGTCCAAACCTCTTTAGAGAAGACAAGGCCCCGATCACCTGTTCTCTCTGAATGTCAGTCGGACTCCTCGGGTGATAACATACATGAGCTCGCTACAGCCGGCAGAGCACGGGCAGTATTACGTAAGTTGCTTGGGTCCCTGTGTTTTGCGGTCTTGTTTGTATGTGGTCATCTAACAGTGAGGCGGTTGTTTTACATCACAATTTTACGTTTTTCGAGACCTCTGGGTAATCGGAGAAGTGAGAGGGTAGTACGCATGTAATCCAGGATAACCACAACATTTGCTACTTGTGTGGCAAATTGCCGTCAAAAGTCGGCACCGGTTGCCAATTGTTCTCGTTGGTTTGTGTGTGGTCTTTTGTGTTTGATGTTTATGTGTCTTATGTCTCTTTTTCGTCTCTTAGTATGCTCGTCTTTGTGTTTTCAAATCGGGTGTATTGGTGTTTTGCTGTTGGTGTTGCAGCGGGGTCTTGTTGGAGATCATCTCCCTGTTCTTATATAGCCATGTAGTCTTCCCCCGGGGAATATTTAATAGCTATTCTCTGTAAGCATTTGCACTTTTATGATGGACGCATGGTACGGCATGTCTCAGATTTTGATAAAATTTATACATAAGGTTGAGTCTGACCCAAAGGTAAAAACAATATTTAAAAATTTTCTTTATATCATATCCGGTTGCCTCCCCGGGGGAAAGTCTACTCTATAGCCAGTCTTCCCCCGGGGGAAAGTCTACTATATTGCCAGTCCCCCTTCATGAAAGTCTACTTTATAGACAGTCCTCTCCGAGGAAAGTCTACTATATAGTCAGTTCTCTCTGAGGAAAGTCTACTATACAGCCAGTCTTACCCCGGGGGAAAGTCTACTATATAGCCAGTCTTACCCCGGGGGAAAGTCTACTATATAGCCAGTCTTTCCCAGGGTAACTCTACTATATAGGCAGTTCTCCCAGGGGAAAGTCTACTTTATAGCTAGTCTTCCCCTGGGAAAGTCTACTATATAGTCAGTCCTCCCCCGGGGAAAGTCTACTATAAAGCCAGTTCCCCCTGGGGAAAGTCTACTATATAGCCAGTCTTACCCCGGGGAAAGTCTACTACATAGGCAGTCCTCCCCGGGGAATGTCTATTATATAGCCAGTCCCCCTCGAAAAAAGTCTACTATATAGCCATTCCTCCCCTATTAAAGTCTACTAAATAGCCAGTCCTCCCCCGGGGGAAAGTCTACTATATAGCCGGTCTTCCCCCGTGGAAAGTCTACTACGGTATATAGCCAGCCCTTTCCCGAGGAAAGTCTACTATATAGCGAGTTATCCCCACGGAAAGCCTACTACATTGCAAGTCTAGCCCAATCTTATGACGACATTGTCCCAACCTCATGCCAACTTACCTCTGACTTATCCATCATAACAACAACCTGTCCTGATAAGCCCCGACTTGTGCAGACTTAGTCTTGATTCATGATAATCTGTCTCGACTGGACTCCTACATAATATGTTCAATATGGAACAAATGTTCCTCTCGACATAACTACGATTCACCCCGACTTCACTCCAACATAACAAAGACTAACCAAGACTTACGCCGACTTCACTCAAGACTTTGTGCCGACCTGCTTGATAAATGTCGATCTTATACCGATTGTCCTTACTTAACCCCGACTAGAGCCATTTTATTTAATTAAACCATTTCACCCTGAATGATTTAGTGGCAGTATTGCCAAGGAACCCAAGATAAATAAATTCCAAAACTCGAACGAATTGTAGAATTCCAAGACGTTGGACTCGTGTCAAAACATGTTATTTGTAAATTGACATGTGAAAGATGTTGATGAAGGTCGACGTCAAGTCGGCATAGGTCGGAGTCAAGTCCGCGTAGGTCGGATTCCAATCTGCATAGGTCGGAGTCCAGTCGATCCAGAACGTTATGGATTGAGGCTAAGTCTGTGCAAGTCGGGGCTAATCGGGACAGGTCGTTGCCAAGCTGGGACAAGTCGGAGGTAAGTGAACGTGAATACGGATCTATGTCGTCATTAGTCGGCGCTATGCCGGGGCAGAGTCGTCGTAATGACAAAACGGGAACATCTCAACGCCGACCTTCCCGACCTCTGCAAAATTTCAAGTCGAGGGAAAGTCTGGGAGCCAAGTCGGCACTGTGTGACCCTGGCTTTAAAGAATATGCTAGTATACCATGGTTCCCTCTGGTACATAACAAATCAGTTTTCACACACCTTCCGAAAATGTCTCGTACTGATATAAATCTAAATAATTCAAAAATGAGCTCAATCTTAATACATGTATTTGTAAAAAAAAGTTAATAAAGTATGATATTGAATTTAAAGACGTTTAACATTTGAACTACTTGGTGAGTGTCACTGCTGGTGGACCAGGAGTAGCCGAGGGATCATGTAGCCAAGTTCGATCAACTTCGGTTGATCGTCTGTCTCTTCAACGCATTCAAAATTTTCTGGTACCTAAATTCTTGAAATTTTATAAAACGTTGGTCCTGTAGCATCATATCCTACCCATCCTGCTACATCTTTTGGTATATTTTTGACGCAATAATTTTCACCCTCTTTGGCCATATTACATTTTTTAGATTGAGGATCACTGACGATGGTTGAGAACCCTAAACATGCATGTCTGGTCCATGCTGCAAATTTATCCGTTTATAAATGATGCTATTGAATTTGAAGACGTTTAACATTTGAACTACTTGGTGAGTGTTACTGCTGGTGGACCAGGAGTCCCCGAGGGCACACGTAGCCAAGTTCGATCAACTTCGGTTAATCGTCTGTCTCTTCAACGCATTCAAAATTTTCTGGTACTAAAATTCTTGAAATTTCTAAAACGTTGGTCCTGTAGCATCATATCCCACCCATCCTGCTACATCTTTTGGTATTTTTTTGACATAATAATTTTCACCTTCTTTGGCCATATTACATTGTTAAGATTGAGGATGACTGACGAGGGTTGAGTACTCGAAACGTGCATGTCTGGTCCATGCTGCAAATTTATCCGTTTATAAATGATGCTATTGAATTTGAAGACGTTTAACATAAAGGTAAAAAAGGTTAATAAAGTATGACAAAGATTTGGTCTGTACTACACCAAGATGTACCAAAAAAGTTCAATATTAGCAACGGCAGAAAATACTAATATAGTATACAAGAGCTGTATATTAAATTTCACCTCAACTTCTCCTTCTCTATCCGTTTCCTATAAAAATGCCCGGCTTTGTCGGAAAGGGACTACAGAGCCATGCATGTGAAAATTCTGACATCATTGACTTCCTTACTAAGTAGTGAGTAGATGGCAAGAAAACAAGGGGGATGATTTACTATATAGTAGATTTTCCCCCTTCACCAGCGGCTACACTACTTGTAATGAAAATAAAATTCAGAGTGAGAACGGTAAAATTGGGGGGAAACTTGACCTCATAGTAGAATCTCCCCCCTGTAGGAAATTCTACTATATAGTAGTTTTTCCGGTGGGAAAATCTGCTATGGGGGAAAAACGGCTCTATAACAGTACCCATAGGGATCCCTACAACCTGCTTGTAGAGATTCTCACCAAATCTTACATAAATGTTGTCCAAAAGAAAGGACAAGGCAATACAAAGGTCACTACATGTCCATGATTTATATGATTTGTATTCTGTATTGGAAAAGAAACCCTTTGATTCAGATGTACAAATATAAGTTTTACCCTCTCGGTTAAAGCACCATTTAATGAGCTTGGACAATTGATCATTAATCTTATCGTGAGGAAGCGTGGTGTACATATTTGAAAAGTCGTACGAAGAAATCGAATTGGCTTGAAAATTTCTCGATTTCATTTTGTCAATCACATCCCCTGAATTTTTAATAGACCAAAATAAGTTTACATCATTCCTGTTTAGAACAGTTTCACAATATTTTGCAACGTGTTCCTTTATCACCGTGAGTGCTGACGTCAGATTTCTAGACAAAATTGTAGTTGAGCAGTTGCTAGAATTAGCAATATATCGAAATTTGTAAGGAGACTTGTGCAATTTTGGTATGCAGTATAGTGTAGGAAGATCCAGTTTAGAAATAGGGATCTTGAATGAAGAAATTTCACTGTTGTGTTTGTTCAAAATGTTAGGAACACTTTCATTGCTTTTGATATAAGTGTTTGTAGACGAAAGTTCCGAAACCAAAGTTGATATGTAGTAACGTTTTCAAATGATTATGGTGTTGTTGGCTGCTTTGTCTGCAGGAGCGAAGACATATTTTTCGTGTAAATTGCGTAATTTGGATTTGAAATATCTTTCAGATTTAGAACTTGGATTTTCGAAAAGATGAGGATTTTTGTGGAAGTTATCTATTCGAATATCGGTAATATCCAATATGAGGTTCTTCCAGTCATTCAGAGAATGTGATTCGACCCCTTCCGATTTACACCATCTTTTTGTGTAGTTATCTAAGGCTTCCTTTAGTTCTTCGCGACATTTGATAAAATCTATCTTGGATGGAACTCTGTACTTAGGTCCTTTCTTGAGAAGATTGCGGAGCTGCCTGTCCTGGATAATTGAAAAGTCACCTGTTACAATATGGCCAGCTGGTTTATAAAGGTATTCAGAAGTTGCACATTCTCAAGAAGTAGGACTTGATTCAAGAATTTTAGGATCTGATGTTACCCTTAATCACTGTAATTCTGTAAAATTTCTGTATTATGACCATCACGTTGAAATATAATGCAATCAAATCTTTGTATCAATGGTATGTCTTCTACAAAGGCAAGTGAAAACAATCTATTGTATTAATCATAAAAGAGTATGAAGAGACAATAACCCAAAAGGGAATACGAGGCCAAATGATAGAGAGGACGTATTGCTTCCATACAATACCCGTTACCTCAGTTCTTCTAGCAGGAGAGAATGAAAAGATCTTTTCTTCCAATCAGTTCCGTCACATGAAAGAAAATGGGTTCATTGGTCAAAATGCTTTCAACAAAAACATCTGAAATAATTTTACATTGTTAACGGGATGTTGACCAACGAGTAAGTATGTTCTTTTAAAAAATCTACAGTCGGTACCGGTTTCCATCTGGTGCTCTTCAATTTATGATATTGCGGTCGCGTCTCGTTCTTCCTCTATGTTTGTTAAAGCTGTTTTGACTTATGCTCGTGGTTATTGGAGATTAGTTTTGCTGTAGATATCTACATTTTGTAGTATATTTGTCTTTTGGTTATATAGGTTTCTGTGAGTGTGATTTGTTGTGACCCTGGTTGACAATTATTTTTTACGTCTGCAAAAGTTATAGGAGGTTATGTTATCCTCAGACCTACCAATATCAGACAGAGAAACCAATATTATTTGGTTGCTTCCCTCGTTCGATTTTAGTCTTTCTAGTGTAGCTGGGGAGGATGGGGGCAATGTTTCCTATCAATTTAATATGGCTAATGTACTGGTTTTTTTCCTAAAATTTTGGCAGTATTATGCAATATTCATAACCGATGTCGATGATTACCGATGCAATATAATTAAAATGTCCTAAAAAAAACGTCGCTTTCACCTTGTATTAAAAACCCTGATCGTATTTATGATCTCAATTTTGATTGGTATTTCTTTTAATGCACGTAGTATCATTGAAATTGACTCATAAAGGTATAATAAATTAACTTTCCTTTGTGACAGCGTCAATGAACACGTGTTTGTGGGAAATAAGGCAAAGGAAATTGAAAGAAAAACTGAAGGCGGTATTTTTTGTGAATTGGGATTAAACTTAAAAAAAGCGATAATAATTTGTCTTTTGTCTTTTTTTACCAAGTCTCAGACGCAACGATTTATGTACAAACCTACGTCGTTGTTTTCTTTATCTAATAATAGTATTCTCTATAGCCTCTTATTGATAAAAATAGATTCTGCTCTTATTCACAAAATAACACGTGAGTTTCTTTCATGCTGTGGTGTGAAGAGTACATTCAAGTTTTTGTTTTTGTTTTTGATACTTCAGTAATACTTCGTGTACAACATATTACGTCATTCTGAAGACGTACAAGCACTTGTAAGCCTCATTCATTTATTCAGGATTTAAAGATGCTTCCGATTATTCATACCCTAATATCTATTCGTTACTCATCTCGAATTTCATTCAAAGCATTTGTCCTTCGTAGTCTGATGTCATTGCTTTCGTCTGTTTGTCCGCCTATTCTCACCTCGTTAGAGTATGTTTTCATTGTCAATATATCTTTATCTTTATTCTGTTTTATATTTTTCAAGAATTTGTATGACTGTTAATTGTGATTTTTGGATTCTGATTTGGATTAGTGTTTAACCCTACTTACTTATTTTACACCACAATTGTACATTCTTCGAGACCTCTTGGTAATCGGAAAAGATGGAGGGTTGTGCGCACGTATTCCTGATCTCCGCACCGTCTTCTACTGACGTGGCAGATGACCGTCTTTAGTTGGCACCGATTGCCCATTGGTCTCGTTGGTTTATGTGAAGTAATTTCGATGTTTCTGTGTGATTTGGCGTTCCTTGTACCATAAGCATCTGTCTGTAGGTGTCTGCTTTGTGTTCTTGCAGTGGGTGTTTTTGGGTTTTGCTGTTGGTACTGCACAAGTTATTGTTAGAGATCCCCTTATTTATTTTATGATTAGTTTTGTACTTCCGTGGCTATTGAGGAAAACATTGAGGTAATACTAATACAGAAATTGGGATGTTCTTTGGGATTTTGTATTTTTCAAAGACTAAACTAAACGAAAATATTACATGAAAGTCTCCGCTTTTATCTTTCATGAATATACCGTAGGTATGATCATTGTGCCACCAGTAGAACACTCGGCATGAAATATGACCAATCTACAGCCTTGTACAAGCACATTCTTAATAAATGCATTCACACTGAGACGACGAGATTGCATGACGTGCCCTCGTTAAAGAAAATAGAGCTCGACCATCTGTCCTCTCTGATAGTCAGACAGACTCCTCGCATAATTGTATGTATGAATTCAGCAGTACATTCCTGTTCGTATGTCTTGTGTGTTGCATTTTAATTAATTAATTTTAATTAATTTTCAGGTCACCTAGCCTTTGTGAGACTAAAAACACAATGCAAATGGTTGAGACTACTTACTCCTCCCGGCACCTGGTCCCACCTCTTGCTCTCTAGGAGTCCATCGATGCTCAATTTTGTGCTCTACTGTGAGTGCTGTTGGTATAATCAGAATCTTATTAAACTCATTACTACAGGAGGTCCGGCCACCTGTCCTCTCAGAATATGGGTCCTACATTTTCTTGCTCGAAACAGTTTTTCGTACGCCCCATGTCTTTGATATCCATTTACACATTCATTTGTGTATTACCCACGCGTTTTGTCCTCTTTATTGTAGGGTCATATTACAGTGAGGATGCTTATAAACATTACAATCATGCGTTCTTCGCGATAACTAGATCACCGGTTAACTTGGAGGGATATGCTCTCGTAATCCGAATAACCACACCATTTGCTACTTAAGTCGGCACCGTTTATCAATTGGTCTCGTTGGTTTATGAGGTCTTTGTGTTTTATCGTCAGGATCGTCTTTAACTCATTGGTGTCATTTTCAGTTTTCCTTGTCCCATTTGTTTCTCTTTTCGTGCTTGTCTATTTTGTTTTTTTTTCAAATAGGAGTGTGTTGCAGTGGGTACTACAACCGAGCCTTGTTGGAGATCCTCTACTTTGTTTGATGTGGGTACTACAACCGAGCCTTGTTGGAGATCCTCTACTTTGTATGATGTGGGTTCTACAACCGAGCCTTGTTGGAGATCCTCTACTTTGTTTGATGTGGGTACTACAACGGAACCTTGTTGGAGATCCTCTACTTTGTTTGATGTGGGTACTACAGCCGAGCCTTGTTGGAGATCCTCTACTTTGTTTGATGTGGGTACTACAGCCGAGCCTTGTTGGAGATCCTCTACTTTGTTTGATGTGGGTACTACAGCCGAGCCTTGTTGGAGATCCTCTACTTTGTTTGATGTGGGTACTACAGCCGAGTCTTGTTGGAGATCCTCTACTTTGTTTGATGTGGGTACTACAGCCGAGCCTTTTTGGAGATCCTCTATTTTGTTTGATGTGGGTACTACAACCGAGCCTTGTTGGAGATCCTCTACTTTGTTTGATGTGGGTTCTACAACCGAGCCTTGTTGGAGATCCTCTACTTTGTTTGATGTGGGTTCTACAACCGAGCCTTGTTGGAGATCCTCTACTTTGTGTTTTGCTGTGGGTACTACAACCGAGCCTTGTTGGAGATCCTCTACTTTGTTTGATGTGGGTACTACAACCGAGCCTTGTTGGAGATCCTCTACTTTGTTTGATGTGGGTTCTACAACCGAGCCTTGTTGGAGATCCTCTATTTTGTTTGATGTGGGTACTACAACCGAGCCTTGTTGGAGATCCTCTACTTTGTTTGATGTGGGTACTACAGCCGAGCCTTGTTGGAGATCCTCTACTTTGTTTGATGTGGGTTCTACAACCGAGCCTTGTTGGAGATCCTCTACTTTGTTTGATGTGGGTACTACAACCGTGCCTTGTTGGTGATCCTCTACTTTGTTTGATGTGGGTACTACAACCGAGCCTTGTTGGAGATCCTCTACTTTGTTTGATGTTGGTTCTACAACCGAGCCTTGTTGGAGATCCTCTACTTTGTTTGATGTTGGTTCTACAACCGAGCCTTGTTGGAGATCCTCTACTTTGTGTTTTGCTGTGGGTACTACAACCGAGCCTTGTTGGAGATCCTCTACTTTGTTTGATGTGGGTACTACAACCGAGCCTTGTTGGAGATCCTCTACTTTGTTTGATGTTGGTACTACAACCGAGCCTTGCTGAAGATCCTCTACTTTGTTTGATGTGGGTTCTACAACTGAGCCTTGTTGGAGATCCTCTATTTTGTTTGATGTGGGTACTACAACCGAGCCTTGTTGGAGATCCTCTACTTTGTTTGATGTGGGTACTACAGCCGAGCCTTGTTGGAGACCCTCAAATTTGTTTGATGTGGGTACTACAACCGAGCCTTGTTGGTGATCCTCTACTTTGTTTGATGTGGGTACTACAGCCGAGCCTTGTTGGAGACCCTCTTCTTTGTTTGATGTGGGTACTACAACCGAGCTTTGTTGGTGATCCTCTACTTTGTTTGATGTGGGTACTACTACCGAGCCTTGTTGGAGATCCTCTACTTTGTTTGATGTGGGTACTACAACCGAGCCTTTCTGGAGATCCTCTACTTTGTTTGATGTGGGTACTACAACCGAGCCTTGCTGGAGATCCTCTACTTTGTTTGATGTGGGTACTACAACCGAGCCTTGTTGGTGATCCTCTACTTTGTTTGATGTGGGTACTACAACCGAGCCTTGTTGGTGATCCTCTACTTTGTTTGATGTGGGTACTACAGCCGAGCCCTGTTGGTGATCCTCTACTTTGTTTGATGTGGGTACTACAACCGAGCCTTGTTGGTGATCCTCTACTTTGTTTGATGTGGGTACTACAGCCGAGCCTTGTTGGAGACCCTCTTCTTTGTTTGATGTGGGTACTACAACCGAGCTTTGTTGGTGATCCTCTACTTTGTTTGATGTGGGTACTACTACCGAGCCTTGTTGGAGATCCTCTACTTTGTTTGATGTGGGTACTACAACCGAGCCTTTCTGGAGATCCTCTACTTTGTTTGATGTGGGTACTACAACCGAGCCTTGCTGGAGATCCTCTACTTTGTTTGATGTGGGTACTACAACCGAGCCTTGTTGGTGATCCTCTACTTTGTTTGATGTGGGTACTACAGCCGAGCCTTGTTGGTGATCCTCTACTTTGTTTGATGTGGGTACTACAGCCGAGCCTTGTTGGAGATCCTCTACTTTGTTTGATGTGGGTACTACAGCCGAGCCTTGTTGGTGATCCTCTACTTTGTTTGATGTGGGTTCTACAACCGAACCTTGCTGGAGATCCTCTACTTTGTTTGATGTGGGTACTACAACCGAGCCTTGTTGGTGATCCTCTACTTTGTTTGATGTTGGTACTACAACCGAGCCTTGTTGGTGATCCTCTACTTTGTTTGATGTGGGTACTACATCGAGCCTTGTTGGAGATCCTCTACTTTGTTTGATGTGGGTACTACAACCGAGCCTTGCTGGAGATCCTCTACTTTGTTTGATGTGGGTACTACAGCCGAGCCTTGTTGGTGATTCTCTACTTTGTTTGATGTGGGTACTACAGCCGAGCCTTGTTGGAGATCCTCTACTTTGTTTGATGTGGGTACTACAACCGAGCCTTGTTGGAGATCCTCTACTTTGTTTAATGTGGGTTCTACAACCGAGCCTTGGTGGAGATCCTCTACTTTGTTTGATGTGGGTACTACAGCCGAGCCTTGTTGGTGATCATCTACTTTGTTTGATGTGGGTACTACAACCAAGCCTTGTTGGTGATCCTCTACTTTGTTTGATGTGGGTACTACAACCGAGCCTTGTTGGTGATCCTCTACTTTGTTTGATGTGGGTACTACAACAGAGCCTTGTTAGTGATCCTCTACTTTGTTTGATGTGGGTACTACAGCCGAGCCTTGTTGGAGATCCTCTACTTTGTTTGATGTGGGTGATACAGCCGAGCCTTGTTGGTGATCCTCTACTTTGTTTGATGTGGGTACTACAACCGAGCCTTGTTGGAGATCCTCTACTTTGTTTGATGTGGGTACTACAGCCGAGCCTTGTTTGAGATCCTCTACTTTGTTTGATGTGGGTACTACAGCCCAGCCTTGTTGGAGATCCCCTACTTTGTATGATGTGGGTTCTACAACCGAGCTTTGTTGGTGATCCTCTACTTTGTTTGATTTGGGTACTACAGCCGAGCCTTGTTGGAGATCTTCTACTTTGTTTGATGTGGGTACTACAGTCGAGCCTTGTTGGAGATCTTCTACTTTGTTTGATGTGGGTACTACAGCCGAGCCTTGTTGGAGTTCCTCTCATTTGTTTGATGTGGGTGCTACAGCCGAGCCTTCTTTGAGATCTTCTACTTTGTTTTATGTGGGTTCTACAACCGAGCCTTGTTGGAGATCCTCTACTTTGTTTCATGTGGGTACTACAGCCGAGCCTTGTTGGAGATCTTCTACTTTGTTTGATGTGGGTTCTACAACCGAGCCTTGTTGGAGATCCTCTACTTGGTTTGATGTGGGTACTACAGCCTAGCCTTGTGTGAGTTCTTCTACTTTGTTTGATGTGGGTTCTACAACCGAGCCTTGTTGGAGATCCTCTACTTTGTTTGATGTGGGTACTACAGCCGAGCCTTGTTGCAGATCCTATACTTTGTTTGATGTGGGTACTACAGCCGAGCCTTGTTGGAGATCTTCTGCTTTGTTTGATGTGGGTTCTACAACCGAGCCTTGTTGGAGATCCTCTACTTTGTTTGATGTGGGTACTACAGCCTAGCCTTGTTGGTGATCTTCTACTTTGTTTGATGTGGGTACTACAGCCGAGCCTTGTTGGAGATCTTCTACTTTGTTTGATGTGGGTTCTACAACCGAGCCTTGTTGGAGATCCTCTACTTTGTTTGATGTAGGTACTACAGCCGAGCCTTGTTGGAGATCCTCTACTTTGTTTCATGTGGGTACTACAGCCGAGCCTTGTTGGTGATCCTCTACTTTGTTTGATGTGGGTTCTACAACCGAGCCTTGTTGGTGATCCTCTACTTTGTTTGATGTGGGTACTACAGCCGAGCCTTGTTGGAGATCCTCTACTTTGTTTGATGTAGGTACTACAGCCGAGCCTTGTTGCTGATCCTCTACTTTGTTTGATGTGGGTTCTACAGCCGAGCCTTATTGGAGATCCCCTACTTTGTTTGATGTGGGTTCTACAATCGATCTTTGTTGGTGATCCTCTACTTTGTTTGATGTAGGTACTACAGCCGAGCCTTGTTGCTGATCCTCTACTTTGTTTGATGTGGGTTCTACAGCCGAGCCTTGTTGGAGATCCCCTACTTTGTTTGATGTGAGTTCTACAACCGAGCTTTGTTGGTGATCCTCTACTTTGTTTGATGTGGGTACTACAGCCGAGCCTTGTTGGTGATCTTCTACTTTGTTTGATGTGGGTACTACAGCCGAGCCTTGTTGGAGATCCCCTACTTTGTTTGATGTGGGTACTACAACCGAGCCTTATTAGAGATCTTCTACTTTGTTTGATGTGGGTTCTACAGCCGAGCCTTGGTGGAGATCCTCTACTTTGTTTGATGTTGGTACCACAGCCGAGCCTTGTTGAAGATCCTCTACTTTGTTTGATGTGGGTTCTACAACCGAGCCTTGTTGGAGATCCTCTACTTTGTTTGATGTGGGTACTACAGCCTAGCCTTGTTGGAGATCCTCTACTTTGTTTGATGTGGGTACTACAGCCGAGCCTTGTTGGAGATCCTCTACTTTGTTTGATGTGGGTGATACAGCCGAGCCTTGTTGGAGATCCTCTACTTTGTTTGATGTGGGTTCTACAACCAAGCCTTGTTGGAGATCCTCTACTTTGTTTGATGTGGGTTCTACAACCAAGCCTTGTTGGAGATCCTCTACTTTGTTTGATGTGGGTTCTACAACCAAGCCTTGTTGGAGATCCTCTACTTTGTTTGATGTGGGTTCTACAACCGAGCCTTGTTGGAGATCCTCTACTTTGTTTGATGTGGGTACTACAGCCGAGCCCTGTTGGTGATCCTCTACTTTGTTTGATGTGGGTACTGTCACCAAGTTTTGTTGGAGATCCTCTACTTTGTTTGATGTTGGTTCTACAACCGAGCCTTGTTGGAGATCCTCTACTTTGTTTGATGTGGGTACTGTCAACAAGTTTGGTTGGAGATCCTCTATTTTGTTTGATGTGGGTACTACAACCGAGCCTTGTTGGAGATCCTCTATTTTGTTTGATGTGGGTACTACAACCGAGCCTTGTTGGAGATCCTCTACTTTGTTTGATGTGGGTACTACAGCCGAGCCTTGTTGGAGATCCTCTATTTTGTTTGATGTGGGTACTACAGCCGAGCCTTGTTGGAGATCCTCTACTTTGTTTGATGTGGGTTCTACAACCAAGCCTTGTTGGAGATCCTCTACTTTGTTTGATGTGGGTTCTACAACCAAGCCTTGTTGGAGATCCTCTACTTTGTTTGATGTGGGTTCTACAACCAAGCCTTGTTGGAGATCCTCTACTTTGTTTGATGTGGGTTCTACAACAAAGCCTTGTTGGAGATCCTCTACTTTGTTTGATGTTGGTTCTACAACCGAGCCTTGTTGGAGATCCTCTACTTTGTTTGATGTGGGTACTACAACCGAGCCTTGTTGGAGATCCTCTATTTTGTTTGATGTGGGTACTACAACCGAGCCTTGTTGGACATCCTCTACTTTGTTTGATGTGGGTACTACAACCGAGCCTTGTTTGAGATCCTCTACTTTGTTTGATGTGGGTTCTACAACCGAGCCTTGTTGGAGATCCTCTATTTTGTTTGATGTGGGTACTACAGCCGAGCCTTGTTGGAGATCCTCTACTTTGTTTGATGTGGGTTCTACAACCGAGCCTTGTTGGAGATCCTCTATTTTGTTTGATGTGGGTACTACAACCGAGCCTTGTTGGACATCCTCTACTTTGTTTGATGTGGGTACTACAACCGAGCCTTGTTGGAGATCCTCTACTTTGTTTGATGTGGGTTCTACAACCGAGCCTTGTTGGAGATCCTCTATTTTGTTTGATGTGGGTACTACAGCCGAGCCTTGTTGGAGATCCTCTACTTTGTTTGATGTGGGTACTACAACCGAGCCTTGTTGGAGATCCTCTACTTTGTTTGATGTGGGTTCTACAACCGAGCCTTGTTGGAGATCCTCTACTTTGTTTGATGTGGGTACTACAACCGAGCCTTGTTGGAGATCCTCTATTTTGTTTGATGTGGGTACTACAACCGAGCCTTGTTGGACATCCTCTACTTTGTTTGATGTTGGTTCTACAACCGAGCCTTGTTGGAGATCCTCTACTTTGTTTGATGTGGGTTCTACAACCGAGCCTTGTTGGTGATCCTCTACTTTGTTTGATGTGGGTACTACAACCGAGCCTTTTTGGAGATCCTCTACTTTGTTTGATGTGGGTACTACACCGAGCCTTGTTGGAGATCCTCTACTTTGTTTGATGTGGGGAAACTGAAGTAAGCTTTTAGTCGTGCATTTAATTGTATTGTTTTTGATTTTGATATACATGTTTTGGATTATTTTTTAAAGATTTTCCGTTTCTTAAATTACAACATTACATACATGAACGACATTACAAAGACATTTGAATGCTATTCTTTGTGACATTGTCAATAACAAGTATTTGAAGGTGCTAAGGCGATATACATGTACATTGAAGAAAAATAGTTTGAAGGCAGTAGTTTTTGTATATCGTGATTGAACCTGATAAAAATACCGACTGAGAATATGCTCGTGTGTAATGGAATAAAGGTCAATGACGTAAAAATATAAACAAAAATTAAAGTCATGGTTTTCTCTACTAGTATCTAATTATAGTATTCTCATAGTCATTATTTTATAAAGAAAGTAGCAGACATGACACATATATTCACAAAAGAAGACACGTGAATTTCCCTCACATAGATGTATTACATGTTCGCTACCACATTAAGATCAGCATTCACATTAATATCTAGTTGGTAAGTATCCAATACAAGAAAACACATGGCATAACAATTACATGCTGTCTTTGCAAAAGGTACGAATACGAAAGAAGGGAGGAGATCTCCAACAAAATCCCGTTGCAGCATCAACAGCAAAACACCAAAACACCCGATGCAAAAACACAAAAGACGAGTACAGCACGAGACGGAAAAGAGACACACGAAATGTAAACATCAAACACAAAAGACTGCACATAAATCGACGAGACCAATTGGCAACCGGTGCCGACTTTGGACGGCCATTTGTCACGCAAGTAGCAAATGGTGTGGTTATTGATCTTGAGCTCGGATGATTGATCTTGAGCTCGCTTCAACAAGCAGAGGACAGACTGTCGTACACATGCCATATATTTTGTTTTAGATCCATTTACATAGAATCTGTGTTACGAACATTTATTTATAGCAAAGTTTTGTTCTAAGTATATTTGTCAAAAATATTGAAATTCGGAAACGAGTTTTATTTCAATCGAGGAGGTGATTGAATTAAAATGATCATAGTAATTATGTCAATGTTGTTATTGTAAATAAAACAGTGAAAGTCCTATCTGAAAGCTGGTCAGACTTCTCTTGTGATTGATCTTGGGCTCGCTTCAACAAGCAGAGATCAGACTGTCATACACATGCCATATATTTTTTTTAGATCCATTTACATAGAATCTTTGTTACAAGAGGCTGCTGCATTTAATTATCTCGTTTGTGATGTCACCTTACAGTGAGTCGTTTTATATTTATACAACAATTGTTCGTCTATGGAGACCTCTGTGTATCCGGATAAGTCGGAAGGTTGTGCGCACGTAATCCGGATAACACCAATTGCTTATAGCAGATGGCCGTCCAATGTCGGCACCGGTTGCTCATTGGTCTCCTTCCTTTTATGTGTTGTCATTATTGTTTGATGTTTCTGTACGTGTTCGATTGTTCTGTATGATGTTCAAGTGAATATTGTTATGTCTTTTTGCGGTTTGTAGTTTTGTCTGACGTCATTTATATGTCGCTTTCTTGTTGGTTTGTTTCCCTGGGTGAGTGCAGGGTGGTCATGCTGGAGATCCTTCCCTTTACAAATCCTGAAATCAGAATAAAAAAATTAAAACGAAAAGATTAATTCTTGAAAATAATGTATGCATATTGATTGTGATTTTTGGATTCTAATATAACGTTTCGTAGTTGACTTTCACTGATCATTAAAATTATATTGTTTTTCGTGTCTCTATGGTGTGACGTTATGGTGTTTATCGTCTCGCTGTTTTTATTTTGGGGATCTCCTCATATTTGTTTGCTTAATACCAAATTGTGAGATCCACCTTCATTTACTGATAGACTTGGAATTAAACCCGCATATTCAAAGCTTCTATTAAGTGTTTGATTCTTTATCTAATAATACGGAAGTGTTCCAACTCAATACCCTCATGAAGAAAATTTCAAACCAATTTTTCTGCACCTGGCGCGTGTTTCGAATATTAAATCATCATCAGTGATGATTCCAGCGAAGCCTCCAAAATTCATTTCAGTAGCGCCCTCTTGTTTTTTTTTTTTAATTTAAATTTGCACATTTACTTTACAGAGAGTGCGCGCTTCGAGTTTCCTGTAGGGTCGATTCAATAGCATGTCAAAATAAAATCTATGTTCAAAATAGCATTGAACGGATGGTGCTAAGATGTAAACCTCCTTAGTTAGTCTCATCAGTCTTTTACTGAATGCCACCTCATGTCTTGCTTTTCAGTTATCAGAAAAAAGGAGTATCCAATCTGACTTGATTTTTTCCCCATTTTTTGCATGTTTTCTTCTATTTTGCAAAGACTAATTGGACTGAAATCAGCTTTTTATTTCATTTGATTAGTTTTCGGAGTAATTTGTTTTCAGAATACCACCTGCAACTGATTGATAAAAACCAACTTCTGTAAACATCTAAATATGAAACATTGAACTTGAACTTGAACTTGACATATAAGCCTGCGAGACAATTTGCAATCCGATTTGATTTTTCATGATATATAACTTCTTTTCTAATCAAATTTCTCCAAGTCGAAAAGGAAACTTCGTTTTTATAATTACACAGTGGAATAACTTTTAAGTTTAATGTCATAAGATTGAAAGGGAACGTGTCCGCATAAACTGTGTTTCTGTGAATGAAATTTGAATCTGTCTGAGTGTACTTTAGATGGAGTTTTGACGATGAAGATGGAAATAAAAAAGAAGAATGAAACAATTGCTAATATGTAGTTCCAATATTCATGCATGAATAATCAAATTCACAAAATAGAATACGACACTAGTTATTATTTAGGTTACCATCAAAAGGGACATGTGACCACGTATCCAAATTCTAGATTACCATCAAAATTGGTACGTGCCTACATGTACTTATCTAAATACGGATATACAATCTTTTTGTCGTATGTTTTTATGTGTGTATGCATCTGGTCTCGCTTCTGGTGTCTCTCATGTCTGGTTCATACTGCAAATTGATCTGTTCTTAAATGATGCTATTGAATTTTAACATTTCAACCACTTGGTGAGTGTCACTGCTGGTGGACCAAGAATTCCTGATGACAGATGTACATGTAACCAAGTTCGATCAACTTCGGTTGATCGTCTGTCTCTTCAACGCACTCGAAAATTTCTAATATTAAGAAATCTCGAAATTTCTAAAACGTGGGTCCTGTTGCATCATATCCCAACAATCCTGCTACGTTTTCGGTACATTTTTGGGCTTAATAATTTTCATACACATTGTTTAGATTAATTATCACTGACGAGGGTTAAGTACCCGAAACATGCATGTCTGGTCCATGCTGCTAATTGATCTGTTCTTTGATAATGCAGTTATTGAATTTGAAGCCGTTTTTAGGCCAGAAACAGTGTCACAAGGACGTGTAAGAGTTCAATTTACGGGAAGCATATTCAAGATCAGAAATCCTCATATCGAAATTGGTTAAGCCATGAGGTTAACATGCTTGCATCTGTCTCCAGAATGAGTAAGTCTGTAGTCTGTTAAAAAATACTTACACTATTAAGAAAAGGGAAGGATCTCCAGCATGACCACCCTGCACTCACCCAGCGAAGCAAACCCACAAGAAAGTGACACATAAATAACATAAGACAAAACTACAAATCAATAAAAGGCACAACGATATTCACTAGAACAACATACAAAACAATCGAAAGAGACGTACAAAAACATCAAACACTAATGACGACACATAAAAGCAAGGAGACCAATGTGCACCCGGCACCGACTTGATTATGAATTATGGGTTATTATTATTATACGTTTGTGAGTAATCCTTTATTCAGGAAAGAATAACTCAAACTCGTCTGAAACAAAACGAATATCCCTTTCTTGTATTATTCTGAAAATTAAGTGAAACTCGTTAACTGCAGAAATGCCATACAATAGGGCAGTGCAAATTTTATTAATTGTTAAACGTTCTCAAATTCAATACCATCATTTAAGAACAGGTAAATTTGCAGCATGGAGAAGGCATGCATGTTTCGGGTACTTAACCCTCGTCATTGATTTTCAGTCCAAACAATGTAATATGGTCAAAGACTGTGAATGTTATAAAAAAGGATACAGAATGTGGCAGGATGGGTAGGATATGATACTACAGGACCCACATTTTAGAAATTTTGAGAACACTTTGTGAACAGAAATTTTCGAATGCGTTCGAAGAAACGATCTTAAATAAACGTAGAAGTGTTGAGATATTTCATGTTCTCTATTATTATTTGCACCACTGTATTTAATTGGAATAGTGCAGCAAGAATTCCAACATGTAATAACGTTTAAAAAAATGATATATCCTTGGTTTTTAGACTAGATTGGTCTGAATGTTTTCATATCCTTTTCGTTATATTCTTAAAAATGCGTTTAATGTTCTGAGAGATCATAAATTCAGGAGCTCCATGATAAACGACTCAATACAATATATACAATACATGCCAACTTCACAGATAAGTACAAAGTATGTGGGAAGAGATGTATCACCAGGAAATAGATCTCCATGTCATTTATCTTTAAATTTGTGTTTCTCCAGTGAGGATACGATATCAATGCGATAGAGAAGGTGAAATGTTGTAGATGTCTTAAACGAACGATGTTATTACATCTTTATTACACAGCAGGAAAATTATAACTGTTCTCTGAATATTAGGTTATATCATTTTGCTACTTTCTGAGTTATTATTTTAAAAAGATATTAACACTGATGTAGTTGTTCTACATTTATTCCAAAATAAGTCGATATTTATACCAACAGAACAACACAAACATACATTAATAGCAATGGGACAATGTCTCTTGTTTCTAAAGCACCAAAATGAAACATTTTCTTTTGATATTTCTATTTTTGATCGTATCTGCCTCCTGCGTATCGTTTATCTAAACTATACATGTCTCCAAACAAATTCCAGTACACCGATTCTATTGAGGGTCACACTACATAGTATCCGCAGTGTCGCATTTGGAATTTGGCTAGGGATGATTTTTTAAATTGGGGACAGATGGGGTCCAGCTTCATTATGTGAGCTTTATAATTGAAAGAACTATGATTTTTGATATTTGGAAGAAATAATTAGCTTGTCGCCTTGAGAAAAGCCCATTCTTTCCATTGTATACCTCATATGTATAGTATGACCGGATGTGAAAGTAAGAGGTCATGTGACTAGCCAAGGGCAAAGGTATGAGTGCTGTATTTTAGGTAAGAAAACTTTGACGTCATATTTCTCGAATTGCATCAGGTGAAAATTCAGATAAATTGCACATATTATAGAATAAAAATACACAACGAATAGACATACAGTTTATTAAGAAAATCATTTGAGAAGGATGTCAAATTTGAGTCACTTTGAGGGGTCATGCCCCATTTCCATGTCACCTTCTAATGTACTGCTATAACTTTGAGCAGCATGTCTGACTGACATGATTTGTTCAGATGAAATCAAGAATTATAGAAGTAATCAGCAATAAGAGTACCTTTTTATTGATACGTAGCTTTATATTGTATGAGCAATATAAGATTATTAATATGACGTCAACTATTGCATACCTTTCATTCAAAACGCTCAATTTTCAATGGCCCACACTGTGTAGTGCAACCGAGTGAATCTAGCGATCGGGATCGGCCTTTACAGGAATAAACGATATGCGTTAAAAATTTGTTGAAAATGCCTTTGATTAAAGTGAAATAAAGTTTTATACTGATTTTGTATGCCTTCGGTTTCTGATTTTCTGGGTTATCGGTTGTGTGCTGTATACAGGGATATGGTCATTATCCATATTTGTCATTTCTTCTATAAAACTTCTGGTGATGAAAATAACATAATTCAATCCGTTAATGTTTAAGCTAACAAAACTTCATCATACGACTTTCTAGCATGTTTACCACCTCTCCTTATGACTTTAAGACTGGGCGAAACGAATCATATATAGGGAATGTTTAGTCAAATTCAAAAGACGGTGAATTCGTCATAGGACAGGTCGAATTGATTTCGCATCTCTACAGGGCGAATAAACTGTAAACATGTATTCGTACGCATTCGTTTTATTTTTATACAATATCCACGATATCGCTTGGTTGATATGGCAATAAAAACTGCCTAAAAGAATTGTTGTTATCTTAAAACTATCAATATATACACAACTTTAAAAAAAATCCGCAAACTGCATTGATAAAGCCGAGAAACATATGTCATATAAGTCGCTGTCCTTCATTCTATAACTAAATGTTACAGAGTCCCTCTTTGATAAATCAGTCTGATTAAAACGATGAATTTGAGTACACCTGTAGTAAGATCTTGAAGACAGGGAAATTTCACGCGTCTATTTGTAGAATTCGGTCCATCCATATTAGCTAGTTTTTAATGGTTTGGGATCGAGTGTTTATGAATTACAAAAATGTATATATTGTATTTGAAAACGTAAAATTCAGGTGAGATACCCAGATCATAAAATTGTTATTTCCGAGACTATGGTCGTCGAATCTATATAATGGTCAGTGAACATCTCGAGATGAAAGTATTGAGGGTCTATGGCGTTGAGCTGAAATAGATGAAAAGGTGTTGATACGTCTGACGAATGTGAGGGGGAGTAACATTCACATCTATTGTTATGAACACTGTTAACTATCGCACATTCTCGGGTTTCAGTAAAAAAAAAATAAGCCAAATGAAATATGACATGGAAATGAACTTTTTTTTATCCACTGGATATTTCTTCCCACTAAGATTATTATGTAATTAAAAAGAATGATTTTAGAATAATCAAATAAAAATCTATGGTGAATAGTGATGTTTTTTGAGAAATAAATTTTCCAAAATATTTCTCTTGGCATTCCCTGAATCGAGAAAGTGTGGCTTGATTTGTTTCTATTTTATTTTTGTATTTTGTTTTTTTTTTCTTTTAAAAAGATTAACTACAAGGAACAAACCTCATTCTGGTCTGAACCACTCTTGTTAACCATTCTAACATGCCGCGAAAGTATGCTATCTACATGTAATAAACCAGATGATTTGCCATTGCTTGGAAATGCACCAAATATGAAATCTGTTTACCCAATGTGGACATATGTCTAAATCCTGAGGGCTAATGTAGACAAGTTCTGATCAATATATTTGATCGCGTAAGCACGTATTCACTTATCATTAAATTGCATGAAATCTAAAGAAATACTGGGTGCGCAACAGTGTTAAGAAACAACAAATATGAGTACAAAACGAAAATATGATTTCTAGACTGCATGGTTCTCGGTCCTGATTTTCACCTTTATTATAAACACTCTTCGAATACATTCCCCACTTAAGTAAAAGAGGAAACCAAATCGGAACCATTCTATTATTTCTCATGCCTCTTATGGTTACTCGTTACTACGCCCGACGGATGCACATTGGTCTCCCTCAGTTTATGTTGTTGAAGGTATTTTTATGTGATATCCTGTTTGTTGCAATGTGAGTGTGCTCCACTGTGTTTAGCGTAAGAATTCTTGCTGGAAATCTTTACAAATCCTTTATAGAATAACTTAAATTGATTGAAAACCCCAGAGAAGAAATTGCAATAATGCTAAACGTCTTCAATTCAATTCAACAACAATAATTCAAACATAGAAAAAAAGGGTGTTCAGAAAAAAACTTGTCTAATACTGCATTTAAATTGGTTTGGAATTTTCTTCAAGAGGGTAAAGAGTTGGAACATCTCCGTTTTAGGGTTGGTTATTCCGTATTATTATTCAAACGCATTCTAAAATTTCTGTTCCAAAAATATTCTAGACATTTCTGAAAAGTTGGTCCTGTAGCATCATATCCGCCCATTCTGCTACGTCATTCGGTATTTTTTTTTTTTCGACAAAACTTTTAGTCTTTGGCCAAAATACATTGTCAACACCCAATGCAAAAACACAGAGCAAACACGCACAGAAAGAGACGCAAAAGTGAAAGGAACACCAATGCACATCACAGGAAGATGAAACACAAAAGACTAGACATAAACCAACGAGACCAATGGGCAATCGGTGCCGACTTAGGACGGCCATCTGCCACGGAAGTAGCACACGGTGTGGTTATCCGAATAACGTGTGCACAACCCTCCCACTTTACCGATTACCCAGATGTCTTGAAGAACGCACAATTGTGGTGTAAAATGACCTCCACATTGTAAGATGAACATACAAACAGACATCATGACGCAGGGCCCAAGAAACACATACATGTGTATGGATATGTAACTTGATATAAAGAAAATCAGAAGAATACAGTCCGTGTTCTGTGGCGAGCTCACGCTCATCACCCGAGGAGTCAGACTGAAACTCAGAGAGGACAGGTGGTCGGGTCCTGTCTTCTCTAAAGAGGACTGAACTGGGCCCGACATGGAGTTCTGCCTTTTAGTCAGTCAGAGTGCAATTCTTAAGAATGTGCTTTTACAAGGCTGTAAGTTGGTCCAGTACCAAGCGAAGTGTCCGTCTGATGAAAGAAGGATCATATCAACGGTATAAAAGGCGTTTGATGATTCTAATACAATTAAACTTACCCGAAACGTGCATTTCTGGTCAGTGCTGTAAATCTATCTGTTCTTAACTGATCTTATAAATATGAAGACGCAACATTCTCAAGCTTATTATCCGGATAATACAGAAGTGTTCTAACTCTATATCTTCATGAACAAAATTTAAACCAATTTTTTCCTGCACCAGACACGTGTTTCGAATATTAAATTCTTATCAGTGATGCTTCCAGCGGAGCCACCAAAATTCATTTCAGTAGCGCCCTCTTTAATTTAAACAATGTAAATGTAATATAATATATAATTTAGATTTGTACATTTACTTTACAGAGTATGCAAGGCTCCAAATTTGCGGAGTGATTTTCAATAACAAATAAAATATTTTGATTTACATCCTCTTTTTTGAACTTCGATTTGCTGTGGGAGCTGTAACAGAGTGTTGTCGTAGATGCCCACCTTTCTTTGATATATATTTTTAAATTATGATTTTGTGTTTTGTATTTGACTTGCATCCTGACTGACTGATGAAAGGACTCCATGACGGGCCCTGTCAAAACCTCTTTGGAGAGGACAGGGCCCCCTAACGAAAAAGTACAATAGTATACCATAGCAAGCTATAGTATACTATAGTATACTTTACTACACTATACTACATGTGTAGTAAAGTAAAGTTTCGTGTAGTATAGTAAAGTTTTGTGTAAAATAGTAAAGTTTCGTGTAGTATAGTGTAGTATAGTAAAGTTTTGTGTAGTATAGCAAAGTTTTGTATAGTATAGTATAGTAAAGTTTTGTGTAGTAAAGTATACTATAGTATACTATAGTATACTGTAGTATACTATAGTACTTTTTCGTAAGGGCCCGACCTTTTGTCCAGTCTGTATGTTGGTCGGACTCCTCGAATGATAATAAAAATCAGCTCGCTACAGCCGGCAGAGCGCTGACTTTATTTCACACGCTCCCTTTTAATACCCATTTTTGTGTTTAGTGTTTCTATGCCGTGTGTCTCTTTCGCGTTTCTTGTTGTATATGTCTATTCTGTGTTTAGGCATCGGGTGTTTTGCTGTGGATACTGTAACTGAGTCTGGTTGGAGATTTCCTTTCTTCCATTCATTGAATAGTGCGCTCATCTCAGTAATAAATTTTCTCATGGCTTGGTCAACTTATTGATACATATAAAGGGGATATTTATTTCAATATGTTAGGGAACAATATATTTAAAAAATGAAAGTGATTAGATAAGCAGAGGGCACGAACTCTTACAGATGTTCCACAACGGCTACACATATGTTCTACTTTCTAGGAACAAACATTGCTATAACTCGTAAATGTATATGTAACGTGAATTTCTTTTTTTTTATATTTAAGTTCCATAACACAAATTTTACAATCATATATGCAACTTTGACAAATAAGGACAATGACCATATTCCACTGCACAGTACGAAATCGATAATTTAATCGGGATCAATCAGGAACAAAAGCAAACAATTAAACGAAAACCTCCATCACATAAAAAGAAGCAAACTCCTTATATGAGAATGAGACCAGGTGCCCATGAAGAGTAAGCATCTCCTGCTTGCATGCAACTCCCGTCGCTTCAATATGGCAGAAATATCACATCCGGTTACTTCTATGTCGGAAAATACGAGTATGTTCTTAGGTTGGATGGTTCAAATGGTCTAAGACAGAATATCATCCACCATTCTGGACAATGGGATATTCTATAGTGTATGACAAGTTCCCCGTATCGACCGTAGAACTGTATATGGTGTCGTTAAAGACGATCTTCAGTTGTGGTTTCTTCGGTAAGCTAAGAATTCTCTTATATTTTTAATTGCAGGATCTTGATATATTTTCAGTTATATGATTATGAATCCCACGTAATCTACGCGACATATTTCTGTAAGAGCTCAAATGAATAACGGATCAAAATAGAATTAATATGAGAAAAGTGCGAAGATTTCCTTTACTTATTCCATAATCATTTCTTTTCCAAGAAAGTACACCAAAAAAGAAAGGGGATAAATTAGTCTAGATTTCACGATATGTACATCGAATAGAATGACAAGGAAATTCAACAATATTTCCCTGAACAACGTTGATGCACCAGGCACGTTTCGGTTAGTTCAAGCCAAAGCAATACTCACGAGCGCCCTCTAGTTGATTTATGAATTTTGCGTATGAATCATCTCAGCAAAAAGCAGTTGAACGACCGCTTGCCCATCATTTTATGTACAGTTTAATTTTTTTTTTAAATGTCTTCGTCTTGTTATTAAATATTCACGAATTCACTTGATTGAGTAGCTAGGATAGTCTCATTGCCATCAGAATAAAGTCGTTGTAGTTTGAGCTACCCTGACATTGAGTATTCATTGCGAATATAAATACACCATGGGCAGGTTAGAAAGGAATGTTACTACTTGGGAAGCAAATTGTACTGGAGAATTCCTGTATTTTGCGTATTGCAGTCCCCTAACTGTTGAAAATATGAAATTGTTTTTATGGTTACGCGTCATTTGAGGTACATATGTCTTTAATATCTTATATATGATATAATTGTTCTATGTCTCTATTTTATAAGTGTGTCTGCATAGACCCTAAAACATTATATAAACCTACTTAACTGACCTGTGAAGGATACAAGAATATAGCCTAGATCAATTACGAATATTTCATAACTCTAAAAATCATAACAAGCATGCATACAGTAAAATAATTTCATCTCTCTGAAGCTAGCTGTTATCATTGCTACAAAAAAGTCAAATGAACAAATGATGTAAAATGAAAGCTTAGAATTCTGATGAAAATTAATCGGATCAATGCTTTCACGTAACCTAGTCATCAAAGTTTTTTTTTTCATGAAGGATGAGTCGTTAGAGCATTTGATGAAAGGAACGTGCTTATGTAAAATCAGTGTTTATGAAAGCACTCATCTCAATTAACTTCCGTTTGCAGAATTTTACAAGGAGATAGGCGTAACGATGTTTTGACCCATTTCTTCCAAGTTCTTGTTAGCAGATCCAGCCAGTGCAGTCGTCTAGAAAGAGACCTCATTAAAACTAACCTTTTGTTTGACATTTGTAGCCAGAAGATATCAGCAAAAGTGATTATATTCCTGGTCTCACGTCCGGTATAAATATCGATCCGACTTGTACACAGTGCTGGGCTTACTGTAGTTTGATCTTGACATGTTTTTATCTCCTATGAGGCATAGATTTTCGTTGAACCAAGTTCAAATACTGAATATGGAAAACTAAGGATGTCTTCAACTTTTCAAACGGTATTGATGGACTTGCATTGCATGAAGGTCTTGATTATTTTGTTTCTCTGATCATAATTACGGACGATGTATCAAGACAGTTCGATGGAATTTCCATCTTAGAATTTGAACATTTCTTATATCTGTTTGAATATTTGACCGAAAAGCGGCTAAGAATCATATAAATGAGTTAAAGAAGATTCTGACGATAAAGACACGAAACCTTTTCGAAGATCATGACCAGTGTTTTTATCAAGTCGGCGCTGATTGCCTATTGGTCTCGTTAGTTTATGTGTAGTCTTTTGTGTTTGTTGTTTTGACGTCGTCTTTGGTGTTTGGTATTTATTGCCCCTTTGATGTCTCTTGTTGTGTTTGTTTGCTCTTTCTTTTCGAATTTGGGTATTTCTTTTTTTTTTTGTTGAGGGTGCTGCAACCGAGTTTGGTTATCCCCCGTTTTTTTTGGGGGGGGGACACCAAGAATAATGCTATTGTAAAATATGAAAGACATACAAAGTCATGCCAAAAGGCAAAAAGCAAAATGGAGATCTCCAACAAGAGCACACATGCATCAGAAAATATCTGCATGAGGATATAATTGAACTCCTGAAAGAGATTGAGATAAGGTGCCAGGAGCATGTATTCTCTGTATGCTAGAAACGACATTATTCTGTGTTCGTATAACATAATTCTTGTGGGAATAAGGATATATTGAATTTGAAGACGTTTATTATTTGTAAAACTTGGTGAGTGTCACTGCTGGTGAACCAGGAGTCCTCGGGGGTACATGTAGCCCAGTTCGATCAACTTCGTCTGTTCAACGCATTTAAAAATTTCAGTCATCAAAATTTCTTGAAGTTTCTAAAACGTGGGTCCTGTAGCATCAAATCCTATCCATCCTGCTACGTCTTTCGATACAATTTTGTTGGACATAATAATTTTCTACACTTTGACAATATTACATTGTTCAGATTGAGGATCACTGACGAGGGTTGAGTACCCGAAACGTGCATGTCTGGTCCATGCTGCAAATTTATCTGTTCTTAAATGATGCTATTGAATTTGAAGACGTTTAACATTTGTACCACTCGGTGAATGTCACTGCTGGTGGACCAGGAGTCCTTGAGGGTACATGTATCCAAGTTCGATCAACTTCAGTTGATCGTCTTTTCAACGCATTCAACATTTTTGTTTCCGTTATCAAAAGGAGCTGTAACGATAAGACGTAAAATCTACCCTGAAAAGTGGAAATTTCAAAATGGGAAATTTGAAGAATTTTTCAAATAGAATATCAACTAGCTTAATGCATATCTGAATCTTATGTCTGTTTGAATGAATTATCAATAACAATACCGATATTTGGGTTAAAATGTGCGAATTTTCTATAGAAATCAATGGAAACTGGAAAAATTTTTTCTACAAAATTGTTCTATCCCAAGTTACAAAATGCCACTTTTTCCAAAGGTGTATATTATAAATACCAATTTTCTGACCAAGTGTGGTTCTGTAACTCGGGGTGGAACAATGCCCCACAGACGAAAAACACAAAAAAGGGAGGGGGGATGGGCTATTTTTTAAAAATCTGACGTAAAAGCGGTTAGATAGATGAATTTGCCCATTTCCTCTTGTTAAACAATGGAACATTCTATTCAGAGTGGATTCCGATGAAATATACAACATACACGAATGGAATAAACGATATAAAGATGTTAATTTCTACACAGTGTGTATCTCGCGCCTGAAAGCTTACATTGCGGCTGTTGAGTACAAAATATAACGGTTTCCAGTCTCCGGATTGCGTATTTTATCCATTACATAACTTCGGTTCACATTGCTTGTTTGTTGGCCCTCTTGTAGTATTTTCTGATGTCCTGAATGTGCTTTGGTGATAGTTGTTACAACCTTCTTCATGTCTTTCGTTCTATTTTTTTTTTACAAAAACGTTGTCTTGATGGGAATCAGTCGGGTGCAAAAAAAAAAAAAAAAAGAAAAGAAGTTGATATTTTAGATTCGTATTCTTTTAATGAAAGTGTGTTCCGTGAAAAGAAATTTATATAAAAATAAAATCAATATAATGACAGCAAAGTAAGTACCTTCAAAATGATTTTGTGTCCATAATACATTCGCATAATGAATTATAAGTTCTTTAGTTATCTAATAAGTATCATCATTGAACTGTGAAAAAAATGAAGTGTTCGAATAGTTTTGTTAGAGAATGATGCTTATTATGCCATTATCAGCTAGTGTTTAGAGATCGAAATCATGATATCTTTAACTAAAACGTATGCCTTGATCAGACACTGACTTTCTTCTATAGTATAAGGATAAAAGTTGGTTCGGTTGATCTCATTAAATTATTCCACACAAAAAAAAACCAGATCATTTTTTTCTAATGAATAACAGTTTCATGGATGAAAATAAATGAATAATAATGTGAAATACTTTTTATTCTTGGGGATCCAACTTTCATGGTTTTCGTGGATAGCTTCACCCACGAATTTACAAACCCACCAACCAAAATTCCTTCTTTCATAAATTAATCAGATGTCCGTAAATTTTAGTACATACTAAATAACCACGAGGTCATATCGTACTGCGATTAAATAAGGTGTTCATTGTACTTAACTATTATTACTTATTTGGTCAGTTACAGACCGTCTACGGAGATATGTCGGGTTGGTAAAATCTATGGAAGGCGAGGCGAAGCCGAGCCTTCCATAGATTTTACCAACCCGACATATCTCCGTAGACGGTCTGTAACTGACCAAATAAGTGTTTTATTTTGCCGAGGACCCCTTCATCACAAATTTCCCTTACCTTTGTGAATTCAAAAGTGTGTCACAACCTACATTAACGAGTCATCAGCTAAAAATAGATTACGTGTAGTCTGAGCTATATAAACAATATTTTTTACCTATTTCCATAAGCAACGGTGGATCAGTGGTAGAATGCTCGACTGCCAGGCGGGCGGCCCGGGTTCGAATCCCGGCCGATGCATTTTTCATATTAACGTCCGCCATCTTCGAATTTATTGTCTACTGACGGTCTATAAGAAAGTCTATAGAGTTATAGACCGCTTCCACGTGACGGGCTCTATCCAATCAGTTTTCGACATTCTAGTCCAAGGCGAAATAAAAATCATATAATGCTTAAAATATCTGTAATGCATGTCCTCTAATGCCGCGGCCATAAATTAATTGAATTGTTTGTACAGTATTACTATTAAACAAACAATTGTTGTTACAAGTTCTGATAATGAATATTCCGTTGAATTTTTTTAAACGATGTAATGACGTCATATTTCTCGTCACCAATGGAACACCATGTCTCCTCTCCAGTCAGGAACAATACAATATCGTATACGTTTATATGGTTATTTCCTCTTTTATCGTCTAGTTTATAAAATTGTGCCGAGAATAAAATTCCTTAAATTGCGTTAAGATTGCTCGTTCGATCGCGTGACCAGAGCGTTCCACTTCATTATTTTGTTGCTATTTCTGAAAAAAAAAAAAAAAAAAAAAAAAAAAAAAAAAAAAACACACACACACCCCCCAAAAAATTCAGGATGCTATCCACGTAATTAAAAACCCACGAACCTGTCATTTTCAATAACACCACGAAATTTGGAACCCTCGAAAATATAGAATTTCACAGTAAGATACATCTTTTAGAAAGCGTGTTGCACTTTTCTTATCTTTAAAATAACAAAAAGTTTGGTATGGTAATTTTATTACAGACAAAAATTAATGCAAATCGAAAAATATGATTTTTACATAATGTACATAATAATAAAAATATAGTCATTCTCACATAAATAATAAGTGTAGGCATCAATCAACAGTATGGATACAAATTGGCTTGTCTTGACAAAATATAAATGTAAATAGGTCATAATATTTACAATAGCTACTTGGTTGTCAAATGAAATCGTTTATGCACCAAATCTAATGATAGTTGATTGCTTCAAAATGAGCTCATCTTCCTTTCATGAAGCTTTCAATTTGTGGTATCAAAGAAATATGTAATAACAATTTGTATATTCATTACAAGAGGGTATCTTGTATACATCTGATGGTACAATATCTGACATCATATTTACAGTCATGAAGATAGATGGTGTACTGATTGTTCGATCTGGAGATGTGTGTACCTCAACATAATATAGAAAGGTGGGCTTCATGTTTCATTGATTGTCCAATAACCATGTGTCAACATGTCCATATGGTTCTTTGGTACTTGGGATTACCACTCTTAACTTTGAATGTCTTCACGGAACTGCAATGGATGCCGGAGAGACTTGGTCACATTCCTGCCTCGATCTGAGAGAATGCCACTGCGCAACCGCAGATCTCTGTGAATTGAGCATCCGGTTCCAGTGCGTGAACTCGTGAGGGCCCGTCCCATATTTTCCTATGACAATGCGACCGACAAAATCGTCTTTACTTTTTGTGTTGTAGTCCCACACGGAAACCACTATGCTGGTATTTTCTAGTTGTTGTGGTGTGACGTTAAAGCTTATGGATTCGTTGAAAACGGGGTCTATGGTATTTTTCTTGCAAGATGTCTTCTTCGTTTTTATCGGTTTTTCAAAATGTACCATTGTAACTTTAACAAAGGGGTCTGAAATAGAGAGAGAAAAAAAGTTGAAATAATTTCATCTGCATGTAGACTATCAATCAAGTTCAATACATCATCACCCATTTGTATCTTTTCAAAATTAATTCTGTCTTAAGTGCAGCATTATAAAAGTGATGGCATATTGCAATAATGCCATATTGTTTGTTAACTACCTATCCTTAGCAAGGACACTAGGGACGAAATCATTTTCAAGTGCCTTTTGTATCCATTTTACTTCAAGCATTATTCTATTCATTTCGAATGAAATCAGTCCAAACCATGCCTGAATTTTTATAAGAATATCTAGATTAATGGGTCATTATTCGCAGAGTATAGGTATGTTATCACGATCTAGAGCAATATTAGATGGTATTCTAGTAATCTGAACTGAAATACTACCCCTATGTCATTAAGAATAGGTAAGTTCTGTATAATAGTAGGTTCTCTTCCTTACCAGATCCTCCAATCATGTCTGTTTGTAGAAGCTGCTTAGCTTTGATGACGTCAATATTTAATCTTCCTGCTCCGGGAAGGTAGTTTAGTGACAGCAGAATTTCCCCGAGGTCTTGTCTCTCCTGTTTAATATATATAATTTATTGGTATAGTTTTGGATTCACCTACATTTGCTGGCAAAGTAATAGAATATATCATGTGACAATGAGAAAGATATTACAGAAGAAGACTGTTTCCTTTATTTCATAAAGACTACATACATGGATCTAGAAAATAAAGGAATATTTCCCCAAGACCAAGGGTAGGTCCAGCCAGGGGTACATGTAGGTCCAACCCGTCGGGTAGGACCAAGTCTATAAATTTGAAGACAAAAATGGGTAAAAGGGATTCGTGGCATGTCCCGAGGCGAAAGGGATGGGTCCTAACCCCTCCCCTGGCACAGCCCTCCCCATCCTATATCCGCGCTTGGACTAAAGATTGTCATACCTTTGTACTTGGTGAGAGTGCTTTCCACATGTGGCCGCCCTTGATGAGATTGATGTTGCTGAGAGGCAGATACACTTGTCCAATTACACAGTGACGTGAATACTTGTCAAAATCCTTTATAAGAATCTCGAGTGTTCTCATTTGTACTTCACTGTAAGGCATCTCAAACATGAAGTATTCACTCCATGACGGATTCTGGGTTTTTCGTTGGACAGATGTCTGTTGTGAATTTTTCTGGTCCGGCAGCAGACAAACTTTACAGTACGGATTAGAATGCGCCATATCTTGTTTGTTTTCATCGAGACAGTATGGTGGGGGTAAATCTTTCGCTTCGATGACTTTGACTACAAGAACTCTGGTTGATACATCGTATTGTAGCCCTATGTGAATCTGACCTAGCTGATACTTGGCTAGTTTTTCCTCGTCAGTAAGACAAGGTTCAGAGCTCGGTGCCTCCTCGTACAGATCTCGCTGAAAGTTCTCCACGCTGATCTCGGTCTCACTAGGAAGACGTCGTCTGTGCTGTTTTGGCTGCACGTTCTCTTTATTTGCAGCCCAGAATTCAATGGGTTTCATGTCAATAATGGGTGTGGTTGTTCCCCTTCTATAATCCCCACTGACCTGAGACATGGAAGAAACGGAGTCAGTTCGTGATGAGATATCGGATTCAATTCGATCTCGGAAACTTCGGCTGCTACTGTGTGACTCAGCCGCGGAGCTTGTAGAGTCGAGCCTCTGTGAAGATTCTCTGAAGGAATGCTGAATGTCAGATTTTTGAATTTTCTTCTTTCTTTTTATACAACACTCGCAACATCCATCATCACAGCAGAAGAATTCCCATATCTTCTTCAGACATTTTTTGGACTGAAAATTGAAAGATTTTCCTTAAATACCAACTTAAATTGAATATTTAATTTGGGTTATTTTTTCCATGCGATATGTTGTAATAATTTTAGTCAAACACTGTCTCGGTGAAGACTATCTTAAGTTTGTTTTTATTATAATTTCAGGTTTAAATTGCATTTACATGATTTATGTGATATCAGTTCTGTGGAGCATAAAATTACATGTACCTATTTTTTTTTTACTATATTCATAGCAAAATTTGCTTTTTCAATTCCCTTACAAGATTTTTTATTTAATTTTCAAAATACATGTTTATATTTCTATTACATTTTTAAAAATCTGTGTTTTAAATAGATCAGTAATTGATATAACCTACATGCACTTTGTATCAGTTAACAATTCAAAAATGGTTAAAACATAAACGAAAAAAGTAAAGGAGATATTTATTTATCATAAAACGTTCATATTGATGGCAGTTTATGTTAATATTCATTTTGCAAATACCAAGCAAAATAATTCTACACTCAACTATCAATATTTACATTACGACATTAACATGTTTAAGTCGCGATATAAAAGTCGTCGGGAAATAATCATATAAATGAAACCTTGAAGGCATCTTAATGAAAAAATCCATATCTTACCGTGTCCATCAATGCCATGATAACGACAAATCTGGCTTTGGTTTCTCCCAATCAATAACTGGCCCTTCACAAAGCCTGCGGTTGTTTGTCCTGTACTGCAGCGAGGAGACCTTACAATCGATTTATTCCCAGGAAAACTGGGTCTGTAACACAGAATCAGGCTTATATTGTTTTTTCACTTTTTTTCCGACATGATATTTGAAAGCCATAAACAAAGATAAACCACGTCACTAATGTATAAGATTTTTTCTTATTAAAACCAAAATTATCAATAAGAAACAAAAGTAAAAGAACCACAAATCAAGATAAGTCGGTCCGTCTTGTTTTGAATCCGAATATGGGTGTAGAAAACATATACCTAAATATTTGTGTGGTTTATTTCCAGTTAAACAAGTGGGATTTATATCAATCTTTGACAATGACATTCTCTATGAACATGCTTTTTCCAACAATATACACAGCTGTGACTTAAATTTACATGTTATTTGAAAGCTAGGGTCGATCATAATAAACCTATTATCCAAGTGAAAGAAATATGCTGACAATGTAACATTGTGTAGGTATTAATGCTCACATAAAGCTCCCGTTTCTACGTGGCTCTTGGTAATTAATTAACTATTGATCAAAGTAAACATATGGTAGGCCGAAGTCAATACACAAATGGCCGTCGAACCACACTTGATGACATAGAAAATCGATCCTCATGGTCTCCGTGATTGGTTTTACTTGCGGTTGCAGAACATACAATAACAATAATTTTGTTTTTTAACCTAATACGGGGTGGACTTAATACGAATTCGTTATCTTAATGATACATTTATGTACTTTAAAGATGCTTCTGTTTAATTTCTAACGGTACCTTAATCGATTGTAGTAAAAGATATTACAGTAAGAAACTCAAAAATGCACAAAATGCAGCATTCGCCGTGCATGGATAGGTATGTTCCATTTTAGGAGAAAACACAGTTTTCATCTAAGAAAAAGACATATTTATCTATGCTTAATGGAGTGAACGTATTTATGATCTAACAAACCTTCTCTGCTCTGGCGAATATCTTCTCAATTTTGGTTTATCATAAGTATATTTTCCCTATAAATCAACAAACCGAATACTATTATATACTTTCTATGAATGAAAACAAAACTTACCTGAGAAATAGTGTCAACCCACACTTTGTGGTGAAGTCAATGAATAGCAAGGAAGCTTCTGAGAGCCATCGTTTATACTCTCTGTAGACCTCCAGCACCAGTATTTATTTGACGGAATAAACCTTCATCGAGCCGTGATTGATTCAAAGCGATGGTTGCTTGGCAACGGACAAAGATTTCTGATGTTCCGTTCGTGGAGATGAAGGGCTTATTTCCTTAAGAAGTGCAAGGTTCTTGCGATGAACAGTTGAGTTTTTTTCTCTATGATATACAATTACAATCTGCGTCAAAGATATTGATTTAATTTAATCTATTTGATTCGCTGATTAAAAACATTCTCTGTCGGAATATTGTTCTAATGGTACACGTAATCTGGATCTTAAGAACAAAGGAAAATTGTAAATGTTCTTTCATATGACCAAGATTCCTATTACATTTTCTATTATGTATTTTCAACGGAGAATATCACTCAACGATTCCATAATATTTTCTTATTGGTTGATTATCAGTCTGGGATATCAATGATATCAATCTTAGACTCAATGCGACTTTACAACTGGAAGACTTTGGTTTTATGAGAAAGTGCTTATGACAAAAGTAAATGATTTTAGATCCTATGGAAAGAAAAGAAACATAGTTTGCAATTGTGCACGCAAATTGAAAAGGACACTTACGCATCCATATTTTAAACAAGAGGACCAAGTCGGGCTTCATGTTTCACCCGATAGTTTTGCTTAATATCTATATTTACTTCTGCTATTTAATTTTCCATCAGCGAAGATCTCCAACAAGTGAACGTTGTTATGATCACAGCAGACAACACACTAATGAGAAGATAAGAATAGGACATTAAACAAACGAAGACAACAAATACTCAGCAACAACGTTTTGTAGACCAAAAAGATTCGATATCGTATACCTTGTATTATGTAAAAAAATATTAGTCCTTTGACCTGGGATTACATTCTGTCTTTATAAATGTATGTCCTAAAAATCATCAGTTGCTTTCATCCAAAATTAATTATTGTATATTGCTTATCAATGGAATTCATTCAGAACAGCTTGCGAATAAAGTACATGTATGTATTTTGCAATCTCCTTCCCTCAATCCGCCACTCATATCAGTTTTAAAAGAAGCAAATTTTAATATCTTATATATTCTGAATTCTTTGATCATCTGGTTCAATGAAATTCAGACAATTAGTTTCCTGTTAATTCATTCTAAAATCACGGATGTGATATTTAAGATATCATGATGTCTTTGTGGTGAAAAATTGCCGTCAAGTTTAAGGCACACCGAAGGCTTCAAGAAGCACAGATATACATGTACTTAGAACTAAATGAAAGCTTTTATTGAGGTGTAACGACTTTTCCACACTACAGTATTCTTATAATGAACAAAGAGATATCTTCCAGTCTGTCGCTTCTTCTGTGACATTCTCTACCTTAAATCTAACAATCAACCCAATAAAAAAAAAGATGTTTATTTTTTTGTTTTGCTAGTTTGTCAAACATTCGGGTAGATAAATCTGTAAATCAATGACTCTACCGAATTTGGTCATTTTTAAAAAAAATCTCTAATCTCCTTTTTTATCTCTAAGCATCAAAGGAGTACCCGTCAGTTATTCAGTCTCAAAATCGAGAAGGCAAGACAAAACCATTAGAATTTCCAATGGAACGACTGCGAACCTGAATAACATTCCGAAGTGAGACCAGGTGTCCGGGGAGAGTCAGCGTCTTCTGACTGCATGTAACACCCGTCGCAACAGCTTCACAAAAACTAGTCAAATTCGGTGATTGCCTCGATGTTCTTATTGATGTAAATATCCGGTAAATATGTTTTGTTTGGTGATGATAACAGCCATTCAATCGCAATCCAGAATGTCACTGATCATTCTGGAAAGAAGGATTATGATATTCCCATCCGAAGACCGAAGAACTTCCTCAATGATGATTTAAGCCGTTGTGTAATGTAACCCTTAACAAGTAGCTTACTTTCAAGCCGATTGGCTCTAACATGATATCTTCATATTTGGAACATGCCCTGGCGTATAACGATAGAATCTTCATATTTGGAACATGCCCTGGCGTATAATGATGGAATCTTCATATTTGGAACATGCCCTGGCGTATAATGATGGAATCTTCATATTTGGAACATGCCCTGGCGTATAACCATAGAATCTTCATATTTGGAACATGTCCTGTCGTATAACGATGGAATCTTCATATTTGGAACATGCCCTGGCGTATAACGATGGAATCTTCATATTTGGAACATGCCCTGGCGTATAACCATAGAATCTTCATATTTGGAACATGTCCTGTCGTATAACGATGGAATCTTCATATTTGGAACATGCCCTGGCGTATAACGATGGAATCTTCATATTTGGAACATGCCCTGGCGTATAACGATAGAATCTTCATATTTGGAACATGTCCTGTCGTATAACGATGGAATCTTCATATTAATGTTATAGCTGGAGTACGGACTGCCTTTTCACTTTAACTACAATGTATGTAACTATGAAAGCTCCATACAACATTAAATAAAAACCACACACACACACACAAAGAAATATTTTGATTTAATAAATGATAAAAACATCGATTTATTAATTTTCTACATAAAGTGGGGTTTCCTTGACCTCAGTTGAATACGTTAAATTGAATAACTTCACTCCAACCATGTAACTATGAAATTTCCAAGAAACTTAATGAATATTTTGATTAATAAAAACAAAGCCATTTGAAAAATGAGATTCGAACCCGCGAAAGTATAATCATGAAAATGCGTCAGAATCATCAAACGCCTTTTATACCGTGGATATGAACCTAATGTCACCAGACGGACACTAGGCTTGGTACTTGACCAATCTACAGTCTTGTACGGATGTGACAGTTCTACCGAATTGAAGCGGCGGGTGTTGCATGCAAGCAGGAGTTGCTTACTCTTCCTGGGCACCTGGTCTCACTCTCGTATCGGGAGTCCGCTTCTTTTCATGTGGTGGAGGTTTTTGTTTGTTTGCTTTGGTTTCTGTTTTATCCTGATTTTGTATGCCTTCGGTTTCTGATTTTCTGAATTATCAATTTTGTGCTGTATACAGGGATATGGTCATTATCCATATTTGTCACTTGTACCATCGCATTCTTAAGACTTGCACTCTGACTGACTGTGACGACAGGACTCCATGACGGACCCTGTCCAAACCTCTTTAGAGAAGACAGGGCCCCGACCACCTGTTTTTACAGTGGGAGTTTTGGGGTTTTGCTGTTGGTGCTTCAACTAGGTGTTATTGGAGATCCCCTCCTTTCTTTGAAAAAATCGTTAATGTTCAGGATATCTGATATTTTGACCTTAGCTTGGATGATTTTCGTTATTTTTGTGTAAAATCGAGAAAATTTTAAATGGTCGGTGAAATTGGAACCTATGAAGGGGGAGTTTGTGATGGTGAAATTAAAATTGTCACGTTCGTCATAAAGAGAAGTGTTCAAATGACATTTGTCACTGATCGATTGTAGTATGTCTAGGTAAGAGACTAAACGTTAAACGTCTTCAAATTCAATAGCATAATTTTAGAACAGATAAATTTGCAACATTGATAAGAATAAAGATTTGTGCCCAATTTCACAAAGGTTCTTACGAAAAATTCAAGAATTTTCGTAACTTTCATCAGGGAATAAATTGTTGTAATTTTTTTCTATTTAAATTGTATTATGTTTTCTCATATCATTTCTACACACTTATTTAAAATTGTCATTATAAATGTTCTATAGTACCAATTTTATTGTACTAAACACGTGTTTCGGATATTCATCAGTAGTACTTCATGTCAAATAGTTTAAATAAAGCCAAAGTGAATTATCCTGGCGCCATCTACAATATAGACTTTTAATTTCCTCTTGCCAAAATGAGCGGCTCCAAATTTTGTGTAGGGTTTATTCAGAAGCGTATTAAAGTGAAAGATATGGCCTAAAATCATTCAGAAACAAAACTTCGCTAAATCTAGTTAGAAAGTAGAACTAAGCAATCATAATGAGTTGAAGATCATGACGATAATCTCAACAGCACTCACAATAGAACACCTACTTGAACATTGACGGAAGTTACGAAAATTCATGAAATTATACATTGTAGATTAGGATTTTTGTGAAACAGGCTGCAGCTCTTAGTTGCTTTTTTCAGTTCATTGGGATAGATGACGCCAAGGTAATCCTGAATGGCAGGATTATTAATTGATAGCACGTCAGCAATGTATCTACAAGTCCAGTTGAACTGCGTTGTTAGCTTAGTTTTACTGTTTGAAAGCAGAGACTGTATTAATGTTAAGCGTCTTCAAATTCATTAGCATAATTTAAGGAGATAAATTTACAGCATGGACCAGACATGCAAGTTTCGGCTACTTAACCCTCGTCAGTGATTGTCAATCTAAACAATGCAATATGACCAAAGAGTGTGAAAATTATCATGGCCAAAAATGTACCAAAAGATGTATTAGGATGAATGGGATAAATTCTGTATGAAATTCCCAATGTCGCATATTATAATGCTAGCAATGTTATTTGAAATAAATAATTATCAATTATTTGTATATACTAATTTTATTTCGAACATTACTGATGAGACATTACTTTCTATAATGCGCACATGGTGAACTAAGATTATCACCATAGAACATATCTAAATTTCAATATTGACAATATATGAAATACAAAAGAAAGGAGGCGATCTCCAACGACACTCGTTTGCAGTAACCACAACAAAACATCAAACAACCCATGCAAAACACAGAGTTGATATGCGCAACAAGAGACGTAAAAGGGACAGCAGAAACAACACAGAGACAGCAAATACAAAATACCACACATAAACAAACGAAACAAATTGGAAACCGGTGCTGACTTAGGACGGCTATTTCATACAACACACAAATTGATATCTAAATGGATATAAAAGTAGAGGGCGTCCGTGTTCTGCCGGCTGTAGCGAACTTACGCATATTATTACCCGAGGAGTCCGACCGTCATTCAGAAAGGACAGGTTGTCGAGGCCCTGTCTTCTTTAAAGAGGTATGGGCATGGCCCTTTATAGAGGCCTGCCATCAGAGTAAGTCAGAGTGCAATTCGATGATATAAGACTGTAGATTGATTAGTCAAAAACCAAACCAAGTGTCCGTCTGGTGACAAAGGGATCATATCCACGATATGAAGGTCGTTTGATGATTCTTATGCAATCTTGATGGTAATTCTTTCAGCCTTTGATCCTTCTTATTCTGTTTATAATGTCATTATAAAGGTAGATTGTGAAATACAAATAGCAATATACTCTTTTGCTTGAATGAGCCCGAATTTCAATAGAAGCTGACTATAATATTTGTAAATCTTTTTAATTAGTTGGAGAAAGCGACAACCTTGACCTAAAATTTTCTTGGTAATTTGTAAATCTTTATTGTGAATATTTTAAACATTAGTATAAACTCTAGCGTACCGGATGAGTTGTGAAAAGTAAAAATACCACATGACGGTAATCTAGGAACATCAGCGTCAAGACAGGGGAAATTTACTACATGTATGTTGAATCCAAAATCATCTCTTTTGTCATACACACTTGTATGAGTCTTTCTATTTACAATTTTGATATTTAGTCTCAAAATGATGTTTCTGTGTTTGTAACGTTTGCTCTATTCAGTGTCAATTCTTGTGGATAAATAACTTTCTTATATTTTTCAAAAACATTATTGTCGATAATGGGAATATCATCTAGGTACCTAAATGTAGCGTTGGAACGTTCTGTTGAAAAGAGTATACATAGAGTTTGACAATTTCACTCTAAGATAATGACCCTGTTAATAATTAAGGTTCTTCACTAAATGATGATCTAGTTATAATGCAAAATATACCATTATTAAAGATCATCAGATTCTTACATTTATTTGATGTAAAGGATCCCTGACCTTAAGGCCCCCTTTTTGATCACTAATAAATCGAAGAATTCAATGCCATATTTATGACTTTTCACATATAATTGAAAAATTTACCATTCATGTATTAAATAACTATTACAGTTTCGCTTGCATTGCTTGTATTCAAAGACGTTACTATGTGTGTTGCCTGTTTTGTGACAGGGGTATTTGGCGAATCCGGAAAAATCGCAATCGATTCCGGCCTTGAATATTGTTTTCTCAATACATATCGAACAAATTGTCAAATGATCACATATTTTGTGAACACGACTAATCAGGTAAAACTCAATATATGCTAATGAATCGATACTGTCGGTTGCGTGATATTAGAGGTGTGGCTTTATGTTAATCTGTAGACTTTTGATGCTACTTTTTTCGTGGGTTTTCTCTGATTTGAACATAACGGCAAATTAGAATGGTTAATTCCTTCTCAGGGAGAATTTGTCATATAAGTATCTGTCTGTCATTTTTCTGAATTAGCCATTCTAACATGCGTCCATGCCTAATTTCGAAAAAAAATATCTATCAACCTACCTGGGTTTTTTGTGCATAGTTCAACCAAAGCTGGCGAAGGGTGGGTATATCTTAGCTGACTTTGCCAGCGTTTCGGGCAATATCTTAACAGAAAGGGGTAAGAAACTTGTTGTTTAAACATAGTTCAAACAATTTATAAGGTCAGTTCAATAAATTGTGAAAATTTGAAAACCGATTGTTATAGCCTTTCCTTAAGTTCCGGGATCCTTGTTCTATTTGATATAGTTATACACTTTAAGGCAATATATGTTGGAACATTATGTAATGAGAATGGGCAAATATAAATGCTAAAAAAATCTGTTAATCCTTTTTTTTGTTCGAAAACATAAAAGAAAGGCGTAGCTATGCGAAAGGTATAAATGTAAGACTGTAGCCCTCTCATCGAGCGTTCATATGAGTTATGTAAGTACCAAACGCTGAACGCTTGTAATTTGAAAAATTCTATAAATAAGTGAAAGGTTTAAAAAAAATTCAGAATTTGGTTTCACATTCTTTATAGAAATGTGAAGCCTGTAAGCCTGTTATTTAGATTTACAACTGTAAGATGCTGTTGACATTCTAATGAATTTTATTTAAATTTTTGATTTACGAAACTCACCAAGTATTTGTTTGGATACAACCATTAAACATCATCATAATATAGGAGAGAAACACCATGTCGCCATCTAGTTGTTTCCATATTATTTTTGATTTTATTCGGCCACCGAGTGAACCTTACAAAGAATCTTAAGCTTTTTACTTTATAAGGCGAAAAACTAGAGATAATAACTCAAACGGCGCCATAATCCCTGAATCATTTTGGCTCAGTGTGCTGCTATTTGGTATTCGTTGTCCGAGGCGTGCGGGTCTATTACTCCGAATTTGATATCTGCTCTCTGACAGCAAAGCTTGAACATTTTTCTGTATCACTCAAAAATTTAATGACTATTTAGAATAAAATGTTCATAATGAAAGAAAGATAACTCGGAGGAATACGGTGAAACTTTCGATTTCTTCAATTTATCTTTTCTTTGTGCTACCCTTATTACCGGCAGTCATGACTGCCGGTATACTGTAATCAATCGTGACATACTTGCACGGATAAAATAACTCTTGGCAATATGATTGGTGGACAACTACAAAATATGCAAATATTCGTCAAGGTTATTCTGAATCTGTGCATAAGATGCTTCTATCAAGTCCGCTGAAGAGTCTAGATGACTTGACAAATGAAAGTCATATCGAATCAGTGCATTTTCTTCCGAAAGATGCATCGAAAAGTCTTTGTACCGATACGTCCTACAACAAATCACAGATCCTCGGAAATTTCCGTAGCTTGAATCGGAAATAAAAACGGAAAAGTCCGGAAATGTGCGATTGGTCTAACAAGAATAAAAATCGTTTATTCCATTTTTTTTCTTATTAGAATTTTACAACATTTAATGTCAGCTAACTGCCGGCAAGCTTTTTGTAAAAGCTAATACTTGTAAACCTTATTTCAACCTATAACGTTATATCGAGAATACGATAAATGTTTAATACTTAATTTCTTAGGTTATACGAAAAACAATTTGGTATTTGCTGCAGATCGTCTCACAAGAAAGTCAAGATCATATCACATACAGGTCAAAATACATGGAAAATCCTATTTTTTGAAGAATTGAGGAGGTCCAGGACAGCCAGACATAAATTTGATCCTATCATTTAATTTTCCTATAAATTATAAATGTTAATAATTGAAACATACTTTTTCTACATGCAAAGTTTCATAAATTTTTTACTGTTAGTTTTGAAGCTTCGAACGTACATAAATACCCTTTGAAAGCCCCAAAGTGGACCGTAAATGTGACGTTAAAATTAACACACTTTAGGTAATGAAAACAGTTAAAAATATTCTGTAGAGGCAGAATATTAACAAGTTTCTGTATTTTTTCATTTAGATATGATGTGGACAGTCGGATATGTATAGAATTATACATAAGATCATATCCCACCCATTTTGCTACATCTTTCGGTACGTTTTTGGACATAATAATTTCACACTTTTTGGCATTATTACATTGTTTAGACTGAGGATCACTGTCGAGGGTTAAGTACCCGAAACGTGCATGTCTGATCCATGCTGTAAAATTATCGGGTCTTAAATGATGCTATTGAATTTAAAGACGTTTAACATTATGCATGATCACTAAGACTTTTAAAAGAAATTGTCGAAAGGAGATAAATTAATGTCTATTTTCAAAACGTCTTTGAGTTGCTAATTTTTAATAATAAAGTCCGCTTATCTGACACCCTTTCATATATTTTCCTAAAACTTGATATTATCTTCTTTATGTGCCAAGTGAAACACCGATAAATTCCTATTGAAACATGACCGTCAGTTTTTAAGTTATAGTGATTTTGTTACCCCCTCCCCCTTATTTCTAAGTTACCTAATCCTGACGTTCTTGCGAAAAACGCGCCAATTTCGCCGTTTCTATTCTGACGTCATAATTGATCCTGTGCTTTCCGATGGGGTTCTTTCGGATACTGTTCTGGACCCCCTTAATAAAACACGTACATCATTTTCACAAGATAAAAAAAATTGTGTGCGGAACAGTCTTCCAACAAAAAAAAAAAAAAAAAAAAAAAATGAAAATGACAAATTATTTCATTTACTGTTCAAATTATATGACCAATTATATTGCTAGAAAATACTGATGTGAACATAGAGGAGGTACCCATCAGTTATCCAATCTCAAAGTAAAGAACGCAAGGCAAAAATCATTAGAATAACAATATTTCGAAGTCAGACTAGGTGCAAGGGGAGAGTTAGAGTCTCCTGTTTGCATGCTAAGCCCGTCGCGACAGTTCCATGGAAACTTTTCAAATTCGGTGATTATCTCGATGTACATATTGATGTGTATGACAAATATGGATAATGACCATATCCCTGTATACAGCACAAAATCGATAATTCAGAAAATCAGAAACCGAAGGCATGCAAAATCAGGATAAAACAGAAACCAAAGCAAACAAACAAAAACCTCCACCACATGAAAAAAAAAGCGGACTCCCGATATGAGAGTGAGACCAGGTGCCCAGGAAGAGTAAGCATCTCCTGCCTGCATGCAACACCCGCCGCTTCATTTCGGTTGAACTGTCACATCCGGTAACTTCCATTTCGGAAGACATTGAGTATAATCTTTGGTTGGATGGTTCAAATGGTCTATGACAGAATATCATCCACCATTCTGGAGAGTGGGACATCATAGTGTATGACGAGTTCCCCATATCGACCGTAGAACTTCCTCGGTGACGATGTTAGTCGGTCACAAACATATCCCTGACTGAGAAGCTTATCTGAAAGACGCCTAGCTCTCAGAACAAAATCCGTATATTTGGTACTTGCTCTGGCATAGCGTATCAACTGAGATATGAACACGCCATAAGCAGGCGATGAAGGGATGTTGCTACTCAGAAAAGGAAAGTTTGTAATGCTGAAATTGAAGTCGTCACATATCAGGAACAGATGTCTTGTTTGGTGATGTTGACAGCCATTCAGTCCCTCTTTCCATTCTGGAAAGAGAGAATGCACATGCTTTTAAAAGATCCCCGAGGCGACCGAAGAACTTCCTCAATCATGATTTCAGCCGTTGTATTAAAGAAATGAGGGAATCTCCAACAACAATCAGCTACAGCACCCACAGCAAAATGACGAATCACTCAATGCAAAAACACAGAGTAGACATCCATAGAAAGAGACGGAAACTGGACAAGGAACACCAACTTACACCATAGAAACATGAAACACAAAATACCAAATATAAACCAAAGAGACCAATGGGCAACCGGTGTCGACAGCCATCTGCCACGCAAGTAGCAGACAGTGCGGTTATTCTGGATAACGTGCTCACAACCCTATCACTTTTCAGATTACCAAGAGGTCTCGAAGAACGCACAGTTGTGGTGTAAAATAACCTCCTCACTGTAAGATGAACATACAAACAGACAGCATGCAGCAGGGGTTCAAGAAACAAACAAGACCACAAAACGTAGAGGCCCCAGCAACACAGATGGATACGTAAATGGATATAAAAACAGAAGGCACACGAAATACAGTCCGTGCTCTGCCTTCTGTAGCGAGCTCATGCATGTGATCATCCGAGGAGCCCGACTGACATTCAGAGAGGACAGGTGGTCGGGGCCCTGTCCTCTCTAAAGATATTTGGACAGGGCCCGTCATGGAGTCCTGCCGTCACAGTCAGAGTGCCATTCTTAAGAATGTGCTGGTACAAGGCTGTAGATTGGTCCAGTAACAAGCAAATTGTCCGTCTGATTACAGAGGGATCATATGGATCATATCCACGGTATAAAATACGTTTGATGATTCTAACACAATTTCGATGGCTTTTCTGTGTACTTTTGATCCGTCTTAATTTGTTAATTATGTCACCAAAGAATGAAGGTTGTGAAATACCCAAAGTAATATACTATATTGAGATAAGAAAGTGATTTTTCATGAAGAAATGGCAAAACCCAAATTAAATTCCCTGTGGTACGAAGTTTGATAAAGATCCAATCAAAACTGCGACCTCTATGCTGTATACAAGGATTTTAAACATTTCCCATCTGAGACCCTGACCTTTGACCTATGACCAATCAACACTGTAGTAATATAGTAACGCCGTCGTTCATGTGAAAATGTGCGTGTGTGTTTTACACTTTTTGTACACAACCTAGAGGTCGCAGGCACCAAGGAAACGTCATCATCTTCTGCTTGCATGCAACACCCGTCGCTTCAATTCGGTAGAATTGTCACACCAGGTTACTTCAATTTCGGAAGATACAAGTACATTCAGTTGTTGGATGGTTCAAATGTTCTACGACAGAATATCACCCACCATTCTGGACAGTGGGATATTATAGGGTAAGACGAGTTTCCCGTATCGAATTGACAAATATGGATAATGACCATATCCCTGTATACAGCACAAAATCGATAATTCAGAAAATCATAAACCGAAGGCATACAAAATCAGGAGAAAACAGGAACCAAAGCAAACAAACAAAATATACACCACATGAAAAGAAGCGAACTCCCGATATGGGAGTGAGACCAGGTGCCCAGGAAGAGTAGGCATCTCCTGCTTGCATGCAACACCTGCCGCTTCAATTCGGTAGAACTGTCACATCCGGTTACTTCCACTTCGGAAGACATAGAGTACAATCGTTGGTTGGATGGTTCAAATGGTCTATGACAGAATATCATTCACCATTCTGGAGAGTGGGACATCATAGTGTATGACGAGTTCCCCATATCGACCGTAGAACTTCCTCGGTGACGATGTTAGTCGGTCACAAACATATCCCTGACTGAGAAGCTTATCTGAAAGACGCCTAGCTCTCAGAACAAAATCCGTATATTTGGTACTTGCTCTGGCATAGCGTATCAACTGAGATATGAAAAGAAGGGAGGAGATCTCCAACAAGACCCCGTTGCAGCATCAACAGTAAAACACCAAAACACCCGATGCAAAAACACAAAAGACGAGTACAGCACGAGACGGAAAAGAGACAGACGACATGTAAACATCAAACATAAAAGACGACACATAAACCGACGAGACCAATGGGTAACCGGTGCCGACTTTATTCTGTGATGCTGTCTTATTGTCACTGTTTGTCCATTATTTATTCTGCGGTGCTGTCTTATTGTCACTGTTTGTCCGTGATTTATTCTGTGATGTTGTCTTATTGTCACTGTTTGTCCGTTATTTATTCTGTGATGCTGTCTTATTGTCACTGTTTGTCAGTTATTTATTCTGTGGTGCTGTCTTATTGTCACTGTTTGTCCGTGATTTATTCTGTGATGTTGTCTTATTGTCACTGTTTGTCCGTTATTTATTCTGTGATGCTGTCTTATTGTCACTGTTTGTCAGTTATTTATTCTGTGATGCTGTCTTATTGTCACTGCTAGTCCGTTATTTATTCTGCGGTGCTGTCTTATTGTCACTGCTTGTCCGTTATTTATTCTGTGATGCTGTCTTATTGTCACTGTTTGTCCGTTATTTATTCTGTGATGCTGTCTTATTGTCACTGTTTGTCCGTTATCTATTCTGTGATGCTGTCTTATTGTCAATGTTTGTCCATTATTTATTCTGCGGTGCTGTCTAATTGTCACTGTTTGTCCATTATTTATTCTGTGATACTGTATTATTGTCACTGGTTGTCCATTATTTATTCTGTGATTCTGTCTTATTGTCACTGTTTGTCCGTTATTTATTCTGTGATGCTGTCTCATTGTCACTGTTTGTCCGTTATTTATTCTGTGATGCTGTCTTATTGTCACTGTTTGTCCATTATTTATTCTGCGGTGCTGTCTTATTGTCACTGTTTGTCCGTTATTTATTCTGTGATGCTGTCTTATTGTCACTGTTTGTCAATTATTTATTCTGCAGTGTTGTCTTATTGTCGTTGTTTGTCCGTTATTTATTCTGTGTTGCTGTCTTATTGTCAATGTTTGTCCGTTATTTATTCTGTGATGCTTTCTTATTGTCACTGTTTGTCCGTTATTTATTCTTTGATGCTGTCTTATTGTCACTGTTTGTCCGTTATTTATTCTGCGGTGCTGTCTTATTGTCACTGTTTGTCAGTTATTTATTCTGTGGTGCTTTCTTATTGTCACTGCTTGTCCGTTATTTATTCTGTGGTGCTGTCTTATTGTTAATGTTTGTCCGTTATTTATTCTGCGGTGCTGTCTTATTGTCACTGTTTGTCAGTTATTATTTCTGTGGTGCTGTCTTATTGTCACTACTTGTCCGTTATTTATTCTGTGGTGCTGTCTTATAGTCACTGTTTGTCCGTTATTTATTCTGCGGTGCTGTCTTATTGTCACTGTTTGTCCGTTATTTATTCTGTGGTGCTGTCTTATTGTCACTGCTTGTCCATTATTTATTCTGTGGTGCTGTCTTATTGTCAATGTTTGTCCGTTATTTATTCTGCAGTGCTGTCTTATTGTCACTGCTTGTCCGTTATTTATTCTGTGGTGCTTTCTTATTGTCACTGCTTGTCCGTTATTTATTCTGTGGCGCTGTCTTTTTGTCAATGTTTGTCAGTTATTTATTCTGCGGTGTTGTCTTATTGTCACTGTTTGTCCGTGATTTATTCTGTGATGCTGTCTTATTGTCAGTGTTTGTCCGTTGTTTATTCTGTGGTGCTGTCTTATTGTCAATGTTTGTCCGTTATTTATTCTGTGATGCTTTCTTATTGTCACTGTTTGTCCGTTATTTATTCTTTGATGCTGTCTTATTGTCACTGTTTGTCCGTTATTTATTCTGCGGTGCTGTCTTATTGTCACTGTTTGTCAGTTATTTATTCTGTGGTGCTTTCTTATTGTCACTGCTTGTCCGTTATTTATTCTGTGGTGCTGTCTTATTGTTAATGTTTGTCCGTTATTTATTCTGCGGTGCTGTCTTATTGTCACTGTTTGTCAGTTATTATTTCTGTGGTGCTGTCTTATTGTCACTACTTGTCCGTTATTTATTCTGTGGTGCTGTCTTATAGTCACTGTTTGTCCGTTATTTATTCTGCGGTGCTGTCTTATTGTCACTGTTTGTCCGTTATTTATTCTGTGGTGCTGTCTTACTGTCACTGCTTGTCCATTATTTATTCTGTGGTGCTGTCTTATTGTCAATGTTTGTCCGTTATTTATTCTGCAGTGCTGTCTTATTGTCACTGCTTGTCCGTTATTTATTCTGTGGTGCTTTCTTATTGTCACTGCTTGTCCGTTATTTATTCTGTGGCGCTGTCTTTTTGTCAATGTTTGTCAGTTATTTATTCTGCGGTGTTGTCTTATTGTCACTGTTTGTCCGTGATTTATTCTGTGATGCTGTCTTATTGTCAGTGTTTGTCCGTTGTTTATTCTTTGATGCTGTCTTATTGTCAATGTTTGTCAGTTATTTATTCTGCGGTGCTGTCTTATTGTCAATGTTTGTCCGTTATTAATTCTGTGATGCTGTCTTATTGTCACTGTTTGTCCGTTATTTGTTCTGTGGTGCTGTCTTATTGTCACTGCTTGTCCGTTATTTATTCTGTGATGCTGTCTTATTGTCACTGTTTGTCCGTTATTTATTCTGCGATGCTGTCTTATTGTCACTGCTTGTCCGTTATTTATTCTGTGGTGCTGTCTTATTGTCAATGTTTGTCCGTTATTTATTCTGCGGTGCTGTCTTATAGTCAATGTTTGTTCGTTATTTATTCTGCGGTGCTGTCTTATTGTCACTGCTTGTCCGTTATTTATTCTGTGGTGCTGTCTTATTGTCACTGCTTGTCCATTATTTATTCTGTGGTGCTTTCTTATTGTCACTGCTTGTCCGTTATTTATTCTGTGGCGCTGTCTTTTTGTCAATGTTTGTCAGTTATTTATTCTGCGGTGCTGTCTTATTGTCACTGTTTGTCCGTGATTTATTCTGTGATGCTGTCTTATTGTCAATGTTTGTCCGTTATTTATTCTGTGGTGCTGTCTTATTGTCAATGTTTGTCAGTTATTTATTCTGCGGTGCTGTCTTATTGTCAATGTTTGTCCGTTATTAATTCTGTGATGCTGTCTTATTGTCACTGTCCGTTATTTGTTCTGTGGTGCTGTCTTATTGTCACTGCTTGTCCGTTATTTATTCTGTGATGCTGTCTTATTGTCACTGTTTGTCCGTTATTTATTCTGTGGTGCTGTCTTATTGTCACTGCTTGTCCGTTATTTATTCTGTGGTGCTGTCTTATTGTCAATGTTTGTCCGTTATTTATTCTGCGGTGCTGTCTTATTGTCACTGTTTGTCCGTTATTTATTCTGTGGTGCTGTCTTATTGTCAATGTTTGTCAGTTATTTCTTTCTCGTGAGAAAGTTCTGTTTTGTGTTTTTTGTGTGACCAAAGTGACCGAAATTTCGTCTTTTCCCGAGTGGAGCGTAGCGGAACGAGGGAAAATATGAAAAATTTCCGTCATGAGTGTAAATTTTTATGTCTCACTCAATAGAAAGTGATGGAATCTATTTCTTCTTCCATGGAACACAAGAAAAAAGGGAATTCAAACAATGTTTCATGCCATCTAACGCCATGTTTTCTGACGACGTTGCTGTGACGTCACAGTAAGATTCGCTTTTATCATTGGTCAAAACTGAACTGGAGCCTTTGAGAAAGCTAATGTGTATCACATAGGTTGTCTCCCAGGGTACGAGCAAAACTGGAGAAGAAAAGGATATCTTTCCCAGTTTTCCATGGATATCCCTGTCCACAGTGGGAGAAAAGGCAGCCTACAACACCTTAATTATTTGAAAACGATACTGCATATCAACTTTACTCTCAGAACTTTCGTTTAAAAATGCTTATATTAAAAGCTATCAAAACAAATATAACAGTGACCTCTCCTCATTCGACATCTCTATTTCTAATCACAAATATGGATAATGACCACATCCCCGTATACAGCACAAATGACAAATATGGATAATGACCATATCCCTGTATACAGCACAAAATCGATAATTCAGAAAATCATAAACCGAAGGCATACAAAATCAGGATAAAACAGGAACCGAAGCAAACAAATAAAAACCTCCACCACGTGAAAAGACGCGAACTCTCGATATGGAAGTGAGACCAGGTACCCAGGAAGAGTAAGCATCTCCCGCTTGCATGCAACACCCGCCGCTTCAATTCGGTAGAAGTGTCATATCCGGTTTCTTCCATTTCGGAAGACAAAGAGTACAATCTTTCGTGTGATGGTTCAAATGGTCTATGACAGAATATCATCCACCATTCTGGAGAGTGGGACATCATAGTGTACGACGAGTTCCCCATATCGTCCGTAGAACTTCCTCAGTGACGATGTTAGTCGGTCACATACATATCCCTGACTGAGAAGCTTATCTGAAAGACGCCTAGCTCTCAGAACAAAATCCAATTGCCAATTGGTACTTGCTCTGGCATAGCGTATCAACTGAGATATGAACACGCCATGAGCTGGCGATGAAGGGATGTTGCTACTCAGAAAAGGAAAGTTTGTAATGCTGAAATTGAAGTCGTCACGTTTGTCAGAGTGAGGTGTTCATGTGACCATCAGTGTCGTAGGACGACATTATGTCCAAATAGGATGCTGAATTATTTGTCTCTGTAGTTTCTTTGACTTCAAGCTCCGAAGGATAGATACTGCTGAGGTAATACACGAATTTTGGATTATTGATGGACAATACATCGTCTATGTATCTGTAAATGAAGTTAAAGTCAGAAGCTAAGTATCTTTTCCCTCCAGAGACCAAAGATTGAATGAATTTAGCTTCGTACGAGTACAGGAAAATGTCGACAAGGAGTGGGGCACAATTTGTCCCCATTGGAATTCCGACAATTTGCTGAAATACCTTTCCTCCAAACACCACAAAAATTAGATATCCCTACAATATATTTCATTCCAAAACTGCACGTCTCTTACAAATTTCGATATATTGCTTATTCTAGCAATCTGTGTAGAAATCTGACGTAAGCACTTACGATGATAAAGGAAAACGTGGCAAGATATTATGAAACTGTTCTAAACAGGAATTATGTAAACTTCTTTTGGTCTATAAAACATTCGGGTGATATAATTGACAAAATGAAATCTAGAAATTTTGAAGCCAATGCGATTCCTTCTTACGAATTATCAAATATGTACACCACACTTCCATACGAAACGACAAAAATTAATGATCGATCGTCTTAACTCAGCAAATGGTGTTTTGATCATAAGGGGAAACGTAGATTTTTCCGCAACATATCATACAAATCATGGACATGTAGTGACCTTTGTAATGCATTGTCCTTATATCTACAAGTACGTTGTAGGGATCCCTATGGGTACTATATGTGCATCTTTTGTTGCAGGTTAATTTTATACCCTTATAAAAAAGAATTTATCTAAAAGCTTAGAAATGATTTGAAATGTTTCAATGGTACTTCTACCTGGATGATATTCTCACTATCGACAATAGTGTTTTTGAAAAATATAAGAACGTTTTTATACACAAGAATTGACACTGAATAAGGCAAACGTTACAAACACATATACACCATTTTTGACCTTTATATCAAAATTGTAAATGGAGAGATTCGCACAATTTTGCATGACAAAAGAGATGATTTTGGATTTAAAATTGTAAATTTTCCCTTGTCATGACGGTAATGTTACTAAATAACTTACATGTTACAATGTTTTAGATTTTCAAAGTAGATTTACAATTAACAAGAAATCTTTCGATCAAGGCTTTCGTTCATAGACTAGTTAGGACTATCTGGACATTTTACAAAAAATACCGTCAGGTTTTGACATTTCTTTTGAATTCAGACACATACAAGCAAGACAATATATTACTTTGGGTATTTCACAACCTGCCTTTAATTGTGACATAATAAACAAAATAAGAAGGTTCAAAGGTAGACAGAATTACCATCGAAAATGCGACAAAATCATCAAATGTCTTTTCTACCGTGATTATGATCCTGTCCTGTCACCAGACGGACACTAGGCATGATTCTTGACTAATCTACAACCTTGTACCAGCGCAATTTAAAGAATTGCACTCTCAAAGACTGTGACAACGGGACTTCACGACCAGTCGTGTCTAAACTTCCTTAGAGAAGACAGGGTCCCAAAAACCTGTCCTCTCTGAATTTATGTCTGACTCCTCGGATGATTACATGCATGAGCTCGCAACAGCTGACAGAGCACGGACTGTATTTCTTACCCAGTTTTTATATCCATTTACATATTCATCTTTTTTCTTGGGCCCCTGCTTTATGCTGTCTCGTTTGTGTACTCATCAAACAGTGAACAGGTAATTTTTCACTACAATTGTGGGTTCTTCAAGGCGTCTGGAAAAGTGGAAGGGTTTTGCGCACGTACTCCAGATAACAACCCAATTTGCTACTTACCTGACATATGGCCGTTCTAAGTCGACACCGGTTACTCATTGGTTTATGTGTAGTCATTTGTGTATTTGTGTTTAGAGTTTTGATGTTGTATTTGTGTATGTCCTCTCTGTGGTATCACTTGGGGTGTTTTGTTGTGTATGTCCTCTCTGTGGTATCACTTGGGGTGTTTTGCTGTATATGTCCTCTCTGTGGTATCACTTGGGGTGTTTTGTTGTGTATGTCCTCTCTGTGGTATCACTTGGGGTGTTTTGTTGTGTATGTCCTCTCTGTGGTATCACTTGGGGTGTTTTGTTGTGTATGTCCTCTCTGTGGCATCTCTTGGGGTGTTTTGGTGTGTATGTCCTCTCTGTGGTATCACTTGGGGTGTTTTGCTGTGGTATCACTTGGGATGTTTTGTTGTGTATGTCCTCTCTGTGGTATCACTTGGGGTGTTTTGTTGTGTATGTCCTCTCTGTGGTATCACTTGGGGTGTTTAGTTGTGTATGTCCTCTCTGTGGTATCACTTGGGGTGTTTTGTTGTGTATATCCTCTCTGTGGTTTCACTTGGGCTGTTTTGCTGTGTATGTCCTCTCTGTGGTATCACTTCGGGTGTTTTGTTGTGAATGTCCTCTCTGTGGTTTCACTTGGGGTGTTTTGATGTGTATGTCCTCTCTGTGGTATCACTTGGGGTGTTTTGTTGTGTATGTCCTCTCTGTGGTATCTCTTGGGGTGTTTTGTTGTGTATGTCCTCTCTGTGGTATCACTTGGGGTGTTTTGCTGTGGTATCACTTGGGGTGTTTTGTTGTGTATGTCCTCTCTATGATATCACTTGGGGTGTTTTGTTGTGTATGTCCTCTCTGACGTGGTATCTCTTGGGTTGTTTAGTTGTGTATGTCCTCTCTGTGGTTTCACTTGGGGTGGATTGATGTGTATGTCCTCTCTGTGGTATCACTTGGGGTGTTTTGTTGTGTATGTCCTCTCTGTGGTATCTCTTGGGGTGGTTTGTTGTGTATGTCCTCTCTGTGGTATCACTTGGGGTGTTTTGTTGTGTATGTCCTCTCTGTGGTATCTCTTGGGGTGTTTTGTTGTGTATGTCCTCTCTGTGGTATCACTTGGGGTGTTTTGCTGTGGCATCACTTGGGGTGTTTTGCTGTGGTATCACTTGAGGTGTTTTGTTGTGTATGTCCTCTCTGTGGTATCACTTGGGGTGTTTTGTTGTGTATGTCCTCTCTGTGGTATCACTTGGGTTGTCTAGTTGTGTATGTCCTCTCTGTGGTTTCACTTGGGGTGTTTTGCTGTGTATGTCCTCTCTGTGGTATCACTTGGGGTGTTTTGTTGTGTATGCCCTCTCTGTGGTATTACTTGGGGTGTTTTGTTGTGTATGTCCTCTCTGTGGTATCATTTGGGGTGTTTTGCTGTGTATGTCCTCTCTGTGATATTACTTGGGGTGTTTTGTTGTGTATGTCCTCTCTGTGGTATTACTTGGGGTGTTTTGTTGTGTATGTCCTCTCTGTGGTTTCACTTGGGATGTTTTGTTGTGTATGTCCTCTCTGTGGTTTCACTTGGGGTGTTTTGTTGTGTATGTCCTCTCTGTGGTATCACTTGGGGTGTTTTGTTGTGTATGTCCTCTCTGTGGTATCACTTGGAGTGTTTTGCTGTGTATGTCCTCTCTGTGGTATCATGGGGTGTTTTGCTGTGTATGCTCTCTCTGTGGTATCACTTGGGGTGTTTTGTTGTGTATGTCCTCTCTGTGGTATCTCTTGGGGTGTTTTGCTGTGTATGTCCTCTCTGTGGTATCACTTGGGGTGTTTTGTTGTGTATGTCCTCTCTGTGGTATCTCTTGGGGTGTTTTGTTGTGTATGTCCTCTCTGTGGTATCACTTGGGGTGTTTTGTTGTGTATGTCCTCTCTGTGGTATCACTTGGGGTGTTTTGTTGTGTATGTCCTCTCTGTAGTATCACTTGGGGTGTTTTGTTGTGTATGTCCTCTCTGTGGTATCTCTTGGGGTGTTTTGCTGTGTATGTCCTCTCTGTGGTATCACTTGGGGTGTTTTGCTGTGGTATCACTTGGGGTGTTTTGCTGTGTATCTTCTCTCTGTGGTATCACTTGGGGTGTTTTGTTGTGTATGTCCTCTCTGTGGTATCTCTTGGGGTGTTTTGCTGTTTATGTCCTCTCTGTGGTATCACTTGGGGTGTTTTGCTGTGGTATCACTTGGGGTGTTTTGCTGTGTATGTCCTCTCTATGGTATCACTTGGGGTGTTTTGTAGTATATGTCCTCTCTGTGATATCACTTGGAGTGTTTTTCTGTGTATGTCCTCTCTGTGGTATCTCTTTGGGTGTGTTGTTGTGTATGTCCTCTCTGTTGTATCACCTGGGGTGTTTTGCTGTGTATGTCCTCTCTGTGATATTACTTGGGGTGTTTTGTTGTGTATGTCCTCTCTGTGGTATTACTTGGGGTGTTTTGTTGTGTATGTCCTCTCTGTGGTTTCACTTGGGATGTTTTGTTGTGTATGTCCTCTCTGTGGTTTCACTTGGGGTGTTTTGTTGTGTATGTCCTCTCTGTGGTATCACTTGGGGTGTTTTGTTGTGTATGTCCTCTCTGTGGTATCACTTGGAGTGTTTTGCTGTGTATGTCCTCTCTGTGGTATCACGGGGTGTTTTGCTGTGTATGCCCTCTCTGTGGTATCACTTGGGGTGTTTTGTTGTGTATGTCCTCTCTGTGGTATCTCTTGGGGTGTTTTGCTGTGTATGTCCTCTCTGTGGTATCACTTGGGGTGTTTTGTTGTTGTGTATGTCCTCTCTGTGGTATCTCTTGGGGTGTTTTGTTGTGTATGTCCTCTCTGTGGTATCACTTGGGGTGTTTTGTTGTGTATGTCCTCTCTGTGGTATCACTTGGGGTGTTTTGTTGTGTATGTCCTCTCTGTAGTATCACTTGGGGTGTTTTGTTGTGTATGTCCTCTCTGTGGTATCTCTTGGGGTGTTTTGCTGTGTATGTCCTCTCTGTGGTATCACTTGGGGTGTTTTGCTGTGGTATCACTTGGGGTGTTTTGCTGTGTATCTTCTCTCTGTGGTATCACTTGGGGTGTTTTGTTGTGTATGTCCTCTCTGTGGTATCTCTTGGGGTGTTTTGCTGTTTATGTCCTCTCTGTGGTATCACTTGGGTTGTTTTGCTGTGGTATCACTTGGGGTGTTTTGCTGTGTATGTCCTCTCTGTGGTATCACTTGGGGTGTTTTGTAGTATATGTCCTCTCTGTGATATCACTTGGAGTGTTTTTCTGTGTATGTCCTCTCTGTGGTATCTCTTTGGGTGTGTTGTTGTGTATGTCCTCTCTGTTGTATCACCTTGGGTGTTTTGCTGTGTATGTCCTCTCTGTGGTATCACTTGGTGTGTTTAGTTGTGTATGTCCTCTCTGTGGTATCACTTGGGGTGTTTTGTTGTGTATGTCCTCTCTGTGATATCACTTGAGGTGTTTTGCTGTGTATGTACTCTCTGTGGTTTCACTTGGGGTGTTTTGTTGTGTATGTCCTCTCTGTGTGTGTCCTCTCTGTGGTATCACTTGGGGTGTTTTGTTGTGTATGTCCTCTCTGTGGTATCACTTGGGGTGTTTTGTTGTGTATGTCCTCTCTGTGGTATCACTTGGGGTGTTTTGTTGTGTATGTCCTCTCTGTGGTATCACTTGGGGTGTTTTGTTGTGTATGTCCTCTCTGTGGTATCACTTGGGGTGTTTTGCTGTGTATGTCCTCTCTGTGGTATCACTTGGGGTGTTTTGTTCTGTATGTCCTCTCTGTGGTACCACTTGGGGTGTTTTGTTGTGTATGTCCTCGTTTTGGTATCACTAGGGGTGTTTTGTTGTCTATGTCCTCTATGTGGTATCACTTGGGGTGTTTTGTTGTGTATGTCCTCTCTGTGGTTTCACTTGGGGTGTTTAGTTGTGTATGTCCTCTCTGTGGTATCACTTGGGGTGTTTTGTTGTGTATATCCTCTCTGTGGTTTCACTTGGGCTGTTTTGCTGTGTATGTCCTCTCTGTGGTATCACTTCGGGTGTTTTGTTGTGAATGTCCACTCTGTGGTTTCACTTGGGGTGTTTTGATGTGTATGTCCTCTCTGTGGTATCACTTGGGGTGTTTTGTTGTGTATGTCCTCTCTGTGGTATCTCATGGGGTGTTTTGTTGTGTATGTCCTCTCTGTGGTATCACTTGGGGTGTTTTGCTGTGGTATCACTTGGGGTGTTTTGCTGTGGTATCACTTGGGGTGTTTTGTTGTGTATGTCCTCTCTGTGGTATCTCTTGGGTTGTTTAGTTGTGTATGTCCTCTCTGTGGTTTCACTTGGGGTGGATTGATGTGTATGTCCTCTCTGTGGTATCACTTGGGGTGTTTTGTTGTGTATGTCCTCTCTGTGGTATCTCTTGGGGTGTTTTGTTGTGTATGTCCTCTCTGTGGTATCACTTGTGGTGTTTTGCTGTGGTATCACTTGGGGTGTTTTGCTGTGGTATCACTTGGGGTGTTTTGTTGTGTATGTCCTCTCTGTGGTATCACTTGGGGTGTTTTGTTGTGTATGTCCTCTCTGTGGTATCACTTGGGTTGTTTAGTTGTGTATGTCCTCTCTTCGGTATCATTTGGTGTGTTTTGTTGTGTATGTCCTCTCTGTGGTTTCACTTGGGGTGGATTGATGTGTATGTCCTCTCTGTGGTATCACTTGGGGTGTTTTGTTGTGTATGTCCTCTCTGTGGTATCTCTTGGGGTGTTTTGTTGTGTATGTCCTCTCTGTGGTATCACTTGGGGTGTTTTGTTGTGTATGTCCTCTCTGTGGTATCTCTTGGGGTGTTTTGTTGTGTATGTCCTCTCTGTGGTATCACTTGGGGTGTTTTGCTGTGGTATCACTTGGGGTGTTTTGCTGTGGTATCACTTGAGGTGTTTTGTTGTGTATGTCCTCTCTGTGGTATCACTTGGGGTGTTTTGTTGTGTATGTCCTCTCTGTGGTATCACTTGGGTTGTTTAGTTGTGTATGTCCTCTCTGTGGTTTCACTTGGGGTGTTTTGCTGTGTATGTCCTCTCTGTGGTATCACTTGGGGTGTTTTGTTGTGTATGTCCTCTCTGTGGTATCACTTGGGGTGTTTTGCTGTGTATGTCCTCTCTGTGATATTACTTGGGGTGTTTTGTTGTGTATGTCCTCTCTGTGGTTTCACTTGGGATGTTTTGTTGTGTATGTCCTCTCTGTGGAATCACTTGGGGTGTTTTGTTGTGTATGTCCTCTCTGTGGTATCACTTGGGGTGTTTTGTTGTGTATGTCCTCTCTGTGGTATCACTTGGAGTGTTTTGCTGTGTATGTCCTCTCTGTGGTATCACGGGGTGTTTTGCTGTGTATGTCCTCTCTGTGGTATCACTTGGGGTGTTTTGTTGTGTATGTCCTCTCTGTGGTATCTCTTGGGGTGTTTTGCTGTGTATGTCCTCTCTGTGGTATCACTTGGGGTGTTTTGCTGTGGTATCACTTGGGGTGTTTTGCTGTGGTATCACTTGGGTTGTTTTGCTGTGGTATCACTTGGTGTGTTTAGTTGTGTATGTCCTCTCTGTGGTATCACTTGGGGTGTTTTGTTGTGTATGTCCTCTCTGTGGTATCACTTGGGGTGTTTTGTTGTATATGTCCTCTCTGTGGTTTCACTTGGGGTGTTTTGCTGTGTATGTCCTCTCTGTGGTATCACTTGGGGTGTTTTGTTTTGGTATCACTTGGGGTGTTTTGCTGTGTATCTTCTCTCTGTGGTATCACTTGGGGTGTTTTGTTGTGTATGTCCTCTCTGTGGTATCACTTGGGGTGTTTTGTTGTGTATGTCCTCTCTGTGGTATCTCTTGGTGTGTTTTGTTGTGTATGTCCTCTCTGTGGTATCACTTGGGGTGTTTTGTTGTGTATGTACTCTCTGTCGTATCATTTGGGGTGTTTTGTTGTGTATGTCCTCTCTGTGGTATCACTTGGGGTGTTTTGTTGTGTATGTCCTCTCTGTGGTTTCACTTGGGATGTTTTGTTGTGTATCTTCTCTCTGTGGTATCACTTGGGGTGTTTTGCTGTGTATGTCCTCTCTGTCGTATCATTTGGGGTGTTTTGTTGTGTATGTCCTCTCTGTCGTATCATTTGGGGTGTTTTGTTGTGTATGTCCTCTCTGTGGTATCACTTGGGGTGTTTTGTTGTGTATGTCCTCTCTGTGGTTTCACTTGGGATGTTTTGTTGTGTATGTCCTCTCTGTGGTATCACTTGGGGTGTTTTGTTGTGTATGTCCTCTCTGTGGTATCACTTGGGGTGTTTTGTTGTGTATGTCCTCTCTGTGGTATCACTTGGGGTGTTTTGCTGTGTATGTCCTCTCTGTCGTATCATTTGGGGTGTTTTGCTGTGTATGTCCTCTCTGTCGTATCATTTGGGGTGTTTTGTTGTGTATGTCCTCTCTGTGGTATCACTTGGGGTGTTTTGTTGTGTATGTCCTCTCTGTGGTTTCACTTGGGATGTTTTGTTGTGTATGTCCTCTCTGTGGTATCACTTGGGGTGTTTTGTTGTGTATGTCCTCTCTGTGGTATCACTTGGGGTGTTTTGTTGTGTATGTCCTCTCTGTGGTATCACTTGGGCTGTTTTGCTGTGTATGTCCTCTCTGTGGTATCACGGGGTGTTTTGCTGTGTATGTCCTCTCTGTGGTATCACTTGGGGTGTTTTGTTGTGTATGTCCTCTCTGTGGTATCTCTTGGGGTGTTTTGCTGTGTATGTCCTCTCTGTGGTATCACTTGGGGTGTTTTGTTGTGTATGTCCTCTCTGTGGTATCTCTTGGGGTGTTTTGTTGTGTATGTCCTCTCTGTGGTATCACTTGGGGTGTTTTGTTGTGTATGTCCTCTCTGTGGTATCACTTGGGGTGTTTTGTTGTGTATGTCCTCTCTGTAGTATCACTTGGGGTGTTTTGTTGTGTATGTCCTCTCTGTGGTATCTCTTGGGGTGTTTTGCTGTGTATGTCCTCTCTGTGGTATCACTTGGGGTGTTTTGCTTTGGTATCACTTGGGGTGTTTTGCTGTGTATCTTCTCTCTGTGGTATCACTTGGGGTGTTTTGTTGTGTATGTCCTCTCTGTGGTATCTCTTGGTGTGTTTTGTTGTGTATGTCCTCTCTGTGGTATCACTTTGGGTGTTTTGTTGTGTATGTCCTCTCTGTGGTATCACTTGGGGTGTTTTGTTGTGTTTGTCCTCTCTGTAGTATCACTTGGGGTGTTTTGTTGTGTATGTCCTCTCTGTGGTATCTCTTGGGGTGTTTTGCTGTGTATGTCCTCTCTGTGGTATCACTTGGGTTGTTTTGCTGTGGTATCACTTGGGGTGTTTTGCTGTGTATGTCCTCTCTGTGGTATCACTTGGGATGTTTTGTTGTATATGTCCTCTCTGTGGTATCACTTGGAGTGTTTTTCTGTGTATGTCCTCTCTGTGGTATCTCTTTGGGTGTGTTGTTGTGTATGTCCTCTCTGTTGTATCACTTGGGGTGTTTTGCTGTGTATGTCCTCTCTGTGGTATCACTTGGTGTGTTTAGTTGTGTATGTCCTCTCTGTGGTATCACTTGGGGTGTTTTGTTGTGTATGTCCTCTCTGTGATATCACTTGGGGTGTTTTGCTGTGTATGTACTCTCTGTGGTTTCACTTGGGGTGTTTTGTTGTGTATGTCCTCTCTGTGTGTGTCCTCTCTGTGGTATCACTTGGGGTGTTTTGTTGTGTATGTCCTCTATGTGGTATCACTTGGGGTATTTTGTTGTGTATGTCCTCTCTGTGGTATCACTTGGGGTGTTTTGTTGTGTATGTCCTCTTTGTGGTATCACTTGGAGTGTTTTGCTGTGTATGTCCTCTATGTGGTATCACTTGGGTTGTTTAGTTGTGTATGTCCTCTCTGTGGTATCACTTGGGGTGTTTTGTTGTGTATGTCCTCTCTGTGGTATCACTTGGGGTGTTTTGTTGTGTATGTCCTCTCTGTGGTATCACTTGGAGTGTTTTGCTGTGTATGTCCTCTCTGTGGTATCACGGGGTGTTTTGCTGTGTATGTCCTCTCTGTGGTATCACTTGGGGTGTTTTGTTGTGTATGTCCTCTCTGTGGTATCACTTGGGGTGTTTTGTTGTGTATGTCCTCTCTGTGGTATCACTTGGGGTGTTTTGTTGTGTATGTCCTCTCTGTGGTATCTCTTGGTGTGTTTTGTTGTGTATGTCCTCTCTGTGGTATCACTTGGGGTGTTTTGTTGTGTATGTCCTCTCTGTGGTATCACTTTGGGTGTTTTGTTGTGTTTGTCCTCTCTGTAGTATCACTTGGGGTGTTTTGTTGTGTATGTCCTCTCTGTGGTATCTCTTGGGGTGTTTTGCTGTGTATGTCCTCTCTGTGGTATCACTTGGGTTGTTTTGCTGTGGTATCACTTGGGGTGTTTTGCTGTGTATGTCCTCTCTGTGGTATCACTTGGGATGTTTTGTTGTATATGTCCTCTCTGTGGTATCACTTGGAGTGTTTTTCTGTGTATGTCCTCTCTGTGGTATCTCTTTGGTTGTGTTGTTGTGTATGTCCTCTCTGTTGTATCACTTGGGGTGTTTTGCTGTGTATGTCCTCTCTGTGGTATCACTTGGTGTGTTTAGTTGTGTATGTCCTCTCTGTGGTATCACTTGGGGTGTTTTGTTGTGTATGTCCTCTCTGTGATTTCACTTGGGGTGTTTTGCTGTGTATGTACTCTCTGTGGTTTCACTTGGGGTGTTTTGTTGTGTATGTCCTCTCTGTGTGTGTCCTCTCTGTGGTATCACTTGGGGTGTTTTGTTGTGTATGTCCTCTATGTGGTATCACTTGGGGTGTTTTGTTGTGTATGTCCTCTCTGTGGTATCACTTGGGGTGTTTTGTTGTGTATGTCCTCTTTGTGGTATCACTTGGGGTGTTTTGCTGTGTATGTCCTCTCTGTGGTATCACTTGGGGTGTTTTGTTCTGTATGTCCTCTCTGTGGTACCACTTGGGGTGTTTTGTTGTGTATGTCCTCGCTTTGGTATCACTAGGGGTGTTTTGTTGTCTATGTCCTCTCTGTGGTATCACTTCGGGTGTTTTGTTGTGTATTTTCTCTCTGTGATATCACTTGGGGTGTTTTGTTGTGTATGTCCTCTCTGTGATATCACTTGGGGTGTTTTGTTGTGTATGTCCTCTCTATGATATCACTTGGGGTGTTTTGTTGTGTATGTCCTCTCTGTGGTATCACTTGGGGTGTTTTGCTGTGTATGTCCTCTCTGTGGTATCACTTGGGGTGTTTTGTTGTGGATGCCGCAGTCGAGTCTTGTTGGAGATCTCTTCCTTTCATTTCACATTGTCCTTCCTCTTTCTTAGTATTTTTGTTTCTAAAATTGATATATAATGGAGGTTAGCAAGGGATGTAAACATGTCAAATCCAGATTACAACTGACAATCTTGCACTAAGGATTTTGTTTCATAAAGTGTATCAGATATTTTCTAGTGTAATTTCTCTGTTGCCTAGAAGAGGCTTGAGCTTAAACCTATTTTTCTCATCGCTTGACTTGTAATTTCCGTTATTATTATTGAAAAATGCTAGCATGTGACAATTACTTAAATCCTTCGTTTTTAATATAAATACTCCCTATATCAAGATAAGAAGATATTGAGACCCCAGAGAAGGGGAGCTAATCAATGTGACCTATCAAACTAAATCCAGGAATAATCCTTCTCGATTTGTTTAATTTGACACTCTTAAGGTAGGCAATACAATTTCAAATTTGCAGAATTTGAATAATTTTGGATTAGATATACCTGTGCTAGTGGTTAATTCCCTGAACTGTTTTATGATTGATACTTACACGTTACCTAGGTAACCGTCTTGCTAATGGCCATATTGCACCCTAGTTGTGTCAACTTTTTGATAGTAATAGATTCAACTTTCTTTGAATTCTTTCGTTGCTCATTTTATATAACAATTCGTCAAAGCGCCGTTGTTTAAAGAGATGATCCTGTTCAACACTGCGTTTGATTAATGGTTTTTAGTCTTGATAAGAATGAAGCGCTTTTGAAACATAGGATTTGAGGCCAAGTTGAAGGGACGGACCCTTCGCTTGACCTTCGAACTCATATGACGAACATTTCAATCCAAAGACACGATTGTCTGCGAAACAATTAAAAAATCGATGAAATTGAAGAATTTATTATAGACATTTTGACAAAATTATCGATCAACCTGTTCATCACCTGTGGTAAATATTGTATACATGTCTTCGGGGATGAACTTTTCCTGAGCCCTTAATCCGAAGCCCACATTATTTGAATGTGCCATAAACCTCTGAGGATATTGAAGATTCATGCATATATCCCTTATGAATTATTATGGTTAGATACGGATATACTATATTGGACTTTGTAAGATAATATTTTCTTCTTATAGTTTTAACATTTATCAAAAAGGTTAATATTTCAGTGCAACATATTGATGGTAGGACCACTTTATAAGTACATACAAGTCTGGGTATGAAATCAGATTAAAGAACCCGTAAAGAAACATCTGTCTGGATCCAAAATCCCAAGTACATAGTCAAATAAAAAGTTTTAACCCGGGTACCTAATAAAAGGGAAGATTACAAGTAGAGCCCCATACAGCCATTGTCAATAAAAACATGAATACAATAGATTTCTTGGAGTTTGAAAAACATACTAGCTCTTATTCATTATCTTTCATTTTGGTACTTATACTTTTTATTTCTGTTAGTATTTTTTTTTCATAAAAAGAAAGAGAACTGTCATTAAGAGTCATAAATCCGATATCAAAGTATTTCGTTCATTACATTTCGGAATAAAATATCCAAATTTGTTTTGATTTCCTTCTTTTTACGTGTTGTCATTCGTGTTTCACGTGATCTTTCCTTGATTTATTTATTATCTGATCCTCTTGATGTTGGTGTTACATATTGTCAACTTGTCCATGTTGTCCCAGATGTCTTTTGTTGATTCACGTGATCTTTCCTTGATTTATTTATTATCTGATCCTCTTGATGTTGGTGTTTCATATTGTCAACTTGTCCATGTTGTCCCAGATGTCTTTTGTTGTTTCACGTGATCGTTCCTTGATTTATTTATTATCTGATCCTCTTGATGTTGGTGTTACATATTGTCAACTTGTCCATGTTGTCCCAGATGTCTTTTGTTGATTCACGTGATCGTTCCTTGATTTATTTATTATCTGATCCTCTTGATGTTGGTGTTACATATTGTCAACTTGTCCATGTTGTCCCAGATGTCTTTTGTTTTTTCATGTGATCTTTCCTTGTTTATTTATTATCTGGTCCTCTTGATGTTGGTGTTTCATATTGTCAACTTGTCCATGTTGTCCCAGATGTCTTTTGTTGTTTCACGTGATCGTTCCTTGATTTATTTATTATCTGATCCTCTTGATGTTGGTGTTACATATTGTCAACTTGTCCATGTTGTCCCAGATGTCTTTTGTTGATTCACGTGATCTTTCCTTGATTTATTTATTATCTGGTCCTCTTGATGTTGGTGTTACATATTGTCAACTTGCCCATGTTGTCCCAGATGCCTTTTGTTGATTCACGTGATCTTTCCTTTATTTATTTATTATCTGGTCCTCTTGATGTTGGTGTTCCATATTGTCAACTTGTCCATGTTGTCCCAGATGTCTTTTGTTGATTCACGTGATCTTTCCTTGATTTATTTATTATCTGGTCCTCTTGATGTTGGTGTTACATATTGTCAACTTGTCCATGTTGTCCCAGATGTCTTTTGTTGATTCACGTGATCTCTCCTTGATTTATTTATTATCTGATTCTCTTGATGTTGGTGTTACATATTGTCAACTTGTCCATGTTGTCCCAGGTGTCTTTTGTTGTTTCACGTGATCTTTCCTTGATTCATTTATTATCTGGTCCTCTTGATGTTGGTGTTATATATGTCCATGTTGTCCCAGATGTCTTTTGTTTTTTCACGTGATATTTCCTTGATTTATTTATTTTTTGCCCTCTTGATATTGGTGTTATATATTGTCAACTTGTCCATGTTGTCCCAGATGTCTTTTGTTGTTTCACGTGATCTTTCCTTGATTTATTTATTATTTTGCCCTCCTGATATTGGTGTTATATATTTTCAACTTGTCCATGTTGTCCCAGATGTCTTTTGTTTTTTCACGTGATCTTTCCTTGATTTATTTATTATTTTGCCCTCTTGATATTGGTGTTATATATTGTCAACATGTCCATGTTGTCCCAGATGTCTTTTGTTGATTCACGTGATCTTTCCTTGATTTATTTATTATTTTTCCCTCTTGATATTGGTGTTATATATTGTCAACTTGCCCATGATGTCCCAGATGTCTTTTGTTGTTTCACGAGGAACATGTGATCGTTACTTGTTTCATTCTCCTTGTGCTTCTGTCTTTTCAATTTAACGTTGTCTTTTTCTTCATCTTGATATAATGCAAAGGTTACTGAACCAAATTTTACATATTTTGGCCAATGCAATGCATGCAATTTTTTAAAATCATATTCCCAATACGAATATCTTAATCACACGGGTATCTGATGCTTTGAAAATCCGAATAATATCAAATCATAATTCCAGAAAACATGTAACATGAATGATCTGAGATCATAACGATCGGCTTGTTTTGCGCTACGTTAAAGATAAAATAGTATGAAAAACAAGTGGAAAATCTAATAGGAGACCTAGCTAAATTGACAACGGCAAAATACACTCGATCAAGAAATAAAACATAAATTTAACGTACTGTTAACGTGGAAATTTTCGTATGGAGTAATTTTCGTATGGGGTAATTTTCGTATGGGGTAATTTTCGCGTATTTTACGAATCAAGGGATTTAATGCGCATTAGATTTTAGCAGCGTTCACACGAGGAATCTAATGCGCATTAGTTTAATTCGCATTAGATTTAATGCGCATTAGATTTTGCCGTGTGAACGCAAAGCGAATCTAATTCGCATTAAATCTGGCGCATGCGTATATGATTTACTAGAATTCTTCAGTACATTTCCATCATAACTGGGCACTTTTAATCACCCTTGGACCTCGAAACATAGTATAAGAGGTAAAAATACTTGATTTCATTCACGATGAACCCTCTTAGTAACTGTACTGCGTCTCTTAACTTACGTAGAGTAACATTATATTATGACGTCATTTTATCTCACAATGACGTCATGCAATGCATGTATAAGCCCAACTTACGAAGAGGTAAATTATTATGAGCAAAACAACATACAGGCATGCATTCGACCCTTTTACTATCTAAAGTATAGAGCTCTCAGTGCAAATGTACCAAAATCTAATGCGCATTAGAATGTGTCGTGTGAACGGAATGCGAATCTAATTCGCATTAGAATAAAGCGCATCAAATCTAATGCGAATTAGATTTAATGCGCACTCGTGTGAACAGGGCATCAATGACTGTTGAGCAAAACTCTCACAAATTGTAATATGCTAATTTCGGTTGAGAACTACAAATTCGATATTATAATACGTATTCGTACTTTCAAAACTATTCATTCCTGATTTTTGGGGAAATGGGGTATACGTATGTCATATTGTGACATTTTCACTGCATGTATGAACAAAATAGAAGGAGAGCATTGGCAATCTGTAAGCTCACGTTTATTTTTTTTTAGAATAAATAATTTTCAACACTGTTTAAGATACATTATCTATATATTTGGAAATACACAATTTGAAATTCTGTGAAATATTATCAAAATATAGAGGAACGACTCACTTTTTTTCATATTTCGAATCGATACGAAAACAAAATTTGTCTTATATATCTTTTCTTTCTCAAACATATTTTACAACATAGAGATGCTTAACGACATAATGACGCGATTAGTCTTTCCTTCTTCCTTCTTTTTTTCAATTATAATCCAATTTTTATCTATTCTTCGGAGGGAGTGATGATATTATTTTTTTTATGAAGTGGGTCTCAATAATACGGAACCCCGAAAGATGTACCGTACATCAAATTTCAAAAGTTGAATCCATACAAATGTATTTTATTTTCGAGAGTACAGATTAACCTCTTTTCCTTCAAATCAAACACGAAAATGCAGCTATAATGGGAAGCTGACGAGATTTTTTTTCAGTTATACGTTTCTTTGGCTTATATTGGTCATTATTCTTGATGCATGACAATGCATTATCTTTACATTTTTTTCATTTGCCTTGTATTTTCTGCTGATTGAAATTGATGATTCTTATTTGTTTGATATTTTCGTTCAAAAAGTGAGGAACTTAAGGCATGTTCAAAAATATATATCATTAGCTTATGATGATAACATGAATCTGTGATTCAAGAAATAACGGTCTCACATTTGGTGTTCATGGGTGTATAAAATTGGTCGAGTGCAAATCCATGATCTGCTTTTTTTATTTTGCATTCAGTCGGGGGTCTTTGTGTATTCTTTGGAGAACCCTTTCTTCTAGAAAAATAGTTCAGTTTTAAAATGATCGTCTTAAGAAGTATGTATAAAGTTTTTATTTGAAATATAACAAAAATTATTGCAGTGGTTTGCAACTGTCGAGAGAGGTAACGGAAAACCCTGAAAGTTAATAAAGAAGATACTTTTCCTCTACATATGAACAACTCTGGCTTTTCTTTGGTTGACATAAAGAGTTTATCTATACATTTATGAATTTAAAAAAAAAAACCCGAAATATTTAAATTAAAAAGAATAAATAAATGCAAAACGAACCAATTTCACGAAAAGAAAGAGAATTTAAATTCTTGTGTATTGATAATTGATATTAACTTTTTGTACGAGAAGTCTGTTCGTTCCTCTTCTTTGGATAAGAGAGTGAGAGAAAAAAAAACAACCTTCAAACTGAATGATAAGATTTTTTGTATTGGAATAAAAATCTGGTATTTTTCACAGTGTTAAGACAACTTTTGCCCAATCCCTTTTCATGATTGATGATGAAATAAAATATGTTTAAACTAAACTTTGTCTGATTATATCATTAACATTTCTTCTAACGGCACACGAAAACAAGCAAAACAAAACATAGATAAATAGTAAAAACAAACAAAAAAGTGAAAATAAAAAATATATATATATTTAAAAAAAAATGAAATAAATAAATAAATGAAAAAGAAAAAAAAATGAATAAATGAATAAACAAGACAAACACATACATTTGTGACTGTGATTTTTCAATCTGTTTATTTGTTTCTGATTTAATTCATAGACGCGATATGATTGCTTTTTTTCAATCTTTGATGAAAAACATCTTTCAATTCAGTCTTGAAAATAGCGCCGAATTATAACCATTATGATGTCATGACGAGAAATATACTAGGCAATTATTACATCTTGAAAAACAGCTCTACTAATTAAGAAATCTTTACATTGAAATGAATAAAGAGCATGATTAATATTGGAATTATATTGAATTAGATTTATTTTTTTTAAAGATTTTAGAGGCCTGGTTTCTAGACATATGCTCGATTGTAAATAAAAGTGTTTTGCCCTCGAGGAATGATACCATAGTTTAGTAAAACTTAGGATTTCTTTGACAGCAGATATGCTTACATTTTAGATTCATCAACAAATATTCCTTCTTAAAAGTTCTTAGATGTTTAGAAATTTTCTGTCTTCTTGACAAAGGAATTATCTATAAGGGATGGAAGAGATACAATATTGTGTAGGAGAGAATTATCATTCAGATAGGTGATAAAAGCTCTTTGGAATTCGAAAAATATCTACATAGACCTTTTATCACCTAGACAATGTTTCATTTATATGTCCACCCAGGAGAGAAGAAAGATTTATCTGAGGACGCTTAATCCACGGTCAGCGCCATGTTTATTTGGAATTAACCCTGTGATTACGGCCATAGTGACTGAGGGATGATGGGATATAATTATTATTGTTCCGTAATTCCCTTTCTACTGTTCTTGATAGCAATTGGGACTAAATGTTATTACGAGATTCACAATTCACACAGAGTAGATCAATTTGGAACAAGAGCCATCTTTACTGTACAATCTTTTGTTGACTAAGTCTGTAAGCTGATGAGCTTCTCCTTGTTTGTTTTCATAATACATGTTTATATGGGTTTCAATTCTCTATATTCACGTAATAAACTATTCAAGTGAATAATCTTGTCGTGTTATGCCAAGAGAAAATCAGAAATGAAGCAATGTAAGAGGCAAAATCCTCATTAATACAAAGAAACATTAAAGTTCTGTGCATTCTAATGAATATAAATTGACTTCCTTAATTCTCATTTTTCATTTCATGTTTGTTTTGTTTCAAATCTTTAACGTGATTATTCTGGTAATTCCTTCCTTGTATGTATTGATAAAGGCAACTTCTTCAACTCATCAAATTGTCTAAATTTTAATTGCAATTTCATGTTTATTAATTCAACCAATGCCAGTTATTGTCATTTTAAAATGTTCCACGTATGTAAAAGTGAATGATAAAACCAAGCCCTGAAATATTACCGACCTACTGAAATCACCCCAAAATTGTTATGCTGGCCATATAAAAATTCTTCAATTCTTTTTCCTGCATTAATTTGACATTGAAGCTTTCGCATCAGATAAAACAGTGCAACACATTTTCATAAGACGAAAAAAATACAGCACTATAGATCACCAATGACAACGCTATATTAATAAACGTTCTCCACAGATAAGTCTCCAGTATAAGAATGGAATTATTAGGTCTTCCGACTTCCGTCGGAAGACCTATTGTTTTCGTAACCGTGGAAAATTGGATCAGCGATTTCTCAAGAACCCTGTAAGCTAGGACAATGAAAGTTCTCCAACGTTACGTTTGGAGTAAAAGCTAGATTGGTCTTTTTTATTTTTGGTCTCTGTTATTTTTTTTTTTATCGTGTTTTTTAGTAGATTCAAATATTTGACGGGAGCGTCGAATTACTCAAAAGGACCGAAAATTTCATGTTTTGCTATTTGTAAGCTTAAATATCTCGTATTTTGCTATCTACAATTTCCATTCTTTTTGAAAGTCGACAGCCATGCAAGATATGAAATGCTAGATGCACACTGTAACGATTTATTACGATGACGTCCTTCACCGTCCTTCATATTTCCAAATTCAGAAGTTCATAGGAGGAAGACACTGTTTTGCTTATAATAGTAAACAAAAATTAAGCTTATGAAGTTTCCTAAAAATTTCAATATTATTATTTTTTATCCATATATCTGTCTTATTTAGTCTTTCTGATTTTTCCTATCTCTTATTGTTGAAAAGATATGAGCATCGAAATTTCGATACACCTTCACGCCAACAGATCGGGCGCACACTAAAATTGGTAGTCCGAGTCCGACTCGAGAAAAGCAGTGTTGAGATTTTCAAATTCCAATTTCACGGCAATGATGAATATGCATTTCATAAATACATTTCGATATACACAATTTGATTTTAAAACAGTTGATTAATTTAGAAGAGATCAGCTACAAACCAGAATTTACACACAAAAAGTGATAGTTTGATTCCGATTTCCATAGGCGGATCTAGGATTTTTTCAAAGGGGGGGGTTGAAGATTTTGAAAGGGGGGATGTTGAATGCATACTATCAAAAGCTTCTGTTTTGCAATAATACCTTAAAGGGTGCATTATTGACTACACAAAGATAATCTATATCTGTTTTATTATCTTTAAAGGGGGGGGGGGGGGGAGGAAGAGATTTTAAAATGTGGGATTTCATGCACAAATTTTAACATTTCTGGCGCAATTCTAAATTCTTAGTACAAGATACAAGATACTTTATTACCAATTTTGGCCCAGTTAAAGGCATACACATGCATTACATGTATAAAAGTGTCCAAAAATGAAAATTTCATTTTAAATAAGAACTATTTCATAGGATAAAATGAGTCTTATGTATGACTAGATCAGAATAGAGAACTAATCTGTAATTTGTACATGTACAAATGACGTTCAAGTTACTTTCATATTATCATACACAAATTTTCCAACACTATCCAGAATACTTTTTGATTCAGAATTTAGCAAATATAACATCTTAATATCTTTATCATTTAGTACATGAATAAATGAATAAATTTTAGCAAAATATTGACTTATCAGAAAATACGTTCTATACCCTCTATCATCAACAAATACATGTAATAATATTCTATATAGTTTGAGTTAAATGTCTTCATGTACGTTGATAAAGTAATATGTATAAAAGATAGATCAGAATAGTTAAATTATTCAGAAAGTCTATAAAGAACTGGCGAGCGGTAGCGAGCCAAAGAAAAATTTTGAAAAATTAACGAAAAATTGTAGATTCAAGGTACAAAATGTTGCTATTTTAAACAATGTTCATGCATCATAAAATTTTTATGACTGAAAAGTGGGGGGGGGGGGGGGCACAAACATGGTTGTGCCCCCCTTTTTCAAAGTGGGGGATGTGCCCCCGCTGTCCCCCTTCTCCTACGCCCTTGTAAAGTAAACACAATTTCCTATGTATAACTAAACACTCATCGGAGCAAAGATTATTTTATAAGCCTCAAATCTTCAACATTATAATATTCAGACTTCAGGTCACAAATGTTAAGTATGAAGGACAGAGATTAAGTTTTTATAATATAAGCTCTCTCTCTCTCTCTCTCTCTCTCTCTCTCTCTCTCTCTCTCTCTCTCTCTCTCTCTTCTTCTTCTTCTTCTTCTTCTTCTTCTTCTTCTTCTTCTTCTTCTTCTTCGTTTTTTTTTGTCGGACCAAAGGGGGGGGGGGGGGTTGCAACCCCCCTATCCACCTCGCTAGATCCGCCAATGGATTTCTAACCTACAAACCTGTTTCTAAACTTCAATAACTATATTTTGAACATCAAGTTTAATTTCTAATTCTAGCAAACGTTCGAACATAATTTTCGGTTGGTTTATTTACAAATTGATGAACAATTTCTCCAACATTCTTCCCTCCCCTCGTTTTTCGAAAACAGTTCTGTTTATATTGAACGATGTCGCCATGATGGAAATTCAAAATAAACTTTGAAAAAAGGGAAGGGGGGGGGGTTCCAAATTTGAACCTGCACAGCGAGAACCTCATGGTATTTATATATATATATTGAACGTAACTTGTTATTACCATTTCTCTTCTCAAGAAAATTGGTTCTACAGCTACGAGCTCGCCTTTTTTATGGGGGAAGGGGGCAGGAAGAATTTGCAAAAAAAAAAAAAATCCCGGCTCTGAAAAATGCTGAAAAAAATATTCCGGCCCAAAGGGCCGGCATTTTTTTTTTCTCGGACCATGCAAAAGTAAGGATACATTGCATGATATGGAAATTTTTGCTGGCCCTTTGTGCCAGACAATTTAAAGTCAAAAAATTAATTAATATAAATACAAACTGTTCACATAGCTGTATCTACCAGAGACCTAATACGCATAGGCACAAAAATCTAGAAAAGGTTCTATTTAAACATCATACAATCTGTCTGAAATTCGCTAATTGCAAAGAGACATCTGAAGGAACGGTTATTAACTCATACTCTGTAACAGCGGGGAGTTTAACTTACACAGACATTCACAACATTTGACAATTTGTTTAAATCCGGCCCGAAGAACCGGCGAAAATTGTTCTCCGACTCTGGTAATGGCTGAAAAAAATGGCCTGCTCAGAAAATTGCTGAAAATTTTTTACCGGCTGGCAATAGATTTCCTGCCCCCCCCCCCCCCCCCCCCCCCAATCAAATGGTTGCTCACCAACATTATCGGTTTGAAAATTTAATGTTACTGCTATTTGAAAACTTAAATATATAATATAAATACATGTAATGTGACGTCCTTCATATTTCCAAAAATTGTATAGGAGGAAGACACTCTTGTTGCAACCGCAACAAGAAACCTTTCTAGTATATCTATATTGTCCTATGACATATTTGAAATGTTAAAACATCTAAACATGGATTATTACTACTATCATAATGTATATATGTCATAGGACACTATTATTGGTAGCGCCACTCAAATGCGGTGCCTCATTAATATCAAATTAGTTGGAAATTCTAGTGATTTTGCCTTACCTGCTCGACTTTGAGACTGAATAACTAATAGGTTTTTCTTCTTTAGTGTTTGTTTGAAATGTTGTTAAACAATTCAGTTTTCCTACATAAAAGAATAAACTTACTAGTAACTAAAATATTCTGTAAAGAAACGAAAGGAATCCCAAAGGGAGATGAGATCAGATGCCCGGGAAGAGTAAGCATCTCCTGTTTGCTAGCAACACCCACCACTTGGGCAGTTAGAAAAAGTCAAACCCAGTGAATTTGTCGTATTTTATGTTTTAGATGGTTCTAACCTAAAATATCTTCCAACATTGAGAGCGATGAGATGTTATAGTGTTTTATTTTCATCGTATCGTCCGAAACAATTTTACAGTGACAACTTGGGTCTAGTTGGAGATCCCCTCCCTCCTCTTACAAATGTACACTTGGTTTAGTAGTTTTTCGGCTAGTCTACTTGTAATCAGATGTCGTTGTATTTTCACTGTTTCCACTGCAACATAGGAGATATTTATAATCGTCATGAAGAAACAAAATAATAATTTCAATAAGGTGAATTATGGAATTTGAACATATCATCATACGAATTGTTAAAGCCATTTTTTACAGATTTGTTTAGGAATGAATTTAATCTATAATATGTGTAAAATTTAGACCACTTTGTGAGTGTCACTGCTGGTTGACCAGGAATAACCGAGGGTAGCCAAGTCCAAACAACTTCGGTTGATCGACTGTTTCTTCAAACGCATTCGAAAATTTCTGTTCACAAAAATTTCTTGAAATTTCTGAAAAGTGTTTCCTGTAGGATCATATCCCACCAATCCTGCTACGACTTTTGGTATTTTTTGGACTTTACTTTCACAGTCTATGGCCATATTTCATTGTTTGGATTGAGGATCACTGACGAGGGTAAAGTACCCGAAACGTGCATGTCTGGTCCATGCTGTTAATTTATCTTTTCCTAAATGATACTATGAGTTTGAAGACGTGTAATATAAGATTGCAGTTAATCGTTACATTTCTCTGTACCGCTCATTTTCTAGTAAAAGATTTTCAGAAGTTAGAACTTTCTCTCTCTCTCTTCTGGAGGAAAGCCTCTGAACAAACAAGAACACCGCCAGGAAATACTGTGAACGTCCATAAGGGGTCTTTAAACCCATATATCACGAAAAGCGTCCAAAGTTTTGTCCATCTTCGCCACAATCTCTCTTTCCATTTTCTCTACCTTGATCTGCATTGATTTTAGATCTTTTTGAAGAGTTAATTACATCAAAGAAACTTTGAGAAACACATGTTCTAATACTAAAAGTGATCGTACCATTTAATCCTGAAAATACGGAATCAGCAATATGGTTATCATTGTGTGCTTTTGTCTGTCACCTTCATAACGAAATTCCTAATTCTTATTGGTTTATTTTCTCGTCTGACGAAAAAGTAAATTAAATCTTAATGGAAAAAGAGACCAGATATCAACAGGATGTCATAAAAGAAAGGTTTATTACAATGCTTCGTAAAGATGCCTTCGTAAATCCCTAGAAAAGTCCACTATTCATTCCGTACCAATATAATGTGACAAAAACGTATCACTATATTTCTGATAGCTCTAAACTTTAATAACGGGTACATCATTTATTTGCCTGTTGACGACTCGGATTGTTTAGAGGGATTTCAAAGGGATTTTTCAGTGGGGAAGTGACAGGCTATGGCGAATTAATTGGGAGTCAATATTAGTTTTCTCCGTTGTTCAAATTTAGGCACCATATTAATTGCATTTATCTTTAAGGTAACCCGGGAGGCAGGGTGGAAAAGATACGTTTTATTCTAAATAAATCTTGATTCGTTTAGACAATTTCTGAACAGAAATAGCTTCTGCTCGTGCCAAACAATGGCCAAGACTCCAGGCCTTTCTTCAAACTTGCAGCATGATGGCATAAAAAATGAATCATGGGACATTTATTTTGTTGCACAAAACGATCAGAAATAAATTAAGCCAAAATTGATACATGTGCTTTAGTTGCACACCATTTATTTCAGGAATTTGATATTAGATATTAATAAAAAAAAAATGTTGAGGTATCGTTTCTCCATTTTTTCCTAATTGTTGGAGGGTTACGTGTCAAATACCTCGACGATCATTTAATTTATTTTGCAATATTTCATTGGATACCTAGAATGTGAATATATGCACGATTTCTCCTGAAGAGTATTATTCATATATTATATGACTTGTATTTTTATTTTTTGGTCATACATAGGTCTTTTTCTAACCTTCAATTCTGAATCATTAAGGGAGAGCACATAACTACATGTGTTCACTTTTGCAAGTTTGAAAAAGACACATGTTACATTTTGTATATCAAATGGATATGACAAAGTAGATGATGTTGATATGAATCATTATAGATAACTTCTCATAAAATCATACTACTAATACAGTATCTCCTTTCATAACCCTATCAATACACCCAATGGAAACAAAGGAGGGGATCTCCAACAACACCAGGTTGTAGCACCCACAGGAAAACCCCAAAACACCCAATGCAAAAACACAAAGCAGACAAGCACAAAGAGACGCGTAAGGGACAAGGGACGTCAACGCACAACACAGAAACATCAAACACAAAGGACTACACATAAACCAACGAGACCAATGGGCAACCGGTGCCGACTTATTCTCATATACCAAAATTTGAAAACAAGGGACAAACACAAAAAATGAACTGTTTAACAACCCAAGGACGTATTAAAGACACATACATTCATTTACAACTACATACCGGTATTCAACTTTAAATAAATATGGCAATAATAAATCTCAAAAGAAAGGAGGGGATCTCCAACAGCAACACACCAAACAACCCAAGTGAAAACACAGAGAAGACAATACAGCAAGAGCAAACACGAAATATATGTACAAGCATTCAAAATATCTATAACATGATGGACTATCCAACTAGAAAATGCTGTCCCTAACGATCTGGATGCGTGATGATATAAGGAAATTTTGAGCGACTTTATTTTGAGAGATACTTCGCTGAGTAAATCCGCATGCACTATGGAGGTTGAGAGAAAACAGAATTTGAGTACTTTGATACAGGATATACAAATGAATTAAAGAAGATCTTGACGATAATATCAACAGCACTCACAAAAGAGCACAAAATTGAGCATCGACGGACCCCTAGCAAGCAAACTGAAAATACATGCACTGTCTGAGGCTATGTCTATCTAGAAAGAGCTATGGCGATCATGTAATTGGACAAGACATGTAAACACAAGTGACGCGCTAGACTAACGATTACTTGATAATCGTTTGTCTAGCGCTGGGTAATCTGAATAGTGGAAGGGTTGTGCGCACATAATCCAGGATAACCACACCGTCTGCTACTGACGTGGCAGATGGCCGTCCTACTGATTGCCCATTGGTCTCATCGGTTTATATGACAAATATTTGTGTTTGAAGTTTCTCTGTGATTTGGCGTTCCTTGTACCATTTGCGTCTCTTTCTGTGCGTGTCTGCTTTGTGATTTTAGGTTTATTATACTTCTTCAATAACGTCAAATGCAGAGATAAAACTTTATTTCAAAGACTCGCAAGCGGATAAAGTTCTTTTAAAGAATGTATGAAAATACATCAAAAATATAACCAATGAAATGATCTATAGATGCATGTCGAGTTTCAAACAAATGCTTCTCAGTGTGACAAGTAAAGGAATAACTTTTTCCATCGTCAAAATTAAGAAGATTCAGGCGTTTAGTTACATTCAAGTAGAAATCTTATGTCGGTGAGAAAAGTATTAACTCTCAATCATTCGTTGCAGGTAATTGACATGGTAAGATTATATGGCTCCCTTTTTCTATCTTCTTTGAGTGATAAATGGGAATGTTTCAAGAGAAGTGACAGGACTTCAAGACAATTTATAACTCAAACAGAACTGCAGCGTGATATCAAGCTTTCTATAAGCACGTGCGAATTTTAATCTATTGTTTACGTTCATTGAAAAACCGCAATATTCAAAATTTAAATTGATTTTCCTGCAAAGTAGAAAAATTATTCTGATTTTGCTGATAATATCAAGTAGCGTCGGCGGATTAAGTAAGAACTTGGTTCCATTAATTCAGAATAGTTATAATCAAAGATACACACAACCAATGTGTCCAATAACGCTTTATAAGGATTGTCACTGCAAGAAAGCTTAATCCAGCAGGGCATTTTTTCACTCATATCTTTTTTGCCTTAAAATAATACTGCAACAATATGTATATTCGATTGATTAAAGAGAGGTGTTCGATTGAAACATGTCCATTGTTAAAAGTATGAAATAGAATGTGTTTCGGCAAATTCAGAATTTATCCAACACACTGTGAATTTTTTCATGAAGCTTTAGTCACGAGGTTTTAACTTGAGTTATCCCTCTTGTGATCTAGTATATTGGGATAATGTTGGAAGAAAATCCAAATAAATCTCGCTGACGTATTATATACTTATTATTATTTTCATTATTAATCGATTTGAAAAGTGAAAGGGACTGCTTCACATCCAGAATATATCATTTGCATAAAGTTATAAAGTGTTGTACATCTTTGTGTAAAACAAAGTGTGAAATAATGTGTTTCCAGCAGTATTGAAATTGAACAGATGAAATGATGTTTGCTTGATGGAGATATGAACCCTCTCCTCCGTTAGCTTTAGCAATGATCTCAAGTCAGATCTGTAATTTTTTCATTATCATGCTAAGTACCCATCAGTTATTGGCACATGTAGCGAAGTCCGATCAATTTCGGTTGATCGTTTCTTCGAACGAATTCGAAAATTTCTTTTCACAAAATTTTCTTGAACTTTCTGAAGAGTGGGTCATGTAGCATCATATCCCACCCATCCTGCTACGTCTTCCGGTATTTTGGTCATATTTTTCACAGGCTTTAGACATATTTCATTGTTTGGATTGAGGATATCTGACGAGGGTTAAGTACCCGAAACGTGCATGTCTGGTCCATTCAAATTGATATGTTCTTAAATGATGCTATCAATTTGAAGACGTAACATTCAGTCTCAAAGTAGAGAAGGTAAGGCAAAATAATTAGAATTTCCATTAGAAAAGTTGCAAACACTGGAATAAGCAATATTCCAAATTGGGAACAGTTTCCCGGGGAGAGTACATAAGCTAGTGATTGCACACGTTAGTATTTTGAGGAATACTATGTATCATTCGTATTTGCCAATTGTAAATCAAACCTACATTCTGATGCCTTGGAGGTTTTTTTCCCAGGGCATTTAAACAAATAACAACTGTATAAGAAGCGTAATGAATCCAGATTCCACATAACTTACTTCCCTTTCATGAGTAGCAACATTCCGTCTTCTCTTGCTTATTGCGTTTTTGTTTCTCAGCTGATACGGTACGTCAGGACATATATGAAGATTTCATCGTTAGAGGCATATGGCTTGCAAGTAAGCTACTTGACCAGGGTTATATTACACAACGGCTGGAAGTCCGTCGGTCACTACGGGGTATATCAGATCACCCTTTCCAGAATGATCAGTGACATTCTGGATCGTGATTGAATGGATGTCATAATCACCAAACAAGACATATTTACCTGATTTGTACATCAATATGTACATCGAGATAATCACTGAATTTCACAAGTGTTCATGAAGCTGTTGTGGCGGGTGTTGCATGCAACCAGAAGACGTGACTCTCCCCGGGTACCTGGTCTCTCTTAGGAATTTTATTCATCCCGAGGTTCGCAACCGTTCCAATGGAATTCTAATGATTTTACCTTGCCTTCTCGACTTTGAGACTGAATAACTGATAGGTACTTCTTTGATGTTTATTCAGGAGGTTTGGGTAGAATTCAATTCTACAAATTCAAAGTTTAACATGCTGCAAATTTATCTGTTCTTAAATGATGAATTTGAAGACGTTTAACATGGCAATACATGAATATATTCGTTTTTGACCTTCGTCTAGCTTGGGTCCTTCATTGCCTTATAAACACAGATTGTTTGTGTCTGTTTTTAATCTCTATTACAAACTGTTACATCAGGAAAACAGTATTTTCTTACTCCCAACGGACGAAAATAATAGAACTTGCTAGTCCGAGCTGCCTTTGTCATTTAAACAAAGATAGATATGGTATATAATATGATAAAGTTAATACAATAAAGTGTTGACGATAAGAAATACCCACGGAGATAGCGTCGACGTCAGTTGGCAGTTTTGGCATATGATATATCATTTTCTATTCTTTGAATATTCCAGTATCATTTATCTCTCATTCTGACAAAAGTAATTACCATTTAGGAATAGTTAGCACTTTAGTTTTGTATCGTTTAAGATACAAAGCGCCGTGTGCCTTTGAGAAATGGAATTTATTATTATCAGTTTTATAAGCGTTGGTAGCATGGAACAAATATTCAAATCATGGAAGAAGAAACATATACAAAATGCTTGCAGGAATATGGAGGCTTCATCAATCTTAATTATACAGATAGCACAATAATGTCCGTGGTTAAAAGTGCCCCTGGTGTTAGCAACCACGTTAGGAAGAATGCATGGCAGCGTTGTGCAATAATCAATGGATGAAATGTGATATCGTAAGGTACACGAAAGTCGACCCTTCTCAACTTGTTAGCATAGGAGGAAGACATTGGACATCCCTTAGTAGGTCAAGCTGCTGCTATGTAGGTCAAACGCCAGGTAGAGGCTACAGGTGAGACGGAAAACGGATTCCAAGACATGACATTAGGAATTACGAATGATTTATTTGTGTTTGAGGCAACTTTGATACTTTTTTGTATCTGTAATGGACATTAAGATGTAAAATCTTTGACAGATGAATAATAGAATTTATGTGAAAATATCTCCATCAAGGACATGCAATACACAAAAACACCCACAATCATAGAAACTAATACAATAAAACCAAGCATATATATGAAAAATAGCTTACTTGCAAAAAGGTTCACTGATCTAAACTTGGAAACACATCAGAATATCAGAGTATTTACCTAAATTAAATTGCGACGCTTTAAACGACGAGATGTATGAGTATCCAAAGCTGATTAAGAATGGACATGCACTCAGCAGATTGTGCAGATATCCGGATCACTTGCTCACAACTATCTTCTTTCATAGGAATTCTACAACTGTAACTATTAGACCATATCAAATCTCCGACTTTCAACAACATTATAAGCATTAAAACTTTCGATTATTCCACTCTGTAAAGCGCCATACCTCGATCGTGAATAACTTTAATCTTGGTTGGCTTCCAAAAAACCCTCGTACATACCTCGTTTTAGGACATTTAGAAACTTATTTAGTCATGTTACACTCTGATTCAGAACACAAATGAGTTAAAGTAGATCCTGACGATAATCTCAGCAGCACTCACAAAAGAGCAAAAAATTAAGCATCGACGGACAAATAGCAAGCTAAAGGTGGGACCAGATGCCCGGGAGGAGTAAGCATCCCCTGTTGGCTGGCCGCACCCGCCGTCGATGGTCATGCATGAAAATGAAAACAATATATATCATTCATGCACTGTCAGACGATTTGTCTATATAGAAAGTGCTATGTCGACAATGTAAGGGAAATATATTCAAAGCACTTACTATCAAACCCCTCGCTGGGTACTTTTTTTACGAGCAAGTACACAGAAGACATCATCATTATGATGGAGTTTTTGATAGACTATATTTTCTATCTTATAACTGTCGGAATTCTAGTGCCCCTCTCCTAGCTGAAATGTTCTCTTATTCATACGAGGCAGAATTCATATAGTCTCTGTTTTCAAACAGCAAAAATAGGCTAGTATGGAAATAAACCGTTGAGGATTACCTTGGCGCCATAATTAACAGAAAAAAAAAACCCAACAAGAACCGAGAGCAGCACTTCAGCCTCCTTCCTAGACAGACTATTTTAATTTTACTAACTAAATCGCTAACTTCTCTTTCATGTGCAGCAACATTCCCGCTTCGCCTGTCTATGGCGTATCCATTTCACAACTAATACGTTACGCAAGAACAAATTCTAAAACTTCATGTTGAGGGCAAGAGGTCGCATCGTCAAGGTTATTTAGGGAAAAGTTCTATGATCTCTACAAAGAACTATTGCACATTTCGACATTTGCCTATCAAGGATGATCGAAGATGTTCTTGAGTACCACCTTTCCAACTGACCGTCCTTTACCCATTTGGACATTACCGAATTATCGAATTTGACATATTTTTTATTTGGCATTCGCGGCGGGTGTTTCATGCTGTCAGAGGACGCTCACCTCTACCGGGCACCTGGTCCTGCCCCAATTCGGGGGTCCACAATTGCGTTGTTAATGGACGTTTAAACAATTATGCCATATACCTCTGGATCTTTGACTGATCGAACTACGATCGGTACTTTTGTTCTTGTATACTTCTTCAGCTGTTAAGAAGTACTTTGTTTGGGAATATGACACCAGAGAGTGGAGAGACAGAACAACTTTGAATTTATACAATTTATTGAAAATCTCATTCAAATTAGAATACATGTTATCAATATTTTAGACATTAGAATTCAAGGAAATGTTAATGTTTTTGTAAAAATAGGACATAAGAAAATCTTTTCTTTAATCTCTACATTGTAACTGCATCCTAGAAACAATAACATTAAATGAAACATCATCTATGAATGAAATGTTGTACTATTTGTTTTGGCTAATTTCAGGATAATTTAGGGTGATTCAGTGATATATCGTACAAAAAGCCATATGCTTGTAACCTAAAACTATGCGATGCAGTATTTTGACCTCCGAATGAGTTTGTGTAAACACGTACGTCAAAGAATATGTCATAATAGTTAGATTGAATGGATGAGTAAAAATTACCAACTCATTTTTCATTTTCGCGGAAAATGAACATCCCGCCATTTCAAAGGAAGTGTCGTTGCCGAGCATCGCCGTGAAAGCTGCAGCTCGCAAAGAGGAAACTCTTAAGCCCATAATGCCCCGCGGCCTATTCCCTTAGCGATGCTATCAAGAGAGATACAAATCCCCCAGATTTAGTTCTGTAAAGAAGTCTCACTAAAAATCAGATTTTTCTATTAAATGTCACTGTAAAGTATATGATCACCAGCGAATCTTTTATTAACGAAAATGACATTAGTGTTCCTATAAAGGTTCGATTTACACTAATACTTTATTGATAAGGAATGTTCTGAAAAATGGATTTAGTTTTTGTGTATGACCAAACAAGTTGTTAACATCTCTAATATTTTGTATTATAAATCACTGGTAACAATGTAAGCACCTGTGAGCTGTAAGCTTGATTTAAGTCTCAAATTCCTGTGGAATTTGGTGGGAGATTGAAGCATTATGATAATGGGTCAAGCCTATCAGTTATATTTACCAATGAAGATAGAATTAGAAAAGCCAAGTACAAAAAGTCAAATAAACATGAATAATGAGGAATAAAGAAGTCCCTCCTTTTTATTCTTTATGCAAACATCGGTGATACATGTATATTTTTAAATCGAAGGCAATGAATAATCAAGCACCTGCATTTACAAATGCTATATTGATAAGAGGTGAAGTGGTGTATGCACACATTTTTCAAATCTATATTTCATTAATGCACATTTAGTGAAAAGTAAATGATACACAAGATAGAAGTTTGCAAAGGTCATAAGCATATCGAAAATATAAGAACATTCTTTTTTTCAATATATCGGTTTATGGATCTAGTGGGTTTAATTTAGAGGATAACATCCTTGTGTTTTAAAGGTCTTTGTTAACAGGTCGCAAATTCAATTTATGGACTACGTGTAAGCATATTGAAGTTTTACACAAAAACAAAATCTTTTTTTTTTTGCTCTGTCAACATATCTATGACTTGTTGTCGTCAGAAACATTTAGAACGCTTTCTGCCTAAAGTCATATAAAATTGCAACTTAAATATGCATTACAGCTACATCGTAATTTTGATACTGTTCCCATCTGTACAGCATACAACTTGAAGGTTCTTCTGGAGGGTTTAATCTCCTTGATTTTCTTGTTGCCAGAAACACTTTCATCTACCACCTCAGCTCGATGGAGATACATGATGTCTGTACGGAAGGATTATTCATATTGCAACTGATACCCCATATAAGAGCAAACTCCAATTACAATAACTTCGTTACTTACCTACTGAGGGGTAGATTTGTGCATGACTGATGATGTTGCGAAGATTCTTTTGGACGATAACCTGTACAATGAAAACATAAAACATTATAACATCTGTTTTTGCTATTAATGAAGCAGATAACCGTCCAAAGTCGGATCCTGGTACGTAGTTTTATCCATCTTTTAAATGTGTTGTTTTCCTTTTAATTTCAGTGATGTTTTGCTTTGTTAGTTGGTCGTTTTTAAGGTTGAGTATTGTTTTTTGTCTCCGACTGTTTGTCGATATGATGGTCTTATGTGCTTTCTATTGTTTCTGTCATATGCTTTCATCCGCTATGGTCATCGTCTTGTTGGAGACATAAACATCGAAGAATTTCCCATCAGTTATTCAGTCTCAAAGTCGAGAAGGCGAGGCAAAATCATTAGAATTTTCATTAGAACAGTTGCGAAACTCGGAATAAACAGCATTCACAGAGAGAGAGAGAGAGAGAGAGAGAGAGAGAGAGAGAGAGAGAGAGAGAGAGAGAGTCAGCGCCTCCTGTTTGCATGCAACTCCCGTCGCAACAGCTCGATGAAAATTTGTCAAATTCGGTAATTTTCTCGATGTACATATTGATTTACATATCAGGATAAGATGTCTTGTTTGGTGATGTTGACTATCTTTAAACTTATCCCAGATATCATTATTCTTTCAGCCCTCTTCCATGCACCGTACAAGTGATTCCGAAACTATATTTTTGATATTTTATGTCTGATTCTGAAGTTTCGATATCTTTTTCTTCGGTGTTTCTGTCGAAAATCGCTGTAGCCGTCGCTTTACATCAAATGTTCAAGAATAAGAGGATCTCATGGGGTTTTCGGATGCAGCCTCATACCTAACTTTTCCAGGTATATGTATTTTGTACGAAAGTTCGTCTGTTTGCTGTATTTCGTTTGAGGGAGTTTGGTTTTGATCTTTTGAATCGTCTAGCTTCAAGCCACGTAGACTATTTCATATAGACTCTTGATGCAGAATTATTTTGTTTTCTGAAATGAATTATCCTTACCGAATGGGATACGGGTTTTGTTTCAAAGCACGCATTTATGCTGCGGCTGATTTAAATATTATGTTAAGCCGTATGGGTGAAAAGAATACAAAATAATATAATTTGAGCAAATCAACTAATAAAAGACATCTGTACGCTTAACGCGACAAGTGTATCAAAGCTTCAAAACTATAAGGGGAAACATATTGAAGGAAGCCCTTCATCTCTTACATATAGAGACTATGAGATAAGATGGTAAGTCTAGGAAGGTGTGATAAAACACCTTTTTGTCTTGAGGGCTAATCCCAGTCTTTAGTAAATGGGAGATTTATAACACACATTTTGTTGTCTAATCCAGCCCCGTGTTAATGCATATACCTATTTACCTTAAAAGGATACTAAGCCATTTAAGTCCAGTTTGGACAACAGCAACAATCCGTAAAGTAAAGCCTTATAATCAACGACATCAAATCTGAATTTATCAAAACGTGTTTCCGCCAAACACTCTTAGAACTTTGCCTTGATTGTGTGAGTAGCCTCCCCTTTTGTCTCCGGATTTTTCAGCTGTTCAAAGTGAGTGAAGTTCACACAGCCGTTGTAAATAAATTTGTCACAATTTAGTGATGGTGTTTTAAGGACGCCGTATTGGGTTAATAGTGTTACAAATTTTGCATTTGCGTCAAAATGACGAAAGTTTGTACTAGATTAATAATTGAATGAAATTGAAGAACTGTGTGCATACAAACATGCATATTTAGACGTTCTTCAGCAAGGGAGGAAAAAGAAGTAAAATGTAGAATTAGATAGAGTTTTGTGATCCAGAATTATACATGTACACGTATTGAAAAATATTGAATCTTCCATGATTTCCTAATACGATTTCCCTCTTCCTTTTCAACATGTGTCTTAAGTACAACAGAGAAATTCACCATTCTTTATTATGACTTTTTTGGATGGAATATATCGAAATTATTGCTCTATATTACTTTCTTCGTATTCCAATTTACATCATTTTCAAATTAAAGGGAGCATTTTATTGAAAATTACTGAGTATCCAAAGAAAATATAATTTGTGGCTTCAATAATGTCATGAGAAATGTCGCCCAGAGAAGTGGATTTCACCTTTGTATCTCAATATAGAGAGATAGGACTTAAGCCTGTTGTATAGATTTGAATTTTCAGCCAGTAAACACGAGGGTTTGATAATTGAAATGAAGTGACTGTTTCGGTACCTCTCTCATCCGTATTGTACGACGAAATATGATTTGTAAAGATACACGACATTCTTCCTTAATGACAATCGAAAGAGGAGGAGACCTTAACAAGAGGTGAAATTCGTGGCAGACAGTTTTTAGCCCAAAACATAAACTGATATATGACTGTTACGTAGGTTAAATAGGAATATTTGTTAGGTTAAACAAATGCCAATTCATATTCCAGTGTATGTAGATTTGAATTTAAAGATATCTAACAAACAAAATCGAGATTGATATAAAAGAATCTTCTACATGAAATAGCGACAGTTTTGGTTTTGTGTAGAGACATAAACACCTGTTTTTTTGTTCTTAGAGAGTGGAAAGTAGGAGGGGGATTATGGATGTGGTTGTATATCTTGCTCGTTATGAAATAAGAAACAAGATGATGTATCTCTACAGTAAAAGAAGTTTATGTCACCACTTTCATTGCAATAACATTAGGTGAAATAAAATTAACTTCTTATTAAACTCAAAACCTGAAATGAGTGAATGAAAGACAACACAAAAGCCAAAATGAGAACCCATAACGCACAATCATCAGGCATAAAAGTTTTGAAAGATTTAAAGCAAAACAAAGATAGGGAGGGGATCTCTAACGGTGAAACAGCGGAACATCCTCTCAGTAGACGAGAAAATGATGGACAAATGGATGATGATAAAACATCATCTTATACAAATGACAAATATGGACCAAACCATATCCCTATTAAGAAGTACACAATCGTTTATCGAAAAATCATCTAACCAAGGGCATACAACACCAGTTAAAATCCAGAACTAAGGCAAAGGAACAGAAATTAGAAAAAATCTACCATATGAAGATAAGTGAAATCCCTGTGAAGGAGTGAGACCAGGTGCCCAGGAAGAGTGAGCATCTCCTGCTTGCATGCAACACCCGCCACTTCCATTCGGTAGAAACACAACAACAACACCATCTTACTGAACAATCACCACTGATTCAGGTATTAAAACGAAATGTATCATAGGTGGCGCTACTCAACATCGGTACTATTGTGTTTGGTGAAGTGTTTCAAACTTTCCACGGGTTATATATCTTTTCGGGCATTCCTCGTGAATAAAAAAATGTAGTTAAATGGTTATAAAAAAAATGAGTGAAAATCCAGACATCATAGTCAATGTGCATACAAAACCTTGAATATACCAGATCTCGTTGGTTTGTGTGTGGTCTTTTAATAAAACATAAATGTTTAATGTTTACTATGGTGTGAGTTGGTGTTCCTTGTCCCTTTTGAGTCTTTTTCTGTGGGTGTCTGTTCTGTGGGTTTTTTTTTTTGGATTGGGCGTTTTGGGGTTTTGCTGTGGGTGCTGCAAGCTAGTGTTGTTGGAGATTCCCTCCTTTCTTGAAATTACAAAACTAAACAAAATCACTAAAATTCCGCAAAGGAGAAAAAAGTGAATCCCCGATGGAGGTAAAATCAGGTACCCGGGTACATTAAGCTTTAACTGCTTGTTAACAACACTCATTGGTTCAGCTGAGCAGATTTTGTGATTATCGAATTGTCTTCAGTGTTGCCTTTCCTCCATGTTTATAAATTTCGAAATCCTTATATTATTTTGTTCCTAGAGACTGGAAAAGAAACAGAGAGTGGAAATATACTGCTACATCCCCAACAGAAATAAATAGTTCAAATCACTGCAGCGTAAAACAACAGAAAAATATTACTGTGGCAGTAAAGAATTATTTCCAAAATACATGTATTAATAGCTATGATATTTACAGAGTTGGTTCATTGTTATGATCGATCTACCGAAACAATAGCTTGTTTATAGAAACAACAATTTCAAGGACAGAGAACTCACGTACGGATTACAATGACGGATGGGTTGATGATGCCAGGAACCTGTTACAAAAGAAATGGAGAGGACGACGTCTAAAATACTGGATAAGAATTCTTTTCACTTTGGGGTACAATAAAAGATTGACTGAAGAATCTTTTCGTAAGAGGACAATGCCTTTAAAAGTTTAATGAAAAAATATTAAATCTTGAGAACAATGTCTTTAAAAACTGATTGAACAATTTTTACTAGCGAGGACAATGCCAAAATATTTATTGGGGATGACAATTTTTTTTTAAATACTGAATGAAAATTCATTGGAACCTATCATGTTCCTTATGTTGAGCTTTTTTTAAACTTGTAAAGTCCATTTAAGTCTTGTTTACAGCAAATCGGAGCAACTATCGCTTTACACACAGTTGACAAAAATACACACCGGGGTTATCAGAGCTATACAATTCTTATATTTGTGTACTTACAGATCTATTTTCATGCAAAATTGGATCTTACATTCTCGACATGGTCACAAATGTGATATAATTTGTAAAATATGTGATAACAAAGAGGGGTATATATTAACTGCTAATGCCACTTGTCTGAATTCAGATATGCAATTGAAAGAAATACGACTGAATCACGCTTGGTCCTCACAGCTCGGATAAGCAGGTTGTGGTGTAAATGAAATTTAATGAACGAATTGAGTTCCCGTCTTAATAGATTGCACCTTAATTTAACTTTCGTAGATCATAGATCTCAAGAATAAACATATGAATCGTGCGTTTAGGAATGGCGGGACATTTTACGAGTAGAATTCACTTTATCGAGCTGTCAGTTTTATCGCTGACCAGAATTGTAGTTTGACAGTGTTTGTAGAAAGCTGGCGCTGGTGGAATTTGGAGCCATTGTCAAGTCTCAAATAGGAATTGTTGCGAGTAGAGTAACCATTTACAAAAAGTTACATAGATAGGGTAATAGGTTCGTATCTCTCATTCATATTTTTTGAATGAGTCAACCGTATTGTTGATTTTTAAATAAAAGCACGATAATGTTTGAAAGGGAGGGACATTTTTTATCAAACTGCATGAACGGTAACATTTCATGGAGTAAAGGGATAGACAAACAATGTGTATGATTAATTTGATTGTTTTTTTAACATAGGTACTGATTTACATAATATGTAACTATAAATGTGAGACCTTGATCTTTGGAATGACCCTGATTTCTCGGGATGTTGACTTCCAATTCTATTGACACTCGTTTGAATTCTGAACAATATTTTTCAATACAGAAGTTGAACTGCCAGATAGACGAACAAACCTACAATGTTGAAAATTATTACTATATTTACTATTTTGCTTTACAAGCCATGTACGATCTGATTTCTATTGATACAGGTCACTATATTTATTTCAGTCTACAGTGCACTGATAAGAACATATACAAGACAAATGGGAAAGGATACCTGACTTTAAGAGAAGCTAACCATCTCTATGAATAAAGTTATACATGTATCATATGATATTAGTACACAGCAGTCTCTATATTATGTAAACTCTTAAAGATCTAACTCCCTTCTGATTAGTCTGAAATATTGTATTCCGTTTAAAAATATTCATAAACAAATTAATAGAATATTTAAATTAATTGTTGCATTATCATTGATCGCTGTGTTTCTATAATTCTGTAACGGCAGATTCATTCCACAAGAAATTATTATGTTTGGCATGCTTTGGTAACAATGGAAATGCATATTTTAATTGTAGTGTGCATCTTTTTTTCTTTATCAACTTTATTCAGGTAGGTACCACTCACTATCCTCTTTGGTATTTTTTTCTTGTTCTAGGTCGGCACACCATGGCCAATGAGCGGTACTCCTCCTTCTTTCGGGGTAACACTTAGACAGAAATTAAAATGGGTTTTGGGGTTCCTTTCTGGTCCTACTTACTTGGATACTATATATACTTTCTTAGTTATGTAACATGATTCAAGTGATATATGGATACGTTTATCTTTGCACATTAGCACGGTGCGTTTCACCAGCGCCACCTACATTGTATTCTACGATGCATTCCTCACTACATTGGGCTCTGGAGATTGTTCATAAGTCGTCCTTCAAGTTTCTATGGAGCTGTGTTATTGTCTCAGTCTGTTTGACCTTTTTCGTTTGCGTGAGAAATTCCTGTTTTGTATTTTTTCCCAGAATTTGTAAGTGTTTCTATTGTGATTTATGAAATCTGATATCGGCTTCTGTGTTTGACTTTCATTCAATGATTAGTTAAGGTTGTCTTATATGAACAGGATGCTATCTCAACCGTCAAAGAAATTTTTGTCATCGTTTACGTAGAAATAAAATACATGTTAGGTGATACAGAACTAATCTCCATGTTAACTTTTTCATTGGACAGAGGACTTGGAATCAGTGAATAAACCTTAAATGCAAAACCCAAATGACAAATATGGACAATGACCATATCCCAATATACAGTACAAAATCGATAATTCAGAAAATCATAAATAAAAGGCATACAAAATCAGGATAAAAAAAGGAACCAAAGCAAACACACAAAAACCTCCACCACATGAAAAGAAGCGAACTCCAAATATGGGAGCGAGACCAGGTGCCCAGGAAGAGTCAGCATCTCCTGTTTGCATGCAACTGTCTTTTTCTAACTTTCCTTTTTATAAATGAAAGTGATCATATGCTCACTTTCATTTATAAAAAGGAAAGTTAGAAAAAGACAACATCCGTCGCTTCGATTGGACAGATATATCACATCCTGTTACTTCCATTTTGGAAGATACAAGTATATTCTATGGTTGGATGGTTCAAATGGTCTAAGACAGAATATCATCCAAATCAGAATCTAAAACTAACAATTAATAGACATTATTATACAATTTTTGAGCATGTATAGCACAAATCAAAGATCGAGAGGAGATCTCCAACGGTGAGAACAGTGGAACAGTCTCTCTTCAGACGAGAAACAGCGTACAAAGAGAGCAATATCCACAGAGTCCAGTGTAAAAACGAAATTTATCATAAGTAGCGCCACTCAAATTGATGCTGAATGAGTTTTTTTATGGTTATTGTTCTTCAAAAGAAAGAATCACTGCTGAAGTTTGTTGTGTATAGAATAGAATAAGTTGATAATGGGGTGTTGTCCTCTGTGTTTCTATGGTGATGTGTTATTGCCTCCGTCTGTTTTCCCTCTTTTTATCTTCTCGTTTTGCTGTTTTCTCTTCCCTATTTTATGTTACGGTACATGCCAATTTATTGTGATTTTTTTTGTATTCAGATTTTGGGCTTTGTGTTTGATTTTCATTCATTGATCTTTATTCAATTTCAAGGAATATAGATAAAATCAATAGTAGATCTAATACATATTTTACATGTAACCATAACAATGTTTTCTCTACCTTCCGTTAGAATATTAGTATGCACACTTCAAAGTTCAGAATCTACATTCTTTGTAACATTTTGTGTAGTTACCAACAACATTTGCACAGCTGAGTATGCACCTCTCTCAACAAGCCACGTTATACAATATGTGTACACGATACATCTTACAGAACGTCCTTATAGTTTGCTCCCAGGACGGATGTGAAGTTGTGTTTGTGTGACCTGCCCCTGATCTACTTCATAGAATGAATTCACACCTAGCTTCAAAATAATGAACACCAAAATTGTCTTAATCTCCTGGAATGCGGATGAGTAGGTTGTGTCAAGTCGGATAAGAGTAAGGCATATCATGTATTCCTCTTCTCTAAAATAGATAAGTCTTATGTACAGAATATCGCGTACTCAGTCTTATGGTGTTCTAACTACTATTTGGCACTTTTCAAGAATATCATCTTCGAAGTTTTAGGTGCTTTGAAATGATATTTTTACTAATTGTACAACCATAGAATTTTAAGGAAAGCAATATTTTTGTAATATATATAATGAATCCAAAAAATCTGTATCTTCTTCAATCTAGATGGCCAAAAATGGAGTTAGTACACTTCTTACCAACAACTTACGTGAATTCCATGCAATTTTGTTTGAGATAGAAAAAACTCTGTTGGCTTCCTTTGGTCTTTTAGAAATAAAACACTCTTCCATTAAGCGTTTAGATACATTTTCATTACAAAGAAAGAATGGACATGGAACACTTTGTTACTAGTCCAAAATGAAAAAAAAAAATGTAAAAACCTCGATGGCGTTTACACTTCACATTTTGGGTTAGGTAAGTTTAGGAGATAGAACAAGTCGTGACGGTTCCAATGACACATGTATGCTCAACTTAATTTTGACAAAAATGGAGTTAGAACACTATAAGACTGAGGTAGTTAATGCATTATGACTACAACATCTAAGTCTAATACTAGGTCATTTAGCGTATGAGATATATTTGATGTTCTATTCCTGCTTCAGACCTCTATGTTTAAAAGAACGGAGGGGATCTCCAAGAGAAACTCGGTTGCAGCCCCCTAAAGTAAAACACCAAAACACCCATAACACAGAGTAGACAAGCACAATGAGAGACACAAAAGGGACAAGGAATACCAAACACAACTTAAAAAAAAAATATATATATATATATAATAAACCAACGAAACCAATGAGCAACCGGTGCCGACTTTTAGCTTCTGAATATACTGAGCTGCATATTGAAAAACTTTGCTTTTCTTATCGAGAGGATGTGTAAAATGTACATAACATGGGTTTCCTCGAATAATGTCCTCAAAGTGTTGATTCTCTCACAAATGATTCTGAGAGCAAAGTACCGATATTTTATTTGTCACATTATAGCTTTGTGTCTCAAGAGTTTCTTGATATTAAGTGCGTCGCAGATCGAATCAGAGTTCAAGCTACATGAGTGACATATGCTATTGCATCGAAATGCGTTACAAATAGCTCTCCTTTAAACGTATTAGAATGGTATGATTTTCTTGTCAGAAACTCTTCTTACGAATGAAGTCGTTAATGTATTTATGTAATCGCTATTTTCTATAAAGGTTTTTTTCTACCTATATTCTTTTCGAGTTGTGTATGTCACTTTCAGCTGTTTTAATGAACCTTGACTCAGCAATCTGAGATTCCACTACTTAGATCAGATAGAGAATGAAACACCATTACCAAATTGGAACATCAAAGGATATTCTTTATTCACAAAGCGTCTTGTTCTCATACTTTGTTTTGAATAAACACCGAAGACGTACCCATAAACATCGAAGACGTACCCCATAAACATCGAATAAACATCGAAGACGTATCCCAGAAACATCGAAGGCGTACCCCATAAACATCGAATAAGCATCGAAGACGTACCCATTAAACATCGAAGACGTACTCCATAAACATCAAAGACGTACCCCATAAATATTGAAGACGTACCCCATAAACACTGTAGACGTGCCCCGTAAACATCAATAAACATCGAAGACATACCCAATAAACACTGAAGACTTACCACATAAACATCGAATACACACCGAAGACGTACCCCATAAACATCGAAGACGTACATGTACCCTATAAACATCGAAGACGTACCCCATAAACATAGAATAAACATCGAAGACGTACCCCATAAACATCGAAGACGTACATGTACCCTATAAACATCAAAGACGTACCCCATAAACATCGAAGACGTACATGTACCCTATAAACATCGAAGACGTACCCCATAAACATCGTATAAACATTTAAGATGTACCCCATAAACATCGAAGGCGTTCCCCATAAACATAGAAGGCGTACCCCATCAACATCGAATAAACATCGAAGACGTAACTCATAAACATCGAATACGTACCCTATAAACATCAAATAAACATCGAAGACGTGCCCTATAAACATCGAAGACGTACGTATCATATAAACACTGAAGACGTACCCCATAAACATCAAAGACGTACCCCATAAATATCGAAGACGTATCCCATAAACACTGTAGACGTGCCCCATAAACATCAATAAACATCGAAGACGTACCCCATAAACACTGAAGACTTACCCCATAAATATCGAATACACACCGAAGACGTACCCCATAAACATAGAATAAACATCAAAGACGTATCCCATAAACATCTAAGGCGTACCCCATAAAGATTGAAGACGTATCCCACAAACATCGAAGACGTACCCCATAAACATTGAAGACGTACCCCATAAATATCGGAGACGTACCCCATAAACACTGAAGACGTGCCCCATAAACATCAATAAACATCGAAGACGTACCCATAAACACCAAAGACGTACCCCATAAACATCGAATAAACATCGAAGACGTACCCCATGAATATCAATGACGTCTCCCAAAAACATCGAAGACGTATCCCATAAACATCGAAGAGGTATGCCATAAACATCGAATAAACATCGAAGACGTATCCCATAAAGATCGAAGACGTATGCCATAACCATCGAAGACGTACCCCATAAACATCGAAGAAGTTCCCCATAAACATCGAGGAAGTACCCATAAACATCGAGGAAGTACCCATAGACATCGGAAAAGTAACGAAAACCTTAATCTGCATGGAACTGTCTTCATTAAAATTGAACATATTATGAATATTTTGAACAGCCATATTTCATGATTTTTTTTTTCGAGACAGACTTTCAATGACAAGGAAACTTGCATGCTGTGGTCACTGATTTAGGATTTGGTCATGGATATTATTTGGCCCAAGATTGTTTTCTTTTTTCTTAACGTGATTCCAAACTTGGTAGCATTTTAACTGTAGGAAATGCTTACAATTTTATATTAAGTTTGCTGTCGAAATTTCTGCAGCTGTTTTCATGCATAATCTGTCGCACGTTAGACACATATCCTCTAACAGATTGTGGAAGTCTAGGATAAAAACACTAATCGATTTACATATTTAATTTCTGTTTGAAAAGTTAGAACGCTGGGATGCATTTAGCTAACAGGCAACTTCATTTATCGCATATTAAGCATGTAACTTTTCTCTCTAGGTATTTTGTTAATCGTGAATATTATTCAAAAGGAGCTAATACATGCAGTGGTACTCTCTGTGGGAAGGAGGTATAAATGACGCTCTCGTAAACAATTAATATACTGACTATCAATCAGTGTTCCATTTAAAAAAAGAAGATTCAAGGCCAATCATAATAATGCATTTTGAATTTCTCTCTTAAAGTTCTGTTATACTCATTTACCTCCTGAAGAGGGGGGGGGGGGGTCAAATCTGCACTGATTTGTATTTTGACAAAAGAAATTGCATATTGAAATAGCAAATGATAAGTGTGGACCCATGTAACCTTCTTAGAAGACATTTCCCGAATGAACATTAAAACTAATTCATACCAAAAAGCAACAGTAATGACGTAATTTTAGGTCATCAGTGCCGTAAGTATTGTCACCAAAAGGATAGAATTATTTCATGTCGTTAATAACAGTGATTCTTGTATTCTAAAGACACTGATGGATGGCTGTACAGAATTTCCATAGAAAGTGAAAGAGCATTTCAAATTGAAAATGACTAACTCGCTCAATTATATGTCGATTTGTGAAAGTAAAAAATGTTTGACGGTATGCGTGTGTTGATATCAAGAATGGAGTAGGGTGGAAACATGTAAAAGTTAACATGTCCCTGGCGTACACATGCTGTGATTATTGTGTGTCCAAAATCGTACTCTGTTGTCTTCATCATTTGGTTTTGAGAATCAAATATTGTAAATGTTATTTTAAGCATGCTAAGATCTAGGCATACCATACACAATTTCATTCGTATTTACCTTGAACAAACAGACAGACAGACAGACATACAGACAGACAGACCAACAGACAGACCAAATGTCGACCTTGATTCAGTGTCGTTGTCATTGGTCCTTTGGTTTAAGAAGCTTGATGTCCATGTACTTCATATTGAGATATCTTTTTGTACCCAACTCTTCTTTACTGTCTATCTTTTCTATCGTTTACTATAATTCATGTAGTTGTAAGACGCTCTCAAAACATAATTGATGCGCTCAACCATTTTGACAGTGATATGAACCGCATGCCAACTTTCTGTGAAATATGGCAGCCTGCCTCCATCTCCCCCAAGTCAAATTCTGGGGCTATCTGCTACATGAATGAAATAGGTGGACTTGTAAGACAACCCTTTGTGTAACATTTACCGCATAGTGATGGAATAATTGTGTGTTTTGACATGGGGAAATAGAAAACATGTCTGCAAGAAACATGGTTCAAGACAACTTTAATCCCATACATTAATAACATATGGTAAAGAGTTGATTTCTATGCTGACACGTAGACATAAAAATGCAAACAATCGTTGATTCAATCTTTAGAAGTCTCTTTTACTTTCTATTAAAGCCATTTTTACCTTCTCACTTATAATTCAATCCTTTTGCCTTCATGAATCGTATCCTATGTTCTATATAAATACACCAAACTGACTTGTGGTGTGTCAGTTGTCAGCAGTAGCTCTGGTTGATGGTCTATGCCGATGGGCTTTGATTAAAACTATAAATTTGAAAGAAAACTTTCTGTAAATTTTCATCGTGATTTATTCTCTCGCAGTCGAAAGTGTCGCGAACTGCAAACCACGATGACGTGTTAATTTTTTCAACCAATGAAATTGTTTGTAACTAAATCATTGACCAACATTATATTTTCTAGTATGGGGCTATATTCAAGGACGGACGAGGAATCTTGCAATCTTTAATTTCGAAATTGACTGTATAAAGCAGTCTGATATCAAAAAGACAAAAATAATATTCCCACTCTGCTATAACAGTGCAGCAATATTTCAAAGACGGTGCATCAGACATGTGATGTTCGGATAATGAATGATATAGATTTTTCTAAGTTCAGGTAAAGAGTATCACCTCCAAATAATGCCAGACTTGGTCAGTTTGAGCTGCAGTACAAACATGTATGTATAGACATATTCCGCCAACTACCGGCCTTTCCAGGGTCCACAACATCTATTCAAACTAAACGTCAATATAGCATAGTGATGTCGCAAGGTGCAAGATTTTTCCTTCATGAGGAAATAGGTCAATGCAATTTAGTCGTGTAAACTAGGGACGCACTAAGCAGAAACAAATCTTATTTAGTCCTTTCCCTCCAAAAGGCGTTCAGAGAGATGTTGACGCTAGCATCACATTTCAATGAACAAAAAATCAGAGCGAATTTGGCACAGTACTGCAAAGCAATTTTCTCTTCAAAAATTTAGTTATTGTTTCCGTATTTCTGGGAAACAAATTTCAGCGGTAATAAGGCTTAATATTCATACGCAACTTCGTTATCGGGAGTGGTAATGAAGCATTCGGTATTTGCCTTTCATTTCTATATCCTGCCACTAAGGAAAATATCAGTTTTGTATTTTTCTCTTGACAACCATATTCAATGTGACACAGTTATTATTGGTACAAAATGACCACGTAACTAGGATAAATTCATTAAAGAAAATTTTATTGTAGAACAAATTATGATCACAGATGAAAATGAAAACATAGGGATTAGGCTCTAAATAGAGTCCACGAAATATTGATGCGGCACAAATTGGCGTTATCGAGAACTTAGAGTGGTGTCATTTAAACGGTTGCTGAGTGATATAGTCTTTATCTTTTGCTACCTTGGAGTGAATCTAGACCCCGCTATGTCACGTGGCCGTTCTCTGGCTGCAGGCATACACGACCCGGTGAACTGCACAAATCTACGTGTACCTGAAAAAAGGAGAGAAAAGGGACAGAAAAAATGCAAAAAACACCTATAATGAATAAATGATCAATGACTGTGTACATCCCTTTCAAGATCTGAGTTTTACAATGTCTTTTATTATTACAACAATAAACTTACTTGGCACATATTCTATCGAGTTATTTTTCTTGATTACTTTCATTCTATATGCTTCATTTAGTGCCAAGTCTCGGTATTATTGCCTTCGCACCTTTTTTATGTAACAACACGATACAGCTTTGACGATCTTATCTCCAAATGTTAATGCATAGGAACCCTTTTTATATCGCCTAATTCAGACAAATTAATTAGGGGCAACAAGAAAAAAATATAATTTAAGAAACAGATCAGACATTTATTCTTTATTCTTTCCTTTAGTAAAAAGCTTTGAAATTTCAGATTTCCGTATAACAGCGCCTTACGGGAACCATAATTCGTTGTTTCACGCAAATCACTGAGGCATGACGGCTAATGCATTGTCATGATGCATTTCATCATGAAAGTGTGCATGCTCATTCAAGTGGAACGGAAGATTTTTGTTTTTTTTTCAGAAATTCTTATTATTTTTTTATTTCTATACTTGGCACCGTAGCCTCGACCTTTTGTTAAAATTCTGAATTATCAAACCAAAAAGAATATTCCTTTTATTGACATTCCCTCTGACATGTAGCTAGTATCAAGCGACTTTTCCTGAGTTTTATACCAGTTGGATAATTAAGCAATTTTTCTCAAAAGCATCAAAACCATCATTTGTATTCACAACTCGACTTTTTCAAAAAAGAATTATCGGATTAGCTTGACAATTTTGTTGACCTAGGCCTTTGAAAATATTTATCAGAAGGCGAAATTCTTGAGAAGAATGTTAATTCTATTTTCAGAAATCAAATTTCAAAATTGAATTATCTTGAACTGAAAATGCTTGAAAATCTAATCCATCATGAACATTCAATGTCAGCATGAAGTCCTATTTTCGATCAACAAGTCAGTTCTTGACGTGCTTGTCACATAAAAGCTTCATTTTACGTTTACGACATACTAGTATACTATGTCGATGCAAAAACTTTTCAAGAAAAAAAGTTGACAAAGAAAGAAAGCAAAGCCAAAAAAATATGAAAAAAAAGATATTTAAGAAGAATGGAAGAGTTCCCCTTTTAAATTTTCTTTTCAGTGAAACTATCTCTGGCTTATTTGATGACTAGATTATGAAAAAATTACAACATACACGATGCACAGGGTTAAGGTACTGTACATATATATGTATCAAGAGATTTCACTTTTATCTTCTAATATAGGGTCCAGGGATTGTCTAGTAACCCTTCTCCTTTTGTTCGACCTGATTTCAGTTTCAAAGCATAATGTATTTGAGAAAAGTGACTCGAATTGCTTTCTCTTGCATTTTTTTCTTTCAAATCTAATTTCATTTACTTTCTATTTCCCCCGATCACCATCAACATGATCTTTTTTTCAAGTTGAACATAATTTCATTCATATTCTTATTGACCAAAAAAATTATAAATAGCATATTTAAAATCCCTAACTTGTCGTTTTCAGGGTATTTGAGCAAGTGCAATTTTCTCTAACACTACATTACTGGTAGGGTTGCTTTTAAATTAATGACAATGCAGAGTGCATTTCAGGGAGCTAAGTTCAAATAAAAGCAACAAAAGGGCTGGCACTTGGTAATCTGATCTTACTTTTGTTGTTGTCGAATTGAATATGTCATTGCACAATCTATGAAGTGGAAAACCTTATTCACTGAATACTCAAGTTTTTGTTAGCTTTATTGGAGCTATTCATAGCTCGAATTGCCTTTGTCAAAGCAAAAATCGAAAGCTTGTTTGATGTATAAATCTATTTTTTCTGCAGGAATAAAAAAGATGGGGGCACTGAAAATATATGATTAGTTACATGTAAAGTGGAAATAGAAATCATGTATTTGCACATATCGGGTTGCAGAATGTTTTAAATGAAATCAAAAATAGATTGGCCCAAGGATACGTTCGTCAGCTTGTACCAGGGATTAAGTTGCCTTGTTACAGCCCAGAGTCCAGAGGGCTAATAGGTCATAGGTCTTAAAATAATGTGATTTTACGTCTTTGTTTATAGATAAAATAACATATCTTTATATTTATCATTTGGGATGATATAATGATATGCATTTCTGAGCGCAATGCGCCGACATTCTATCAAAGTTTCAGCACGAAGAGAGTCAATCAAAGAGTAGACAACTCTTCCAAAGGATATCATATCGCTTCATGACCTGCTGAAGTCATAAAAATGTTCATAGCCAAGTAAGTGTACAAGTATTTATGTTCTTTTCAATTATTCTAACAGCTTTATTACAGAGAGGTGTTATATCTACACTTTTATTGACCACAAATAAACATAATGTTAATAAATTGGAATTCGTTGTACAATGTCAACATTGCTAATAAAATTGTTTGAAAGTGATGAACATATCAGATATAATAATAAATTCAGTACTTTATTTTCGTTGCGTCAAAATGAATACCTTTTCAATTTTGAGGAGCTAAAATTTCACGTTTAAGGAACTAAAAGTAAAAAAAAATCTGAAAGAAAACAAAACAAAAATGGTAACGACGGATAAATAAATAAATAAATAAATAAATAAATAAATAAATAAATAAATAAATAAATAAATAAATAAATAAGAAATGAGTAGGTAAAGATAGACAAGAAAAGGCCAATAGAACTCTTCAAAATGCAGACCATACATATCTTTCAAGTGTCATTAATGTAACCAACTGAACATTGCATTTTACGAATTTTGAATATTTGAATTTGACATATAAGATAAGTTTGCTATTTGCAAATAGGGTCATATATACTCTTATTTTAATGTGTATCTGTTCTATCAAGAGGCTAAAAGATATCGACATGGACCGTAGACGTGTCCACGCATGCGCAGTGATGGAAAACGTAGTTAACTTGCATAAAGGTGTGATTTGAATAACAAAGATAAACTCAAGTCGTGCAAATAAAAGTTGTAAAGAATTTACTTAAGTTTAGCTGTGATTTGCTGAGCTCTCGTTGAAAATTCCTTTTCTTACAAATTTTTGCTTTTTATGTACACTATCCATTGCTTTTTATGAAAACGATATTGAATAAAATTAACGGAGCAACGTGTTCAAGCACTCCTCTCTATTGCTTGCCTTTCATTTCATCAAAGATTTCCATGTAAATCATTAAAAAATGTTTTCAGTTTGCAAAATGATATGTCCCAACGATGAAAAGAAAGATTTATATTTGACGCAAATTGTGTGATTGAAATTCAAAATATTTACAAATCATTGTGTTCATATTTTCTAAAGAAAACGGAAAATGAAGAAAAATGTGAGTTTTGGGTGAGATACCAAGTTTATGCAAATTACGTCACTGAAAAATTTATTCGTTGAAAATTGAAGGACACGCGCGGTCTTGTGAGTAATGCTAATATTTTATTTCAATTTTCGAAGGCCAATTTTTGCAGCTCTCTCAGTCTTCCTTTTTTTTTTTTTTTTGTTTGTTTGTTTTTTGTTTTTTGTTTTTTGTTTTTTTTTTTTAGATATTTGCATGTTTGTTTGTATTGTTCAGCTATGTTAATTTCATATGAAATTAGAAAAAAATCATATTTCCATACATTCATTATTGTATATCCTTCAATTTTTTTTAAGTGTGTATATCTTAAAGATAATTAAGCATGTATTTCAGAACTTTAAAAAAATTGCTTTGATTGTGTCAATATCTTAAACTGAAATTATCGGAATTCTGTCGCTCTCGCAATGTTTTTTTTTTTTTTTTCTTTTCTAATATTGATATTTATTTATTTAAACTATTTTTGTACATTCATTTAACGTAAATATTCTCTAAACACATAAAAACATGAATTCAGAAAGTGAAGTCACATGAAATTCCCATTTTAAAGAAAGAGGAGGGGGTTCTGTTGTAAGGAGGATTTATGCAAATCGATAAAAAAAGAAGTCTAAGAATCAAACTATCAATGAAGAAAAAAAAAAAAAAAAAGAAAAACTTAAAATTAAGGAATAAATAGAACAGACGAAACACAAACTATTAAAATCCAATATAAGGAATTTTCTTGCAACATTAATGAAGATAATTATATCAATGATAGAGCGGCATAGAGGATAGAGCCCGGATGATGGATCGATCAAATGTGTTATTTTGCCATTATAGCTGATAAAGCTACAATATTGAAAGTTTTATAAATCTTGCAGATTGGCCTTGTCACAACTATAATGTCCATGGATTTAAATTTTTTTTTTTTGCAGAAATTCGCAATGATTTTTTTCTTCTAATAAACAGTTTCACTTTTATCTATTTTTTTTTCTCTTTTATATTTCTTTGATTCATCAACATTTTCTTTATTTATGAAAAGGAAAAATTGTGGTTTTTTGTATAATTCTTTGTGAAATAGATATAACTTTTCGGTTTCTCTTTTCTCTAAACTTTTCGCAGAATGTTTCATATAGTTTATATTTTAACAGTGCGAAAAAAAAATGACCTCTGATTCGTAAGATTATTTTGGTTGTATTTTCCTTTTGAATTTAACATTTGCATCTCCTTCAAGTAGAAGTTTTCCATTTTTGTCCCACATCTAAACAGGTTTTAGCTCTTCTATTCATCTAAGTGAATAGAAAATTCAATAGGATATCCCATTAAACACAGTGAAGGCAAGCGTAGCACGACTACAATAAAGGCGCAGTGAAACGTGATACATTCAAATCACGTGATAGCGATGGCCGACCGATCAGGGATTTTTTTTAGTGTAATTCTAAATGAACGAAATATTCTAATGTACATAAATGAATTTGATATTTAGAATTTTTACTTATTGAAAAATATTTGGACAATTTTGTCTTGTATAAAATTTAAACGTAGGATTACCAATTACAGGCTAATTAATTATTTGTAATGAACCATACCATAAAGTCTTCTCATAAAAATTTCATATTTCATTTTTTCTCTTTGGGATTTTGAGGTGTTTTTAAAATACGTCTTGTGCTTGTCGATTCGGGTTTTTTTTTTGTAGTATATTTTCAAAAAAATATTTGTCCGAAAATGTTCGTTTTTCATTAAAAAAAATAAATGACTTTGGATTGAATTTTTGTGAATACTGTAGAATTATTGTTGGAAATTCGTGATGAAATTATTCCTTTTTATGACGTGGGAACAAATTTTATGTAATTTTCATATCATATCAAATTAGGGTTATATAAGTAGTATCTAAGTTTGTATTCCAGGTGCTTTTAAGTGCATTACAACGTTAGTAGGGTGTCAGAAACCAAATTTGATATCGGATTTTTCTTTCTCTAAACACACCTAGTCGACAAGTGTGACCCCCTTATCTTCGCAGTATAAACATAACTTATCATTAAAAGCGATATTTACATGTAGGCGATAAGGGTTTGATTTCGTATCATTTACTGTACTATCTTACCATTACACAACATTTTCTTAACATGCAATTGGCACTGACCGGGTACAAAATCCAACTTGAGCGCTGAACCAACCGAAATCATTTATTCAAAAATAATTACAAAGCGTTTCAAAGGAAACGAATACTGAACATTCACAAGTTACTATGCGGCTCTCGTTTCAAGTTTGAAATTAAACGGAATTTTCTCAGTAGAACAACAATTCACGTGGAGAAATGTCAATTATTCTTTTTGAAATTTACAACAATGGGTAGACAACTCTAGATAAGGCGGGATTAACTGATCCCTGTGAATTAAGACACTAATTCTCATCGAGATCTACTTCTGTTGTAATATTAGTCCTTCACACAACTAATTTTTGTAAGAGGATTTACTTAACTAATCCAACACTAAACAAATCAATTCCTTAATTGAAATAATCGAATGGCGGCTAGAATTGAGTATTTGTATCAAAGAATGTCCAGAATTTTTCACAACGTTGCGTGAAAATACCTCTAACATTTCATAGATAATCGATGCATTGAAACATCAATTAATTGAAAAATAAAATCAAAAAATTAAAGCTTGAAGTCAAAACTAAAGAAATAAATATAAATGAACAAAGTAATTTGGAAGATTTCAAAAGAATGAGTAAAAAGGTAATTTAATAAATAAATATAGAAATTCAAAGAATGAATTTTATAAAATGAACGGATGAATAAATAGATGACTGAATAAATAAATAAATAAATGAATGAATAAATAAATAAATAAATAAATAAATAAATAAATAAATAAATAAATAAATAAATAAATAAATAAATAAATAAATACATCTTTTTCATTGTTTGTCCAGCTGCAAATATAATTTTTTTATCTCAAGACTTCTTTTGGTTATGGAAAACCGCTATCTTATATGACTCCGAAAAAAAAAATACAAAAAAGACAGAAAAAAATCCCTGGAAAAAAATGAAAAAAATATGGAGTCGAATAATTATATCCTTTTTAGAATAGTAGGAAAATTTGGTATTTCAAAAATCCTTTGAAATTATGGAATTTGGAATTATGTTTTGCATATATTTCTATCAGGTTTAATTTGGAAGGAAAAAACACAAAATGGAAGTGATGATATTTGCACTAAATTCGTGACATGACTACTTCAAATAGATTGCAGAAACAAGCGGGAAAATTCACGAGGATTCGACATAAAAAAACCAAAACACAGAAAAAATAAAAACCATTTTGTCGCAAATTGCTTTATATGGGTCTAAACTGTGAACGAGGCTTCATAATTGAAAATCAATATACAATTCTCGTTTGTCATTTGTAAGCAGCAACTAAGCGGCTTTACTGAAACATCGATACATTGCTTAATTAAGTGTAAATATGATGCTTTTATCACTTCGAAGTGTTTTCTATTTATTACTTGGAAACATCTTATTTCTGGTGACCAGTTGCTCTAGCCTTTTTTTTTCTTATAAACTTGAAGTGAAAAAATCATACATAAAAGGCACTCTCAACGAAAATAAATTTATTTCTTCATTCAAATATTTTTGTTTAAACTAAATATTTTTGTTTTTTGTGGATTAGATAAATTTAATTTAATATTCATTTTCAATGTTTATATCTTAAGTGAATTTACCTCGTAAATCCTGTACATTTGTATAAATACATCTCACAAACTGATATAGGATTTTTCAAAAATTACCGAAAAATCATATGAATCGTAGTAGATCTACTTAGAATTTGTTTCTATTCAGAATTATTTATGTGCGAAAAATAAGAGAAAAATATTAAGCGATAAATTGTCCGAAGTAGTAGGGAATCTCATATTTATTCATTGTCATTATTTTTATTTTGGATCGCACTGAAAATTTCTTCACTGAAGTATTGATGAATAAACTTACAAATATACAGAAGAATGAATAAATAAATAAATAAATAAATAAATAGATAAATAAATAAATAAATAAATAAATAAATAAATAAATAAATAAATAAATAAATAAATAAATAAATAAATAAATAAATAAATAAATAAGTGAATAAATAAATAAATAAATAACATTTAGGACAAACAAATTACTGATAAATGAATAAATAAATAAATAAATACCTTATTCTGTGAATGTAAATGTCCATGTTCATAATTTATTTATTTTCTTTTTCAATGCGGTTTTTACATCTAATCTTTCAGACATTCAGACATTATTTCATGTACATTTTTTATCAGAATACTTGAGGTATTATCTTTATTCTTTCCGGTCACTAGGGGGCATATATGTGATTTTTAGACTCCCTAATTGCACTTGGTGCGTCCGCGGTTTTCGCAAATGTAAACATTGATTTAACCGTCTAATACACGGGAAAATAAAAAAGGATTTACAACTCATTATCATCAATTTTAGAAGTTTATAAACTGGAAAATGAGAGGAAATGGTTGACAAAATATTTCAAAGAGGAAAGAAAGTAAACGGACAAAGAGAAAGGTGGCGATTTATGTATAGAATCGTCGAAACAAAAATATTTTCTATGAATATAACACGGAGAAAGTAATCAATACTAAGATATTATAAATGTAAGCAAATCATGGAAAAGCAAATAAAACATTCAAGATTATAACAGAAAAGCATCGATCCAAAGCAATTTCAAAATGGCGTCCTAATAGAATTAGTTTTCGGTGATGAATTACAAAAATTGCAAATGACATTCCATGGCTTTTATCGATCAAATATTACAAAAAATCTTACATCCCCAGAATGTCCTAATATTCACTATTACAGTAATATCCAGTTCATTTCATTCATTTATATGACGGCGAAGAATTCGTTAATTTTGAAATGTAACACCGACGAAATGTTTTCCCTCATAACCAAGATGGCGTATCGGCGGTTTAGTGTGAAGCGTGAAGGAAATGCACAGTGCACATGACTTTTGGGGGTCAAAGCGGAGCAGGGTAAGTGCATTTATATATGATATAAAATTTTTACAACATGTCGTAGGAACTTTTAGACTTTTTCATCGGTATTGGACGATAAATACACCATTAAACGAGAGATGTCTGGGAAAATCAATAAAAAGAATTGCGCGATTCAATTTGCACAGAATGTGAAGAAAAGTTATATGGATCAATTATTCATGTACAAAACATTTTACTTTTATTAATTATCCCAAGGATGAATTATTTAGATTAATGCACGTCTTTATAGGTATTAAAGGAAAGAATTTTCTTCCAATTTTTTTTCGTCAAAATTAATTCTTGAAAAAATATGATTGGTTCACTTTCCGTAGAAAGCATATTGATAGACCATATTTATCTATTCTTTTTCTTTTAATTTCTGAATAGATAATTCCCCCAAAATCGACCAAAATATATTGGTTAAAAAGTTTGAATTTGAATCTGAATTTATGATACAAAAATCTGAAGGAAGAAATTCCTCTTACACGATTCAAATTTGTTTCATTTCAAATGGAAGGAAACGACTTACCGATTTTGCTTCAAAATACAAAAATGACAAATTCTTGCTTGCTACAAAAGAGGAAATTTTCACAATTTCGTACACATCCGTCTTTAAATCCCTTCCATTAACAAATGAAAAATAGGTTTGGTAACAAAGCCAAGCAATTCATGTGAAATCAACATGGCGGCATGGATTAGGGTTTAGCCACAGCTTCCCCCGTAGTTAACGCGGCCAGCTAAGATTTTGTTATGTGCCCAAAAACTCATGCCTTAATGGGTTTATTTCATTTAGAATAATATAATTCCAATGTTGGGATAAGAAAATACCTGCTCTTTAGCATGCTCTTATATCAGAGGAAAGATCAGAAATAACCATTGGTTCAATTTAAGCCAAGGATAAAACATCAGAGAGATCTTTCGATGGAGGACAAATACGAGAGTGTAACAATTCAATAACCCGACAAATCTCTCCCCGAGAGTTGGATTTAGTTATGTCGAGTTCTTTAGTAAAAATTAAGGAAGGTTTCGTTCGCAGACGGACTTATGGCAATTAAGTCGTCTGCTACACTTGGAACGAGACTGTGAAGGCGGGAAAAACAACGGTTACACTTGTATGCCCTTCAATATGAAATAATTGTATCACACCGCAGGCAACGAAAGAAAAGTAAACAAGTGAGAAATGGCCTGTTCAATGGCGAGTCCAAGGTATCTATATGCTTATCGCAAAGGGAAAAAACAACGGTACCCAAAAGCACTCAGTATGTTTAAATTAAAAGTTTCAAGAGGGGTAGCCAAGACAAGTCTTAATCCTGCTCAAAACGTTCCAAGATAAAGTAATATTGAAAAGTTTTCAATATCTAAAGCCATCGTCTCTACTTTATGGTATGGCGTGAATAGCGTCCCTCTTGGGCCACACGGTAGTCTTATTAAGGTACATTGCGGCGTTACGGCACGCAAAACTTTGCGAGAAGACATACCCTGAAAATTTGTCTACATGAAGTTTAAGATTTTATCAATCTTTGATATAATTTTCATGTAATTATTCCACGAAGATTTCGAGATTTTAAAAGCTACAAAGACGGCATTGACGTTCTATTCGAAAATATGCATTTTCTGAACAAAAATAATTTTAATCTAGAAAATTGACCAAAGAGGGTGAAAATAGAGACCGAAAATATTGTTGCCATGTTGAGTATTGTATTTCTACTGATTATTATGTATCTTGGGGGAAATTTGCAATTTTTATCGTAATTTTGCAACTTATTATTCAAAAATACGCACACATTCAAAAGGCAAAACACGGCTTGCTTCATTTCCACTTTCTCCATTTAGTTGTGGCGATCCTTAATGCCCTTCTTACACGTAAAAGTAGAGAATCCGCTGAATTTGAAAATATAAAAACATCGATAGGTCTTCACGGCAGATTTTTTGCAATTTAAGATTGAAAATTTGTTTTGCGTGTCTTCGGCGTCAATTTTTCTCGCAACGTCAAGTCACAGCGTGTTCAGATCGCAAGTGTCAACATGACGTCAAGGAGTATGCGGAATGTTTTATTCTCTGTAACGGTCTTCTTTGAAACATCCAGAAACCCAATTTTATTCTATTTTTTAGATTATAATGCAACAATTACATGGGCCGTATTCGAACTAGACCTTTTATCTTAATGTAAAAATAAATTTATTCTCCGTACATGTATAACATTTTTTTCTTCAAATTTTTGAAAACATCATACGGAACAGACGGACGGACATGTTCATTACTATTTAATCCGATATGTTTTGGCGGGGTATGCAAAAAGAAATTCCCTCTTGTTTATAATGAACTTTATAATATCGGAAAAGGTCTGGGGATGGGCGGGCTATGTAAAATAAATATTGCAATTTTCATTTCATGCTCGTTTTCTTATCACTACGTTCAGCCGCCTCGATTGTTGTTATATATACATGTATTATCAAAATGAAATTTCCGTTTCAATCTCGGAGTTAAGGACTTCCTCAAGAAGGCAATACGGTAAAAAAAAAAGAAGAATCCAAATAAACAACTTGTACATATGTAGTCTCTTTGGCAAGTCCATGCGTGGATCCCAAATTTTCAACACTGTGACCTTGACTCTGGAGTATGACCTACTTGTGAAAAATCTTTTATATTCTTATCAGGTTGCGAAGCAAAATCCGGTCTATGAAATGGCGAAGTCCGCGTCTTTCTGTCCGTCCGTCAGCCCTCCGTCTGACTTTTGTGCTTCAACATTTCTGAGGAAGCTGTTAAGTTATATAAGGGGGTGGACAGGATGAAAAGGAAGGAGGGCGGGAGGAGGGAGAGAGGGGGAATGATGGGAAGGGGGAGAAGGGGAAGGGGCGGGAGGAGGAGGTAAAGGAAGGGCGAAAAAGGAGGGGGAGGTAAGGGTATGGGAGGGGGAGAGATGTACCCCCTGTCCGCACCCCCTTGATATTCTGCTGAATAAAAACTGATCGGATCAGCTTTATAAAACATTCCATACTAAGACAAATCTAACGCATCAATATGACCTTGAGATAGAAAAGACATTTGTGTTTTAGTCAACAGCGGGAGAAAAAACATAAGGAACATTGAAAAGTAACTGTAATAGGAGATAAACAATGGCGGAATGGACTCTGTGTGCTAATATTTTTTGTCCCATCTTTGAACTTGTGACCTTGACATTAGAGTTCTTTCAAAGCTTGCATCTTCATTTAATTTGTTGATGGGATATGGGTTATACATTTCTCACCGGAATTCCTTGTGACATAATCTTTCAATGAAAACCTGAACCTTTGACCTAGTCTCATAGACCTTGAAGTTTGACCTTTTCAAAATCTTTGAACTTGATACATTTTCAATATTTCACCTTTAGATTTTTTATGACAAGAGTTGGGGGATTAGATGTGGTGTGTTGTTACCCATCAAAAACAAAAAAAAAAAAAAAAAAAAATAAAAAAAAAAAATAAAAAAAAAAAAAAAAAAATAAAAAAACTAAACGATATCAAAAGATTATTATTCTATATAACAAAACAATTCCGGTTCGCTCTGCTTGCTGATATATACTGTATATAAAAAAATCTTTGTCTTACGCCATAATCGAACTTCCACCGCTTTGCATATCATTTAAAAAGTAAAGAGAATATTAATTCTATTTTATAAGGCAGTCCCTACTCCTTCTCTGTCGCACCCCCCCTTTCCCCAATTGTGCACAGAAACAAGCAACAAGGAGCGACAAAAAGAGTGATCAAAAGTAATACCTCCTCCATCCGTCTATATGGTAAAATAAAGAAATAGATAAGGATGAAGGAGGGTGGATGAAAGAACATTAATTTCCAACGTAATATTTGAAGAAAAAATTGCATTCATAAAGCATTCAATAGTCAAAATATAACCATACATCCTTAAAGTTTCCGGTTCTCATTGCAAGCGTGTCTAAATCTATACATTGAATTAAGACAAAATGTAAACTTTATGTTTAAATTTCGGCTCACTACGCTCACTAGAAAATTCAAAAATACTATATAAGTGCTAAAAAACGCCATTATTTGCGCCCTATCGATAAATGTCGCACAACGTAACGTGACGTTACGATCAAGTAAGGTTTATGACGTCATAGCGTAGATGTGCACATAAAAAAATTCGAGGGTGAAACCTGCGTACACATTTGATTGTGATGAAAGCTTCCCCGCGAGCTACGTTAAGTAAATTGGGTAATGGATATCACCTTTAAAATAGATGACTGATCAATATTGACCCAGATCAAGAAGAATTATTGAAAAACCATGTTCAACGGCTAGAGAATGTAGAAAGATCATAGTCATTCAGAACTTAATGGACTATAATCATTCAACCGCCCTTGCAAAGGAATCAAAATCAACGATTTACTTGTTAAAACTGAAATCGATGTCATTCACATCATTAAGTGGCAAAAATATATATAATGCAACAACTTCTTTGAATTCTAAAGGCATTTCAAGTGCATAAAAACGACACTAGCACCCACCGGAAATATTTGCTTTGAAAAGTCAAGAAAAATAAATCGAGCGGAAACATAACAATTTTAGTTTTTGTTTTTTCAATGATTGCACGAAATTCAATGCAAATCGGAACCGTCCCTCGCTGTGAGTAACATTTATTTTGAATGTTAATAATTATCCGTGCCAAACTCTTTTGTTTATGTTTTCATTTTTTATTTTCTTGTACGGGGCTCAAGTCAACAAATCTTACATCCAAGAAGTATATGTATTTCAGTAATTCTCTGTAAAATGACATAAGTTATGTAGTATTCAATGCTTTGCACATGGCATAGACGGTGAAAGGTGTCACATTTGCAACATCCTCTTTGTACTAAGATGACCCCTCCCCTGAGGGTACACTGAGTGTAAACTTTGGCTTTAGAGCGAAAAATCAAAAAAGCTATTTTCAAAACCCTTTTGCAACAACCCCCCTCTCCCCGAAAAAGGAATTGGTGAAAACCAAAAAAAAAAAAAAAACCAAACAAACAAGCAAAACAAAACAAAAACTGAAAAAAAGGATAGGGAGATAATTTACATTAATGAATAAATAAAAAAGATAAATAAACAAAATTAATGAGTAATTAGATAATTAAATGATAAATAAACAAATATATAGATAAATAAAAAAGATTACATAGATAAAAGTAAAAATAAATGAAAGCATGATAAATTATGGTCACAAAACTGTAAACATTGTAGTATCATGATTATATTTTTCATTCATTCAGGGACTTAACCAAAAATGTAATCATGATAGTAGCTCTCCAACCCCAGGGTAACAACTCCTCTCTCTTGTATAACATGAATAACTAGGCTAACAACTCCTCTCTCTTGTATAACATGAATAACTAGGCTAAGAAGAATCCCATGTAAGAGGAATCTACCATTTGCAGTGTAAAAGCTGATTGGATCAAGCTTGAAGAGTTGATAAAATGAGATTTCTTATAAACTATTTTGTAAGTTAAAACTTTTTTGATGCCTATTTTCATGATTTTGAGGAGAGAGGGTCTTATCCTGTTCTGCGAAACATTAATCATTGCAAAATTTAGTATGACTTATGATGGAGAATTATGATTATTCGGATTTAACTTCACAAAAAATTAATTTGCAAAACTAAATCATGGTACGTGCTTGCAAACATAGATTGTGAATGATAGAAACATACGTGTTTGTGCCAAGTACGTGTCAAAGCGTCTTATACCGACAGTTATGTTCGTCGTGAGCTTTTTGTAAACGTTATCATCCCTTTAATGGTTCATACAGAATCTGAATTTGTAAGGTGATGACATAAAAATTTAGAAATATGATAATTGCGACTATTAAGCGCTGCATATTGGCACATTACACTACAATAAAAATGTATGATAAAGTGGTCTACGGGGTATGAAATTTATCACTGAAAAATTACAGGCGAAAATCATTAGAACATCTAAACCAGAACTTTAAGATATGTATGCTTTGTGTGTCGTAGGAGAACGTTATATGTGTCGAAAAAATGACAAGTAATTGCTTTATATTCTTTTAGTAGAATCAAATTAGAATATAATATCTGTAATATTTTCCGATGATAAAAACTTTCAATTATCAAAAATCTATTTCAAGAATGTACACCTTTTTTCTACGTCGAAACCGGAAAGAGGTCGACCGAGGAAACAATGACTTTATACTGTGCGGAAACTTTCAAAGAATCCAAAGGGTAATTTTTGATACTTAAAAAAATCGTGGCATCTCTTGCAGGTTGATAAACATCTCAGCTATTCATGTTAGGTTAGTTGTATGATATCATATAACAACAGACACTAATCTTAATCTAGGTCAAGGGAAGGTGGCGACCTCTATAAAGTGAACCGACGAACCGTGTACTTTCATTGCATCCAGCCTTTAATTAGCGCACATGATTCCCCCTGCTTGGATATTTATGGCAGTATTTTTTAATGTTCATTTTTGCTTGGATGAATTAACTGCAGATATTACTTTGAAATTTTTTATGTTGTGATTTGTATTTAACCTCCTCTCCACATGATATCAGATCATCGCAATTCCGAAAACAAAATCTTTGAAAAAAAAGACAACCACCCCTACCCCTTAAAAATCAAACTACCACCAATATTTGATTGATATCTGACTTAAGCGAATAAATAATTCATAATTTTGGAGATCGTATCTTTTTTTTTTTTTTTGTGTTTTCAAATCGGGTCACACTATCTTGGCACTGGCAACCCTAGCACTTAGACTATGGGAGACGCTAATATCCTGATGTCAATGCAGACATTTAATGACGAGTTTGCATGACACCAACCACGTACCTCTTAGATCCCCTCTGACCACATACAATCTGTATACACATCTATTTATACTCCATGCCTCCTCCTATGACACACCATGTTTGTGCATTCACTCATTCATTTCCATGTATGTAAATGTAATATACACCTTTATATCTGGATCTTTCATTCATAAGAATGTGATATATGGTATAATATAAAGGCATGTTTGTGTGCATGGTTTCGACGATAAATCATAGGTTTATAAAAAATTGATGTAAGTATATTTTTTGTATGAATGTGTGATTTAAGATATTTTCTCAATAAATGCACGCTGCTGAAATGTTTTTGTTACGTAAAAATTGCTTCCTTTCTTCATATCGTAGATCACCAATCTTCATTGTAAGATTCCCAGGCAATGATGGTACTTCGAACGATATAATTGTATATTTTAATTACTGTATTATTTGTTTGTAATTTGGAAAATAATGGATTTTTTTCTATTCTCTGTTGATGATCATTGGTAGAAGTTAGCAGACCAATCTGAAAAATCAAAGAAAAGATATCAAATTTCAAATTTCAAAATCTTCTTAACTAAATAAAGCCAAATCAAGTGATCATGTCTTACTTGTATCATGTTTATCTAATTATTCTCTGAGTAAAATCATATATTGCTCAAATATTTTGAGAAAAGAATTAAGTTGAGAATGCTTCATAATAATCCATATTAAGGGATATTTCAAATATTGAGGGTAACTTACACATCTGAGTAAAATCTCACAATTAATTCGAAAATTCAACCAAAGTCCAAAAATAGAACATAATGTATCTACATCATTATGCTCGTCAGTTGTAAACATAAAACTCTAATACAAATATTAAAAGATCTAATTATTTCCATGGATTCATGTATTGTTTGAATTGTCAGAATTCTGAAAATCCTACAAGTTTGACATAAAACCAGAGTCTGTTCTTAAATTTGTTATTTTATCTTTTCCCCAAGAGGCTTATGCTGTCTTAAAAAACCATGGAAAAAGTGGATCACAACTCTCGGATCTTATCCAGTTCTGCTCAAAATTTTTAGAAAAAAAAATGAGACTGCTTTTATAATAACCTACTAGGATCACTGAAGGGTCATTGTCTTTAACTTTGAATTGATTTTGAAGTTAAAGAAGGGAAGGGATCTGAGGTCCCTGAAAGTCACTGTCAAATGTCTGCTTATACACAACCCCATGTTGCAACCTTTGTTTTGTTTGCAATTCTACTTTCTGGTCTGATTTTGAAATTTTAGAGAAGGAATGTGTTTTGAAAAAAGTGATTGTGTTCTATAGAAACAAAAATGCACATACAAAGGGATTTGGCGAGTTGAACTATCCGAGGCTAACGACTTTATGTTCTTGTTAATGTACTACAAATATAACTAGATAACACAATTTTAGATAAAACAGTCTCTTGAGCTGAGAAAAATACATAAAAGTATGTATCATAAATCTGATGGTGCTAAAATGTTTTTTAATATTCTTAACTTTCTCTGATTTGATGTCACTGCACCATAAGGCATTTACATTTCTCATCCATTGGATACATATATTTCAATATTCTCATGTCTATGGTACCAGGTTGACCAGTTTCCATTGCAATTGTTGCTTTAAAAACAGTGAAACACTAAAACGATAGAACAGAAAATATCAGACACCATGTAAACAATAATCACATAAATATTCCAAGATAACGACACAGAAGAGAACATACGTACACACCAAGACGATCAAATAACAAAACATCTTAAAATATTATGGAATTATTGACTGATGGAAAATTTATTACAACGGGTTAAAGTTTGAAATGTTAATCGAATTCTTTTTTAACCTAAACCGTATGCGTGTCTTACAAAATTGTTGTTCATGAAAACAAAATACATGTATATAATTTTGAATAGAAACGTTGAGTCAAGGGAATTTTGATACATAATATTATTTTTGATAATTCAGACTTAGAGACGTATTATTTTTGAAACCAATTTGGTAGAAGTCTTCATTCACTGATCGCACTATTCTCTAATCTATCTACATTGTATATACATATATAAATACATAAACGTCGCAGGAGATGCATACCCTTCGTGAGTATCTGATCTCACTTCCGGTTTCGGAATATAGTATACATCTGCTCTCTTAGAGATAATTCGAAAACTTTTCTTACAGTTGGAGGTTAAGATAGGCTTTGTTCGAATGAAAATATAAAAATATTAATCCATGTAGAGAGCATTCGAAACTGTTTTCAAGTCAAGAAGGAATCCTTTTTGGACATAGAAATGATTTTTGTAGATATAGGTCTGATTCTACTTAAAGGAAAGTGATAATTGCTCAGATGCACTATTCCCTGAAAGGTTGTTGTTCAATAAATCAGACAAGGCATCACATTTACAAGAACATTGAAAAAAGATACAATCAAATAAAGAGACCGTAAAATGTGTGTCACTTCCACGCATAATATAATGCACAAGGCATTCTCATTGTCTGTAGTATAGAGATTTTTTTTCTATATTTGGATACCTCTGTTTCATGTAGGGGAGATGGATTGATTAGAAATTCTATTTATATTATGATCACACCACATTCCAAACTTTTTCTTGAAAAACGAAGAAAATATGTCAGAAAGGACCACTGAGATATCAAAATCATTTTATTGTTATCATCATGACAAGTACATCATGAACTCTCTCTTTTCTCCAGCTGCTCTTTCTAGCAAAGAATTCTTACACGGACTCATTTCCAGACTTGGTTCAGGCAGTTTCCAGTTGTCGTAGACGTAAGGTCTATCTCTGGATCGGTATCGGTTTCTAAACTTCCGGCTTAAATTGCGCCTCGTATATCCGTAGCCATCTAACTGGAGCATCAGGAACACTTTCATTATGAGTCACAATCAGCCAAAACAAGCCATCGTTCCTATACCTCACACTTCCATGCGATTCCTGCATTACTCGCTTGATTTACTCCAGTTCATTGATCAGCAAAGATAAATTTCGTACGATTACATTGCTAATTCGCCAATTTCGTTAATATAAAGGATCTTTGCAGTTTAGATTGTAAAGGGTACCCTTTGTTAAGTCACCGAAACAAGTTTCTTTCAATTATGTAATTTAAGTCCAACAGATAAGTCAATGTTAGGTCCGATATCATTTATTTGCTACCAGATTCATTGTGTAGATGGAACAAGATATGTATCTAGTGCGCTGTACCATGATGAAATAAACACGCAAAATAATCAGATTTGTTTTTTTGTCAAATACATAGAGGTGTTGAATTGAAACATTTTATTCTTCATTACTGGTCCCTGTTTTAGTACTGTTTTAGTATGCAAATCCGCAAATTTTGAAAACACAGCATGTAGCATGGATGTATCAAGTTGACCACGTGCAAGGTTTGTTCAAAATGACTTCATCTTGGCCTAAAATTTTCATTAGAACATATGTACGCATTTCTCGTACTGTTAAAACATGATATGTTTTGCACAAGCTCTAACAGTCCTTATACTGTATGAAAATTATAAGAAATTTCGAAAACCAATGCCAAAGACTACAAAGATTCGTTTCCTTCGAAATCTAGTAAAGAACCCTTTAATATCTTTCATTTCTAAAATCGTTAGGTAAAACAGTCAAATACCAACTCATAAAAACTTTGAATGGACGGTTTTTGTCGAAATATATTCCTTTGTTCTTTTCATATTTCCTCATCCGAAGATTTTTTTGAACTTGTGTTAGCATTGTTTTGTCTAATTGATTCCCATTTTTGGTATTCTATAATACTTTGAAAAGCGTAAACTTTTAATTACAGTTCATAAACATAAAAAATCATCGGTATCCCCCCATTTCCTCTGTTCCAGTGGTTCTTTATACACTTTACGCCATTTTCTGTCAAGCATTTCAGCTGAGACCAAGTTCCTTGGCAATCAGAATTAAATCAAACGATGCTTGCAAATGTCATTGCTTCTCGTTGTATCAGTTACCGGAATACCCATTTGACCATACAGTAAAAATTTATGATGAAAACATATCTTTCATCCCTTTATCTCGTCACCATAAAACCGCTGTGCAGAGAAGCGTTCTGCTTTCTAACAGTGGTCTTTTTGTTATGATAGTGAAAAATGCAATCAATTACTAAAATATACGCGGCAGTATGTCAAAGCAATGTTTTCATCCTCTCAGAGGCTTCCTGCGTGATCCTATTTTCCATTCAATAACCCTTTTTTGAGGACAAGGCTGACGAACTCCGACCAAAAAAGTGGTTTCTCTGCACTTCATTTCGTAACTTTGACGTTTCGGCATCAGCACAGTTGGGTTAAAGATTCTTTAGAAGGTATCTGATTTGCTTAAAAAAATCTCTATAATGTATAAATTAAAGAAACTATGAGTATGTTTATGCCTGAGGACATTGAATTTGGAAGTCCTATATTCAGGTTTTGTAAAAGTACAGCTTTTGCAACTGCTTTTGAAATGTGATTTGACATTAAATGGGTCATTTACTTCTTGCATTTTAAGGCCAAAGATCTCGTTTGGCTACTGTTCAGTGACAGCACCATTAATGTTTTCGACTAATCATAAACTGAGAAAAAGCATTTCTAGTCGTCTGAACAGCGAGTGTTTTGCGATTTGGAAATGATATCATAGAAAATGTTCATCAAACAGCGTCAACCTATCTTTGAGCGCCCTCACCTTGATGAGTTTCAAAGTGTCGCGTTTTGAAAGTTATGAATAATTTTTCATACATGAAAGATGTCCTGGCCTAATGTGATTTGTATCTTTTTAGCTTCAAATGAGCAAGGCTCTCAGTGAAGGGAAGAATGTCATTGACAGCAATATTCAACGTAAAACACATTTTGTAACGATGCAAAGAGTGTAATGTATGTAGGAAAAACCTATCTAAACAAGGTTAAGTCAAGATAGGCTGTATGGCCCAGTCTAAATTGCAAAGTAATTTTGTAGGGAAAAGTAAGGTCTTATTGGTGTAAAGACATCTACCGATGGCTGACTAGGGGGACAGTAATAGTCAGGTCTTGACGTTAAGAGGTTTACTTGAAGATGTAATAATCACATTGGGTCATAAATTGCGAGTTTTATAGAAAGTTATTTTTCTTTGATTTAGAAGAAAATGAAGTTCTGAAACATTTGTGGTCAAGTGGTTATTTAAGATGACCAATCCTGGCCGAGATGTGTTTTGTTGATATTTTTCCAAGGGTATAAATGAAAAAGCTCTCTATCAATTTAGTCTTTTTATCGAAGCTATCAGTGCAATGAGTGACTTTCATCTACTGGGAACCTTTCCTCAAATGTCATATTCATTGAAAGTTTACAGAGTTTGGTATGTGTAGAGTTTCTTTTATACATTTTCGGATGTTCTGAGACGTGAAAAAGGTATTTCTTAAAATTCGAGCTAGGAAGCACCATTTTGTTAATTTCTTCTTAAAATATGTTGCATGCATGGGCTGATTTCTAAAAATTCTAGGTAGGAATTAACATTTTGTATCTTCTTTCCTCCAATATATTGCATACCTGGTTTGATGACGTCACAGTAGAGCTCTATTTGTGATCGGTAGGTAGAATATCTGCTAAGGAAAATAAAGCTAGCGGAGTCTACATGCCGATGGCGTCATGAGCTAATTTTCAGCGATGGTGGCCATTTTGATGTCCAGAGGATCAGTTTTGCTTTTTGATAATAGTAAAAGACAAATGTATCAGTTCATAGAAAGAAGCATTTACTCTTTGCTGCCAAGAAAACTTCTATAATTCGACTGATTGGATGGTTTTGTAAAATATGGGTAATTAGGGTTTGTTCTTTTGCTGATGAGGAGGAACTCTGTCTTTTTAACACCTATATAGACAAGAGGAATTCTATAGCGGTATATTTTCTTCATACTAAAAACTGGGTTTCCACAAGGTATAGATGCGTCATTTTCTTTCCTTTATGAATTTGAAATAAACGAAAGTTAAAAATCAATTCATCGCAAGGGGAGAATTCTTAAACATGTACGATCATAATTATGCACTATAGGTCTTTATTACGACATTGATGTCTAAACTTTTAAATATTGTATGAATGTCAACGATGATTCACTCAAAAGAAATACATTTGTACTATAGTTGCTTCGTTTTCATTTGAAAAGTACAAATGTCAAATTGAAAATATATTTTTGAAAAATTCAAATGTAGGTTCTATACTTACTGTGCATTATTAAGGGACTTTCCAGAATAGACAAGGAATTAAAAATGCTTTAGATTAAAAAGGAAAAACACCCTTCCAAGAAAAAAAATCTTAAGTGTATAGAAAAAAAAATTAAATGATTGAATAAATGTATAGGACTAATAAATTCTAAACTTTCTAATGATGATCGACCAAGAGAAATCCAATCCTTTAATTTAAATAATTTCAGGATAATTCTCCAATGGATAAATAATTTTTCTCTCTCCCTGAACTTGTTTGGATAAGCAAGGATAGGGTCATGTTACTCTGTGCTGATCAATTGTGACATTTATGCAGAGTCGGAAGGCATCGGATGAATAAACTTGTAAACATTGAATCTATTTGACATTGTAGCTTTTGATTCGATACATTTTGATAATCTTTTTTAGTGACATTGGAATGTGTTGTTTAATAAATATCTTATTCATTCTAAAATTCAGATTAATATACTAGTACATAAAAACTAAAATTCTCATCCTCATAAAAACCAAGGGCTAATCATTTGTGTCCTTGTGTGAGTTTATCTGTATCATTCCTTCCTTCTGAAAGAATCAGTTTATTTTTACTGTAATGTTGTCGAAATCTCCAATACCACCAATAAATTATAGAGAACCCCACCCCCCCCCCCCCCCCGAAATGTTGTCGAAATCTCCAAAACCACCAATAAATTATAGAGAACCCTCCACCCCCCGATATGTTGTCGAAATCTCCAAAACCACCAATAAATTATAGAGAACCCCCCACGAAATGTTATCGAAATCTCCAAAACCACCAAAAAATTATAGAGAACCCCCACCCCCCGAAATGTTGTCGAAATCTCCAAAACGAACAATAAATTATAGAGAACCCTCCCCCCGAAATGTTGTCGAAATCTCCAAAACCACCAAAAAATTATAGAGAACCCCCACCCCCCGAAATGTTGTCGAAATCTCCAAAACGAACAATAAATTATAGAGAACCCTCCCCCCGAATTGTTGTCGAAATCTCCAAAACCACCAATAAATTATAGAGAACCTCCCCCCCCCCCCGAAAATTCCAACTCTTCTCCTGTCTCTCAGAGGAAACATAATCTCTGAAGGAGAACTCTGTATACCACGATATGTTGGATAGTTATGCGTGCGTAATCATGTTAATCACACCATCTGCTTTGAATATTGCGAATAGCCTTATACAGTCGGCTACAGATGCATATTGGTCACTCTCATTTTTTGTCGATCATGTTTCATTGGTGATTTTCTATGTTTGTTGGTTATTTTGGTGTGATTGTTATCGTTGTCTCTGTGTGTTGATGTGGTAATGTTTGTCAGTGTTTGTTGGTTATTTTGGTGTTATTGTTATCGTTGTCTCTGTGTGTTGATGTGGTAATGCTTGTCAGTGTTTGTTGGTTATTTTGGTGTGATTGTTATCGTTGTCTCTGTGTGTTGATGTGGTAATGTTTTTCAGTGTTTGTTGGTTATTTTGGTGTGATTGTTATCGTCGTCTCTGTGTGTTGATGTGGTAATGCTTGTCAGTGTTTGTTGGTTATTTTGGTGTTATTGTTATCGTTGTCTCTGTGTGTTGATGTGGTAATGTTTGTCAGTGTTTGTTGGTTATTTTGGTGTGATTGTTATCGTTGTCTCTGTGTGTTGATGTGGTAATGTTTTTCAGTGTTTGTTGGTTATTTTGGTGTGATTGTTATCGTCGTCTCTGTGTGTTGATGTGGTAATGCTTGTCAGTGTTTGTTGGTTATTTTGGTGTTATTGTTATCGTTGTCTCTGTGTATTGATGTGTTTGTGTTTTTCAGTGTTTGTTGATTACTTTGGTGTGATTGTTATCGTTGTCTCTGTGTGTTGACGTGTAAGTATTTTTCAGTGTTTGTTGGTTATTTTGGTGTGATTGTTATCGTTGTCTCTGTGTGTTGACGTGTAAGTGTTTTTCCTTGTTTGTTGGTTATATTGGTGTGATTGTTATCGTTGTCTCTGTGTGTTGATGTGGTAATGTTTGTCAGTGTTTGTTGGTTATTTTGGTGTGATTGTTATCGTCGTCTCTGTGTGTTGATGTGGTAATGCTTGTCAGTGTTTGTTGGTTATTTTGGTGTTATTGTTATCGTTGTCTCTGTGTATTGATGTGTTTGTGTTTTTCAGTGTTTGTTGATTACTTTGGTGTGATTGTTATCGTTGTCTCTGTGTGTTGACGTGTAAGTATTTTTCAGTGTTTGTTGGTTATTTTTGTGTGATTGTTATCGATGTCTCTGTGTGTTGACGTGTAAGTGTTTTTCCTTGTTTGTTGGTTATATTGGTGTGATTGTTATCGTTGTCTCTGTGTGTTGATGTGGTAGTGTTTTTCTGTGTTTGTTGGTGTGATTGTTATCGTTGTCTCTGTGAGTTTATGTGGTAGTGTTTTTCTTTGTTGGTTATTTTAGTGTGATTATTATCGTTGTCTCTCTTTGTTGATGTAGTAATGTTTTTTCTTTGTTTGTTGCTTATTTTTGTGTGATTGTTATCGTTGTCTTTGTGTGTTGATGTTTTAGTGTTTTTCAGTGTTTGTTGGTTATTTTTGTGTGATTGTTATCTTTGTCTCTGTGTGTTGATGTGGTAATGCTTGTCAGTGTTTGTTGGTTATTTTGGTGTGATTGTTATTGTTGTCTCTGTGTGTTGATGTGGTAGTGTTTTTGAGTGTTTGTTGGTTATTTTGGTGTGATTGTTATCGTTGTCTATGTGTGTTGATGTGGTAGTGTTTTTCTTTGTTTGTTGGTTATTTTTGTGTGATTGTTATCGTTGTCTCTGTGTGTTGATGTGGTAGTGTTTTTCAGTGTTTGTTAGTTATTTGGGTGTGATTGTTATCATTGTCTCTGTGTGTTGTTGTGGTAGTGTTTTTCAGTGTTTGTTGGTTATTTTTGTGTGATTGTTATCTTTGTCTCTGTGTGTTGATGTGGTAGTGTTTGTTGGTTATTTTGATGTGATTGTTATCGTTGTCTCTGTGTGTTGATGTTTAGTGTTTTTCAGTGTTTGTTGGTTTGTTGCTTTCAAATAACAGTACAAATTAAAATTGTATACTAGTAGTCCTCCTGTGGCAAAAAAAGAAGACATGAATTAATTTGTATTTTTTTTTAAATCTTGTATTATTGGACTAGAAATTCGTACAGCCTAGTACATTTTCATTGACAAATAAAAATATAATGAAATGAATAAGAATACATCGTAGAACCAACAAAAATCACATCTGGAATTGACTGCAATGTTCAATAAACGAACGATAAAAAGTCATACTGAATGCTATACTCGTACATGTATAGACAATATATGAACAATAGAAGATTTTCATAAGAAACGTTTTTCTTTGTGACTTAATGGGACTGATTATTATTCTCACGATTTTAGATTTAATAATAAATATAGAGAAAGGCGAAGACAAAACCCTGAATAACATCAAAGTTGAAGTTTCTAGCGATATAACCTACATTCCATTGGTGACACGGACCGGTGTGGGAAATTTGCGCAGCACCTGTGTACCGGGACAAATAAGGCGATATCTGAAACATTTTTACCAGGGACGTTCACTTGGCTTAAGCAACTTACTGTTAAGAAGGGGATTCCTTGGGTTTCATATTTTTGAAAGTATTTTTGAACTCAGTGTTTCTGAAAGGTAGACAGTATATTATAAGTAAATGAAAAATGGAAAGGACAACATCTTTCAAATGTTCTATTGATTGCTTGTCATGTGTATTTTCATGGATATAAAATCTGTATGAAACTAAAAAAAAAAAAAAAAAAAAAAAAAAAAAAAGAATATTCCAAAATATTGTAGACTAAACCGCCTCTTCTTGTTCCAAGATAATCGAATTTAAAACACCTGAAAAAGATATGTCTCCAATTCATTTCTACAGAATTCTCCTCATTTTTATCAAGCTACTTTAATCAATTCTTAATAAGTAGCTATTTTAAGGGTAAACGAATATTTCTGAATATTATCAGAGATATCAAAATAATATTTCAATTGCCAGTTTGGAAAAAAATGTGTTAAAATCACCACATTGATACAGCGTACATTGATGTTGAAAATCCAATCATTGTATCGTATTACACTGAATGATTTACTTCTTTAATCTCTTTTATTAGATTTTATTTCGTAGTGTGTATTAAGCAGTCAACATTGCCGATGATTCTGGTTTTAAAATATTAACAAAAAAATCGAATTAACGATGTCTGATTTTTTTTTCGATTCTCATTACTACTTGCGAAAATCGGTTTTACTTTATAAAGTATCAAAAGTTTAATATTAAAATAATTATGAAAAGTAAAAAATTAAACACTTAAATGATTTATGAAATGAAAATAAGGAAATGAAATTGTGGAGAAAAAATATAACGTAAAAATCTAAACTAGATATGGACACCAGCCATAGAAATATATACAGAACTTGCACAGTACAATAAATTAATCGATCCTGTACTCTTATGTACTGCAAAAACTTAATTGTTTTATTTTTCAGATGCATTTGAAATATTGTTCTGATTATGAAAATGTGAAATATATATATAACTATCTCGTTTTTAATTAATTTATATAAGAAAGTTTAAAATGTGTTTTGAGAATTCAAACCTGTGTGAGGGCTACACAAATTAAAGTTTTAAAAATAGACATTGCTGACATGAAACTTTTGTAAAATAGCTATAATAGTTTATCTTATCTAGCATTTGGGAAATTTATAACTTATTTTTCTTCACTGTAAAATAACGATATGGTAATAAAAGAATGGCATGAAATCTTGGAATATGTTCTGGTAGGAATTTAGACAGTCCAATATTTACTCTGGAGTTATCGTTCTTTTCTTGGCTATCATGAGCATCTCGCCAGCATCATAATCCGTCTGTATTCCTGTCTATATTCTGCTTAACCCCCGTTTACTCCTCTTCTTTTGTATGGAGGATTTGTTTATAGAATTATATCGCATAACAATTAATCCGCAGTCCAATCTCACTTAATCTCCACGCCATTTAAATAACTGTAAACTGAAATGTGATACATAGCAAGTGGATGAAAATATAATGGGCAAATTACTCTTTGTAAAAATCATTAAGGCATAAATGTGGATTATCCTAATCCAAGCTGCAGAGAGAGAGTTTGATCAACTGTGGCGAGACGACGAAATGGAAGGCAAAAATGCCACAATATGGCCATGGGTCATCGCACAGGATATGAATAAACTTAAATATCATAAACAGTGTTTTTTGAGTTATTAAAATGAAATAAATCAACACTGGTTTTACCAGATTACACACGTCAAGGACGTATGATACTGTGTCCGTCTGATACCACACCAGACAGGTGTCACCTTGTTCTACCGACTACAAACCTCATGCTGGGCTTTATTTTAACAACTCAATCTGTTATAGAATAGCCGGCCAGGAGAATTGGTTGAAATAATCAGAATAGCTGTGTCATGAAAAAAGAAAATTTTCGCACAAACTTCATATTGAACTGCAATAGTATTACGTTTAAAGAATTATTTTAGATTTGTTTTTGTTGTTGTCATTTGCTTTTATAAGTTTATATAATACAAGCTATAAAATAGTTGCTGCAAGTTGGCTTTTAACTGTAATTTGTAGATTCGAATGACTGTTCAGTTCAGCAAAATTGTCCTCTTCTGTCCTTACAAACATTAGCTTTTCTTGGCAAATCCAAATATTTTGACATCCCAATTATAATCTACAGGTACGTGTATGATACTTTGCATTTTGTGACCTTCTGACATTCTAGATGACTTTGAATACGATACTGACATTGCTATCCATAATCTAGCAATGAAATTAACAAAGGAAACTCCTTAATAGTCCAAAAGAATGCTCACATATATAATAAAAACAAACGAGATGTAAATCCATGAGCAAGTCTCACGTTTTCTTTTCATCATAATTTCGATATTATCCTAGAAGGTCACATTTGTACTTCGCAATAAAAATAAGATTTTTTTCTCTTAAATGGAGTCGGGTATCTTAAATTCAGAAACTTTAATTTCTGTGTGTAAAGTTATGTATGTCTAGTTTGTGATAAAGTGGAAGTTTCTATATATTTTTAAAATAAACATCTCAAAATCAACTGGAATTATAGAATATTTCAAATTTCAATCAAGAAAATATTCCTAAAATTGTATATGGGTAATACAGTTACAATTATCATTAGACAATAACTTATTTAAAAACTGATAGAAACTTTGAATTAAAATTGGATGTATGATAGAACAGAAGATGAGAAAATAATGGTGATTTTGATAAGTTTCAGGATATAGATTTAAAATATATGCAAATGTCTTCTGGTGTGGGACACGACTTATTTTTTTCAGAGTTAGATATCCCTTATCATTTGCATACAACGACAAAGTTCAGCCCTTTAATGGCCTCTATCCTACGAAATTATTCTAACCTACCCGTAAAAGGTTGATATCAGATTTACTTTACAGGGGTTACAAAAAATTGCACAGAGAAATGTCAATCTATCGGCCCAGCTGAATAGTATGTGGTTACACAGCAGTTTTCTAGGGTGGCAATTAACATCACCGTCAGACCGTGGTCATAATGGTGCAATTTAGTACCTAAAACAAAAATGTGAAAATGTGGAATCAGTTTTCTAAGAATGGTCTTCACCAACAACTCTAATAGAATGGTGATGTACATTTGTAGAATGTATTTATAGTTTTCTGTTTAATAATGAAACAGGGGCAATTTCAAACGTAAATGTAATAATTTTCTTCGGCTTCATTCAAATATTTATATTAAAACAATTAAGCTCAATCTAATTGCCCGTTCAGTTTCAAACACTAAAAGGTGAAAAAAGATATTGACGACGCCATTCTATACAATATTCTGAAAATATTAATATCCCTTTGAAAAATCGTATCATTTAGTTTACACGAACACCCAAAGTACAATTACAAAATTGACATTCGGAAAAGGGGTTAGAAATGGAATATGTCACTTTTTTTCATTTCAATCATTCACTAACAAGCCGACCTCCGAGGAAAAAAGTTCCAATGTTAATGTGTTGATGTTATCGTACCAGGTTGTACCAGTTTTAATTCTGTAGTATAATGTGGCGTTTTATCCTAAACAAGGAGGGCGAACATGGAAAAAAGATAATATTCACTGACGTCCGAGAAACTCGCTTACATTTGAATTGATTTTAATTCCTTTCTGGTCTTGAATGTCATCAATATGTTCGATACATTATAAAAATGTTCTAATTAACTCTGGTTAGCAAGGACTTCACGGTGCATCCCATACTTATCTTTACCACTAAGTCCATTCTAATTAATCGTTGATGTCTTCCCATCTCTAGATAATTAGAGATAATTTATGGGTTAATTTTCATGAATTCGGTGCAAGAGGATAGACTTTCAAACTTAGGAATATCACAGGCTACTCTTTTCTTTTACAGACAAAAACAAGTTTCAAAAGGAAATATTATCGGAGAAAATTGAATGAACTGAACAATAATAATTTACCAATCACTGGCTGGAAATAGGAATTGTCATGATTTGCAGTTTTGCTATTTCCTTGGAGCAATGAAAGACGGATAGTTTCCAAATAAATTGACGATGATAAGTTTGTTACATATAGCGGTATGTTCTATTTCCGCGTCATCAGATACATTTTATGGAATTATCGTGACTACTCCGTATGTTTCTGAGGTAGACAATTTTCAGAGAGTTCAGTGATCTCTCGTTTCTCCTGTAACAAGTTGAGGTGTCAAACTACAGAAAAGAACAAAAATATGCCAATGTCATAAACTGATATCTATTGACAACCATAGGGATTCTCGTTTATTTTGTTGTAATCTTGACATGGATATTTGCTTAAAAATAGTAAATCATCGTTAATCTTGTTGTGAAATATATAAAAGAAGCGTAATGCCTATCCCAAGTGTAAAAATGGTCTGAAGATGAAATGTGACATGAATGAGGAATGGTGAGACCAACTAAAGCATCAGTGCATAATTCATACAAGTGTAGGGTAAACAAAAAACAACCAACACAAAACAAATAAATTAATCACAAAACAAAAATAAATTCACAAAACAAAACAAACAAAAAGCTATGAAACAAAACAAAAAGGGAACAAAGAAGCATCAACAGTATAAAAATACGCAAAACGAAGGAATAAATAAGAAGTATAATTTGTTTCTTTGTAAAGTAAAAGTGAACCACTACGAGGTACGTAATATCGTCTGACGGGAAGAGTAAGCGTCTCCCGCTTGTTGACAACACCCGCCACTATAGCTCATGTTCATTTGTATTTTTGTAAAGATATGGCTCAAGAAAAGAAATGAATAGACGGGAGAAGTATAAGACTGATTTAAAATTACATGGAGTGAGTAATAATTCGGCATGCAAAGAATATATGAATTCCTTCATTATCCATTCTTTACATTTTTAATGATATTTAACAGGCCATGATTAAAATCTACAAAATACAAAGAATTTACGGAGGACACTTGGAAATGATCCATACCAATAAAATACAATATCAAGTATTATAATTAAGCAGTAGTTAGTCTTATAATTTAAAAGGCTTTTCAGCCTTCCCAGTGGCTCTTAAAGTTGTCTGTTCTTCTGGTGCGATATTCAATAGACATGGCTCTTTATGTGGTCTCCTTTTTTCTTCCATTCTCTATTCCTTGCACTATCCCATAAGTTGTCCTTTGTGCAATGCCATGACTTTTTTCTCCTTGTTTGGCACTGGGATGTCAGTTATTTGTGTTGTCCTGTAAACGTTCTCCTTTATGTCCCAATGTGTTCACAATGTAAATAAAATGATTCTTTTCTGCTGACAATCTAACCATTTTTAAAATCTTGTAGAGTTATGTTATTCTCTTGTAGATCCTACCACGTGTTGCCACGTAGTATTCCAAGCAAACTTGTCTCAATAATGTTTAAAAAACTTACACAGTATTGAATATTGAAGATTTTTCAATTTAAAATGTATTTAATAGAAATTCCATCACCATAGAGCAACTTTTCTTGTGACGAAAACTGATAAATTGACTGATGCACTGAATATGTTTCTTAATTTTCCTTGTTTTGAGTTCCTTGGTCGCCTTACTAAGTACAACAGAATTTTAATGAACGACTTACCAATCGTATACATGTAAATACCAATCACAAAAATTTGAAGAGGTATTACATGGAATGAACTTGTCCCCCTTTTTATTCCAGATATCAACTTTATTTTCAATACATGTACATTTCATCCATTTCCAGCTTTTTCGTCTTGTTACTGATGCCACCTTACAGTTAGAAGACTTTTCGTTCATACATCAATGCGTCTTGGAAGACTTCACCATACCAAATGCTATGAATACTGCAGATGGGCATCCAAAGTCGGCTGAGGTACACAATGGTCTCATTCCTTGTTTATGTGTTTTCAATTTATGTTTTAGGTTGCCTTATCTTCGTTTATTTGTTAGTTTTCCCTCTTTGTATTTTTATGTTTTTTTTATATGTTGGTGTGATTGTTTTACATATCGTTTGGTATATTTTGCAATGTTTATCATGTATATTTTGCGTAACTGCAAAGTTGTGTTGTTACAGTACATGTTGGAAGTCTTTTCCTTATTTTGCAATTTACTTGATGCTGGAGTCAACTTCTTTAACTCATTGATGCTGGAGTCAACTTCTTTAACTCATTGATGCTGGAGTCAACTTCTTTAACTCATTAATGTTGGAGTCAACTTCTTTAACTCATTGATGCTGGAGTCATTATTGTGTTGTGAGAAAATCTGGCATTACTTTTTGGCATCTGCGTGCAATTCTTCTTTTATCATTGCTGTTCTTATTTTATTCTTCTTTGTAACTTAACTATAACAAAGACATAACTACTTTTAAAAAAACAAGAAATGTTACACTGGGAACCTGGATTGAACCATATAGCAGTATATAATTAAAATCTTTAAACTTGTCTACCGTGTATACCATATATAATTTAAAAATGAACTCCATAAGTGTGAGTATGACCCGGTACCTAGAAAGAGTAGGTATCCCCCGCCTTCATTATGTATAGCCGTCATTTCAGCTCTTAGAAAATGGTCTAATCTTGTTTTTCAGCTGTACATAACTCTAAATTCGATAAAGTAATTTCAAGAGTGTGGTTATTTTTGTGTAGTTTTCATTAATCTAGTTTTACTATTTACATATATTCATTATTTATTAACTCCTAGTACATGTATTATTTTTGCTTATAACTAAAGTTGCAGAAAATGTTCTTTTTCTACATTAAAGGTTCCTTTTTGACGTACTGTATGGTAACATATTTCCTTATTCTGGAATCCCTCGATATCATTAGATTTGTTGGTGTCATATTTAAAAGTGCTTACTAAGACCTCCCAGCTGAATTTTTACGTGCAACTTAATCTATAAAGCAGATACTCACACCTCAGATTTTTTGTACATGGCTTCAATTGCACAATGATATCATAGTTTTACTTGTCTTGTCTACTTTATGAATGTTTTTGTGTAATATATGGTACCAGCTGTCACGGAATTTTGAGATATCCTTCTATTACTTTTCTTTGCAAATTCACCATCCATGTGATACTTGTTTGGTGTTTATATGTCGTGTGTCTCTTTGTCGTCTCTTGGTGTGCTCGTCTTTGTGTTTTCGCATCGGGTGTTTTGGTGTTTTGGTGTTGGTGCTGTAACGGGGTCTGGTTGGAGATCACCTCCCTTCTTGAATACTGCTAGTAATTGGTTTTTAACAGCGCCACCTATAGTAAATGTCGTACTTGCACTGGACTCTGTCCTTCATGTTTCTTTGAAGCTGTGTTATTGTCTCCGTCCGTTTGTCCGATTTTTCTTCTCTCGTGAGAGAGTTCTATTCTATATTTTTTTCAAGAATCTGCCAGCCTTGTAGTTTTTGGAATCTGATTTTGGGTTTAGTATTTTTGGAATCTGATTTTAGGTTTAGTATTTTTGGAATCTGATTTTAGGTTTAGTATTTTTGGAATCTGATTTTAGGTTTAGTATTTTTGGAATCTGATTTTAGGTTTAGTATTTTTGGAATCTGATTTTAGGTTTAGTATTTTTGGAATCTGATTTGGCGTTTTGTATTTGAATTTCATTCACTGATAAAGTTTCAAAAAAAAAAAAAACTTCACTAGGGCAAGACAATGTACATACAGCATATACATATAACTTCACTTTATCCTTTCGTTGTCAACGAAAAGCCAACAAATATCTTCATAGTTTATGCTTTGATCAACTGTCATTGCATTTTTCTTAATAACAGAACTGACACGATAGATCAAAAGCTTTTCACCTTTAGTGTATATTTCACAATCTACTTGACCTGAAATATAGGTCACGTCTTCTTAAAATTAAATCTTTATTGATATTCTTGTGTGCAGTACTTAATTTTCCAATTAACATGTCATGTGTGAATGGTGAACAACAATTAAGCTAGATATGTTCCATAAATAAAATTAGCTGTCAAATGGGCACCAAAACGAGAATAATTGACAAACCTTTCTTCTCATGCCGTTTGTGATACAGAACTCATCCGTGATCCAAGCAAATTAAGATCAGTCAAAACGAAATACAAACAATGGATCTTATTAAATTTTACGTTTCGTAGTCACTTTAATATTTACAGAAATGGAATTGACATTATAGCCTTTAACAACCCCTTCTTGATCATGCCAACTAGGGTGATCTATTAATTTACGACCATGAGAGTTGTCAAAATAAGAATTCATGATACCCATGAATTTGATAGGTCTATGGAAATGTATCCATGGTTTCAAAGAAATGAAGCGATGTCAACTTGCTGACTTGAGTCGTTTTTTTTTTTCGCTAGGAATTTCACACTCTTCGACATCAAGCAGTTCTTGCTGAACCATGACGATTCAAAGCATGCGACTACATAAAGTGATGCTGAGTAGCTTTTCGTTAGGAATTGCTTACTCTTGGACATTAAACATTTCTTGCTAGGCTCTGACAATAATGAGAAATTTAACTTACGGTTTTTTTTATCATATTACTGAAATCTATTTTATGTTTTAATCATATTACTGAAAAGCAGATTTTACTCCAAACATATCAATAAAATTTCTATGGTAACAAATATAGTTCAACACAGCATGCAGTTTTGTAATGTAGATGAAAGCAGGTTTTACGGAATTATGTTCCAAGTCTTTACCTTCTTGAAGAAAATTTCTAACCATTTTTATTTTTCGGATAGAAAATACTCATGAGTAATGCTTCCAGCCAAATGGATTTAAGACATAGACAAATTTCATTTCAGTAGCGCCCTATGGTTTTACGTTTATGCATTTACTTTGCAGAGAGTGCGCGGCTCCAAATGTTTTCTATCCCCAAACTTGTTTTGTCAGTTCTTTTTGTTACATTTATAGGAATTTCTCGATGAAGTATGACAATAATGAGGAATTTAACTTTTCTTTATCATGTATCTGAGAAAGCAGTTTTGACTCTAAAAACATATTACATGTATTATAATTTGAATGATAATAAATGTAGTTCAATAAAGCATGTAGATCTATAATGTTAGCGAAAGCAGGTTTTTTGTAGTATAAATGCGATGAGGAAGATCCTGACGACAATATCAACAGCACTCACAATAGAGCACCAAATTGAGCATCGAAGGACCCCTAGCAAGCTAAAGGTGGGACCAGGGTTGTAAATGTGGAAATATTCGCGTGTGGATAATTTTCGCGTTTTTTTGCGAATTAAAAAGAAGGGAGGAGATCTCCATCGTGACGTCGCGAAAATTTTCCACACGCGAAAATATCCCTGCTGCATTCTCACAATGGGAAAGACATTCTTATCTCGAATATTCTGTTCAATTTGAAGACGTTTCACATTTTACAGTATCTTATAACTGAAAATTCAACTGAAAAACATTCTTATACAAAGGGCCGTTCGACCATGAACTCTATTTTTTATAATCTCTTGCATCTGTAAAATTGTTTTGGAAACAGGATGGATATCCCTCCATAAATCACGTTACTACAGTTAACTTTATGATGAAATGAATTTGATTAAATCATTTAAGGTGATGTAGTAACATTTTATGTCACTTATTTTTGTGTCTCAAGTTAGGTATGGAATATTAAGTGAAATGTGCAAATGTTACGTCCTCAAATTCACAGCATCATTCAAGAACAGATCAGTTTTGCATCATGGACGAGACATGCACGATTCGGGAACTTAACCCTCGCAAGTGATCCTTGATCACAATGATATATGGCTAAATATTATTACAGTTATGTCCAGAAATACCGAAAGACGTAGCAGGATGGGTGGGATAAAATGCTGCAGGACCCCCTTCTCAGAAATTTTAAGAAAATTTAGTGAACAGAAAATTTCAAATGCGTTTGAAGGAACGATCAACTGAAGATGATCGGACTTGGCTATACATGTGCCCTCGGGGACTCCTGGTCCACCAGCAGTGACAATCACCAAGTGGTACAAATGTTGCATCTTCAAATTCATAGCATCATTTAAGAACAGATAAATTTGCATAGTGGACCAGATATTCACGTTTCGGGTATTTAACTCTCGTCAGTGATCCTCAATCGAAACTATGATATATAACTTAAGACTGTTAAAGCTATATAAAAAAAATACCGAAAGACGTAGCAGGATGATATGGATACGATGCTACTTGTTTGACATTGATATGCTAGTGTGAAGAGTATATTATAGAAAGTACATATAGCTCATGAATTTTAGGATTTGATGACTATTATTCCACCAGAGGATTCCTGTCTTCATAGTCAGCAGTCATGCAACCTTGACATCGATTTGGACATTTTCAATTGCATGAAAAAGTCATATTCTAAGTGATTATATCATTGTAACCTTAAATGCATGCAATATTGCGTAGATAAGTAATTAGAGCTTTTCAAGACGCAAGTTGTGACATTTTGACCAAAAGGTCAGGTATTGAATGTCGTAGATAAACTAAGTCACAGATCAAATATGTATTCTTGGATGTTATAGTAATGATAGGCCCATATAAGGTTAAAGTAGAAATAAGAGCACTCAGCAAATTGGTTTGGAAAATACAGATAAGATTCTGTACAAGAACCAATCCGTCTTATTTCATTTGATAATTTCAGGCTGAAATACATGTATATGTATATGGATGTCATGAATTCTCTACTTTGCACACTGTCATACTCATAATTACTTTGTCTTGAACTATGCTCATATTTCAAATTTCAGGTACATTTGTCTTGCTTCTCGATCAGACTATATGTCTTGGTCACAATTTCTTACAATATTCAGTCATGTTTCACATGATCAAAGTATGGTACATAGGGGTAACAATTTTTCAAACTCATAATGTACTCAAACTTCTGTATAAAGCAAAACTTCTTAATATCTTTTCTCTCTTACTGAAATTTCATGATATCATGGAATAATATAGAATTCCACTAAATGTACATGAATATCGGATCACAGCTAATCAACATTCATTTTCTTCTTCAATAGGAAAGTGACCTTAATCACTCTGGAAGTATATATATGTTTTGGCGGATGTTGTCGATGGATATTGCTGTTTGTAATGTGTCTCGTGTGTTTTGCCAATAAATTGCGACCAATCAATGATAGATTGCTAATTTAGCCTTCACTTCTACGGTTCATTGACTACGTATGGTCAGATCGATTCACCACTTTCTACTACTACTTGTTCTTCATTCATAACGCAAATACGATTGATGTATGTGAGATTCTGGGGTCCAATCTGTGATTTTACTTAAATCATGTGGAAAAATGAAATATTGTCCAACTCCTTTGGAATTTTCGAGGTTTCAATGATTAACTGTTGAGAATAAGATGGGTTTTTTTCATTTTAATGTACATGAATTTGTGAGACAATTAAGTTTATTGGATGATCAAGATATGAAAATTTGCTGCATAAAGACAATAACAAATCGATGTTTAAACAACGAATTCTTCAATTATATAGAATTTATCTTAAATATACACTTTATAGCACTATAATATATAGAGGTCAAAATCAGCAGTACTATATGAGCCACTGTGTGAAGTCGCCAATATACTGTTGTTTTGATTATTGCTTCTTCTCTATAAAATCATACAAAACGTATTAAACACATACAACTAATAATTACTATACTCTACATCTCGGACATACAGGATTTCAGATCTACGTATATTTGTTAGCCCTGCCATGATGTCTGTCAATACAAATATTATTTGCTATCTTGAGGAATTATGATTATAATATATGACTTTAGAGTTCATATTGACAGGTAAAATGTAGCAACAACGTAATAACAACGAGTCTATGACTATCATATACTATAAACAGTGTAGTTTCGTGGCACTTGTACAATCAAATTTAAACTACTCTACAAACCGTCAATCAGAGGTGTCCTTGGCAAGACTGTACAGAACGGCAGTTACGCTGGCATTTCTCTTCGCTTGCACCAATATAAATGCATTATGTCGAAATTATTGCGAATTAACTGCACAATTGCGCTGGAGAGCAGTGTCAGCCATCTTGTCAAATATCACGTGAATTTTCACGCGGGAGATTTAAATTATAGTCAGCACAGATAGAGAGTTTTAAGAATGTTTCAGACTGTTGCGCCGTTGCCCACGGCGGCATATTGACACGCGGATAGGGTGGGTTGGCGGGGGTTTACCGGGGGATAACCAAACGTCGTAGAATGATGTTTGGCTTTTAGTCTTAATGAGGCAATACTGCTCGTGCACTGATCCCTGTTAGGGCTGTATATATAGGGCGGTGCCGGGGGTGCGTACGGACAGGGCGTGCCCGTGTTTGACATGTTCGTTGGAACATTTGGAACGTTCCCAACCATAGAATTACTGATACTGCTGGATGGAGACGAAAAACACATGGGTTGTGTAGACACCACCGACGATAGATGGGGGTTCACAGAGTTTAAGCCCCATGGGAAGGTCTTTGTGCCCAGTGGGCTCGGTACTTTGGTGGCCCAATAATTATTTGAATAGCCGTTGTATAGAGAGTCATCGAATGGAGACTGCATAAGTCCTGTAAATTGTGTACCAAAGCCAGTTTTGAATGTCTCTATGTTTCTTTCTCGTTTCCTCCATTTAGCTCTTCTGTTTTTAAACCAAACCTAGAAATAGTAAAGAGGAATTTTCCATTAATAAAGCGATCGATAAAGTTACCCGATTATAGAATCAAAATAACTAGAAACATTAAGATATCAAATATTTGAAGGTATTGTACAATGTCTACCAATAGGTCTGAAACTTGACTGTTGTTTGGATCTGAGTACAATTAGGATGTCTGAGTATTTGCTGGTGAATTATTGGAATTTGTCAAGTAACTAATAATATCCAGACAATAAACAAAGTTACTACATGGTTAGCGACTGCCATTAAATCAAGATATCAAAGGACTAGATATACAGTGAAATTTCATACGTTATCAGTATTCGCACATAATTATTAACCACCGAACTCGGAGCAATGAAGAAAGAAACCCACGTGGCCAACTTTATTAAATTTACATGTACACATATTTCGTTACTGTTTAAAAATCAAAGGAAAATAATGAATCATGGGTTTTCAAGGCGAAGGAAGTTTTATGCCTGCACCTTTACCATATTTATAGCTTTCCTGGCATATATGAAATCAAATAAGTCTTCCTTGTTTTCTCTTTTAAGATAATCATTAACGTAAGTTTCTAAATTTTGAATGGGAGATTTCTGCTTTGTAAAAAATAAATATGGATATCAATATGAATTATTCGTGACGATTTTATCTCTTGAAATTAATTTAATTTTTCAGTTCAAAATAGTTGAAATAGAAAGAAAAATGAAAGACACAAAGAAAGAAAATTAAAATTGCATTAAAATTACATCAGATGCATTCATTAATCTAATTATATAGATGTTGACGAAATTCTAGCTCCTTCCTTGAGAATCTCTAAATTTCGTTCTTTATCAAATTTTTGTCATAATCATTATCTAAAATAACGATGTTACGAAATTTCAGTTTGAATTTTGCGAGCACTTAGATGAGCAATGTCGGAATAAAGAAGAAAACATTGTAGGACACGGCTGATAACGAAGTGCTTGTCGATAACCTCGCCCACCGTGTATTGACATAAAACTTGATAACCTCTGATGTAAATGTTGATATCTTACTACTCATGTAGACTACAGATTTACTTATGATATCTCACCATGCTACTTTCACGTCTATATCAAATGCATGTAAATTATATTTCCTAACGAGTACACTGAATGATGACGTGACGACGCTTTGATAGACAGATAAAAAATGACGCAGAGATTAGCAGAGATTAGTAGATGAAAAAGCAAAAAAAAAAAAAAAAAAAAAAAAAAAAAAAAAAAAAAAGGGGGGGGGGGGGGGGGGTGGTGTTACCCTGGCTCAATTTTTATATCTTTCTTTAACTTTTGTCTCTTATGTATAAACTTATTTTTATTCAATAAGTTAGGGCGCTGGAATCTATTTTGATTTTTTTCAAAGTATGTCAAATCTAAATTTAATTTGATGCAAGGGGATATTTTTAAATAAAATATTTTTTTTTTAAGCCATCATGTAAAGTTTTCCATCTTCAGGAAAATTTTTAACTGCGAATAATTGGTAAAGGGGAAAAGATAGAACAAAATATTAACCCCGAACAAAAAATCAAACCATTATGTTTATAGCATCTTAGTGTAAAATTTCAACAACTACGAAACAAAATCCGGGAGAAGAAAATCCGAAGTTGATCATCTAATATTATCATCAAAAGTGACTTTAATGCAGATGTTTTTGTTTTCAGAATTTACAGGAAATGGCATTTAGAATTTGAGGATTTTTAGTTCAGAGGGTGTACATGGTGTATACATAGGATTAATGTTCATTCCGTATTTTAACATACAACTAAGAGTTGACATCATTATAAACCCATTGCCGAAATCTTTTACAAAACAAATGAATTAAGCGCTTTTTCGAGTTTCGCGATATCATATGAATATCTTCATAATCGCTGCAATCACGACTGAGCAGAAGTGTTTCAAATAAGTAGAGATGATTTTTATTGATTCCATGTTGTAGTTTACGTTTCATAAAGATAAAAAAATAAAATAAAAAGAACAAGAGGGAAAAATGCATTAAATATTATTGCGTATTCTTTTCTAATTCTTTCGTATTTCTTGTGTTCGAGTTGATCTTTTTCAGTCTTTTTATTTTGGTAATTTTTTTACTGCCTGGTTAACGAAATATGATGGTTTCAAGAAGAACTTACTCTGACTCTAGCTTCTGTAAGATTCGTCCATGCCGCTATTTCCTCTCTAGTCGCCATATCGGGATATCTGTTGCGGGCAAAGGTGGCTTCTAATTCCTGTAACTGTTGGCTGGTAAAATGCGTCCTTTGGCGTCGTTGACGCTTCTTCTTTTTGTCGTCATCTGACGCACTGTCGTCCATCTTAGACTTCGATGCGTCGTTGGAATCTACAAGAAGAATATACATACATAAATACGTGTTTCAACGCGTAAAGCAAATGTTCCCTTTTGAGTGATACAATGTTTGGACTTTTTGAAGAAACACCAATTGTAAGAACTATAAAGATTGCGAGACGAACAGGTCAAACCCGCGTCTTTCGAGTTGCAATTTATACTAATAATTCAATGTGGTTCATGACAAAATTAGAGTTTCACAACGAAGCAAAGTGACTTTTTCGCAATAATTTACACTGCAATACCTAATATAACATTCTCAATATTTACCGATTAAACAGGTTGTACATTTGATGCACTTTTGATTTGAAAAATGAAAGGATGATTAAAGTTTTATAGAATTCAATTTGACCAAACTCTCACCCGCACTTTTACCTATAGGAAATTCAAACAGACCCATTCTCACTCAAACAGCATTGGAGGAAGACAGTTTTACTGTTATATTGTATTTCTGACAATTCTTTATGCTTTGTGATTTACTAAAAGACAGCATTGCCTTATAAGTAGATTTCCTAGACTTTTTTGTTTACAGTGACTGGGTAGGTTTACCGTGACACGGGGACCAGACAGTCATATTGTACAATAATACCGTCTGGGAACGTCTGAACGCGTACACAATATCAATTAAGGTGATAATATACCTTAATTATAACACGATAATTAACTACCTGTGTATCTCCTCTATATAGCAGTAATGATATCAGAAAAGTTTATTTCCTCGGGACATTTTTACAACTAGGAAACGACCGAAATGAAAAACAGTTTACGGGTGTTCTATGTTAGGTGTCGTTTTCAGTGGTCGAATATTTACGTATGATATAATAATTTGTTACAAACTAGAGAAGGTTTTGTTTACATATTTATTCTAAATTAAATACATTTTCACTCATTATCTACCGGTAAGGGTGTCCCGTACCTTTATAATTAATGGAGAGGTCCCATATATCGCGCACTTGACGCTGGTCCTGAGATGGAACGCTGGCGCCTAAGACACGACGCTACGCTGGAATGTGTTCGTACTAAAACCACTTCGCTAAACGTTTCTTAGATCTTGGCCATCACCGTTGGACGGCAATAGGGGGAATGTATAAAACACTTATATTCGTTACATGAGCTCAAGTAGTTACATGATAAATAAGTATATGTTAGATAAATAACGGGGGTTTATTTGTAGCGTAATAAGGTCCCGTCTTAGTGCCTTTGAAATTTATTTTTTATAAATTATAAGTCTAACTGGTCTAATTTAAAAATGTTTTGGTCGAGTTTATAATTTCAAGTATTGCGTGGAAATTTCGAGCATTTCCAGTGGAGATTAATTTTATAAAAGATTTGATATTCAGGTGAACGTCCGCGCCCATAGAATGATAACATCAGTGCAAGATGGTCACATTTTTAGTGACTTTAAATCTAAATTGTATAACATTTGCTTTTTCGGTGCTCTCCAAGCATGGAGGTGTTAACAGATTTTTGAAAAAATCACTTGAAGAAAAATTTGGAAAAAAGTAAAATGAAATAATTAAACGCACACATTTTAATTTCCTTGAATTTTGAATTTCCTATTTCAGAGAGGTGATATTGGTCGCATCGATACGGTAGTATATGAAATTATGCTCTCAGTTTTGTTTTTTTTTTTTTTTTTTTGTTGCTGTTGTTTTCTTTTTCTTTTTTTGTATTTTTTGTTTTGTTTTGTTTTTGTATTATTTTTGATTTAGGGGAAGGTGCCAGTGCCTTTCCATTTGGGAAAATTCGCGATATTTTGTTGAAATTTTGGAAAATTGCTCTCCAAAGTACAATCCTAAAGTACATGTATCTTAATTTTTATTGTTGGAGATCCCCTCCCTTCTTTTATTTACATTGCCTATACATAATTTGCCTGAACAGTACAAACGATGACGAAAATCAGATACACTCAGAAATGGGACATTTTGTGCAGACTTTTACAACTTTTGAGTCATATTTTCCCAAGTGATTTTTTTTTTGCCACATTTCCTGTATGGGAATTTTGGAGTGATATTTGGGCAAAAATAGAGGAATGTTGACATCGGGACGGGGCCGAATTTCCTATCCAAAACATTAAAAAAAAAAAGCCTACTGGAACCTCACATACATGCATTTTTATATTTTAGATTAAAAAGCATGTTTCTCGTTTTTCAAAATTGATTTGATAATTTGATCTTTTAATTCATATTTTGAATTAAAGACGGAACATTATTTTTTATTCCATTTCGAAAGATTTATTAATTCTGTCAAGTCAGGTAGTAAGTGATATAATGTATACATGCACAAGTAAAAGTTGCAATTATAGTTACTCTTGCAATCAAGACTAAAAAATAAAAAGAAATTAATAATTGGGAATATTTCGACTAAGAAAAATGATTTAGAATTTTTTCCAGTTGTACTCAGAGTTTATTCGAAGAAATGAAATGAGCATCAATAAACAATTTGAAATCCCCTACAAAAAAGCCTTCCCCTTTAAACTCTGCTACATTTTTAATGCCAGTTAAATGGGATTTCCTTTTAGTGCGCGATAATCTGCTTTTTTTATGAAATCAAAGAAAAAAATCAGACTTAAAATGCGTAGCAGGGTTTTCTAACCTAAACAAAACTGCGAGTAAAACGAGTAAAAGAGCACGCATTTCAGGAAGTTGCGGGGGAACTTAAACTTGACTATTTTCTCTGAAAATATTAGCAAACTTGATGACGAAGAAAATTAAATTGAGTTCCAGTCATATTAAGCCATAGGAAGCGCTGTGATCGGTTGAGCGGAGCATCCAAAGGTTTGCATTAATGTCCCTAAATGGTGCGCGGCACAGAATGGGCGACTTCTGCACTCTATCTTTTAATGTTTTAATTTGCATAATTTTGTAAATGTGTCTAAAAATATAAGGCGTTTGAATTATCCGATTACTCAATAAATTTCGCTTTAAGTACCGTACACCCAAAACTACTTTACCAGATCGGCGGAAATATATTTCATCTTGAAATTCTTATGACGCATTGAAGGGACAATTCACGTCGAAATCGCAGCTTGTCGTCTGCAGATTGTCATGTAGTGTCAATATGAATCCCTAGCGAAATTCGATTTTAATTTCAATTTCAAAATTTTCAACATGCATATAAGATTATTTTGGCCACTTCAAACTGGCATTGACAGCGCTATGCGCATCTATCATGGTCGGAAATGACACGTGCTATTCACCTGACCCGATTTTTTGAAATTGTCAATAAAAACGATGACCCCTACCCCGGACCTTCCTCGACAAAACATAAAATAAAGACAACCATTATTGAAAATTTCCTAGTGATTAAGGATTGCCATCAGTATTTTATTGATTTGATGGTACTAAAACCCATATTAATTGTGATAAATCAAATCTTAACTATGGTCAACTCCATATTGTACGTAAAATTATCAATGCTTCTTTACATTTGATAGGTTGAAGTAAAATTTATGAAGTCGTCTTCGGTTTTCTCCATACTGATAATCAATAATTGTTTTTTCTTTTATTTTTATTTCTGGCGCAATTCTGCATGTAATTTGATTTGCACGTTTAACACCAACTTGCCATTTTGTATTGAGGAAACAAAAATCAATGTTGATTGGCAGTATCCTGTAGAACGTTACAGAATACTATAAAACGGGAAAAGTAAAAGACATTGTTATTAAAAATGCAAAGCTGAAATCCTACCTGTGGGTTTGTCTATAGAAGTATCGGTAGAGCTGGGGGACAGACCGTCCACACGGACCCCACCCTGGGGGCTGGTGAGTCCTATACCAGACTCCCCATTGACATTGGAGGCATTTTCTAAGTGATGCATAGTCACATTCGCTTCTGAAGAATTAACACTTGCAACAAACTGGTCTAATGTAATATGATCTTGTAGTGAGTCCATAGACTCAAGTCCTCGGAACTCTCCGGGGGCGGAGATACACTCGTCCGGGCACTGTGTGCGGACCTTAATCCTTGGTCACTTTTGATTCGAAAGTGCAGTGTTGTTTTCGGTAGATATCGGTAAACAAAGACCACTTTGATGTTTGTGTATAGTGATGAATAAGTAGCATTAGCTCCACGACTCTAAGGTCCAAATTATCAGATAAATTCCAACTTGTCGTGGTCTTGAAAGCTATCCTTGTCTAAGACCTTTGCAAATCGCCACTATCTGGTGTGAACTGAGTAAGCGGATTTATTCATGTACTCATCCAAGGACCAGAAAGTCGCTTTTACTTGTGAAAATGTTTATCTGAGGCTTAAATCCTTAATATCTACTGCATCCATGAGAAAAATATATTTATATATGTTATCTCTAATTTTAGGGGCGTTTGGGCATGCTTGACGTGACGTCACTAGTGAACATGTGCTAAAAATCAATTCCGACGTCCCATCTCCTTTGATTAACCACTAATCAGCCGGATCGTTATCAGTTGCCACGCGCTAATTTGCATATGAAAGTTTCCCTCAAGATTTTTCAATAAGAAATCATTCTATATCATTTGTTTAAAGATTCGTAAATTTATTCGTTTTTACTTTATCACCATTGGTAAAATGCCGTCCATACATGACCGATACTACAGGATATAATTATAGTCCAAGATCTATACAGAAACAATTATTCTGTCTGCTTTTTGGAGCTACATTTTCCCCTCAAGGTAGAAAACTATCTAAATAAATTATTATTGTTATAGAAATAAGATGCTATTTACGCATTGTGTATTCCACCGCTTTATGGATTTGAGAATTTCTAGGGGGATTTTAACAATTTTCAGGTCGGTTAACTCGGGTCTATATGGTTAATCCGATGGATTAATTCACCGATGCTTTCTTTTGGAAAAAGATTAAATAGGTGAACAGTAATACGGTATTATCTGCTGTAAACCTTGGTCTGGGGATTCACTTTTCATCACTAATTCATTTGAATTCATTCATTCCGTTGCACATAGATACCTGATACGGACCTAGCAAATAACTGAAATGTCTTTTAAGTATTGTGCAAAAATTTAAAATTTGATACTGTGATAAAAAAAAGAAGATTTTACGACGGATTGGATTTCACGTGCGTTACTCGTATTTTTTTTTTTTCTTTTTTTCTTTTGGTAATTTATGTCCTCTTCTTGCAGGAAGCAGAATAAAATCATTGTAATGATCGAAAATTAGAAATTTAAACAAAATCACAATCAAGGGTTAGACTATGCCTGAACTGTTGTCTTGATGGCATCAAAGACTTAAAATAAAAGAAAATGTTGTTTGATTTCCATTGCATGACAAAATGACATGCGAAAACATATGAATATTGTATCAATCTTTGATGTACAGCAATGAAAAATCAGACCTAAAATGAATGAAAAATATACATATATATTATATAGATCTACGAGAAATAGCAAATGAATTAATGAAAAAAAAATAATAACCATACAAAGTACGACAATCTTTGCTACTTTTTATGCGCTTTTCTTATCATTTCTTCATTTCACTGTGTTTTATTTCTCCTCCTTTTGATTATTTCTTTACATACATTTTCACTGATATAAAAAATGAATTGATATTTTAAAGATATGACAATATATGGTGTGATTTTTATCTTCGATATCTGCATGCATTGACATAATTTATTTTGCAAAGAAAACTTTCGTGCATTTTACTGAAATATCCGAAGAGTGATTTAAATTAAAACCTCAGAATTCCCTGTTAAAAATGGAGGGAAAATATGATTGAACGTTCGGACAGTGTGATAGAATTACGTTGTTATCATGACCGGGGAGAGCTTCCTTTCTGATTGACATGTTTGTGAAACTATCAGAATTCGTAAAATTTCACCCACGAACGCTAACTTCATGGTAACGTGTTTTTATATAGGCAAAGTTGTACAGAAATGAAGGGTAGCACAGCAACAAACGTTTAGAAAAAAATATTGTCCATATACATGCATGTACAAAGAATTGCAAAAATACGTTCAATAGTTAAAAAAGAGAAAGAAACAAATGGGAAAAAGAGATTATTGAAAGAAAAAGAGATTCCACATTTTGTTGAAACGAATGCATGTATGGGCGAAGCAAAATTGTTGTATTCAACAAAGAAGAGAATATAAAATCATTGTTAAAAAATATTAATATCGCATTCTAACCTGAATCATCGATAATATGTTGGTAGAATTTGTAAGACCTTTTTTTAAACACCACAGACATGTATACATTTACAAACAAGGACATTTTTCGTATATAACTCAGAACATGGATATATACTAGTATATGTCGGCTGACCCCTGGTCCTAGTCAGGCTCGAACCAGCAATCTATCGGTCACTGGCCCGACGTCTTTAACATTAGACCATAACGCAAAAAAAAAAAAAAAAAAAAAAAAATTGCAAGACCTACATGCAGAATGCTAACAATCATTTTATACATTTTTATGAATTACATAAAGAAAGTATCTCCAACGAAAACAGAAAAAAATAAAGGAAGAAAAAAGAAGAAACATATATATAAAACGGAATATGAATCGTATCATGTTGGGTGTGTACCTTTTGCTTCATCCACTGGATCATGCAGGCCCTTGGGTTAGGTATTTATGACCAAAACGGATCCACTGTGCGATATAACTTAATTGAGATTTCATAGTGCAATTGTCATATAAACTGCAGTTTTCTACCTCTTTAAGGACAGTTCATTTTTTTCTGGGAAAGTAAAATTAACAGAAATTTACGTTAAAAAAAAAAACATTCACAGACTAATCATATTTTAACAGCTTTCTTATGTTGAACAAACTAAAATAAAATAGATTAAGTTATTAAATATGCATGTATCATGACTGTACATAGTAAAGATAGCACTTGTATGGTCTTTTTCTAAACATGCCGAGCATCACTCGACTATAAAAAAGAGAGAAAGAAACGAAAGAAAAAAAAATGTCAGAACGCCCAGCCTCCTCAATAAGAATAGGAAATTCTGAAGATCTCTCTCTGTCTCTGTCTTTCTCGTAAGAAAAGGATACAGAGGATTCTTTTTTTTTTTCAAAACGTTTTTTTTTTAAACAATAATTGATATCAAAACTGAACTATTCAAAAATCTTTATTACGAAATTCGAACACAACCATAATCTCCTTTCCTTCAGAATTTGGCTGTGTGTACATTTATACATATTTCCACATTTCTTACATTAATGAATACATCGGAGGTCTATACAACTTCCAATACCCATTATATGATATTTCATCGCTGAAGCAGGTACACTGTACATGTAGGAATGTTCTTACGACATTATTATTGAATCAAATTAACGTTTGGAATTTACGATCAGTCTGAACGAAAAGAAACCTCTCTCGTTTTATACTTCCAATTATGGTGTGAATTTCACACATTTTCTTTTTAATTGCCAATGGAATTTGTTGTATAATTCTGCTTCTTTTTCATCAATTGTTACGTTCAAACTTTACAAACTTTTCTATTTCCTGGTCTTAAGATATGTAAGGTATATGCATATGTAGAAAATTTGACTATGTACAACATCCCATCCCACTCCCAAAACACCAATTATTCAATCCATCATTTTCTTGTCACTTTGCTTTGCTTTCAATTGTCCTTTCATTCTAATTCATTGTCTACTGATAGAATAATAAAATCTAAAAATTCGACAAATTCTCCTTCCATTCATTTTCATAAAAGTTACTATGTGTCAGAGAGCACTATGACATTCCTCCCCTCTCGACGTTTTCTACGTCACATTAATGTACATGTAGATATTTCAAATCTACATCTTTGAATCTAATGGATAGTATTAAAGAATTTGTATATTTTAATTCCATGTCAATTAAAATCCTGATAAAGTCATATCTAAGCTGTTTGAAAATGTGTCAAAGTGGTATTAACATTCACGATAATTATCGAATTTCTTGACGAATTCACGGAATACGCTGAGCTGCCGATCCGTAAGTTTAAATTTTGTTACACCTCTCCTAATCCCAATTAAGCCCGGTCAGCAGACACGTTAATTGCACTTACCTCCCTCAATATGATTGGTTTGGCCCTTGGACAATATTGCACGTAAGTCCGAAGGTCGGTGTTGACATTGGCTGTTAGATTTTAAGTAGCAAGACTTCCAAATTTTGTTTATACTGACCGTTCTCGAATGACATTTTCCGACCGTAAATTTTTGTGTCAACTTAGTCCGTATTTGGTTTCAGCGTTAACACACAGCATACAATTTCACAGTAGAGTTACAATCGGGAACAATTCAGTATTATACAAAAACCCTATGAAATCATGTATAATGTCAGGGGATCTGCACCCTCACGCAAAAATATCAAAAACAGAAGAAATTCGGTATTTATCACAGAAGCTTTTGAAGTAAAAAGTTGAAAATTTAGATTTAAGTTTGATATTTGGCGACTCACCGTTTTGTCCCAATGCCTTTCAAACTCATACAGTGTACAGTGTTGAAAAAGCGTCATAGGTTATATGGATCGCGAGTTATACGGCATATCTGATGTATTTTAAACGATTATTTGACACGACTTTTTCTTAGCCTAGATTTTTAAAATGAATATTGCGAGAACAAGATCTTATAAATGATAGATAGAATGGGACCGTCACGTCATTGGACCGCCACGTGCTATACCATACAACAGCTGAAGTTAACCTTGTTAGGCCTGATTTATGCACATAATTCCCAAAGAACAGGGCACCTCATTAGCATAAAGGATTCGAAAAATATGTACAATGTATCTTTTTAAAAGCAGCTTAAATTTCAGTAAATACCATGCATTCTTAAGTCTTGATGACAATTAACTTCGACATTGGCTGTGCAATGTTCATAAATAAACGATAACACAATGATTAAAGTTTTCTTAGACTATACACCAGAATATTGCAAAAAAAATGGGGTCGAAATCTAACCATCTCGCTGACACCCAAAATTATGCCATCGAAGCACATACAAGAGAAACAGAAGCACTAAAGTTCTGCTTTCAGTATTAATTATAGGCTCTCAAATCAAGGGACACACGATCTGTATCATCTGTTTGACAACAATTGGTTAGGAGACTAATTAAGCCCCTTATCAAGAAGTTTTTCACATGAATGGTAAATTCTTCAAGATTCTCTATCTGTCAACACCTCTGATGTTTCCGCTTTTTGCTTCTTCAATTACAATTTTCAATGGATGTCTCTTAAAGAAGATTGGATTCCATGCCAACACGACCATTATGGCATCAGGGTCACGTGAGGGATAAACGGGATGACGTAACGATCTGGGAAACAACTTGCACTACATAACCACCAAAATGGAAAAGTTAAGGAAAAACAAATAATTGAAAATAAATTTGATTGTCTGGAAAAATAGTTACTATTTTTCATTGTGTTAAGTTGTTTTCCTGACAATTTTTTTTACTTGGTTTGCTTCCCGAATTTTCATTCTGACTGACATTATTTTTTTCATTTTGAAACGAGATTGAATATTTCAAATTTGAATAGAAAAATAATAATCGTACAAAATATAAATTTTCCTTATTAGAAAATAAAAAAGGATCTTGGAACAATACGTAGAATTTATTATGAACAAATCACATAGGGGCGACAGAACCCTATTTTACGTGTTACAGCGAAATGAATATTCAAGTATTTCTATGTACCAAGCATTCTAAATATTCAAGCGTGAGCAGTTCTGACGAAGCTGTATTACTATCAGACAAATCTTCATTCCGGATGTATATTACAAATCCAGTTTTAAAGCATGTCTTTATTTACATCAGCCGATTCTTTGCCGTCATTATGAAGTAATAAGTGTCATAAACAATCATAATAATGTCAAGAAGTTATTCACATCTATTTGGGTATTAATCCAGCATTGAAATTGTTTTGTCGGATGCTTCTTAATAGTATTTTATTAACCTAAAAAACTGAATCATCAGATTAAAATATCTTTTCAACACTTACCTAGTAAAGCCTTAATAAATCAAATGAATGTTTCACCTTGTGTTTTCAGAGCATAAAGTCAAATCGTCTAGCTTAAAAAGAATCATTTCATCTTTTCAGTAGGACTTTTATTGCGCAACTTTATGTACAGGATTTGCGGCGATTGGCCAAAAGATGGAGAAAAAAATGGTTCAAATGTAGCTAAACTGGGGTCGCCAATTCGTCTAGTTTTTATGTATATGTCACCTTAACACCAAAAAGACGAATCTAGAGTGACTTGAGACCCACTGCTTTATTTTTAAGTATTAAGTTTCAGTTAACAGACAGAGTTTAGTGACATAATTTCTGGACCTTTGCTTTTTCCCCGTTTTAACACAAACGCACCATAATTACAGCACGACCATTACGACATAATTACACGAGATCGTATGAAGCAAAAATCAACAATAGTTATAATCCTGTACTGATGGATGGTGGTAAAGCTCAACAGCGTAGGTAAAAAATGTCTATAAGACAGACGGGTAGACTGCAGTGGCGCATGTCTTCGTTCGCATGCAGATTTCATCTTTGGTTTCCATGCTAATTTCCTCACCCTGAATAAGGACTTAATCTGCAAATTGATCAGACATATCTTCATCTTAAAGTTCAGAAGCAGGTACATATAGTATTCCGAGAACGAGTCAGCTCGAGGCGACAAAAGGAGATTTGTGGCCCTTGAAATACTGACGTTTTTTCTTTACCTTTCCTTTAAGAAACTCTGAATTTGTCATTTCTAAACCTTCTAATTTTCGATACAATTTAATGTCTTCATATTCACAATAAAAGAAAAAATATAAAAGCATCAGGATAACGGTGTGATTTTGTTTTAAATATCGTTTATTAAAAGAACAAAAAAGATCACCAAAAAGTCATAAAAGCATACAAACTTTATAAAGTATAAAAGTCATAAAAACATACAAACTGTATAAAGTATTTTGAGGGCTATTTTTATATCAGTCAACCTACATTCTTATCCTTCTCTTGTTTTCTAGAGAAATTCAATGAAAGTTTTTACACAAAACCACATGGAGAAAGTTCGGTCCGTTTATTGAAATTTAAATGAAAAGCGAGGTAACTTGTGATTTTAAATCGTTATACTGTAAATGCTACACTCAGAATTCAAAATATTTCCTTCACTTTAAAATAGAATTATGTCAGATCACGAGACAAAGTCATCATGCAGTTCACCATTTATGACAAGCAATTTTCTTTGTAAAATCATTTTAATCTCTGTGCTGCTCGAAACGTCTTTGTAGCGAGTTAGTCGTAAAGCGAATCTCAAGTACCGCTTATTGTCGTAATGTTTGATGTCGCTAAAAATTTGCATAATCGGCATTGCTTTTGTATAAGTCTCATCTGGAACCTCTTCATTATAAAACCTGCCCATCATTAGTATTCAACTATCGCTATACCGCGTTTTTACGCTGACCGAACCTGCATAACGTTTTCATAATGTCCCCGTAGTGAATTCCGGTAAAATATGGCGATGTATTTTCCAGAACCCAGAACGACCTTTGCTGTCATCCGTCAAAGTTGACCTCATGTTAGAAGAACCGTTACTTTTGATTTAGAAGTGCTCATTTACATAATTCTTCTTTGATAATCCCTTGATATTATCCGCCACATGACGTTCCTTTTTCCGTTGGTCCTCTTCCTATTTACTTAAGGATTTAGCACGTTTTATTGCAATAAATAAAAGACAAAGTATCGTTTCCTAGAAGATGATCGTTACCATAATCTTTCATTTTCTTATAGAAATACTAGATGCGATAAAAACATCAAGCTATCAGCAATGAAATGAAAAATGCATTTCTCGTTTTTAAGAGTAGATGATTTCATTTGATTTAAAATTTATCACTTATTTATCTAGGAAATGTGCAGTCACTAGTAGATAGCACTGGTGACCGCAGACAAAGTAATCATGGTTCTTGAAATTATATCACACTCACTAAATGGGTTTATAATGAAAATACTTGAGCTAAACCCCTTTCATAGAGGCATTATAATTAGAGGCTATCGTAGTACGCTAGATTAGAGTTTAACGACCTTAGTATGGGACAATATGTTTACATGTTATGGATGCTCAGAGACAGAAGTTGTACCCGCATAATAATTTTCATCTACAATTTAATATCAAATGAACCGTCTTTTTGGAGTTCTATACGCAACTGAAACGATGTAATATCTTATAGGAGGAAGCCTATCTCGTGGAAGCACTTCTGATACGAATTAAGATAGCTTGAGACTGGTATAGCGTCAAGTGGCACGCCGTTGGACGCGCGTGGCGAATGAACATCCCCAGTCTCCAACGTAACCATGAATTTAATATTTTGCAATAAGGAATTAAAGAAATACCTTTTATCTTTGCTGGATGTCGTCTAATAGATATAGTTTCGCAAGTCTTGGCACTTATCTAACAAATTAACGGATAGGTAAATAAATAATATCAATCTTGGTGGCTTTGATAAAAAATTTTATTCATTATCTTCGCGACATAGCAGAAAATTAGTTGGTGCAATTCTATGGCATCTTCATTTTGAGGGGGTTTCGGAAGTAATTTGGGAGAATCGCGAAAGTTTTATAAACCGTCGGATCATGTCAGATTTGAGGAAATCTATCTTATCCTGAAATTACGTTTACGCACAGGAAATTGCAAAAAGACTTGTTTGGAAGCCGAAACAGGCGATAGTAAGCAGTTATAAAGAAAATCTATAAAGGAAATGTTTTGTGCAACATGATATTTTTAACTAACCATTTATTTTTCAAACCAACAAAATATTATATTCATAATCATAATGAGTAAATCCAGAAAATGACCTTAAAGGTGCATTTAATGCCATTCTATGATACTAGTATCTTTTAATTAATGGTATCAACACCAGTGGTATATAATACGAAAAATTCTACTCATTCAAATTGAAAGAGATAATATAAAAATTCACATCTAACATATTTGTTGTGGAAAAATAAAGGTTATTTGGAAACTAACTATTCCAGCAAACAGAAACAAAATTCAGTGTAAAACAAGAATAAGAAAACAGTAAATATTGAAATAATTGACAACAATTAAGAAAAAAGAGAGAAGGAATGGCAAGACCGCTTTGCTGACTGACCACACCCTACGAATTATAACAAGCAATACACAGAAGACAAAATAAATGAAAAAAAATAACATAAAGGGAACAACGCAACTTCAACAAAACCCACATCTAACGGTCCAACAAAAAATCAAAGCAGTTACACCGAAACAAGACACATACATGTACATTGATGGAGAGCAATGCACACCAGGCAACAACTTTGGATTACCCTCAGCTATATTACAGCGAAAGGTGTGGTTATCTGGATTACGTGTACGCAACTTTCACAATTTTCGGAATACACAGAGATCCCCAAAGACACACAACTGATGCATAAAAAATCTTCTTAGTGTGACATCACAGCAAAACAGTAAACTGTAGACAACACAAAATTGCAGGAAACACAAAAACTGTATAAATGTATATATATCATAACCTTGTCATCCGAAACACAGTCTGTACTCAGCGCTGGAGCGATCTAAATCACCAGAAAAATCAAACCGACTTTGCGATACTAAGAAAAATTCGGGCAGCGTTCCACATGGAGTTCCGTCATCACGGTTTGTCAGTGTGCAAGTGCTGGAGAGATGCTGGTACAAAATTGAAACTAGTTCGATCTGCCTTTGATCATTAAGATTTTGATTGTAAATCAAGTCACAGTACAGGAAGACAAAAGAATTCCAAATAAGACAAATTCTAATGAGGGAATTATAACAAATTTCGATGGGAGTGTCTTTCGGTATATTTTGGATGTAATTTTCACAGATTTTGGCCATATTTCAATTTTTGGATCACTGACTAGGGTTAAATACCAGAAACATGTGATTTTAAATGAAGATAATGAATATGAAGACATTGAACATTTGAACCACTTGGTAAGTGTCACTGCTGGTGACCAAGAATCCCCGAGGGCACATGAAGCCAAGCTCGATCAATTTCGGTTGGTCGTTTTTTTCAAACGCATTCGAAAATTTCTCTTTACAAAACTTTCTCAAATTACTGAAACCTGGGTCCTAGCATCATATTCCAGCCATCTTGCTACGTCTTTCGATATATTTTTGATATATGATTTCCACAGATTTTGGTCATATTTCATTTTTTGGATTGAGGATCACCGACGAGGGTTAAATACCCGAAACGTTTATGTCTAATCCATGCTGTTTTTATCTGCTTTTAAATGATGCTCATGAATTTGAAGACGTTTATCATTTATATGGGAAGTATATTTCATTATTGATTATTTCAACCAAAAGGTTGATATCTCTGCCGGAGGAATGTTTTTTTCCCGAGCATTTCACAGTATTTCAGCACTAGACATGGAATATATTTGTAAAGTCTCCGTCATCAAACTTGATAAAGTATTATAAAACATTGAAGTCGTAGTTCTGTTCTCAGCTAGTTCTCGGGCATAGACTTTAAGTCATAATTTGAATTTTGCCATTCAAATTATACATTATTTGGATTCCTCTATTTCGGTAGTGATTATCACTGATGAGGCATTACTTTTTGAAATGTGCTTAGATCCCCTCCCTTCTTTTACGATGTTCTAAATTTTCTCTTTACAATAGTACATATATTTCAATATTTTGAATTGTTGATCCCCTTTGTGTTTGTTTAGTGCTTGTTCTTGCCTTTCGTATTTGTAATATAATTGTCTTATTCTTTATTCCTCTGTGCTCTCATGTACATTCAGAATGTCCTTACTTGTGTCATGTGTATACTTAGATAAGGTATTCAAAATCTACCGTAAGATGTGTAATGAAATACATTCAAATATACAATTTCTTCTAGTTTATTTATTATTTCTCTCTTTAACATGTTTATTTGCTTGAGGAGTGCGGAATATTTGGTATATTTTGATGCAAATTGTGCTGCAGGTGATCGTTTGACATTTTCCTGACATACTTCCAAATTTCTGGCATATTATCCAAATGAAACAGCACATAAATTCGAACACAAAACCCGAAATAAGAATCCGGAAAACACAATCATAAAGGCTTACAAATTATTGAAAAAAAATTAAATAGAATTTTCTGACGAGAAAAGAAAACAAAGACAATAACATGTACATGTAACACGATAAAAACACGGAGGACAATGACAAATATGGACATGAACCATATCCCAATATAGAGAACAAAATGCAAAATTCGAAAATCCTTTACAGAAGAAAGAACACTCGGTTGCAGCACCCACAGCAAAACTCCAAAACACCCAATACAAAAACACAGAGCAGACACACACAGAAAAGGACGCAAAGGGACAAGGAACATCAACGCACAACATAGAAACATCAAGCACAAAAGACCACACATAAACCAACTAGACCAATGAGCAACCGGTGCCGACTTAGGACGTAAGTAGTAGACGGTGTGGATTATGATTAAACGGGAACAAAAGCAAAGATAAAAATTCTACCATATGAACAGAAACAAACTCCCAATAAGGGAGTGAGACCAGGTGCGCAGTTAGGGTCAGCATGCTTGCATGCAACATCCGTCGCTTTAATTCTGCAGAAATATCGCATCCGGTTACTTTCACTAAGGAAGATACTTAATCTAACAATCTTCAGAGTTTAGTGCAAGAATGGAATGTGATGTAGACGGCGCTATTCGATAATGCATTTAAAATTAGTAAATTTCATTAGCATTTAGCATTAGTATTGCATTCATTCGTAAATTTTAAACATGCATGTGTTTGAATATCGCATGAATCATGTTGTACATATATAATGCTAGTCATAATTCAAACCCTTTACCTTCTTGAGGAAGATTTCAAACCAATTTCAATGCATCAGACACGTGTTTCGGATAGTAAATCCTCAACAATGATGCTTTCAGCCAAACGGATTTTAAGCCACGGCCCAAATTCATTTCAATAGCGGTCTCAAGTTTGTTTTATCTTTTAATTTCAATTTATATATTTTGCAAAGATTGAGCTGCTTCAAGTTTCCTGTAAGGTCGATTCAGGAGCATAGTCAAATAGAATCTATGTCCAAAATAGCAATGGAGGGATGTGATAGGATGTTAACCTCCTTAAATTTCAATATTTGTTTTGGATGAAATGACGAGTTTCCACAATAGCAAAATAATATAAGATATATAAGATGTCAAATTAATAAAGGGCCAAAACAAAGCTTCGTTCAGGTAGGGTTACATGAGTGGAAAGAAGTAATTACAACACTCTAAGTATTTAGTCATTGGGAACACGTTTAAATGCTGCAATGTTTATTGAAATTTTCTTCAAGAAGGTATAGAGTTGGAACCCTTCCGCATTATTAATATAAACACTTATTTCCTGTTGCAGTGTGGAAGAATTAAACTCGTTCCCCGTGACATTGGATGTTTCTAAGTGTATTTATTACCTCTTTCCTGCTCTGTCGCCTGAAAGAAGCTTTGTTTGGTCTTTGATCAATTTGACATCATACATTTTACTTGGCTATTTCAGAAACTTGTCATTTCATTTAAGAAATGACTGTACTAATTTTTCTGTCTATCGATGTATAGACAAAAACCGATGCACAAACTATAAATTTTATTCCGCGAAGCGGGTCATATTTTGTTTGTGCATCGATTTTTGTCTATACATCGATAGACAGAAAAATTAGTACAGTCATTTCTTATTATTTAATAACTTCCACGCAAGCGTTAAATAGGTATTTAATTATCTAGTTTATTTTGCAATCGACGTCATTTTAGCATTGTTGATTTGGACATAATGTTGTCCTACGACACTGATGGTCACATGAACACCTCACTCTTTGACAAATGTGACGACTTCAATTTCAGCATTACAAACTTTCCTTTTCAGAGTAGCAACATCCCTTCATCGCCTGCTTAGGGCGTGTTCATATATCAGTTGATACGCTATGCAAGAGCAAGTACCAAATATACGGATTTTGTTCTGAGAGCCAGGCGTCTTTCAGATGAGCTTCTCAGTCATGGATATGTATGTGACCGACTAACATCGTCACCGAGGAAGTTCTACGGTCGATGGGGAACTCGTCATACACTATGATGTCCCACTCTCCAGAATGGTGGATGGTATTCTGTCATAGACCATTTGAACCATCCATCCAAAGATTGTACTCTATGTCTTCCGAAATGGAAGTAACCGGATGTGACAGTTCTACCGAATTGAAGCGGCGGGTGTTGCATGCAAGCAGGAGATGCTTACTCTTTCTGGGCACCTGGTCTCACTCCCATATCGGGAATTCGCTTCTTTTCATATGGTGGAGGTTTTTGTTTGTTTGCTTTGGCTCCTGTTTTATCCAGATTTTGTATGCCTTCGGTTTCTGATTTTCTGAATTATCGATTTTGTGCTGTATACAGGGATATGGTCATTATCCATATTTGTCATTTCAAGTTCAAAACTGGCGACGTAAATTTGAACAGGCATAATGGAGCGGCGCTTGACGTTAGTGGCGTCATAATAGGTGACATTGTATATACGGCTATAGATAAAATTTCGCTCCGTACATTGTATACTAGGCGTTCTACAGACACTACGGAAATAATTTTTAAATTATATAAAAAATGACTGTAATATTTACACTTTGGCTGGAAGCATCACTGATGAGAATTTAATATTTGAAACACGTGTCTGGTGTACAATAAACTGGTTTGAAATTTTCTTCAAGAAGGTATAGAGTTGGAACCCTTCCGCATTTTTGTATGATAAAAATACGGAAGCGTTCCAACTCTTTATCTTCTTGAAGAAAATTTCAAACCAATTTAGTAGGTTGTAAGTAGGACCAAAAAGAAAACCAAGTAAGTAGGACCAATACGAAAGCTTGAGAGTTTTTTCAAGTTTCTTTCTCTCTCTGTATTATTTAAAGTCAAACACAATTACCCCCCCCCCCCCCCCCCCCCAATCCAAAAATCCATAGGCAGATAAAATTCTTAAAAAATACATGAAACCAAACAAAGATGGAGAAAAGATTCTCAATAATCAAACAGCGGAACGTTTTCTTACAAAAAGGAAAGAAAAAAAGGACAAAGAAACGCAGAAAATAATATATCCTTTTTTGCGCTTTATATTCATTCATTCATTCATTCATTCATTCATTCATTCATTCATTCATTCATTCATTCATTCATTCATTCATTCATTCTTGTCCTTTCACTATTTATGATTCATCACTACTTTTTTTTTTATTATATCTTCAGCTCAGTTATATGTTTCTTTATTGGAGTTCTGCATTTGCCATTACACCAGTTTGTGCATTGTTGTGAATGAAAGTCCAACCCAAACCCAAAATAAGACTCCAAAAATCACATAAATAGACATACACAATCTTGAAAAATATGAAACGAAACAAAAACATCGAGAATATCGCCAATAGTGAAAACAGCGGAACGCAATCGCACGAGAAGAAAGAATACGGACTGACGGACGAATGCAAAAACACAACACTACAACACTTCAGAGATACGAAGGACAATATTATCTGAATGAACAAATTCAACAGAGTCAAGTGTAAGAACGGAATTTAATATAGATGGCGCCATTCAATGAACATGCTGTATTAATTTAAAAAAAACTACTTAAATATATTCTGACTGTATGGAATATGTATTCCATTAGAAATACATCTGTAACAGGACATTAACTCAATAATTTCTATTGAAAAATTGTAATTCGTTGTAGATGGGGCTAATTAAATAAATAAATAAAGACAATATCAAATCCCGTCTTCAAAAGTACTGTGAAACTATTAACTATTGAAACGGTATCAACCAGATGTGGAAATTGAAAAATTCAAAAGAACTTTTGAAACACCTGAATACGGCAAATCTCAAGAGTGTATTTTCAATCAAATCATTCGACTTTTCGATATTCAAAATTGAAAGAAAGAATCTCTCAAATTATTAAAAATGCCTTTACCAACAAAATGTCAATCGCAGATACAAGTACATTGCTGTTCCGATTCTATTGATTGATACACAGAGGAGGATGTAATATAAACATCAAAAAGTACCTATCAGTTATTCAGTCTCAAAGTCGAGCAGGCAAGGCAAATAATAAGAATTTCCATTGAAACGGTTGCGAACCTCGGAATGAATAACATTCCAAAGTGAGACCAGGTGCCCGGGAGAGTTTACGTCTCCTGTTTGCATGCAACACCCGTCCCAACAGCTCAATGAAAACAAATTTGGTGATTGTCTCGATGTACATATTCACGTACAAATCAGGTGAATATTTCTTGTTTAATGATGATGACGGCCATTCAATCGCAACCCAGAATGTCACTGATCATTCTGGAAAGGGAGATTTGATATGCTTTTATTATATCCCCTTAGATGATTTCAACCGTTGTGTAATATAACCCTGAACAAGTCTTGCTCTAGCGATGAAATCTTCACATTCAGCTGAGAAACAAAAACATCATTTGTTTTTTATATGTTGAACTTTCTGATCGATGACATATTTGGAGGAATGGATTTTGCAACAAATAATAGGAATTCCAATAGAAAGAAATTGTATTCCACTCTTTGCCTATATTCTTCTATACTCATAAGGAGCCGAGTTTGTTCAGTCCTTGCTCTCTCACGGAAAGAAACGTCTAGCACTCCAATTCAAATCTACATATAAATGAATTTATTAGGTGCTCTCAATTAACGATACATATTTTGTTTATTGTCTTCGCAGAATCTATCCGTGTGAACTACAGGTGAAAGAAACCACTGAAAGCATTAATTCTGCTTTATATTTAGATCTATGTTATCTTTTGACGAAAAAGGTCACCTGAATACTTCAATATATGACAGACGTGGCGACTTCAATTTCAAAATACAAATTTCCCTTTCTTTAGTAGTAATATCCCTACGTCTTCTACCTATGGTTTACTCACATCGCAATTACGCTATTCCAGAGCAAGCTCAAACTACAACGACGTCGTTTTGGCAAGGGGACTAACAGAAAAAAATACAATGAAAATATTAAATGTTATAACATGTCGTTGTCCCTGGACAATATTTATGTTAGATTTGGTGAGGATCTATACAAGCAGGTTGTAGGAATTCCTATGGTTACTAACTGTGCTAAGTGTACTAACTGTGCGCCTCTTGTTGCAGATTTATTTTTATACACTTATGAAAAAGAATTTATCCAAAATCTTCAAAAGCAAAGAAAATTTGATGATCTGAAAGTTTTCAATTATACTTCTAAGTATATGGATGATATTCTAACTATTGACAATCCTGCTTTGAATTATATAAGAATGAAAATGCACAAGAATTAACACTTAACAAGGCAAACGTTACAAATATAGAAACACCATTTTTGGACCTAAATATCAAAATTGTATACGGAAAGATTCATACAAGTGTATATGACAAAAGAGATGATTTTGGATTCAACATACTAGTAGTAAATTTCTGGCTTGACGGCAATGTTCCAAGATCACCGTCATACGGCATTTTACATATCACAGCTCATCCGGTACGCTGGAGCATGTTCTGATATTTTGGATTTTCACAGTAGAAATTTACAAATTACCAAAAAAACTTTTAGGACAAAGTTTCCGCTTTCATAAACTAGTTAGACTTTCTGGAAATTTTACAAATAAATACAGTCAACTTCTTTTAAAATTCGTATCTATACACGCAACAGAGTACATTACTCTGGGTATTTTATGGTGATATGATAAACAAAATTAGAAGGATCGAAGGTAGGCAGCATAACGATCGAAAATGCGTCAGAATCATCAAACGCCTTATATAACGTGGGTATGATCCTAATGTCACCAGACGGATACTAGGCTTGGTACTTGACCAATCTACAGCCTTGTATAAGCGCATCCTTGAGACTTGCACTCTGACTGACTTTGACGACAGGACTCCATGACGGACCCTGTCCAAACCTCTTTAGAGAAGACAGGACCCCGACCATCTGTCCTCTCTGAATGTCAGTCGGACTCCTCGGGTGATTACATACATGAGCTCGCTACAGCCCGCAGAGCACGGACTGTATTACGCACACCCCTTTTTATATCCATTTACATCCCCTCCTTTGTTTTACATACTCATCTGCGTTGCTGGGGCCCCTACGTTTTGCGGTCTTGTTTGTGTGAGGTAATCTAACAGTGAGGAGGGTGTTTTACACCACAATTGTACGTTCTTCGAAACCTCTTGGTAACTGGAGAAGTGAGAGGGGTGTGCACACGTCATCCAGGATAACCACATCATTTGCTACTTGTTTGGCAAATGGCCGTCCAAAGTCGGCACCGGTTGCCCATTGGTCTCGTCGGTTTATGTGTAGTCTTTTGTGTTTGATGTTTGTATGTCGTATGTCTCTTTTCCGTCTCATAATAAGCTCGTCTTTTTTGTTTTTGCATCGGGTGTTTTGCTGTTGGTGCTGCAACAGGGTCTTGTTGGAGATCCCCTCCCTTCCTTCATGTTGAAAGGAAGATACTGTACGTGTACTTATTTTTAATATTTTAGCGCAACCAAATTTTAGCGGAAACAGAGCAAAATTGGGTAAACTGACATATTAGCGTAATTATGAATAAGCGCTTTGACTCATTTTCCAAATTAATCTATAAGAGATTTATGATTTAGCGTATTCTTGAATACGCGAAATCCTAGCAGCGCTAACTCCGCTAAAATATGAACCCCACTAAAATAAGTAAATATATGGTATCTTAGGTTAGAACCATCCAAATCATCGAATTTACTATTTACCGAATACGATTTTTTCTGCACGGCCTAAGTGACGGGTGTTTCTAGCATGCAGGAAACATCAAAGAAGGGAGGAGATCTCCAACAAAGAAGTATTTAAGAAGATGCTTACTCTCTCACTACGAACAAGAGATGCTTACTCTCCCCGGGCATCTGATCTTATCACCATTGGGGATTCACTTTTGCTTCTTTGTAGAATAATTGTATTATTTAAATCTCCATAACAGATTTTATAGAATCGATATCTATTGTAGGTGGCGCTGTAGGAATCAATTTTTGCTGTAAAGGACTAGGTGCGCTAACCCCTTAAATCGGCCCTATAATTTCGACGAAAATGCTTTTGATAAAAGAACTATGAATTATCACTTTTTGTAATGTTGAATGTTTGAGAAAATGTTGCGTCATATTTTTAGCCATCATAACGTCACGCGCGTGATGTATGACGTCATTTGACCTGAATCATCGTATTTTACATACAAATCTTCACAATTCATGATCCAGGCCTCGCCCACGATATTTTCTATGCAAATTAAAAGAACGATCAGAAATCCATTGATTGGTACAAAACTTATAATAGGCAAGGCCTGGATCGATACTTAATTTCATAAATTTCTATCGAAATTTCGCTCATTTATTGATATTTTCAATGATTTCAACGTTTTTAGACATTTTTTTCAGCAACGTATTATAAAGTATATGACTCTGAAATCAAAGTAAGCTTTCCTGATATGGATTCACTATACATTTGACATTTTAAAAACTAGAATATTATGGATATATGAACAACTTTGAAAAAAGGGCCATATGGCAGGTTACCGCACCTACTTCTTTAAATCTCTCTTGGTTTGTCGGAAATTTTGTATTAGTTTAAAAATATTTACACATATAGACTGCAAAAGGTGAGTGTTTGCTGCGTTTCCATTTTGGTATGGCAGACCCCACAAGAAATCATCATGTTTGGCAGGTTTATTGTGTACATCTATTTCTTATCGAATCTTTTCGGGGAGGCGCTACTTACAATTTTCTTTGGAGTACTTCTTTGATGTTTATCTATTGCTTGCTAGGAACACCCGTCAATTAAGCCGTACAGAAAAAGTCAAACCCGATGAATGTGTCAAATTTGGGGCTTTTTATGGTTCTAACGTGAAATATCTTCCAAAATTAGGGGTACTGAATATTAATGTAAAAGGCTATCAGGGCATATACCCCTGAATTAGACAGCTTAAATAAAGCAAGTGTGAAAAGTAATGAAATGATTGAAAAGTATTAGGTAATATGTTTGTAACAGGACACTGAAAATTTTTGAATCCTTAGTTTCGTATCCTATATAAACACTACAACGTGCGATGGACCATGTGAATTTTGGCGGAATTTCCCCGCGCCAAAAATCATTCAAGTCGGTTCGACAGTGATTTCGCGAGAACTAGCCGTACCGCCCCTCTGATTTTTCCATATGATTTAGAGTAAGAATATATCTTTCAGACTATTAATTGAAATACAGCATAGTCAGAAGATGATAGAAACTTAGTACCAAGGAAAGGGAAATTTATTTTTTTAATGTTAGATGCACCTTTACGCTTTCACGTTTCTAAATTTATGTTTTACGTTCAATGGGTAGAATTTCTTTTATATTTGTGAGCGACTGACTTTGTCGCTGTAAATTGTTTTTGGACGAAACAATGATAACCCCTCTAATATACCATCTCGTTGACCGCCGCAATTGTTAAAAAAATGTTTAGGATGGAACAATCCAAAGACACTCTTACAGGTTTTCAGATTAGTGCAACAAATAATGGACATCAAACAACGTACAACAACGTACAACACCGACGCATAAGACGTGACAACGATAAAGCACTCACACAAAGATAAAAAATCAATGATCTCACTGAAACACAAATTATCTGAGTATGGAGATCATTGTCAAGATGAGCTAAATATTGACGGCCTTATGCCACTTTCATAATGTTCTGTGTTCATGATAACGTCAAATTTTATATTTCAGTGTTTATTTCGATTATTTAGTGAACACTTCTGTCCTCGTATGTCTTTGATTATTGTTTCTTCATTTACTATTACACAATTGTAATTTACATTTCCTCGTTTATTTCTATCATTTAGTGAACACTTCATTTCGTCATGCATGTGTCTTTATTCATTCTAGTACACTTAATTCTTTACAAACTTTCGTTTTACTTCAATATTGGGAGTTCGCTTTTTTCATGTGTTGGAGATTTTTGTTTGTTTGCGTTGGTTCCAGTTTTATCCTGATTTTGTATGCCTTCGGTTTATGATTTTCTGAATTATTCAGTTCGTACTGTGTATTGACACTTACAAAACACTTACTGTCAAACCCCGCGAGGGGTTTGGCAGTAAGTGTTTTGAATATTTTTCCCTGACATGGTCGCCATAGCACTTTCTATATAGACATAACCTCAGACAGTGCATGTATTTTATATATTGCTTTCATTTTCGAGCGTGAACATCGACGGCGGGTGCGGCTAGCCAAACGGGGGATGCTTACTCCTTCCGGACACCTGGTCCCACCTCTAGCTTTCTAAGGGTCCGTCGATGCTCAATTTTTTGCTCTATTGTGAGTGCTGTTGAGATTATCGTCAGGATCTTCTTTAACGCATTGGTCTCGTTGGTTTATGTGTCATTTGTATTTGATGTTTCTGAGTGATTTGGCGTTCCTTGTACAATTTGCGTCTCATTCTGTGTGTGTCTGATTTGTGTTTTTAGAGTGATTGTTTTGGGGTTTTGCTGTTGGTGCTGCATCTAGATGTTGTTGGAGATCCCCTCCTTTCTTTGGGATATGGTCATTGTCCATATTTATCATTGAGTCAAAATTTAGAGCTTTGGACAGATGACCTTGAAATGATATGAATGTGAAGCGATGATGATGAATGTAATTTTGATACAGGTATACTATTTCATAATCATAGGACTCAAAAATGTTGAAAAAAACAGTGCTTTTGAATATGAGGTATACAAACATATTCATTCAAAGTTGCTATGACAGCAGTATCTTATTGGTATTCATGGAAAAAAATGGTGCGTTTCTCTATGATTTTTTTTCTAGCAATGGATATTAATTTTGTCAAGGTGACATTAAATACCTACTCTTCAAATTCAATAGCATCATTTAAGACCAGATAAATTTGCAGAATAGACCAGACATGCACGTTTCGGGTACTTAAAATGTGCCAAATTTATTTTTCAACCTTGAAATTAGCCAAAAACAGGCCAAACATGGCCTTAAATAAACATCAAAGAATTACCTAACAGTTATTCAGTCTCAAAGTCGAGATGGCAAGGCCAAATCGTGAAAATTCCCATCGGAACAGCTGCGAACCGCGGAATGAATAACATTCCGAAGTGAGAACAGGTGCCTGGGGAGAGTCAGCGTCTCCTGACTGCATGCAACAACCGTCGCACCAGCTCCATGGAAACTTGGCAAATTCGGTGATTGTCACGATGTATACATTAGATAAGTATTTCTTGTTTGGTGATGATGACAGCCATTCAATCACGATCCAGAATGTCACTGATCATTCTGGAAAGGGGGATCTATTACATGCCTTTATTAAATCCCCGTAGCGAACTTCCTCAAAGATGATTTCAGCCGTTGTGCAATATAACCCTGAACAAGTAGCTTACTTGCAAGCCGTCTGGCTCTAACGATGACATCTTCATATTTGGAACAAGCCCTGGCCTACCGTATCAGCTGAGAAACAAAAACGCCATAAGCAGGAGAAGACGGAATGTTGCTACTCATGTACAGTATGTGGAAGCTGAAATCATCACGCTTGTCATACAGTGAGGAGTTCAAGTGGATATGTACAATTTAAACATACTACATGTAGTATTCAAATATCACATGAATCACGTTTTAAGATATATGATACAATTGCAAGTTATGATTTCTAAGTAAGTAGGACCAAAAATGATACTTAAAGCATGATAATACTTCACAATATATTGGTATTTTTTTGGTTTTTCTCAATTTTTGTTTCATTTGCTTTTTACATAATTTTTGTAATTTTGTTCGTATTACTGTATTTTTTCATTTTTCTCACTAACTTCAAGCATGTTTTAATCTATTTTCTTATATGAATTTTTGTGATCGTGTTCTCACGATACATTTATATACATTAATTTATGAAAGATACTATTGTTATCGTCATCCACTGATTTCTTACCTCGCATAAACACTCATCATAGACAATTCTGACAGAATTTTAAAGGTATGAAATATAAATATACACGAAGAGCAAATATGGCACTAAGTATTTTAATTCTTGGGTATTTTAACTATTTTTGGATTTTTTAAATATAAAGCTTCCTATTCCCATAATTAATAATATTATGCTTAAATGGTAAATGCCGATAAAATTGAATGTTAAGTCCTTATTTTCTCAATAAAATGAAAATTTCTAAGAATAAACTAAATCAATTAGCAGTTAACTATTTTCAATAAACAAAATAAAATGATAATTATAGTTTCTTTACAGATTGATTAGGTGTTCTTTATATTGTGGAACACCGAGATGATTCCTTAAGTCGCTCTATCCTTCCAAGGATCTCATGTTCAATATTATTGGAATCGTATTCTATCCACCTTCAATAGCCCCCAAATCCTCTCAGATTTTCTTGGAAAGCGCGATAAGTGGAGAAAACTCAAATTCAGTTTTGTAGGTAAGGGGTAACTTGTCGTTTATTTCAATTATATGCATCAATTGGAAAGAAGTTTAAGTCTGTCTGTTATCCCGGGGAAACTTTTCTAAGCCAAGACTGGATTGGAAACAAAGCCGACTTGCGGTTGTAGATCGCATCTTTGCCATTACTATGCATAGAGACTTTTATTCAGAAGTTGGAGAAACATTACCAATGCGCTCATAGAAAAAGATAGGATGTAATCCCCCTCATGATGAAATTGCTCGCTCGGACATAAGTCCTTAATACCCCAGGATTACGGCGGGAAATTGAGTTTGCATTCGCTTGAGAATTGATGTTCATTATGTCTTAACGAGAAATCATTTCAAGACGGATGGAGAAATATATAACCGTTTCCAATGTTTAACGATAGTAGGTGGTAAAATGGAAGGAAGAATTTTACATATTTAAATAATAAGCCTTAGGTGATAGAACATCCTTGGAAATATTTGATGTTTTTATTGAAACACCATAAATATAATTAGTGTGACGCAGTTCTTGCGATTACACATTTCCTTGAAATTAAACTTATATTTTCAGTTTAAAGATAGTTTGATATTGAGAGATTTCATTTCCAGATTTAATCTTCAAATATACGATCTTGATGTTTTTGCAAATCTTTCATTAAGAAATCTTCACGGAAGGCTCGCTATCAAGATGTTAGACAATATCGTAAAAACATCATGTCTTTTATGGAAATTTATCGTCCTGTACACAATAAAGTAATAAAAATCAAATAAGATATGAAGGGCAATTGTCCTTCTCTAACGATCAAGTGACCCCGGCAGAGATAAGACATTTGTATGCTAATAGCCAATTATTTGCCCCCGTTATACGACTATCAATTGTCTAAAAAGGGATTTAGTCTGGCAGTCGGATAAGAGATGATCTGCTCCGTTACTGCGCTTAAATGTGGATAATAAAACCCCAAAGTTTATTTCAATTTACGATGTTCCGAAGAAAAATGGTTACAATGACAACGCTCTGCTCCCCGATGAGCGCTAACGGGTCGCCGGATTGTAATTGAACCGTTATTGCAAGCAAATACATTGTCACCCATGACGTAAATACGCCGTTCATCACACGAGGAGATTTAGTTAACTCAAATAGCTCCAGAGAACATTAGTCAAGAATGACAGATAATGAAATCTGAGAAAAATGAATTATTCTTGTTGATCCATATGTTCACAAAGCATTTTCATTTTCATCCGCAATCAGAAATATAATTTTTCATATCAATTCTATGATCCTTGCCTAATCATGAAACTGCCAAAAAATTAAGTGAAAGTGTTGTTTTTGTTTTCATCAGAGCAAAGGCAAAAAGAACTATTAATTTTCAAGTTGTTATTTTTACATTTTGTTCAAAAGGTGAAGAGCACTATAATTATTTTCACATCTTTAATCCATCATGCATAAATACAAATAAAGAGATCAACATCTTCGATCCGGTCAGTCACTTTTTTCTCTGAATTTGAAAATTCTCTATTATTTTGTTTTGTTTATTAATTCAACTGCAGAGTCTTACTTTTAAAATTCTTTCTAAATTTTAATTTGCTCATTAATCATCTGCAATAATTTTTTGCCTAAAAAAAAGATTTTTAAAAGCACGTGTCTTGAACAAAAAAAAGTGGTAGAGCGCTTTAAAATAGTTCAACAAACTGACGGAGGCAGCGAGAAAATCACGTCATGAAAACGACAGACAAACAAAGCAAACGCAATTGGTACATTTGTACATGACGGACTACACATAAAAAGGAAGGAGACCAATGGCTACGGAATGTATGAAACATTGTAGATGGCGCCACCGAAAGAGATGAAATCTAGCAGCAAATAAACGTTAAGATCAATCCATATAAACGATCAGCAACTAAGGCAAAAGAAGAACTGTTACAACACAAACAGGAAGCAGACCAATAACTTACATTGCAAGAGCTGGGTGATCGTGAAAACAGTTTTATTGCAGATGGAGTCACCAAAACTTTATAGAGATAGCCAAAAACAAAAGATGTTAGTCTACATGTACATCAATTTTTCCTCAGTTAAGCGACAGTGGGCAGGTAGGTTTTCAAAGGGTGAAGTGCAAAAAAAAATCACACTAAATACAGCTTGCATTAAGGTTGAGGGATGTTAAGGAATAAATTGTCCACAAATCCCAGAAGCAACATCAAAAGGAGTGTACTAAATTTTCTTCAGTCTGAGAGAATGAGATTGATATTATATAATATTATACTTGAACATAAGTTTATAGTTAAGTTTTTTGGATTCGACAGATATTCGTACGTGTTTTTTGTTTTTGTTTTTGCTTTGTTTTGTTTTTGTTTTTGTTTTGTTTTTTTTTTTTTTTTGCCTGATAGGGAGATTGCTTTTGGGAACAACCCGACGCTTCACAGAAATAAAATTTGTGCAGTTTTAAGATAAACATATTGTAACAAATAAATTATCAAATTATGCCCCACGGTTTAAACTAGGATAAGAAAAATGAAACCATTTAGGGGGCTATATTCTGTTTATCATGATTAATATCTTGGATTTATCCAGTATGGGCCTTATTTAGAATGTTAATCATGATAACGTTTTTGTTAAGGTCCAGTATGGGTAGAGTCGAAATATTAATCATGATACTGTTGATTAAATACAGCTGTGCATTTAGATGTTAAAAAAATCTCATGGCTTTCCAAACTTTACTAAAGAAAAGGACATTGTCTTATGTTTTGCTGTGTTCTAGACTGAGAAGTCAACGTCAATGCAAATATTTAGAAATTGGAATAAAATCTAATTGAAGGTTAATTAATTACGGAACTAATTGACATTAACACCGTATAATAGCTTCGTAAATGGCATTCATCCTGTCTCCTTCAGGAACAAAACTAAATAAAGAGATCAACATTTCACGTTATTGAGTTTGGTAAAATCCTTTTAAGTCAGCTATGTTGGAAATTTTCTCATAAGTTAGACTTGTAATCCGTTAGCATGGAGACGAAAGAAATTGGCTTCTCCCACAATGGCCACTTGAGAACCACGAGTGACGGGTTAAAGACACTTAGAATTGTCTGGAATTATTGTGGAGGATGTCTTCTTATGTTAATAAATTACAAGACTTGATGAAAGGCTGACAGGTGTTAACGAATGGACTTACTGTTCAAAACAGCCATATTAAACCCAAATTTTGAAGAAAAAGAAAAAACTAAATATCTTTAATGGAATATTAATCACTAAAATCTCCAATTTCTCCTTCAGTGTTCTGTCGTAGTAGAGATACCTATTCATCATTCTAAATTGACTTTCTCTTACTGATTACAAGAGTGATTTCTTTTTATTCTTGTTTTTCACTTGATATTAATGAAGCCGATTATATACATTTTACATGTTATGGTATATGACTATCCTTTCAGATTTTATTTGGTTCATGCACCAATCTATATGTCGAATTTCTTAGCGCTTTACTGTTCATTTACATGCCACTGAAAAATTATTCAAATCATTGGCTATTTTTCTCTTTAAGATGAAGTAATCATAAAAGGTAAATGAAATTTTCCGTAGAATCAATCAAATACTTGTAAAAATGCGGATACATTTAAGAAGGGACGATCATACTTATTTTAATAAAATCATGAATGAACAAAATATTCATAATTTTTTTAATTGTAAAAACATCGGAAAGATCCAGGGTAAAATGACAGTAAGATGCATGAATTAATAGAAAATAAAAAACTGAATGAATAAATTAATTAATTGCCATGTACTAGAACATGACAAGGTTTTTCTTTTCTATTTCTTTTTCGTTTTGTGTTTTTTTTTTTTTTTTTTTTTTTTTTTTTTTTTTTTTGTTTTGTTTTTTTTGTTTTTGTTTTTTTTTTTGGTAGCAAAAAAACTACTATTTCTATTCGCTGAAATCGCCTTCATCAACAGACCGGAATCAGAATGGATTTATTTGCAATTCATTAACTCTATTAGTTTATCCTGGGGATCATAATTTGAATTTTATCACTGTCCAGACGCTGTCACAGATAAAACGTCATTTGTCAAATATCAGGACGTAGAAAAGTGATTTTCACATTGTCTTTATCAAAAACTCATTTAAACTATTGAAAATTCTATATAGGAAACAGACATCTCAGAGGCAATTTACACCGATTTTATTGAATTCACCATTTTTTCTTTTGCTGTCGTACATGTAACTAAGTTTCTTTTATTTCCAGGAATTATCAGAAACCAATTAGGATGTACATGTATATATTATCGTAAATATAATAAGTTCATAGTGTATATGTACTTTAGAAAAAATATCAAATTTTGTCCTTTGTCTTTACAGAAAAAAAGAGAAAACTCAAATAAATTTTGCCGAAATATTTGCTGAGATCTATGTTAAAACATTAATTCATTTGACATATCATTAGATATTTAGATTTTAAAAAATCATACATCATTATAAGACTCTTCAATCATTCAATTTTTAAAAATAAAATTTAGAAGGAAAGATATACTGTGCTCCGTAAATTGATTAGATTTCACCAGCAATATGTTTGACAATCATAGATATATACACGTATCATCTTGTAGAGATCACTATAGTCTCTTTTCATGACATATAAATATTGCATGAGAACATCTGTATGTAGCTTTGAAAAATATATCACTATTCATACACTTGCAATGCAACTAAACTTCGACGGACAAAGAGACGAGGTAAAGTATCAGTTTCCAACAGGAGTTCAAATCCTCGTACTATTTCAGTGTAATCGTATATTTTATATATACATGAATTTAGCTCCATCACTTTTCATGCAGAGGAAAATTTAAAATATTTCAAGAAAATGCAATTTTGTCTTTAAGCTTATAAATTTTGTATCATTTTACATAGAAAAGATATTTTCAACATATTCCCAGTTTTGGGTTTTCAATTCATCAAAGACGATTTTGCCTGCATTTTAATTTTTAACCAAGAGGACATGAGCATTTCCCACCAGACAGCTGACAGAAAGACTGACGAACGGACATAAAGAAAGATTCATAGATTCATGTTTGAATTAATATCAGACAAGACAAAAACGAATTTACCGAATAACCTGACCCTTTTTACTCTGTTACCTTGGTGGTTACTGATGCTCCTTTTGGCCATGTCCTTGACCTCTGACCCCAGGGACTCCCTATATTTTCCTCTGTAATAATCGTCCTCACATTCACACTCGTCCTTCTCTATTTTCTCCTCTTTGAAGATCATTCTATCATGAGTAGAAGACATAGCCATTCTGTATACTGCAAATATCCAAAGAGGGTAAAAGTTTCTTTTTAAAAATATATCGACACAATATTTCTAGTATAATTTTATTACAGTTATTCTATCTACATTCTTCTCCATGTATCTAAGACGATTGTGAGGAGATGGATAATTTCTTCTTTTTTAATTTTGAGATGGAAATACCCAGCATAAGCCCACAAGATCAAAACCTTACCGGCGCTAATGCCAGAAAATGCAGAAAAATGCCAGATAAACCAGCACGATAATGTAAAATCTTAACAAATTTAATTTTGAGAGAAAGACCAGATAATTACATTAGAATGAACAATACGCCACGATGGTCTTATCTTGGATTGGTTCGGGTATGGTCAAGTCTTAGACACGATACAGAGTCCTAAGTCGCTCATGAGAAGCAGGACTTAGTAAAAGTGACGAAACAGAAAATTTGTCGAATCCTTTAATATTTGTAAAAACTACTAGGACTACTTAATGTCATTTGTTACAGTACCACTTTGAATACAGGGAATGATTGATTAAGCGATAGGTATGGACGAATTGACAAGGAATTAAGACGTCTTGAATGCTGATTTGGGGGATTAGATCGGTTTTCCACTTGGAATGAGATGTCACAAAATTGACTACGGCGTTTGACCGACCATCTGGTCCCGGGACCGCACAAGAAAAATTATCTTTAAATGACCAATTAACAGTGTAATTACTATTTTCGGATGAAATGAAGAGATGATTACTGTATGTATTCATAGAAATTAACCTTTCGACACTTTATAACTCAATATTCAAGAGTTACATGGATCGTACAGAAACTTCATGTACATTATTCATCGTATTGTTTTAAAACTAAAAAAAAAAAAATATATATGCTAGATTATTTTAAAGATAAAGATTTTAAAGACTAAGCACTCAAATAAATAAATTTAAAAAATCAAGTATATAATATAATTGCCATGGATATAAGCGAAGCTACGTGGACTTTAGGTCTTGGAAAAACCAAAATGAGAATTTGTCATCGCTTTGTGACGTTAAGTTTAAATTATGTAATATACTCACCTCCCCGACTCCCCGGGCGTGTAGGTCCCTGAATGTGGAAACCTTCAAAGAAGTAGCATGGGGAGAAGTTTGTTATAGTACCCTTAGAAAGTGTCGCAGTGTCTTGAACCCGCACAGGGGAAGATGGTCGTGAACGTTTGAAGTACGCCCTATTATAACAGATATCTGCATCAGTCCCCAAGTGCTTAATTCATCAATTACTGCACTTGCAATAGTTTAAATATCATTTGCGAATTCATCAACGACTTTTCAAGTGGGATTAAGATGGATGTATGTTCAGAAATAATACAGCCACATTAATTGAAATTTAAGGCCGTCAAAAATTCCTCAGTGGTTATCATTTATTAGAAAATTTGCAGATACTAATTTTCCAAAAAGTAAATACTAAAGAGAGGACGAGATCTTTGAAATGCATTGCATATGCAGAATATTAAAACGTTTCTAGGTAACCATTTTTGTAATTTCATACTAATTCTTCATCATTTGGAGGGGATCTCTCTCAGTAATTAGTTAAGACATTAAGAAATAAAGATGTTACGTCGACACCTCTCTCGCGTTTGAAGGGAGATTACGTTTTTGATGGAAAACTGTTTTATATCGTATTCTGGTACAAAACGATTTAAAAACGAGATGAACAATTTTCTTCTAAATATTTTATTTCAATTTACGTTAATAAACTCAATCTCTAACTAAATCATTTTCAAGTCTAAACTTTTCGTAAATAAGCCGGATTCGCAAAATCGTGTTTTTTTTTTTTCTTGTAGATTTCAAAAGTGATTTCCTTTCTTACATAACGGCTTTCTGCAAACTAAATGTTTAAGACCGTGTCCTTTACATGCACGTGTTACTGTCCTGGCCTGCTTTAAGAAACAACCGTCCTCTGACCAGCATCTGTCCACGACAAATGGTCGCTTTGAATTCATGCTTGTAGTACAACATATAAGGTGAAGTAATGTCAAGAGCTTATTTGAATATGTCATTAGAATTTCGTTATCTTTGTCTCCGTGCGGTAGTTATCCATCTGTCTTATTGTGCAGAATAACACATCATTCATTTATCTCCCTTGTTTATCTTTGGTCCAGGAATATCGATATTTGAATGAATGCATGTAGATGTTGTGTTTATAATTATTCACACAACACTGGAGGTTCTTAAACAATAAAGTATAGAATCATATTACCATGTTCAAAGAGTATAAATTTATCTTTTTTTTTTTGTATGTCTCTTCTGGATGAGTGTATTTTAAGTCAATTTGTAAATCGCCAAAATAAGATTTTTTAGTAAAATTCAAAATTAGGAAAATTAAAAAAAAATATTTTCAATGGGATATTTTTAAACAAATGAAACAGAGAGAGAGAGAGAGAGAGAGAGAGAGAGAGAGAGAGAGAGAGAGAGAGAGTCATTAAGGATTACATTTTGACCTATCTGCTCAGAATGGTAAAATTCGTCATAAAGCATTAATCTAAAATTCTATAAGTACTGAAAAGGAAGCTAAACTACATAACCAAGGGTACATTTGTGAGCGACTGACTTTGTCACTACAAACATTTTATGGACGACACAATGGAAAAATGAAAAAAAGTATCGTTGTCCTCCATGTTGGATGATATTTTATGTTAGTACCATCCAAAACACCGAATTTAACAAATCTACCTTATATGACTTTCTTTTCTGCACGACTTAAGTGATGGTTGTTACTAGCAAACAGGAGATGCTTACTCTCCCCGGGCACCTGCTCTCATTTTCATTGGGGATTCGCTTTTGCTTCTTTGCAGAATGTTTAAGTTGAATGTATTATTTGCTGTGAATATATTTTCTATATTTTGTACTGTTGTCGGTGTGATGGTCTTCAGTCTTCTCTGTGTTTTATTTTGTAATAACAGATCCCACTAGTTATTATATTTATTATGTTTGGCAGGCTTTTTGATCAATGAAATTGCAATTTTGAATTAAAGTGTACATCTAAATTCTTTATTGTTTATTTTCGTATTTTGAGAAATTGACTGAAGTCAATTCTTAGTTTATGGTGCCGAGCCCTAATTTCTGTTTTTTGTAAAGCCTACATTATTAATGAGGCTGCGAAAAATTCTGTTATCATTAAGATAATTTAATAGAAGCATATGCATCTCTTTGGAATTTCAAAAATTCACTTCCTACTGGAAAATTTAACTATTTTAAAAACTTTAATTGCAATATACCAATTATATTGTTTTATATTTCGTAAATGTACATGTATAGGTCTACATCAGTGAATATATGCATAATAAACATTACAGAAGTACCCATCAGTTATTCAGTCTCATAGTCGAGAAGGCAAGGCAAAATCATTAGATTTTCCACAGGAACGGCTGCGAACCTCAGAATGAACAAAACTCTGAAGTGAGACCAGGTGTCCGGGGAGAGTCAGCGTCTCCTAATTGCATGCAACACCCGTCGCAACAACTCCATGGAAACCTGTCAAATTCGGTGATTGTCTCGAGGTACATTTTGATGTACAAATCAGGTAAGTATGTCTTGTTTGGTGATGATGACAGCCATTCAATCATAATGTAGAATGTCACTGATCATTCTGGAAAGGGGAATCTCATAACCAAAATAATTAACCGAAATGAAACTATTGTAAGGGACATTTTGCATGAAAACGCTCATAACATCACAATGAATAAGCTCTACAAAAACAAACCTAATCGGCTGTTTTAACCTGCAAACGGAAGGAACGAGGTGATCTCCAACAAGACCCTGTAGCAGCACCCACAGAAATAGTCCAGTCAATCTAGCATTTCAAATAGAACTAATTGCAACAGAAGCTTTCTTTACTGCAACCGTCAGTTCTAAGGTTGGTTAATATCACACAAAAAATCGGACAAAATCGGACCATGGGAAATATAGTTTTTCGGCTGACAAAAAAAATGAAGAAAACTATCATTTACTAATTGTGTCAATGGCACACCATACGCAACCTTTAAACAATTATACCGAGCTCGAATATTTTTTCAAACTTAATTCTAATCATTGAAACGACATTCAAGAGTAAACAATGAATAAAAAAACTTGTTTATTTGGTATTGCAAATAAGTTGTAATAATTTGAAGTCCTTTTTAACCGGATTTCCCACTGCGCGTAGTGATGTTTACCGATTTCAGGTCGAATTTCCTCTGACGAAAATTTTAATAGTTTTAATGTAATATCGTAGAATTTAGTGATCGGTTGATCTGTAAAGACATAAGGGAGCAACCATTTGATTTTTATAGGGGGGGGGGGGGGGGGGGGGCAGGAAGACTTTTGCCAGCCGGAAAATTTTTTTCGGCCATTTTAAGAGCCGGAAAATTTTTTTCGCCGGCCCTTCGGGCCGGATTATTTTTTTTTTGTAATTTTCCAATGTTCAAAATTACTCTAAAGTTTAAATAATTCAGCTTGATTTTTCGGCCATATTAAACATCAAACACAGAATGAGTTCATCTCTTGCCAGCAGATCACTTCATTTTAATTTCTTGAATGGCATATGATGCCTATAATCTATTTACTTAAATGATATTCAACGGAGACAGGCTATATGGTGCTAATGACTTTTGAATTTGATTGATTCACTCAAAATTGCATGAAGTTTGTTCCATTTTTTATACTGAGTTTATGATACACAAAAAAAGTGTTTACTGGGCAGTGGAAAGGTTGGAAGAGAGGGGGGGGGGGGGAGGGGGCAATTTCATGATCCGGAAATTTTTTTTTGCCGGCCCTTCGGGCCGGAAAATTTTTTTCCCTAAAATTTTGATCCGGATATTTTTTTTTGCAAAGTCTTCCTGCCCCCCCCCCCCCCCCATAAAAATCAAATGGTTGCTCCCTCAGTTAGGTCACAAAGTATTTATAAAATCATTAAGTTACAAAACTTGTGTGTTGGAGATAAGAAAGGGGACTATCTTTAAGACGAAATTTCAATGTATGGAAGACTGTAAGGGTTACAATTTATTGCGGTGTAATAATGTTATGCGTTATGTATATAATCGTATCTTTTGTGTTGATTTTAGAATGATTTTGTATGATTTTATCTTTTTATGTTTGTCTTTAAGTTCTATTTCAATATTTGATTCAGTTTTCACTTTATTTATTTGATGAATTCCGTTGGAAGGGTTAATTTAAACTGTGTGAATAGTGAGATCGATTGAGAAAACGTTAAAATTGTATTACTTGGGCAAACAATAATACATGTACAAGCAACAATTATCACCTGTCCGCTCAAGTTAGGACTAGGAAATCAAATGCATCACAATTTTGGTTCTATTTTTTTCTAATAGACACCTTAAATTCATACGCTTGGATTTTGCTTTTCATGCATTGAGTTACAGTCATTGGAATCGGCTTCTTTGACACTGGACCCTGAAGTTCAGACAGACATTGGTAGTGGAATAGTCAAGTTGTCATATTAACTAATTTTAACTTAGCTTCAAATCCCATATTGCTTCAAATATAAAGAATTTAGAATAGTTTCTCAGAAGTCAGTATTTTTGTATGAAAATCGACATGCATTTTACGCAATAGTAGGGAAAGTCAACTGAGTTTTCGTGTAAATCGATATCAAAACCATGCATGGAAACACATCTGAAAATACGGTTTTGTATCAATAACAGAGACTTTTCTCATATATGACACCGAGAAATCTCTTATAAATATAAAATACCCCAAAGAACAAATACTATGTTGCCCCAAAACAATGAAAATACGCATATGATGTTTGAGAAATATTTATAACACGAAAGAGCATTTAAAATCAAACATGTTAAAATAATCGATTTTATGATTTAGATATTTTATAATCAGTATACAGATATAAGTTCATCTCAAAAATTAAAAGAAAAATAATTTTCTGTACAAAAGTCAATTTCTAAGCTTTTTAAAAAATCCAAATTATATTTCAATGAAGTTAGGAGACTTTATAGTTATTTCTTGAAATGAAACTTGAACATGCAGTTGAGCAATCTTTCCTCGTTACATACTTTACTTTATCAGGGGCTTGCTGTGGAAACTGTCGAAAAACACAAAGCTACATGTGTATACTGGTTTATTTTGGCAAGAGGAAATTAAAATTCTATATTGTAGGTGGCGCCAGGAAAATTCACTTTGACTTTATTTAAACTGTTTAAAATGAAGTACTACTGACGAGGATTCAATATCCGAAACACGTGTCTAGTACAATAAAATTGGCTCTTAAGAACATATATTTCAATATTGACAATTACATCTGAAGACCCCTAGGAACAATTTGGTACCCGTGCAAAAAGTACTGAATTGGGTGCAAGGGAGTCCCACTGACCCCGTCTGGAAAGTTTGCATACAGTGTACAAGGTAGCCGCTAACACAACCAACCGTTGTTTTTTTTTTAAAGCCAACATCGGAGTCATCATAACATACGTTATTTACAGACTGGACCTCTGATACGTCCCTGGATATGGAAGATTTGCAAATGGACGATCGTAACCCATTACAAATGTAAAACCAGTTGCACTATCGAACCTATTGACCGTTTTAGTCTATGCAAATGCAAGAATGACTGACACAAATTAAAATGGTCTTGATTGCACCCTAGCTAGTAGTGAGTGAATGTCGGGGACTAAACCAACCTAATTAAATCCAGCTCCCTTTATTTCGTAAACTATTAAGAGAGATGAATTTCAGTTAGATCGGGACGAAACAATCCATCATAAAAGATTAACCTTCAGTTTGATTCTAGGTCCATGGTGTTTTTACTCACCTCTGTACCATTCTATATTTCTATACTTTAAGTAAGGGGGGGGGGGGTGAAAATGAGTTAAAGAAGATCCTGACGATAATCTCAACAGCACTCACAATAGAGCACAAAATTAAACATCGACGGACCAGCTAGAGGTGGGACCAGGTGCCCGGGATGAGTAAGCATCCCCTGTTGGCTAGCCGCACCCGCCGTCGATGTCTAAAAGCATAGTGTAATGATAGTGTAACGAAAAGTGAGCTTAGAAATGTAAGCCACTTGAACTGCCTCCCCGGAAGGCTAGCTTCACGTTACAATTTGGTGGCTGCGTATGGTTCAGGTGGCAAGGTTTCGGATCATATATATATGTAGTTGCCGTCCATATTGGATCAGCAGAAGTAGCAGCTGAAACATGTTGTGACAGAGGAAAGCCGTGGATACCCCAAAGAGAACTCAAGCAAATGAGTAAGCGTCGGGGACCAAGTTTCCTCAAGAAGAGGGGGATGTAACGAATAGTGAGCTAAGGAATATAAGTCATTTGAACTGCCTCCCCCGCTTTATCGGGAAAAAACTAGAGCTGAGTACTAGTGCTGCTCATTTTTATTTAGCTTATTAAAGTGTTTTATTTTAATGTATAAAATATATATTTATGAATATATGGAATTCATGAATATATGGAAATGATCATGTAAGTCTTGAAAATTGGAGAAAACCAGCTAGCGATCATTTTTAAATATTTACCAAAAACAATCGTCAAATTTTCTGATTTTCAGTACAAATCATGATATCATTATCTTGATCGCCAACACGGGGTCTTGTTTTCCAATGATTCAATAAATCTATCGTCGGAAAACAATGGTCCCTTCTCCACTGTGCAATCTCATTGCAATAGCATTGGGTGAAAAAGGACGAACTGGGGCCCTCTAAATCCGCCACCGACATGAGATTGATTGACTGACGTTTGAATGAACAGAAATATGTTTAACACCCCCTTTTTTCCTCCGAAGTTTTGGTATTTTATGCTCTTTCTACCAAGAAAATGAATAGGTACTTTTATACAGTACTATATATATTTTGTAATTCAAATAAAAAAAAAATAAAGCATCGCCTTTGATTTCAGTTCACAGTAACAAATTAATTACTCTTCACTTATGATTAACCCCCCCCCCCACCCCCCTTTCCCCTCCCGTATTTTTCTCCTCCGAAAATTTGAATTTCTAATTATTAAACAAGGTACACTTTTAATTTGATATGTGAACCAATATTCTTGTCTTACTCTTCAAATCTGCATGCACATCTTAGAAAAAAAATAATGATTACCTTACAGAATTGATACACCCCGCCCCTCTTTTGTACATTAACGTTAGAGCCAATGTGACCTAAATCAGTCAGATTTATTTTATACAGAAATTACCAATAGCAATGTCATATTTATTTTATTTATTGAAACCGCTTTGAATTACTGAACACGATATAATGAATAATTTCCTCATATATTCTACAACTTTTTAGGATTTCCCGCCCTTTTCAAGGCATGATACAGTCTTGCGCATGCGCTGTGTTGATTTTTTTATCGTGAAATATTGAAACATCGTTACTGATTAACTCTTGGAGTAAAAACTTTGACTTTTCATAAAATTTACGAAATATTAGTGATTGTTTGGGTTTTTCTCATTTCGGCGATTTTCTCACAGAAACTCACTTTTTTGCCAAAATCCACCACTTTCCCATCGTCCCTCTGTGTCCGATTTTTTTGTGGTGGTTGAAGGGATATTCAAGAAGTCAAAGCCGTTGAAAAACCTGTTGCAATTAGTTCCCTTTCCGGTCAAATTTTAGGCTAGATTGACTGGACTAAAAACATAAAAACACCCAATTGAAAACACAGAGAAGACATACACAGCAAGAGACGCAAACGGAACAAGGAACACCAAAAACGACATCAAAACTCTGAACGCAAAATACTACACAAAAAATAACGAGACTAATGGGCAATCGGTGCTGACTTAGGACGGTCATCTGCAACGTTATTAGCAAATGGTGTCCTTATCCGGATTACGTGCGCAAAACTCTCCCACTTTCCCGTTTACTCAAAGATCTCGAAGAAAGTGCAAGTGTTGTAAATAATAACTTCTTCAGTGTAAGATGACCACACAAACAAGACAGCAAAAAGCATGGACTTAAACAACACATAGATGAATTTGTAAATGATAACAAAAACATAGGGCATAGGAAAAAACCAGTCCGTGCTCTGCCGGCTAGAGCGAGCTCATGCATGTTATCACCCAAGGAGTCCGATCCACATTCAGATAGGACAGGTGATCGGGGTCCTATCTTCTTTAAAGAAGTTTGAATAGGGCCTGTCGTGTCGTTCTGTCCTATTTTGTAGTCACAGACAGTAAGAGTGCAAATCTTAAGAATGCGTTGGAGCAAGGCTGCAGATTGGTCAATTTAAATGTGTTAAATGATGCTGTTGAGATGAAGACGTTTCACATCAAGTACCATGCCGAGTGTCCCTCTGGTGACAGTAATATCAAAAGGCGTTTGATAATTCTGACGCATTTTCGATGGAAATTCTGTCCACCCTCAATCCTTTTAATTTTTTTATAATGTCGCCGTAAAAAACAGGTTGTCGAATTCCAAAAGTAGTATACTCCATTGCATGTAAAGGTGCGAATTTCAAAGGAATTTGACAGTAAAATTTCCAGAAAGTTTCAATTTTGACATTTTGACATTTAGGTCTGAACTCGCGTTTAACCTATATGTTAATGTCATTTTCTTACCTGGAAAACGCCCTGTTAGAAAAAAGAATAACACTGACAAATATATGCACAACCAATGTTATTTCCTGAGATGTTACTATTGAAAGAAACGTGCTGCAATTCGTGTATTAACACTCGTGACGTCACAATGCATACGATCTAAAGAAACATGCCGCGACGGCTGTTCTAACCTGCAAACTGAGTCCGCGGTGACCTGAATTTTAACGTCACCCTTTTACCTAGAAAACGCGATTTCAGAAAACAAGAATGAAATAGACAAGTATGGTGCATATATATAGAATAAATGTCATAATTTGTGTTTTGTTACGGGTATACAACACACAGCAAGTGCATTTATCATAATATCATTATCTTGATCGCCAACACGGGGTATTGTTTTCCAATGATTCAATAAATCTATCGTCGGAAAACAATGGTCCCTTCTCCACTGTGCAATCTCATTGCAATAGCATTGGGTGAAAAAGGACGAACTGGGGCCCTCTAAATCCGCCACCGACATGCGATTGATTGACTGAAGTTTGAATGAACAGAAATATGTTTAACACCCCCTTTTTTCCTCCGAAGTTTTGGTATTTTATGCTCTTTCTACCAAGAAAATGAATAGGTACTTTTATACAGTACTATATATATTTTGTAATTCAAATAAAAAAAAAATAAAGCATCGCCTTTGATTTCAGTTCACAGTAACAAATTAATTACTCTTCACTTATGATTAATACCCCATCCCCCCCCACCCCCCTTTCCCCTCCCGTATTATTTCTCCTCCGAAAATTTGAATTTCTAATTTTTAAACAAGGTACACTTTTAATTTGATATGTGAACCAATATTCTTGTCTTACTCTTCAAATCTGCATGCACATCTTAGAAAAAAAATAATGATTACCTTACAGAATTGATACACCCCGCCCCTCTTTTGTACATTAACGTTAGAGCCAATGTGACCTAAATCAGTCAGATTTATTTTATACAGAAATTACCAATAGCAATGTCATATTTATTTTATTTATTGAAACCGCTTTGAATTACTGAACACGATATAATGAATAATTTCCTCATATATTCTACAACTTTTTAGGATTTCCCGCCCTTTTCAAGGCATGATACAGTCTTGCGCATGCGCTGTGTTGATTTTTTTATCGTGAAATATTGAAACATCGTTACTGATTAACTCTTGGAGTAAAAACTTTGACTTTTCATAAAATTTACGAAATATTAGTGATTGTTTGGGTTTTTCTCATTTCGGCGATTTTCTCACATAAAATCACTTTTTTGCCAAAATCCACCACTTTCCCATCGTCCCTCTGTGTCCGATTTTTTTGTTGTGGTTGAAGGGATATTCAAGAAGTCAAAGCCGTTGAAAAACCTGTTGCAATTAGTTCCCTTTCCGGTCAAATTTTAGGCTAGATTGACTGGACTAAAAACATAAAAACACCCAATTGAAAACACAGAGAAGACATACACAGCAAGAGACGCAAACGGAACAAGGAACACCAAAAACGACATCAAAACTCTGAACGCAAAATACTACACAAAAAATAACGAGACTAATGGGCAATCGGTGCTGACTTAGGACGGTCATCTGCAACGTTATTAGCAAATGGTGTCCTTATCCGGATTACGTGCGCAAAACTCTCCCACTTTCCCGTTTACTCAAAGATCTCGAAGAAAGTGCAAGTGTTGTAAATAATAACTTCTTCAGTGTAAGATGACCACACAAACAAGACAGCAAAAAGCATGGACTTAAACAACACATAGATGAATTTGTAAATGATAACAAAAACATAGGGCATAGGAAAAAACCAGTCCGTGCTCTGCCGGCTAGAGCGAGCTCATGCATGTTATCACCCAAGGAGTCCGATCCACATTCAGATAGGACAGGTGATCGGTGTCCTATCTTCTTTAAAGAAGTTTGAATAGGGCCCGTCGTGTCGTTCTGTCCTATTTTGTAGTCACAGACAGTAAGAGTGCAAATCTTAAGAATGCGTTGGAACAAGGCTGCAGATTGGTCAATTTAAATGTGTTAAATGATGCTATTGAGATGAAGACGTTTCACATCAAGTACCATGCCGAGTGTCCCTCTGGTGACAGTAATATCAAAAGGCGTTTGATAATTCTGACGCATTTTCGATGGAAATTCTGTCCACCCTCAATCCTTTTAATTTTTTTTATAATGTCGCCGTAAAAAACAAAAAACAGGTTGTCGAATTCCAAAAGTAGTATACTCCATTGCATGTAAAGGTGCGAATTTCAAAGGAATTTGACAGTAAAATTTCCAGAAAGTTTCAATTTTGACATTTAGGTCTGAACTCGCGTTTAACCTTTATGTTAATGTCACTTTCTTACCTGGAAAACGCCCTGTTAGAAAAAAGAATAACACTGACAAATATATGCACAACCAATGTAATTTCCTGAGATGTTACTATTGAAAGAAACGTGCTGCAATTCGTGTATTAACACTCGTGACGTCACAATGCATACGATCTAAAGAAACATGCCGCGACGGCTGTTCTAACCTGCAAACTGAGTCCGCGGTGACCTGAATTTTAACGTCACCCTTTTACCTAGAAAACGCGATTTCAGAAAACAAGAATGAAATAGACAACTATGGTGCATATATATAGAATAAATGTCATAATTTGTGTTTTGTTACGGGTATACAACACACAGCAAGTGCATTTATCGCATGAAATGCGCTAAAGCGCATTACATGTACGATAAATGCACTTGCTGTGTGTCGTATACCCGTAACAAAACACAAATTAAGACACTTATTCTCTATTTGTGGCCGGTACACACAGATAGAATTAAAGTCAACAATGCATGTACGATAAATGCACATGCTGTGTGTTAAGACACTTATTCTGTAATTGAAATTCAAACACAAAGCAAAAATCAGAATCCAAAAATCACAATCAAGAGGCACACAAAACACTGGAGAAAGGAGGGGATCTCCAACAACACTCGGTTGCAGCACCCACAGCAAAACCCCAAAACACCCAATTCGAAAACACGAACAGACACTCACAGAAAGAGACGCAAAAGGGACAGGGAACACCAACTCACAACATAGAAACATGGAACACAAAAGACTTCACATAAACCAACGAGACCAATTGGCAACCAGTGCCGACTTAGGACGGCGATCTTCAACGCAAATAGCATAGAGACGATGTGGTTATCTGGATAACATGCGCACAACACCACCCCCCACATTTCCGATTACCCAGAGGTCAGGAAGAACGCACAAATGTGGTGTGAAATAACCTCCTCAGGAGTAACAAGGAACACGCTCTCACAAGACGAGAATGAAAAAAAAAAATGATCGAAGGATTAATTATACCCCCGCCCGGCTTTTAATCATGTAGGTAATAAAGCTACCGAATGCGTGACTACATTTTAATTTAAGTGTGTTGAAGTTTTTGAGGGCATAACTCTGAACATTATGGATCTGTATTTGTGTGTTAGAAGGTGTGTGTGTGTGTGTAAAAGCTATATTCAAATTAATTTATTTAGTCATGTATCAATACTCTGATACGAAAGTTAAATACACTTATACGTTATATCGTATTGATTTAAGAAATGAATCTCATATTTTTTCTGTTGATGCAGGTATCACCCGAAAAATTGGACAGAAAACTGCATCAATGTGCATTTCTTATCATTTTATTATCATCTATTTATGGAAAACAGACTGTTTTCTTGGATCTAAAAAAACAATCAATCACCGCACTATATTTCTTAAGTCGGAGGGTTTCGCAGTGATACGTCTGCCAAAACAAGTTGATTCAAACAGCGAACGATCGTCTCTCTATATCTTTGGAATAAGGACCAGTTTGAGCAAATTCTACATGCGCTGTTAATTTTTGAGAAAGTAGAACAGAAATGATACCCTTGAAATGATAAGCAAACATTAACAAATCGTATTTCAGCAACGAGTTCATTCGTGTTTGAGGGAACCCGCGGTTCTAAAAATAGTGCTATAAATAGACTTCCGTGAAAAATTGTGTTAATCGATGTGTCAACAAAATTTCTCTGCCAATCAGAATCTTCGTTTCTTGAAAATGACAATGGAAATTAAATGATTTAATTCTAATTGCAATTATAGACTCATTTAATAACAAGTCGTTAATTATTAATGATTAATATCTATAGTTCTTCGTCTCATAACATGAAATAATGCATTCCGATATGAATAGCTTGTAATGTACAAACACTAAATACAAATGTAACAATTAGTAATTATGTAAGATACATCAAATTTTTTTTTCTGATAACAGTCTCTTTGTCTCCTTTGAGATACATGAAAAATTGTATACCATATAAATGTAAGACAAGCATGTTCACACATATATGAAATAATTCACCAGTCCAGTAGCAAATCAGCTTTGCTCCACGTATACTTCCCTCCTCTCTTGAAGAACATAGCCTCGTCAAATCCACTAAATTTGAGAGCGTTTTGTACCCCCACATCAAGGATAGATCGGGAGGGATCTTTGTTACCTTTAGTGCAGTCCAGGAATCGCATCTAAATCAAATGAAACGAAAATTGTATATTAAACAAGGTAGGATGAAGCTAATTATTTAGAGGAATTCAATATTTATAAAAAAAAATTGTTTTATATTTTTGTCAATCGAGGTATCGGGTAGAAAATATATGTTCTAATTTGATATTTCAACGCACCGTATGGGCATTTCAATAAGTTATGTGTCATCAGTTATGATTGAACCATTTTTTCTCCAATGATGAACTGTTTGTGAAACGAGTATAAAATGGAATCGACTTTGCATGTATACGTCATAGGTGATAGTTTTTATCAATTACGAATGAAAAATGTTTAAAATGATTGATATTCAGACAGCAATCATAAGATTCTTTTTGAGATGGGAAGGAGATTCGCAGCATGACGGCAGTGATCACATCGGACACTCACTCATAAAAGGCGAGAAAAAGCGAACAAACAGATGAATACAACGGAAATAAAACCACAAGCCACGCAAATCGTAGCATCCCCTCGCATGGCATTAAAAATTCTAATATTTGATCCAATCAGCTTAATATGAACAAGTTTTTTTTTTCTAATATTGCCCATTGTGACATTGACATTTGACCCTGAAATCAAAAGATGTCGTCCTCTCGTCAATGACATATTGCAAGCAAATTTTGAATAAGATTGTAGTTAATTTTGGATACCAGTATTGACCTTAAACATCAATACCGGTATGAGTTGTCTTTTCGTAATGGACAGTTTACATGCAAAGTTTGATGAAGATTTGAAGTAAACAATTACCTTTAGAGTGTCAACAATTTATTTCAATTATCGCCCATGACATTTTACCTCTGACCTTGAAAATCGAAGTTGTCTTTTCACCATGGACAACGTGAAATCAAAATTTGATGAAAATTGAAAGCAAACCGTGACTTTTAGAATGTCCACAAGGTTTTCCTTTTACCGCCCATTGTGACCTTTACCTTTGATCAATATTTGTCGTCTTCTAACTATTGATATCTTGCATGCAAAGTGTGGTGCAGGTTAGACGTCAACTGTGTCCTCTAGAGTGCCCTCAATGTTTTTCTATGGAGTTTTGGTAAACACGTTTAACCTCCCTCCACTTTTAAAATAGACTAAATGACAAATATGGACAATCACCATATCCCAATACACAGTACAAAATCGATAATAAAGAAAATCATAAACCGAAGGCATACAAAATCAGGATAAAACAAGAACCAAAGCAAACGAAGAAAGAACTCCACCACATGAAAAGAAGCGAAGTCCCAATATGGGAGTGAGACAAGGTACCCAGGAAGAGTAAGCATCTCCTGCTTGCATGCAACACCCGCCGCTTCAATTCGGTAGATTTGTCACATCCGGTTACTTCCATTTCGGAAGATACAAGTTTATTCGGTGGTTGGATGGTTCAAATGGTCTAAGACAGAATATGATCCACCATTCTGGAGAGTGGGACATCATAGTGTATGACGAGTTCCCCATATCGACCGTAGAACTTCCCCAGTGACGATGTTAGTCGATCACAAACGTATCCCTAACTAAGAAGCTTATGCGAAAGACGCCTACCTCTCAGAACAAATTCTGTATAATTATTTGGTACTTGCTCTGGCATAGCATATCAACTGAGATATGAACACACCATAAGCAGGCGATGAAAGGATATTGCTACTCAGAAAAGGAAAGCTGATTTTGGGCTTATAATATAGTCTAAGCTCTTGTCCGTTTTAAAAGCTAAGGGAGGTTAAAATGTGTACACCAAAACTCCTATCCTTATTTTTCCAACATTGCGAACCTAATATTTCCCCTGACCTATTCCCGTTAAAACTAAAAGGTGAATATTTTTGTCTATATAGAAAAGCACTACCCTCAGCTAGATTACGTTATCATTTCTGATTTCGAATGGAGAGACCTTTAATGCATGCAAACGGTTTGTACCTCTTTCTGAATACAGGGTGCACCACACACATTGACAAACGAATGTCTATACTAAGCTGTACGACAAAGATGAAAAATATATTATATAATACGAAAATAAGATTTACATTTCAAATATATTGCACTTACATATTCATCCAGGAGCAAGTAGGAATCTTTCATCTGAAAAAATAACAAGAGAAGATTTAGAACACAAACTTGTTCATGGCTATAAATTCGTATGATTTTTTTTCTATAACAGCAATTCTCTACCTGTTCATTGGATTCCGGAATCAAGCAAGATATAGATGAATGTCTCTTCAGAAAAGTTTGAAATTCTTCTTCACTGACGACCATATCTTCTGCGTTCCTTAAGGCATCAGCCCCAACATTCTCTCCTCCAATCAACAAGCACTGGAAGACCTATCATATCAAACACAGTATATATATTAATGTTTGACAGATGAGAAAAAAATAAAAAGTGTCCTTAACTCTACTGTCAGAAAAAGAGACAAGCACTGAAACACTTGTCATAGTAAGGGCAATATGGTTGACAGGACAGTCAAAATCTATCAAGCAGTGAAATGATATAGGGGGCGTTTATTTTTTGTCAAATTTTATGGTATGATTGGGGTAAGTTTGAATGCATACGCAAGTGCTACCAAAGAAATTGGTTGCGCGGTCATAAATATCATCTTGTTCATTATATGATGACAATGATGCAATCATACCTCAAACTTGAATATAAAGTTGGTTTTTTTTTCGAATGTAAAAGCTCAAATCATAAAGGAATAAAAGGCTTAGAAGACCACTGATGTAGGAATCTTATCACAAAAAACTCATCAAATACGATGTCGACTAATTTGACCACTCTCCAGTCGGCGATGACGGCATAGCAGAACGGAAGCGATACACAATGTTCTAAAGAATAAAAAAAAGTTTAAAAAAAAACAAAGGAATACTCAACCTTCCATCGACATGGCGTCAGCTCTCTCACGTGATCTGTCATATCTTCATCTTTGTTATGAATGTTGACAACTGTGTTAAGTTTGAAAGCAACCTACAAAAAGATGAGTCTCTGGTTTATTAAAAATCTATAATTAGTTGATACCGGGACAGATCATCGAAACACCCCCCCCCCCCCCCTTACTTACTTCGATACTTTAACTGGCATCATATTTGTAATATAATTACATAGTATAATTATATAGTATGTGATATTTGAATAAGTTTAAACTGTATTTATTAGAATGGCACCGTGTTTAAAGCGCCAATTACAATGCAATCCGTACTTGCACATGACCCTGGGGATAGTTGTCCTTCGTATTTCTATGAAGCTGTGATGTTGTCTTTGCTTGTTTATCCTATTTCCTTATCTCCTGAGAAAGTTCTTATATATTTTAAAGAATTTATAAGCCTTTTGATTACCGGCAGTCATGACTGCCGGTATACTGTAATCAATCGTGACATACTTGCACGGATAAAATAACTCTAGGCAATATGATTGGTGGACAATCACAAAATATGCAAATATTCGTCAAGGTTAGTTAGATTCTGTGCATAAGATACTTTCATCAGGTCCGCTCAAGATTCTAGATGACTTGACAAATGAAAGTCATATCGTATCAGTGCATTTTCATCCGAAAGATGCATCGAAGAGTCTTTGTACCGATACGTCCTACAACAATCACAGATCCTCAGAAATTTCCGTAGCTTGAATCGGAAATAAAAACGGAAAAGCCCGGAAATGTGCGATTGGTCAACAAGAACAAAATTAGTTTATTCCAAATTTTTCTTACTACTATTTTACAACATTTATTATAATGTCAGCTAACTGCCGGCAAGCTTTTTGTAAAAGCTAATACTTGTTGTGACTTTGGAATTGAATTTCGGGTTTGTGTTTGACTGTCATTCACTAACTGACATTGTTTAAAATATATATTTGCACTCACTTCGGAATGTTATATAATTCATTCCGAGGTTCGCGACCGTTCCAGTGGAAATCCTAATAAATTGGCCTTGCCTTCTCGACCTTGAGACTGAATAGCTGATAGGTACTTCTTCAATGTTTGTATATATTTGCAACTGATTGTACTCAGAGACATTTTATTTAGAAGAAAATTGAAATGACACAGCCAAAGTTGAAGTAATTGGAGATTAATTCGTAATCGAAGGAGTGGATGTATATATGAAATAAACCTTGTAGTCTGTACACCACTGTCGGACTTTATATAGGCCGTCTAGATGACATTTCTGGCCCTGAAATCGGCCTATCCTCCTGTTAGTGTCCTCATCAAAGCTGTCACATGATATAGCCAAAATATCCAGGTAGTCACCTACAATAACAATTTGCCCTATCGTATTCCTCCGCATATGTATCATATAGATCATGATAATTACCTAGAGCAAAAGAAAAGATGGGATCTCCAACAACACTCGGCAGCAGCACACACAACAGAACATCATAAACATTCCATACAAAACATACAGAGGACATACACAGCAAGACGTAAAATGGACAAGAACCGCCAAAATACAACATAGAAACAAGAATACAAGTTAACCAACAAGACCAATGGGCAATCGGTGCCGACATAGGACGCCTATCTGCCACGCCAGTAGCAAATGGTGTAGTAGTCCGGATTGCATGCGCACAAATCTCACACGTTTCCGGTTACCCGGTATCGACGAACGCACAATTATAGTGTAAAATAACCTCCTCATTGTAAGATGACCATTAAAATAACAAATTATCATATGCATCATGAACGTCAACTAAGAAAAAAAAAATTCATATCATGCATCTGACATGGTAACATCAATGATGACACCGAAATTAATAAATGTTTTTTCATAGTAATGCTTGTTATGTATCTTTTTTTTTTTGGAGCAACCAATCTTTGGTAGGAAGACTTGTACTGTTACCGTAGGCCTGGAACCATGCCTGTGTGATCAAACTTCCGTTGCTAATGACGCTGACACTAGGTAGCTGTAAATCCACCTTACAGTACTTTACTAGCTCCCCCAGGTAACGGCCACGGTCCAGAAGGAATGGCTCTCCTCCGGAGAAGTTTATTTTCTCCATACCTACGAAAAAAAGTAATTCTGACAAATTATTTCAGAACAGTCAGCATCAATGTTATTCTTTGGTGTAAAACTCATTATTTCTTCCTTAATTGTCTTCCTTTTCTACATCTTTGAGATATAAGGGAGAACGTTTAAGCATCGATAAAAAAAAGTTATGAAATGTACACGATAGTACTTATTGTACAAATATGATTGTACATAACCTATTGGATATGTAAATAGATGCACTTGTTGTATAGCATCGTGTTATTGAATCTCCGCAATCTGGATTTACCTTGTATAATGTAATAGAGGCTTCGGACGATGGACTCCGTAATCAACTTACTGGGCAGAAAAGGGTAAATGTTTGCTTAAATAGAAACTGAACGTCTCCCTATTTAAAGATAGTAGTGTCAACGTTTGACAAGCAGAAACGTCCTAACGTTGGACAAAGGGAAGTTACTCTAAGAAAGATATCGATACAGAGATTCATCTTAAATATCAATATTGCAGTATAAGTTATTTTACAGAAAATTTTACATAATTGTAAAATAAAGGATTTACAAACTACATTTCAGTATAATTTTATGATAAACTTCTGGGAGGTTCGCATGCTATTTTCCCCATTCCGTTATTCCGCCTATTTGGCACAGCTCCAGACTTATTAGGTCTAATAGGGATAAATCGATGCTGTCAACATTTTCTCCTTTTATCATTTTTCTTATTAATCTGTATATTAAGCCTGTTCAACAAATATCATATGTATGAATATAACGTAGTGTGTAGGAAAAAGCGTCTTATTCTGGGTTTTTTTTTTTTGGTAGAAATAAATTACAATTTCCATCGTGTTATTGAATCTCCGCAATCTGGAATTCAAGATTCTTTTTACCTTGTAGGCTTCAGACTATTTGTACATGTAGCATGTTTGGACTTCGTATTCAACTTACTGGGCAGAAAAGGATTAAACGATGCTACGTGATATTGAACGTCTTCCAACAGATAGTGGTGTCAGAAACGTCTTCACGTTGGACAAAGGGAAACTACTCTAAAAATTAATAGAGATTCATCTAAAATGTATAAGGTATTTTACAGAAAGGATTTACAAGCTACATTTCAGTATAATTTTGTGACCAATCAAATTTCTGGGAGGTTCACATACCATTTTCGACAATTCTGTCATTCCGCCTATTTGGCACAGCTGCAGCTATTGGGTCTAATAGGGGTAAATCATGACACTTGAAAGAACCTGTCAACATTTTCTCCTTTTATCATTTTTCTTATCAATCTGTACAAATATTATGCAAGCAGGGGCAAAAGATTATAAGGCATAATATCATATGTATGAATATAACGTTGTGTATAGAAAAAAGTATCTTATTTACTAGGGTTTTTATGTAGAAATAAATTACTTTTTTTTCCATTTTCTTTACCCTTTACGCGCACAATGTTTGTTTTCCTTTTAGCTTTTATATTACATATAAACTGTATTTTCTTCTAGCAATTTTAATTTTTCACCCGTGGAAGGAATCTACAACGATCGCAGACATTCATACTATCCACCATTTAGTGTCTTATTTTTGAATTTGGAAGTTACCATGGCGCAGTAAGTTTAATTATTTGAAAAAAGTCGCCGAAAAAGCCTTATGACACCTTCTCTCTGTGAACTTGTCATACTAAAGGCTTTTTCGGCGACTTTTTTTCAAATAATTAAACTTACTGGGCCATGGTAACTTCCAAATCACATTAATGATATCCAACCTTTCTAACATACCTTCATCTTTCAGCATCTTCATTCCTTGTTTGGCCTCCTCTAAAGGTAGCGAGAAGGGAGTTTTGGCTGTGTGAAAACAGAATCCACACTGATAATTACATTGTCGGGAGAAAAAGAAGTTAACACTGAGCGGCACAACCACGTCTTCGTGCTTCGCAATTTTCCTGTAGTATTGGAGGATACATTTTTGTAAAGAAGGCACAGTTTTACTAACTATTAGAAGAATAAAGACACAAAATAAAACCACAGCTACGAGAAGTCCCACCATATTATCTGTACTCCGCTGCTGAAGTGTTTTTTCTCACGTTAGGTTAACCTGACCCTTGGGTGAATAGTTTTTCAGGCGCAAATTTAGGAACATGTGGGAGCCATATGTATGATAACCACGAGCACACTTGGATTGAAATTTCGATGAATGAAAAATTTACAGTAATAACAAGAAAGGAGGGGATCTCCAACATCACTCGGTTGCAGCACCCAATGCAAACACACAGAACAGACACACAAAGAAAAATACAAGGACAAGGAAAACCAAATCACATCATAAAAACACCAAACACAAATGACTTCACATAAACGAGACCAGTGGGCAATTGGTGCCGACTAAGGTTGTCATCTGCCTTGAAAGCAGCAGACGGTGTGATTATACGGATCACGTGCGTGCAACCCTCCATTTTTCCGGTCTCGAAGAACGCACAATTGGAGTGGAAAATAACTCCTCACTGTAAGATGACCATACAAACAGTATGTAATTAGAAGACATACGAAATAATGTACAATCCGTGCTCTGCTCAGGTCATGCATGTTATCATCCGAGGAGTCCGACTGACATTTAGAGAGGACATGTGGTCGATGCCTTGTCTTTTTAAAAGAGGTTCGGGTATGACCCGTCATGGAGTCCTGTCGTCACAGTCAGTAAGACTGCAAATCCATAAAATGCGCTGGTACAAGGCTATAGATTGGTCCAATACCTAGCCAAGTGTTCGTCTGGCGAGAGCAGAATCATATCGGCGTTTGATGATTCCAACACAATGTCGATGGAATTCTGTCTACCTTTGATCCTTCTTGTTTTTGTGTCGCCTGCGAAGCATAGCGACATTTGGGGATCACTTTGTCCGTTGTCCGTCCGTCTGTCTGTCTGTCAGACTTTGGGTGTTACAGCCCATAACTTTTGATTGGTAAGTGATAGGACTTTGATATTTCACATGTGTATTCCTTGTGACAAGACCTTCCTACACATACCATAATTTTTGACCTTGTGACCTTGACCTACATATTTGACCTACTTTTCAAAAAAATTAAAAATGGATATATCTTTTGATTGGTAAGTGATTGGGCTTTGGTATTTCACATGTGTATTCCTTGTGACAAGACCTTTCTACACAGACCATAATATTTGACCTTTTGACCTTGATCTAGATATTTGATCTACTTTTCAAGAAAAGTAATATTGGCTATATCTTTTGATTGGTAGGTAATAGGGCTTTGATATTGCACATGTATTTTCATTGAACAATGCCATTCTACACATACTATAATTATTTACCTTTTGACCTTGACCTAGCTATTTGACCTTCTTTTCTAAGGTTGTATATATCTTTTAATTGGTAGGTGATAGGTCTTTAATATTTCTTATGATGAGACCTTTTTGTTACCAATTTTTACGTAGTGACCTTGACCTAGATGATTGACACTCTTTTTTGAAAAGTTGAGAATGACCATATCTTTCAATTTGTAATCAAGAGGTCTGATATTTCAAATGAATTTTATTTGACAAGACTTTTCTACTGATACCAATAATTTGATCCACTCTCTAGAATAATAATCAAACCGCTTCGCAGGTACCACAAGCATTCCTTGGATTGCTATTTTGTTAATTATGTCACCATAAAATGCAGGTTGTGAAATACCCAGAGTAACAAGAATAATAAAATATTGTTCTCAACTGAAATGTTTACTTTCTGGTATTCAAAGAGTGTAGTTGTCGAATCGCACGTAAAAGAAGAGAACTGTTTAATTTCTAGAAAGTAATTCATACAGTTTTACGGAAAACTATTCAACTAGGGTACAGAGACCTTGAAATGTTACATGAGAAAGAAACTAAACAAAAAAGTTAAGGCCATAGTAATTTAATATTTTGTTTTACGTCCCGATGATTTTGTGAAAGGTAACCTCCCATTAGACAAGAAAAAAACCACACACACATGCATTACCTACAGGTTTTTTTCTGGTCAGAGAAAAACAAGAGCCCCAGGAGGGCACAACGCTCAACTGATACCCATGCATGCTCTAACTGACATACTGACATTGAATAAGACGTAAAATTGGTAGTGCCAGTATCACGATTTGAGCCCACATTCTTTCTAAAAAGATTTTTGCCGGATGCAGACAAGATCTTTTTTTACAGCCTTTAAAAGTACAAACAAGAAGAAATAGTAACATTTCAAAACATTATCTTTTTTACTGATTTGAATAGACGGTTAATGTGATCCAAAGTCATATGCCCAGCTAGTGTATAGTTCAATTATTCAACATCAAAAAAATCATTTTGTAAAATTCCACATTAATGTGCAGCAAGTGATGAAGAAACAGACAAAAAGAATAAAACAATGAAATAAACTTAATACTCTGGTGTATGCTGCTTTTAGGGAAACAAATTAATAGGCCCATGATATTGTAAAGCTTGTCCAACTAGCAGACCTATGACATCGTTATTTACTGTTAACTATGTTTCGCCTCGTGATAGGACTGTTACATGGACAAATTATTAGCTGACAGAGTTCATGAAAAGTATCAGCTGCATCGGATTTGCTGATAAAAAAATCATTTGGCCCGATAAAAACTCATGTTCTATCTATTATTTGGACAGATAAAAATTCCCAAATGTCTGACCACAGGAACCTGTCGTTTTATGAGAGAAAATGTTTTATTATTCACAACCTTAAGCCTCTGTGTTCATCGTTAGAAATGTTATACATACAAGATGTCGAACACAGTGGCTTAAGGTTGTGAATAATAAAACATTTTCTCTTTTAAAACAACAGCTTCCTGTGGTCCAACATTTCATTGAAAGATTTCAAGAACTCTGAACTGAATTATTTGTTTTCAAGAATTTCAGATATACCAAATGTCCTATACATTCTCAAAATCCTCGGGAAGAAATTGCTCATTTGTTTTCAAGAATTTCAGATATATCAAATGTCCTATACATTCTCAAAATCCTCTGGAAGAGATTACTCATTAGATGTTTCTTCAAGAAATCAGTCCGTATACAATTCATCTAAGATAGTCTATGACGAAGGAAATTCGAGCTAAGTTTATAAATGATGACATGAAAGTGTTCCCAGTATATGCACATTAAATAAAAATCTATTAAATACCAGTATTATTTTGTTAGCACGATAGATCATCTATTAATCTCCCGAAATGTATCACGTGTACAGTAATAACACGGTGGGTAATTTCGCAACGCAGAACAATTTATTTTTCTATATTTTTGCGCAAAATAGCTAGATAATTTATTACAAAAAGGGAAATGTGATGCAGTGTAATAACGTCCTAACTATGAGTTGCATCCAAAATAAGGTGGATATTATAGCTTTTTATAATGCACAAACACGATCGGCGTTCTACTTTCACTTTCATCTACACCAATCATGCCGATAGTTTTTCGGCTTTATAAAAGGATATTACCTCTCTTACTTTCGATAAAACTCGTATCTAAGGCATCCTTACACTGCATCACATTCCCCTTTTTGTGAAAAATAATTTGTAATACACGAAATTTTAGATAAACCTAGTGTTCTGCGTTGCGAGATTACCCACCATGACTATTAAATGGGCGTGGAGGAATATTGAACCAATCAAATCTGTAACACAAGATATATGGCGACTTTGTTTACCATAGATACAAAAATAAAGCAGAGAAAATAATCATTAAATAGGGAAATTGTTATGAAATATGCATGTATGGAAAAAGTCAACATCTCAAAAATATACTCAGAGTATATATTTGATTGCATGTGTGGCTGAGTTATTTCGACGTACGAAAATAAGTACACAAAGCCAAACTAGCTTGTCTATTTAAAGAATCATGAAAAATCTAAAAGTTGATATTTTGACAGAATTCTTTCACAGTTTCATTTCTAACGATAAATATAAAAAAAAGGCGAAAAAAAACCTGCAAAAGTGGGGTCCTGCCGGGGTTTGAACCACTACTCTTGGGTTCATTGGGCATGGAAAACCTACATTGTACCTATGAATGTTTTTCCATAAAAATCCAAAAGAGGATATCTTGACAAAATTCATTCACTTGTAGGGAACCATGAGTACCTCATACCTACCAAGTGTCATGTCAATCTGAGAAAAAAAGTAAGTTAGATATGATAAATATGCAGTAAATGAGTGTGTAAAATCATACACTTATTGAGTTATTTAAAGAAATAGTGCAAAATTTTGCATTTCTGACTAAGTCCGAAGAGACGTAAAAAAAGCGTCAAAAATTTGAGTTCGCAGTGGAACCAAAAATAACAACACTTCTTAAGACATCTCTCTAGATCATCCTGATGCTTTCGGTTTGTCGATACATGCTTCCGTTCTGAAGAAGAAGTTTGTCAAAGGAGGGTACCCCACGTGACCTACTTTTGCCTGTGGTGGCGCCACCTGTTGAGGGATCCGGACGAAAAACAACAACACTTGTAGGGGACCATTAGTACTTTATACCTACCAAGTTTCATCAAAATCCCTTTAGCCATTCTTGAGAAGAAGTCGAAAATGTGAAAAGTTTACGACAGACACACGACACACGACACACGACGGACGACGGACGCTGGACGGATCGCTATGACAATAGCTCACTAGAGCCTTTGGCTCAGGTGAGCTAAAAATATTCCTTAAAAATCTAAAAGTGGATATCTTGACAAAATTCTTTCACTTGTAGGGTACCATGCATGAGTACCTCATATCTACAAAATGTCATGACAATCTGAAGAGTGGTTATAGAAAAGAAGCAGAAAATGTATGAAAATCACCCCCCCCCCTTCCTTTTTACATAAGAAAAAAATCATAAAAAATCAAAAAAATAAAAATTAAGCCTAAAATACATATCAAAGCATTAAGTAAGTAAAATATGATAAATATGCAGTAAATGAGTGTGTAAAATCATACACTTATTGAGTTATTTAAAGAAATAGTGCAAAAATGTGCATTTCTGACTAAGTCCGAAAAGACGTCAAAAACGCGTCAAAAATTTGACTTCGAAGTGGAACCAAAAATAACAACACTTCTTAAGACATCTCTCTAGATCATCCTGATGCTTTCGGTTTGTCGATACATGCTTCGGTTCTGAAGAAGAAGTTTGTCAAAGGAGGGTACCCCCGTGACCTACTTTTGGCTGTGGTGGCGCCACCTGTTGACAGATCCGGACGAAAAACAACAACACTTGTAGGGGACCATGAGTACTTCATACCAACCAAGTTTCATCAAAATCTGTTCAGCCGTTCTGGAGAAGAAGTCGAAAATGTGAAAAGTTTACGACGGACGACGCCGGACGCCGGACGGACGGACGCCGGACGTTGCGCTATGACAATAGCTCACTTGAGCTTCGCTCAGGTGAGCTATAAAGGGAAAAAAAATTGTGAGAGGTCCCGCCGGGGTTTGAAGCCACTCCCCATGGGTCCATTGGGCATGGAAAACATACATTATACCTATGTACAATCTTAAAAAATATTCCTTAAAAATCTTAAAGTGGATATCTTGACAAAATTCTTTCACTTGTAGGGTACCATGCATGAGTACCTCATATCTACAAAATGCCATGACAATCTGAAGAGTGGTTATAGAAAAGAAGCAGAAAATGTATGAAAATCACCCCCCCCCCCTTCCTTTTTACATAAGAAAAAAATTCATAAAAAATCAAAAAAATAAATATTAAGCCTAAAATACATATCAAAGCATTAAGTAAGTTAAATATGATAAATATGCAGTAAATGAGTGTGTAAAATCATACACTTATTGAGTTATTTAAAGAAATAGTGCAAAAATGTGCATTTCTGACTAAGTCCGAAAAGACGTCAAAAACGCGTCAAAAATTTGACTTCGAAGTGGAACCAAAAATAACAACACTTCTTAAGACATCTCTCTAGATTATCCTGATGCTTTCGGTTTGTCGATACATGTCGATACATGTTCTGAAGAAGAAGTTTGTCAAAGGAGGGTACCCCCCGTGACCTACTTTTGGCTGTGGTGGCGCCACCTGTTGACAGATCCGGACGAAAAACAACAACACTTGTAGGGGACCATGAGTACTTCATACCAACCAAGTTTCATCAAAATCTGTTCAGCCGTTCTGGAGAAGAAGTCGAAAATGTGAAAAGTTTACGACGGACGACGCTGGACGCCGGACGCCGGACGACGGACGGACGGACGCCGGACGGTGCGCTATGACAATAGCTCACTTGAGCTTCGCTCAGGTGAGCTAAAAAGGAGAACAAAAACTGAAGAAAATTCTAAGTTAGCTGGACAATGCTAAAATCATTGTAATATAGGTACTGAATAATTAAAATGGATTAATTTAGAAAATCCTGGCTTTAAAGATACTCTCAAAGGATTTGGTTTGATTTGAATATTTTTTTTTACTTTTTCTGGATCTAAATAGATGTTTGTTTGGGTTTTTTCTGAAAAAAAATCCCAAAAGGTTCCCTCCAGTGGACGTAATACAAAACGTTAACTTACTATGGCCTAATAACCATCCCCTAGAAGAAACATAATACCAAATAGGCATTCAAATAATGAAAAAACGAAAATTGATTTTCATCTTGCACACACATACAGAACTAGGTCCAAATGCTTTTGAACGCATTAGCTAAACATAGGTAATCACAGATTACGAAGCTCACCTCGTGGCAGCAAAATTCAATTCAAACATATTTCTAAATACATGTATATTGGCTTTTAAAGGCAAAATCATTCAAGCGGAAAAAGTAGGTCAATTTCATTTTATGAAAGTTTGATCAAAAATACATCCAATATGCAAGTTTGGTACATGAAGCACTTATACTTTGCTCAATATTGGCTTTTAAAGGCAAAATTACTCAAGCGGAAAAAGTAGGTCAAGGCCATTTTATGAAAGTTTGATAAAAAATAAATCCAATATGCAAGTTTGGTACATGTAGCACTTATACTTTGCTCAATATTGGCTTTTAAAGGCAAAATCACTCAAGCGGAAAAAGTAGGTCAAGGTCATTTTATGAAAGTTTGATCAAAGATACATCCAATATGCAAGTTTGGTACATGTAGCACTTATACTTTGCTCAATATTGTCTTTTAAAAGCAAAATCACTCAAGTGGAAAAAGTAGGTCAGATGCTGCATTCGATGCATGGATCCATCTCGGCATCCAAAGATGAATCACTTGTGCAAGTTTGGTTACTGTAGCATTACTACTTGGTCAGATACTGAGCTACCCCAAACTTCTTAACCAAGTCACTCAAGCGGAAAATGTAGGTCAGATGCTGCATCTGATGCATGGGTTCACCTCAGCATCCAAAGATGAATCACTTGTGCAAGTTTGGTTAATTTAGCATCAGTACTTTGTCAGATACTGAGCTACCCCAAACTTCTTAACCAAGTCACTCAAGCGGAAAATGTAGGTCAGATGCAGCATCCGATGCATGGGTTCACCTCAGCATCCAAAGATGAATATTTTGTGCAAGTTTGGTTACTGTAGCATCAGTACTTTGCCAAACACTGAGCTACCCCAAACTTCTTAACCGGACGCGGACACGGACGCGGACGCGCGGGGGTATAGCATAAGCTCACTCAACTTCGTCGAGGTGAGCTAAAAAGGAAAAAAAAAAAAACAACAAACCCCAATAAAACATAGCACAGCACACATTGGTACTTCTTTAATGTTTATACATATGGCTGTTTCCGCTCCTGGATGCTGTTATAGAGAATTATAACCCTAGGTCAATGAAAACAAGTCTGTTTAACGTCTGACGCCACAACTTATTCCTGATTTACAATTACCCAAACTGACCTTTATAACGAATATTAGTGCAAATAATTTATTTCACATGTCCAGTAAATGTAGCATCACACTGAACTGTACCATATGACCGTGAGTATTACATTAATGATTATATATCAAAGTTCACAATATCATTTTGTGGTTCAATGACAATGTACATGAATGAATCAAATATGTCTTATATACAACTGGTATCAGCTGTGGTACATACATGGGGATGATAGAAATATTCAAATATAAAACTATGACTATTAACAAACTTCTAGTTTGGGAGAGAGTGCAAAACAGATCAGTTTAAGTAGCTAACATATACATGTAGGGCAATTATATCAAACATATCAAAACCCTAGCCAGACTTTTAAAAGTAAATAAAACATGTCTACGAAAAATGTGGACGGAAAGAATAGGGAAATCAACAAGTTCCCAATTTCTCGATTTCAGCATGACTAGCTCTTTTTTCTTGATAAGATTCCTAATCGCTGATCATAATTGTAGACGAACACACGGATCATTTTTAGAAATAAATCACTGAGCAAATATCATCATTCTTATACGTAATATAAAATTTTTAACATGCCACAAAATGATAAAACATATCGTTCTCCATGTAGCATATTTCAACAATAAAATTGACATTGATTATTAATTAATTATTAAAATTTTTTCAGATAGAAAAATTATTCAGTTACAAAGATATTTTCAAATTAATACAATCGACAACAAAATATAATGTATATCTATCCATGGTAGTGTGTGATTGTACATGCAAATATCGAGAGCGTCATATTTAAGTGAATGTGTTCATATATTTTTGAAAAAATGATATGTGCTGTACATCATTAGAAATCTTGCATAACATTTATATTTATGAGGTCAAACATTAAGTTTGAGCATGTTAAGGGCATGCAAAAATACATATAAAAAGACAAATTCTTTTTGGAAGATTTCTTTGGTGGATTACAGTACAGAATCGAGAGTACAAAAGGACGTTAATTGATGCTTATTTCACCACTTATGTAACAGTTCATCACCAATCAAGTTTCATATCAGCTTTGCTCCACGTATACTTCCCTCCTCTCTTAAAGAACATAGCTTCGTCAAATCCGCTAAATTTCAGGGCATTTTGTACCCCCACATCAAGGATAGAACGAGAGGGGTCTTTGCTACCTCGAGTACAGTCCAAGAACCTCATCTGTATACAAAATTATAATGTTTTATGTATAAGACCTTACATGGGGCAGCATCACTCGATCAAATACAAATTAGTGTAGCTAAATGGATGTGCATGTATGATATTCCCTATGCTATACAACAAAGTAAAATATCGTTCTTTCTCGTAAAATGAACTTGACAATAAGAACAATCAGTGAGTGAAAGTCCAATACAAAACCCCTGATAAGATTCCAAAAATAACAATCAAATGGCTTACAAATTCTTGAAAAAATATAAAACTGAACTTTCTCGTATATTTTCGGAAAAAAAGACCTAGGTTGATCCCATGTCATTCAGTTCACCAGATGAGAGAAATATCAAGAAAAAAGAAAACAATGTGTATAGTTATCCTTTCAGATGGATCGGGTGGAAAACACGATTTTGAAATAAGGTCGGCATTATTTGACTTTTTTTTTTAGCTAGAATTGATTAAAGTTTTCTTTATTCCGGCGGAAAAAATTGGCATCGACTTGATACTTGAATTATCTGATTTATTGAAAAGCAATGAAACATTGATGATTGTTTATTCCGGATAAAACTGACGAACTAGCTTAGAATGGTTTTAGAACAAAAAGCAAAATAATCAAACTTTTAAATCATTAGAAGGTTCAAATACTTACGTATTCATCTAAAATGAGGTAGGAATCTTTCATCTGTAAATTCATGAAAATAATGGCATATATGTAATATATGCAAAAATACGATCGAGCAAAGAAGTTTGTACTTTTCGTGTTTATGCTGAACTCTCCTTCTATCTTTCAACGCAAAGGCCATTTGAACACCTCATTGCAAGCGTGACAAATATGAATAATGACCATATCCCAATACATAGTACATAATCAATAATTCAGAAAATCATAAACCGAAAGCATACAAAACCAGGATAAAACAAGAACCAAAGCAAACAAAGAAAAACCTGCACCATATGAAAACAAGCGAACTCCCAATATGGGAGTGAGACCATGTGCCCAGGAAGAGTCTCCTGCTTGTATGCAACAGTGTGGTGATTTCACCTACGACATTACTAACTTCCCTTTCATGAGTAGCAAGATTCCATCTACTCCTGCTTATGGAGTTTTTGTTTCTCAGCTAATTTGGTACGCCAGGGTATGTTCGAATCGTTAGAGCGTAAGATACTCGCTGAGGGTTATATTATACAACGACTGAAATAATCATTGAGGAAGTTCGCTACGGGGTTCTTATAAGAGCATAACGCATCCCCCTTTCCAGAATGATCGGCGACAATCTGAATTGCGATTGAATGGTCGTCAACATCACCAAACAAGACATCTTTACCTGATATGTAACATCAATATGTACATCAAGACAATCAACGTATTAGACAAGATTTCATGAAACTGTTACGGCGGATTACGACGGACGTTGCAAGCAAACAGGAGACGCCGACGCTCCCCGGACACCTATTCTCGCTTCGGAATATTGTTTATTACGCTGTTCGCAACTGTTCAAATGGAAATTCTAATGATTTTGCCTTAATTTGTCGACTTTGAGACTGAATAACTGATAGGTACTTCTGCGATGTTTACTCCAATATAAAGACCGGACTCTGTTAATCTTCCTCATACACAAGATAAATGCAATTCTTTCAAATTCTACATTAAATATTTATTGATAATTAATATAAACACTATACATTAATTGTATGAATATTTAAGAAATGTCAATATACCAAATACCTACTTTCTCGTTTGATTCTGCGACAAGACAATCTATAGACGAGTGTCTTTCGAGAAATCTTTGGAAATCCTCTGAGCTGATAACAAAGTTTTCTGCTTTACGTAACGCATTCTCCCCAGCGTTCTCACCTCCGATCAATAGACATTGGAAAACCTAATTAGCATAATGACAATTATATAATATGCAGGCTTTCTACTCTACCTTGATGAAAAAGTAGGAAAAAAGTAGGAGTAGTCAATGAAAAAAAGTAGGAGAAAAATAGGAAAAAGAAGGAATTAATATGGGAAAAATAGGAAATTTTCCATCACTTTTAGCGACAATTTTTAGTTAGTAAGGCTCACAAATCACAGTAAGCAATGGTTGTAGACTGGTAATGTTCATCTTTGAGGAAATCACAGAGAGAAATAAGGACAGATTGATTTTTCATGTTAAATATACAGAATGGGCGAGCGAAGCGAGCCCGAAATTTTTTAAAAACTTTGAATCAGATGTCGATGACAAGTGAAGCAAGTAATTTTTTACTTTTGAGATGAAAAAGTAGGAAAAGTAGGAGGTTTTGAAGAAAAAGTAGGAAAAAATAGGATCAAAATGAACAAGTAGGAAAAGTAGGAAATAGTAGGAAAAAGTAGGAAATAGTAGGAAAAAGTAGGAACAGTAGAAAGCCTGAATATGTTAACTATATGGCACGTATAGTATTCAATAATGTACTGATTTATGTTCCTTTTCAGATTTTAATTCAGATTATAATTCAAGGTTACGTAACCTTTCATCTACATTATAATTCAAGGTTACATTAAACCCCTATCACACTTTTACGTATCGGTCCACGTATCTACGGCGTATCAGGATACGTGGCAGTAAGAAAAGAACGCCGCAGCAACGCAGTAGCAACGCCAGCTTACGTAGCGAGTACTCTTTGAAACGAAGCATGATCTCTTGATACGAAAGAGTGCCGCGTTTTTTTTAAGTTCACACCTAAAATTACGTAGCACATGCGCAGCAGCTTCCATACGCCGTGTGTACGCAGCACGAACGCAGTGCAAACGAAAGAAGCGCAGTAGCAACGTAGCAGGAACGTCGCTAATACTCCTACTACGCAGTACATGTACGAACGAATCACAAACGCAAGCGATATCCCTATGACGTACGTGCTACGTACAAGGAGTTGCTAATTCGTACCCGCGGCGTTCTTTTCTTATCTACTACGTATGATACACGTTTCAATTTCTTTTTTTTTTTTTGTTTCTTCGATTTACTCCTGCGTATGCATGGCGTACGAACTACGTTCTTTTCGTTCCTGCTACAAATGTAGGAAAGAGTTACGTTGGTGTTACGTTGTATGAGTATCTGCTACGTTAAAGGAGTATCGCTCATTCCACCTCGGCGTAAAAGGTGTATTTGCTATTTTTTTATGAACATATGATAAAATTCTGGGGGAAAATAAAGTTTTGAGCCTGTTTAGAATGAATTAAGATTAATTATACCGTATAATTACAAACTTCCACTAGATCAACCAAGCAGCTTTATTTCATATGGCGAACTGAGTCTAAATAAAGTATACGCTAATTTAAAAGGGCACTTTGACAGTAACCTTTACACTTTTTGTGTTCATATTATTTTAAGTGGTAAATCGAGAGAAATAATATTTTGCAACCAACAGAAACGTCGCCAATAAGAAGACTACGTAGCACCAACGTCGTACTTACGCAGTAAAAACGCATTGAACGTCGCACGTACGTGCCGAACGCCGCACGTACGTGTTGGTAGGACGCATTGGTACGTCGCTTTTACGTGATAGAAACGCCTCTTATGTCGTATAAACGTTGCACTTACGCCTTGGACTTCTGAGAAGGACGAAATACGCGGCAGACCTTTTCGTTTCTCTGGCGTAAAGAATTTTGGCAAAAATACTCCTCTTACGTAGCTGATACGAAAAAGTGTGATAGGGGCTTTACCTTCCATCTACATTATAATTCAAGGTTACGTTGCCTTCAATCTACATTATAATTCAAGGTTACGTTACCTTCCATCTACATTATAATTCAAGGTTACGTTGCCTTCCATCTACATTATAATTCAAGGTTACGTTACCTTCCATCTACATTATAATTCAAGGTTACGTTACCTTCCATCTACATTATAATTCAAGGTTACGTTACCTTCCATCTACATTATAATTCAAGGTTACGTTGCCTTCCATCTACATTATAATTCAAGGTTACGTTACCTTCCATCTACATTATAATTCAAGGTTACGTTGCCTTCCATCTACATTATAATTCAAGGTACGTTGCCTTCCATCTACATTATAATTCAAGGTTACTTTACCTTTCGTCTACATTATAATTCAAGGTTACGTTGCCTTCCATCTACATTATAATTCAAGGTTACGTTACCTTCCATCTACATTATAATTCAAGGTTATGTTGCCTTCCATCTACATTATAATTAAATGTTGCGTTACCTTCCATCTACATTATAATTCAAGGTTACGTTACCTTCCATCTACATTATAATTCAAGGTTACGTTACCTTCCATCTACATTATAATTCAAGGTTACGTTGCCTTCCATCTTCATCATAATTCAAGGTAACGTTGTCTTCCATCTACATTATAATTCAAGGTTACGTTACCTTCCATCTACATTATAATTCAAGGTTACGTTACCTTCCATCTACATTATAATTCAAGGTTACGTTACCCTCCATCTACATTATAATTCAAGGTTACGTTTCCTTCCATCTACATTATAATTCAAGGTTACGTTACCTTCCATCTACATTATAATTCAAGGTTACGTTACCTTCCATCTACATTATAATTCAATGTTACGTTACCTTCCATCTACATTATAATTCAAGGTTACGTTACCTTCCATCTACATTATAATTCAAGGTTACGTTGCCTTCCATCTACATTATAATTGAAGGTTACGTTGCCTTCCATCTACATTATAATTGAAGGTTACGTTGCCTTCCATCTACATTATAATTCAAGGTTACGTTACCTTCCATCTACATTATAATTCAAGGTTACGTTGCCTTCCATCTACATTATAATTCAAGGTTACGTTGCCTTCCATCTACATTATAATTCAAGGTTACGTTACCTTCCATCTACATTATAATTCAAGGTTACGTTGCCTTCCATCTACATTATAATTCAAGGTTACGTTACCTTCCATCCACATTATAATTCAAGGTTACGTTACCTTCCATCTACATTATAATTCAAGGTTACGTTACCTTCCATCTACATTATAATTCAAGGTTACGTTGCCTTCCATCTACATTATAATTCAAGGTTACGTTACCTTCCATCTACATTATAATTCAAGGTTACGTTACCTTCCATCTACATTATAATTCAAGGTTACGTTGCCTTCAATCTACATTATAATTCAAGGTTTCGTTACCTTCCATCTACATTAAAATTCAAGGTTACGTTACCTTCCATCTACATTATAATTCAAGGTTACGTTACCTTCCATCTACATTATAATTCAAGGTTACGTTACCTTCCATCTACATTATAATTCAAGGTTACGTTACCTTCCATCTACATGGAGCCAGTTGTCGTATGTTCTCCGTCATATCTTCATCTTTATTGAACACGTTCACAACAGTGTTGATCTTGAATGCAACCTACAAAAGTCGTAATGACAGAACTAATTTGCTATCTGTTTGGGGCCAAAAACATTAACTTCTTTCTTACATGGAGGTTAACAGATAGCTTATCATAAAACACCCATTTCTTGCCTCAGACCAACTTGGATCTGACCCCAAGTTTACACTATTTTCTCCAGGGCCATGGAGGCGCCGTTTCAAGCCACCGTGGACGAAACTTGGTGACCGTGAAACAACGTACATGTAGGGAAACGGGATCGATAAACGTAACTAGCCGTGATTGCCGAGGCTGACGAGGCATATCTTTAAACTGTCAAAACATTTGTCACGGCAGCCTACGGTGGAGATAGCCTACGTTAGAAACCGTAGCAAAACAGGTCGAACGCAACGCAACGTGACTGAACGGTACAGACTATAACAAAACTTGGGATAGTGTCCGTAGCGGAACGGTTAGCAAAAGTATGGCTCGGCAACTTATAATTCTAGTGAAGTTGAGCTACGGTCTGTCACGCTTATGTCCCGTTAAGCTGCGGCTACAGACACACGTTTTATCCAAGTGTGTCACGATTTCTCACGGCGAGCTAAGGAGTGTATTGGCTGTTTACTAGTCACATTCAATCACGGTACTTCCCGGCTTAATTGTTACGGTTTATTTCAAGTTTTACTACGGCATGACACGGTGCGCACGGTCACACAAGAAGTACAACAAGCCAAACCCTTTTTGCAGCATTGTGTGTCTCCTTTTGCCGTTTTTAACGGTTAATCGTAGTAAGCCGTGACAGAACTTGGTAGATGTGACCAAATTGATTGGATCGTAACAAAGCGTGACAGACCTTATCAGAACGTGGCAGGTCGGATAACTTAATACACCGTTCCAAAACGTAACGAGACCTAAAACTTGAATTATACCGAGATAAAAACTGGAAAAAAAAAATCACACGGCGTGCTACGTTGTTGGTCCATGCATATAAGAATGTACCCACCTTGTATTTGTAACACCATTCTCTAACACGATGAAGGCTATCAATATGACTCTTCTGACCTTGGAATCTCCCTATGTTACGGTTGGTATCCTCGTCAAAACTATCACAACTCACGGCAAGTATATCTAGGTATTCTCCTTAAAACATATTTGAAAGGAATTTTCGATAAATGTCTATCTGCGTTTGCAATTCCCTCTACAACTACAGATGATAATTGAAAATTTACTGACTAGTACATGTATAAATATATATATATTGATAAATGATAATTCGTACATATATCACAGATGTTATTTACCATATGTTTGGAACCACTTTTCAGTGATCAGGCTGCCGTTACTCACTATACTGACGCTCGGGAGATTGAGCTCTTGTTTGCAGAATCTTACCAGCTCCCCCAAAAAGCTTCCACGCTTCACCAGGAAAGGCTCTCCGCCGGAAAAATTTACTTTCTCCATTCCTTGATGACACAAAGAAGTAAAAAATAGCATGCTGTATCATAAATCATTGATGTCTGCAATTTCACATCGGCAATGTGACAGCCGTGCGGCCCTCCATGACTGAATTTCCTTCAAAATCATTGTTTTTCACGGGGCAGCCGTACGATCAAAAGTTAGGTGCTTGTCACAGACTTATTTTTTTCTAAAGTCGACTAACTTGTGACCATTGCAAGTCAAACATGATAAGATTGACCATTTTGCGAACTCTATATGCGAGCACAGGATAACGTAGGTTTTCGCCGTTTTCACGAGAAATATAGGAAAACGTGCTAAAAATTTTATGTAATATCAAAAATGTGCATTTCAATTGTATTTTGTTCAAATTGTTTCATCTTATAAAACTTTAAGAGGGTTAATCTTAAAGGAACCAACAAACATTTCAATAAAGAACCACACGGCCTCTCCCCATGATGATTTTTTTCTCTTTGTTGGAAAATTGCACATTGTAGAAAGAGGGATAACTCTCAACTAAAGTGATGTAAGAGCAAAATTGATATTTGCTGCATTCAGTTTCATTGTAGATGGCGCTATTGAATTTATTATTTGTTGTTTATCGCTATTTTATATATTCCTTCACTAATTCTTTGCGAGCAATCCGATAGTCCCATGGGATTCATAACAATTCCTATTTGTATTTCTTCTTCTGTTTTGCGGGCCATAATATTCATGCTTTTTATCTTTAGCTCTCCATTTCGATATGAATGCTAAGTTCGTACCATAATTTACCTATTTAATGAGTGCGTGAAGTCCTAAAGAAGGAGCCTGAAAGCTTTGAAAATTTGAGGATAAATCTCTTAGTGTCGATTTCACTTACTCGGGATTCATCATCAGGACTACAAACTCACATTCATATTGAAAAGGAAGTCTAAGCTAATATACTACACTTGTTAATCTTCGTGCTTACGGGTGTTAGCACTCGGTCTTCTACGGAGAAAACAACGTTATAGTATGATACCAACCTTATAAGCAATATTTTATCATGGATTGCCAGCGAGGGCATATAGGGTCCCTGTAAAGTGCGAAACGAAACAAAAACGCCACGAAACGAAACAAATCGAAACGAAACGAAACAAATCGAAACAAAACGAAACAGATCGAAACGAAACGAAACAAAACATAAAACTTAAAGAATATGAGAAATCGAGGAAAAATCGCCGAGAACGAATATTTTAAGACAAGATCAGCATGTAATATTGCCAGTGGCGGATCCAGCTTTTGAGTTAGAGGGGGGGGGGGCGTAAAAGATGGGGGTTTGGGGACCGCCTAGGTCCCCAGCGGGTCCAGGGAAGAGCCCTTCTAGGGTGACAAGGGGGGCGAAGCCCCCTGGAAAGTAAGGAATTTCAGCTTTCGGACCCATTTTCATGACTTGATGACATTAATGAATTGAAAGTGATGCATTTGACAATTATATTAACTGACAGGTGGTTAATATTTACTAATATTTACTCTTTTTTGTCTGGAAAATGATCGTTTTACCTATGATTTGCAAATTTTAGGAGGGGGGGGGGGGGGCGAACGTCCTTTACGCCCCCCCCCCCCCCCCCCCGATTCCGCCACTGATTGCCTTAATCCAAGAGTTCAGTGCCGAGAGGGTTTCTTGAAAGAGTCAAAGTTGACAATTAAAAAAAGTTAATTGTATGCCATTCATGTATTTAAGAGGAGTAAAGGGGAGGGGATAAATAACCACGCTGTGACACCGTAATGAGATCATAAAACGGGGGGGGGCACATTTCTGGAAAAAAATCTTATCCTTTTTCAAACGAAATGTGCCCCCCTCCCCCAGTATTTGTTCTCATTTTTCTGATAAAGTTTTCAAATACACATAACGGAACAGTTCCGTTTACTCTGTACTAGACTCCTCCCTGCTAAATGATATTTTTTAAAATGCAATTGTGCTATATACCGTATATTTTTTGTTTTAATCGTCAACTTTGACCCTTTAAAAACCCCACCAGCCACAAGAACTAATGGTTGAAGGCAATAATATATGCAGATATTGACATTCGTGCTAGTTCTCTGCATTAACATAAATTTTTCTCAAGTTCTTTTTAAAAGAGTCATGTTTTGTTTCGACCTGTTTCGTTTCGTTTCGTTTCGTTTTTGTTTCGTTTCGCACTTTACAGGGGACCCGGGCATATAATCTAGTTTCCAAATATTTTAGTATGATACACTCACCTCCACTTAACTTTCGACAAAAATAGATTATCTTTCTTACGGGACAGAAGATAACATCAGAAGACATCTCAAAAAAGCTATTGTTATCTCTACTAAAAAAATCGACTTTTTTTACATTGACAAGCACATGTAACAATTTACCTTCATCTTTCAACAATATCAGTCCACGTTTGGCCTCCTCCAACGGTAATATAAACGATGTTTTCGCTGTGTGAAAGCAGAATCCACAGCTATAGTTACATTTTCTTGTAAAATGATAATTGACACTTAATGGTACAAGTTTCTCCTCCACTTCGGTCACATTTTTTGTTTGTTCACATTTCAGGCGCTGATCTCGCTTCCTACGGATCCATTGTAACAACAGTAACACAGAGAAAAGTGAACAGCAACTTGCAAGTATATACAATGTGGTAGGCTGAACGACGGCCATTCTTTCCTTCTGATAAAACGTTAATTTGTTTCTGACAAATTTTGTGAACCTAGGAGAAAATGCATTTTCTAACCATGGTAAACTCACAATGGTAAGCTCTCATCTATGGAGTTACAAGAGTTACAAATGTAGCTCCTTTAAAATCCATCATTGTACTAATCACGATTTTGCTTGCAATTATGTTTTGCGCATTGAACCAATTTCGAAAACCTACTTTACCTATATAGTTAAAGATAAAAATCATTTTGTATTGTCAATGACCTACTTTTGTCAGGTTTTTCCTTATTCATATTTACAACAATATTTGATCATAGATATAATTAAATATAATAACTATTTTGATGCAAATTCTTGAAAACCGGTTTATCTTTTAAAAATTGAAAGCGAAAGCTAAACTTAGTTTCTCTTTCGACATAACAATGAGCCTAACTTGGCCTTGTACGAATTGGCAATGTCCTACTTTTGAGATAAAATGATAAAAATATAAAGGTACATTAATACATTTTTAGACATGATATTATGTAATTAGCGTGCAAAGATTAGATTTTATCATTGTTTAAGTAAGAATCTGACTAGTCTAAAGAAGTCATTTCATGTCAATATACAGTTAAAGTATACCATTGAGGGAGTTAGCATGATTCTGGTTTCCCGAGACTAGACCTATTTCCCGAGGCGAAGCTTTTGTGCTTGTATGGTATGTTTGTATTTTCGCATAGTGGTGTTCCTCTTTTTGTGCTTGTATATTGTGTTGGTATTTTCGCATGGCGGTGTTCCTCTTTTTGTGCTTGTATATTATGTGTGTATTTTAGCATGATGGTGTTCCTCTTTTTGTACTTGTATGCTATGTGTGTATTTTAGCATGGCGGTGTTCCTCTTTTTGTACTTGTATGTTATGTGTGTATTTTAGCATGGCGGTGTTCCTCTTTTTGTACTTGTATGTTATGTGTGTATTTTCGCATGGCGGTGTTCCTCTTTTTGTGATTGTATGTTATGTGTGTATTTTAGCATGATGGTGTTCCTCTTTTTGTACTTGTATGCTATGTGTGTATTTTAGCATGGCGGTGTTCCTCTTTTTGTACTTGTATGTTATGTGTGTATTTTAGCATGGTGGTGTTCCTCTTTTTGTACTTGTATGTTATGTGTGTATTTTAGCATGGCGGTGTTCCTCTTTTTGTGATTGTATGTTATGTGTGTATTTTCGCATGGTGGTGTTCCACTTTTTGTGCTTGTATGTTATGTGTGTATTTTCGCATGGCGGTGTTCCTCTATTTGTGCCTGTATGTTATGTGTGTATTTCAGCATGATGGTGTTCCTCTTCTTGTGCTTGTGTGTTATGTGTGTATTTTCGCATGGTGGTGTTCCTCTTTTTGTACTTGTATGTTATGTGTGACAAATATGGATAATGACCATATTCCTATTTACAGTACAAAATTGATTATTGTGTATTTCAGAATGGTGGTCTTCCTCTTTTTGTGCTTGTATGTTGTGGGTGTATTTTAGCATGGTGGTGATTCGATGTTTTGAACTGGTGCTGCAACAGAATTTTGTTGGAGATTACCTCCTTTGTTTTTAATAATAGGACCAACATTATGACTTGGTACAGAACGACCAAATATTTCTTACATCGACTATTCAATGAATGAAAACAAAAGATTTGATGCAAGAAGCAATTTTTATTCATACATGTAACAGAAGAGGTCATGTGACTGAACTATAAATTATTTAATCATAATATAACATTATATTGCAATGCATGATTAAAAGAGACAAACTTTCAATGAGGAACATAATCCATTTGTGTGAAGGAATTATGTGATCATATATTTCAACGACCAAGATAACAGTGTAACGAGACCTGCTCGTAACAACAACTACAATTCATAACATCAAAATGTCAATCATATAATTATTTTATATACGCATGGAAGGTTCCTAAAGAGACAAAGAACTTTTCTGATTGTCAGCAACAATCTTAACTGCAAAAACTATATATATACATGTATATATCTAAATTTGATTTCAACGAAAGAACCAAAGATTAGAATATACCATAATAACTATGTTCAAACAAAAATACTTGACATGGAATAAAATGATTGTTACAATTTGGACGGAAAGTGATATAATGAAAAAATAAAAAAAAAATCACAAAAGAAAGATTAATAATATGCAAATGGACATTTTTATATCACAGATTGAGCATCATCGATTGTCAAGCGTTTTATCCACCTGGGACTACACATAACATGTAAACACTGTTATCATTTTGAAAAATTTGGAAATACTGTTATGTTTTTGAACTGTGGAAATACAGGTATATTCGTCAAATTAAAAGCAATTTTTTATTTAACTAAGCACGTTCGTCTTTTTAAAACAAAGGCATCTAGGTATCAGACCCCAATTATTTTTTCCTATATATTCCTTTGTAAATTATACTAATATGACGATTAAATACTCGAATCGCACCACCATTTTTTGCTTGAAACTTTTATATCTGCTAGATAGTATCAAAATAAGCTCAGAAATGGATTCATGCAAAAATCTGTCGCTTAGTAGACTTTTAATATCTTTTTAAACCCGAAAGGGGGTATCTGTGGCTCTAATGTTCTACAATCTATCAATTCTAGAGCCTCATAACACATCTGGCATTCCGCGATTAGGATGATGCAGTATCAATCAACATGCTAGAATATTTTTTTTCAACTCATCTGCGACTCATTGACGTAAAAAACGAATCATCTAGTGTAAAAAGAGTCGTAGAAATTAAATGTAAGAAGACGAGGGATTGAAATAATCAGGAACTATTTGCGTGGTCAACGAACATTCAAAATTAATTGTGATCTGTAATCTAAAACTCTCAAAAATTTTAATTGAAAGTCAAACTTTTGCTTCAGAACCCTTCCTTGGTATCTTCTGATGCTATCTATCAAGTTTCAGCTCAATACTTTCATTATTATTCAAATAGTAGCATTTTACAGGTAGTCTATTGATGTCCCCAAAATCAAGTTTTTGATAAGAATTATTTTCAATTACGCTAATTTCAAATTTCTGTTATTTCCACAATTCTACAGATATGTATAAAAAATGAAATGTGACTCTTTCAAATGGCTGAATTCTCATAATTTATGGTGCTAAAAACTGCATATGCTGCATATGTACCGTTTTCGAATTTATATGAATTTTCCTTAGGCCCTCTTAGTGTATCGACAAAAAATTAAAAATTAACGTTTAAAACATCAGAAAACTTATTCTTTTACGATATCAATTATATTTTTAGAGCAGAACGCATGAGATGTCATATAAAAACATTATTCCAGCAAATGATCTTCAGTTGTACATGTGAACTACGAGCGGAGATCGAAAAACGGAGCCCCCCCCCCCATTCCCCGATTTCCTATTTTTAGGCGGGGGGGGGGGGGCTGGAGCCGGGCAATGCTTGGCTATTGGATGAGATCAAATATATTTATGGTAAAAGTAACAACATGACACACAGCTAATGCAAGCATGTCGCAGTAATGAAAAAAAAATCACACTATGTCCTTACCTCGGCCTCCTTTCCCATGTTCGCTCGCCCCGAACCCCCCCCCCCCCCCCATATTTTCGCCAGGTCAGCCTTGATAACACAAGAATTGGCATCTAGCAGTATCGTGAAAATGATATTTTCATCCTACATGTATCATATTTTCTCCTTTTCCCCTCGTCTGGTCTCTATTTAGTTACACTCGTGATATCACTACGCGCGCTTATAGGTATCAGACCCCAATTATTTTTTCCTATATATTCCTTTGTAAATTATACTAATATGACGATTAAATACTCGAATCGCACCACCATTTTTTGCTTGAAACTTTTATATCTGCTAGATAGTATCAAAATAAGCTCAGAAATGGATTCATGCAAAAATCTGTCGCTTAGTAGACTTTTAATATCTTTTTAAACCCGAAAGGGGGTATCTGTGGCTCTAATGTTCTACAATCTATCAATTCTAGAGCCTCATAACACATCTGGCATTCCGCGATTAGGATGATGCAGTATCAATCAACATGCTAGAATATTTTTTTTCAACTCATCTGCGACTCATTGACGTAAAAAACGAATCATCTAGTGTAAAAAGAGTCGTAGAAATTAAATGTAAGAAGACGAGGGATTGAAATAATCAGGAACTATTTGCGTGGTCAACGAACATTCAAAATTAATTGTGATCTGTAATCTAAAACTCTCAAAAATTTTAATTGAAAGTCAAACTTTTGCTTCAGAACCCTTCCTTGGTATCTTCTGATGCTATCTATCAAGTTTCAGCTCAATACTTTCATTATTATTCAAATAGTAGCATTTTACAGGTAGTCTATTGATGTCCCCAAAATCAAGTTTTTGATAAGAATTATTTTCAATTACGCTAATTTCAAATTTCTGTTATTTCCACAATTCTACAGATATGTATAAAAAATGAAATGTGACTCTTTCAAATGGCTGAATTCTCATAATTTATGGTGCTAAAAACTGCATATGCTGCATATGTACCGTTTTCGAATTTATATGAATTTTCCTTAGGCCCTCTTAGTGTATCGACAAAAAATTAAAAATTAACGTTTAAAACATCAGAAAACTTATTCTTTTACGATATCAATTATATTTTTAGAGCAGAACGCATGAGATGTCATATAAAAACATTATTCCAGCAAATGATCTTCAGTTGTACATGTGAACTACGAGCGGAGATCGAAAAACGGAGCCCCCCCCCCCCATTCCCCGATTTCCTATTTTTAGGCGGGGGGGGGGGGGGGGCTGGAGCCGGGCAATGCTTGGCTATTGGATGAGATCAAATATATTTATGGTAAAAGTAACAACATGACACACAGCTAATGCAAGCATGTCGCAGTAATGAAAAAAAAATCACACTATGTCCTTACCTCGGCCTCCTTTCCCATGTTCGCTCGCCCCGAACCCCCCCCCCCCCCCCCCCCCCCCATATTTTCGCCAGGTCAGCCTTGATAACACAAGAATTGGCATCTAGCAGTATCGTGAAAATGATATTTTCATCCTACATGTATCATATTTTCTCCTTTTCCCCTCGTCTGGTCTCTATTTAGTTACACTCGTGATATCACTACGCGCGCTTATAGGTATCAGACCCCAATTATTTTTTCCTATATATTCCTTTGTAAATTATACTAATATGACGATTAAATACTCGAATCGCACCACCATTTTTTGCTTGAAACTTTTATATCTGCTAGATAGTATCAAAATAAGCTCAGAAATGGATTCATGCAAAAATCTGTCGCTTAGTAGACTTTTAATATCTTTTTAAACCCGAAAGGGGGTATCTGTGGCTCTAATGTTCTACAATCTATCAATTCTAGAGCCTCATAACACATCTGGCATTCCGCGATTAGGATGATGCAGTATCAATCAACATGCTAGAATATTTTTTTTCAACTCATCTGCGACTCATTGACGTAAAAAACGAATCATCTAGTGTAAAAAGAGTCGTAGAAATTAAATGTAAGAAGACGAGGGATTGAAATAATCAGGAACTATTTGCGTGGTCAACGAACATTCAAAATTAATTGTGATCTGTAATCTCTAGTAATCCTTAATTCACTAAGAAAGGAAAAGATTGTCCCCATTACATATCATTCCTTTTCCCCTGTTTGGCAAACGGCATTGTTCTTGTGCTTTTTAATGCATTATCAAATCTAATGTACTCTTTCTTTCGATTTGATAATCTTAATGATGCATTTCATTCATACTCCTTTTGGCACACAGAAAGGACGGATGTAGATATAAATAGAAAAGAAACAAAGATTTAACAAAACAAATTGATACAAAATGTAAATGCTTGTATACCCATGGCATTCATACAAGAATATATTTTATAAATGGAAGTTGTACCCATATTACCAAAATAATGAACAGTTTGAAGTTTCGAATCATCCGACAATAAAATAACTTCGGAAATCACTGGCTGATCAGCCTGTATTATTCTTGGGATGATGCTTTTCTAAGTTGACAACTAAAGTGCACTCCTGATAGTGAAGTGACTTATGTGATGTAACAATCTAAATTTTATGATTCTAGAACTTAATTATTATGAGTTGATATTAGTTCATGGAGATGTACATTTCTTCTCTTAAATAAATGCTTTTGCGTTTTGATACTACGCTCAAGCCTTTGATCTATTAAAAATACGATACTGATGAATCTGAATGAATCTAAAACACCGCGTCCGTCTGTTATTCTACATGTATTGAAAAGGAAACAGACACGGTGTCCTGATCTGAGCTAAAAGGAGCACTGAATATGAAAATCTATCACCTAAAAGAGTCAAAATTTTATGCATCTTAAAAATCCTCAATGCCGACTTTCCCTGTGGTAGCTATTGACCTTGCCCTCGAGCTGTTGTTTTCCTCCGTGTCGCCGTCTCCCCAATCTACAAACGATGTTTCCTTGGTGAGTGGGGCTGTGTCTTTGGTGGTTATTGAATCATTGAATTCATTGTCGGGGATGTCATATACCACAGCGTCAGGAACTTGTTCTTTTACATGTAAAGTCTTCAGCTAAAACAAACGAATTATCCTATTAATAAAATCATTTTGTACAAGTTAAAAGTCATGTTTGTAAAACATTAATGCCCCCCTACCCCTTCTGTGATTAAAGTCTGTCACAACTTTAAACTTGCATTGATACAACCTATGGGGGTATAAAGTAACAGTTTCATTTCAATACGTAACTCCACTCAAGAGATATTGAACAGAAACCCTGAAGTTTTGGTATTTTTCAAAGTGCAAAGGGGCATAACTCTGTCCAAATTTTTTTGATCGGACCTAAATATGAACTTGACCTAGATTTTCATTTGATGTGTCTGTATACAAAATTTCATTTTTATATGTAACTCCACTCAAGAGATATTGAACGGAAACCCTGAAATTTTGGTATTTTTCGAGTGCAAGGGGCATTACTCTGTCAAAATTTTGTTGATTGGACCCAAATAAGAACTTGACCTAGATTGTCATTTGATGTATCCATATACAAAATTTCATTTCAATATGTAACTCCACTCAAGAGATATTGAACGGAAACCCTGAAATTTTGGTTTTTTTCGAAGTGCAAGGGGCATAACTCTGTCAAAATTTTGTTGATTGGACCCAAATAAGAACTTGACTTAGATTGTCATTTGATGTATCCGTATACAAAATTTCATTTCAATATGTAACTCCACTCAAGAGATATTGAACGGAAACCCTGAAATTTTGGTTTTTTTCGAAGTGTAAGGGGCATAACTCTGTCAAATTTTTTCCGATCGGACCTTAATACGAACTTGACCTAGATTTTCATTTGATGTGTCTGTATACAAAATTTCATATCAATATGTAACTCCATTCAAGAGATATTGAACGGAAACCCTGAAATTTTGGTATTTTTCGAAATGCAAGGGGCATAACTCTGTCAAAATTTTTTTGATCGGACCCAAATATGAACTTGACCTAGATTTTTGTTTGATGTGTCTGTATACAAAATTTCATTTCAATATGTGAATCCGCTCAAAAGATATTGAACAGAAACCTTGAAATTTTGGTATTTTTCGAAGTGCAAGGGGCATAACTCTGTCAAATTTTTTCCGATCGGACCTTAATACGATCTTGACCTAGATTTTCATTTGATGTGTCTGTATACAAAATTTCATATCAATATGTAACTCCATTCAAGAGATATTGAACGGAAACCCTAAAATTTTGGTATTTTTCGAAATGCAAGGGGCATAACTCTGTCAAAATTTTTTTGATCGGACCCAAAAATGAACTTGACCTAGATTTTTGTTTGATGTGTCTGTATACAAAATTTCATTTCAATATGTGAATCCGCTCAAAAGATATTGAACGGAAACCCTGAAATTTTGGTATTTTTCGAAGTGCAAGGGGCATAACTCTGTCAAAATTTTTTCGATCGGACCTTAATACAAACTTGACCTGGATTTTCATTTGATGTGTCTGTATACAAAATTTCATTTCAATATGTAACTCCATTCAAGAGATATTGAACGGAAACCCTGAAATTTTGGTATTTTTCGAAATGCAAGGGGCATAACTCTGTCAAAATTTTGTTGATCGGACCCAAATATGAACTTGACCTAGATTTTCATTTGATGTGTCTGTATACAAAATTTCATTTCAATATGTGCATCCACTCAAGAGATATTGAACGGAAACCCTGAAATTTTGGTATTTTTCGAAATGCAAGGGGCATAACTCTGTCAAAAATTTTTTGATCGGACCCAAATATGAACTTGACCTAGATTTTTGTTTGATGTGTCTGTATACAAAATTTCATTTCAATATGTGAATCCATTCCAGAGATATTGAACGGAAACTGATGTTGCGGACCGACCGACAGACCGACCGACAGACCGACAGACCGACAGACCGACCGACAGCGGCAAACCTATATGTCCCCTCTTCTTCGAAGGGGGGCATAATAACGATGTACAGTCATATAATCCATGACAAAATCAGTTAACATAACTTTTTTCAAAACTTTGTAAACGAAGATTACATATTGTCAGCTCGTATATATAGAGTACTATACAGAATATCGACAAAATCAACGTCAAGGTTCTATTTCATGTATGTCGTAATTCCAAATGAATGAAGATTTTTGTTTTCGCTGCAGTACCCGCAATATGCAACAGAAAATCCTTTCATGTAACAAATGTTTAAGCAAAACAAAATATTTTATCTTTCTTTTTTGTTACTCTTATCATTTTATTTCAATTTTCCCGTCCTTTAGCTCTTTCTTTATGTCTATTTGTTGTGCTTCATTATGGCATTGCTATTCTTAAAAGAAGAACTTCAAAATTGTGCAATATTAAGAAATGTGGGTAACTACACCATGTACACGATAGGGACGTTAGTCACGTAATAATACACAATTCATTTGTCTCTCCGTTTCAATTGTTCACTCCTGTATTATTGTTGTGATTTTGCTCACTTCGAACTTGGTCGTTGTCTTTCCAAAAGAAAGTTACAGTATTGAATTTTATCGAATCGGTAAAATGATGACTACGTATGGAATGTTATACTGTCATGTCCATGTAATCACTATTATGTAGATGTAAATGTAATAAAGGGATTCATGCATCGTATATATCAACAATTGCTTCTGTTGGGCGTAACAATAAACTTACGCTTCTTTATCCATTCTTCTTTTCAATCTATCTGTTTTTATAATGCCACGGTGCGATATTTAAATGCACATTGATTAATCGACGCTGCACACATCAAAATAAAAGTCATTATATCTACTTTTTATTACGACTAAATGAAATTACTATAAGATGCACTATTGTTTCATAACGTCACAACAGCTTACTTAATCAGAGAAGTCATCAAACTTGATCCACTGAAAATGAAGGTAGTTGAATTTCAACAACTAGCGGGTTCAAAGCTGGTGGGTAAAAAGATTCAAGATTCAGTGCAATAATAATTTAAGCTACAATAACTCCTAAATGGACTAGCCCCTCTTGGAAACATTCGAGCAGGTTGAACGACGATTAAGACAGGAAAACTACAAAAGGAGAGAACAATGAGGTGTAAATCCCCGGTGAAATACAGAAAATGTGGGAATCAATGTTGCTGGTGCACGTGAAAATCATGATGAATATGCAAAAGCTTTAAAAGCTAGGAACATAACCAACCTTGCACTCTTTTTATGCCCATATTTCATCAATCTGATAATTAAAATAAAATAAAATGTGAGTGGGATATACACTAACCCCTATATATAAAACATAAAGATGTTACGTAGAAAGAGAAAGAAGACTTGATACCAGTGCATGTGCAGATCTTTGATCTTGTGATCGAGTGGTTCTCCTCTCTAAATGGATTTTTATTTTAGTCCATTTAAGGAATGTGTCTAACAAACGGTATAATTCGCGTAACATTCCTTATAATTTAATATTAAGTTATATAATACATTGTGTTCATCTAAGATCGTGAAAATGCTCAATGCAAAGTTTCTGCGTAGGGATTATCTCCCTCGTTGCTACTAACAACAGCCGACAGTGAACGGCGCCGGCGTTTGTTTTCATACATTTCAGCCCGAGTCATTTGATATAGAATAGAATGACTCTGGATGGGATGGCAAAGCATCTGACAATCAGGTACATGTTTGATTATGGTAGATTTTGATTAAAATGCAATCTTTCATCAGCGTGACCTACTGTATCATCGCACCGACGCGATATGTTTACCTACATGTACAAATCTCGTGGTAAGTACATGTACTTCATTTAATCGTTAACCTGTCGCTACAATCGATTATATTTGTATATCTAAATATGAAAAGTGTATAAATGACGTGTATCTTGTATCTAGTCTTCGTTCTCGATGTTAAATTCAGTGTATCAAGTTTACGGGATCCGCCATTTTGCTTAATTTTGGAAGTAGTTCCAGGAAAGGGGGCGTGTTCTAATATTTTTCAGGTTATGGAAAATAACCTCAACTTTTAAGCCAATGAAAATCCTTGTTACATGCAAAATTAAATTATTTGGTCTTATTCTTTCAAAATTCTTTGTTAGATTATATTATGATTCTATTTGAGTATTATAGAATTATTTCGAGAAAGGTCGCAAAACAGTCATATTCACCACATTCTATTATAACTACTTTCTAAAGAGTTACAAGCATGTAGTAAAGAAGCACCATTCCCAGCAAATAATAAAAAATCTAAGCGAATTTTAAATCACACACTCATGTTAAAATTTTAGTCCTAAAAGGAATACAGAACTACTAGTACATTCATAACGTACATGTTCCCCATTCAAATATCAGAACTTTGCGTGCTGTGAAAAGAAAATATCGTGAAAGTGACAGTGCAAAATGCAGAGTTAACAATAAGGAAACAAGACAAACAAGGATTTGTGTTAAAAAGTAACAATTTAAAAAAAAAAGCATAATTATTTTCTTATCGTGTTAGAGTAAAAAAGATGCTTCAAGTTTTAATTTCCTGTTTTGCGTTTTGTTCAAACTTGAAATTGCAAGTATATGGGTCATATAGAAGCAAGAAAAATCCAAAGTCATCATGAATTACAAATACTTTCATTGTTAACAGAATGTAACAGATTGCGTATTTTTGACCAATTGTCAGAGGATTAAGTACCCGAAACGTGCATGTCTTGTCCATGCTGAAAATTTATCTGTTCTTAAATGATGCTATTGAATTTGAATACATTTAACATTGCATGTTGTTTTGCACTATAAGTACATGTACCTTGAAATAGGTTCAAATCTTGTATCACGTACAGCAAAATTCTCTCTTGATGATAAATGTATCAAACAAGTTATCAAAAGAACAACTCATATTTTTGGCAAAGTTGGAGAACTGTTACTGAGTTAGTTCAGGAAAGAAAGTTTGGTCCATATAAGTAAGAAAGACAGGTGATTTTAAAAATTAAGACCTGAGAAGCCAACATGACAATTTGAAAGTGAGAATTTATCAGAGGATGTAAATTCTTTAAGCTCCTTCAGAACTAGTCTAAAATATCGGATCCCCTATTGCTTCTTTTGAGATACAGGTTTATTGTAGATCAACAGATTGTGGAGTGGAAAATTTCAAAAACTGGGACGATTTGCAAATGCTTTTATAACATTTATAAATCAGTTAATTATAATGGTAGACATTTGATAACTTACCCCATTTTCATCAGGATACCCTTTCTTAGTCTCATCAATGGTAGACGCTGTAGTTTTTACGTTTCCATTTGTTACTTTCTTCGCTCCTGGTTTTTCACCAGTTAATTCATAAATTCTGTTGAGCAGGAACTGCTTGTCTTTTCCTTCCTATTTGGAAACAAAAGGACAAATAACTCAGACAAAATATAATCAAAATCTGCTCATTTGTCGTTGAAATACATGTAAATCCACTGAAATCATATAACTCATCGGTAGTAAAGATTGTGTTTTGCTTGAAGAACTTTTCAGAAGAAGAAGAAGAAGCTATAAGAATGATAATTTGTCTGACAACCAAGTACGTTGTTGGAGAGAATTCTTACCAAGATAAGTTGTTCCTTCATCAAGTTTACTGCTTTGGATTTAGCAGATGATCGAGCAGCACAGTAGTAAATTATCAAACTGGAAAAAATTAATTCTTTATTGATAATTTATATAATAATAATACATAATAATAATAAATTAAAAAGCAGCAACAGACAACATTTACGTCACTTTCAAATATATACAGCAACATCATACTGACAATCTGAGACAAACCTTAGACTTTTGAATTAAGTTCATGTGACAGCTACCAGTAATGTGAGCAGTGGAAGAAAGAAAGTCTAGGAAGTTCAGGCAAAGAAAATGTTATTCCCATAGATTTATTTGGCATAATAAATTGTAGGTATAAGCCGGGGGGACTTGATCACGCTTTGACATATGTGTATCTGGCTAGGACAAAAGAGAAAATATTAAAAAAGATTTGAAATTTTCTACAATGTTTGTTATTTAAGCTATTAGAGAGTAACTCACCATAAGAGAACAACAAGGCAGATAATAACAGAGGCTGACGTCACCAAGCTTAATATGGTACGTATAGTGGACGGGAAGTTTGATATTGTTGCATCTACAATGACGCTCATCTTGGTGTATATACGGAATGGTCCACATCCCTTGGAAGGCTCAAGTCTGAAAATAAACATGCAAGGAGTGCAAAGTCAACAATTGAATTCTTTTAATTATGCTTTCGATCAGTTTATCAAGCCTGGACTTATGGAAAATACATAGTGAAACATTAATGAAAAATGTTGTAATCATGGGAAACATAAATTTGTTACCTTCATTTATGAGGAAAATACTGATATACCGATATGTTTAAGTCCAATTAAGAATTGCTCATATTTTTTTCGTAATTGAGTAGCGTGTACATACGAGACCATGGGGTAACCCACAGGAACACAGCAGAAGAAGAAGGTGACCATCAGCACTATCATAAAGAAGTTGTTGGACTTGGAGGCTTTATAGGGGCGCTCCGGAGGCGTGGTATTATACATGGCTGACAACTGTAGAAAAATAAAGAAAGTGTTTATAAATGCATATTCTCTGCGAGGATTTGTCTCCGCTATGTGTATACGTTTTTTTGTAACTTAGGATCTTTAGGGTTATTTCTGTTTGTATGAAATCATCGTTTGCTTCTCTAACTTCTTTAGTGGTGGAAATAGTCATGGCAATACGGAATGTTGTTCGCTATACTTACATATTTGAGGTAAAACAGGAAGAAGAGGTCAGCGACTGTCAGTATTGGAAGCAGAGGTGCATAGAAAAATCCTATCCTGTAATTGAAAAAGAACATTTATCCAATAAGCCAAAAGATTAATAAACATCGAGGAAGTGGCCACCTGAGTTATTCAGTCTCAAAGTCGAGAAGGTAATGGGAAAAGAACATAGTCTTTGGTAGAACAGGGCATTTGTATAGAGTCTATAGCTTTCTGGAAGCTTTCTTTTTTGACAAGGCAAATAAAATTTAATAATGAGCAAGCAAATTGAACAATTGAAATTACATTCGACGAGGTCTTACCAACACAGTGCTTGTGTATACACCAGATCCAATACGTTTTTAGGTATGTCAAATTCAGCAGGTCCAATCTTTTGACAAATACCACAGCTACATTTTGTTGTCAGTAATCTTTGAAAAGAAGAAAAAGATTTAAAATCACATTGCACTTAAAAACAGAACGATTCATTTTGCAGTAGATGCGAAGGTCAGTTTCTAGGGCAGAATCAGAATAGTTCATGTATTTCTCAGTAATTAAAAGGCATAGATACAAGTGGTCTATCAAAACATGCTTATGAATCGACCCTACAGAGCCGCGCACTCTCTGTAATGTAAATGTAAAAATCTAACTTCAAAAAATTAAAGAGGGTGCTACTGAAATTAATTTTGGTGGCTCCGCTGAAAGCATCACTGATGAGAATTTAATATTCGAAACACGTGTCTGGTGCATGGAAATTGGTTTGGAATTTTCTTCAAGAAGGTATAGAGTTGGAACCCTTCGACATTATTATATTAACAGCTGGATGCGATCAACTTCATGTACTAATAATGCATAGATTCTTATTTTCCCTTTTCTATATTATTTATATGTACGTACTGTTTGATTTAACTTTTACTTGGTGGTTTGATAGAAATTATTGAAAGCCTGACTTACTTTCTTGGCAGTTCATACGCCAATGTGACGGCAATGTGCACTAGAGCGTTCAGAACAGCCAGTTTGTAGAAGTTCTGTCCAACATATGTCTCCCAACACTAAATAATAGAAGATTTTCATAAATACCTTAAAATCTGTCCTAGGTAATTTAATTATGAATCTTATATTTCAATGTATATTGGAAAAAAAGTATGAATCTCTAACTGTTTATATTTAATATAATTTTAATATATATTATAATATATATAAACTGTTTATATTTAGATTTAATATTCGAAACACGTGTCTGGTGCATGTAAATTGATTTGGAATTTTCTTCAAGAAGGTAGAGAGTTGGAACCCTTCGACATTACTGTATATAATTGTTGATCAAACAATAATCTTTGAAGGGATTTTATTTTCACTCTTTTCAAAGCATAGACTATTCATCAGTTATTTCTTTGAAATAATTATCTTCTTTGGATATTGTGCAACATCAAGATAGTTCTTTTTACGTTAGTTTGGTCAATACTTAACTTAAATTCATTTAACTGAACTGATACAACCAAATGGAATTTTTAAAAATACTTAAATTTTTTTAAAAATTTTTAAAAACAACTCCCTCATATCACTTACCCTGTAGGAATCACAGCTTCCTTGACCTACATTACACTGTGTATCTTTGTCTGTACATGATATGGTCTGATACAGGGTAGCCACTAAAACAACTCTCTCATATCACTTACCCTGTAGGAATCACAGCTTCCCTGACCTACATTACACTGTGTATCTTTGTCTGTACATGATATGGTCTGATACAGGGTAGCCACTAAAACAACTCTCTCATATCACTTACCCTGTAGGAATCACAGCTTCCTTGACTTACATTACACTGTGTATCTTTGTCTGTACATGATATGGTCTGATACAGGGTAGCCACTAAAACAACTCTCTCATATCACTTACCCTGTAGGAATCACAGCTTCCTTGACCTACATTACACTGTGTATCTTTGTCTGTACATGATATGGTCTGATACAGGGTAGCCACTAAAACAACTCCCTCATATCACTTACCCTGTAGGAATCACAGCTGCCTTGACCTACATTACACTGTGTATCTTTGTTTGTACATGATATGGTCTGATACAGGGTAGCCACTAAAACAACTCTCTCATATCACTTACCCTGTAGGAATCACAGCTTCCTTGACCTACATTACACTGTGTATCTTTGTCTGTACATGATATGGTCTGATACAGGGTAGCCACTAAAACAACTCCCTCATATCACTTACCCTGTAGGAATCACAGCTTCCTTGACCTACATTACACTGTGTATCTTTGTCTGTACATGATATGGTCTGATACAGTGTAGCCACTAAAACAACTCCCTCATATCACTTACCCTGTAGGAATCACAGCTTCCCTGACCTACATTACACTGTGTATCTTTGTCTGTACATGATATGGTCTGATACAGGGTAGCCACTAAAACAACTCCCTCATATCACTTACCCTGTAGGAATCACAGCTGCCTTGACCTACATTACACTGTGTATCTTTGTCTGTACATGATATGGTCTGATACAGGGTAGCCACTAAAACAACTCCCTCATATCACTTACCCTGTAGGAATCACAGCTTCCTTGACCTACATTACACTGTGTATCTTTGTCTGTACATGATATGGTCTGATACAGGGTAGCCACTAAAACAACTCCCTCATATCACTTACCCTGTAGGAATCACAGCTTCCCTGACCTACATTACACTGTGTATCTGTGTCTGTACATGATATGGTCTGATACAGGGTAGCCACTAAAACAACTCCCTCATATCACTTACCCTGTAGGAATCACAGCTTCCCTGACCTACATTACACTGTGTATCTTTGTCTGTACATGATATGGTCTGATACAGGGTAGCCACTAAAACAACTCCATCATATCACTTACCCTGTAGGAATCACAGCTTCCTTGACCTACATCACACTGTGTATCTTTGTCTGTACATGATATGGTCTGATACAGGGTAGCCACTAAAACAACTCCCTCATATCACTTACCCTGTAGGAATCACAGCTTCCTTGACCTACATCACACTGTGTATCTTTGTCTGTACATGATATGGTCTGATACAGGGTAGCCACTAAAACAACTCCCTCATATCACTTACCCAGTAGGAATCACAGCTTCCTTGACCTACATTACACTGTGTATCTTTGTCTGTACATGATATGGTCTGATACAGGGTAGCCACTAAAACAACTCCCTCATATCACTTACCCTGTAGGAATCACAGCTTCCTTGACCTACATTACACTGTGTATCTTTGTCTGTACATGATATGGTCTGATACAGGGTAGCCACTAAAACAACTCTCTCATATCACTTACCCTGTAGGAATCACAGCTTCCCTGACCTACATTACACTGTGTATCTTTGTCTGTACATGATATGGTCTGATACAGGGTAGCCACTAAAACAACTCCATCATATCACTTACCCTGTAGGAATCACAGCTTCCTTGACCTACATCACACTGTGTATCTTTGTCTGTACATGATATGGTCTGATACAGGGTAGCCACTAAAACAACTCCCTCATATCACTTACCCTGTAGGAATCACAGCTTCCTTGACCTACATCACACTGTGTATCTTTGTCTGTACATGATATGGTCTGATACAGGGTAGCCACTAAAACAACTCCCTCATATCACTTACCCAGTAGGAATCACAGCTTCCTTGACCTACATTACACTGTGTATCTTTGTCTGTACATGATATGGTCTGATACAGGGTAGCCACTAAAACAACTCCCTCATATCACTTACCCTGTAGGAATCACAGCTTCCTTGACCTACATTACACTGTGTATCTTTGTCTGTACATGATATGGTCTGATACAGGGTAGCCACTAAAACAACTCTCTCATATCACTTACCCTGTAGGAATCACAGCTTCTTTGACCTACATTACACTGTGTATCTTTGTCTGTACATGATATGGTCTGATACAGGGTAGCCACTAAAACAACTCCCTCATATCACTTACCCTGTAGGAATCACAGCTTCCTTGACCTATATTACACTGTGTATCTTTGTCTGTACATGATATGGTCTGATACAGGGTAGCCACTAAAACAACTCCCTCATATCACTTACCCTGTAGGAATCACAGCTGCCTTGACCTACATTACACTGTGTATCTTTGTCTGTACATGATATGGTCTGATACAGGGTAGCCACTAAAACTGCCAGGGAAGCCAAACGCAGAAACACCGTCCTACAATGTCAGAAAGATGTTCCTCATTATATCTTCAGTGCATCAAGATTTGTTTATATAAAACACCGTCCTACAATGTCAGAAAGATGTACCTCATTACATCTTCAGTGCATCAAGATTTGTTTATATAAAACACCGTCCTTCAATGTCAGAAAGATGTACCTCATTACATCTTCAGTGCATCAAGATTTGTTTATATAAAACACCGTCCTTCAATGTCAGAAAGATGTACCTCATTAAATCTTCAGTGCATGAAGATTTGTTTATATAAAACACCGTCCTTCAATGTCAGAAAGATGTACCTCATTACATCTTCAGTGCATCAAGATTTGTTTATATAAAACACCGTCCTACAATGTCACAAAGATGTACCTCATTACATCTTCAGTGCATCAAGATTTGTTTTATGTAAACATATAAAAATTCTACATAATCTATCAAGAAAAATAATTACATCTTGAAGTATTTTCAGTCCTTCGGGTGAAACCTATTTTATTTTAGAAGATTAATAATAAATTAAATCAAATGTTTTTCAGAAAAAACAGATGTCTCCCCCTTCCTCTCAGTTACTTTGACCTTGGGCCAAGATGATGTGAAACCTTTGAGTCATGGGCAACACCATACTAAAACATGAAAGTGATTCATTATATTGTTTGAGGTTAAGCCGAAACATGATTAGCATATACAATTTCATTATAAGCATGTTTAGTGAAATTGACTTTGGTCACATGACCTTGGATATAGGTGATCTGAAACCTACATTGTATGGATCATGAGCAACAAAAAACTGAATTACTGATTGGATACACGGTTCAAAATATAAAGCCTAAACATGATAAGCATACCGGGACAATTTCAGCCTGGACATGATTAGCATATACAATTTCATTACCAAAGTAAGAAGTGGACTTAATCATGTGACCTTGGGACAATGTGATAAGAAACATTTAGTCCTGAGAAACAACAATACTAAAATATGAAAAGAATTGTAAGAAGGGTTCAGGAGATATAGCCCAGACAAGATTAGTACGTACAATTTCATTAAAAAGAACTAATTTAAAATGATCTTGACCTTGGGAACATGACCTTCGGTCAAGATGATAAGAAACCTTCCGATTCTGAGCAATAGCATTCTAAATTATCAGAGTGATCCAGTATACGATTCCACAGATATACCCCAGATTCTATAGCATTTACAATTTCATTAGAAAAAATATTTGACCTTGACCTTAATATTATTTGACCTTGACCTTAGTCATATGACCTTGGATCAAGGTGGTGTGAAATCTTTGAGTCATCAGCACCATCATACTAAAATATGAAGTGATCCAATCACGGTTTAAAAGATTAATCCTGGACATAATACATGTAACAAATACAATTTCATTTAAAATATACTAATTGACCTTGACCTTGGTCACATGACCTTGAGTCAACGTGATGTGAAATCTTTAGATGATAAGCAACAACATACTAAAATATAAAAGTGATCCGGCAAACAGTTCAGGAGATATAGCCCGAAATGGAATGTATGTACAGTTTCATTAAAAATGTACTAAGTGACCTTGATCTTGGTCACATGACCTTGATTCAAGGTGATGTGAAACCTTCAGGTCATTAGGAACAACATACTAAAATAAGAAAGTAATCGGGTAAACAGTTCAAGAGATAAAGCCCAGACAGGAATGTATGCATAATTTCAATAAAAATGCACTAAGTGACCTTGACCTTGGTCACATGACCTTGGGTCAAGGTGAAGTGTAACCTTAGGATCATAAGAAACAACATACTACAATATGAAAGTGATCCGGCAAACAGTTCAGGAGATATAGCCCGGACAGGTATGTATGCATTATTTAATTAAAAATGCACTAAGTGACCTTGACCTTGGGTCAAGGTGATATGAAACCTTCGGGTCATAAGCAACAACATACTATAATATGAAAGTGATCGGGCAAACGGTTCAGGAGATATAGCCCGGACAGGAATTTATTCACAATTTCATTAAAAACGCACTAAGTGACCTTGACCTTGGTCACATGACCTTGGGTCAAGGTGATGTGAAACCTTTGGGTCATAAGCAACAACATACTAAAATATAAAAGTGATCCAGCAAACAGTTCAGGAAATATAGCCCGAAAAGGAATGTATGTACAATTTCATTAAAAATGTACTAAGTGACCTTTACCTTGGTCACATGACCTTGATTCAAGGTGATGTGAGACCTTCATGTCATTAGGAACAACATACTAAAATAAGAAAGTAATCGGGTAAACAGTTCAAGAGATAAAGCCCAGACAGGAATGTATGCATAATTTCATTAAAAATGCACTTAGTTACCTTGACCTTGGTCACATGACCTTGGGTCAAGGTGAAGTGTAACCTTAGGATCATAAGAAACAACATACTACAATATGAAAGTGATCCGGCAAACGGTTCAAGAGATATAGCCCGGACAGGAATGCATGTGCAATTTCATTAAAAATGTACTATGTGACCTTGATCTTGGTCACATGACCTTGGGTCAAGGTGATGTGAAACCTTCGGGTCATAAGCAACAACATACTAAAATATGAAAGTGATCCGGCAAACGGTTCAAGAGATATAGCCCGGACAGGTATGTTTGCATAATTTCATTAAAAATGCGCTAAGTTACCTTGACCTTGGTCACATGACCTTGGGTCAAGGTGATGTGAAACCTTCGGGTCATAAGCAACAACATAATTAAATATGAAAGTGATCTGGCGAACGGTTCAGGAGATATAGCCCTTGACAGTAATGTAATCACAATTTCATTAAAAACGCACTAAGTGACCTTGACCTTGGTCACATGACCTTGGGTCAAGGTGATGTGAAACCTTTGGGTCATAAGCAACGACATACTAAAATATGAAAGTTATCCGGCAAACGGTTCAAGAGATATAGCCCGAACAGGAATGCATGTGCAATTTCATTAAAAATGTACTATGTGACCTTGATCTTGGTCACATGACCTTGGGTCAAGGTGATGTGAAACCTTCGGGTCATAAGCAACAACATACTAAAATATGAAAGTGATCCGGCAAACGGTTCAAGAGATATAGCCCGGACAGGTATGTATGCATAATTTCATTAAAAATGCACTAAGTGACCTTGACCTTGGTCACATGACCTTGTGTCAAGGTGATGTGAAACCTTCGGGTCATAAGCAACAACATAATTAAATATGAAAGTGATCCGGCAAACGGTTCAAGAGATATAGCCCAGAGGAATGCATGTGCAATTTCATTAAAAATGTACCATGTGACCTTGATCTTGGTCACATGACCTTGGGTCAAGGTGATGTGAAACCTTCGGGTCATAAGCAACGACATACTAAAATATGAATTTTAAGTTATCCGGCAAACGGTTCAAGAGATATAGCCCGGACAGGAATGTATGCATAATTTCATTCAAAATGCACTAAGTGACCTTGACCTTGGTCACATGACCTTGGGTCAAGGTGAAGTGAAACCTTTAGGTCATAAGCAACAACATACTTAAATATGAAAGTTATCGGGCAAACGGTTCAGGAGATATAGCCCGGACACGATGTGTGACAGACGGACGGACGGACAGACGGACGACGAAGGCAAAACCATTATGTCTCCTCCCCGTTGGGGGGAGACATAAATATTGACCTCCATTAACTCATTTAATTTTATAATGAATGTAAAACGTCTTCAAATTCAATAGCATCATTTAAGAACAGATCAATTTTCAGCATGGACCAGACATGCACGTTTATTGATTTTTTTTATCTTTTAGACTAGATGGGATTTGCTATAGCTATTTAGGTCTTACCTTATAAGTGTATACTGTATGGTGAAGGCCGGTGTATAGTCTTCAGCTTTGATTACAAGTCCAAATATAATAGGAATGACAGCATTGAGAGCAGTGATTGTCAGAGACGGTAAAAACTCCACTAGTAAAACCACAAAATTATCCTCTGTCTGGGACTTACCACTGGATAAGAACTAGAAAGAAAAGATATTTGATGTAGAAAATATTCATCTTTATTTGTACAAAGACTTATATTTATATGTATTTGATTTGTTTATTCATGAGATGAGCGCATGCAGCTCAGTGGATTTCCGAGTTCCACAACAAATTTCCGAAAAAAAAAAAAAAGCAATTTTGTGAAACAACATCAATTTCAAACAATTTCTCTTGCTTTTCATGAAATGTAACATGAAATAAAATATACATTGTATCTTATCAAAAACGACAAAAAGTAAACATTTTGATACTGACATCAGACGTGTAAGCTGTGACGAAGTAGATGGCAGCTCCAGACCCACCAAGCAGTGCCAGAACCAGGATGAAAATAAGCACTCTGATAGTATATAACCCGCACTTCTTCTGGGACGACATGTTGTTCCTTTCCTCCATATATTTTTGTTCCCGGAGTTCACCCTAGGAATGGAGAATAACAGATGTAAAATGATACTTGTAGCTGGTCAAGTCGAGTTGAACAAAAGAATAAACTCTAGGATGACATGCACACCAAAGCTGAAATTTTGACTTTGATTTTTCACATACTCAATATACTTTTGTTCTCGGAACACTAACCGGAGATAATGATGTAATTTATTTCACAACGGTAACTTATGATCGAGATATGTAGGAAACAAGAACCAACACTTGGTTTATATATTCACTTCTCTTATGCTGAACTTTGAATAATTTGGTGTTCAGATAAAAGTAAAAAGGATGAATATTAATAACTATCCGGACTGCTTGATTGTAGTTCTTGAAAACATCAGGTCACAACACTAGATTTGTCAGTAGAAGGTGTAGATAGATACATACTATGATATCGTTGTAAAGACTCTGCTTTTTGAGTTGTGCTGGGCCTTCTTCACTAAGTGCAAAATCCCAGGCACCAAACACTTTGTTACTGTACTGTGTATGGTCATTCTGATCCTCTATTTCTTCGTGAAAACTGCCTACAGTGCTGGAAGAAAAAGTATCAGGTCATTTCAAAGGTGCTTGTTTTGAAGCATTCTCAAGTACTGATGAAATCGTTTCATCCGTCAAGAGCCTTTCAATTGCAACTGCTTAGGTATACAGAATAACTTGCCACATATGAATCTCATATGATCCTATAGGTTTGGAAACATTATAACAGCGAATACGAAACATATACTTCCATGGCGTACAAAGGGAAGTCAAATTTCTTTGTAGAGATATGTACAAACAAACCTAGTACTATCACTTACTATCTTGCCATCGTAATTAAACTCAGCAGCAGTACAATAAGTGTGACTATAAAATACGCCAGAGGCAGTATGTAGTTACTGGATGTACTCCCTATGTATAAATCCTGGGCGTCGTAAAAACCCATAAACAACGCTGTTTTCTCCATCCAGCCCTGTTGAAAAAATATGATCAGATTTACTTTTATTTACCGCTATTAAGATTGTTCTAAAGTGAATTTCCAAACTGCAAACATGGCAATTGGCTAGAATATTCGTATGAATTATATTTGTAAGCTTCTGATGCTTTCTTTTCGATCATCAAAAATTTTGATTTTGACAGATACTTACCGATCCTTGTAAGAAGTCTTGTATGAGAGTACTCGCTGAGGAGGACACATTAACAGTGTATAGCGGTGAGCAGGTGCCCTCCTTGGAGATGTCCACTCCTGACACTGAGCCATCACCTATAACCTCTGACGTGTACCCCAGGGATCCGAATGCTAGGTACGGTATGACAACAAACAGGAACATCAAGACAAATATGGCAATGTTCAGAAAGAACAACCAGCGGAGAAAGACGAAGTACGATACGACTCCTGTACCCTGGTGACCTGTAATGGCGGACATAGTTGTACATAAATATCAAGACAAAGATGGCAATGTTCAGAAAGAACAACCAGCGGAGAAAGACTAAGTACGATACGACTCCTGTACCCTGGTGACCTGTAATGGCGGACATAGTTGTACATAAATATCAAGACAAGGATGGCAATGTTCAGAAAGAACAACCAGCGGAGAAAGACGAAGTACGATACGACTCCTGTACCCTGGTGACCTGTAATGGCGGACATAGTTGTACATAAATATCAAGACAAAGATGGCAATGTTCAGAAAGAACAACCAGCGGAGAAAGACGAAGTAGGATACGACTCCTGTACCCTGGTGACCTGTAATGGAGGACATAGTTATACATGAATATCAAGACAAAGATGGCAATGTTCAGAAAGAACAACCAGCGGAGAAAGACTAAGTACGATACGACTCCTGTACCTTGATGACCTGTAATGGAGGAAATAGTGATATATGAACAACAAGACAAAGATGGCAATGTTCAGAAAGAACAACCAGTGGAGAAAGACTAGGTACGATACGACACCGGTATCCTTATGATGTGTAATGGAAGGTGTATCATGTGTATGTATATATGACAGATCTTTGTGTCAAGTTTTCAAACGATGTTGAACAAGAAAAATATATTCAAAGATCGTTGTTGCTGCTCATGAAAGAAATATTTTCTTTAGTTATTGAGCTATGTTATTGTACATGTAGTTAGACATTCTGACAATGAGTATGTGGTTGCATCTTTAATGAGAGGATTATGACGGTTGTTGCTGTGATTTTTTTTTACAATTATTACACTTCTTCAAATTCATAGCATCTTTTCAGAACAGATTTTGCAGCATAGACCAGACATGTACGTTCCGGGTACTTAACCCTCGTCAGCGCGATCCTCAGTCCAAACAATGAAATTAGGCCAAAGACTGTGACAGTTATGTCCTTTGTCCAAAAAAATACCAAAAGACGTAGCAGGATGGGATATGATGCTACAGGATCCATTTTTCAGACAATCTCGAATGCGTTTGAAGAAACGATCAACCAAAGTTGATCAGACTTGTCTACATTGTGCCCTCGGTGACTCTTGATCCACCAGCGGTGACACTTGTCAAGTGGTACAGATATTACACTTCTTCAAATTCATAGCATCATTTAAAAACGGATGAATTTGCAGCATGGACCAGACATGCACGGTTAGGGTACTTAACCCTCGTCAGTGATCCTACATCCGGACAATGAATTATGGCCAATCACGGACATTTATGTCCAAAAATACCAAAAGACGTAGCGGGATGGATGGGATATGATACTACACAAAGAACTTAGTTCTTTGTGAAAAGATACATATAATTGTGGCTTGGCATGGTTTGAGATATTACCTTGTGGAACATTCGTAAAGTGTGACTTATATTAAGATTATGTTATATTTTGACTGATCTATTGTTGTTGTTGATTGTCTCTCTCTCTCATTCGGTCTTTGACGTCATTATACATTTTCTTTTTTCACATAGGGAAACCCTACAAGTATAGCTCAGAGTTATATCGGTTTACACATTTAAATGTTGGCATTTCACAATAGAATTGTCTTTGTATTAAGAAAATCCGTTTAAACTCATGACTTAATTTAGACAATTTACACACGCAAAACACGTCCGTCAAAAATATTTACCGACAGTGCATGGCAACGGGGCAACTACAAGACAATATATTTAAATGTTTAAATGTGGAAAAGTGTTTTGCCGGAAACCTTTATGATTTGGTCGGATTTGTGTGACGATGATATAAATATCAGTACAATTAACACTAATAATAGATTGGACTCCCTCCTATCTAGAGGAAAATAACACATTTAACAATATTGAGATTTGAAATAATAGACTAATGACAAAATTCATAGTCTCAATTTACAGTCCTCCTCAAAACAGCAAAAGACCGTCCTGTGTTTGTGTAGGTATAGCTGTACTAATGTAGCACGCGTCTCTTAAATACCAAAATGAGACCTTGGTGAGGTTTTTGTTTACATGTATATGTCCATGATGACGAATGTATTAAGAAACGTGAATCATTGTGTCTATACCCACAATGTACTTGTACACAATTTTACAATGTACATATACATGTTACTCATCTCAACAAAATAAAGGTAAATAAATATATATATATTAAATAAATGGAAAAAAAATACCTTCTATCTTTTTGAGAGCTGAACCCCAAAGCTCTAATTTGTACCCCATTTCTTTCCTCCATGCTTTGAATCGTCTGTTTGTCTATAAAATAAGACAGAGGCATAAATATTAATGTTATCTAAGAGACAGATTAAGATAGAAAGTTACATGTACAGTGATTATTGGAGATTTGATTAAGGATTTCATTGTAATATCAATTATTAGATTTTATATCAAAATAACTTAACTGATAAATAATTATAGTCTGAAAGGAGAAACCAGCTAACACATATATACTTAGCATTAGTACTTTGAAAGAATATTTTAATTTACATAAGAGAAAAATATATACATGAAGAACAAAAGATTTTTCGTTTTTTCAGAAAATCATAATTAGTTCAGTAAGGCCATTTTGCTATATTGAAAAGGTTTTTAAGATATACTGTATTTACATGGTATGTACCACAAGATTCATATGGGAATTTAATTATGAACTTAAAAGAAACCGATTTAAGCAACACATCCCTCGACTGTTTTGAAATCCGGACTATCTCTGCATTTCAAATAGAAAAAAAAACCTATTTGGACTAGACTAAGTGTATCCCTCTCCCATTTGTTTGTTTGTTTTCAGGTGAATTCCACCTTGCCGATCAAGCTGAGGTACTTAGGCCCATGCATTAAACACGTAAGGTAGCAGTACATTATTGGTCAAGTTTAAAATTCACGTCATCATCAATAAATTATCTACGTTGGTTCACAAAGGTGCAACCTCTTTAAAATAGGTTCAACGATGTTCAAACCCAAATATTTGATAAACTTGTTACATTTGAGTCACCTATTTTGTTTACATTCTCTTCCTGTTCTACTTTTGTTATTCGACTTCAATACAGTTTATTCCTCGTTCTTCTTTCATATGATTTTATTTGTTAAATACTTATATAAAATAAAATAGCAGAGATCTATATCTTGCGTTTTTACATGCGATACAGATGAAAAATGAGACGCTTTATAAATAAAAGGCCTAATTACTTTTACACAAAGTTCTATTCATGAAAATAAGAGTAATAGTGATGAAACGATTATATCTGAGATGATAGAGCAAGGCCTGACAGGATCGATTCCAGGGTACATAAAAATGACGGCCATGTTTACCGTGGACCAAGAAAATCAATGTTCTTTATTTACAATGGGTAATTCAAACTGTATAAGGTCTCACGGTGTTTACATACATCTTGCTTGAAATGCACATAAAGATTAAAGTACTTGTCCTCGTTTGTGAATGGTTTAAGATACTGTCCCAGAATTTACTTTATAAGATAATCTTCTTGTTAACGCTGATCATGCTGCTTTGTAGTGTGTATGCACTATGTGCTATATGTGTTTGATTTATGGGAAGGGCATCTGATAGAACGGAAAGGGGAAGTAACCTCTCTGAAAATGTTCATTATCTATAATAAATGCTTTTTATATTTTTGAAATATAGGAAAAATGATTTTTTATTCATTATTCCCGTTCATTTAAAACATAGGTACATTTGTGATTGTAATATAAAAAAAAAAACTGTATTCAAAAATAAAAAGGTATATATACTATTCCCCTTCATTAAAACATCAGTAATAGAAACCAAAATATGTGAATATCGTGTCAAAACTTTTAAATTTCGTTCAAAATGCAATACGTGCAAGTTTGATCATAATCAAAAAAAAAAAAAAAAAAAAAAAAAAAAAAAAAAAAATCAGAAAACATGAAATTAGTTTGATTGTGATTTCAATCATGCATAATGCTTGTGCTTGGAAGAAGTAACAATTATTTGCTAAAGTCTTAAAAAATCTAGATAAAAACTAAAAACAATCAAGCAAATAAAAAATGAAAAAAGATAATTATTCAAAGACAATATATCTTTCTGTTTACACTCACCGCTTTAAAAAACTATATAGAAGAAATATTCAAATATTTAGTACAATATATATAATATATTACAGAATAACAAAATTCTTTACAGCTATATATATCTGGATTAATATATTATCAAACAGCATCATGCGGACTTGGTATATATGTTATATATAACCTTACCTGCTTGGTATCCCCACAGCATCCAGTGTTCCTCTTGGCTGGGGCCTCAGACAACTTGTCTCTGAAAATAGAAAAAGGGAAAACATCAAATATACACAAAAAAACGAAAATATATAAGGAAACATTGTTCATATACATATACAGTCTTCATGAAGAATCGGTTTTGATTACGGTGTCTTCCAAGGTCTTATATGTGATTTTCAGTCCAGTACTTTTCAGACTAACGCTTTTGTTTGCTTCATTCTACTTTTCCTTAGTGCATTTTCATACGCCAGTAACTGTCTGTCAGTCCGTCATTACGGTGCTGTTCTTCTGGTCGTCTGTCTGTCCTCAAATTATCATTTATACATTTTGTACCAGAGCCATCAAACCGTTCATACAGGGTCGCAAACAGGAAATACATACATGTACATGTGCACTCCACGACCAAGATCAAAGTCTTTACTCTAGAAACCAAACCAAACCAAACCAAACCAAACCAAACCAAACCAAACAATCAACTTTATAATTCTTTAACCAAACACCGCACATTTTGGGAATAAAGTTCCCGCTATTACAATGGTATTCACTGAAAAGATGACATTGCAATGAAAGAAGGAATATACGGTATTTAAGAGAGCAAACTTTTACGCAAATATGGGTCTAAAAATCATACATACAATCCCGGTTATCAAGATCAAACCTGTCTGCTGATTGCATTATAATTTTTTTGTAGTCGATCTTATATTACATAATTTTCCCTTTTTTCCCTTTTTCGTTTTGATTTACATCTATATAGCTATTTAATCTTATTCTGAATATTAATCAGATATATGTTTACAACGATTACATGTCCAACTGTATAAATTATTCAGCACTTCAGTATACTTTTCAACAATAATCGATTCTAGATCTTTCACATGCCACATAATTCTCCAGTAATCAAGGTTAGAGAAAAGAAACCCTCATTTACAGTTTTTACTATCTATTGGTACTTTTTTTAAATTTCCTACAAAAACACCTCATTTGAGCTTGAAGGCGAGAAAATTAATTCGATTGCACCTTTAGCTTATATACATATTATAAGTAAGCTTAAAACTCGCAGCTTGGGATGGAAAGGGGGGGGGGGGGTACCATCATGTGCATCGTACACAAGTTACTTGGATTAAATGGAATAAATAAACATCAAAGAAGTACCCATCAATTATTCAGTCTCAAAGTCGAGAAGGTATGGCAAGAGCATTAGAAATTCCATTGGAACGGTTGCGAACCTCTGAATGAATAACATTCCGAAGTGAGACCAGGTGCACAGAGAGAGTTATCGTCTCCTGTCTGCATGCAACACCCGTCGCAACAGTTCCATGAGAACTTGTCAAATTCGGTGATTGTCTCAATATACCTGATGATGTAAAATAAAATAAAATAAAATAAAATAAAATAAAATAAAATAAAATAAAATAAAATAAAATAAAATAAAATAAAATAAAAATTTATTTGGATAAGTTTTGCCATACCAACATTTTTTTTTTTTTTTGCTTCAAAGATATACAAGTTCTATGTACATGTAGTATGTTCGCTCAATACATTTTCCGTCCCTGGTGTTACTTACTTTCTCCTAACAGTCAGAGGTTTAGTCCAGTTTCCCGGTTCTTTTCTATTATCGAAAAGAGTCCTCAAGTCAGACGCCCCAGCACTATCGGGGCGATTATTTCTCCTCTTCCTGAGCCTCGAGTTTTTGACATTTTCGATCGCCGGACTCTTTTTAACATAACCATTTGGTATGTCCACTTTAATATTGGAAGCAGCTATACTGTCGTTATAGTATCCGTTGACGGGTGAGACGCGGTTTTTACCAGAATTCATTTTTTTTTTCACAAAATATTAATAATCCTTATACTCCTTTACTGCATGATGCATGTGTGTATAAACCAAGATAACACAAAATGTAAGGTAAAATCTCTTTAGTTACATCTTAACCACTTGCAACAAAATTTGTAATCTTCACAACTTTATCTTAAGAAACACTTCTTTCATTTCATCACGTATAACGTGCACCGATAAAGAAATGCACTCGGTTTCATCAACTTTAATCCATATCTGACTAGTTCCTCGACATCATAAACCACTTTATTATGCGGCTGGTTAAAATATAAGACCCTCTTTAACATATCCCATTACATCACAATGATTAAACAAAAGACAACCGAATTAGCATGAATAGTGCAATCTTGATATGAATTTAAAAATCCAGCAATCTTAAAATCAGACCTAGTCACGTGACTATGACGTTGTTTTAGGTGTCCATTTCATGCACTGCCATGTTTCCTTGAGTGAACGGTCGACATGTTACAAACATGTTACAAACATGTCTATCGTGTATTACAGGATTTGTGGTAATGAGCTCAATTACAATGATACTTTGTAATTAATAAATTATCGATAATTACATGTACACAGAGTGGCTTATTAATTGACTGCACTGAATTTGTTCGCATTGACACATGTCTTTTAAAATGGAAATAAAACTAAAATCATCAGTTCGTAGATGCCAATTACATGTAACACGTTTCTTCAGAACCAAAGGTATTTTGCATTAAAAAAGAAAATCACACATTTCATCAAAAGAGTATGAACGTCCAATGGTATCGATAGAATTGCGCAAGTAAACTCTCTTTGAAAACAATTTTTTTACTCAGATTTTAGGCTTTAACATTTCACTGATGTGCACTTTTAAACGGTCCTTACGTCACCTCATAATTATTACTTTATTAGTTGTCATAAACCTATAATACTTTATATTTTTATGATGTAAATGGGAACCATTTCCAGTTATGACACATACATGTATTTTGTATGTATAATTTACATATACGACTACATGTTCTTCCCCTTCTCTCTCGTTTATTCAATTTTGGTCAGACATATCGATAATTTCTCATTTTCGATCAAGCCAATGAAATATCTGCTTTGATTTGCGAGACAACAGGACACGCAGATAAACTGTTAAGTGCTAATAAATCAAGACATCAAATAATAGATTTCCTTATAAGTCAAAATGATATACATTGTACTTACAGGGATGTGATTGTCTATGCGCGAATCTAGGGAATCTTTCCAGAAAAAAAAAATGGGAGGGGGGGGGGGGGTTCCAGTCCGTCAGGCTGGATCAAGTCGACGAATTCTAAGTAATACGCATTAAGTTGGCAAATGTGTATTTTGCTAATCACAAAGACATTTTGACACCTGCCTGTATAGATCTAAAGTGGTACAACCAATGCATACATGTACATTTATGAAGAACAATTTAAAAATTCAAATGTCATTGAATTACAGTTTCAAATGCGTTTTTAAGATCCATAAAAAGGGTTGAATTACTAAGCTATACATTAGTATAGAAAAATTGGATTTTTAGCCGAATATGATGTTGACTTCTCTTTAGCAATGATGATGTTGATGTTGAAATTGTCACGTTTCACTTAGAAACATGAGTTAAAAAGACCGATGAACCTATTAGAGCGTATCTTAACAGCTGATCGATTCATCACAACTTTTTAAATGTCTTATATATATACAACTCTACATGCAATTGGATATTAATGATTGTATTTATATTCTTCATCAATGACCTTTATTTCTATATCCAATCCCCAGTGCTAAGTTTCAAGTTGATCTCAGGATATTCTCATATTCAAGTGTTATAGTTGTGATATTCCTAAATTTTAGAGGAAAGTCACATATGAAAGAAGAGAAACGCAGCGGACTAACTACTACCCCAAATAGCAACGAACAGAAGAAAGTAGGAATTATGTACCATTTTTGTCCCGAGTCACATAAGTTCGACTTTACAAGATCTATAGCAGACGTCGATGTGGAAATGTTGCATAGTGACTTATCGATTTATTCGTGTATACTAATGAAGATAATGTGGAGAGTGGTCCAGTGAACGCCAATCTACCAAGTTTGGTAAGAGTCAGTGAAGGTATACTGTACCCTTTCTTCTTTAGTCTTTTTCTCAGCGCAGCTCGTCGTCTGACAGAAATAACCAGCTGATATGGTTAATCAATACACTTTTGTTTAAAAAAATGCAGAGTCATCAAGTGTACTGTTATCTTAGCTAATAACTACTGAAATACAGAATTGAATTACCGAAATGGGGAAAAGACTTTTAATTATATCACATGCATACATGTACATGTATATAATAAAGATGCAGATGGTCTCAGATAAAGAAACAATTTAACACCATCTTTACTTTTCTAGCTCATGAATTAATAGACAAATTATTCAGCAGCAAATCAAAAAAAAAAAAAAAAAAAAAATGTCGAAAGAATTAAACCGCCCCAAAACAAGTAAAGACCCACAATTCATTCTATCGTGATATATACAAGAAGAAATGAAGTATAGATGGGGCCACCGATTTTTCATAATGAAAATCCTTCAATATATTTACAAGTTATCCGAAAATGAATGTTTCTTGATACGATAAAGAGAGTAAAAAATTCTACCAACTGGTCAGAGAAAACTCAACTCCTCGCTTTTACTTCTTTTATTGCTTTATTAAGTTGAGTGAAATATTTTATTGTTGCCTAACACTGATTTAACATGATAATGCAATTTTTTTTTTTTTTTTTTTTTGCATTTCATATTGATACACATTAGAAATTCAATTTCATGGTTTCTAGAACAAAGGCACTACCATAGAACATCCAAAAGTGCAGGTTTAGAAGAGGTGAGCAACTTTGAAATAGTATTGCTGACTGTGTACAAAAGATCCTTGAAGAAAGAAAAGGTTCAGGGCAGTGTATGAAACGGCGCCATGTGTATACAAGTCTGAATACGAGGTTTGAAAAAAGAAGATGAAAGAATAGAAATAATTCTTTGGGTGTCAAATTAAAGTCCATTGTCTTTAAAAGATTTCATTTTATATAAACAGCCTCATGCAGTCTTCTCATTTGGAGCACACGGGTTGGTTTCTTCAAATATGTTTACTGTTACGTAGCATAAAGAACCAACCCGTGTGTTCTGGATGGCATTATTCGACATTTGTGTGTGTGTGTGTGTGGGGGGGGGGTCTGTGTATGCAGATATTAATACTGGAAGGTGCTTCAATGTTACCAACACCAAGAAAAGAGTCTTTCACGGAAAAAGTGACATTTCGTAAAATTGTGTCGAAAAAATTGCATCTCTGGTTTGTGTTGGTATCTAAATGCATTCAAATGATAATTCGATTGCAGCAGTGAATTATGGAACATCACTATTTACCTTAATGACCTTTCAACTAAACGTCTGAAATCAAAATTGCGCATGTTCACATAAAATAAAATAGAAGTAAAACATGCAGATATGGACGATCCTTAACTGAATTCTTATATTAAGTCACTACATGCAACTGAATTAATCGTACATCGAAAGAAAGCTCACCGAAAGGATTAACTGAATAACACTTGTAACGCATTTGCATATACATTGCAATTTATATACTTTTACATGTTTTACATATATATGCTTATTGATGGGGACTCCCTACTCTTCGATTCTTGATTCTTGATGGTGTATTATTATACAATAACATGCACCATAGGAGTAGGGCGATGTTTTCGAAAAACCAAGAACTGAGATTACCAGTAACACTAATCTTTTTATATGATCACAGTCTGGCTAATTTTGTTTCTTTACCTGAATCGTCTTTTTGTAGACAGAGAGCAGGGTAGTCCTTTTATCGTCTGTAGTATTTTCCATTTGTCCTCCTCGTCTTCTACGACGCTGACATCTATTCCATGTTTCTCTAGCTCTAAAAGATCGGGATCGCTAGCCTTCCGCTCTGTATCCGGATGTATCTTATTGTGCTTCCGGGAGCGCTTGCGCACTCTACTTGATGCCATTTTTGTGCCGACGTTTGCGAAAGATTGCCGACTTGGTAATAAGGCGATGAAGGCGTGGACCTTGCTCTTGGCGACCCCCTGTCGTCGCTGCTCCCAATGGTCCTGTAGTTCTTCTGTAAACAAAAAAATCAACATATAGAATATTCATTCTCCGGAAGTACTGAGAAATCGAATTTTGGAAATTCACTTTTTTCCCTGTTCATGATTTTGATTATGCAATTTTCTTACCGTCTGATTTAGACATTTGCTTCTTAATTTTGTTTGTATAGTTTCTTTTTCTTAACATTTAGAGAACAGTGACTGATTTCGCAATGAAAGTTTACAGATAGAAATCTTAAGATACTGACGCTGATGAGCTACACGTATGAACATCAATAATTTAAAGTGTTGTCATTGTTACGGAACACTTCATGTACCGAGCGACTGATTGGTTGATGTTAGTACATCTATTGGGAATTTTTATTACATGAAGGCGAGGACCATGTGATAATAACTCGCTGCTTTCGACTTTCTGTCAATCCAATAAATCAATGTATGAGGGCTGATTGATATGTTGTGAGCCTCGTCTTGAAGAATTTGAATTTTATCAGACATTTCGATTATCTATACACCTTTGCCCTACGCCTCAGTACCATCTTGACTGGTCAGAAAGCCATCCACTGCAAGTATGACATCATCATCGGACTGAAAGTGGGTGCCAGAAATAGCTGCTTTCAGTTTTGGGAAAATAGATGAAAGTCTGATGGAACAAGATCAGGTGAATAAGGTGGATGCTCAATCAAATTAAAGACCAAATTCATGAGTGGAAGCCATGGTAAAGACAGACTTGTGAACAGGAGCATTGTCCTAATTATGGAACAACACACCTTTAACTATTGAGCTTTCCGCGGCGTTTAAGGTTAATATTTTCCCGTAACTGTGTCTGAAGTGAAGCATAGTATGTGCCAATGATTGCTTGTTCTTTTTGGAGACAATCTATCAGCAGAATACCTTCTGCATCCCAGAAAACCGAGGCTCATAACATCAATCACCCCTCGTGTATATATCACATGTATCATGTAAAGGTATTCGCGAAAGCTTGAACCGCAACAGGAGCCCTCCGGTTTTTACATGGGTTTTGTACCCTAATACAAGCATGTACGAATATATTTGTCTTTTTTATATGAACGTTCAACATGTATGCTCATTTGAAGCGCTTTTATGAAGCGTGTTTAACGACTTTATGTGAAGCGCTGTTGTAGAATCTTACATGGCACCGTGTGAACCTGTTTATTTTGGTTCAGACTATTATTTTGTATTCTGTTCTATTCTATTCGTGAGTTCGAAAGTAAGAATTAACATGAAAACATTGTTTAATTTGATCAATTAATGCGTTTAATTCACTTCTGGGTTAAAACAATGCCGTGTTGTTGCCCTTGTGAGTGCTCTGTCGTGAGGTTTTGTTGGAGATAAACATCACATTTTATATGTTTTAGAGGAATGCAGTTTTCGATTTATAGTACATTTCGAAATTGTTAGGGTCCGAGTTTTAATGGTTGCCTTATATAAACATGTAAGAAATGCATCTAACGAACATTACGCAAGAAAATTTTCTTTTGAAGTGAGGGTCTCAACATTCTTTGTTACGTTACAAGGTAACAAAAACATGCGTATATATAAAATAGATCTACATAAGACTTATCGAACGACATGAGCTAGACAGGTTCTTTTTGTTCACAGCGGGTAGATCCATCCAGGGGTTACATTTGGGAATCAGACTGTTTCACATGTAATGTAGGCTTGTGTGCTCTTTGGGCTGTAAATTTAAATTCCTTATAAGAATTTTTTTTTTTCGGATACACCATATTTCTTGTTTTCATGTTTTAAAAATTACCTGTTTGTATAATTATTATCAAATGAATTTTTGATAAAACGACTTGTAATAAATAATCGTTTATTGTATAAATTTATTTTACATTTGAATTCCTCGCTTTAAACGAAAATGAAAAAAAAAATAAAATCGAAGTAACTCGCAATTTACAGTGTATTTGACAATTAAATTAGATTGAAGTGTATTTAAATGTCTTTTTCCAATTCTTTGCACCGAAATGCTACCCATAAATTTACTGTGTACAAACGCTATCTGATACCCCACAGACAGCTGTCCTGTCCTAAAGAACAATACAAATAAAACCGGTGAATATTAAACAATACTATCGAGAATTAATGTGACAATAAACAGATCTAATCTGACTGACACGTAATCTCCTTAAGATACTCACGCTGGAAATGGTAGAGAATCCATTCTATGTATCGGTTATTTCCCCTTCTTGCCGTCATCTTTACGTTATTTTTGATGATCACAGAATTTTGTTTTGTTTTTTTTTTTTCAGAACTTAAACAGTGTTTGAAAGCTGTCAAAATTCATACAACACCACCAGTTCTTTCACACAGTTAAATGTTTAAACAATGCCTTGGTTTCTTGTCCAATATTGATTAGAGAAATCTTTAACCCCGATACGAGATCAAGTCGATTTTCTCACAGATAACAGGTGATAAATATTGAAATAATTCCGATTTCAACAAATTAAGGTCCTTAAAACACACGTTTGACATGTCTCCTCCGATGCGGGAAAACACCCCATAAAACTTCTGATTCGATTTAATAGAAAGTATTGACCGTCTACCCGTAAAATAAAGACCACATTGAGAAAGGATGGGGTTACAGTGAGGGCACCTTAACAATTCACTATTTTATGACTTGATTCAGCACGCACGAAGAGGCAGGTTTAAACGTACGTGATGTATACGAGATGTACTATATATAGGAAACTTAAAGTCGATGACAGGAAATAGGAAATGCATTCTTTATCACTGTCTCCTAATCAAAAGGCTTACAAGTTCTTGAAAAAAAATATAAGACAGAAGTTTCCCGTGGTAAATTATAAACGTTGACAATCAAACAAGACGGTCAACTTAACCTAATGAACAATCTCCAGTGTCTTAACTTTTATGGTCGGTCACAGAATTTTCTGAATCTAATTCCTTTTCAGAATTTGAACGCTGTCAAAATTCAATAGGATGGGGTTACAGGGAGGGCACCTGTACGATGCACTATTTTACAACTTAATACAGCACGCACGAGGAGGTAGGATTTAAACGTACATCAAGTACGACTAACACTGTAGCAAACAAAACAGGAAAAGTATAACCGGATGGCTTTTCGTTATAACAACACAAAAACGTGCATGTAAACGCATCATTAATTAGTCATTGCTTATCATACCAGTGTTACCTATGTCATGATTAATAATTTGGCTTTACCAAGTAGGGCCTTAACCAAAATATTAATCACGATATCTAGTTATCAAGATTAATATTCTGGTTATGACCTATACTGGGTAAAGCCAAAATAGTAATCATGGTACCTATATAGATCGATGTTCATGAAAACAATCTGAGATTAGATGGTGGCTTTAAAAAAAAAGCTTTAAGAGCAGCGACCATTAGGTAAGCTTTTAATGTACGGGTTCCTTTGTAACAATATAGATGTAACATAGTAACGAGAATCAAATTAATGTGCCTTGGTATTAATAATTGACCATATAATTGATACATTCAGAAAGTTACATCGATTTTCCAACATAAAGCCATATTTACGCCAGTGTCCACGATTGTTTAAACATCCGATAAATTAACTAATTCATACCCTACTTCAGGGTTAGGTTAATTTAAATGTATCTTAGGGTATTACTAACAAGAAGAACAACACTGAAACGTCACATCTTCTGAACCTAGATTGACCTAGTTTTGTACGAAGAACCTAGATTGACCTAGTATTGTACGAAGAACCTAGATTGACCTAGTATTGTACGAAGAACCTAGATTGACCTAGTATTGTACGAAGAACCTAGATTGACCTAGTATTGTACAAAGAACCTAGATTGACCTAGTATTGTACAAAGAACCTAGATTGACCTAGTATTGTACTAGGAACCAACTGTAAGTGAATTAATGGAGTCCGTCACAAAGTGATAAAGTTGGTCTTTGGATGATCAGTGGCGGATTTAAAGGGGGGGGGGGGCAGGAGGCCCAACCCCCTTTTTCACACAAAGTTATTGACACAGAATACTCCTTTTATGCTTAATATTTCTTTACTTTTGGGGAAATTTCTGCTCGCTTCGCTCACTGCACTTAAGTTTTCATTAGCTGTCTATTTTTTTGTCTTTACTTTGTTTTCAACTTTCTGTCATCGTGTTTGAACGGATTCATATGTCATAAACATATACAAAATTCAAAATCAAATTAACACTTGAATAATTTACAAATGCTTCCAAATTTTGTTTGTTTGTTTGTTATTTTGCTTGTCAGTTTTTCATTGTACAATTTTCTTCGAGCTGAAACATCCTCCCCCCTTTCTAAAATTCTAGATCCACCACTGATGATAATGAAAAAAATAGCAATCCAAGGAATGCTTGTGTCGCCTGCGAAGCGGTTTGATTATTATTCTAGAAAGTGGATCAAAATTCTTGAAAAGTAGGTCTAGGTCAAATATCTAGATCAAGATCAAAAGGTCAAATTTTATGGTTTGTGTAGAAAGGTCTTGTCACAAGGAATACACATGTGAAATACCAAAGCCCTATCACTTACCAATCAAAAGATATATCCATTCTTAATTTTTTTTGAAAAGTAGGTCAAATATGTAGGTCAAGGTCAAAAGGTAAAAAAAAATAATGGTATGTGTAGAATGGCATTGTTACAAGGAAAATACATGTGAAATATCAAAGCCCTATCACCTACCAATCAAAAGATATAGCCAATATTACTTTTCTTGAAAAGTAGGTCAAATATCTAGATCAAGGTCAAATTAAATGGTCTGTGTAGAAAGTTCTTATCAGAAGGAATACACATGTGAAATATCGAAGCCCTATCACTTACCAATCAAAAGATATAGCGATTCTTATCTTTTTTTCAAAAGTAGGTCAAATATCTAGGTCAAGGTCACAAGGTCAAAAATTATGGTATGCGTAGAAAGGACTTGCCACAAGGATTGCACATGTGAAATATCAAAGTCCTAACACTCACTAATAAAAAGATATATCCATTCTTAATTTTTTTTGAAAAGTAGGTCAAATATGTAGGTCAAGGTCAATAGGTCAAAAATTATTGTATGTGTAGAAAGGTCTTGTTACAAGGAATACAGATGTGAAATATCAAAGTCCTATCACTTACCAATCAAAAGATATAGCGAATCTTATCTTTTTTTCAAAAGTAGGTCAAGGTCACAAGGTCAAAAATTATGGTATGTGTAGAAAGGTCTTGCCACAAGGATTGCACATGTGAAATATCAAAGCCCTATCACCTACCAATCAAAAGATATATCCATTCTTAATTTTTTTTGAAAAGTAGGTCAAATATGTAGGTCAAGGTCACTAGGTCAAAAATTATGGTATGTGTAGGAAGGTCTTGTCACAAGGAATACACATGTGAAATATCAAAGCCCTATCACTTACCAATCAAAAGTTATGGGCTGTGACACCCAAAGTGTGACAGACAGACAGACAGACAGACGGACGGACGGACGGACAGACGGACGGACAGACGGACAACGGACAAAGTGATCCCTAAGTGTCGCTGTGCTTCGCAGGCGACACAATAAAATCGTTTCACAAAAGTTTGGACTTTCGTTTTGCTGTGGTCAACCAGACTGACAGACGATGATACCCGTCTTTAGCTAGATCTGAGGATAATACACATTATTATTTGATGCAAAGAAGCTATCGGTTTTTTCTGTCAAGTTGTTCAGGACTTTGCTTACGTAGGGGATATCGACTGGTCATCGAATCGATTCGAAGCATCAATACATTTAATTCCATTCATCCTTTGTTTGACCACATCATTACATCAAATACCTGCTCGTGTTTATACGTGGTCAGGTTAACTATACATTCTCATTTTGACGTGAGAAACATTCCATATTTAGTAAATTTGATAATTCAAAGACAAACGCTATAAAATGCAAGCTAGTCTTCTCTTTTTCATTCCTGGAAATTTTCATCGCTTGTCTAGCACACAGGCACCAGATTCCTTTAACAGAAAATTATAACCCATCTAAAACGTCCTTTCTCTTCTCTTTATCCTTTTACAAGGCATGACAGCTCCCATGTTTTAAATCGAGTCGAAACCTACACTTTACCGTTAGCGGCAAGGATGACAACTCAAACTAACATACTGCGCATGCTAAGAATAGCGTAAAGTGTAGGTTTCGACTCCATCTCATGTTTTTGGATTAATTGCGGCTAAATGCAAGTATAATCAATGACAAGTAGGTTACGATCGTGAAGAAAAATATCTGTAGAAAATAATGATGTATAGCTTAATGCTGAAACCCTTTTGAATCTTAAGATATTGAGGGGGTAAAGAGGGGGGATGGTGTTTAAATATGGAAGCTGTCATGCCTTAAGGAAGAGTAAAGAGAAGAGAAACGGGAGTTTAAGATGTGGTTCTAATCTTTTTCTAGGAATCTGGCGCCTGTGGTCTAGCATTATTCCTCTTACATGTATTTATTTTCATTGTGTTTGAACGTTGGCTGTGTTTTCATCGTGATGAGTGCCATGTTGTCTAGTTGGAGATCATCTTACAATATATATGTTTAGAGTTAACATTCTTAAAACCATTGCACTAATGGACGTCCCATCCCAATGTTCATGAAGCCAAAGAGATTATTAACTAAACTTTTTAAATTATGCATTGTTCCTTTGGTATTTAAAAAATCCCCTCCTTTAGTATGCAGTCCTTTTTGAATTTAGTAGTTGAGGGACAGTATTATATCTAAATTTTCATTGTGTTACCAAAATATGTTATACAACATGTACAACCTCCAGCAATAACTCATATACGATTTCCAGTATACATGTATGTTAAGGTTTCTTTGACTTTTTTAAAAGTATATTTTCCCTTTCTTGGCCATTTCAATATGATCTTTCTTTGTTCATATTAAGGAATCTATAACTTTATCTTTATTCATCTAGTTTTTCTTTCCTGAAGCTGATAGGTATTTTGTCGGGAGTAAGAGTGAGGCTGAAGCTGATAGGTATTTTATCGGGAGTAAGAGTGAGGCTGAAGCTGATAGGTATTTTATCGGGAGTAAGAGTGAGTAAGATTGAGGCTGAAGCTGATAGGTATTTTATCGGGAGTAAGAATGAGGCTGAAGCTGATAGGTATTTTATCGGGAGTAAGAGTGAGGCTGAAGCTGATAGGTATTTTGTCGTGAGTAAGAGTGAGACTGAAGCTGATAGGTATTTTGTCGGGAGTAAGATTGAGGCTGAAGCTGATAGGTATTTTGTCGGGAGTAAGATTGAGGCTGAAGCTGATATGTATTTTATCGGGAGTAAGATTGAGGCTGAAGCTGATAGGTATTTTGTCGGGAGTAAGAGTGAGGCTGAAGCTGATAGGTATTTTGTCGGGAGTAAGATTGAGGCTGAAGCTGGTAGGTATTTTGTCGGGAGTAAGAGTGAGGCTGAAGCTGATATGTATTTTATCGGGAGTAAGAGTGAGGCTGAAGCTGATAGGTATTTTGTCGGGAGTAAGATTGAGGCTGAAGCTGATAGGTATTTTGTCGGGAGTAAGATTGAGGCTGAAGCTGATATGTATTTTATCGGGAGTAAGATTGAGGCTGAAGCTGATAGGTATTTTGTCGGGAGTAAGATTGAGGCTGAAGCTGATAGGTATTTTGTCGGGAGTAAGATTGAGGCTGAAGCTGATAGGTATTTTGTCGGGAGTAAGAGTGAGGCTATGTAGAACGTGTACATTGAGTTTCTGCATCTCCCATCGATCCTTTACTTTCGTTATTCAGAGCCATTTTGGTAAAGAAGATTTTCACAAAATGTTACCAAACAGTGGCGATCGAATAAAAAAAGAAAATTTAGGTACTAGAAAATGAAGGCATATACAAATTGTGATACAGAATATGTAACTACTCGGTTACATGTTCTGCATATCAATTTGTGTATGCCTTCATTTTCTAGGGTTTTGTTGTCTATATTCTGTTAAAGAAGGCAGACTCTGGGGCATGATGAGATCAACTTGTAGACTTGTTATATTGGGGATTAAGAAGCACTTTGACCATACATGTAAAGGGCTCACTTTCTTTAAACTGTCCAAATTAAAGTCCACTTATAAGTTTCATGAGGCTTTGGAGATTAACATAACTTTTTGAATTAAATTTGACCTACATACAAAGTACACATTGAGGATTGAAATAAAGTCTTTATGAGAATTTAACCCATGTCGAATTCATTGGATGAAAGACAAGCAGAACTTTTGTGAAGAAGTTGTAATTGTGATGCCAAAATCATGTATCCTAGCCTTTAGAAATAAAAGAACTACGCTTCCTATGTATGGGAAGACTTCATTTAAGCCTGGTATTCCTTCTTTTGGCTTACTTCAAAATAACTTATCTCACTCCCATACCAAAGAGGAGCATCGACAATTTGAGAAGATGAGATTGATTCTGGAAATTTGTGGGTACAAGGGGGTCATACTAAACCTTAAAATACAATGAACAGCACTGTAGCTACAATATGTACTTAGATGCTTCTTTCTAATAACAGGAAACACTGAATACCGACAGCTGTTATCAAATGGAAGTGGTTCTACACTGTGTCCATATCTGCTGGCTTAAGGTACCTAATGGTTCCAGATTTCGGTTAAAAAGTCCTAGATTCATGTACACATCTTTTTTCTACTTCTATTTTTTTCATATAGTTTGTCCTTGTCGAAGACACATTAAGAAATAAAGACGTACTTACGTTTTACTATGTACACTGATTTCTCGGATATTCCAAAGCAGATCTATAGACGAATTCACAAAATATTGTCGTACAATCCTAAAATGTCCACACTATTTCTAAATCTCGGCTCTATGACGAACGTTTAAGTTTCTTTTGATATATTCAAATTTTCCACCGAGTAAAGAGTAAAATAAGAGCAAACAAAAAAGTAAATGGTAAATATTTTAACTACCCTATTGAAAGTGGAACCAAAGATTGGCATGGAGTTCGTTAAATGGCACTGACAGAGATTTAATTCCTTACCATAATTATTTTCGATACGGTTGAGAAAATCAGTTTTAACTGAGAGAGAATGGATTAAACAGGAGACGGGTAGCTACAAAGCATTTAAAATCTCTTTTCTCTCATTCATTATATCCGACATGGTATTAGCATGAATTTGCCATAAACACTCGTATGACGTATTACCTATTACACAACAACAAAAGATCGACAGTTTTAGTTATACAATTATTTGTAGTAAATAATTTACAACTATTGACCAACAAAGTTAAATTGTATTCATTTATGGATTGTAAATGGTCTCAGTTACTGTATCATTCTAGCATCGATCTTTCATTTTGATTCCGTCCCCCTCCATTTTTTTACGAAAAAAAAAATCTCGTTAAATTTCTTATTCGGTTATTCCCGTATTCAACACGAAGAAAAGGTAGATTATGAGTAATTCGGTCAGCACATTCAATATTTTATTTTTCTTGAAAATACTTGAATATCATAAGTATTGTTGAAGAATTTTTAAAAAAAGTTCTTTTGGTAATTTCGTAAGGCTATGATGTGTAGATCTTTAGACACAATATCATAATGCTTATCACTGACCGACTGATAACATTAGTGAATGAAAGTCTAACACAAAAGCCGGAACCATATTTCAAAAACCACAATCGAAAAGCTTAAGAATTTTGGGAAAAAATACAAAACGAACAGGGACAACGACACAAGCTCCACCGAAACACGGAGGACAAACAGACAGGGACAACGACACAAGCTCCACAGAAACACGGAGGACAGACAGACAGGGACAACGACACCAGCTCCACAGAAACACGGAGGACAAACAGACAGGGACAACGACACAAGCTCCACAGAAACACGGAGGACAAACAGACAGGGACAACGACACAAGCTCCACAGAAACACGGAGGACAAACAGACAGGGACAACGACACAAGCTCCACAGAAACACGGAGGACAGACAGACAGGGACAACGACACAAGCTCCACAGAAACACGGAGGACAAACAGACAGGGACAACGACACAAGCTCCACAGAAACACGGAGGACAAACAGACAGGGACAACGACACAAGCTCCACAGAAACACGGAGGACAAACAGACAGGGACAACGACACAAGCTCCACAGAAACACGGAGGACAAACAGACAGGGACAACGACACAAGCTCCACAGAAACACGGAGGACAAACAGACAGGGACAACGACACAAGCTCCACAGAAACACGGAGGACAGACAGACAGGGACAACGACACAAGCTCCACAGAAACACGGAGGACAAACAGACGGACACAACGACACAAGCTCCACAGAAACATGGAGGACAAACAGACAGGGACAACGACACAAGCTCCACAGAAACACGGAGGACAAACAGACAGGGACAACGACACAAGCTCCACAGAAACACGGAGGACAAACAGACAGGGACAACGACACAAGCTCCACAGAAACATGGAGGACAGACAGACAGGGACAACGACACAAGCTCCACAGAAACACGGAGGACAAACAGACAGGGACAACGACACAAGCTCCACAGAAACACGGAGGACAGACAGACAGGGACAACGACACAAGCTCCACAGAAACACGGAGGACAAACAGACGGACACAACGACACAAGCTCCACAGAAACATGGAGGACAAACAGACAGGGACAACGACACAAGCTCCACAGAAACACGGAGGACAAACAGACAGGGACAACGACACAAGCTCCACAGAAACACGGAGGACAAACAGACAGGGACAACGACACAAGCTCCACAGAAACATGGAGGACAGACAGACAGGGACAACGACACAAGCTCCACAGAAACACGGAGGACAAACAGACAGGGACAACGACACAAGCTCCACAGAAACACGGAGGACAAACAGACAGGGACAACGACACAAGCTCCACAGAAACACGGAGGACAGACAGACAGGGACAACGACACAAGCTCCACAGAAACACGGAGGACAAACAGACAGGGACAACGACACAAGCTCCACAGAAACACGGAGGACAAACAGACGGACACAACGACACAAGCTCCACAGAAACACGGAGGATAGACAGACAGGGACAACGACACAAGCTCCACAGAAACACGGAGGACAGACAGACAGGGACAACGACACAAGCTCCACAGAAACACGGAGGACAAACAGACGGACACAACGACACAAGCTCCACAGAAACATGGAGGACAAACAGACAGGGACAACGACACAAGCTCCACAGAAACACGAAGGACAAACAGACGGACACAACGACACAAGCTCCACAGAAACACGAAGGACAAACAGACGGACACAACGACACAAGCTCCACAGAAACACGGAGGACAAACAGACGGACACAACGACACAAGCTCCACAGAAACACGGAGGACAGATAACCTAATGGAACATCTACAGTGCAGGTGCGGAAGGCACTGTAGAATGCATTGTAGGTGGCACTGTTAAAACGCGTCGTGCTAATATCTAAATATATCCCATGAATCATGTAACATATCTAATGCAAATATAGTACATTCAAACATTGTATATAACTGTAACAATGACGTCAACATAAGCATAATTTTAGCGTAATCAATAATCTTAATGAAAGGTTATGCATATAGAAAGCAATAAATCTGTTTCAGAAAGAGGTTAGTTCCTAGAATAGCATTGTCTCGATCGACTTCTTTTCTTTTTAAAGTTTATTTACACGGATAAAGCGGAACTAGATTAAGAGCTCACATTGAACCAAATGAGGACTGAAAATAGATGTTCAAACAAGTATATTTTAACAAGTAAATGCTGTCGGATTATGCTCCCAAATTAAATCTTAAATCTAGGAAAATTGTTCTGACGATGTGAAATTAATCCAGAGGTCGACTGCCTAACACTGTGTATCTCCACTGATAAAAAATAATGCAGGGCTCGCTAAACCACTGATGCGGAACCGTGCATGTTTTGTGTTTCTGTCCAGGAGGAGCAGTGTGGAAATTCGCTTTCCCTATGCATTCACTTTTTTATCACATTTTCAGAGAATCGTTCCTGGTCGAGAACTCACAAAATCCCCGAACAAAAAGCTCACACACGGTGGATTGTAACCAACACCTGTACATAACATGATGATTCTTCAAAATAATCACATCATTTATCATCGGAAACCACTGATAGAATAAGTGTGGTAATTTGTGTTTTGCTATTTCCATTAAAATTGCTTTGAAATGTTGTTCAAGAAAGTAAAAGAAAGGAGGGGATACCCAACCAGACAAGAGAGCAGTGCCAACTTCAAAGCACCAAAACATCTGATGTCAAAATAAAAATGTTTGAAATTTGTATGAAAAACGTTTGAAATTCAAACAGGAGACGTTGACTCTCCCCGGGCACCTGGTGTAAGTAAATAGTAACGTGTCGGAACAATTCAATTTCTTTGCATGCACAAGCACATAATATCGTACTTTGTAATGTGCGCGGTGGTGCATGTACGATAAATGCATGTGCACTTGATATGGCGGATGAACGATATGTTTCATTTACACTTTGTATATTCAATAATAATAAACATCGAAGAAGCACTCATAAGGGCCCGGTACCATAAACTAAGAATTGACTTCAGTCTTAATTTCAATATTCTTTTGTCTCGTTATAATATTAGTTATGTCTTGAAAATATTCACACATTTTTTTCTATTTTCAGAGTAGAATAGGACGGATGAATTAGATATTTCTAAATTTCACTTATTTGCTATTTATCTTATTTTGAGAATTTGATGTAAGTAAATTCTTAGTTTATGGTATTGGGCCAGTTATTCAGTTCAAAGTCGAGAAGGTAAGGCAGAATCATAAGAAATAATGCGGAAGGGTTCCAACTCTATACCTTCTTGAAGAAAATTTCAAACCAATTTAATATTATGCGACTGACATGTGCTTCGAATATTAAATTCTCACCAGTGATGCTTTTTAGTTCCGTTGGAACAGTTGCAAACCCCGGAATAAACAATATTCCGAAGTGAGACCAGGTTCCTGTGGAGAGTCAGCGTCTCAACTCTTGCATTTCAAACGTTCTTCAAACAAATTTTAAACATTTTTATTTGCAAGTTGTCAATCAAAATTTACAACATAATGGACATGTTCATACCTTTATGTACATCCTTCGTTTTTAATTTCTTCATTGAAACTGACATCCTTTTTCCTTCTGATTGGATCTTACAGATTCATTAGTGCTACCCTTCTCTATGAAACGTTTGAATTTTCTCTTATCCTCGTGTTGTTCTCTCTACATTGTATAATATCGAAACATATCGAAAAATTGAATTTAAACAGTTACAAGTTGAATAAGATAGCGCTATACTTGAATTATTATCCTCTTAAAGCATTTGAAATACAATAGGTCACTATGTTATTTATGTCACTATTGTCATTTGAAAGCTTAATACATCTTTATTTGAAGGGGAACAAACAGTTTTCACATCAGATTAAAAGCTGTTAAAACAAGTAGGAGAATATAAGGGGTATCAAGTGACCATAAACTAGAAAGAATACTTCTTTGAATCCATATTTTAGCGAAGAAAAGTAGCAACACTTTAACTAAATCATTTAAATATCTTAGATATCCATGAAAAGGCTTAATGAAAGAAAAATAAGGTGAACATAAGTTACTCTTTTTTTCAGTAATGGGATTTGTTCTAGATTTAATGGATCTGAAATAAGATAGTGAGTACTCAACACTCAGTGCAAAGCGTCTTTCAGACAATTACCTTCTTTCAGATTAGCACAACATTTGCTACTGGCGTTTCAGATGACCGTCCTTAAGTCTGCACCGATTGGTGCTTATTGGTCTCGTCTTTTGGTATCTTGATGTCGTCTTTACTGAATCCATTGGTGTGATTGTCTAGTCTGTGACTGAATCCATTGGTGTGATTGTCTAGTCTGTGACTGAATCCATTGGTGTGATTGTCTAGTCTGTGACTGAATCCATTGGTGTGATTGTCTAGTCTGTGTTTTTGTATTGGGTTGTTTTGATGTTTTGCTGTGGTAACTGACTACTGTTGGAGATCTCCTCCTTCCTTCTATTGTTGGTTTGTGAACGTCTGAAAATGTCACGTAGGAAGTGATATGGTCGTTACGAGTCATATCCATCGCTATGTAGAATGCATTTTGAAGTAGAAATTGTTTCATCTTGAACTCTAAAAGAGTGGGATCTCTAACAACACTCGGTTGCAGCACCCACACCAAAACTCCAAAACACCCAATGCAAAAACACAGAGCAGATACCAATAAAAAGAGACGCAAAATGGACGAAGAACACCAACTTACGCCATAGAAACATGGAACACAAAAGACCAGACATAAACCAACGAGACCAACTCACAACATAGAAGCATGAAACACAAAAGACCACATATAAACCAACGAGACCAATGGGCAACCGGTGCCGACTTAGAACGGCAATCTGCCACAAAAGCAGCAGACAGTGTGGTTATCCGGATTACGTGCGCACAACCCTTCCACTTTTCCGATTACCCGGAGGTCTCGAAGAACGCACGATTGTGGAGTGAAATACCAGATTTGTAATATTCCATTTTTGGAAGTTCCCGAACTGACATCTTTCACTGAGCACAAGAACAGGAGTTTCTAACAAGCAGGAGATACTTACTCTCCCCGGGCACCTGTTATCACTCACTTTTCGGGGTTTACTTTTGATTAATTAATGAATCAGATTGAGTTGCTTACGGTTTTTCTTGTTGTCATTTTTCTGGAGTTTCAATGAACGCCGTCGATGTTGCTTATATTTTAATGACAGGCATTTTACCATGGGACATCTGTTGCGACGGGTGTTGCATGCAATCAGGAGACGCTGACTCTCCCCGAGCACCTGTTCTCACTTCGGAATTTTATTCAATCCGAGTTTCGCAACCGTTTCAATGGAAAATCTAATGATTTTGCCTTGCCTATTCGACTATGAGTCTGAATAAATGACAGGTACTTCCGTAGTGTTTATTGAATCAAAAAAAGAAAATTTATACACTATGATATTTTGTCATTTATTGCTTCGTGCAGCTACAGCCATTTCACTGAAGACAATTATCCAGTAATGCCCATACAGTCGGTTTCACATTTGTTGACTCCTGACTGGCAAAATCTTATACACTGTCCTCTTTTACTTGGATATTCATCAGGTTTGTGGTGTCTGAAAGGATATCTCTCTTACATTAAAATTGGAACAAAATTGACATTATTTCAATAGATAATTAACTTCAAATGAAGATTGAACTGGATTCTCTCATAAAACGCTTTAGATATTCGTAATATTTTGTCATTGGAGATCCCCTCCTTTTATTCACATGGAAGAACAATGCAAAGTGATGGGTAATGGGACATGGAAATCGATCACTTCAATTATTCAATAGGCGTATCTTAGGGTAGAACGCGCATAATCTAGATGACTACATCATTCGCTATTCGAATCTTACACGTCTTCAATACCATAACATCATTTTATAAAGAACAGATAAATTTGCAGCATGGACAGAAATGCACGTTTTGGGTACTTAACCCTTGTCAGTGATCATCAATCGAAACAATGAATATGACCAAAGACTATGAAAATTATGTCCAAAAATACCGCGAGACGTAGCAGGATGGCTGGGATATGATGCTACAGGACGTGCATCTCAGAAATTTTGAGAAAAGATTTTAACAGAAAATAATTCAGTGCGCATTTGACTACCTAATGTTATGTATTAACATTAACCTTTTATGTTTTAGTTTATCAATTGCGCTCGTTTGTTGGTCTATTTGGTGTCGAGTTTTCATATCTCGAAGTTGTTTTGTCTTACGTACATTGTTCATTGCATTACTGTGGCAACGTTACGCAAAGCGGTGATTTTGTCATATGTAATATGGGCAATTTTGATCAATTACCATATTCATTCAGACTATATTACATATGACAATTTCCTCGGGGAATTGAATACATGAGACCGCCCAAGCCGGCAAATAACGGACTGTTTTCCGAATTCCCTTAAGTTTTTGATACACATATGTGTCTCCTGAGTCCCTAAGTTTAGTCTTGTTTGTACCGTCATCTTACAGTGAGGCTTAAATACAAACAACAAATTCGAGACTATAACTTGGCAAGTGGGAGGATAGTCGGCAGCTTTCGTTCACAGAGATTGAAAGGGAACACGGGCTTACCTGCATTTACCGTAGCAGTCTTTTTTACATTCGTCCCTACATTCGCTGTATGGTCTTCCAGCATCCGCTCCACACACAAAGAGAACGCCAAGAAGTAAAACTAACAACACCGAGGTCTGTTGTAGAAATTGGTATTAAATATTAAATGTCTTCAAATTCAATAGCACCATTTAAGAACAGATAAAGTTGGACCAGACATGAACGTTACGGGTACTTAAACCTCGTCAGTGATCTCCAGTCAAAACAATGTAAAATGGCCAAAGAGTTTGAAAATTGTTAGTCCCCTATCGGCTCGCCGGAGGGGACTTATAGTTTCCACCCCGTTCGTCTGTCTGTAGGTCCGTCTGGCCGTCTGTCTGTCACACTTTAGTTTTCCGGACTTTTTTCGCTGTTGTTGCATATAATGAACTCATTTTTGGTATGTGGATCTATCTCAATGTGATACAGATCAAGTTCGAGTTTGGATTCGATTGACCTATTTTTACAAGAGTTATAGCCCTTGGACTAAGCAATTTTCAGTTTTCGGGACTTTTCTTCGGTTCTATCGCAGGTATCAAATTAATATTTGGTATATGAATACATATGAGCGTGATACAGATTAAGTTTGAGTTTGGTATCGATTGACTTGATCCTACAAGAGTCCTTGGACTTAGCAAATTTCATGAAATTTTCAGTTTCCGGTCTTTTCGTCGGTTTTAATGCGGATATCAAACTGAGTTTTGGTATACATGTATGAATACATCTTTGTGTGGTACAGATCAACTTTAAGTATGCTTTAGATTGACCTAGTTTAACAAGAATTATGACCCTGACATTGTCGCCATAGCGCTTTCTATATAGACGTGGCCTCAGACAGTGTATGTATTTTATTTATTCTTTTCATTTTCGTGCGTGAACATCGACGGCTTACTCCTCCCGGGCACCTGGTCCAACCTCTAGCTTGCTAAGGGTCCGTCGATGCTCAATTTGGTGCCCTATTGTGAGTGCTGTTGGGATTATCGTCAGGATCTTCTTTAACTCATTGGACTTAGCAAATTTCATGAAATTTTCAGTTTTCCGGACTTTTCGTCGGTTTTATTGCAGCAGATATCAAACTGACTTTTGGTATATGAATACATCATTGTGTGGTACAGACCAATTTTGAGTTTGGTTTTGATTGACCTAATTCAACAAGAGTATTAGCCATTGGACTAAAACCAGTTTCCACTTTGGCCAATGTAAATACATTAGAAAATTGTGTTGCACCTGAATGTAACGAAGAGACTGTCGAAAAAGACTTTGCTCAAAGTGTCCGTTTGAAGAATTCTGAAATTCTGACAAGTCCGGAAGTGAAACTCGGACATTTGACCGTGCATCAAAAAGAGGAAGTGCACCAATTAATGCGGGAATATACGACCATCTTTCCGGACGTTCCAAAAAAGACGAATGCATCTCATCATGACGTCATTGTGGGTGATGCGTCACTTATCAAACATCATCCCTATCGGTTAAACCCGATAAAGCGTCAATACATGCGGAAAGAAATTCAATACATGCTTGAAAATGACATTATTGAACCCAGCAATAGTGATTGGAGTTCCCCATGTATTCTTGTTCCGAAGCCAGACGGAACATACCGATTGTGTACGGACTTTAGAAAAGTCAATTCAGTCACCAAAACTGACTCTTATCCGATCCCATGAATCGATGACTGTATCGATAAAATTGGCAGTGAAAAATTTGTCAGTAAATTTGACTTGCTCAAAGGCTATTGGCAGGTCCCGCTTACCGAGAGAGCCAGAGAAATATCGGCATTTGCGACTCCAGATGGGCTATACCAATATAAAGTAATGCCCTTTGGTATGAAAAACGCACCAGCCACATTCCAGAGGATGATTCATTCGCTCCTAAATCATCTCGAAGGATGCGACGCGTACATCGATGACGTCATCATCTACAGCGACACCTGGGATGATCATCTCCGTAACATGCGTACCTTCTTCGACATACTGGCGAAAGCAAACCTCACAGTGAACCGTGCGAAAAGTGATTTTTTTCATGCGACTGTAGAATATTTGGATCACAAAGCAGGTCAAGGTTTTGTTACTCCTATCATGGCCAAGGTGGAAGCTATTTCAAAGTTCCCGATTCCTACCAATAAGAAAGAGATAATGAGATTCTTGGGAATGGCAGGATTTTACAGAAAATTTTGTCCAAATTTCTCGTCAGTTGTTGGTCCACTTACCAATCTGTTACAAAAGAGAGTGAATTTTGCATGGACCAATGACTGTGACGAATCTTTTAAGAAAATCAAATGTGTTCTTATGAATAGTCCTGTCCTGTCAGCTCCAAATTTTGATAAGCAATTTAAGATTACTGTGTGATGCAAATGACGTAGGAATCGGGGCTGCTTTGTTTCAAGAAAATGATGATGGTGTAGATAGAGTTGTTTGTTATTTTTCAAAGAAATTGACAAAATGTCAAAAGAATTACTCTACTATTGAAAAAGGGTGTCTTGCATTTATGTTAGCTTTACAACATTTTGATGTTTATTTGAATGTTACTTTACATCCCATTCTTGTGTTTACTGACCACAACCCTCTCACATTTTTGCACAAAATGTCAAACAAGAATCAAAGACTTACAAGGTGGAGTTTATTCTTGCAAGAGTACGATATCATTATTAACCATATCAAGGGCAAAGACAATGTGACTGCAGATGCACTATCGAGAGTATCATGAGTGATTTTTGCAGAATTTACCACCTAAGTTTTCATTGACATTCAAACTTTTTTAAGGGGGGAGGTGTTGTGGGTCATGTATTATTTTAGTTTTACTTTATGTGTAGGTACACATGTACTTAGTCATGTTATTTGATGATTTCATAATAATTCTTTCTAGATTTTACTATGTCATGTTTATTTCAATAGAGAATATTCCAGTATGTCCTTTGTTACATCATTATCATCACATGACTGTGATTTCTAGAATTTACTCTATTGTAAATCATTTGTAATGAGTCATTGTTCTAGAAGCTTCTGGTAAATTCATTGGTATTAAGTAATATGAATCAAGGCAAAGCCTTATGTGCGAGCGGAGAAAAAAAAGACACCAAAACTTTTGTAAAACCTTAAAACCTTCATCTCAAAATCAAAAACTATTCACAATCATAACCTTGTGATTCCAGGAATCCCCGCCGGTCAAGCTGGACCTCCCCTTCCCACTGAAAAAAAAAAACCAAAAACAAAGGAGAAAAAAAAAACAAAAACAAAAACAAATTTGGATCCGTCCCATCAACTTTACACAGACGTAAATCATTAGCGAGGGAGTCTGAAATCCCTCCCATTTCCTCTCTAGTGACCTTGAAATCCATTTAAAAAATTCAAATATTTCTTCTTTACTACATAATTATTTCGATCATATCTATCTTGTTTCTTTAATGCACTGAAAAATGTTAGAAAATCGAGGCAGTTCTGTGTTACTTTTCCTTCTTACACTTTCATTACTACAATCATGTACCATTCTTGCACGTGAAAATGGGCGCACTGCTACAATGACGTCACATATAGAGGAATAATGACGTCAAGTATACTGCAGAGTTACGTACCGTTGTGTCGTCATTAGTGATAAAGATGGCGGATTAGTTGCTGCTGAATTTCTGATTTTCAGACGAACAATTCGGCGAGTTTCACTTAATTTTATTATACCATAAAATAGAAGAATTCTATCCATTGCGACTGTGTCAAGGTACGTTCTCCTGCTCTGTCGTTTAAGGGAATCGAGTCACTTTTACCCGTATCCTCGGTCCTGTTACCATACTTTTTCAGCTCCAAGTATGTATATCTTTTGCTCGTTTATTTTCCCATACTTACGTATACGCGTTACCATAAATGCGAGCTTCGCTCGCAAAGGCCCTTCGGGCCTTTGCAGCGAGCTCCGCTCGCTAATATGAATCAAGGCAAAGCCTTATGTGCGAGCGGAGGAAAAAGACGTCAAAATTTTGGTAAAACCTTAAAAACCTTGATCTCAAAATCGAAAACTTATCAAAATCATAACCTTGTGACTCCAGGAATCCCTCAACGCCGGTCAAGCTGGACCTCCCCTTCCCACTGCCAAAAAAAAAAAAAAATCTGGATCCGTCCCATGTACTTTACACAGACGTAGATCATTAGCGAGGGAGTCTGAAATCCCTCCCCTTTCCTCTCTAATGACCTTGAAATCAATTGAAAAAAATCAAATCTTTATCTTTAATTTCTTCGTTACCAAATAATTATTTCGATCATAATTATCTTGTTTGTATGATACACTGAAAAGCGTCAAAAAATCGCTGCTGTGTTGTGTTACTTTTCCTTCTTGCATTACTACAATCGTGTACCATTCTTGCACGTGAAAATGGGCGCACTGCTACAATGACGTCACATATAGAGGAATAATGACGTCAAGTTTACTGCAGAGTTACGTACCTTTGTGTCGTCATTAGTGATAAAGATGGCGGATTAGTTGCTGCTGAATTTCTGATTTTCAGACGAACAATTCGGCGAGTTTCACTTAGTTTTATTGTGCCATAAAATAGAAGAATTCTATCCATTGCGAATTTGTCAAGGTATGTTCTCCTGCTCTGTCGTTTAAGGGAATCGAGTCACTTTTACCCGTATCCGCGGTCCTGTTACCATACTTTTTCAGCTCTAAGTATGTATATCTTTTGCTCGTGCATTTTCCCATACTTACGTACACGCGTTACCATAAATGCGAGCTTCGCTCGCAAAGGCCCTTCGGGCCTTTGCAGCGAGCTCCGCTCGCTATAAATACCTCCAAGGAACTGTGTTGAGGGGGCATTCGTACACATTCGTAGACACGATTCATTCATCTACTCTGATATACTGGGATACTTTATTTGTTGAGACTTTAATCCATTTAACAACGTTTGGACACCGATCTTTCGAGAACGTTTGTGATTACCGGAAACCACACATTCGATATACTTTGTGGACCGTAACGGACACTTTGTTCCGGACATTGTATTGTAAGTTGTAATCATTTGAAATATATATATATTGTACATAATAAAACTTGTAAATTTATATTCTGTCTTTGTCTGATTTTTGCTGGCGTTTTGGGGTATTCTGACCCATAACAATACTTATAGAATCATGTAACATTCCTTAACAAGACCCTGATAAGTTAAAGAGGTCGCTTTTAACTTACATTCTCATGTATCCGTTCGTGGACATTGAGGACGATGTCCTTGATACATAGCCGTAGGATCTTTCCCACTACTGTAGGGGTTGATTAAGATAGGTACAGTTTTAAATCAGAATTCCACCAAACAAATTTTGTCATTACAATTTGGCCAATGTGTTACAACAGGACTTTGTCAAAAAACACAATTCACATAAAGCAGACATAGCTGTTAATGTGTCAGATTTTGATGTAACTCAATAGTGCAAACAGTCAAATTCAAGTTCAAATCATACACAGCACACATTGCTGTAACCGTATCAAATGTGGCATATCAGGACTGTATCAACACTCTAAAGAAAATTTAATTCACACAAAGAAGACATGGCTATTGAATGTGTCAGATTTTGATGAAACTCAACTGTGTAAATAGTCTAATTCAAGTTAAATTCATACACAGCACACATTCCTGTAAACGTTTCAAATGTGGTATATCAGGACTGTGTCAACACTCTAATGAAAATTCAATTCACACAAAGAAGACATAGCTCTTAATGTGTCAGATTTTGATGAAACTCAATTGTGTAAATAGTCTAATTCAAGTTCAATTCATACACAGCACACATTGCTGTAAACGTTTCAAATGTGGTATATCAGGACTGTGTCAACAGTCTAATGAAAATCTAATTCACACAAAGAAGACATAGCTGTTAATGTGTCAGATTTTGATGAAACTCAACTGTGTAAATAGTCGAATTCAAGTTAAATTCATACACAGCACACATTGCTGTAAACGTATCAAATGTGGTATAACAGGACTGTGTCAACAGTCTAATGAAAATTCAATTCACATAAAGAAGACAAAGCTCTTAATGTGTCAAATTTTGATGAAACTAAATTGTGTAAACAGTCTATTTCAAGTTCAATTCATACACAGCACACTTTGCTGTAAACGTTTCAAATGTGGTATATCAGGACTGTGTCAACACTCTTATGAAAATTCAATTCACACAAAGAAGACATAGCTCTTAATGTGTCAGATTTTGATGAAACTCAATTGTGTAAATAGTCTAATTCAAGTTAAATTCATACACAGCACACATTGCTGTAAACGATTCAAATGTGGTATATCAGGACTGTGTCAACAGTCTAATGAAAATTCAATTCACATAAAGAAGACATAGCTCTTAATGTGTCAAATTTTGATGAAACTAAATTGTGTAAACAGTCTATTTCAAGTTCAATTCATACACAGCATACATCAAACAGTCAACGTATCAAATGTGGTATAACAGGACTGTGTCAACAGTATTAAATCTGTCCATTCACATAAAGCAGACATAGCTGTTAATTTGTCAAATTTTGATGAAACTCAATTGTGTAAACAGTCTTAATTCAAGTTCAATTCATACACAGCAGACATTGCCCTTAATATATCAAATGTGGTCAATTAGGACTGTATCAATAGTCTAGTGTAACTTCAATTCACTCAAAGCTGGCAAATTATGTTACACAACAGGTGCTGTTCAGTATCATAAGGAATCTCATGGAAATTGACGTTTCTTTGGTGAATATACTTATAGAATCATGTAACATTCCTTAACAAGACCCTGATAAGTTAAAGAGGTCGCTTTTAACTTACATTCTCATGTATCCGTTCGTAGACATTGAGGACGACGTCCTTGATACATAGCCGTAGGATCTTTCCCACTACTGTAGGGGTTGATTAAGATAGGTACAGTTTTCAATCAGAATTCCACCAAACAAATTTTGTCATTACAATTTGTCCAATGTGTTACAACAGGACTTTGTCAAAAAATTTAATTCACATAAAGCAGACATAGCTGTTAATGTGTCAGATTTTGATGTAACTCAATAGTGCAAACAGTCAAATTCAAGTTCAAATCATACACAGCAGACATTGCTGTAACCGTATCAAATGTGGTATATCAGGACTGTATCAACACTCTAATGAAAATTTAATTCACACAAAGATGACATGGCTCTTAATGTGTCAGATTTTGATGAAACTCAACTGTGGAAATAGTCTAATTCAAGTTAAATTCATACACAGCACACATTGCTGTAAACGTTTCAAATGTGGTATATCAGGACTGTGTCAACAGTCTAAAGAAAATCTAATTCACACAAAGAAGACATCGCTGTTAATGTGTCAGATTTTGATGAAACTCAACTGTGTAAGTCTTGTTCAAGTTCAATTCATACACAGCACACATTGCTGTAAACGTATCGAATGTGGTATAACAGGACTGTGTCAACAGTCTAATGAAAATTCAATTCACACCTAGTAGACATAGCTCTTAATGTGTCAGATTTTGATGAAACTCCATTGTGTAAATAGTCTAATTCAAGTTAAATTCATACACAGCACACATTGCTGTAAACGTTTCAAATGTGGTATAACAGGACTGTGTCAACAGTCTAATGAAAATTCAATTCACACAAAGAAGACATAGCTCTTAATGTGTCAAATTTTGATGAAACTCAATTGTGAAAACAGTCTATTTCAAGTTCAATTCATACACTGCATACATCAAACATTCAACGTATTAAATGTGGTATAACAGGACTGTGTCAACAGTATTAAATCTGTTCCATTCACATAAAGCAGACATAGCTGTTAATTTGACAAATTTTGATGAAACTCAATTGTGTAAACAGTCTTAATTCAAGTTCAATTCATACACAGCAGACATTGCCCTTAATATATCAAATGTGGTCAATTAGGACTGTATCAATAGTCTAGTTCAAATCATACACAGCAGACATTGCTGTAACCGTATCAAATGTGGTATATCAGGACTGTATCAACACTCTAATGAAAATTTAATTCACACAAAGAAGACATGGCTCTTAATGTGTCAGATTTTGATGAAACTCAACTGTGTAAATAGTCTAATTCAAGTTAAATTCAAACACAGCACACATTGCTGTAAACGTTTCAAATGTGGTATATCAGGACTAGAAATTGGTATTAAATATTAAATGTCTTCAAATTCAATAGCACCATTTAAGAACAGATAAAGTTGGACCAGACATGAACGTTACGGGTACTTAAACCTCGTCAGTGATCTCCAGTCAAAACAATGTAAAATGGCCAAAGAGTTTGAAAATTGTTAGTCCCCTATCGGCTCGCCGGAGGGGACTTATAGTTTCCACCCCGTTCGTCTGTCTGTAGGTCCGTCTGGCCGTCTGTCTGTCACACTTTAGTTTTCCGGACTTTTTTCGCTGTTGTTGCATATAATGAACTCATTTTTGGTATGTGGATCTATCTCAATGTGATACAGATCAAGTTCGAGTTTGGATTCGATTGACCTATTTTTACAAGAGTTATAGCCCTTGGACTAAGCAATTTTCAGTTTTCGGGACTTTTCTTCGGTTCTATCGCAGGTATCAAATTAATATTTGGTATATGAATACATATGAGCGTGATACAGATTAAGTTTGAGTTTGGTATCGATTGACTTGATCCTACAAGAGTCCTTGGACTTAGCAAATTTCATGAAATTTTCAGTTTCCGGTCTTTTCGTCGGTTTTAATGCGGATATCAAACTGAGTTTTGGTATACATGTATGAATACATCTTTGTGTGGTACAGATCAACTTTAAGTATGCTTTAGATTGACCTAGTTTAACAAGAATTATGACCCTGACATTGTCGCCATAGCGCTTTCTATATAGACGTGGCCTCAGACAGTGTATGTATTTTATTTATTCTTTTCATTTTCGTGCGTGAACATCGACGGCTTACTCCTCCCGGGCACCTGGTCCAACCTCTAGCTTGCTAAGGGTCCGTCGATGCTCAATTTGGTGCCCTATTGTGAGTGCTGTTGGGATTATCGTCAGGATCTTCTTTAACTCATTGGACTTAGCAAATTTCATGAAATTTTCAGTTTTCCGGACTTTTCGTCGGTTTTATTGCAGCAGATATCAAACTGACTTTTGGTATATGAATACATCATTGTGTGGTACAGACCAATTTTGAGTTTGGTTTTGATTGACCTAATTCAACAAGAGTATTAGCCATTGGACTAAAACCAGTTTCCACTTTGGCCAATGTAAATACATTAGAAAATTGTGTTGCACCTGAATGTAACGAAGAGACTGTCGAAAAAGACTTTGCTCAAAGTGTCCGTTTGAAGAATTCTGAAATTCTGACAAGTCCGGAAGTGAAACTCGGACATTTGACCGTGCATCAAAAAGAGGAAGTGCACCAATTAATGCGGGAATATACGACCATCTTTCCGGACGTTCCAAAAAAGACGAATGCATCTCATCATGACGTCATTGTGGGTGATGCGTCACTTATCAAACATCATCCCTATCGGTTAAACCCGATAAAGCGTCAATACATGCGGAAAGAAATTCAATACATGCTTGAAAATGACATTATTGAACCCAGCAATAGTGATTGGAGTTCCCCATGTATTCTTGTTCCGAAGCCAGACGGAACATACCGATTGTGTACGGACTTTAGAAAAGTCAATTCAGTCACCAAAACTGACTCTTATCCGATCCCATGAATCGATGACTGTATCGATAAAATTGGCAGTGCAAAATTTGTCAGTAAATTTGACTTGCTCAAAGGCTATTGGCAGGTCCCGCTTACCGAGAGAGCCAGAGAAATATCGGCATTTGCGACTCCAGATGGGCTATACCAATATAAAGTAATGCCCTTTGGTATGAAAAACGCACCAGCCACATTCCAGAGGATGATTCATTCGCTCCTAAATCATCTCGAAGGATGCGACGCGTACATCGATGACGTCATCATCTACAGCGACACCTGGGATGATCATCTCCGTAACATGCGTACCTTCTTCGACATACTGGCGAAAGCAAACCTCACAGTGAACCGTGCGAAAAGTGATTTTTTTCATGCGACTGTAGAATATTTGGATCACAAAGCAGGTCAAGGTTTTGTTACTCCTATCATGGCCAAGGTGGAAGCTATTTCAAAGTTCCCGATTCCTACCAATAAGAAAGAGATAATGAGATTCTTGGGAATGGCAGGATTTTACAGAAAATTTTGTCCAAATTTCTCGTCAGTTGTTGGTCCACTTACCAATCTGTTACAAAAGAGAGTGAATTTTGCATGGACCAATGACTGTGACGAATCTTTTAAGAAAATCAAATGTGTTCTTATGAATAGTCCTGTCCTGTCAGCTCCAAATTTTGATAAGCAATTTAAGATTACTGTGTGATGCAAATGACGTAGGAATCGGGGCTGCTTTGTTTCAAGAAAATGATGATGGTGTAGATAGAGTTGTTTGTTATTTTTCAAAGAAATTGACAAAATGTCAAAAGAATTACTCTACTATTGAAAAAGGGTGTCTTGCATTTATGTTAGCTTTACAACATTTTGATGTTTATTTGAATGTTACTTTACATCCCATTCTTGTGTTTACTGACCACAACCCTCTCACATTTTTGCACAAAATGTCAAACAAGAATCAAAGACTTACAAGGTGGAGTTTATTCTTGCAAGAGTACGATATCATTATTAACCATATCAAGGGCAAAGACAATGTGACTGCAGATGCACTATCGAGAGTATCATGAGTGATTTTTGCAGAATTTACCACCTAAGTTTTCATTGACATTCAAACTTTTTTAAGGGGGGAGGTGTTGTGGGTCATGTATTATTTTAGTTTTACTTTATGTGTAGGTACACATGTACTTAGTCATGTTATTTGATGATTTCATAATAATTCTTTCTAGATTTTACTATGTCATGTTTATTTCAATAGAGAATATTCCAGTATGTCCTTTGTTACATCATTATCATCACATGACTGTGATTTCTAGAATTTACTCTATTGTAAATCATTTGTAATGAGTCATTGTTCTAGAAGCTTCTGGTAAATTCATTGGTATTAAGTAATATGAATCAAGGCAAAGCCTTATGTGCGAGCGGAGAAAAAAAAGACACCAAAACTTTTGTAAAACCTTAAAACCTTCATCTCAAAATCAAAAACTATTCACAATCATAACCTTGTGATTCCAGGAATCCCCGCCGGTCAAGCTGGACCTCCCCTTCCCACTGAAAAAAAAAACCAAAAACAAAGGAGAAAAAAAAAACAAAAACAAAAACAAATTTGGATCCGTCCCATCAACTTTACACAGACGTAAATCATTAGCGAGGGAGTCTGAAATCCCTCCCATTTCCTCTCTAGTGACCTTGAAATCCATTTAAAAAATTCAAATATTTCTTCTTTACTACATAATTATTTCGATCATATCTATCTTGTTTCTTTAATGCACTGAAAAATGTTAGAAAATCGAGGCAGTTCTGTGTTACTTTTCCTTCTTACACTTTCATTACTACAATCATGTACCATTCTTGCACGTGAAAATGGGCGCACTGCTACAATGACGTCACATATAGAGGAATAATGACGTCAAGTATACTGCAGAGTTACGTACCGTTGTGTCGTCATTAGTGATAAAGATGACGGATTAGTTGCTGCTGAATTTCTGATTTTCAGACGAACAATTCGGCGAGTTTCACTTAATTTTATTATACCATAAAATAGAAGAATTCTATCCATTGCGACTGTGTCAAGGTACGTTCTCCTGCTCTGTCGTTTAAGGGAATCGAGTCACTTTTACCCGTATCCTCGGTCCTGTTACCATACTTTTTCAGCTCCAAGTATGTATATCTTTTGCTCGTTTATTTTCCCATACTTACGTATACGCGTTACCATAAATGCGAGCTTCGCTCGCAAAGGCCCTTCGGGCCTTTGCAGCGAGCTCCGCTCGCTAATATGAATCAAGGCAAAGCCTTATGTGCGAGCGGAGGAAAAAGACGTCAAAATTTTGGTAAAACCTTAAAAACCTTGATCTCAAAATCGAAAACTTATCAAAATCATAACCTTGTGACTCCAGGAATCCCTCAACGCCGGTCAAGCTGGACCTCCCCTTCCCACTGCCAAAAAAAAAAAAAAAATCTGGATCCGTCCCATGTACTTTACACAGACGTAGATCATTAGCGAGGGAGTCTGAAATCCCTCCCCTTTCCTCTCTAATGACCTTGAAATCAATTGAAAAAAATCAAATCTTTATCTTTAATTTCTTCGTTACCAAATAATTATTTCGATCATAATTATCTTGTTTGTATGATACACTGAAAAGCGTCAAAAAATCGCTGCTGTGTTGTGTTACTTTTCCTTCTTGCATTACTACAATCGTGTACCATTCTTGCACGTGAAAATGGGCGCACTGCTACAATGACGTCACATATAGAGGAATAATGACGTCAAGTTTACTGCAGAGTTACGTACCTTTGTGTCGTCATTAGTGATAAAGATGGCGGATTAGTTGCTGCTGAATTTCTGATTTTCAGACGAACAATTCGGCGAGTTTCACTTAGTTTTATTGTGCCATAAAATAGAAGAATTCTATCCATTGCGAATTTGTCAAGGTATGTTCTCCTGCTCTGTCGTTTAAGGGAATCGAGTCACTTTTACCCGTATCCGCGGTCCTGTTACCATACTTTTTCAGCTCTAAGTATGTATATCTTTTGCTCGTGCATTTTCCCATACTTACGTACACGCGTTACCATAAATGCGAGCTTCGCTCGCAAAGGCCCTTCGGGCCTTTGCAGCGAGCTCCGCTCGCTATAAATACCTCCAAGGAACTGTGTTGAGGGGGCATTCGTACACATTCGTAGACACGATTCATTCATCTACTCTGATATACTGGGATACTTTATTTGTTGAGACTTTAATCCATTTAACAACGTTTGGACACCGATCTTTCGAGAACGTTTGTGATTACCGGAAACCACACATTCGATATACTTTGTGGACCGTAACGGACACTTTGTTCCGGACATTGTATTGTAAGTTGTAATCATTTGAAATATATATATATTGTACATAATAAAACTTGTAAATTTATATTCTGTCTTTGTCTGATTTTTGCTGGCGTTTTGGGGTATTCTGACCCATAACAATACTTATAGAATCATGTAACATTCCTTAACAAGACCCTGATAAGTTAAAGAGGTCGCTTTTAACTTACATTCTCATGTATCCGTTCGTGGACATTGAGGACGATGTCCTTGATACATAGCCGTAGGATCTTTCCCACTACTGTAGGGGTTGATTAAGATAGGTACAGTTTTAAATCAGAATTCCACCAAACAAATTTTGTCATTACAATTTGGCCAATGTGTTACAACAGGACTTTGTCAAAAAACACAATTCACATAAAGCAGACATAGCTGTTAATGTGTCAGATTTTGATGTAACTCAATAGTGCAAACAGTCAAATTCAAGTTCAAATCATACACAGCACACATTGCTGTAACCGTATCAAATGTGGCATATCAGGACTGTATCAACACTCTAAAGAAAATTTAATTCACACAAAGAAGACATGGCTATTGAATGTGTCAGATTTTGATGAAACTCAACTGTGTAAATAGTCTAATTCAAGTTAAATTCATACACAGCACACATTCCTGTAAACGTTTCAAATGTGGTATATCAGGACTGTGTCAACACTCTAATGAAAATTCAATTCACACAAAGAAGACATAGCTCTTAATGTGTCAGATTTTGATGAAACTCAATTGTGTAAATAGTCTAATTCAAGTTCAATTCATACACAGCACACATTGCTGTAAACGTTTCAAATGTGGTATATCAGGACTGTGTCAACAGTCTAATGAAAATCTAATTCACACAAAGAAGACATAGCTGTTAATGTGTCAGATTTTGATGAAACTCAACTGTGTAAATAGTCGAATTCAAGTTAAATTCATACACAGCACACATTGCTGTAAACGTATCAAATGTGGTATAACAGGACTGTGTCAACAGTCTAATGAAAATTCAATTCACATAAAGAAGACAAAGCTCTTAATGTGTCAAATTTTGATGAAACTAAATTGTGTAAACAGTCTATTTCAAGTTCAATTCATACACAGCACACTTTGCTGTAAACGTTTCAAATGTGGTATATCAGGACTGTGTCAACACTCTTATGAAAATTCAATTCACACAAAGAAGACATAGCTCTTAATGTGTCAGATTTTGATGAAACTCAATTGTGTAAATAGTCTAATTCAAGTTAAATTCATACACAGCACACATTGCTGTAAACGATTCAAATGTGGTATAACAGGACTGTGTCAACAGTCTAATGAAAATTCAATTCACATAAAGAAGACATAGCTCTTAATGTGTCAAATTTTGATGAAACTAAATTGTGTAAACAGTCTATTTCAAGTTCAATTCATACACAGCATACATCAAACAGTCAACGTATCAAATGTGGTATAACAGGACTGTGTCAACAGTATTAAATCTGTCCATTCACATAAAGCAGACATAGCTGTTAATTTGTCAAATTTTGATGAAACTCAATTGTGTAAACAGTCTTAATTCAAGTTCAATTCATACACAGCAGACATTGCCCTTAATATATCAAATGTGGTCAATTAGGACTGTATCAATAGTCTAGTGTAACTTCAATTCACTCAAAGCTGGCAAATTATGTTACACAACAGGTGCTGTTCAGTATCATAAGGAATCTCATGGAAATTGACGTTTCTTTGGTGAATATACTTATAGAATCATGTAACATTCCTTAACAAGACCCTGATAAGTTAAAGAGGTCGCTTTTAACTTACATTCTCATGTATCCGTTCGTAGACATTGAGGACGACGTCCTTGATACATAGCCGTAGGATCTTTCCCACTACTGTAGGGGTTGATTAAGATAGGTACAGTTTTCAATCAGAATTCCACCAAACAAATTTTGTCATTACAATTTGTCCAATGTGTTACAACAGGACTTTGTCAAAAAATTTAATTCACATAAAGCAGACATAGCTGTTAATGTGTCAGATTTTGATGTAACTCAATAGTGCAAACAGTCAAATTCAAGTTCAAATCATACACAGCAGACATTGCTGTAACCGTATCAAATGTGGTATATCAGGACTGTATCAACACTCTAATGAAAATTTAATTCACACAAAGATGACATGGCTCTTAATGTGTCAGATTTTGATGAAACTCAACTGTGGAAATAGTCTAATTCAAGTTAAATTCATACACAGCACACATTGCTGTAAACGTTTCAAATGTGGTATATCAGGACTGTGTCAACAGTCTAAAGAAAATCTAATTCACACAAAGAAGACATCGCTGTTAATGTGTCAGATTTTGATGAAACTCAACTGTGTAAGTCTTGTTCAAGTTCAATTCATACACAGCACACATTGCTGTAAACGTATCGAATGTGGTATAACAGGACTGTGTCAACAGTCTAATGAAAATTCAATTCACACCTAGTAGACATAGCTCTTAATGTGTCAGATTTTGATGAAACTCCATTGTGTAAATAGTCTAATTCAAGTTAAATTCATACACAGCACACATTGCTGTAAACGTTTCAAATGTGGTATAACAGGACTGTGTCAACAGTCTAATGAAAATTCAATTCACACAAAGAAGACATAGCTCTTAATGTGTCAAATTTTGATGAAACTCAATTGTGAAAACAGTCTATTTCAAGTTCAATTCATACACTGCATACATCAAACATTCAACGTATTAAATGTGGTATAACAGGACTGTGTCAACAGTATTAAATCTGTTCCATTCACATAAAGCAGACATAGCTGTTAATTTGACAAATTTTGATGAAACTCAATTGTGTAAACAGTCTTAATTCAAGTTCAATTCATACACAGCAGACATTGCCCTTAATATATCAAATGTGGTCAATTAGGACTGTATCAATAGTCTAGTTCAAATCATACACAGCAGACATTGCTGTAACCGTATCAAATGTGGTATATCAGGACTGTATCAACACTCTAATGAAAATTTAATTCACACAAAGAAGACATGGCTCTTAATGTGTCAGATTTTGATGAAACTCAACTGTGTAAATAGTCTAATTCAAGTTAAATTCAAACACAGCACACATTGCTGTAAACGTTTCAAATGTGGTATATCAGGACTAGAAATTGGTATTAAATATTAAATGTCTTCAAATTCAATAGCACCATTTAAGAACAGATAAAGTTGGACCAGACATGAACGTTACGGGTACTTAAACCTCGTCAGTGATCTCCAGTCAAAACAATGTAAAATGGCCAAAGAGTTTGAAAATTGTTAGTCCCCTATCGGCTCGCCGGAGGGGACTTATAGTTTCCACCCCGTTCGTCTGTCTGTAGGTCCGTCTGGCCGTCTGTCTGTCACACTTTAGTTTTCCGGACTTTTTTCGCTGTTGTTGCATATAATGAACTCATTTTTGGTATGTGGATCTATCTCAATGTGATACAGATCAAGTTCGAGTTTGGATTCGATTGACCTATTTTTACAAGAGTTATAGCCCTTGGACTAAGCAATTTTCAGTTTTCGGGACTTTTCTTCGGTTCTATCGCAGGTATCAAATTAATATTTGGTATATGAATACATATGAGCGTGATACAGATTAAGTTTGAGTTTGGTATCGATTGACTTGATCCTACAAGAGTCCTTGGACTTAGCAAATTTCATGAAATTTTCAGTTTCCGGTCTTTTCGTCGGTTTTAATGCGGATATCAAACTGAGTTTTGGTATACATGTATGAATACATCTTTGTGTGGTACAGATCAACTTTAAGTATGCTTTAGATTGACCTAGTTTAACAAGAATTATGACCCTGACATTGTCGCCATAGCGCTTTCTATATAGACGTGGCCTCAGACAGTGTATGTATTTTATTTATTCTTTTCATTTTCGTGCGTGAACATCGACGGCTTACTCCTCCCGGGCACCTGGTCCAACCTCTAGCTTGCTAAGGGTCCGTCGATGCTCAATTTGGTGCCCTATTGTGAGTGCTGTTGGGATTATCGTCAGGATCTTCTTTAACTCATTGGACTTAGCAAATTTCATGAAATTTTCAGTTTTCCGGACTTTTCGTCGGTTTTATTGCAGCAGATATCAAACTGACTTTTGGTATATGAATACATCATTGTGTGGTACAGACCAATTTTGAGTTTGGTTTTGATTGACCTAATTCAACAAGAGTATTAGCCATTGGACTAAAACCAGTTTCCACTTTGGCCAATGTAAATACATTAGAAAATTGTGTTGCACCTGAATGTAACGAAGAGACTGTCGAAAAAGACTTTGCTCAAAGTGTCCGTTTGAAGAATTCTGAAATTCTGACAAGTCCGGAAGTGAAACTCGGACATTTGACCGTGCATCAAAAAGAGGAAGTGCACCAATTAATGCGGGAATATACGACCATCTTTCCGGACGTTCCAAAAAAGACGAATGCATCTCATCATGACGTCATTGTGGGTGATGCGTCACTTATCAAACATCATCCCTATCGGTTAAACCCGATAAAGCGTCAATACATGCGGAAAGAAATTCAATACATGCTTGAAAATGACATTATTGAACCCAGCAATAGTGATTGGAGTTCCCCATGTATTCTTGTTCCGAAGCCAGACGGAACATACCGATTGTGTACGGACTTTAGAAAAGTCAATTCAGTCACCAAAACTGACTCTTATCCGATCCCATGAATCGATGACTGTATCGATAAAATTGGCAGTGCAAAATTTGTCAGTAAATTTGACTTGCTCAAAGGCTATTGGCAGGTCCCGCTTACCGAGAGAGCCAGAGAAATATCGGCATTTGCGACTCCAGATGGGCTATACCAATATAAAGTAATGCCCTTTGGTATGAAAAACGCACCAGCCACATTCCAGAGGATGATTCATTCGCTCCTAAATCATCTCGAAGGATGCGACGCGTACATCGATGACGTCATCATCTACAGCGACACCTGGGATGATCATCTCCGTAACATGCGTACCTTCTTCGACATACTGGCGAAAGCAAACCTCACAGTGAACCGTGCGAAAAGTGATTTTTTTCATGCGACTGTAGAATATTTGGATCACAAAGCAGGTCAAGGTTTTGTTACTCCTATCATGGCCAAGGTGGAAGCTATTTCAAAGTTCCCGATTCCTACCAATAAGAAAGAGATAATGAGATTCTTGGGAATGGCAGGATTTTACAGAAAATTTTGTCCAAATTTCTCGTCAGTTGTTGGTCCACTTACCAATCTGTTACAAAAGAGAGTGAATTTTGCATGGACCAATGACTGTGACGAATCTTTTAAGAAAATCAAATGTGTTCTTATGAATAGTCCTGTCCTGTCAGCTCCAAATTTTGATAAGCAATTTAAGATTACTGTGTGATGCAAATGACGTAGGAATCGGGGCTGCTTTGTTTCAAGAAAATGATGATGGTGTAGATAGAGTTGTTTGTTATTTTTCAAAGAAATTGACAAAATGTCAAAAGAATTACTCTACTATTGAAAAAGGGTGTCTTGCATTTATGTTAGCTTTACAACATTTTGATGTTTATTTGAATGTTACTTTACATCCCATTCTTGTGTTTACTGACCACAACCCTCTCACATTTTTGCACAAAATGTCAAACAAGAATCAAAGACTTACAAGGTGGAGTTTATTCTTGCAAGAGTACGATATCATTATTAACCATATCAAGGGCAAAGACAATGTGACTGCAGATGCACTATCGAGAGTATCATGAGTGATTTTTGCAGAATTTACCACCTAAGTTTTCATTGACATTCAAACTTTTTTAAGGGGGGAGGTGTTGTGGGTCATGTATTATTTTAGTTTTACTTTATGTGTAGGTACACATGTACTTAGTCATGTTATTTGATGATTTCATAATAATTCTTTCTAGATTTTACTATGTCATGTTTATTTCAATAGAGAATATTCCAGTATGTCCTTTGTTACATCATTATCATCACATGACTGTGATTTCTAGAATTTACTCTATTGTAAATCATTTGTAATGAGTCATTGTTCTAGAAGCTTCTGGTAAATTCATTGGTATTAAGTAATATGAATCAAGGCAAAGCCTTATGTGCGAGCGGAGAAAAAAAAGACACCAAAACTTTTGTAAAACCTTAAAACCTTCATCTCAAAATCAAAAACTATTCACAATCATAACCTTGTGATTCCAGGAATCCCCGCCGGTCAAGCTGGACCTCCCCTTCCCACTGAAAAAAAAAACCAAAAACAAAGGAGAAAAAAAAAACAAAAACAAAAACAAATTTGGATCCGTCCCATCAACTTTACACAGACGTAAATCATTAGCGAGGGAGTCTGAAATCCCTCCCATTTCCTCTCTAGTGACCTTGAAATCCATTTAAAAAATTCAAATATTTCTTCTTTACTACATAATTATTTCGATCATATCTATCTTGTTTCTTTAATGCACTGAAAAATGTTAGAAAATCGAGGCAGTTCTGTGTTACTTTTCCTTCTTACACTTTCATTACTACAATCATGTACCATTCTTGCACGTGAAAATGGGCGCACTGCTACAATGACGTCACATATAGAGGAATAATGACGTCAAGTATACTGCAGAGTTACGTACCGTTGTGTCGTCATTAGTGATAAAGATGACGGATTAGTTGCTGCTGAATTTCTGATTTTCAGACGAACAATTCGGCGAGTTTCACTTAATTTTATTATACCATAAAATAGAAGAATTCTATCCATTGCGACTGTGTCAAGGTACGTTCTCCTGCTCTGTCGTTTAAGGGAATCGAGTCACTTTTACCCGTATCCTCGGTCCTGTTACCATACTTTTTCAGCTCCAAGTATGTATATCTTTTGCTCGTTTATTTTCCCATACTTACGTATACGCGTTACCATAAATGCGAGCTTCGCTCGCAAAGGCCCTTCGGGCCTTTGCAGCGAGCTCCGCTCGCTAATATGAATCAAGGCAAAGCCTTATGTGCGAGCGGAGGAAAAAGACGTCAAAATTTTGGTAAAACCTTAAAAACCTTGATCTCAAAATCGAAAACTTATCAAAATCATAACCTTGTGACTCCAGGAATCCCTCAACGCCGGTCAAGCTGGACCTCCCCTTCCCACTGCCAAAAAAAAAAAAAAAATCTGGATCCGTCCCATGTACTTTACACAGACGTAGATCATTAGCGAGGGAGTCTGAAATCCCTCCCCTTTCCTCTCTAATGACCTTGAAATCAATTGAAAAAAATCAAATCTTTATCTTTAATTTCTTCGTTACCAAATAATTATTTCGATCATAATTATCTTGTTTGTATGATACACTGAAAAGCGTCAAAAAATCGCTGCTGTGTTGTGTTACTTTTCCTTCTTGCATTACTACAATCGTGTACCATTCTTGCACGTGAAAATGGGCGCACTGCTACAATGACGTCACATATAGAGGAATAATGACGTCAAGTTTACTGCAGAGTTACGTACCTTTGTGTCGTCATTAGTGATAAAGATGGCGGATTAGTTGCTGCTGAATTTCTGATTTTCAGACGAACAATTCGGCGAGTTTCACTTAGTTTTATTGTGCCATAAAATAGAAGAATTCTATCCATTGCGAATTTGTCAAGGTATGTTCTCCTGCTCTGTCGTTTAAGGGAATCGAGTCACTTTTACCCGTATCCGCGGTCCTGTTACCATACTTTTTCAGCTCTAAGTATGTATATCTTTTGCTCGTGCATTTTCCCATACTTACGTACACGCGTTACCATAAATGCGAGCTTCGCTCGCAAAGGCCCTTCGGGCCTTTGCAGCGAGCTCCGCTCGCTATAAATACCTCCAAGGAACTGTGTTGAGGGGGCATTCGTACACATTCGTAGACACGATTCATTCATCTACTCTGATATACTGGGATACTTTATTTGTTGAGACTTTAATCCATTTAACAACGTTTGGACACCGATCTTTCGAGAACGTTTGTGATTACCGGAAACCACACATTCGATATACTTTGTGGACCGTAACGGACACTTTGTTCCGGACATTGTATTGTAAGTTGTAATCATTTGAAATATATATATATTGTACATAATAAAACTTGTAAATTTATATTCTGTCTTTGTCTGATTTTTGCTGGCGTTTTGGGGTATTCTGACCCATAACAATACTTATAGAATCATGTAACATTCCTTAACAAGACCCTGATAAGTTAAAGAGGTCGCTTTTAACTTACATTCTCATGTATCCGTTCGTGGACATTGAGGACGATGTCCTTGATACATAGCCGTAGGATCTTTCCCACTACTGTAGGGGTTGATTAAGATAGGTACAGTTTTAAATCAGAATTCCACCAAACAAATTTTGTCATTACAATTTGGCCAATGTGTTACAACAGGACTTTGTCAAAAAACACAATTCACATAAAGCAGACATAGCTGTTAATGTGTCAGATTTTGATGTAACTCAATAGTGCAAACAGTCAAATTCAAGTTCAAATCATACACAGCACACATTGCTGTAACCGTATCAAATGTGGCATATCAGGACTGTATCAACACTCTAAAGAAAATTTAATTCACACAAAGAAGACATGGCTATTGAATGTGTCAGATTTTGATGAAACTCAACTGTGTAAATAGTCTAATTCAAGTTAAATTCATACACAGCACACATTCCTGTAAACGTTTCAAATGTGGTATATCAGGACTGTGTCAACACTAATGAAAATTCAATTCACACAAAGAAGACATAGCTCTTAATGTGTCAGATTTTGATGAAACTCAATTGTGTAAATAGTCTAATTCAAGTTCAATTCATACACAGCACACATTGCTGTAAACGTTTCAAATGTGGTATATCAGGACTGTGTCAACAGTCTAATGAAAATCTAATTCACACAAAGAAGACATAGCTGTTAATGTGTCAGATTTTGATGAAACTCAACTGTGTAAATAGTCGAATTCAAGTTAAATTCATACACAGCACACATTGCTGTAAACGTATCAAATGTGGTATAACAGGACTGTGTCAACAGTCTAATGAAAATTCAATTCACATAAAGAAGACAAAGCTCTTAATGTGTCAAATTTTGATGAAACTAAATTGTGTAAACAGTCTATTTCAAGTTCAATTCATACACAGCACACTTTGCTGAAAACGTTTCAAATGTGGTATATCAGGACTGTGTCAACACTCTTATGAAAATTCAATTCACACAAAGAAGACATAGCTCTTAATGTGTCAGATTTTGATGAAACTCAATTGTGTAAATAGTCTAATTCAAGTTAAATTCATACACAGCACACATTGCTGTAAACGATTCAAATGTGGTATATCAGGACTGTGTCAACAGTCTAATGAAAATTCAATTCACATAAAGAAGACATAGCTCTTAATGTGTCAAATTTTGATGAAACTAAATTGTGTAAACAGTCTATTTCAAGTTCAATTCATACACAGCATACATCAAACAGTCAACGTATCAAATGTGGTATAACAGGACTGTGTCAACAGTATTAAATCTGTCCATTCACATAAAGCAGACATAGCTGTTAATTTGTCAAATTTTGATGAAACTCAATTGTGTAAACAGTCTTAATTCAAGTTAAATTCATACACAGCAGACATTGCCCTTAATATATCAAATGTGGTCAATTAGGACTGTATCAATAGTCTAGTGTAACTTCAATTCACTCAAAGCTGGCAAATTATGTTACACAACAGGTGCTGTTCAGTATCATAAGGAATCTCATGGAAATTGACGTTTCTTTGGTGAATATACTTATAGAATCATGTAACATTCCTTAACAAGACCCTGATAAGTTAAAGAGGTCGCTTTTAACTTACATTCTCATGTATCCGTTCGTAGACATTGAGGACGACGTCCTTGATACATAGCCGTAGGATCTTTCCCACTACTGTAGGGGTTGATTAAGATAGGTACAGTTTTCAATCAGAATTCCACCAAACAAATTTTGTCATTACAATTTGTCCAATGTGTTACAACAGGACTTTGTCAAAAAATTTAATTCACATAAAGCAGACATAGCTGTTAATGTGTCAGATTTTGATGTAACTCAATAGTGCAAACAGTCAAATTCAAGTTCAAATCATACACAGCAGACATTGCTGTAACCGTATCAAATGTGGTATATCAGGACTGTATCAACACTCTAATGAAAATTTAATTCACACAAAGATGACATGGCTCTTAATGTGTAAGATTTTGATGAAACTCAACTGTGGAAATAGTCTAATTCAAGTTAAATTCATACACAGCACACATTGCTGTAAACGTTTCAAATGTGGTATATCAGGACTGTGTCAACAGTCTAAAGAAAATCTAATTCACACAAAGAAGACATCGCTGTTAATGTGTCAGATTTTGATGAAACTCAACTGTGTAAGTCTTGTTCAAGTTCAATTCATACACAGCACACATTGCTGTAAACGTATCGAATGTGGTATAACAGGACTGTGTCAACAGTCTAATGAAAATTCAATTCACACCTAGTAGACATAGCTCTTAATGTGTCAGATTTTGATGAAACTCCATTGTGTAAATAGTCTAATTCAAGTTAAATTCATACACAGCACACATTGCTGTAAACGTTTCAAATGTGGTATAACAGGACTGTGTCAACAGTCTAATGAAAATTCAATTCACACAAAGAAGACATAGCTCTTAATGTGTCAAATTTTGATGAAACTCAATTGTGAAAACAGTCTATTTCAAGTTCAATTCATACACTGCATACATCAAACATTCAACGTATTAAATGTGGTATAACAGGACTGTGTCAACAGTATTAAATCTGTTCCATTCACATAAAGCAGACATAGCTGTTAATTTGACAAATTTTGATGAAACTCAATTGTGTAAACAGTCTTAATTCAAGTTCAATTCATACACAGCAGACATTGCCCTTAATATATCAAATGTGGTCAATTAGGACTGTATCAATAGTCTAGTTCAAATCATACACAGCAGACATTGCTGTAACCGTATCAAATGTGGTATATCAGGACTGTATCAACACTCTAATGAAAATTTAATTCACACAAAGAAGACATGGCTCTTAATGTGTCAGATTTTGATGAAACTCAACTGTGTAAATAGTCTAATTCAAGTTAAATTCAAACACAGCACACATTGCTGTAAACGTTTCAAATGTGGTATATCAGGACTGTGTCAACAGTCTAATGAAAATCTAATTCACACAAAGAAGACGTGGCTCTTAATGTGTCAGATTGTGATGAAACTCAACTGTGTAAATAGTCTAACTCAAGATAAATTCAAACAAAGTACACATTGCTGTAAACGTTTCAAATGTGGTATATCAAGACTGTGTCGACACTCTAATGAAAATTCAATTCACACAAAGAAGACATAGCTCTTAATGTGTCAGATTTTGATGAAACTCAATTGTGTAAACAGTCTAATTCAAGTTCAATTCATACACAGCACACATTGCTGTAAACGTTTCAAATGTGGTATATCAGGACTGTGTCAACAGTCTAATGAAAATCTAATTCACACAAAGAAGACATCGCTGTTAATGTGTCAGATTTTGATGAAACTCAACTGTGTAAGTCTTATTCAAGTTCAATTCATACACAGCACACATTGCTGTAAACGTATCAAATGTGGTATAACAGGACTGTGTCAACAGTCTAATGAAAATTCAATTCACACCTAGTAGACATAGCTGTTAATGCGTCAAATTTTGATGAAACTCAATTGTGTAAACAGTCTATTTCAAGTTCAATTCATACACAGCATACATCAAACAGTCAACGTATCAAATGTGGTATAACAGGACTGTGTCAACAGTATTAAATCTGTTCCATTCACATAAAGCAGACATAGCTGTTAATTTGTCAAATTTTGATGAAACTCAATTGTGTAAACAGTCTTAATTCAAGTTCAATTCATACACAGCAGACATTGCCCTTAATATATCAAATGTGGTCAATTAGGACTGTATCAATAGTCTAGTGCAACTTCAATTCACTCAAAGCTGGCAAATTATGTTACACAACAGGTGCTGTTCAGTACCATAAGGAATCTCATGGGAATTGACGTTTATTTGGTGAATATACTTATAGAATCATGTAACATTCCTTAACAAGACCCTGATAAGTTAAAGAGGTCGCTTTTAACTTACATTCCCATGTATCCGTTCGTGGACATTGAGGACGACGTCCTTGATACATAGCCGTAGGATCTTTCCCACTACTGTAGGGGTTGATTAAGATAGGTACAGTTTTCAATCAGAATTCCACCAAACAAATTTTGTCATTACAATTTGTCCAGTGTGTTACAACAGGACTTTGTCAAAAAAATTAATTCACATAAAGCAGACATAGCTGTTAATGTGTCATATTTTGATGTAACTCAAAAGTGTAAACAGTCAAATTCAAGTTCAAATCATACACAACACACATTGCTGTAACCGTATCAAATGTGGTATATCAGGACTGTATCAACACTCTAATGAAAATTTAATTCACACGAAGACATGGCTCTTAATGTAACAGATTTTGATGAAACTCAATTGTGTAAACAGTCTAATTCAAGTTAAATTCATACACAGCACACATTGCTGTAAACGTTTCAAATGTGATATATCAGAACTGTGTCAACAGTCTAATGAAAATCTTATTCAGACAAAGAAGACATAGCTGTTAATGTGTCAGATTTTGATGAAACTCAACTGTGTAAGTATTATTCAAGTTCAATTCATACACAGCACACATTGCTGTAAACGTATCAAATGTGGTATAACAGGACTGTGTCAACAGTCTAATGAAAATTCAATTCACACCTAGTAGACATAGCTGTTAATGCGTCAAATTTTGATGAAACTCAATTGTGTAAACAGTCTATTTCAAGTTCAATTCATACACAGCATACATCAAACAGTCAACGTATCAAATGTGGTATAACAGGACTGTGTCAACAGTATTAAATCTGTTCCATTCACATAAAGCAGACATAGCTGTTAATTTGTCAAATTTTGATGAAACTCAATTGTGTAAACAGTCTTAATTCAAGTTCAATACATACACAGCAGACATTGCCCTTAATATATCAAATGTGGTCAATTAGGACTGTATCAATAGTCTAGTGCAACTTCAATTCACTCAAAGCTGGCAAATTATGTTACACAACAGGTGCTGTTCAGTATCATAAGGAATCTCATGGGAATTGACGTTTATTTGGTGAATATACTTATAGAATCATGTAACATTCCTTAACAAGACCCTGATAAGTTAAAGAGGTCGCTTTTAACTTACATTCCCATGTATCCGTTCGTGGACATTGAGGACGACGTCCTTGATACATAGCCGTAGGATCTTTCCCACTACTGTAGGGGTTGATTAAGATAGGTACAGTTTTCAATCAGAATTCCACCAAACAAATTTTGTCATTACAATTTGTCCAATGTGTTACAACAGGACTTTGTCAAAAAATTTAATTCACATAAAGCAGACATAGCTGTTAATGTGTCAGATTTTGATGTAACTCAAAAGTGTAAACAGTCAAATTCAAGTTCAAATCATACACAGCACACATTGCTGTAACCGTATCAAATGTGGTATATCAGGACTGTATCAACACTCTAATGAAAATTTAATTCACACGAAGACATGGCTCTTAATGTAACAGATTTTGATGAAACTCAATTGTGTAAACAGTCTAATTCAAGTTAAATTCATACACAGCACACATTGCTGTAAACGTTTCAAATGTGGTATATCAGGACTGTGTCAACAGTCTAATGAAAATCTAATTCAGACAAAGAAGACATAGCTGTTAATGTGTCAGATTTTGATGAAACTCAACTGTGTAAGTATTATTCAAGTTCAATTCATACACAGCACACATTGCTGTTAACGTTTTAAATGTGGTATAACAGGACTGTGTCAACAGTCTAATGAAAATTCAATTCACACCTAGTAGACATAGCTGTTAATGCGTCAAATTTTGAAGAAACTCAATTGTGTAAACAGTCTATTTCAAGTTCAATTCATACACAGCATACATCAAACAGTCAACGTATTAAATGTGGCATAACAGGACTGTGTCAACAGTATTAAATCTGTTCCATTCACATAAAGCAGACATAGCTGTTAATTTGTCAAATTTTGATGAAACTCAATTGTGTAAACAGTCTTAATTCAAGTTCAATTCATACACAGCAGACATTGCCCTGAATATATCAAATGTGGTCAATTAGGACTGTATCAATAGTCTAGTGCAACTTCAATTCACTCAAAGCTGGCAAATTATGTTACACAACAGGTGCTGTTCAGTATCATAAGGAATCTCATGGAAATTGACGTTTATTTGGTGAATATACTTATAGAATCATGTAACATTCCTTAACAAGACCCTGATAAGTTAAAGAGGTCGCTTTTAACTTACATTCTCATGTATCCGTTCGTGGACATTGAGGACGACGTCCTTGATACATAGCCGTCTGATCTTTCCCACTACTGTAGGGGTTGATTAAGTTAGGTACAATTTTCAATCAGAATTCCACCAAACAAAGTTTGTCATTACAATTTGTCCAATGTGTTACAACAGGACTTTGTCAAAAAAATTAATTCACATAAAGCAGACATAGCTGTTAATGTGTCATATTTTGATGTAACTCAATAGTGTAAACAGTCAAATTCAAGTTCAAATCATACACAGCACACATTGCTGTAACCGTATCAAATGTGGTATATCAGGGCTTTATCAACACTCTAACGAAAATTTAATTCACACAAAGAAGACATGGCTCTTAATGTGTCAGATTTTGATGAAACTCAACTGTGTAAATAGTCTAATTCAAGTTCAACTCATACACAGCACACATTGCTGTAAACGTTTCAAATGTGGTATATCAGGACTGTGTCAACACTCTAATGAAAATTCAACTCACACAAAGAAGACATAGCTGTTAATATGTCAGATTTTGTTGAAACTCAACTGTGAGAGTCTAATTCAAGTTAAATTCATACACAGCACACATTGCTGTAAACGTTTCAAATGTGTTATATCAGGACTATGTCAAAACGCTAATGAAAATTCAATTCACACAAAGAAAACATAGCTCTTAATGTGTCAGATTTTGATGAAACTCAATTATGTTACACAACAGGTGCTGTTAATCATCGTAAGGAATCTCATGGAAATTGACGTTTATTTGGTGAATATACTTATAGAATCATGTAACATTCCTTAACATGACCCTGATAAGTTAAAGAGGTCGCTTTTAACTTACATTCTCATGTATCCGTTCGTGGACATTGAGGACGACGTCCTTGATAGATAGCCGTAGGATCTTTCCCACTACTGTAGGGGTTGATTAAGTTAGGTACAATTTTCAATCAGAATTCCACCAAACAAAGTTTGTCATTACAATTTGTCCAATGTGTTACAACAGGACTTTGTCAAAAAATTTAATTCACATAAAGCAGACATAGCTGTTAATGTGTAAGACTTTGATGTAACTCAATAGTGTAAACAGTCAATTTCAAGTTCAAATCATACACAGCACACATTGCTGTAACCGTATCAAATGTGGTATATCAGGACTGTGTCAACACTCTAATGAAAATTCAATTCACACAAAGAAGACATAGCTCTTAATGTGTCAGATTTTCATGAAACTCAATTGCGTAATTAGTCTAATTCAAGTTAAATTCATACACAGCACACATTGCTGTAAACGTTTCAAATGTGATATATCAGGACTGTGTCAACAGTCTAATGAAAATCTAATTCACACAAAGAAGACATAGCTGTTAATGCGTCAGATTTTGATGAAACTCAACTGTGTAAGTCTTATTCAAGTTCAATTCATACACAGCACACATTGCTGTAAACGTATCAAATGTGGTATAACAGGACTGTGTCAACAGTCTAATGAAAATTCAATTCACACCTAGTAGACATAGCTGTTAATGCGTCAAATTTTGATGAAACTCAATTGTGTAAACAGTCTATTTCAAGTTCAATTCATACACAGCGTACATCAAACAGTCAACGTATCAAATGTGGTATAACAGGACTGTGTCAACAGTATTAAATCTGTTCCATTCACATAAAGCAGACATAGCTGTTAATTTGTCAAATTTTGATGAAACTCAATTGTGTAAACAGTCTTAATTCAAGTTCAATTCATACACAGCAGACATTGCCCTTAATATATCAAATGTGGTCAATTAGGACTGTATCAATAGTCTAGTGCAACTTCAATTCACTCAAAGCTGGCAAATTATGTTACACAACAGGTGCTGTTCAGTACCATAAGGAATCTCATGGGAATTGACGTTTATTTGGTGAATATACTTATAGAATCATGTAACATTCCTTAACAAGACCCTGATAAGTTAAAGAGGTCGCTTTTAACTTACATTCCCATGTATCCGTTCGTGGACATTGAGGACGACGTCCTTGATACATAGCCGTAGGATCTTTCCCACTACTGTAGGGGTTGATTAAGATAGGTACAGTTTTCAATCAGAATTCCACCAAACAAATTTTGTCATTACAATTTGTCCAATGTGTTACAACAGGACTTTGTCAAAAAATTTAATTCACATAAAGCAGACATAGCTGTTAATGTGTCAGATTTTGATGTAACTCAAAAGTGTAAAGAGTCAAATTCAAGTTCAAATCATACACAGCACACATTGCTGTAACCGTATCAAATGTGGTATATCAGGACTGTATCAACACTCTAATGAAAATTTAATTCACACGAAGACATGGCTCTTAATGTAACAGATTTTGATGAAACTCAATTGTGTAAACAGTCTAATTCAAGTTAAATTCATACACAGCACACATTGCTGTAAACGTTTCAAATGTGGTATATCAGGACTGTGTCAACAGTCTAATGAAAATCTAATTCAGACAAAGAAGACATAGCTGTTAATGTGTCAGATTTTGATGAAACTCAACTGTGTAAGTATTATTCAAGTTCAATTCATACACAGCACACATTGCTGTTAACGTTTTAAATGTGGTATAACAGGACTGTGTCAACAGTCTAATGAAAATTCAATTCACACCTAGTAGACATAGCTGTTAATGCGTCAAATTTTGAAGAAACTCAATTGTGTAAACAGTCTATTTCAAGTTCAATTTATACACAGCATACATCAAACAGTCAACGTATTAAATGTGGCATAACAGGACTGTGCCAACAGTATTAAATCTGTTCCATTCACATAAAGCAGACATAGCTGTTAATTTGTCAAATTTTGATGAAACTCAATTGTGTAAACAGTCTTAATTCAAGTTCAATTCATACACAGCAGACATTGCCCTGAATATATCAAATGTGGTCAATTAGGACTGTATCAATAGTCTAGTGCAACTTCAATTCACTCAAAGCTGGCAAATTATGTTACACAACAGGTGCTGTTCAGTATCATAAGGAATCTCATGGAAATTGACGTTTATTTGGTGAATATACTTATAGAATCATGTAACATTCCTTAACAAGACCCTGATAAGTTAAAGAGGTCGCTTTTAACTTACATTCTCATGTATCCGTTCGTGGACATTGAGGACGACGTCCTTGATACATAGCCGTCTGATCTTTCCCACTACTGTAGGGGTTGATTAAGTTAGGTACAATTTTCAATCAGAATTCCACCAAACAAAGTTTGTCATTACAATTTGTCCAATGTGTTACAACAGGACTTTGTCAAAAAAATTAATTCACATAAAGCAGAGATAGCTGTTAATGTGTCAGATTTTGATGTAACTCAATAGTGTAAACAGTCAAATTCAAGTTCAAATCATACACAGCACACATTGCTGTAACCGTATCAAATGTGGTATATCAGGGCTTTATCAACACTCTAACGAAAATTTAATTCACACAAAGAAGACATGGCTCTTAATGTGTCAGATTTTGATGAAACTCAACTGTGTAAATGAAAGGAGGGGATCTCCAACAACACTAGGTTGCAGCACCCACAGCAAAATCCCAAAACACCCATGCAAAAAACACAGAACAGATACCCACAGAAAGAGACGCAAAAGGGACAAGGAACACCAACTCACAACATAGAAACATGAAACACAAAAGACTACACATAAACCAACGAGACCAATGGGCAACCGGTGCCGACTTAGGACGGCCATCTGCCACGTAAATAGCAGACGGTGTGGTTATCCTGGATTACGTGCGCACAACCCTCCCACTATTCCGATTTCCAAGAGGTCTCGAAGAACGCACAATTATGGTGTAAAACAACCTCCTCACTGTTAGGTGACCACACACAAACAAGACCGTAAAACACAGGGGTCCAAGCAACACAGATGAATATGTAAATGGATATAAAAAGAGGACGTGCGTAATACAGTCCGTGCTCTGCCGGCTGTAGCGAGCTCATATATGTTATCACCCGAGGAGTCCGACTGACATTCAGAGAGGACAGGTGGTCGGGGCCCTGTCTTCTCTAAAGAGGTTTGGACAGGGCCCGCCATGGAGTCCCGTCGTCACAGTCAGTCAGAGTGCAAGTCTTAAGAATGCGCTCGTACAAGACTGTATATTGGTCAAGTACCAAGCTTATAGTCCTGTGTAAATAGTCTAATTCAAGTTCAACTCATACACAGCACACATTGCTGTAAACGTTTCAAATGTGGTATATCAGGACTGTGTCAACACTCTAATGAAAATTCAACTCACACAAAGAAGACATAGCTGTTAATATGTCAGATTTTGTTGAAACTCAACTGTGAGAGTCTAATTCAAATTAAATTCATACACAGCACACATTGCTGTAAACGTTTCAAATGTGTTATATCAGGACTATGTCAAAACGCTAATGAAAATTCAATTCACACAAAGAAAACATAGCTCTTAATGTGTCAGATTTTGATGAAACTCAATTATGTTACACAACAGGTGCTGTTAATCATCGTAAGGAATCTCATGGAAATTGACGTTTATTTGGTGAATATACTTATAGAATCATGTAACATTCCTTAACATGACCCTGATAAGTTAAAGAGGTCGCTTTTAACTTACATTCTCATGTATCCGTTCGTGGACATTGAGGACGACGTCCTTGATAGATAGCCGTAGGATCTTTCCCACTACTGTAGGGGTTGATTAAGTTAGGTACAATTTTCAATCAGAATTCCACCAAACAAAGTTTGTCATTACAATTTGTCCAATGTGTTACAACAGGACTTTGTCAAAAAATTTAATTCACATAAAGCAGACATAGCTGTTAATGTGTCAGACTTTGATGTAACTCAATAGTGTAAACAGTCAATTTCAAGTTCAAATCATACACAGCACACATTGCTGTAACCGTATCAAATGTGGTATATCAGGACTGTGTCAACACTCTAATGAAAATTCAATTCACACAAAGAAGACATAGCTCTTAATGTGTCAGATTTTCATGAAACTCAATTGCGTAATTAGTCTAATTCAAGTTAAATTCATACACAGCACACATTGCTGTAAACGTTTCAAATGTGATATATCAGGACTGTGTCAACAGTCTAATGAAAATCTAATTCACACAAAGAAGACATAGCTGTTAATGCGTCAGATTTTGATGAAACTCAACTGTGAAAGTCTTATTCAAGTTCAATTCATACACAGCACACATTGCTGTAAACGTATCAAATGTGGTATAACAGGACTGTGTCAACAGTCTAATGAAAATTCAATTCACACCTAGTAGACATAGCTGTTAATGCGTCAAATTTTGATGAAACTCAATTGTGTAAACAGTCTATTTCAAGTTCAATTCATACACAGATAACATCAAACAGTTAACGTATCAAATGTGGTATAACAGGACTGTGTCAACAGTATTAAATCTGTTCCATTCACATAAAGCAGACATAGCTGTTAATTTGTCAAATTGTGATGAAACTCAATTGTGAAAACAGTCTTAATTCAAGTTCAATTCATAAACAGCAGACATTGCCATTAATATATCAAATGTGGTCAATTAGGACTGTATCAATAGTCTAGTGCAACTTCAATTCACTCAAAGCTGGCAAATTATGTTACACAACAGGTGCTGTTCAGTATCATAAGGAATCTCATGGAAATTGACCTTTATTTGGTGAATATCCTTATAGAATCATGTAACATTCCTTAACAAGACCCTGATAAGTTAAAGAGGTCGCTTTTAACTTACATTCTCATGTATCCGTTCGTGGACATTGAGGACGACGTCCTTGATACATAGCCGTAGGATCTTTCCCACTACTGTAGGGGTTGATTAAGATAGGTACAGTTTTCAATCAGAATTCCACCAAACAAATTTTGTCATTACAATTTGTCCAATGTGTTACAACAGGACTTTGTCAAAAAATTTAATTCACATAAAGCAGACATAGCTGTTAATGTGTCAGACTTTGATGTAACTCAATAGTGTAAACAGTCAATTTCAAGTTCAAATCATACACAGCACACATTGCTGTAACCGTATCAAATGTGGTTTATCAGGATTTTATCAACACTCTAAGAAAATTTAATTCACACAAAGAAGACATGGCTCTTAATGTGTCAGATTTTGATGAAACTCAACTGTGTAAATAGTCTAATTCAAGTCCAATTCATACACAGCACACATTGATGTTAACGTTTCAAATGTGGTATATCAGGACTGTGTCAACACTCAAATGAAAATTCAACTCACACAAAGAAGACATAGCTGTTAATATGTCAGATTTTGTTGAAACTCAACTGTGAAAGTCTCATTCAAATTAAATTCATACACAGCACACATTGCTGTAAACGTTTCAAATGTGTTATATCAGGACTGTGTCAAAACTCTAATGAAAATTCAATTCACACAAAGAAGACATAGCTCTTAATGTGTCAGATTTTGATGAAACTCAATTGTGTAAATAGTCTTATTCAAGTTCAATTCATACACAGCACACATTGCTGTAAACGTTTCAAATGTGGTATATCAGGACTGTGTCAACAGTCCAATGAAAATCTAATTCACACAAAGAAGACATAGCTGTTAATGCGTCAGATTTTGATGAAACTCAACTGTGAAAGTCTTATTCAAGTTCAATTCATACACAGCACACATTGCTGTAAACGTATCAAATGTGGTATAACAGGACTGTGTCAACAGTCTAATGAAAATTCAATTCACACCTAGTAGACAAAGCTGTTAATGCGTCAAATTTTGATGAAACACAATTGTGTAAACAGTCTATTTCAAGTTCAATTCATACACAGATAACATCAAACAGTCAACGTATCAAATGTGGTATAACAGGACTATGTCAACAGTATTAAATCTGTTCCATTCACATAAAGCAGGCATAGCTGTTAATTTGTCAAATTTTGATGAAACTCAAAATGAAAACAGTCTTAATTCAAGTTCAATTCATAAACAGCAGACATTGCCATTAATATATCAAATGTGGTCAATTAGGACTGTATCAATACTCTAGTGCAACTTCAATTCACTCAAAGCTGGCAAATTATGTTACACAACAGGTGCTGTTCAGTATCATAAGGAATCTCATGGAAATTGACGTTTATTTGGTGAATATACTTATAGAATCATGTAACATTCCTTAACAAGACCCTGATAAGTTAAAGAGGTCGCTTTTAACTTACATTCTCATGTATCCGTTCGTGGACATTGAGGACGACGTCCTTGATACATAGCCGTAGGATCTTTCCCACTACTGTAGGGGTTGATTAAGGTAGGTACAGTTTTCAATCAGAATTCCACCAAACAAATTTTGTCATTACAATTTGTCCAATGTGTTACAACAGGACTTTGTCAAAAAATTTAATTCACTTAAAGCAGACATAGCTGTTAATGTGTCAGATTTTGATGTAACTCAATAGTGTAAACAGTCAAATTCAAGTTCAAATCATACACAGCACACATTGCTGTAACCGTATCAAATGTGGTATATCAGGACTGTATCAACACTCTAATGAAAGTTCAATTCACACAAAGAAGACATAGCTCTTAATGTGTCAGATTTTGTTGAAACTCAACTGTGAAAGTCTCATTCAAATTAAATTCATACACAGCACAAATTGCTGTAAACGTTTCAAATGTGGTATATCAGGACTGTGTCAACACTCTAATGAAAATTCAATTCACACAAAGAAGACATAGCTCTTAATGTGTCAGATTTTGATGAAACTCAATTGTGTAAATAGTCTAATTCAAGTTAAATTCATACACAGCACACATTGCTGTAAACGTTTCAAATGTGGTATATCAGGACTGTGTCAACAGTCTAATGAAAATCTAATTCACACAAAGAAGACATAGTTGTTAATGTGTCAGATTTTGATGAAACTCAATTGTGTAAATAGTCTAATTCAAGTTAAATTCAAACACAGCACAAATTGCTGTAAACGTTTCAAGTCTGGTATATCAGGACTGTGTCAACAGTCTAATGAAAATCAAATTCACACAAAGAAAACATAGCTGTTAATGTGTCAGATTTTGATGAAACTCAACTGTGAAAGTCTTATTCAAGTTCAATTCATACACAGCACACATTGCTGTAAACGTATCAAATGTGGTATAACAGGACTGTGTCAACAGTCTAATGAAAATTCAATTCACACCTAGTAGACATAGCTGTTAATGCGTCAAATTTTGATGAAACTCAATTGTGTAAACAGTCTATTTCAAGTTCAATTCATACACAGATAGCATCAAACAGTCAACGTATCAAATGTGGTATAACAGGACTGTGTCAACAGTATTAAATCTGTTCCATTCACATAAAGCAGACATAGCTGTTAATTTGTCAAATTTTGATGAAACTCAATTGTGTAAAAAAGTCTTAATTCAAGTTCAATTCATAAACAGCAGATATTGCCATTAATATATCAAATGTGGTCAATTAGGACTGTATCAATACACTAGTGCAACTTCAATTCACTCAAAGCTGGCAAATTATGTTACACAACAGGTGCTGTTCAGTATCATAAGGAATCTCATGGAAATTGACGTTTATTTGGTAAATATACTTATAGAATCATGTAACATTCCTTAACAAGACCCTGATAAGTTAAAGAGGTCGCTTTTAACTTACATTCTCATGTATCCGTTCGTGGACATTGAGGACGACGTCCTTGATACATAGCCGTAGGATCTTTCCCACTACTGTAGGGGTTGATTAAGATAGGTACAGTTTTCAATCAGAATTCCACCAAACAAATTTTGTCATTACAATTTGTCCAATGTGTTACAACAGGACTTTGTCAAAAAATTTAATTCACATAAAGCAGACATAGCTGTTAATATCTCAGATTTTGATGTAACTCAATAGTGTAAACAGTCAAATTCAAGTTCAAATCATACACAGCACACATTGCTGTAACCGTATCAAATGTGGTATATCAGGACTGTATCAACACTCTTATGAAAATTTAATTCACACAAAGAAGACATGGCTCTTAATGTGTCAGATTTTGATGAAACTCAACTGTGAAAATAGTCTAATTCAAATTAAATTCATACACAGCACACATTGCTGTAAACGTTTCAAATGTGGTATATCAGGACTGTGTCAACACTCTAATGAAAATTCAATTCACACAAAGAAGACATAGCTCTTAATGTGTCAGATTTTGATGAAACTCAACTGTGTAAATAGTCTAATTCAAGTTAAATTCATACACAGCACACATTGCTGTAAACGTTTCAAATGTGGTATATCAGGACTGTGTCAACACTCTAATGAAAATTCAATTCACACAAAGAAGACATAGCTCTTAATGTGTCAGATTTTCATGAAACTCAATTGCGTAAATAGTCTAATTCAAGTTAAATTCATACACAGCACACATTGCTGTAAACGTTTCAAATGTGGTATATCAGGACTGTGTCAACAGTCTAATGAAAATCTAATTCAGACAAAGAAGACATAGCTGTTAATGTGTCAGATTTTGATGAAACTCAACTGTGTAAGTATTATTCAAGTTCAATTCATACACAGCACACATTGCTGTTAACGTTTCAAATGTGGTATATTAGGACTGTGTCAACACTCTAATGAAAATTCAATTCACACAAAGAAGACGTAGCTCTTAATGTGTCAGATTTTGATGATACTCAATTGTGTAAATAGTCTAATTCAAGTTAAATTCATACACAGCACACATTGCTGTAAACGTTTCAAATGTGGTATATCAGGACTGTGTCAACAGTCTAATGAAAATCTAATTCACACAAAGAAGACATAGTTGTTAATGTGTCAGATTTTGATGAAACTCAACTGTGAAAGTCTAATTCAAGTTAAATTCATACACAACACACATTGCTGTAAACTTTTCAAATGTGGTATATCAGGACTGTGTCAACACTCTCATGAAAATTCAATTCACACAAAGAAGACATAGCTCTTAATGTGTCAGATTTTGATGAAACTCAATTGTGAAAATAGTCTAATTCAAGTTAAATTCATACACAGCACACATTGCTGTAAACGTTTCAAATGTGGTATATCAGGACTGTGTCAACAGTCTAATGAAAATCTAATTCACACAAAGAAGACATAGCTGTTAATGTGTCAGATTTTGATGAAACTCAACTGTGAAAGTCTTATTCAAGTTCAATTCATACACAGCACACATTGCTGTAAACGTATCAAATGTGGTATAACAGGACTGTGTCAACAGTCTAATGAAAATTCAATTCACACCTAGTAGACAAAGCTGTTAATGCGTCAAATTTTGATGAAACTGAATTGTGTAAGCAGTCTATTTCAAGTTCAATTCATACACAGATAACATCAAACAGTCAACGTATCAAATGTGGTATAACAGGACTGTGTCAACAGTATTAAATCTGTTCCATTCACATAAAGCAGACATAACTGTTAATTTGTCAAATTTTGATGAAACTCGATTGTGAAAACAGTCTTAATTCAAGTTCAATTCATAAACAGCAGACATTGCCATTAACATATCAAATGTGGTCAATTAGGACTGTATCAATACACTAGTGCAACTTCAATTCACTCAAAGCTGGCAAATTATGTTACACAACAGGTGCTGTTCAGTATCATAAGGAATCTCATGGAAATTGACGTTTATTTGGTGAATATACTTATAGAATCATGTAACATTCCTTAACAAGACCCTGATAAGTTAAAGAGGTCGCTTTTAACTTACATTCTCATGTATCCGTTCGTGGACATTGAGGACGACGTCCTTGATACATAGCCGTAGGATCTTTCCCACTACTGTAGGGGTTGATTAAGATAGGTACAGTTTTCAATCAGAATTCCACCAAACAAATTTTGTCATTACAATTTGTCCAATGTGTTACAACAGGACTTTGTCAAAAAATTTAATTCACATAAAGCAGACATAGCTGTTAATATCTCAGATTTTGATGAAACTCAACTGTGTAAATAGTCTAATTCAAGTTAAATTCATACACAGCACACATTGCTGTAAACGTTTCAAATGTGGTATATCAGGACTGTGTCAACACTCTAATGAAAATTCAATTCACACAAAGAAGACATAGCTCTTAATGTGTCAGATTTTGATGAAACTCAACTGTGTAAATAGTCTAATTCAAGTTAAATTCATACACAGCACACATTGCTGTAAACGTTTCAAATGTGGTATATCAGGACTGTGTCAACACTCTAATGAAAATTCAATTCACACAAAGAAGACATAGCTCTTAATGTGTCAGATTTTCATGAAACTCAATTGCGTAATTAGTCTAATTCAAGTTAAATTCATACACAGCACACATTGCTGTAAACGTATCAAATGTGATATATCAGGACTGTGTCAACAGTCTAATGAAAATCTAATTCACACAAAGAAGACATAGCTGTTAATGCGTCAGATTTTGATGAAACTCAACTGTGAAAGTCTTATTCAAGTTCAATTCATACACAGCACACATTGCTGTAAACGTATCAAATGTGGTATAACAGGACTGTGTCAACAGTCTAATGAAAATTCAATTCACACCTAGTAGACAAAGCTGTTAATGCGTCAAATTTTGATGAAACTCAATTGTGTAAACAGTCTATTTCAAGTTCAATTCATACACAGATAACATCAAACAGTTAACGTATCAAATGTGGTATAACAGGACTGTGTCAACAGTATTAAATCTGTTCCATTCACATAAAGCAGACATAGCTGTTAATTTGTCAAATTGTGATGAAACTCAATTGTGAAAACAGTCTTAATTCAAGTTCAATTCATAAACAGCAGACATTGCCATTAATATATCAAATGTGGTCAATTAGGACTGTATCAATAGTCTAGTGCAACTTCAATTCACTCAAAGCTGGCAAATTATGTTACACAACAGGTGCTGTTCAGTATCATAAGGAATCTCATGGAAATTGACATTTGGTGAATATACTTATAGAATCATGTAACATTCCTTAACAAGACCCTGATAAGTTAAAGAGGTCGCTTTTAACTTACATTCTCATGTATCCGTTCGTGGACATTGAGGACGACGTCCTTGATACATAGCCGTAGGATCTTTCCCACTACTGTAGGGGTTGATTAAGATAGGTACAGTTTTCAATCAGAATTCCACCAAACAAATTTTGTCATTACAATTTGTCCAATGTGTTACAACAGGACTTTGTCAAAAAATTTAATTCACATAAAGCAGACATAGCTGTTAATGTGTCAGACTTTGATGTAACTCAATAGTGTAAACAGTCAATTTCAAGTTCAAATCATACACAGCACACATTGCTGTAACCGTATCAAATGTGGTTTATCAGGACTTTATCAACACTCTAAGAAAATTTAATTCACACAAAGAAGACATGGCTCTTAATGTGTCAGATTTTGATGAAACTCAACTGTGTAAATAGTCTAATTCAAGTCCAATTCATACACAGCACACATTGATGTTAACGTTTCAAATGTGGTATATCAGGACTGTGTCAACACTCAAATGAAAATTCAACTCACACAAAGAAGACATAGCTGTTAATATGTCAGATTTTGTTGAAACTCAACTGTGAAAGTCTCATTCAAATTAAATTCATACACAGCACACATTGCTGTAAACGTTTCAAATGTGTTATATCAGGACTGTGTCAAAACTCTAATGAAAATTCAATTCACACAAAGAAGACATAGCTCTTAATGTGTCAGATTTTGATGAAACTCAATTGTGTAAACAGTCTAATTCAAGTTAAATTCATACACAACACACATTGCTGTAAACGTTTCAAATGTGGTATATCAGGACTGTGTCAACAGTCTAATGAAAATTCAATTCACACAAAGAAGACATAGCTCTTAATGTGTCAGATTTTGATGAAACTCAATTGTGTAAATAGTCTTATTCAAGTTCAATTCATACACAGCACACATTGCTGTAAACGTTTCAAATGTGGTATATCAGGACTGTGTCAACAGTCCAATGAAAATCTAATTCACACAAAGAAGACATAGCTGTTAATGCGTCAGATTTTGATGAAACTCAACTGTGAAAGTCTTATTCAAGTTCAATTCATACACAGCACACATTGCTGTAAACGTATCAAATGTGGTATAACAGGACTGTGTCAACAGTCTAATGAAAATTCAATTCACACCTAGTAGACAAAGCTGTTAATGCGTCAAATTTTGATGAAACACAATTGTGTAAACAGTCTATTTCAAGTTCAATTCATACACAGATAACATCAAACAGTCAACGTATCAAATGTGGTATAACAGGACTATGTCAACAGTATTAAATCTGTTCCATTCACATAAAGCAGGCATAGCTGTTAATTTGTCAAATTTTGATGAAACTCAATTGTGAAAACAGTCTTAATTCAAGTTCAATTCATAAACAGCAGACATTGCCATTAATATATCAAATGTGGTCAATTAGGACTGTATCAATACTCTAGTGCAACTTCAATTCACTCAAAGCTGGCAAATTATGTTACACAACAGGTGCTGTTCAGTATCATAAGGAATCTCATGGAAATTGACGTTTATTTGGTGAATATACTTATAGAATCATGTAACATTCCTTAACAAGACCCTGATAAGTTAAAGAGGTCGCTTTTAACTTACATTCTCATGTATCCGTTCGTGGACATTGAGGACGACGTCCTTGATACATAGCCGTAGGATCTTTCCCACTACTGTAGGGGTTGATTAAGATAGGTACAGTTTTCAATCAGAATTCCACCAAACAAATTTTGTCATTACAATTTGTCCAATGTGTTACAACAGGACTTTGTCAAAAAATTTAATTCACTTAAAGCAGACATAGCTGTTAATGTGTCAGATTTTCATGTAACTCAATAGTGTAAACAGTCAAATTCAAGTTCAAATCATACACAGCACACATTGCTGTAACCGTATCAAATGTGGTATATCAGGACTGTATCAACACTCTAATGAAAGTTCAATTCACACAAAGAAGACAAGGCTCTTAATGTGTCAGATTTTGATGAAACTCAACTGTGAAAATAGTCTAATTCAAGTTAAATTCATACACAGCACAAATTGCTGTAAACGTTTCAAATGTGGTATATCAGGACTGTGTCAACACTCTAATGAAAATTCAATTCACACAAAGAAGACATAGCTCTTAATGTGTCAGATTTTGATGAAACTCAATTGTGTAAATAGTCTAATTCAAGTTAAATTCATACACAGCACACATTGCTGTAAACGTTTCAAATGTGGTATATCAGGACTGTGTCAACAGTCTAATGAAAATCTAATTCACACAAAGAAAACATAGTTGTTAATGTGTCAGATTTTGATGAAACTCAATTGTGTAAATAGTCTAATTCAAGTTAAATTCAAACACAGCACACATTGCTGTAAACGTTTCAAGTGTGGTATATCAGGACTGTGTCAACAGTCTAATGAAAATCTAATTCACACAAAGAAAACATAGCTGTTAATGTGTCAGATTTTGATGAAACTCAACTGTGAAAGTCTTATTCAAGTTCAATTCATACACAGCACACATTGCTGTAAACGTATCAAATGTGGTATAACAGGACTGTGTCAACAGTCTAATGAAAATTCAATTCACACCTAGTAGACATAGCTGTTAATGCGTCAAATTTTGATGAAACTCAATTGTGTAAACAGTCTATTTCAAGTTCAATTCAAACACAGATTGCATCAAACAGTCAACGTATCAAATGTGGTATAACAGGACTGTGTCAACAGTATTAAATCTGTTCCATTCACATAAAGCAGACATAGCTGTTAATTTGTCAAATTTTGATGAAACTCAATTGTGTAAAAAAGTCTTAATTCAAGTTCAATTCATAAACAGCAGACATTGCCATTAATATATCAAATGTGGTCAATTAGGACTGTATCAATACACTAGTGCAACTTCAATTCACTCAAAGCTGGCAAATTATGTTACACAACAGGTGCTGTTCAGTATCATAAGGAATCTCATGGAAATTGACGTTTATTTGGTAAATATACTTATAGAATCATGTAACATTCCTTAACAAGACCCTGATAAGTTAAAGAGGTCGCTTTTAACTTACATTCTCATGTATCCGTTCGTGGACATTGAGGACGACGTCCTTGATACATAGCCGTAGGATCTTTCCCACTACTGTAGGGGTTGATTAAGATAGGTACAGTTTTCAATCAGAATTCCACCAAACAAATTTTGTCATTACAATTTGTCCAATGTGTTACAACAGGACTTTGTCAAAAAATTTAATTCACATAAAGCAGACATAGCTGTTAATATCTCAGATTTTGATGTAACTCAATAGTGTAAACAGTCAAATTCAAGTTCAAATCATACACAGCACACATTGCTGTAACCGTATCAAATGTGGTATATCAGGACTGTATCAACACTCTTATGAAAATTTCATTCACACAAAGAAGACATGGCTCTTAATGTGTCAGATTTTGATGAAACTCAACTGTGAAAATAGTCTAATTCAAATTAAATTCATACACAGCACACATTGCTGTAAACGTTTCAAATGTGGTATATCAGGACTGTGTCAACACTCTAATGAAAATTCAATTCACACAAAGAAGACATAGCTCTTAATGTGTCAGATTTTGATGAAACTCAACTGTGTAAATAGTCTAATTCAAGTTAAATTCATACACAGCACACATTGCTGTAAACGTTTCAAATGTGGTATATCAGGACTGTGTCAACACTCTAATGAAAATTCAATTCACACAAAGAAGACATAGCTCTTAATGTGTCAGATTTTAATGAAACTCAATTGCGTAAATAGTCTAATTCAAGTTAAATTCATACACAGCACACATTGCTGTAAACGTTTCAAATGTGGTATATCAGGACTGTGTCAACACTCTAATGAAAATTTAATTCACACAAAGAAGACATGGCTCTTAATGTGTCAGATTTTGATGAAACTCAACTGTGTAAATAGTCTAATTCAAGTTAAATTCATACACAGCACACATTGCTGCAAACGTTTCAAATGTGGTATATTAGGACTGTGTCAACACTCTAATGAAAATTCAATTCACACAAAGAAGACATAGCTCTTAATGTGTCAGATTTTGATGATACTCAATTGTGTAAATAGTCTAATTCAAGTTAAATTCATACACAGCACACATTGCTGTAAACGTTTCAAATGTGGTATATCAGGACTGTGTCAACAGTCTAATGAAAATCTAATTCACACAAAGAAGACATAGTTGTTAATGTGTCAGATTTTGATGAAACTCAACTGTGAAAGTCTAATTCAAGTTAAATTCATACACAACACACATTGCTGTAAACGTTTCAAATGTGGTATATCAGGACTGTGTCAACACTCTCATGAAAATTCAATTCACACAAAGAAGACATAGCTCTTAATGTGTCAGATTTTCATGAAACTCAATTGTGAAAATAGTCTAATTCAAGTTAAATTCATACACAGCACACATTGCTGTAAACGTTTCAAATGTGGTATATCAGGACTGTGTCAACAGTCTAATGAAAATCTAATTCACACAAAGAAGACATAGCTGTTAATGTGTCAGATTTTGATGAAACTCAACTGTGAAAGTCTTATTCAAGTTCAATTCATACACAGCACACATTGCTGTAAACGTATCAAATGTGGTATAACAGGACTGTGTCAACAGTCTAATGAAAATTCAATTCACACCTAGTAGACAAAGCTGTTAATGCGTCAAATTTTGATGAAACTGAATTGTGTAAACAGTCTATTTCAAGTTCAATTCATACACAGATAACATCAAACAGTCAACGTATCAAATGTGGTATAACAGGACTGTGTCAACAGTATTAAATCTGTTCCATTCACATAAAGCAGACATAACTGTTAATTTGTCAAATTTTGATGAAACTCGATTGTGAAAACAGTCTTAATTCAAGTTCAATTCATAAACAGCAGACATTGCCATTAACATATCAAATGTGGTCAATTAGGACTGTATCAATACACTAGTGCAACTTCAATTCACTCAAAGCTGGCAAATTATGTTACACAACAGGTGCTGTTCAGTATCATAAGGAATCTCATGGAAATTGACGTTTATTTGGTGAATATACTTATAGAATCATGTAACATTCCTTAACAAGACCCTGATAAGTTAAAGAGGTCGCTTTTAACTTACATTCTCATGTATCCGTTCGTGGACATTGAGGACGACGTCCTTGATACATAGCCGTAGGATCTTTCCCACTACTGTAGGGGTTGATTAAGATAGGTACAGTTTTCAATCAGAATTCCACCAAACAAATTTTGTCATTACAATTTGTCCAATGTGTTACAACAGGACTTTGTCAAAAAATTTAATTCACATAAAGCAGACATAGCTGTTAATATCTCAGATTTTCATGTAACTCAATAGTGTAAACAGTCAAATTCAAGTTCAAATCATACACAGCACACATTGCTGTAGCCGTATTAAATGTGGTATATCAGGACTGTATCAACACTCTTATGAAAATTTAATTCACACAAAGAAGACATGGCTCTTAATGTGTCAGATTTTGATGAAACTCAACTGTGTAAATAGTCTAATTCAAGTTAAATTCATACACAGCACACATTGCTGTAAACGTTTCAAATGTGGTATATCAGGACTGTGTCAACACTCTAATGAAAATTCAATTCACACAAAGAAGACATAGCTCTTAATGTGTCAGATTTTGATGAAACTCAACTGTGTAAATAGTCTAATTCAAGTTAAATTCATACACAGCACACATTGCTGTAAACGTTTCAAATGTGGTATATCAGGACTGTGTCAACACTCTAATGAAAATTCAATTCACACAAAGAAGACATAGCTCTTAATGTGTCAGATTTTCATGAAACTCAATTGCGTAATTAGTCTAATTCAAGTTAAATTCATACACAGCACACATTGCTATAAACGTTTCAAATGTGATATATCAGGACTGTGTCAACAGTCTAATGAAAATCTAATTCACACAAAGAAGACATAGCTGTTAATGCGTCAGATTTTGATGAAACTCAACTGTGAAAATAGTCTAATTCAAATTAAATTCATACACAGCACACATTGCTGTAAACGTTTCAAATGTGGTATAACAGGACTGTGTCAACAGTCTAATGAAAATTCAATTCACACCTAGTAGACATAGCTGTTAATGCGTCAAATTTTGATGAAACTCAATTGTGTAAACAGTCTATTTCAAGTTCAATTCATACACAGATAACATCAAACAGTTAACGTATCAAATGTGGTATAACAGGACTGTGTCAACAGTATTAAATCTGTTCCATTCACATAAAGCAGACATAGTTGTTAATTTGTCAAATTGTGATGAAACTCAATTGTGAAAACAGTCTTAATTCAAGTTCAATTCATAAACAGCAGACATTGCCATTAATATATCAAATGTGGTCAATTAGGACTGTATCAATAGTCTAGTGCAACTTCAATTCACTCAAAGCTGGCAAATTATGTTACACAACAGGTGCTGTTCAGTATCATAAGGAATCTCATGGAAATTGACATTTGGTGAATATACTTATAGAATCATGTAACATTCCTTAACAAGACCCTGATAAGTTAAAGAGGTCGCTTTTAACTTACATTCTCATGTATCCGTTCGTGGACATTGAGGACGACGTCCTTGATACATAGCCGTAGGATCTTTCCCACTACTGTAGGGGTTGATTAAGATAGGTACAGTTTTCAATCAGAATTCCACCAAACAAATTTTGTCATTACAATTTGTCCAATGTGTTACAACAGGACTTTGTCAAAAAATTTAATTCACATAAAGCAGACATAGCTGTTAATATCTCAGATTTTGATGTAACTCAATAGTGTAAACAGTCAAATTCAAGTCCAAATCATACACAGCACACATTGCTGTAACCGTATCAAATGTGGTATATCAGGACTGTATCAACACTCTTATGAAAATTTAATTCACACAAAGATGACATGGCTCTTAATGTGTCAGATTTTGATGAAACTCAACTGTGAAAATAGTCTAATTCAAATTAAATTCATACACAGCACACATTGCTGTAAACGTTTCAAATGTGGTATATCAGGACTGTGTCAACACTCTAAAGAAAATTCAATTCACACAAAGAAGACATAGCTCTTAATGTGTCAGATTTTGATGAAACTCAACTGTGTAAATAGTCTAATTCAAGTTAAATTCATACACAGCACACATTGCTGTAAACGTTTCAAATGTGGTATATCAGGACTGTGTCAACACTCTAATGAAAATTCAATTCACACAAAGAAGACATAGCTCTTAATGTGTCAGATTTTCATGAAACTCAATTGCGTAAATAGTCTAATTCAAGTTAAATTCATACACAGCACACATTGCTGTAAACGTTTCAAATGTGGTATATCAGGACTGTGTCAACAGTCTAATGAAAATCTAATTCACACAATAAAGATATAACTGTTAATGCGTCAGATTTTGATGAAACTCAACTGTGAAAGTCTTATTCAAGTTCAATTCATACACAGCACACATTGCTGTAAACGTATCAAATGTGGTATAACAGGACTGTGTCAACAGTCTAATGAAAATTCAATTCACACCTAGTAGACATAGCTGTTAATGCGTCAAATTTTGATGAAACTCAATTGTGTAAACAGTCTATTTCAAGTTCAATTCATACACAGATAACATCAAACAGTTAACGTATCAAATGTGGTATAACAGGACTGTGTCAACAGTATCAAATCTGTTCCATTCACATAAAGCAGACATAGCTGTTAATTTAACAAATTGTGATGAAACTCAATTGTGAAAACAGTCTTAATTCAAGTTCAATTCATAAACAGCAGACATTGTCATTAATATATCAAATGTGGTCAATTAGGACTGTATCAATAGTCTAGTGCAACTTCAATTCACTCAAAGCTGGCAAATTATGTTACACAACAGGTGCTGTTCAGTATCATAAGGAATCTCATGGAAATTGACATTTGGTGAATATACTTATAGAATCATGTAACATTCCTTAACAAGACCCTGATAAGTTAAAGAGGTCGCTTTTAACTTACATTCTCATGTATCCGTTCGTGGACATTGAGGACGACGTCCTTGATACATAGCCGTAGGATCTTTCCCACTACTGTGGGGGTTGATTAAGATAGGTACAGTTTTCAATCAGAATTCCACCAAACAAATTTTGTCATTACAATTTGTCCAATGTGTTACAACAGGACTTTGTCAAAAAATTTAATTCACATAAAGCAGACATAGCTGTTAATATCTCAGATTTTGATGTAACTCAATAGTGTAAACAGTCAAATTCAAGTTCAAATCATACACAGCACACATTGCTGTAACCGTATCAAATGTGGTATATCAGGACTGTATCAACACTCTTATGAAAATTTAATTCACACAAAGAAGACATGGCTCTTAATGTGTCAGATTTTGATGAAACTCAACTGTGTAAATAGTCTAATTCAAGTTAAATTCATACACAGCACACATTGCTGTAAACGGTTCAAATGTGGTATATCAGGACTGTGTCAACACTCTAATGAAAATTCAATTCACACAAAGAAGACATAGCTCTTAATGTGTCAGATTTTGATGAAACTCAACTGTGTAAATAGTCTAATTCAAGTTAAATTCATACACAGCACACATTGCTGTAAACGTTTCAAATGTGGTATATCAGGACTGTGTCAACACTCTAATGAAAATTCAATTCACACAAAGAAGACATAGCTCTTAATGTGTCAGATTTTCATGAAACTCAATTGCGTAATTAGTCTAATTCAAGTTAAATTCATACACAGCACACATTGCTGTAAACGTTTCAAATGTGGTATATCAGGACTGTGTCAACAGTCTAATGAAAATCTAATTCACACAAAGAAGACATAGCTGTTAATGCGTCAGATTTTGATGAAACTCAACTGTGAAAGTCTTATTCAAGTTCAATTCATACACAGCACACATTCCTGTAAACGTATCAAATGTGGTATAACAGGACTGTGTCAACAGTCTAATGAAAATTCAATTCACACCTAGTAGACATAGCTGTTAATGCGTCAAATTTTGATGAAACTCAATTGTGTAAACAGTCTATTTCAAGTTCAATTCATACACAGATAACATCAAACAGTTAACGTATCAAATGTGGTATAACAGGACTGTGTCAACAGTATTAAATCTGTTCCATTCACATAAAGCAGACATAGCTGTTAATTTGTCAAATTGTGATGAAACTCAATTGTGAAAACAGTCTTAATTCAAGTTCAATTCATAAACAGCAGACATTGCCATTAATATATCAAATGTGGTCAATTAGGACTGTATCAATAGTCTAGTGCAACTTCAATTCACTCAAAGCTGGCAAATTATGTTACACAACAGGTGCTGTTCAGTATCATAAGGAATCTCATGGAAATTGACATTTGGTGAATATACTTATAGAATCATGTAACATTCCTTAACAAGACCCTGATAACTTAAAGAGGTCGCTTTTAACTTACATTCTCATGTATCCGTTCGTGGACATTGAGGACGACGTCCTTGATACATAGCCGTAGGATCTTTCCCACTACTGTGGGGGTTGATTAAGATAGGTACAGTTTTCAATCAGAATTCCACAAAACAAATTTTGTCATTACAATTTGTCCAATGTGTTACAACAGGACTTTGTCAAAAAATTTAATTCACATAAAGCAGACATAGCTGTTAATATCTCAGATTTTGATGTAACTCAATAGTGTAAACAGTCAAATTCAAGTTCAAATCATACACAGCACACATTGCTGTAACCGTATCAAATGTGGTATATCAGGACTGTATCAACACTCTTATGAAAATTTAATTCACACAAAGAAGACATGGCTCTTAATGTGTCAGATTTTGATGAAACTCAACTGTGTAAATAGTCTAATTCAAGTTAAATTCATACACAGCACACATTGCTGTAAACGGTTCAAATGTGGTATATCAGGACTGTGTCAACAGTCTAATGAAAATTCAATTCACACCTAGTAGACATAGCTGTTAATGCGTCAAATTTTGATGAAACTCAATTGTGTAAACAGTCTATTTCAAGTTCAATTCATACACAGATAACATCAAACAGTTAACGTATCAAATGTGGTATAACAGGACTGTGTCAACAGTATTAAATCTGTTCCATTCACATAAAGCAGACATAGCTGTTAATTTGTCAAATTGTGATGAAACTCAATCGTGAAAACAGTCTTAATTCAAGTTCAATTCATACAAAGCATACATTAAACAGTCAACGGATCAAATGTGGTATAACAGGACTGTGTCAACAGTATTAAATCTGTTCCATTCACAGAAAGCAGACATAGCTGTTAATTTGTCAAATTTTGATGAAACTCAATTGTGAAAACAGTCTTAATTCAAGTTCAATTCATAAACAGCAGACATTGCCATTAATATATCAAATGTGGTCAATTAGGACTGTATCAATAGTCTAGTGCAACTTCAATTCACTCAAAGCTGGCAAATTATGTTACACAACAGGTGCTGTTCAGTATCATAAGGAATCTCATGGAAATTGACATTTGGTGAATATACTTATAGAATCATGTAACATTCCTTAACAAGACCCTGATAAGTTAAAGAGGTCGCTAATAACTTACATTCTCATGTATCCGTTCGTGGACATTGAGGACGACGTCCTTGATACATAGCCGTAGGATCTTTCCCACTACTGTGGGGGTTGATTAAGATAGGTACAGTTTTCAATCAGAATTCCACCAAACAAATTTTGTCATTACAATTTGTCCAATGTGTTACAACAGGACTTTGTCAAAAAATTTAATTCACATAAAGCAGACATAGCTGTTAATATCTCAGATTTTGATGTAACTCAATAGTGTAAACAGTCAAATTCAAGTTCAAATCATACACAGCACACATTGCTGTAACCGTATCAAATGTGGTATATCAGGACTGTATCAACACTCTTATGAAAATTTAATTCACACAAAGAAGACATGGCTCTTAATGTGTCAGATTTTGATGAAACTCAACTGTGTAAATAGCCTAATTCAAGTTAAATTCATACACAGCACACATTGCTGTAAACGTTTCAAATGTGGTATATCAGGACTGTGTCAACACTCTAATGAAAATTCAATTCACACAAAGAAGACATAGCTCTTAATGTGTCAGATTTTGATGAAACTCAACTGTGTAAATAGTCTAATTCAAGTTAAATTCATACACAGCACACATTGCTGTAAACGTTTCAAATGTGGTATATCAGGACTGTGTCAACACTCTAATGAAAATTCAATTCACACAAAGAAGACATAGCTCTTAATGTGTCAGATTTTCATGAAACTCAATTGCGTAATTAGTCTAATTCAAGTTAAATTCATACACAGCACACATTGCTGTAAACGTTTCAAATGTGGTATATCAGGACTGTGTCAACAGTCTAATGAAAATTCAATTCACACCTAGTAGACATAGCTGTTAATGCGTCAAATTTTGATGAAACTCAATTGTGTAAACAGTCTATTTCAAGTTCAATTCATACACAGATAACATCAAACAGTTAACGTATCAAATGTGGTATAACAGGACTGTGTCAACAGTATTAAATCTGTTCCATTCACATAAAGCAGACATAGCTGTTAATTTGTCAAATTGTGATGAAACTCAATTGTGAAAACAGTCTTAATTCAAGTTCAATTCATAAACAGCAGACATTGCCATTAATATATCAAATGTGGTCAATTAGGACTGTATCAATAGTCTAGTGCAACTTCAATTCACTCAAAGCTGGCAAATTATGTTACACAACAGGTGCTGTTCAGTATCATAAGGAATCTCATGGAAATTGACATTTGGTGAATATACTTATAGAATCATGTAACATTCCTTAACAAGACCCTGATAAGTTAAAGAGGTCGCTTTTAACTTACATTCTCATGTATCCGTTCGTGGACATTGAGGACGACGTCCTTGATACATAGCCGTAGGATCTTTCCCACTACTGTGGGGGTTGATTAAGATAGGTACAGTTTTCAATCAGAATTCCACCAAACAAATTTTGTCATTACAATTTGTCCAATGTGTTACAACAGGACTTTGTCAAAAAATTTAATTCACATAAAGCAGACATAGCTGTTAATATCTCAGATTTTGATGTAACTCAATAGTGTAAACAGTCAAATTCAAGTTCAAATCATACACAGCACACATTACTGTAACCGTATCAAATGTGGTATATCAGGACTGTATCAACACTCTTATGAAAATTTAATTCACACAAAGAAGACATGGCTCTTAATGTGTCAGATTTTGATGAAACTCAACTGTGTAAATAGTCTAATTCAAGTTAAATTCATACACAGCACACATTGCTGTAAACGGTTCAAATGTGGTATATCAGGACTGTGTCAACACTCTAATGAAAATTCAATTCACACAAAGAAGACATAGCTCTTAATGTGTCAGATTTTGATGAAACTCAACTGTGTAAATAGTCTAATTCAAGTTAAATTCATACACAGCACACATTGCTGTAAACGTTTCAAATGTGGTATATCAGGACTGTGTCAACACTCTAATGAAAATTCAATTCATACAAAGAAGACATAGCTCTTAATGTGTCAGATTTCCATGAAACTCAATTGCGTAATTAGTCTAATTCAAGTTAAATTCATACACAGCACACATTGCTGTAAACGTTTCAAATGTGGTATATCAGGACTGTGTCAACAGTCTAATGAAAATCTAATTCACACAAAGAAGACATAGCTGTTAATGCGTCAGATTTTGATGAAACTCAACTGTGAAAGTCTTATTCAAGTTCAATTCATACACAGCACACATTGCTGTAAACGTATCAAATGTGGTATAACAGGACTGTGTCAACAGTCTAATGAAAATTCAATTCACACCTAGTAGACATAGCTGTTAATGCGTCAAATTTTGATGAAACTCAATTGTGTAAACAGTCTATTTCAAGTTCAATTCATACACAGATAACATCAAACAGTTAACGTATCAAATGTGGTATAACAGCACTGTGTCAACAGTATTAAATCTGTTCCATTCACATAAAGCAGACATAGCTGTTAATTTGTCAAATTGTGATGAAACTCAATCGTGAAAACAGTCTTAATTCAAGTTCAATTCATAAACAGCAGACATTGCCATTAATATATCAAATGTGGTCAATTAGGACTGTATCAATAGTCTAGTGCAACTTCAATTCACTCAAAGCTGGCAAATTATGTTACACAACAGGTGCTGTTCAGTATCATAAGGAATCTCATGGAAATTGACATTTGGTGAATATACTTATAGAATCATGTAACATTCCTTAACAAGACCCTGATAAGTTAAAGAGGTCGCTAATAACTTACATTCTCATGTATCCGTTCGTGGACATTGAGGACGACGTCCTTGATACATAGCCGTAGGATCTTTCCCACTACAGTGGGGGTTGATTAAGATAGGTACAGTTTTCAATCAGAATTCCACCAAACAAATTTTGTCATTACAATTTGTCAAATGTGTTACAACAGGACTTTGTCAAAAAATTTAATTCACATAAATCAGACATAGCTGTTAATGTGTCAGATTTTGATGTACACAGCACACATTGCTGTAAACGGTTCAAATGTGGTATATCAGGACTGTGTCAACACTCTAATGAAAATTCAATTCACACAAAGAAGACATAGCTGTTAATGTGTCAGATTTTGATGAAACTCAACTGTGTAAATAGTCTAATTCAAGTTAAATTCATACACAGCACACATTGCTGTAAACGTTTCAAATGTGGTATATCAGGACTGTGTCAACACTCTAATGAAAATTCAATTCACACAAAGAAGACATAGCTCTTAATGTGTCAGATTTTCATGAAACTCAATTGCGTAATTAGTCTAATTCAAGTTAAATTCATACACAGCACACATTGCTGTAAACGTTTCAAATGTGGTATATCAGGACTGTGTCAACAGTCTAATGAAAATCTAATTCACACAAAGAAGACATAGCTGTTAATGCGTCAGATTTTGATGAAACTCAACTGTGAAAGTCTTATTCAAGTTCAATTCATACACAGCACACATTGCTGTAAACGTATCAAATGTGGTATAACAGGACTGTGTCAACAGTCTAATGAAAATTCAATTCACACCTAGTAGACATAGCTGTTAATGCGTCAAATTTTGATGAAACTCAATTGTGTAAACAGTCTATTTCAAGTTCAATTCATACACAGATAACATCAAACAGTTAACGTATCAAATGTGGTATAACAGCACTGTGTCAACAGTATTAAATCTGTTCCATTCACATAAAGCAGACATAGCTGTTAATTTGTCAAATTGTGATGAAACTCAATTGTGAAAACAGTCTTAATTCAAGTTCAATTCATAAACAGCAGACATTGCCATTAATATATCAAATGTGGTCAATTAGGACTGTATCAATAGTCTAGTGCAACTTCAATTCACTCAAAGCTGGCAAATTATGTTACACAACAGGTGCTGTTTAGTATCATAAGGAATCTCATGGAAATTGACATTTGGTGAATATACTTATAGAATCATGTAACATTCCTTAACAAGACCCTGATAAGTTAAAGAGGTCGCTTTTAACTTACATTCTCATGTATCCGTTCGTGGACATTGAGGACGACGTCCTTGATACATAGCCGTAGGATCTTTCCCACTACTGTGGGGGTTGATTAAGATAGGTACAGTTTTCAATCAGAATTCCACCAAACAAATTTTGTCATTACAATTTGTCCAATGTGTTACAACAGGACTTTGTCAAAAAATTTAATTCACATAAAGCAGACATAGCTGTTAATATCTCAGATTTTGATGTAACTCAATAGTGTAAACAGTCAAATTCAAATCATACACAGCACACATTGCTGTAACCGTATCAAATGTGGTATATCAGGACTGTATCAACACTCTTATGAAAATTTAATTCACACAAAGAAGACATGGCTCTTAATGTGTCAGATTTTGATGAAACTCAACTGTGTAAATAGTCTAATTCAAGTTAAATTCATACACAGCACACATTGCTGTAAACGTTTCAAATGTGGTATATCAGGACTGTGTCAACACTCTAATGAAAATTCAATTCACACAAAGAAGACATAGCTCTTAATGTGTCAGATTTTGATGAAACTCAACTGTGTAAATAGTCTAATTCAAGTTAAATTCATACACAGCACACATTGCTGTAAACGTTTCAAATGTGGTATATCAGGACTGTGTCAACAGTCTAATGAAAATCTAATTCACACAAAGAAGACATAGCTGTTAATGCGTCAGATTTTGATGAAACTCAACTGTGAAAGTCTTATTCAAGTTCAATTCATACACAGCACACATTGCTGTAAACGTATCAAATGTGGTATAACAGGACTGTGTCAACAGTCTAATGAAAATTCAATTCACACCTAGTAGACATAGCTGTTAATGCGTCAAATTTTGATGAAACTCAATTGTGTAAACAGTCTATTTCAAGTTCAATTCATACACAGATTACATCAAACAGTTAACGTATCAAATGTGGTATAACAGGACTGTGTGAACAGTATTAAATCTGTTCCATTCACATAAAGCAGACATAGCTGTTAATTTGTCAAATTGTGATGAAACTCAATTGTGAAAACAGTCTTAATTCAAGTTCAATTCATAAACAGCAGACATTGCCATTAATATATCAAATGTGGTCAATTAGGACTGTATCAATAGTCTAGTGCAACTTCAATTCACTCAAAGCTGGCAAATTATGTTACACAACAGGTGCTGTTCAGTATCATAAGGAATCTCATGGAAATTGACATTTGGTGAATATACTTATAGAATCATGTAACATTCCTTAACAAGACCCTGATAAGTTAAAGGGGTCGCTTTTAACTTACATTCTCATGTATCCGTTCGTGGACATTGAGGACGACGTCCTTGATACATAGCCGTAGGATCTTTCCCACTACTGTGGGGGTTGATTAAGATAGGTACAGTTTTCAATCAGAATTCCACCAAACAAATTTTGTCATTACAATTTGTCCAATGTGTTACAACAGGACTTTGTCAAAAAATTTAATTCACATAAAGCAGACATAGCTGTTAATATCTCAGATTTTGATGTAACTCAATAGTGTAAACAGTCAAATTCAAATCATACACAGCACACATTGCTGTAACCGTATCAAATGTGGTATATCAGGACTGTATCAACACTCTTATGAAAATTTAATTCACACAAAGAAGACATGGCTCTTAATGTGTCAGATTTTGATGAAACTCAACTGTGTAAATAGTCTAATTCAAGTTAAATTCATACACAGCACACATTGCTGTAAACGTTTCAAATGTGGTATATCAGGACTGTGTCAACACTCTAATGAAAATTCAATTCACACAAAGAAGACATAGCTCTTAATGTGTCAGATTTTGATGAAACTCAACTGTGTAAATAGTCTAATTCAAGTTAAATTCATACACAGCACACATTGCTGTAAACGTTTCAAATGTGGTATATCAGGACTGTGTCAACACTCTAATGAAAATTCAATTCACACAAAGAAGACATAGCTCTTAATGTGTCAGATTTTCATGAAACTCAACTGTGAAAGTATTATTCAAGTTCAATTCATACACAGCACACAATACTGTAAACGTATCAAATGTGGTATAACAGGACTGTGTCAACAGTCTAATGAAAATTCAATTCACACCTAGTAGACAAAGCTGTTAATGCGTCAAATTTTGATGAAACTGAATTGTGTAAACAGTCTATTTCAAGTTAAATTCATACACAGCACACATTGCTGTAAACGTTTCAAATGTGGTATATCAGGACTGTGTCAACAGTCTAATGAAAATTTAATTCACACAAATAAGACATAGCTGTTAATGCGTCAGATTTTGATGAAACTCAACTGTGAAAGTATTATTCAAGTTCAATTCATACACAGCACACAATGCTGTAAACGTATCAAATGTGGTGTAACAGGACTGTGTCAACAGTCTAATGAAAATGCAATTCACACTTAGTAGAAATAGCTGTTAATGCGTCAAATTTTGATGAAACTCAATTGTGTAAACAGTCTATTTCAAGTTCAATTCATACACAACATACATCAAACAGTAAACGTATCAAATGTGGTATAACAGGACTGTGTCAACAGTATTAAATCTGTTCCATTCACAGAAAGCAGACATAGCTGTTAATTTGTCAAATTTTGATGAAACTCAATTGTGTAAACAGTCTTAATTTAAGTTCACACAGCAGACATTGCCCTTAATATATCAAATGTGGTCAATTATGACTGTATCAATAGTCTAGTGCAACTTCAATTCACTCAAAGCTGGCAAATTATGTTACACAACAGGTGCTGATCAGTATCATAAGGAATCTCATGGAAATTGACGTTTATTTGGTGAATATACTTATAGAATCATGAAACATTCCTTAACAATACCCTGATAAGTTAAAGAGGTCGCTTTTAACTTACATTTTCATGTATCCCTTCTTGGACATTGAGGACGACGTCCTTGATACATAGCCGTAGGATCTTTCCCACTACTGTAGGGGTTGATTAAGATAGGTACAGTTTTCAATCAGAATTCCACCAAACAAATTTTGTCATTACAATTTGTCCAATGTGTTACAACAGGACTTTGTCAAAAAATTTAATTCACATAAAGCAGACATAGCTGTTAATGTGTCAGATTTTGATGTAACTCAATAGTGTAAACAGTCAAATTCAAGTTCAAATCATACACAGCACACATTGCTGTAACCGTATCAAATGTGGTATATCAGGACTGTATCAACACTCTTATGAAAATTTAATTCACACAAAGAAGACATGGCTCTTAATGTGTCAGATTTTGATGAAACTCAACTGTGTAAATAGTCTAATTCAAGTTAAATTCATACACAGCACACATTGCTGTAAACGTTTCAAATGTGGTATATCAGGACTGTGTCAACACTCTAATGAAAATTCAATTCACACAAAGAAGACATAGCTCTTAATGTGTCAGATTTTGATGAAACTCAATTGTGTAAATAGTCTAATTCAAGTTAAATTCATACACAGCACACATTATATCAGGACTGTGTCAACAGTCTAATGAAAATCTAATTCACACAAAGAAGACATAGCTGTTAATGTGTCAGATTTTGATGAAACTCAACTGTGTAAATAGTCTAATTCAAGTTAAATTCATGCACAGCACACATTGCTGTAAACGTTTCAAATGTGGTATATCAGGACTGTGTCAACACTCTAATGAAAATTCAATTCACACAAAGAAGACATAGCTCTAAATGTGTCAGATTTTGATGAAACTCAACTGTGTAAGTCTTATTCAAGTTCAATTCATACACAGCACACATTGCTGTAAACGTATCAAATGTGGTATGACAGGACTGTGTCAACAGTCTAATGAAAATTCAATTCACACCTAGTAGACATAGCTGTTAATGCGTCAAATTTTGATGAAACTCAATTGTGTAAACAGTCTATTTCAAGTTCAATTCATACAAAGCATACATCAAACAGTCAACGTATCAAATGTGGTATAACAGGACTGTGTCAACAGTATTAAATCTGTTCCATTCACAGAAAGCAGACATAGCCGTTAATTTGTCAAATTTTGATGAAACTCAATTGTGTAAACAGTCTTAATTCAAGTTCAATTCATACACAGCAGACATTGCCCTTAATATATCAAATGTGGTCAATTAGGGCTGTATCAATAGTCTAGTGCAACTTCAATTCACTCAAAGCTGGCAAATTATGTTACACAACAGGTGCTGTTCAGTATCATAAGGAATCTCATGGAAATTGACCTTTATTTGGTGAATATATTTATAGAATCATGTAACATTCCTTAACAAGACCCTGATAAGTTAAAGAGGTCGCTTTTAAATTACATTCCCATGTATCCGTTCGTGGACATTGAGGACGACGTCCTTGATACATAGCCGTAGGATCTTTCCCACTACTGTAGGGGTTGATTAAGATAGGTACAGTTTTCAATCAGAATTCCACCAAACAAATTTTGTCATTACAATTTGTCCAATGTGTTACAACAGGACTTTGTCAAAAAATTTAATTCACATAAAGCAGACATAGCTGTTAATGTGTCAGATTTTGATGTAACTAAATAGTGTAAACAGTCAAATTCAAGTTCAAATCATACACAGCACACATTGCTGTAACCGTATCAAATATGGTATATTAGGACCGTATCAACACTCTAATGAAAATTTAATTCACACAAAGAAGACATGGCTCTTAATGTGTCAGATTTTGATGAAACTCAACTGTGTAAATAGTCTAATTCAAGTTAAATTCATACACAGCACACATTGCTGTAAACGTTTCAAATGTGGTATATCAGGACTGTGTCAACACTCTAATGAAAATTCAATTCACACAAAGAAGACATAGCTCTTAATGTGTCAGATTTTGATGAAACTCAATTGTGTAAATAGTCTAATTCAAGTTAAATTCATACACAGCACACATTGCTGTAAACGTTTCAAATGTGGTATATCAGGACTGTGTCAACAGTCTAATGAAAATCTAAGTCACACAAAGAAGACATAGCTGTTAATGTGTCAGATTTTGATGAAACTCAACTGTGTAAGTCTTATTCAAGTTCAATTCATACACAGCACACATTGCTGTAAACGTATCAAATGTGGTGTAACAGGACTGTGTCAACAGTCTAATGAAAATTCAATTCACACCTAGTAGACATAGCTGTTAATGCGTCAAATTTTGATGAAACTCAATTGTGTAAACAGTCTATTTCAAGTTCAATTCATACAAAGCATACATCAAACAGTCAACGTATCAAATGTGGTACAACAGGACTGTGTCAACAGTATTAAATCTGTTCCATTCACAGAAAGCAGACATAGCTGTTAATTTGTCAAATTTTGATGAAACTCAATTGTGTAAACAGTCTTAATTCAAGTTCAATTCATACACAGCAGACATTGCCCTTAATATATCAAATGTGGTCAATTAGGACTGTATCAATAGTCTAGTGCAACTTCAATTCACTCAAAGCTGGCAAATTATGTTACACAATAGGTGCTGTTCAGTATCATAAGGAATCTCATGGAAATTGACCTTTATTTGGTGAATATACTTATAGAATCATGTAACATTCCTTAACAAGACCCTGATAAGTTAAAGAGGTCGCTTTTAACTTACATTCTCATGTATCCGTTCGTGGACATTGAGGACGACGTCCTTGATACATAGCCGTAGGATCTTTCCCACTACTGTAGGGGTTGATTAAGATAGGTACAGTTTTCAATCAGAATTCCACCAAACAAATTTTGTCATTACAATTTGTCCAATGTGTTACAACAGGACTTTGTCAAAAAATTTAATTCACATAAAGCAGACATAGCTGTTAATGTGTCAGATTTTGATGTAACTCAATAGTGTAAACAGTCAAATTCAAGTTCAAATCATACACAGCACACATTGCTGTAACCGTATCAAATATGGTATATCATGACTGTATCAACACTCTAATGAAAATTTAATTCACACAAAGAAGACATGGCTCTTAATGTGTCAGATTTTGATGAAACTCAACTGTGTAAATAGTCTAATTCAAGTTAAATTCATACCAAGCACACATTGCTCTAAACGTTTCAAATGTGGTATATCAGGACTGTGTCAACACTCTAATGAAAATTCAATTCACACAAAGAAGACATAGCTCTTAATGTGTCAGATTTTGATGAAACTCAATTGTGTAAATAGTCTAATTCAAGTTAAATTCATACACAGCACACATTGCTGTAAACGTTTCAAATGTGGTATATCAGGACTGTGTCAACAGTCTAATGAAAATCTAAGTCACACAAAGAAGACATAGCTGTTAATGTGTCAAATTTTGATGAAACTCAACTGTGTAAGTCTTATTCAAGTTCAATTCATACACAGCACACATTGCTGTAAACGTATCAAATGTGGTATAACAGGACTGTGTCAACAGTCTAATGAAAATTCAATTCACACCTAGTAGACATAGCTGTTAATGCGTCAAATTTTGATGAAACTCAATTGTGTAAACAGTCTATTTCAAGTTCAATTCATACAAAGCATACATCAAACAGTCAACGTATCAAATGTGGTATAACAGGACTGTGTCAACAGTATTAAATCTGTTCCATTCACAGAAAGCAGACATAGCTGTTAATTTGTCAAATTTTGATGAAACTCAATTGTGTAAACAGTCTTAATTCAAGTTCAATTCATACACAGCAGACATTGCCCTTAATATATCAAATGTGGTCAATTAGGACTGTATCAATAGTCTAGTGCAACTTCAATTCACTCAAAGCTGGCAAATTATGTTACACAACAGGTGCTGTTCAGTATCATAAGGAATCTCATGGAAATTGACCTTTATTTGGTGAATATACTTATAGAATCATGTAACATTCCTTAACAATACCCTGATAAGTTAAAGAGGTCGCTTTTAACTTACATTCTCATGTATCCGTTCGTGGACATTGAGGACGACGTCCTTGATACATAGCCGTAGGATCTTTCCCACTACTGTAGGGGTTGATTAAGATAGGTACAGTTTTCAATCAGAATCCCACCAAACAAATTTTGTCATTACAATTTGTCCAATGTGTTACAACAGGACTTTGTCAAAAAATTTAATTCACATAAAGCAGACATAGCTGTTAATGTGTCAGATTTTGATGTAACTCAATAGTGTAAACAGTCAAATTCAAGTTCAAATCATACACAGCACACATTGCTGTAACCGTATCAAATATGGTATATCATGACTGTATCAACACTCTAATGAAAATTGAATTCACACAAAGAAGACATGGCTCTTAATGTGTCAGATTTTGATGAAACTCAACTGTGTAAATAGTCTAATTCAAGTTAAATTCATACCAAGCACACATTGCTCTAAACGTTTCAAATGTGGTATATCAGGACTGTGTCAACACTCTAATGAAAATTCAATTCACACAAAGAAGACATAGCTCTTAATGTGTCAGATTTTGATGAAACTCAATTGTGTAAATAGTCTAATTCAAGTTAAATTCATACACAGCACACATTGCTGTAAACGTTTCAAATGTGGTATATCAGGACTGTGTCAACAGTCTAATGAAAATCTAAGTCACACAAAGAAGACATAGCTGTTAATGTGTCAGATTTTGATGAAACTCAACTGTGTAAGTCTTATTCAAGTTCAATTCATACACAGCACACATTGCTGTAAACGTATCAAATGTGGTATAACAGGACTGTGTCAACAGTCTAATGAAAATTCAATTCACACCTAGTAGACATAGCTGTTAATGCGTCAAATTTTGATGAAACTCAATTGTGTAAACAGTCTATTTCAAGTTCAATTCATACAAAGCAGACATCAAACAGTCAACGTATCAAATGTGGTATAACAGGACTGTGTCAACAGTATTAAATCTGTTCCATTCACAGAAAGCAGACATAGCTGTTAATTTGTCAAATTTTGATGAAACTCAATTGTGTAAACAGTCTTAATTCAAGTTCAGTTCATACACAGCAGACATTGCCCTTAATATATCAAATGTGGTCAATTGGGACTGTATCAATAGTCTAGTGCAACTTCAATTCACTTGAAGCTGGCAAATTATGTTACACAACAGGTGCTGTTCAGTATCATAAGGAATCTCATGGAAATTGACGTTTATTTGGTGAATATACTTATAGAATCATGTAACATTCCTTAACAATACCCTGATAAGTTAAAGAGGTCGCTTTTAACTTACATTTTCATGTATCCGTTCGTGGACATTGAGGACGACGTCCTTGATACATAGCCGTAGGATCTTTCCCACTACACAGCCAATTGTGCCTCATATGAAATTCATGTGAAATTTACATGAACTTTACATGAAAGTTCACATGAAATTTATGTGAAACGAGCACGAACATGAAATTTACATGAAATTTTTCACATGAAATTCATGTGAAGATTTTTACATGGATGTTATGTGAATTCAGTTTCCTGTTAGGGTCACTTAGAAAAATTCATGTGAAATTCATGTGAAGGAAATTTATGTGAAATTCATGTGAAATATTTTTCACATAAATCTTATGTGAAATTTATATGAATTTTACATAAACTTTCATGTGAAATTTACATGATGCTCATTTCATATGAATTTCATGTGAGGCACAATTGGCTGTGTACTGTAGGGGTTGATTAAGATAGGTACAGTTTTCAATCAGAATTCCACCAAACAAATTTTGTCATTACAATTTGTCCAATGTGTTACAACAGGACTTTGTCAAAAAATTTAATTCACATAAAGCAGACATAGCTGTTAATGTGTCAGATTTTGATGTAACTCAATAGTGTAAACAGTCAAATTCAAGTTCATATCATACACAGCACACATTGCTGTAACCGTATCAAATGTGGTATATCAGGACTGTATTAACACTCTAATGAAAATTTAATTCACACAAAGAAGACATGGCTCTTAATGTGTCAGATTTTGATGAAACTCAATTGTGTAAATAGTTTAATTCAAGTTAAATTCATACACAGCACACATTGCTGTAAACATTTCAAATGTGGTATATCAGGACTGTGTCAACAGTCTAATGAAAATCTAAGTCACACAAAGAAGACATAGCTGTTAATGTGTCAGATTTTGATGAAACTCAACTGTGTAAGTCTTATTCAAGTTCAATTCATACACAGCACACATTGCTGTAAACGTATCAAATGTGGTATAACAGGACTGTGTCAACAGTCTAATGAAAATTCAATTCACACCTAGTAGACATAGCTGTTAATGCGTCAAATTTTGATGAAACTCAATTGTGTAAACAGTCTATTTCAAGTTCAATTCATACAAAGCATACATCAAACAGTCAACGTATCAAATGTGGTATAACAGGACTGTGTCAACAGTATTAAATCTGTTCCAGAAAGCAGACATAGCTGTTAATTTGTCAAATTTTGATGAAACTCAATTGTGTAAACAGTCAAATTCAAGTTCAAATCATACACAGCACACATTGCTGTAACCGTATCAAATATGGTATATCATGACTGTATCAACACTCTAATGAAAATTTAATTCACACAAAGAAGACATGGCTCTTAATGTGTCAGATTTTGATGAAACTCAACTGTGTAAATAGTCTAATTCAAGTTAAATTCATACCAAGCACACATTGCTGTAAACGTATCAAATGTGGTATAACAGGACTGTGTCAACAGTCTAATGAAAATTCAATTCACACCTAGTAGACATAGCTGTTAATGCGTCAAATTTTGATGAAACTCAATTGTGTAAACAGTCTATTTCAAGTTCAATTCATACAAAGCATACATCAAACAGTCAACGTATCAAATGTGGTATAACAGGACTGTGTCAACAGTATTAAATCTGTTCCAGAAAGCAGACATAGCTGTTAATTTGTCAAATTTTGATGAAACTCAATTGTGTAAACAGTCTTAACTCAAGTTCAATTGATACACAGCAGACATTGCCCTTAATATATCAAATGTGGTCAATTAGGACTGTATCAATAGTCTAGTGCAACTTCAATTCACTCAAAGCTGGCAAATTATGTTACACAACAGGTGCTGTTCAGTATCATAAGGAATCTCATAGAAATTGACCTTTATTTGGTGAATATACTTATAGAATCATGTAACATTCCTTAACAAGACCCTGATAAGTTAAAGAGGTCGCTTTTAACTTACATTCTCATGTATCCGTTCGTGGACATTGAGGACGACGTCCTTGATACATAGCCGTAGGATCTTTCCCACTACTGTAGGGGTTGATTAAGATAGGTACAGTTTTCAATCAGAATTCCACCAAACAAATTTTGTCATTACAATTTGTCCAATGTGTTACAACAGGACTTTGTCAAAAAATTTGATTCACATAAAGCAGACATAGCTGTTAATGTGTCAGATTTTGATGTAACTCAATAGTGTAAACAGTCAAATTCAAGTTCAAATCATACACAGCACACATTGCTGTAACCGTATCAAATATGGTATATTAGGACCGTATCAACACTCTAATGAAAATTTAATTCACACAAAGAAGACATGGCTCTTAATGTGTCAGATTTTGATGAAACTCAACTGTGTAAATAGTCAAATTCAAGTTAAATTCATACACAGCACACATTGCTGTAAACGTTTCAAATGTGGTATATCAGGACTGTGTCAACACTCTAATGAAACTTCAATTCACACAAAGAAGACATAGCTCTCAATGTGTCAGATTTTGATGAAACTAAACTGTGTAAATAGTCAAATTCAAGTTAAATTCATACACAGCACACATTGCTGTAAACGTTTCAAATGTGGTATATCAGGACTGTGTCAACAGTCTAATGAAAATTTAATTCACACAAATAAGACATAGCTGTTAATGTGTCAGATTTTGATGAAACTCAACTGTGTAAGTCTTATTCGAGTTCAATTCATACACAGCACACATTGCTGTAAACGTATCAAATGTGGTATAACAGGACTGTGTCAACAGTCTAATGAAAATGCAATTCACACCTAGTAGAAATAGCTGTTAATGCGTCAAATTTTGATGAAACTCAATTGTGTAAACAGTCTATTTCAAGTTCAATTCATACACAACATACATCAAACAGTAAACGTATCAAATGTGGTATAAAAGGACTGTGTCAACAGTATTAAATCTGTTCCATTCACAGAAAGCAGACATAGCTGTTAATTTGTCAAATTTTGATGAAACTCAATTGTGTAAACAGTCTTAATTCAAGTTCAATTCATACACAGCAGACATTGCCCTTAATATATCAAATGTGGTCAATTAGGACTGTATCAATAGTCTAGTGCAACTTCAATTCACTCAAAGCTGGCAAATTATGTTACACAACAGGTGCTGTTCAGTATCATAAGGAATCTCATGGAAATTGACCTTTATTTGGTGAATATACTTATAGAATCATGAAACATTCCTTAACAAGACCCTGATAAGTTAAAGAGGTCGCTTTTAACTTACATTCTCATGTATCCGTTCGTGGACATTGAGGACGACGTCCTTGATACATAGCCGTAGGATCTTTCCCACTACTGTAGGGGTTGATTAAGATAGGTACAGTTTTCAATCAGAATTCCACCAAACAAATTTTGTCATTACAATTTGTCCAATGTGTTACAACAGGACTTTGTCAAAAAATTTAATTCACATAAAGCAGACATAGCTGTTAATGTGTCAGATTTTGATGTAACTCAATAGTGTAAACAGTCAAATTCAAGTTCAAATCATACACAGCACACATTGCTGTAACCGTATCAAATGTAGTATATCAGGACTGTATCAACACTCTAATGAAAATTGAATTCACACAAAGAAGACATGGCTCTTAATGTGTCAGATTTTGATGAAACTCAACTGTGTAAATAGTCTAATTCAAGTTAAATTCATACCAAGCACACATTGCTCTAAACGTTTCAAATGTGGTATATCAGGACTGTGTCAACACTCTAATGAAAATTCAATTCACACAAAGAAGACATAGCTCTTAATGTGTCAGATTTTGATGAAACTCAATTGTGTAAATAGTCTAATTCAAGTTAAATTCATACACAGCAGACATTGCTGTAAACGTTTCAAATGTGGTATATCAGGACTGTGTCAACAGTCTAATGAAAATCTAAGTCACACAAAGAAGACATAGCTGTTAATGTGTCAGATTTTGATGAAACTCAACTGTGTAAGTCTTATTCAAGTTCAATTCATACACAGCACACATTGCTGTAAACGTATCAAATGTGGTATAACAGGACTGTGTCAACAGTCTAATGAAAATTCAATTCACACCTAGTAGACATAGCTGTTAATGCGTCAAATTTTGATGAAACTCAATTGTGTAAACAGTCTATTTCAAGTTCAATTCATACAAAGCAGACATCAAACAGTCAACGTATCAAATGTGGTATAACAGGACTGTGTCAACAGTATTAAATCTGTTCCATTCACAGAAAGCAGACATAGCTGTTGATTTGTCAAAACAGTCTTAATTCTAGTTCAATTCATACACAGCAGACATTGCCCTTAATATATCAAATGTGGTCAATTAGGACTGTATCAATAGTCTAGTGCAACTTCAATTCACTCAAAGCTGGCAAATTATGTTACACAACAGGTGCTGTTCAGTATCATAAGGAATCTCATAGAAATTGACCTTTATTTGGTGAATATACTTATAGAATCATGTAACATTCCTTAACAAGACCCTGATAAGTTAAAGAGGTCGCTTTTAACTTACATTCTCATGTATCCGTTCGTGGACATTGAGGACGACGTCCTTGATACATAGCCGTAGGATCTTTCCCACTACTGTAGGGGTTGATTAAGATAGGTACAGTTTTCAATCAGAATTCCACCAAACAAATTTTGTCATTACAATTTGTCCAATGTGTTACAACAGGACTTTGTCAAAAAATTTAATTCACATAAAGCAGACATAGCTGTTAATGTGTCAGATTTTGATGTAACTCAATAGTGTAAACAGTCAAATTCAAGTTCAAATCATACACAGCACACATTGCTGTAACCGTATCAAATATGGTATATCATGACTGTATCAACACTCTAATGAAAATTGAATTCACACAAAGAAGACATGGCTCTTAATGTGTCAGATTTTGATGAAACTCAACTGTGTAAATAGTCTAATTCAAGTTAAATTCATACACAGCACACATTGCTGTAAACCTTTCAAATGTGGTATATCAGGACTGTGTCAACAGTCTAATGAAAATCTAAGTCACACAAAGAAGACATAGCTGTTAATGTGTCAGATTTTGATGAAACTCAACTGTGTAAGTCTTATTCAAGTTCAATTCATACACAGCACACATTGCTGTAAACGTATCAAATGTGGTATAACAGGACTGTGTCAACAGTCTAATGAAAATTCAATTCACACCTAGTAGACATAGCTGTTAATGCGTCAAATTTTGATGAAACTCAATTGTGTAAACAGTCTATTTCAAGTTCAATTCATACAAAGCATACATCAAACAGTCAACGTATCAAATGTGGTATAACAGGACTGTGTCAACAGTATTAAATCTGTTCCATTCACAGAAAGCAGACATAGCTGTTGATTTGTCAAAACAGTCTTAATTCTAGTTCAATTCATACACAGCAGACATTGCCCTTAATATATCAAATGTGGTCAATTAGGACTGTATCAATAGTCTAGTGCAACTTCAATTCACTCAAAGCTGGCAAATTATGTTACACAACAGGTGCTGTTCAGTATCATAAGGAATCTCATAGAAATTGACCTTTATTTGGTGAATATACTTATAGAATCATGTAACATTCCTTAACAAGACCCTGATAAGTTAAAGAGGTCGCTTTTAACTTACATTCTCATGTATCCGTTCGTGGACATTGAGGACGACGTCCTTGATACATAGCCGTAGGATCTTTCCCACTACTGTAGGGGTTGATTAAGATAGGTACAGTTTTCAATCAGAATTCCACCAAACAAATTTTGTCATTACAATTTGTCCAATGTGTTACAACAGGACTTTGTCAAAAAATTTAATTCACATAAAGCAGACATAGCTGTTAATGTGTCAGATTTTGATGTAACTCAATAGTGTAAACAGTCAAATTCAAGTTCAAATCATACACAGCACACATTGCTGTAACCGTATCAAATATGGTATATCATGACTGTATCAACACTCTAATGAAAATTTAATTCACACAAAGAAGACATGGCTCTTAATGTGTCAGATTTTGATGAAACTCAACTGTGTAAATAGTCTAATTCAAGTTAAATTCATACCAAGCACACATTGCTGTAAACGTATCAAATGTGGTATAACAGGACTGTGTCAACAGTCTAATGAAAATTCAATTCACACCTAGTAGACATAGCTGTTAATGCGTCAAATTTTGATGAAACTCAATTGTGTAAACAGTCTATTTCAAGTTCAATTCATACAAAGCATACATCAAACAGTCAACGTATCAAATGTGGTATAACAGGACTGTGTCAACAGTATTAAATCTGTTCCAGAAAGCAGACATAGCTGTTAATTTGTCAAATTTTGATGAAACTCAATTGTGTAAACAGTCTTAACTCAAGTTCAATTGATACACAGCAGACATTGCCCTTAATATATCAAATGTGGTCAATTAGGACTGTATCAATAGTCTAGTGCAACTTCAATTCACTCAAAGCTGGCAAATTATGTTACACAACAGGTGCTGTTCAGTATCATAAGGAATCTCATAGAAATTGACCTTTATTTGGTGAATATACTTATAGAATCATGTAACATTCCTTAACAAGACCCTGATAAGTTAAAGAGGTCGCTTTTAACTTACATTCTCATGTATCCGTTCGTGGACATTGAGGACGACGTCCTTGATACATAGCCGTAGGATCTTTCCCACTACTGTAGGGGTTGATTAAGATAGGTACAGTTTTCAATCAGAATTCCACCAAACAAATTTTGTCATTACAATTTGTCCAATGTGTTACAACAGGACTTTGTCAAAAAATTTGATTCACATAAAGCAGACATAGCTGTTAATGTGTCAGATTTTGATGTAACTCAATAGTGTAAACAGTCAAATTCAAGTTCAAATCATACACAGCACACATTGCTGTAACCGTATCAAATATGGTATATTAGGACCGTATCAACACTCTAATGAAAATTTAATTCACACAAAGAAGACATGGCTCTTAATGTGTCAGATTTTGATGAAACTCAACTGTGTAAATAGTCAAATTCAAGTTAAATTCATACACAGCACACATTGCTGTAAACGTTTCAAATGTGGTATATCAGGACTGTGTCAACACTCTAATGAAACTTCAATTCACACAAAGAAGACATAGCTCTCAATGTGTCAGATTTTGATGAAACTAAACTGTGTAAATAGTCAAATTCAAGTTAAATTCATACACAGCACACATTGCTGTAAACGTTTCAAATGTGGTATATCAGGACTGTGTCAACAGTCTAATGAAAATTTAATTCACACAAATAAGACATAGCTGTTAATGTGTCAGATTTTGATGAAACTCAACTGTGTAAGTCTTATTCGAGTTCAATTCATACACAGCACACATTGCTGTAAACGTATCAAATGTGGTATAACAGGACTGTGTCAACAGTCTAATGAAAATGCAATTCACACCTAGTAGAAATAGCTGTTAATGCGTCAAATTTTGATGAAACTCAATTGTGTAAACAGTCTATTTCAAGTTCAATTCATACACAACATACATCAAACAGTAAACGTATCAAATGTGGTATAAAAGGACTGTGTCAACAGTATTAAATCTGTTCCATTCACAGAAAGCAGACATAGCTGTTAATTTGTCAAATTTTGATGAAACTCAATTGTGTAAACAGTCTTAATTCAAGTTCAATTCATACACAGCAGACATTGCCCTTAATATATCAAATGTGGTCAATTAGGACTGTATCAATAGTCTAGTGCAACTTCAATTCACTCAAAGCTGGCAAATTATGTTACACAACAGGTGCTGTTCAGTATCATAAGGAATCTCATGGAAATTGACCTTTATTTGGTGAATATACTTATAGAATCATGAAACATTCCTTAACAAGACCCTGATAAGTTAAAGAGGTCGCTTTTAACTTACATTCTCATGTATCCGTTCGTGGACATTGAGGACGACGTCCTTGATACATAGCCGTAGGATCTTTCCCACTACTGTAGGGGTTGATTAAGATAGGTACAGTTTTCAATCAGAATTCCACCAAACAAATTTTGTCATTACAATTTGTCCAATGTGTTACAACAGGACTTTGTCAAAAAATTTAATTCACATAAAGCAGACATAGCTGTTAATGTGTCAGATTTTGATGTAACTCAATAGTGTAAACAGTCAAATTCAAGTTCAAATCATACACAGCACACATTGCTGTAACCGTATCAAATGTAGTATATCAGGACTGTATCAACACTCTAATGAAAATTGAATTCACACAAAGAAGACATGGCTCTTAATGTGTCAGATTTTGATGAAACTCAACTGTGTAAATAGTCTAATTCAAGTTAAATTCATACCAAGCACACATTGCTCTAAACGTTTCAAATGTGGTATATCAGGACTGTGTCAACACTCTAATGAAAATTCAATTCACACAAAGAAGACATAGCTCTTAATGTGTCAGATTTTGATGAAACTCAATTGTGTAAATAGTCTAATTCAAGTTAAATTCATACACAGCAGACATTGCTGTAAACGTTTCAAATGTGGTATATCAGGACTGTGTCAACAGTCTAATGAAAATCTAAGTCACACAAAGAAGACATAGCTGTTAATGTGTCAGATTTTGATGAAACTCAACTGTGTAAGTCTTATTCAAGTTCAATTCATACACAGCACACATTGCTGTAAACGTATCAAATGTGGTATAACAGGACTGTGTCAACAGTCTAATGAAAATTCAATTCACACCTAGTAGACATAGCTGTTAATGCGTCAAATTTTGATGAAACTCAATTGTGTAAACAGTCTATTTCAAGTTCAATTCATACAAAGCAGACATCAAACAGTCAACGTATCAAATGTGGTATAACAGGACTGTGTCAACAGTATTAAATCTGTTCCATTCACAGAAAGCAGACATAGCTGTTGATTTGTCAAAACAGTCTTAATTCTAGTTCAATTCATACACAGCAGACATTGCCCTTAATATATCAAATGTGGTCAATTAGGACTGTATCAATAGTCTAGTGCAACTTCAATTCACTCAAAGCTGGCAAATTATGTTACACAACAGGTGCTGTTCAGTATCATAAGGAATCTCATAGAAATTGACCTTTATTTGGTGAATATACTTATAGAATCATGTAACATTCCTTAACAAGACCCTGATAAGTTAAAGAGGTCGCTTTTAACTTACATTCTCATGTATCCGTTCGTGGACATTGAGGACGACGTCCTTGATACATAGCCGTAGGATCTTTCCCACTACTGTAGGGGTTGATTAAGATAGGTACAGTTTTCAATCAGAATTCCACCAAACAAATTTTGTCATTACAATTTGTCCAATGTGTTACAACAGGACTTTGTCAAAAAATTTAATTCACATAAAGCAGACATAGCTGTTAATGTGTCAGATTTTGATGTAACTCAATAGTGTAAACAGTCAAATTCAAGTTCAAATCATACACAGCACACATTGCTGTAACCGTATCAAATATGGTATATCATGACTGTATCAACACTCTAATGAAAATTTAATTCACACAAAGAAGACATGGCTCTTAATGTGTCAGATTTTGATGAAACTCAACTGTGTAAATAGTCTAATTCAAGTTAAATTCATACCAAGCACACATTGCTGTAAACGTATCAAATGTGGTATAACAGGACTGTGTCAACAGTCTAATGAAAATTCAATTCACACCTAGTAGACATAGCTGTTAATGCGTCAAATTTTGATGAAACTCAATTGTGTAAACAGTCTATTTCAAGTTCAATTCATACAAAGCATACATCAAACAGTCAACGTATCAAATGTGGTATAACAGGACTGTGTCAACAGTATTAAATCTGTTCCAGAAAGCAGACATAGCTGTTAATTTGTCAAATTTTGATGAAACTCAATTGTGTAAACAGTCTTAACTCAAGTTCAATTGATACACAGCAGACATTGCCCTTAATATATCAAATGTGGTCAATTAGGACTGTATCAATAGTCTAGTGCAACTTCAATTCACTCAAAGCTGGCAAATTATGTTACACAACAGGTGCTGTTCAGTATCATAAGGAATCTCATAGAAATTGACCTTTATTTGGTGAATATACTTATAGAATCATGTAACATTCCTTAACAAGACCCTGATAAGTTAAAGAGGTCGCTTTTAACTTACATTCTCATGTATCCGTTCGTGGACATTGAGGACGACGTCCTTGATACATAGCCGTAGGATCTTTCCCACTACTGTAGGGGTTGATTAAGATAGGTACAGTTTTCAATCAGAATTCCACCAAACAAATTTTGTCATTACAATTTGTCCAATGTGTTACAACAGGACTTTGTCAAAAAATTTAATTCACATAAAGCAGACATAGCTGTTAATGTGTCAGATTTTGATGTAACTCAATAGTGTAAACAGTCAAATTCAAGTTCAAATCATACACAGCACACATTGCTGTAACCGTATCAAATATGGTATATCATGACTGTATCAACACTCTAATGAAAATTTAATTCACACAAAGAAGACATGGCTCTTAATGTGTCAGATTTTGATGAAACTCAACTGTGTAAATAGTCTAATTCAAGTTAAATTCATACCAAGCACACATTGCTGTAAACGTATCAAATGTGGTATAACAGGACTGTGTCAACAGTCTAATGAAAATTCAATTCACACCTAGTAGACATAGCTGTTAATGCGTCAAATTTTGATGAAACTCAATTGTGTAAACAGTCTATTTCAAGTTCAATTCATACAAAGCATACATCAAACAGTCAACGTATCAAATGTGGTATAACAGGACTGTGTCAACAGTATTAAATCTGTTCCAGAAAGCAGACATAGCTGTTAATTTGTCAAATTTTGATGAAACTCAATTGTGTAAACAGTCTTAACTCAAGTTCAATTGATACACAGCAGACATTGCCCTTAATATATCAAATGTGGTCAATTAGGACTGTATCAATAGTCTAGTGCAACTTCAATTCACTCAAAGCTGGCAAATTATGTTACACAACAGGTGCTGTTCAGTATCATAAGGAATCTCATAGAAATTGACCTTTATTTGGTGAATATACTTATAGAATCATGTAACATTCCTTAACAAGACCCTGATAAGTTAAAGAGGTCGCTTTTAACTTACATTCTCATGTATCCGTTCGTGGACATTGAGGACGACGTCCTTGATACATAGCCGTAGGATCTTTCCCACTACTGTAGGGGTTGATTAAGATAGGTACAGTTTTCAATCAGAATTCCACCAAACAAATTTTGTCATTACAATTTGTCCAATGTGTTACAACAGGACTTTGTCAAAAAATTTAATTCACATAAAGCAGACATAGCTGTTAATGTGTCAGATTTTGATGTAACTCAATAGTGTAAACAGTCAAATTCAAGTTCAAATCATACACAGCACACATTGCTGTAACCGTATCAAATATGGTATATCATGACTGTATCAACACTCTAATGAAAATTTAATTCACACAAAGAAGACATGGCTCTTAATGTGTCAGATTTTGATGAAACTCAACTGTGTAAATAGTCAAATTCAAGTTAAATTCATACACAGCACACATTGCTGTAAACGTTTCAAATGTGGTATATCAGGACTGTGTCAACACTCTAATGAAACTTCAATTCACACAAAGAAGACATAGCTCTCAATGTGTCAGATTTTGATGAAACTCAACTGTGTAAATAGTCTAATTCAAGTTAAATTCATACACAGCACACATTGCTGTAAACGTTTCAAATGTGGTATATCAGGACTGTGTCAACAGTCTAATGAAAATTTAATTCACACAAATAAGACATAGCTGTTAATGTGTCAGATTTTGATGAAACTCAACTGTGTAAGTCTTATTCGAGTTCAATTCATACACAGCACACATTGCTGTAAACGTATCAAATGTGGTATAACAGGACTGTGTCAACAGTCTAATGAAAATGCAATTCACACCTAGTAGAAATAGCTGTTAATGCGTCAAATTTTGATGAAACTCAATTGTGTAAACAGTCTATTTCAAGTTCAATTCATACACAACATACATCAAACAGTAAACGTATCAAATGTGGTATAACAGGACTGTGTCAACAGTATTAAATCTGTTCCATTCACAGAAAGCAGACATAGCTGTTAATTTGTCAAATTTTGATGAAACTCAATTGTGTAAACAGTCTTAATTCAAGTTCAATTCATACACAGCAGACATTGCCCTTAATATATCAAATGTGGTCAATTAGGACTGTATCAATAGTCTAGTGCAACTTCAATTCACTCAAAGCTGGCAAATTATGTTACACAACAGGTGCTGTTCAGTATCATAAGGAATCTCATGGAAATTGACCTTTATTTGGTGAATATACTTATAGAATCATGAAACATTCCTTAACAAGACCCTGATAAGTTAAAGAGGTCGCTTTTAACTTACATTCTCATGTATCCGTTCGTGGACATTGAGGACGACGTCCTTGATACATAGCCGTAGGATCTTTCCCACTACTGTAGGGGTTGATTAAGATAGGTACAGTTTTCAATCAGAATTCCACCAAACAAATTTTGTCATTACAATTTGTCCAATGTGTTACAACAGGACTTTGTCAAAAAATTTAATTCACATAAAGCAGACATAGCTGTTAATGTGTCAGATTTTGATGTAACTCAATAGTGTAAACAGTCAAATTCAAGTTCAAATCATACACAGCACACATTGCTGTAACCGTATCAAATGTAGTATATCAGGACTGTATCAACACTCTAATGAAAATTGAATTCACACAAAGAAGACATGGCTCTTAATGTGTCAGATTTTGATGAAACTCAACTGTGTAAATAGTCTAATTCAAGTTAAATTCATACACAGCACACATTGCTGTAAACGTTTCAAATGTGGTATATCAGGACTGTGTCAACAGTCTAATGAAAATCTAAGTCACACAAAGAAGACATAGCTGTTAATGTGTCAGATTTTGATGAAACTCAACTGTGTAAGTCTTATTCAAGTTCAATTCATACACAGCACACATTGCTGTAAACGTATCAAATGTGGTATAACAGGACTGTGTCAACAGTCTAATGAAAATTCAATTCACACCTAGTAGACATAGCTGTTAATGCGTCAAATTTTGATGAAACTCAATTGTGTAAACAGTCTTTTTCAAGTTCAATTCATACAAAGCATACATCAAACAGTCAACGTATCAAATGTGGTATAACAGGACTGTGTCAACAGTATTAAATCTGTTCCATTCACAGAAAGCAGACATAGCTGTTAATTTGTCAAATTTTGATGAAACTCAATTGTGTAAACAGTCTTAATTCAAGTTCAATTCATACACAGCAGACATTGCCCTTAATATATCAAATGTGGTCAATCAGGACTGTATCAATAGTCTAGTGCAACTTCAATTCACTTGAAGCTGGCAAATTATGTTACACAACAGGTGCTGTTCAGTATCATAAGGAATCTCATGGAAATTGACCTTTATTTGGTGAATATACTTATAGAATCATGTAACATTCCTTAACAAGACCCTGATAAGTTAAAGAGGTCGCTTTTAACTTACATTCTCATGTATCCGTTCGTGGACATTGAGGACGACGTCCTTGATACATAGCCGTAGGATCTTTCCCACTACTGTAGGGGTTGATTAAGATAGGTACAGTTTTCAATCAGAATTCCACCAAACAAATTTTGTCATTACAATTTGTCCAATGTGTTACAACAGGACTTTGTCAAAAAATTTAATTCACATAAAGCAGACATAGCTGTTAATGTGTCAGATTTTGATGTAACTCAATAGTGTAAACAGTCAAATTCAAGTTCAAATCATACACAGCACACATTGCTGTAACCGTATCAAATGTGGTATATCAGGACTGTATCAACACTCTAATGAAAATTTAATTCACACAAAGAAGACATGGCTCTTAATGTGTCAGATTTTGATGAAACTCAACTGTGTAAATAGTCTAATTCAAGTTAAATTCATACACAGCACACATTGCTGTAAACGTTTCAAATGTGGTATATCAGGACTGTGTCAACAGTCTAATGAAAATCTAAGTCACACAAAGAAGACATAGCTGTTAATGTGTCAGATTTTGATGAAACTCAACTGTGTAAGTCTTATTCAAGTTCAATTCATACACAGCACACATTGCTGTAAACGTATCAAATGTGGTATAACAGGACTGTGTTAACAGTCTAATGAAAATTCAATTCACACCTAGTAGACATAGCTGTTAATGCGTCAAATTTTGATGAAACTCAATTGTGTAAACAGTCTATTTCAAGTTCAATTCATACAAAGCATACATCAAACAGTCAACGTATCAAATGTGGTATAACAGGACTGTGTCAACAGTATTAAATCTGTTCCATTCACAGAAAGCAGACATAGCTGTTAATTTGTCAAATTTTGATGAAACTCAATTGTGTAAACAGTCTTAATTCAAGTTCAATTCATAGCCCTTAATATATCAAATGTGGTCAATTAGGACTGTATCAATAGTCTAGTGCAACTTCAATTCACTTGAAGCTGGCAAATTATGTTACACAACAGGTGCTGTTCAGTATCATAAGGAATCTCATGGAAATTGACCTTTATTTGGTGAATATACTTATAGAATCATGTAACATTCCTTAACAAGACCCTGATAAGTTAAAGAGGTCGCTTTTAACTTACATTCTCATGTATCCGTTCGTGGACATTGAGGACGACGTCCTTGATACATAGCCGTAGGATCTTTCCCACTACTGTAGGGGTTGATTAAGATAGGTACAGTTTTCAATCAGAATTCCACCAAACAAATTTTGTCATTACAATTTGTCCAATGTGTTACAACAGGACTTTGTCAAAAAATTTAATTCACATAAAGCAGACATAGCTGTTAATGTGTCAGATTTTGATGTAACTCAATAGTGTAAACAGTCAAATTCAAGTTCAAATCATACACAGCACACATTGCTGTAACCGTATCAAATGTGGTATATCAGGACTGTATCAACACTCTAATGAAAATTTAATTCACACAAAGAAGACATGGCTCTTAATGTGTCAGATTTTGATGAAACTCAACTGTGTAAATAGTCTAATTCAAGTTAAATTCATACACAGCACACATTGCTGTAAACGTTTCAAATGTGGTATATCAGGACTGTGTCAACAGTCTAATGAAAATCTAAGTCACACAAAGAAGACATAGCTGTTAATGTGTCAGATTTTGATGAAACTCAACTGTGTAAGTCTTATTCAAGTTCAATTCATACACAGCACACATTGCTGTAAACGTATCAAATGTGGTATAACAGGACTGTGTTAACAGTCTAATGAAAATTCAATTCACACCTAGTAGACATAGCTGTTAATGCGTCAAATTTTGATGAAACTCAATTGTGTAAACAGTCTATTTCAAGTTCAATTCATACAAAGCATACATCAAACAGTCAACGTATCAAATGTGGTATAACAGGACTGTGTCAACAGTATTAAATCTGTTCCATTCACAGAAAGCAGACATAGCTGTTAATTTGTCAAATTTTGATGAAACTCAATTGTGTAAACAGTCTTAATTCAAGTTCAATTCATAGCCCTTAATATATCAAATGTGGTCAATTAGGACTGTATCAATAGTCTAGTGCAACTTCAATTCACTTGAAGCTGGCAAATTATGTTACACAACAGGTGCTGTTCAGTATCATAAGGAATCTCATGGAAATTGACCTTTATTTGGTGAATATACTTATAGAATCATGTAACATTCCTTAACAAGACCCTGATAAGTTAAAGAGGTCGCTTTTAACTTACATTCTCATATATCCGTTCGTGGACATTGAGGACGACGTCCTTGATACATAGCCGTAGGATCTTTCCCACTACTGTAGGGGTTGATTAAGATAGGTACAGTTTTCAATCAGAATTCCACCAAACAAATTTTGTCATTACAATTTGTCCAATGTGTTACAACAGGACTTTGTCAAAAAATTTAATTCACATAAAGCAGACATAGCTGTTAATGTGTCAGATTTTGATGTAACTCAATAGTGTAAACAGTCAAATTCAAGTTCAAATCATACACAGCACACATTGCTGTAACCGTATCAAATGTGGTATATCAGGACTGTATCAACACTCTAATGAAAATTTAATTCACACAAAGAAGACATGGCTCTTAATGTGTCAGATTTTGATGAAACTCAACTGTGTAAATAGTCTAATTCAAGTTAAATTCATACACAGCACACATTGCTGTAAACGTTTCAAATGTGGTATATCAACACTGTGTCAACAGTCTAATGAAAATCTAAGTCACACAAAGAAGACATAGCTGTTAATGTGTCAGATTTTGATGAAACTCAACTGTGTAAGTCTTATTCAAGTTCAATTCATACACAGCACACATTGCTGTAAACGTATCAAATGTGGTATAACAGGACTGTGTCAACAGTCTAATGAAAATTCAATTCACACCTAGTAGACATAGCTGTTAATGCGTCAAATTTTGATGAAACTCAATTGTGTAAACAGTCTATTTCAAGTTCAATTCATACAAAGCATACATCAAACAGTCAACGTATCAAATGTGGTATAACAGGACTGTGTCAACAGTATTAAATCTGTTCCATTCACAGAAAGCAGACATAGCTGTTAATTTGTCAAATTTTGATGAAACTCAATTGTGTAAACAGTCTTAATTCAAGTTCAATTCATACACAGCAGACATTGCCCTTAATATATCAAATGTGGTCAATTAGGACTGTATCAATAGTCTAGTGCAACTTCAATTCACTCAAAGCTGGCAAATTATGTTACACAACAGGTGCTGTTCAGTATCATAAGGAATCTCATGGAAATTGACCTTTATTTGGTGAATATACTTATAGAATCATGTAACATTCCTTAACAAGACCCTGATAAGTTAAAGAGGTCGCTTTTAACTTACATTCTCATGTATCCGTTCGTGGACATTGAGGACGACGTCCTTGATACATAGCCGTAGGATCTTTCCCACTACTGTAGGGGTTGATTAAGATAGGTACAGTTTTCAATCAGAATTCCACCAAACAAATTTTGTCATTACAATTTGTCCAATGTGTTACAACAGGACTTTGTCAAAAAATTTAATTCACATAAAGCAGACATAGCTGTTAATGTGTCAGATTTTGATGTAACTCAATAGTGTAAACAGTCAAATTCAAGTTCAAATCATACACAGCACACATTGCTGTAACCGTATCAAATGTGGTATATCAGGACTGTATCAACACTCTAATGAAAATTTAATTCACACAAAGAAGACATGGCTCTTAATGTGTCAGATTTTGATGAAACTCAACTGTGTAAATAGTCTAATTCAAGTTAAATTCATACACAGCACACATTGCTGTAAACCTTTCAAATGTGGTATATCAGGACTGTGTCAACAGTCTAATGAAAATCTAAGTCACACAAAGAAGACATAGCTGTTAATGTGTCAGATTTTGATGAAACTCAACTGTGTAAGTCTTATTCAAGTTCAATTCATACACAGCACACATTGCTGTAAACGTATCAAATGTGGTATAACAGGACTGTGTCAACAGTCTAATGAAAATTCAATTCACACCTAGTAGACATAGCTGTTAATGCGTCAAATTTTGATGAAACTCAATTGTGTAAACAGTCTATTTCAAGTTCAATTCATACAAAGCATACATCAAACAGTCAACGTATCAAATGTGGTATAACAGGACTGTGTCAACAGTATTAAATCTGTTCCATTCACAGAAAGCAGACATAGCTGTTGATTTGTCAAAACAGTCTTAATTCTAGTTCAATTCATACACAGCAGACATTGCCCTTAATATATCAAATGTGGTCAATTAGGACTGTATCAATAGTCTAGTGCAACTTCAATTCACTCAAAGCTGGCAAATTATGTTACACAACAGGTGCTGTTCAGTATCATAAGGAATCTCATGGAAATTGACCTTTATTTGGTGAATATACTTATAGAATCATGTAACATTCCTTAACAAGACCCTGATAAGTTAAAGAGGTCGCTTTTAACTTACATTCTCATGTATCCGTTCGTGGACATTGAGGACGACGTCCTTGATACATAGCCGTAGGATCTTTCCCACTACTGTAGGGGTTGATTAAGATAGGTACAGTTTTCAATCAGAATTCCACCAAACAAATTTTGTCATTACAATTTGTCCAATGTGTTACAACAGGACTTTGTCAAAAAATTTAATTCACATAAAGCAGACATAGCTGTTAATGTGTCAGATTTTGATGTAACTCAATAGTGTAAACAGTCAAATTCAAGTTCAAATCATACACAGCACACATTGCTGTAACCGTATCAAATGTGGTATATCAGGACTGTATCAACACTCTAATGAAAATTTAATTCACACAAAGAAGACATGGCTCTTAATGTGTCAGATTTTGATGAAACTCAACTGTGTAAATAGTCTAATTCAAGTTAAATTCATACACAGCACACATTGCTGTAAACCTTTCAAATGTGGTATATCAGGACTGTGTCAACAGTCTAATGAAAATCTAAGTCACACAAAGAAGACATAGCTGTTAATGTGTCAGATTTTGATGAAACTCAACTGTGTAAGTCTTATTCAAGTTCAATTCATACACAGCACACATTGCTGTAAACGTATCAAATGTGGTATAACAGGACTGTGTCAACAGTCTAATGAAAATTCAATTCACACCTAGTAGACATAGCTGTTAATGCGTCAAATTTTGATGAAACTCAATTGTGTAAACAGTCTATTTCAAGTTCAATTCATACAAAGCATACATCAAACAGTCAACGTATCAAATGTGGTATAACAGGACTGTGTCAACAGTATTCAATCTGTTCCATTCACAGAAAGCAGACATAGCTGTTGATTTGTCAAAACAGTCTTAATTCTAGTTCAATTCATACACAGCAGACATTGCCCTTAATATATCAAATGTGGTCAATTAGGACTGTATCAATAGTCTAGTGCAACTTCAATTCACTCAAAGCTGGCAAATTATGTTACACAACAGGTGCTGTTCAGTATCATAAGGAATCTCATGGAAATTGACCTTTATTTGGTGAATATACTTATAGAATCATGTAACATTCCTTAACAAGACCCTGATAAGTTAAAGAGGTCGCTTTTAACTTACATTCTCATGTATCCGTTCGTGGACATTGAGGACGACGTCCTTGATACATAGCCGTAGGATCTTTCCCACTACTGTAGGGGTTGATTAAGATAGGTACAGTTTTCAATCAGAATTCCACCAAACAAATTTTGTCATTACAATTTGTCCAATGTGTTACAACAGGACTTTGTCAAAAAATTTAATTCACATAAAGCAGACATAGCTGTTAATGTGTCAGATTTTGATGTAACTCAATAGTGTAAACAGTCAAATTCAAGTTCAAATCATACACAGCACACATTGCTGTAACCGTATCAAATGTGGTATATCAGGACTGTATCAACACTCTAATGAAAATTTAATTCACACAAAGAAGACATGGCTCTTAATGTGTCAGATTTTGATGAAACTCAACTGTGTAAATAGTCTAATTCAAGTTAAATTCATACACAGCACACATTGCTGTAAACGTTTCAAATGTGGTATATCAGGACTGTGTCAACAGTCTAATAAAAATCTAAGTCACACAAAGAAGACATAGCTGTTAATGTGTCAGATTTTGATGAAACTCAACTGTGTAAGTCTTATTCAAGTTCAATTCATACACAGCACACATTGCTGTAAACGTATCAAATGTGGTATAACAGGACTGTGTCAACAGTCTAATGAAAATTCTATTCACACCTAGTAGACATAGCTGTTAATGCGTCAAATTTTGATGAAACTCAATTGTGTAAACAGTCTATTTCAAGTTCAATTCATACAAAGCATACATCAAACAGTCAACGTATCAAATGTGGTATAACAGGACTGTGTCAACAGTATTAAATCTGTTCCATTCACAGAAAGCAGACATAGCTGTTGATTTGTCAAAACAGTCTTAATTCTAGTTCAATTCATACACAGCAGACATTGCCCTTAATATATCAAATGTGGTCAATTAGGACTGTATCAATAGTCTAGTGCAACTTCAATTCACTCAAAGCTGGCAAATTATGTTACACAACAGGTGCTGTTCAGTATCATAAACAATCTCATGGAAATTGACCTTTATTTGGTGAATATACTTATAGAATCATGAAACATTCCTTAACAAGACCCTGATAAGTTAAAGAGGTCGCTTTTAACTTACATTCTCATGTATCCGTTCGTGGACATTGAGGACGACGTCCTTGATACATAGCCGTAGGATCTTTCCCACTACTGTAGGGGTTGATTAAGATAGGTACAGTTTTCAATCAGAATTCCACCAAACAAATTTTGTCATTACAATTTGTCCAATGTGTTACAACAGGACTTTGTCAAAAAATTTAATTCACATAAAGCAGACATAGCTGTTAATGTGTCAGATTTTGATGTAATTCAATAGGGTAAACAGTCAAATTCAAGTTCAAATCATACACAGCACACATTGCTGTAACCGTATCAAATGTGGTATATCAGGACTGTATCAACACTCTAATGAAAATTTAATTCACACAAAGAAGACATGGCTCTTAATGTGTCAGATTTTGATGAAACTCAACTGTGTAAATAGTCTAATTCAGGTTAAATTCATACACAGCACACATTGCTGTAAACGTTTCAAATGTGGTATATCAGGACTGTGTCAACAGTCTAATGAAAATCTAAGTCACACAAAGAAGACATAGCTGTTAATGTGTCAGATTTTGATGAAACTCAACTGTGTAAGTCTTATTCAAGTTCAATTCATACACAGCACACATTGCTGTAAACGTATCAAATGTGGTATAACAGGACTGTGTCAACAGTCTAATGAAAATTCAATTCACACCTAGTAGACATAGCTGTTAATGCGTCAAATTTTGATGAAACTCAATTGTGTAAACAGTCTATTTCAAGTTCAATTCATACAAAGCATACATCAAACAGTCAACGTATCAAATGTGGTATAACAGGACTGTGTCAACAGTATTAAATCTGTTCCATTCACAGAAAGCAGACATAGCTGTTGATTTGTCAAATTTTGATGAAACTCAATTGTGTAAACAGTCTTAATTCTAGTTCAATTCATACACAGCAGACATTGCCCTTAATATATCAAATGTGGTCAATGAGGACTGTATCAATAGTCTAGTGCAACTTCAATTCACTCAAAGCTGGCAAATTATGTTACACAACAGGTGCTGTTCAGTATCATAAGGAATCTCATGGAAATTGACCTTTATTTGGTGAATATACTTATAGAATCATGAAACATTCCTTAACAAGACCCTGATAAGTTAAAGAGGTCGCTTTTAACTTACATTCTCATGTATCCGTTCGTGGACATTGAGGACGACGTCCTTGATACATAGCCGTAGGATCTTTCCCACTACTGTAGGGGTTGATTAAGATAGGTACAGTTTTCAATCAGAATTCCACCAAACAAATTTTGTCATTACAATTTGTCCAATGTGTTACAACAGGACTTTGTCAAAAAATTTAATTCACATAAAGCAGACATAGCTGTTAATGTGTCAGATTTTGATGTAACTCAATAGTGTAAACAGTCAAATTCAAGTTCAAATCATACACAGCACACATTGCTGTAACCGTATCAAATGTGGTATATCAGGACTGTATCAACACTCTAATGAAAATTTAATTCACACAAAGAAGACATGGCTCTTAATGTGTCAGATTTTGATGAAACTCAACTGTGTAAATAGTCTAATTCAAGTTAAATTCATACACAGCACACATTGCTGTAAACCTTTCAAATGTGGTATATCAGGACTGTGTCAACAGTCTAATGAAAATCTAAGTCACACAAAGAAGACATAGCTGTTAATGTGTCAGATTTTGATGAAACTCAACTGTGTAAGTCTTATTCAAGTTCAATTCATACACAGCACACATTGCTGTAAACGTATCAAATGTGGTATAACAGGACTGTGTTAACAGTCTAATGAAAATTCAATTCACACCTAGTAGACATAGCTGTTAATGCGTCAAATTTTGATGAAACTCAATTGTGTAAACAGTCTATTTCAAGTTCAATTCATACAAAGCATACATCAAACAGTCAACGTATCAAATGTGGTATAACAGGACTGTGTCAACAGTATTAAATCTGTTCCATTCACAGAAAGCAGACATAGCTGTTAATTTGTCAAATTTTGATGAAACTCAATTGTGTAAACAGTCTTAATTCAAGTTCAATTCATACACAGCAGACATTGCCCTTAATATATCAAATGTGGTCAATTAGGACTGTATCAATAGTCTAGTGCAACTTCAATTCACTCAAAGCTGGCAAATTATGTTACACAACAGGTGCTGTTCAGTATCATAAGGAATCTCATGGAAATTGACCTTTATTTGGTGAATATCCTTATAGAATCATGTAACATTCCTTAACAAGACCCTGATAAGTTAAAGAGGTCGCTTTTAACTTACATTCTCATGTATCCGTTCGTGGACATTGAGGACGACGTCCTTGATACATAGCCGTAGGATCTTTCCCACTACTGTAGGGGTTGATTAAGATAGGTACAGTTTTCAATCAGAATTCCACCAAACAAATTTTGTCATTACAATTTGTCCAATGTGTTACAACAGGACTTTGTCAAAAAATTTAATTCACATAAAGCAGACATAGCTGTTAATGTGTCAGATTTTGATGTAACTCAATAGTGTAAACAGTCAAATTCAAGTTCAAATCATACACAGCACACATTGCTGTAACCGTATCAAATGTGGTATATCAGGACTGTATCAACACTCTAATGAAAATTCAATTCACACAAAGAAGACATAGCTCTTAATGTGTCAGATTTTGATGAAACTCAATTGTGTAAATAGTCTAATTCAAGTTAAATTCATACACAGCACACATTGCTGTAAACGTTTCAAATGTGGTATATCAGGACTGTGTCAACAGTCTAATGAAAATCTAAGTCACACAAAGATGACATAGCTGTTAATGTGTCAGATTTTGATGAAACTCAACTGTGTAAGTCTTATTCAAGTTCAATTCATACACAGCACACATTGCTGTAAACGTATCAAATGTGGTATAACAGGACTGTGTCAACAGTCTAATGAAAATTCAATTCACACCTAGTAGACATAGCTGTTAATGCGTCAAATTTTGATGAAACTCAATTGTGTAAACAGTCTATTTCAAGTTCAATTCATACAAAGCATACATCAAACAGTCAACGTATCAAATGTGGTATAACAGGACTGTGTCAACAGTATTAAATCTGTTCCATTCACAGAAAGCAGACATAGCTGTTGATTTGTCAAATTTTGATGAAACTCAATTGTGTAAACAGTCTTAATTCTAGTTCAATTCATACACAGCAGACATTGCCCTTAATATATCAAATGTGGTCAATGAGGACTGTATCAATAGTCTAGTGCAACTTCAATTCACTCAAAGCTGGCAAATTATGTTACACAACAGGTGCTGTTCAGGTATCATAAGGAATCTCATGGAAATTGACCTTTATTTGGTGAATATACTTATAGAATCATGAAACATTCCTTAACAAGACCCTGATAAGTTAAAGAGGTCGCTTTTAACTTACATTCTCATGTATCCGTTCGTGGACATTGAGGACGACGTCCTTGATACATAGCCGTAGGATCTTTCCCACTACTGTAGGGGTTGATTAAGATAGGTACAGTTTTCAATCAGAATTCCACCAAACAAATTTTGTCATTACAATTTGTCCAATGTGTTACAACAGGACTTTGTCAAAAAATTTAATTCACATAAAGCAGACATAGCTGTTAATGTGTCAGATTTTGATGTAACTCAATAGTGTAAACAGTCAAATTCAAGTTCAAATCATACACAGCACACATTGCTGTAACCGTATCAAATGTGGTATATCAGGACTGTATCAACACTCTAATGAAAATTTAATTCAAACAAAGAAGACATGGCTCTTAATGTGTCAGATTTTGATGAAACTCAACTGTGTAAATAGTCTAATTCAAGTTAAATTCATACACAGCACACATTGCTGTAAACCTTTCAAATGTGGTATATCAGGACTGTGTCAACAGTCTAATGAAAATCTAAGTCACACAAAGAAGACATAGCTGTTAATGTGTCAGATTTTGATGAAACTCAACTGTGTAAGTCTTATTCAAGTTCAATTCATACACAGCACACATTGCTGTAAACGTATCAAATGTGGTATAACAGGACTGTGTTAACAGTCTAATGAAAATTCAATTCACACCTAGTAGACATAGCTGTTAATGCGTCAAATTTTGATGAAACTCAATTGTGTAAACAGTCTATTTCAAGTTCAATTCATACAAAGCATACATCAAACAGTCAACGTATCAAATGTGGTATAACAGGACTGTGTCAACAGTATTAAATCTGTTCCATTCACAGAAAGCAGACATAGCTGTTAATTTGTCAAATTTTGATGAAACTCAATTGTGTAAACAGTCTTAATTCAAGTTCAATTCATACACAGCAGACATTGCCCTTAATATATCAAATGTGGTCAATTAGGACTGTATCAATAGTCTAGTGCAACTTCAATTCACTCAAAGCTGGCAAATTATGTTACACAACAGGTGCTGTTCAGTATCATAAGGAATCTCATGGAAATTGACCTTTATTTGGTGAATATCCTTATAGAATCATGTAACATTCCTTAACAAGACCCTGATAAGTTAAAGAGGTCGCTTTTAACTTACATTCTCATGTATCCGTTCGTGGACATTGAGGACGACGTCCTTGATACATAGCCGTAGGATCTTTCCCACTACTGTAGGGGTTGATTAAGATAGGTACAGTTTTCAATCAGAATTCCACCAAACAAATTTTGTCATTACAATTTGTCCAATGTGTTACAACAGGACTTTGTCAAAAAATTTAATTCACATAAAGCAGACATAGCTGTTAATGTGTCAGATTTTGATGTAACTCAATAGTGTAAACAGTCAAATTCAAGTTCAAATCATACACAGCACACATTGCTGTAACCGTATCAAATGTGGTATATCAGGACTGTATCAACACTCTAATGAAAATTCAATTCACACAAAGAAGACATAGCTCTTAATGTGTCAGATTTTGATGAAACTCAATTGTGTAAATAGTCTAATTCAAGTTAAATTCATACACAGCACACATTGCTGTAAACGTTTCAAATGTGGTATATCAGGACTGTGTCAACAGTCTAATGAAAATCTAAGTCACACAAAGATGACATAGCTGTTAATGTGTCAGATTTTGATGAAACTCAACTGTGTAAGTCTTATTCAAGTTCAATTCATACACAGCACACATTGCTGTAAACGTATCAAATGTGGTATAACAGGACTGTGTCAACAGTCTAATGAAAATTCAATTCACACCTAGTAGACATAGCTGTTAATGCGTCAAATTTTGATGAAACTCAATTGTGTAAACAGTCTATTTCAAGTTCAATTCATACAAAGCATACATCAAACAGTCAACGTATCAAATGTGGTATAACAGGACTGTGTCAACAGTATTAAATCTGTTCCATTCACAGAAAGCAGACATAGCTGTTGATTTGTCAAATTTTGATGAAACTCAATTGTGTAAACAGTCTTAATTCTAGTTCAATTCATACACAGCAGACATTGCCCTTAATATATCAAATGTGGTCAATGAGGACTGTATCAATAGTCTAGTGCAACTTCAATTCACTCAAAGCTGGCAAATTATGTTACACAACAGGTGCTGTTCAGGTATCATAAGGAATCTCATGGAAATTGACCTTTATTTGGTGAATATACTTATAGAATCATGAAACATTCCTTAACAAGACCCTGATAAGTTAAAGAGGTCGCTTTTAACTTACATTCTCATGTATCCGTTCGTGGACATTGAGGACGACGTCCTTGATACATAGCCGTAGGATCTTTCCCACTACTGTAGGGGTTGATTAAGATAGGTACAGTTTTCAATCAGAATTCCACCAAACAAATTTTGTCATTACAATTTGTCCAATGTGTTACAACAGGACTTTGTCAAAAAATTTAATTCACATAAAGCAGACATAGCTGTTAATGTGTCAGATTTTGATGTAACTCAATAGTGTAAACAGTCAAATTCAAGTTCAAATCATACACAGCACACATTGCTGTAACCGTATCAAATGTGGTATATCAGGACTGTATCAACACTCTAATGAAAATTTAATTCAAACAAAGAAGACATGGCTCTTAATGTGTCAGATTTTGATGAAACTCAACTGTGTAAATAGTCTAATTCAAGTTAAATTCATACACAGCACACATTGCTGTAAACCTTTCAAATGTGGTATATCAGGACTGTGTCAACAGTCTAATGAAAATCTAAGTCACACAAAGAAGACATAGCTGTTAATGTGTCAGATTTTGATGAAACTCAACTGTGTAAGTCTTATTCAAGTTCAATTCATACACAGCACACATTGCTGTAAACGTATCAAATGTGGTATAACAGGACTGTGTTAACAGTCTAATGAAAATTCAATTCACACCTAGTAGACATAGCTGTTAATGCGTCAAATTTTGATGAAACTCAATTGTGTAAACAGTCTATTTCAAGTTCAATTCATACAAAGCATACATCAAACAGTCAACGTATCAAATGTGGTATAACAGGACTGTGTCAACAGTATTAAATCTGTTCCATTCACAGAAAGCAGACATAGCTGTTAATTTGTCAAATTTTGATGAAACTCAATTGTGTAAACAGTCTTAATTCAAGTTCAATTCATACACAGCAGACATTGCCCTTAATATATCAAATGTGGTCAATTAGGACTGTATCAATAGTCTAGTGCAACTTCAATTCACTCAAAGCTGGCAAATTATGTTACACAACAGGTGCTGTTCAGTATCATAAGGAATCTCATGGAAATTGACCTTTATTTGGTGAATATCCTTATAGAATCATGTAACATTCCTTAACAAGACCCTGATAAGTTAAAGAGGTCGCTTTTAACTTACATTCTCATGTATCCGTTCGTGGACATTGAGGACGACGTCCTTGATACATAGCCGTAGGATCTTTCCCACTACTGTAGGGGTTGATTAAGATAGGTACAGTTTTCAATCAGAATTCCACCAAACAAATTTTGTCATTACAATTTGTCCAATGTGTTACAACAGGACTTTGTCAAAAAATTTAATTCACATAAAGCAGACATAGCTGTTAATGTGTCAGATTTTGATGTAACTCAATAGTGTAAACAGTCAAATTCAAGTTCAAATCATACACAGCACACATTGCTGTAACCGTATCAAATGTGGTATATCAGGACTGTATCAACACTCTAATGAAAATTCAATTCACACAAAGAAGACATAGCTCTTAATGTGTCAGATTTTGATGAAACTCAATTGTGTAAATAGTCTAATTCAAGTTAAATTCATACACAGCACACATTGCTGTAAACGTTTCAAATGTGGTATATCAGGACTGTGTCAACAGTCTAATGAAAATCTAAGTCACACAAAGATGACATAGCTGTTAATGTGTCAGATTTTGATGAAACTCAACTGTGTAAGTCTTATTCAAGTTCAATTCATACACAGCACACATTGCTGTAAACGTATCAAATGTGGTATAACAGGACTGTGTCAACAGTCTAATGAAAATTCAATTCACACCTAGTAGACATAGCTGTTAATGCGTCAAATTTTGATGAAACTCAATTGTGTAAACAGTCTATTTCAAGTTCAATTCATACAAAGCATACATCAAACAGTCAACGTATCAAATGTGGTATAACAGGACTGTGTCAACAGTATTAAATCTGTTCCATTCACAGAAAACAGACATAGCTGTTAATTTGTCAAATTTTGATGAAACTCAATTGTGTAAACAGTCTTAATTCTAGTTCAATTCATACACAGCAGACATTGCCCTTAATATATCAAATGTGGTCAATTAGGACTGTATCAATAGTCTAGTGCAACTTCAATTCACTCAAAGCTGGCAAATTATGTTACACAACAGGTGCTGTTCAGTATCATAAGGAATCTCGTGGAAATTGACCTTTATTTGGTGAATATACTTATAGAATCATGTAACATTCCTTAACAAGACCCTGATAAGTTAAAGAGGTCGCTTTTAACTTACATTCTCATGTATCCGTTCGTGGACATTGAGGACGACGTCCTTGATACATAGCCGTAGGATCTTTCCCACTACTGTAGGGGTTGATTAAGATAGGTACAGTTTTCAATCAGAATTCCACCAAACAAATTTTGTCATTACAATTTGTCCAATGTGTTACAACAGGACTTTGTCAAAAAATTTAATTCACATAAAGCAGACATAGCTGTTAATGTGTCAGATTTTGATGTAACTCAATAGTGTAAACAGTCAAATTCAAGTTCAAATCATACACAGCACACATTGCTGTAACCGTATCAAATGTGGTATATCAGGACTGTATCAACACTCTAATGAAAATTTAATTCACACAAAGAAGACATGGCTCTTAATGTGTCAGATTTTGATGAAACTCAACTGTGTAAATAGTCTAATTCAAGTTAAATTCATACACAGCACACATTGCTGTAAACGTTTCAAATGTGGTATATCAACACTGTGTCAACAGTCTAATGAAAATCTAAGTCACACAAAGAAGACATAGCTGTTAATGTGTCAGATTTTGATGAAACTCAACTGTGTAAGTCTTATTCAAGTTCAATTCATACACAGCACACATTGCTGTAAACGTATCAAATGTGGTATAACAGGACTGTGTCAACAGTCTAATGAAAATTCAATTCACACCTAGTAGACATAGCTGTTAATGCGTCAAATTTTGATGAAACTCAATTGTGTAAACAGTCTATTTCAAGTTCAATTCATACAAAGCATACATCAAACAGTCAACGTATCAAATGTGGTATAACAGGACTGTGTCAACAGTATTAAATCTGTTCCATTCACAGAAAGCAGACATAGCTGTTAATTTGTCAAATTTTGATGAAACTCAATTGTGTAAACAGTCTTAATTCTAGTTCAATTCATACACAGCAGACATTGCCCTTAATATATCAAATGTGGTCAATTAGGACTGTATCAATAGTCTAGTGCAACTTCAATTCACTCAAAGCTGGCAAATTATGTTACACAACAGGTGCTGTTCAGTATCATAAGGAATCTCATGGAAATTGACCTTTATTTGGTGAATATACTTATAGAATCATGAAACATTCCTTAACAAGACCCTGATAAGTTAAAGAGGTCGCTTTTAACTTACATTCTCATGTATCCGTTCGTGGACATTGAGGACGACGTCCTTGATACATAGCCGTAGGATCTTTCCCACTACTGTAGGGGTTGATTAAGATAGGTACAGTTTTCAATCAGAATTCCACCAAACAAATTTTGTCATTACAATTTGTCCAATGTGTTACAACAGGACTTTGTCAAAAAATTTAATTCACATAAAGCAGACATAGCTGTTAATGTGTCAGATTTTGATGTAACTCAATAGTGTAAACAGTCAAATTCAAGTTCAAATCATACACAGCACACATTGCTGTAACCGTATCAAATGTGGTATATCAGGACTGTATCAACACTCTAATGAAAATTTAATTCACACAAAGAAGACATGGCTCTTAATGTGTCAGATTTTGATGAAACTCAACTGTGTAAATAGTCTAATTCAAGTTAAATTCATACACAGCACACATTGCTGTAAACGTTTCAAATGTGGTATATCAACACTGTGTCAACAGTCTAATGAAAATCTAAGTCACACAAAGAAGACATAGCTGTTAATGTGTCAGATTTTGATGAAACTCAACTGTGTAAGTCTTATTCAAGTTCAATTCATACACAGCACACATTGCTGTAAACGTATCAAATGTGGTATAACAGGACTGTGTCAACAGTCTAATGAAAATTCAATTCACACCTAGTAGACATAGCTGTTAATGCGTCAAATTTTGATGAAACTCAATTGTGTAAACAGTCTATTTCAAGTTCAATTCATACAAAGCATACATCAAACAGTCAACGTATCAAATGTGGTATAACAGGACTGTGTCAACAGTATTAAATCTGTTCCATTCACAGAAAGCAGACATAGCTGTTAATTTGTCAAATTTTGATGAAACTCAATTGTGTAAACAGTCTTAATTCTAGTTCAATTCATACACAGCAGACATTGCCCTTAATATATCAAATGTGGTCAATTAGGACTGTATCAATAGTCTAGTGCAACTTCAATTCACTCAAAGTTGGCAAATTATGTTACACAACAGGTGCTGTTCAGTATCATAAGGAATCTCATGGAAATTGACCTTTATTTGGTGAATATACTTATAGAATCAAGAAACATTCCTCAACAAGACCCTGATAAGTTAAAGAGGTCGCTTTTAACTTACATTCTCATGTATCCGTTCGTGGACATTGAGGACGACGTCCTTGATACATAGCCGTAGGATCTTTCCCACTACTGTAGGGGTTGATTAAGATAGGTACAGTTTTCAATCAGAATTCCACCAAACAAATTTTGTCATTACAATTTGTCCAATGTGTTACAACAGGACTTTGTCAAAAAATTTAATTCACATAAAGCAGACATAGCTGTTAATGTGTCAGATTTTGATGTAACTCAATAGTGTAAACAGTCAAATTCAAGTTCAAATCATACACAGCACACATTGCTGTAACCGTATCAAATGTGGTATATCAGGACTGTATCAACACTCTAATGAAAATTTAATTCACACAAAGAAGACATGGCTCTTAATGTGTCAGATTTTGATGAAACTCAACTGTGTAAATAGTCTAATTCAAGTTAAATTCATACACAGCACACATTGCTGTAAACGTTTCAAATGTGGTATATCAGGACTGTGTCAACAGTCTAATGAAAATCTAAGTCACACAAAGAAGACATAGCTGTTAATGTGTCAGATTTTGATGAAACTCAACTGTGTAAGTCTTATTCAAGTTCAATTCATACACAGCACACATTGCTGTAAAAGTATCAAATGTGGTATAACAGGACTGTGTTAACAGTCTAATGAAAATTCAATTCACACCTAGTAGACATAGCTGTTAATGCGTCAAATTTTGATGAAACTCAATTGTGTAAACAGTCTATTTCAAGTTCAATTCATACAAAACATACATCAAACAGTCAACGTATCAAATGTGGTATAACAGGACTGTGTCAACAGTATTAAATCTGTTCCATTCACAGAAAGCAGACATAGCTGTTAATTTGTCAAATTTTGATGAAACTCAATTGTGTAAACAGTCTTAATTCAAGTTCAATTCATACACAGCAGACATTGCCCTTAATATATCAAATGTGGTCAATTAGGACTGTATCAATAGTCTAGTGCAACTTCAATTCACTCAAAGCTGGCAAATTATGTTACACAACAGGTGCTGTTCAGTATCATAAGGAATCTCATGGAAATTGACCTTTATTTGGTGAATATCCTTATAGAATCATGTAACATTCCTTAACAAGACCCTGATAAGTTAAAGAGGTCGCTTTTAACTTACATTCTCATGTATCCGTTCGTGGACATTGAGGACGACGTCCTTGATACATAGCCGTAGGATCTTTCCCACTACTGTAGGGGTTGATTAAGATAGGTACAGTTTTCAATCAGAATTCCACCAAACAAATTTTGTCATTACAATTTGTCCAATGTGTTACAACAGGACTTTGTCAAAAAATTTAATTCACATAAAGCAGACATAGCTGTTAATGTGTCAGATTTTGATGTAACTCAATAGTGTAAACAGTCAAATTCAAGTTCAAATCATACACAGCACACATTGCTGTAACCGTATCAAATGTGGTATATCAGGACTGTATCAACACTCTAATGAAAATTTAATTCACACAAAGAAGACATGGCTCTTAATGTGTCAGATTTTGATGAAACTCAACTGTGTAAATAGTCTAATTCAAGTTAAATTCATACACAGCACACATTGCTGTAAACGTTTCAAATGTGGTATATCAACACTGTGTCAACAGTCTAATGAAAATCTAAGTCACACAAAGAAGACATAGCTGTTAATGTGTCAGATTTTGATGAAACTCAACTGTGTAAGTCTTATTCAAGTTCAATTCATACACAGCACACATTGCTGTAAACGTATCAAATGTGGTATAACAGGACTGTGTCAACAGTCTAATGAAAATTCAATTCACACCTAGTAGACATAGCTGTTAATGCGTCAAATTTTGATGAAACTCAATTGTGTAAACAGTCTATTTCAAGTTCAATTCATACAAAGCATACATCAAACAGTCAACGTATCAAATGTGGTATAACAGGACTGTGTCAACAGTATTAAATCTGTTCCATTCACAGAAAGCAGACATAGCTGTTAATTTGTCAAATTTTGATGAAACTCAATTGTGTAAACAGTCTTAATTCTAGTTCAATTCATACACAGCAGACATTGCCCTTAATATATCAAATGTGGTCAATTAGGACTGTATCAATAGTCTAGTGCAACTTCAATTCACTCAAAGCTGGCAAATTATGTTACACAACAGGTGCTGTTCAGTATCATAAGGAATCTCATGGAAATTGACCTTTATTTGGTGAATATACTTATAGAATCATGAAACATTCCTTAACAAGACCCTGATAAGTTAAAGAGGTCGCTTTTAACTTACATTCTCATGTATCCGTTCGTGGACATTGAGGACGACGTCCTTGATACATAGCCGTAGGATCTTTCCCACTACTGTAGGGGTTGATTAAGATAGGTACAGTTTTCAATCAGAATTCCACCAAACAAATTTTGTCATTACAATTTGTCCAATGTGTTACAACAGGACTTTGTCAAAAAATTTAATTCACATAAAGCAGACATAGCTGTTAATGTGTCAGATTTTGATGTAACTCAATAGTGTAAACAGTCAAATTCAAGTTCAAATCATACACAGCACACATTGCTGTAACCGTATCAAATGTGGTATATCAGGACTGTATCAACACTAATGAAAATTTAATTCACACAAAGAAGACATGGCTCTTAATGTGTCAGATTTTGATGAAACTCAACTGTGTAAATAGTCTAATTCAAGTTAAATTCATACAAAGCACACATTGCTGTAAACTTTTCAAATGTGGTATATCAGGACTGTGTCAACAGTCTAATGAAAATCTAAGTCACACAAAGAAGACATGGCTCTTAATGTGTCAGATTTTGATGAAACTCAACTGTGTAAATAGTCTAATTCAAGTTAAATTCATACACAGCACACATTGCTGTAAACGTTTCAAATGTGGTATATCAACACTGTGTCAACAGTCTAATGAAAATCTAAGTCACACAAAGAAGACATAGCTGTTAATGTGTCAGATTTTGATGAAACTCAACTGTGTAAGTCTTATTCAAGTTCAATTCATACACAGCACACATTGCTGTAAACGTATCAAATGTGGTATAACAGGACTGTGTCAACAGTCTAATGAAAATTCAATTCACACCTAGTAGACATAGCTGTTAATGCGTCAAATTTTGATGAAACTCAATTGTGTAAACAGTCTATTTCAAGTTCAATTCATACAAAGGATACATCAAACAGTCAACGTATCAAATGTGGTATAACAGGACTGTGTCAACAGTATTAAATCTGTTCCATTCACAGAAAGCAGACATAGCTGTTGATTTGTCAAATTTTGATGAAACTCAATTGTGTAAACAGTCTTAATTCTAGTTCAATTCATACACAGCAGACATTGCCCTTAATATATCAAATGTGGTCAATTAGGACTGTATCAATAGTCTAGTGCAACTTCAATTCACTCAAAGCTGGCAAATTATGTTACACAACAGGTGCTGTTCAGTATCATAAGGAATCTCATGGAAATTGACCTTTATTTGGTGAATATCCTTATAGAATCATGTAACATTCCTTAACAAGACCCTGATAAGTTAAAGAGGTCGCTTTTAACTTACATTCTCATGTATCCGTTCGTGGACATTGAGGACGACGTCCTTGATACATAGCCGTAGGATCTTTCCCACTACTGTAGGGGTTGATTAAGATAGGTACAGTTTTCAATCAGAATTCCACCAAACAAATTTTGTCATTACAATTTGTCCAATGTGTTACAACAGGACTTTGTCAAAAAATTTAATTCATATAAAGCAGACATAGCTGTTAATGCGTCAGATTTTGATGTAACTCAATAGTGTAAACAGTCAAATTCAAGTTCAAATCATACACAGCACACATTGCTGTAACCGTATCAAATGTGGTATATCAGGACTGTATCAACACTCTAATGAAAATTTAATTCACACAAAGAAGACATGGCTCTTAATGTGTCAGATTTTGATGAAACTCAACTGTGTAAATAGTCTAATTCAAGTTAAATTCATACACAGCACACATTGCTGTAAACGTTTCAAATGTGGTATATCAACACTGTGTCATCAGTCTAATGAAAATCTAAGTCACACAAAGAAGACATAGCTGTTAATGTGTCAGATTTTGATGAAACTCAACTGTGTAAGTCTTATTCAAGTTCAATCCATACACAGCACACATTGCTGTAAACGTATCAAATGTGGTATAACAGGACTGTGTCAACAGTCTAATGAAAATTCAATTCACACCTAGTAGACATAGCTGTTAATGCGTCAAATTTTGATGAAACTCAATTGTGTAAACAGTCTATTTCAAGTTCAATTCATACAAAGCATACATCAAACAGTCAACGTATCAAATGTGGTATAACAGGACTGTGTCAACAGTATTAAATCTGTTCCATTCACAGAAAGCAGACATAGCTGTTAATTTGTCAAATTTTGATGAAACTCAATTGTGTAAACAGTCTTAATTCTAGTTCAATTCATACACAGCAGACATTGCCCTTAATATATCAAATGTGGTCAATTAGGACTGTATCAATAGTCTAGTGCAACTTCAATTCACTCAAAGCTGGCAAATTATGTTACACAACAGGTGCTGTTCAGTATCATAAGGAATCTCATGGAAATTGACCTTTATTTGGTGAATATACTTATAGAATCATGAAACATTCCTTAACAAGACCCTGATAAGTTAAAGAGGTCGCTTTTAACTTACATTCTCATGTATCCGTTCGTGGACATTGAGGACGACGTCCTTGATACATAGCCGTAGGATCTTTCCCACTACTGTAGGGGTTGATTAAGATAGGTACAGTTTTCAATCAGAATTCCACCAAACAAATTTTGTCATTACAATTTGTCCAATGTGTTACAACAGGACTTTGTCAAAAAATTTAATTCACATAAAGCAGACATAGCTGTTAATGTGTCAGATTTTGATGTAACTCAATAGTGTAAACAGTCAAATTCAAGTTCAAATCATACACAGCACACATTGCTGTAACCGTATCAAATGTGGTATATCAGGACTGTATCAACACTCTAATGAAAATTTAATTCACACAAAGAAGACATGGCTCTTAATGTGTCAGATTTTGATGAAACTCAACTGTGTAAATAGTCTAATTCAAGTTAAATTCATACACAGCACACATTGCTGTAAACGTTTCAAATGTGGTATATCAGGACTGTGTCAACAGTCTAATGAAAATCTAAGTCACACAAAGAAGACATAGCTGTTAATGTGTCAGATTTTGATGAAACTCAACTGTGTAAGTCTTATTCAAGTTCAATTCATACACAGCACACATTGCTGTAAACGTATCAAATGTGGTATAACAGGACTGTGTCAACAGTCTAATGAAAATTCAATTCACACCTAGTAGACATAGCTGTTAATGCGTCAAATTTTGATGAAACTCAATTGTGTAAACAGTCTATTTCAAGTTCAATTCATACAAAGCATACATCAAACAGTCAACGTATCAAATGTGGTATAACAGGACTGTGTCAACAGTATTAAATCTGTTCCATTCACAGAAAGCAGACATAGCTGTTGATTTGTCAAATTTTGATGAAACTCAATTGTGTAAACAGTCTTAATTCTAGTTCAATTCATACACAGCAGACATTGCCCTTAATATATCAAATGTGGTCAATTAGGACTGTATCAATAGTCTAGTGCAACTTCAATTCACTCAAAGCTGGCAAATTATGTTACACAACAGGTGCTGTTCAGTATCATAAGGAATCTCATGGAAATTGACCTTTATTTGGTGAATATACTTATAGAATCATGAAACATTCCTTAACAAGACCCTGATAAGTTAAAGAGGTCGCTTTTAACTTACATTCTCATGTATCCGTTCGTGGACATTGAGGACGACGTCCTTGATACATAGCCGTAGGATCTTTCCCACTACTGTAGGGGTTGATTAAGATAGGTACAGTTTTCAATCAGAATTCCACCAAACAAATTTTGTCATTACAATTTGTCCAATGTGTTACAACAGGACTTTGTCAAAAAATTTAATTCACATAAAGCAGACATAGCTGTTAATGTGTCAGATTTTGATGTAACTCAATAGTGTAAACAGTCAAATTCAAGTTCAAATCATACACAGCACACATTGCTGTAACCGTATCAAATGTGGTATATCAGGACTGTATCAACACTCTAATGAAAATTCAATTCACACAAAGAAGACATAGCTCTTAATGTGTCAGATTTTGATGAAACTCAATTGTGTAAATAGTCTAATTCAAGTTAAATTCATACACAGCACACATTGCTGTAAACGTTTCAAATGTGGTATATCAGGACTGTGTCAACAGTCTAATGAAAATCTAAGTCACACAAAGAAGACATAGCTGTTAATGTGTCAGATTTTGATGAAACTCAACTGTGTAAGTCTTATTCAAGTTCAATTCATACACAGCACACATTGCTGTAAACGTATCAAATGTGGTATAACAGGACTGTGTCAACAGTCTAATGAAAATTCAATTCACACCTAGTAGACATAGCTGTTAATGCGTCAAATTTTGATGAAACTCAATTGTGTAAACAGTCTATTTCAAGTTCAATTCATACAAAGCATACATCAAACAGTCAACGTATCAAATGTGGTATAACAGGACTGTGTCAACAGTATTAAATCTGTTCCATTCACAGAAAGCAGACATAGCTGTTAATTTGTCAAATTTTGATGAAACTCAATTGTGTAAACAGTCTTAATTCTAGTTCAATTCATACACAGCAGACATTGCCCTTAATATATCAAATGTGGTCAATTAGGACTGTATCAATAGTCTAGTGCAACTTCAATTCACTCAAAGCTGGCAAATTATGTTACACAACAGGTGCTGTTCAGTATCATAAGGAATCTCATGGAAATTGACCTTTATTTAGTGAATATACTTATAGAATCATGAAACATTCCTTAACAAGACCCTGATAAGTTAAAGAGGTCGCTTTTAACTTACATTCTCATGTATCCGTTCGTGGACATTGAGGACGACGTCCTTGATACATAGCCGTAGGATCTTTCCCACTACTGTAGGGGTTGATTAAGATAGGTACAGTTTTCAATCAGAATTCCACCAAACAAATTTTGTCATTACAATTTGTCCAATGTGTTACAACAGGACTTTGTCAAAAAATTTAATTCACATAAAGCAGACATAGCTGTTAATGTGTCAGATTTTGATGTAACTCAATAGTGTAAACAGTCAAATTCAAGTTCAAATCATACACAGCACACATTGCTGTAACCGTATCAAATGTGGTATATCAGGACTGTATCAACACTCTAATGAAAATTTAATTCACACAAAGAAGACATGGCTCTTAATGTGTCAGATTTTGATGAAACTCAACTGTGTAAATAGTCTAATTCAAGTTAAATTCATACACAGCACACATTGCTGTAAACGTTTCAAATGTGGTATATCAGGACTGTGTCAACAGTCTAATGAAAATCTAAGTCACACAAAGAAGACATAGCTGTTAATGTGTCAGATTTTGATGAAACTCAACTGTGTAAGTCTTATTCAAGTTCAATTCATACACAGCACACATTGCTGTAAACGTATCAAATGTGGTATAACAGGACTGTGTTAACAGTCTAATGAAAATTCAATTCACACCTAGTAGACATAGCTGTTAATGCGTCAAATTTTGATGAAACTCAATTGTGTAAACAGTCTATTTCAAGTTCAATTCATACAAAGCATACATCAAACAGTCAACGTATCAAATGTGGTATAACAGGACTGTGTCAACAGTATTAAATCTGTTCCATTCACAGAAAGCAGACATAGCTGTTAATTTGTCAAATTTTGATGAAACTCAATTGTGTAAACAGTCTTAATTCAAGTTCAATTCATACACAGCAGACATTGCCCTTAATATATCAAATGTGGTCAATTAGGACTGTATCAATAGTCTAGTGCAACTTCAATTCACTCAAAGCTGGCAAATTATGTTACACAACAGGTGCTGTTCAGTATCATAAGGAATCTCATGGAAATTGACCTTTATTTGGTGAATATCCTTATAGAATCATGTAACATTCCTTAACAAGACCCTGATAAGTTAAAGAGGTCGCTTTTAACTTACATTCTCATGTATCCGTTCGTGGACATTGAGGACGACGTCCTTGATACATAGCCGTAGGATCTTTCCCACTACTGTAGGGGTTGATTAAGATAGGTACAGTTTTCAATCAGAATTCCACCAAACAAATTTTGTCATTACAATTTGTCCAATGTGTTACAACAGGACTTTGTCAAAAAATTTAATTCACATAAAGCAGACATAGCTGTTAATGTGTCAGATTTTGATGTAACTCAATAGTGTAAACAGTCAAATTCAAGTTCAAATCATACACAGCACACATTGCTGTAACCGTATCAAATGTGGTATATCAGGACTGTATCAACACTCTAATGAAAATTTAATTCACACAAAGAAGACATGGCTCTTAATGTGTCAGATTTTGATGAAACTCAACTGTGTAAATAGTCTAATTCAAGTTAAATTCATACACAGCACACATTGCTGTAAACGTTTCAAATGTGGTATATCAACACTGTGTCAACAGTCTAATGAAAATCTAAGTCACACAAAGAAGACATAGCTGTTAATGTGTCAGATTTTGATGAAACTCAACTGTGTAAGTCTTATTCAAGTTCAATTCATACACAGCACACATTGCTGTAAACGTATCAAATGTGGTATAACAGGACTGTGTCAACAGTCTAATGAAAATTCAATTCACACCTAGTAGACATAGCTGTTAATGCGTCAAATTTTGATGAAACTCAATTGTGTAAACAGTCTATTTCAAGTTCAATTCATACAAAGCATACATCAAACAGTCAACGTATCAAATGTGGTATAACAGGACTGTGTCAACAGTATTAAATCTGTTCCATTCACAGAAAGCAGACATAGCTGTTAATTTGTCAAATTTTGATGAAACTCAATTGTGTAAACAGTCTTAATTCTAGTTCAATTCATACACAGCAGACATTGCCCTTAATATATCAAATGTGGTCAATTAGGACTGTATCAATAGTCTAGTGCAACTTCAATTCACTCAAAGCTGGCAAATTATGTTACACAACAGGTGCTGTTCAGTATCATAAGGAATCTCATGGAAATTGACCTTTATTTGGTGAATATCCTTATAGAATCATGTAACATTCCTTAACAAGACCCTGATAAGTTAAAGAGGTCGCTTTTAACTTACATTCTCATGTATCCGTTCGTGGACATTGAGGACGACGTCCTTGATACATAGCCGTAGGATCTTTCCCACTACTGTAGGGGTTGATTAAGATAGGTACAGTTTTCAATCAGAATTCCACCAAACAAATTTTGTCATTACAATTTGTCCAATGTGTTACAACAGGACTTTGTCAAAAAATTTAATTCACATAAAGCAGACATAGCTGTTAATGTGTCAGATTTTGATGTAACTCAATAGTGTAAACAGTCAAATTCAAGTTCAAATCATACACAGCACACATTGCTGTAACCGTATCAAATGTGGTATATCAGGACTGTATCAACACTCTAATGAAAATTTAATTCACACAAAGAAGACATGGCTCTTAATGTGTCAGATTTTGATGAAACTCAACTGTGTAAATAGTCTAATTCAAGTTAAATTCATACACAGCACACATTGCTGTAAACGTTTCAAATGTGGTATATCAACACTGTGTCAACAGTCTAATGAAAATCTAAGTCACACAAAGAAGACATAGCTGTTAATGTGTCAGATTTTGATGAAACTCAACTGTGTAAGTCTTATTCAAGTTCAATTCATACACAGCACACATTGCTGTAAACGTATCAAATGTGGTATAACAGGACTGTGTCAACAGTCTAATGAAAATTCAATTCACACCTAGTAGACATAGCTGTTAATGCGTCAAATTTTGATGAAACTCAATTGTGTAAACAGTCTATTTCAAGTTCAATTCATACAAAGCATACATCAAACAGTCAACGTATCAAATGTGGTATAACAGGACTGTGTCAACAGTATTAAATCTGTTCCATTCACAGAAAGCAGACATAGCTGTTAATTTGTCAAATTTTGATGAAACTCAATTGTGTAAACAGTCTTAATTCTAGTTCAATTCATACACAGCAGACATTGCCCTTAATATATCAAATGTGGTCAATTAGGACTGTATCAATAGTCTAGTGCAACTTCAATTCACTCAAAGCTGGCAAATTATGTTACACAACAGGTGCTGTTCAGTATCATAAGGAATCTCATGGAAATTGACCTTTATTTGGTGAATATACTTATAGAATCATGAAACATTCCTTAACAAGACCCTGATAAGTTAAAGAGGTCGCTTTTAACTTACATTCTCATGTATCCGTTCGTGGACATTGAGGACGACGTCCTTGATACATAGCCGTAGGATCTTTCCCACTACTGTAGGGGTTGATTAAGATAGGTACAGTTTTCAATCAGAATTCCACCAAACAAATTTTGTCATTACAATTTGTCCAATGTGTTACAACAGGACTTTGTCAAAAAATTTAATTCACATAAAGCAGACATAGCTGTTAATGTGTCAGATTTTGATGTAACTCAATAGTGTAAACAGTCAAATTCAAGTTCAAATCATACACAGCACACATTGCTGTAACCGTATCAAATGTGGTATATCAGGACTGTATCAACACTCTAATGAAAATTCAATTCACACAAAGAAGACATAGCTCTTAATGTGTCAGATTTTGATGAAACTCAACTGTGTAAATAGTCTAATTCAAGTTAAATTCATACACAGCACACATTGCTGTAAACGTTTCAAATGTGGTATATCAGGACTGTGTCAACAGTCTAATGAAAATCTAAGTCACACAAAGAAGACATAGCTGTTAATGTGTCAGATTTTGATGAAACTCAACTGTGTAAGTCTTATTCAAGTTCAATTCATACACAGCACACATTGCTGTTAACGTATCAAATGTGGTATAACAGGACTGTGTCAACAGTCTAATGAAAATTCAATTCACACCTAGTAGACATAGCTGTTAATGCGTCAAATTTTGATGAAACTCAATTGTGTAAACAGTCTATTTCAAGTTCAATTCATATAAAGCATACATCAAACAGTCAACGTATCAAATGTGGTATAACAGGACTGTGTCAACAGTATTAAATCTGTTCCATTCACAGAAAGCAGACATAGCTGTTAATTTGTCAAATTTTGATGAAACTCAATTGTGTAAACTGCTTAATTCAAGTTCAATTCATACACAGCAGACATTGCCCTTAATATATCAAATGTGGTCTATTAGGACTGTATCAATAGTCTAGTGCAACTTCAATTCACTTGAAGCTGGCAAATTATGTTACACAACAGGTGCTGTTCAGTATCATAAGGAATCTCATGGAAATTGACGTTTATTTGGTGAATATACTTATAGAATCATGTAACATTCCTTAACAAGACCCTGATAAGTTAAAGAGGTCGCTTTTAACTTACATTCTCATGTATCCGTTCGTGGACATTGAGGACGACGTCCTTGATACATAGCCGTAGGATCTTTCCCACTACTGTAGGGGTTGATTAAGATAGGTACAGTTTTCAATCAGAATTCCACCAAACAAATTTTGTCATTACAATTTGTCCAATGTGTTACAACAGGACTTTGTCAAAAAATTTAATTCACATAAAGCAGACATAGCTGTTAATGTGTCAGATTTTGATGTAACTCAATAGTGTAAACAGTCAAATTCAAGTTCAAATCATACACAGCACACATTGCTGTAACCGTATCAAATGTGGTATATCAGGACTGTATCAACACTCTAATGAAAATTTAATTCACACAAAGAAGACATGGCTCTTAATGTGTCAGATTTTGATGAAACTCAACTGTGTAAATAGTCTAATTCAAGTTAAATTCATACAAAGCACACATTGCTGTAAACTTTTCAAATGTGGTATATCAGGACTGTGTCAACAGTCTAATGAAAATCTAAGTCACACAAAGAAGACATGGCTCTTAATGTGTCAGATTTTGATGAAACTCAACTGTGTAAATAGTCTAATTCAAGTTAAATTCATACACAGCACACATTGCTGTAAACGTTTCAAATGTGGTATATCAGGACTGTGTCAACAGTCTAATGAAAATCTAAGTCACACAAAGAAGACATAGCTGTTAATGTGTCAGATTTTGATGAAACTCAACTGTGTAAGTCTTATTCAAGTTCAATTCATACACAGCACACATTGCTGTAAACGTATCAAATGTGGTATAACAGGACTGTGTCAACAGTCTAATGAAAATTCAATTCACACCTAGTAGACATAGCTGTTAATGCGTCAAATTTTGATGAAACTCAATTGTGTAAACAGTCTATTTCAAGTTCAATTCATACAAAGCATACATCAAACAGTCAACGTATCAAATGTGGTATAACAGGACTGTGTCAACAGTATTAAATCTGTTCCATTCACAGAAAGCAGACATAGCTGTTAATTTGTCAAATTTTGATGAAACTCAATTGTGTAAACAGTCTTAATTCTAGTTCAATTCATACACAGCAGACATTGCCCTTAATATATCAAATGTGGTCAATTAGGACTGTATCAATAGTCTAGTGCAACTTCAATTCACTCAAAGCTGGCAAATTATGTTACACAACAGGTGCTGTTCAGTATCATAAGGAATCTCATGGAAATTGACCTTTATTTGGTGAATATACTTATAGAATCATGAAACATTCCTTAACAAGACCCTGATAAGTTAAAGAGGTCACTTTTAACTTACATTCTCATGTATCCGTTCGTGGACATTGAGGACGACGTCCTTGATACATAGCCGTAGGATCTTTCCCACTACTGTAGGGGTTGATTAAGATAGGTACAGTTTTCAATCAGAATTCCACCAAACAAATTTTGTCATTACAATTTGTCCAATGTGTTACAACAGGACTTTGTCAAAAAATTTAATTCACATAAAGCAGACATAGCTGTTAATGTGTCAGATTTTGATGTAACTCAATAGTGTAAACAGTCAAATTCAAGTTCAAATCATACACAGCACACATTGCTGTAACCGTATCAAATGTGGTATATCAGGACTGTATCAACACTCTAATGAAAATTTAATTCACACAAAGAAGACATGGCTCTTAATGTGTCAGATTTTGATGAAACTCAACTGTGTAAATAGTCTAATTCAAGTTAAATTCATACAAAGCACACATTGCTGTAAACTTTTCAAATGTGGTATATCAGGACTGTGTCAACAGTCTAATGAAAATCTAAGTCACACAAAGAAGACATGGCTCTTAATGTGTCAGATTTTGATGAAACTCAACTGTGTAAATAGTCTAATTCAAGTTAAATTCATACACAGCACACATTGCTGTAAACGTTTCAAATGTGGTATATCAGGACTGTGTCAACAGTCTAATGAAAATCTAAGTCACACAAAGAAGACATAGCTGTTAATGTGTCAGATTTTGATGAAACTCAACTGTGTAAGTCTTATTCAAGTTCAATTCATACACAGCACACATTGCTGTAAACGTATCAAATGTGGTATAACAGGACTGTGTCAACAGTCTAATGAAAATTCAATTCACACCTAGTAGACATAGCTGTTAATGCGTCAAATTTTGATGAAACTCAATTGTGTAAACAGTCTATTTCAAGTTCAATTCATACAAAGCATACATCAAACAGTCAACGTATCAAATGTGGTATAACAGGACTGTGTCAACAGTATTAAATCTGTTCCATTCACAGAAAGCAGACATAGCTGTTAATTTGTCAAATTTTGATGAAACTCAATTGTGTAAACAGTCTTAATTCTAGTTCAATTCATACACAGCAGACATTGCCCTTAATATATCAAATGTGGTCAATTAGGACTGTATCAATAGTCTAGTGCAACTTCAATTCACTCAAAGCTGGCAAATTATGTTACACAACAGGTGCTGTTCAGTATCATAAGGAATCTCATGGAAATTGACCTTTATTTGGTGAATATACTTATAGAATCATGAAACATTCCTTAACAAGACCCTGATAAGTTAAAGAGGTCGCTTTTAACTTACATTCTCATGTATCCGTTCGTGGACATTGAGGACGACGTCCTTGATACATAGCCGTAGGATCTTTCCCACTACTGTAGGGGTTGATTAAGATAGGTACAGTTTTCAATCAGAATTCCACCAAACAAATTTTGTCATTACAATTTGTCCAATGTGTTACAACAGGACTTTGTCAAAAAATTTAATTCACATAAAGCAGACATAGCTGTTAATGTGTCAGATTTTGATGTAACTCAATAGTGTAAACAGTCAAATTCAAGTTCAAATCATACACAGCACACATTGCTGTAACCGTATCAAATGTGGTATATCAGGACTGTATCAACACTCTAATGAAAATTTAATTCACACAAAGAAGACATGGCTCTTAATGTGTCAGATTTTGATGAAACTCAACTGTGTAAATAGTCTAATTCAAGTTAAATTCATACACAGCACACATTGCTGTAAACGTTTCAAATGTGGTATATCAGGACTGTGTCAACAGTCTAATGAAAATCTAAGTCACACAAAGAAGACATAGCTGTTAATGTGTCAGATTTTGATGAAACTCAACTGTGTAAGTCTTATTCAAGTTCAATTCATACACAGCACACATTGCTGTAAACGTATCAAATGTGGTATAACAGGACTGTGTTAACAGTCTAATGAAAATTCAATTCACACCTAGTAGACATAGCTGTTAATGCGTCAAATTTTGATGAAACTCAATTGTGTAAACAGTCTATTTCAAGTTCAATTCATACAAAGCATACATCAAACAGTCAACGTATCAAATGTGGTATAACAGGACTGTGTCAACAGTATTAAATCTGTTCCATTCACAGAAAGCAGACATAGCTGTTAATTTGTCAAATTTTGATGAAACTCAATTGTGTAAACAGTCTTAATTCAAGTTCAATTCATACACAGCAGACATTGCCCTTAATATATCAAATGTGGTCAATTAGGACTGTATCAATAGTCTAGTGCAACTTCAATTCACTCAAAGCTGGCAAATTATGTTACACAACAGGTGCTGTTCAGTATCATAAGGAATCTCATGGAAATTGACCTTTATTTGGTGAATATCCTTATAGAATCATGTAACATTCCTTAACAAGACCCTGATAAGTTAAAGAGGTCGCTTTTAACTTACATTCTCATGTATCCGTTCGTGGACATTGAGGACGACGTCCTTGATACATAGCCGTAGGATCTTTCCCACTACTGTAGGGGTTGATTAAGATAGGTACAGTTTTCAATCAGAATTCCACCAAACAAATTTTGTCATTACAATTTGTCCAATGTGTTACAACAGGACTTTGTCAAAAAATTTAATTCACATAAAGCAGACATAGCTGTTAATGTGTCAGATTTTGATGTAACTCAATAGTGTAAACAGTCAAATTCAAGTTCAAATCATACACAGCACACATTGCTGTAACCGTATCAAATGTGGTATATCAGGACTGTATCAACACTCTAATGAAAATTTAATTCACACAAAGAAGACATGGCTCTTAATGTGTCAGATTTTGATGAAACTCAACTGTGTAAATAGTCTAATTCAAGTTAAATTCATACACAGCACACATTGCTGTAAACGTTTCAAATGTGGTATATCAACACTGTGTCAACAGTCTAATGAAAATCTAAGTCACACAAAGAAGACATAGCTGTTAATGTGTCAGATTTTGATGAAACTCAACTGTGTAAGTCTTATTCAAGTTCAATTCATACACAGCACACATTGCTGTAAACGTATCAAATGTGGTATAACAGGACTGTGTCAACAGTCTAATGAAAATTCAATTCACACCTAGTAGACATAGCTGTTAATGCGTCAAATTTTGATGAAACTCAATTGTGTAAACAGTCTATTTCAAGTTCAATTCATACAAAGCATACATCAAACAGTCAACGTATCAAATGTGGTATAACAGGACTGTGTCAACAGTATTAAATCTGTTCCATTCACAGAAAGCAGACATAGCTGTTAATTTGTCAAATTTTGATGAAACTCAATTGTGTAAACAGTCTTAATTCTAGTTCAATTCATACACAGCAGACATTGCCCTTAATATATCAAATGTGGTCAATTAGGACTGTATCAATAGTCTAGTGCAACTTCAATTCACTCAAAGCTGGCAAATTATGTTACACAACAGGTGCTGTTCAGTATCATAAGGAATCTCATGGAAATTGACCTTTATTTGGTGAATATACTTATAGAATCATGAAACATTCCTTAACAAGACCCTGATAAGTTAAAGAGGTCGCTTTTAACTTACATTCTCATGTATCCGTTCGTGGACATTGAGGACGACGTCCTTGATACATAGCCGTAGGATCTTTCCCACTACTGTAGGGGTTGATTAAGATAGGTACAGTTTTCAATCAGAATTCCACCAAACAAATTTTGTCATTACAATTTGTCCAATGTGTTACAACAGGACTTTGTCAAAAAATTTAATTCACATAAAGCAGACATAGCTGTTAATGTGTCAGATTTTGATGTAACTCAATAGTGTAAACAGTCAAATTCAAGTTCAAATCATACACAGCACACATTGCTGTAACCGTATCAAATGTGGTATATCAGGACTGTATCAACACTCTAATGAAAATTCAATTCACACAAAGAAGACATAGCTCTTAATGTGTCAGATTTTGATGAAACTCAACTGTGTAAATAGTCTAATTCAAGTTAAATTCATACACAGCACACATTGCTGTAAACGTTTCAAATGTGGTATATCAGGACTGTGTCAACAGTCTAATGAAAATCTAAGTCACACAAAGAAGACATAGCTGTTAATGTGTCAGATTTTGATGAAACTCAACTGTGTAAGTCTTATTCAAGTTCAATTCATACACAGCACACATTGCTGTAAACGTATCAAATGTGGTATAACAGGACTGTGTCAACAGTCTAATGAAAATTCAATTCACACCTAGTAGACATAGCTGTTAATGCGTCAAATTTTGATGAAACTCAATTGTGTAAACAGTCTATTTCAAGTTCAATTCATATAAAGCATACATTAAACAGTCAACGTATCAAATGTGGTATAACAGGACTGTGTCAACAGTATTAAATCTGTTCCATTCACAGAAAGCAGACATAGCTGTTAATTTGTCAAATTTTGATGAAACTCAATTGTGTAAACTGCTTAATTCAAGTTCAATTCATACACAGCAGACATTGCCCTTAATATATCAAATGTGGTCTATTAGGACTGTATCAATAGTCTAGTGCAACTTCAATTCACTTGAAGCTGGCAAATTATGTTACACAACAGGTGCTGTTCAGTATCATAAGGAATCTCATGGAAATTGACGTTTATTTGGTGAATATACTTATAGAATCATGTAACATTCCTTAACAAGACCCTGATAAGTTAAAGAGGTCGCTTTTAACTTACATTCTCATGTATCCGTTCGTGGACATTGAGGACGACGTCCTTGATACATAGCCGTAGGATCTTTCCCACTACTGTAGGGGTTGATTAAGATAGGTACAGTTTTCAATCAGAATTCCACCAAACAAATTTTGTCATTACAATTTGTCCAATGTGTTACAACAGGACTTTGTCAAAAAATTTAATTCACATAAAGCAGACATAGCTGTTAATGTGTCAGATTTTGATGTAACTCAATAGTGTAAACAGTCAAATTCAAGTTCAAATCATACACAGCACACATTGCTGTAACCGTATCAAATGTGGTATATCAGGACTGTATCAACACTCTAATGAAAATTTAATTCACACAAAGAAGACATGGCTCTTAATGTGTCAGATTTTGATGAAACTCAATTGTGTAAATAGTCTAATTCAAGTTAAATTCATACACAGCACACATTGCTGTAAACGTTTCAAATGTGGTATATCAGGACTGTGTCAACAGTCTAATGAAAATCTAAGTCACACAAAGAAGACATAGCTGTTAATGTGTCAGATTTTGATGAAACTCAACTGTGTAAGTCTTATTCAAGTTCAATTCATACACAGCACACATTGCTGTAAACGTATCAAATGTGGTATAACAGGACTGTGTCAACAGTCTAATGAAAATTCAATTCACACCTAGTAGACATAGCTGTTAATGCGTCAAATTTTGATGAAACTCAATTGTGTAAACAGTCTATTTCAAGTTCAATTCATATAAAGCATACATTAAACAGTCAACGTATCAAATGTGGTATAACAGGACTGTGTCAACAGTATTAAATCTGTTCCATTCACAGAAAGCAGACATAGCTGTTAATTTGTCAAATTTTGATGAAACTCAATTGTGTAAACTGCTTAATTCAAGTTCAATTCATACACAGCAGACATTGCCCTTAATATATCAAATGTGGTCTATTAGGACTGTATCAATAGTCTAGTGCAACTTCAATTCACTTGAAGCTGGCAAATTATGTTACACAACAGGTGCTGTTCAGTATCATAAGGAATCTCATGGAAATTGACGTTTATTTGGTGAATATACTAATAGAATCATGTAACATTCCTTAACAAGACCCTGATAAGTTAAAGAGGTCGCTTTTAACTTACATTCTCATGTATCCGTTCGTGGACATTGAGGACGACGTCCTTGATACATAGCCGTAGGATCTTTCCCACTACTGTAGGGGTTGATTAAGATAGGTACAGTTTTCAATCAGAATTCCACCAAACAAATTTTGTCATTACAATTTGTCCAATGTGTTACAACAGGACTTTGTCAAAAAATTTAATTCACATAAAGCAGACATAGCTGTTAATGTGTCAGATTTTGATGTAACTCAATAGTGTAAACAGTCAAATTCAAGTTCAAATCATACACAGCACACATTGCTGTAACCGTATCAAATGTGGTATATCAGGACTGTATCAACACTCTAATGAAAATTTAATTCACACAAAGAAGACATGGCTCTTAATGTGTCAGATTTTGATGAAACTCAACTGTGTAAATAGTCTAATTCAAGTTAAATTCATACACAGCACACATTGCTGTAAACGTTTCAAATGTGGTATATCAGGACTGTGTCAACAGTCTAATGAAAATCTAAGTCACACAAAGAAGACATAGCTGTTAATGTGTCAGATTTTGATGAAACTCAACTGTGTAAGTCTTATTCAAGTTCAATTCATACACAGCACACATTGCTGTAAACGTATCAAATGTGGTATAACAGGACTGTGTTAACAGTCTAATGAAAATTCAATTCACACCTAGTAGACATAGCTGTTAATGCGTCAAATTTTGATGAAACTCAATTGTGTAAACAGTCTATTTCAAGTTCAATTCATACAAAGCATACATCAAACAGTCAACGTATCAAATGTGGTATAACAGGACTGTGTCAACAGTATTAAATCTGTTCAATTCACAGAAAGCAGACATAGCTGTTAATTTGTCAAATTTTGATGAAACTCAATTGTGTAAACAGTCTTAATTCAAGTTCAATTCATACACAGCAGACATTGCCCTTAATATATCAAATGTGGTCAATTAGGACTGTATCAATAGTCTAGTGCAACTTCAATTCACTCAAAGCTGGCAAATTATGTTACACAACAGGTGCTGTTCAGTATCATAAGGAATCTCATGGAAATTGACCTTTATTTGGTGAATATCCTTATAGAATCATGTAACATTCCTTAACAAGACCCTGATAAGTTAAAGAGGTCGCTTTTAACTTACATTCTCATGTATCCGCTCGTGGACATTGAGGACGACGTCCTTGATACATAGCCGTAGGATCTTTCCCACTACTGTAGGGGTTGATTAAGATAGGTACAGTTTTCAATCAGAATTCCACCAAACAAATTTTGTCATTACAATTTGTCCAATGTGTTACAACAGGACTTTGTCAAAAAATTTAATTCACATAAAGCAGACATAGCTGTTAATGTGTCAGATTTTGATGTAACTCAATAGTGTAAACAGTCAAATTCAAGTTCAAATCATACACAGCACACATTGCTGTAACCGTATCAAATGTGGTATATCAGGACTGTATCAACACTCTAATGAAAATTTAATTCACACAAAGAAGACATGGCTCTTAATGTGTCAGATTTTGATGAAACTCAACTGTGTAAATAGTCTAATTCAAGTTAAATTCATACACAGCACACATTGCTGTAAACGTTTCAAATGTGGTATATCAACACTGTGTCAACAGTCTAATGAAAATCTAAGTCACACAAAGAAGACATAGCTGTTAATGTGTCAGATTTTGATGAAACTCAACTGTGTAAGTCTTATTCAGGTTCAATTCATACACAGCACACATTGCTGTAAACGTATCAAATGTGGTATAACAGGACTGTGTCAACAGTCTAATGAAAATTCAATTCACACCTAGTAGACATAGCTGTTAATGCGTCAAATTTTGATGAAACTCAATTGTGTAAACAGTCTATTTCAAGTTCAATTCATACAAAGCATACATCAAACAGTCAACGTATCAAATGTGGTATAACAGGACTGTGTCAACAGTATTAAATCTGTTCCATTCACAGAAAGCAGACATAGCTGTTAATTTGTCAAATTTTGATGAAACTCAATTGTGTAAACAGTCTTAATTCTAGTTCAATTCATACACAGCAGACATTGCCCTTAATATATCAAATGTGGTCAATTAGGACTGTATCAATAGTCTAGTGCAACTTCAATTCACTCAAAGCTGGCAAATTATGTTACACAACAGGTGCTGTTCAGTATCATAAGGAATCTCATGGAAATTGACCTTTATTTGGTGAATATACTTATAGAATCATGAAACATTCCTTAACAAGACCCTGATAAGTTAAAGAGGTCGCTTTTAACTTACATTCTCATGTATCCGTTCGTGGACATTGAGGACGACGTCCTTGATACATAGCCGTAGGATCTTTCCCACTACTGTAGGGGTTGATTAAGATAGGTACAGTTTTCAATCAGAATTCCACCAAACAAATTTTGTCATTACAATTTGTCCAATGTGTTACAACAGGACTTTGTCAAAAAATTTAATTCACATAAAGCAGACATAGCTGTTAATGTGTCAGATTTTGATGTAACTCAATAGTGTAAACGGTCAAATTCAAGTTCAAATCATACACAGCACACATTGCTGTAACCGTATCAAATGTGGTATATCAGGACTGTATCAACACTCTAATGAAAATTTAATTCACACAAAGAAGACATGGCTCTTAATGTGTCAGATTTTGATGAAACTCAACTGTGTAAATAGTCTAATTCAAGTTAAATTCATACACAGCACACATTGCTGTAAACGTTTCAAATGTGGTATATCAGGACTGTGTCAACAGTCTAATGAAAATCTAAGTCACACAAAGAAGACATAGCTGTTAATGTGTCAGATTTTGATGAAACTCAACTGTGTAAGTCTTATTCAAGTTCAATTCATACACAGCACACATTGCTGTAAACGTATCAAATGTGGTATAACAGGACTGTGTCAACAGTCTAATGAAAATTCAATTCACACCTAGTAGACATAGCTGTTAATGCGTCAAATTTTGATGAAACTCAATTGTGTAAACAGTCTATTTCAAGTTCAATTCATACAAAGCATACATCAAACAGTCAACGTATCAAATGTGGTATAACAGGACTGTGTCAACAGTATTAAATCTGTTCCATTCACAGAAAGCAGACATAGCTGTTGATTTGTCAAATTTTGATGAAACTCAATTGTGTAAACAGTCTTAATTCAAGTTCAATTCATACACAGCAGACATTGCCCTTAATATATCAAATGTGGTCAATTAGGACTGTATCAATAGTCTAGTGCAACTTCAATTCACTCAAAGCTGGCAAATTATGTTACACAACAGGTGCTGTTCAGTATCATAAGGAATCTCATGGAAATTGACCTTTATTTGGTGAATATACTTATAGAATCATGAAACATTCCTTAACAAGACCCTGATAAGTTAAAGAGGTCGCTTTTAACTTACATTCTCATGTATCCGTTCGTGGACATTGAGGACGACGTCCTTGATACATAGCCGTAGGATCTTTCCCACTACTGTAGGGGTTGATTAAGATAGGTACAGTTTTCAATCAGAATTCCACCAAACAAATTTTGTCATTACAATTTGTCCAATGTGTTACAACAGGACTTTGTCAAAAAATTTAATTCACATAAAGCAGACATAGCTGTTGATTTGTCAACAGTCTAATGAAAATTCAATTCACACCTAGTAGACATAGCTGTTAATGCGTCAAATTTTGATGAAACTCAATTGTGTAAACAGTCTATTTCAAGTTCAATTCATACAAAGCATACATCAAACAGTCAACGTATCAAATGTGGTATAACAGGACTGTGTCAACAGTATTAAATCTGTTCCATTCACAGAAAGCAGACATAGCTGTTAATTTGTCAAATTTTGATGAAACTCAATTGTGTAAACAGTCTTAATTCAAGTTCAATTCATACACAGCAGACATTGCCCTTAATATATCAAATGTGGTCAATTAGGACTGTATCAATAGTCTAGTGCAACTTCAATTCACTCAAAGCTGGCAAATTATGTTACACAACAGGTGCTGTTCAGTATCATAAGGAATCTCATGGAAATTGACCTTTATTTGGTGAATATCCTTATAGAATCATGTAACATTCCTTAACAAGACCCTGATAAGTTAAAGAGGTCGCTTTTAACTTACATTCTCATGTATCCGTTCGTGGACATTGAGGACGACGTCCTTGATACATAGCCGTAGGATCTTTCCCACTACTGTAGGGGTTGATTAAGATAGGTACAGTTTTCAATCAGAATTCCACCAAACAAATTTTGTCATTACAATTTGTCCAATGTGTTACAACAGGACTTTGTCAAAAAATTTAATTCACATAAAGCAGACATAGCTGTTAATGTGTCAGATTTTGATGTAACTCAATAGTGTAAACAGTCAAATTCAAGTTCAAATCATACACAGCACACATTGCTGTAACCGTATCAAATGTGGTATATCAGGACTGTATCAACACTCTAATGAAAATTTAATTCACACAAAGAAGACATGGCTCTTAATGTGTCAGATTTTGATGAAACTCAACTGTGTAAATAGTCTAATTCAAGTTAAATTCATACACAGCACACATTGCTGTAAACGTTTCAAATGTGGTATATCAACACTGTGTCAACAGTCTAATGAAAATCTAAGTCACACAAAGAAGACATAGCTGTTAATGTGTCAGATTTTGATGAAACTCAACTGTGTAAGTCTTATTCAAGTTCAATTCATACACAGCACACATTGCTGTAAACGTATCAAATGTGGTATAACAGGACTGTGTCAACAGTCTAATGAAAATTCAATTCACACCTAGTAGACATAGCTGTTAATGCGTCAAATTTTGATGAAACTCAATTGTGTAAACAGTCTATTTCAAGTTCAATTCATACAAAGCATACATCAAACAGTCAACGTATCAAATGTGGTATAACAGGACTGTGTCAACAGTATTAAATCTGTTCCATTCACAGAAAGCAGACGTAGCTGTTAATTTGTCAAATTTTGATGAAACTCAATTGTGTAAACAGTCTTAATTCAAGTTCAATTCATACACAGCAGACATTGCCCTTAATATATCAAATGTGGTCAATTAGGACTGTATCAATAGTCTAGTGCAACTTCAATTCACTCAAAGCTGGCAAATTATGTTACACAACAGGTGCTGTTCAGTATCATAAGGAATCTCATGGAAATTGACCTTTATTTGGTGAATATACTTATAGAATCATGAAACATTCCTTAACAAGACCCTGATAAGTTAAAGAGGTCGCTTTTAACTTACATTCTCATGTATCCGTTCGTGGACATTGAGGACGACGTCCTTGATACATAGCCGTAGGATCTTTCCCACTACTGTAGGGGTTGATTAAGATAGGTACAGTTTTCAATCAGAATTCCACCAAACAAATTTTGTCATTACAATTTGTCCAATGTGTTACAACAGGACTTTGTCAAAAAATTTAATTCACATAAAGCAGACATAGCTGTTAATGTGTCAGATTTTGATGTAACTCAATAGTGTAAACAGTCAAATTCAAGTTCAAATCATACACAGCACACATTGCTGTAACCGTATCAAATGTGGTATATCAGGACTGTATCAACACTCTAATGAAAATTTAATTCACACAAAGAAGACATGGCTCTTAATGTGTCAGATTTTGATGAAACTCAACTGTGTAAATAGTCTAATTCAAGTTAAATTCATACACAGCACACATTGCTGTAAACGTTTCAAATGTGGTATATCAGGACTGTGTCAACAGTCTAATGAAAATCTAAGTCACACAAAGAAGACATAGCTGTTAATGTGTCAGATTTTGATGAAACTCAACTGTGTAAGTCTTATTCAAGTTCAATTCATACACAGCACACATTGCTGTAAACGTATCAAATGTGGTATAACAGGACTGTGTCAACAGTCTAATGAAAATTCAATTCACACCTAGTAGACATAGCTGTTAATGCGTCAAATTTTGATGAAACTCAATTGTGTAAACAGTCTATTTCAAGTTCAATTCATACAAAGCATACATCAAACAGTCAACGTATCAAATGTGGTATAACAGGACTGTGTCAACAGTATTAAATCTGTTCCATTCACAGAAAGCAGACGTAGCTGTTAATTTGTCAAATTTTGATGAAACTCAATTGTGTAAACAGTCTTAATTCAAGTTCAATTCATACACAGCAGACATTGCCCTTAATATATCAAATGTGGTCAATTAGGACTGTATCAATAGTCTAGTGCAACTTCAATTCACTCAAAGCTGGCAAATTATGTTACACAACAGGTGCTGTTCAGTATCATAAGGAATCTCATGGAAATTGACCTTTATTTGGTGAATATACTTATAGAATCATGAAACATTCCTTAACAAGACCCTGATAAGTTAAAGAGGTCGCTTTTAACTTACATTCTCATGTATCCGTTCGTGGACATTGAGGACGACGTCCTTGATACATAGCCGTAGGATCTTTCCCACTACTGTAGGGGTTGATTAAGATAGGTACAGTTTTCAATCAGAATTCCACCAAACAAATTTTGTCATTACAATTTGTCCAATGTGTTACAACAGGACTTTGTCAAAAAATTTAATTCACATAAAGCAGACATAGCTGTTAATGTGTCAGATTTTGATGTAACTCAATAGTGTAAACAGTCAAATTCAAGTTCAAATCATACACAGCACACATTGCTGTAACCGTATCAAATGTGGTATATCAGGACTGTATCAACACTCTAATGAAAATTTAATTCACACAAAGAAGACATGGCTCTTAATGTGTCAGATTTTGATGAAACTCAACTGTGTAAATAGTCTAATTCAAGTTAAATTCATACACAGCACACATTGCTGTAAACGTTTCAAATGTGGTATATCAGGACTGTGTCAACAGTCTAATGAAAATCTAAGTCACACAAAGAAGACATAGCTGTTAATGTGTCAGATTTTGATGAAACTCAACTGTGTAAGTCTTATTCAAGTTCAATTCATACACAGCACACATTGCTGTAAACGTATCAAATGTGGTATAACAGGACTGTGTCAACAGTCTAATGAAAATTCAATTCACACCTAGTAGACATAGCTGTTAATGCGTCAAATTTTGATGAAACTCAATTGTGTAAACAGTCTATTTCAAGTTCAATTCATACAAAGCATACATCAAACAGTCAACGTATCAAATGTGGTATAACAGGACTGTGTCAACAGTATTAAATCTGTTCCATTCACAGAAAGCAGACATAGCTGTTAATTTGTCAAATTTTGATGAAACTCAATTGTGTAAACAGTCTTAATTCTAGTTCAATTCATACACAGCAGACATTGCCCTTAATATATCAAATGTGGTCAATTAGGACTGTATCAATAGTCTAGTGCAACTTCAATTCACTCAAAGCTGGCAAATTATATTACACAACAGGTGCTGTTCAGTATCATAAGGAATCTCATGGAAATTGACCTTTATTTGGTGAATATACTTATAGAATCATGAAACATTCCTTAACAAGACCCTGATAAGTTAAAGAGGTCGCTTTTAACTTACATTCTCATGTATCCGTTCGTGGACATTGAGGACGACGTCCTTGATACATAGCCGTAGGATCTTTCCCACTACTGTAGGGGTTGATTAAGATAGGTACAGTTTTCAATCAGAATTCCACCAAACAAATTTTGTCATTACAATTTGTCCAATGTGTTACAACAGGACTTTGTCAAAAAATTTAATTCACATAAAGCAGACATAGCTGTTAATGTGTCAGATTTTGATGTAACTCAATAGTGTAAACAGTCAAATTCAAGTTCAAATCATACACAGCACACATTGCTGTAACCGTATCAAATGTGGTATATCAGGACTGTATCAACACTCTAATGAAAATTTAATTCACACAAAGAAGACATGGCTCTTAATGTGTCAGATTTTGATGAAACTCAACTGTGTAAATAGTCTAATTCAAGTTAAATTCATACACAGCACACATTGCTGTAAACGTTTCAAATGTGGTATATCAGGACTGTGTCAACAGTCTAATGAAAATCTAAGTCACACAAAGAAGACATAGCTGTTAATGTGTCAGATTTTGATGAAACTCAACTGTGTAAGTCTTATTCAAGTTCAATTCATACACAGCACACATTGCTGTAAACGTATCAAATGTGGTATAACAGGACTGTGTCAACAGTCTAATGAAAATTCAATTCACACCTAGTAGACATAGCTGTTAATGCGTCAAATTTTGATGAAACTCAATTGTGTAAACAGTCTATTTCAAGTTCAATTCATACAAAGCATACATCAAACAGTCAACGTATCAAATGTGGTATAACAGGACTGTGTCAACAGTATTAAATCTGTTCCATTCACAGAAAGCAGACATAGCTGTTAATTTGTCAAATTTTGATGAAACTCAATTGTGTAAACAGTCTTAATTCTAGTTCAATTCATACACAGCAGACATTGCCCTTAATATATCAAATGTGGTCAATTAGGACTGTATCAATAGTCTAGTGCAACTTCAATTCACTCAAAGCTGGCAAATTATATTACACAACAGGTGCTGTTCAGTATCATAAGGAATCTCATGGAAATTGACCTTTATTTGGTGAATATACTTATAGAATCATGAAACATTCCTTAACAAGACCCTGATAAGTTAAAGAGGTCGCTTTTAACTTACATTCTCATGTATCCGTTCGTGGACATTGAGGACGACGTCCTTGATACATAGCCGTAGGATCTTTCCCACTACTGTAGGGGTTGATTAAGATAGGTACAGTTTTCAATCAGAATTCCACCAAACAAATTTTGTCATTACAATTTGTCCAATGTGTTACAACAGGACTTTGTCAAAAAATTTAATTCACATAAAGCAGACATAGCTGTTAATGTGTCAGATTTTGATGTAACTCAATAGTGTAAACAGTCAAATTCAAGTTCAAATCATACACAGCACACATTGCTGTAACCGTATCAAATGTGGTATATCAGGACTGTATCAACACTCTAATGAAAATTTAATTCACACAAAGAAGACATGGCTCTTAATGTGTCAGATTTTGATGAAACTCAACTGTGTAAATAGTCTAATTCAAGTTAAATTCATACACAGCACACATTGCTGTAAACGTTTCAAATGTGGTATATCAGGACTGTGTCAACAGTCTAATGAAAATCTAAGTCACACAAAGAAGACATAGCTGTTAATGTGTCAGATTTTGATGAAACTCAACTGTGTAAGTCTTATTCAAGTTCAATTCATACACAGCACACATTGCTGTAAACGTATCAAATGTGGTATAACAGGACTGTGTTAACAGTCTAATGAAAATTCAATTCACACCTAGTAGACATAGCTGTTAATGCGTCAAATTTTGATGAAACTCAATTGTGTAAACAGTCTATTTCAAGTTCAATTCATACAAAGCATACATCAAACAGTCAACGTATCAAATGTGGTATAACAGGACTGTGTCAACAGTATTAAATCTGTTCCATTCACAGAAAGCAGACATAGCTGTTTATTTGTCAAATTTTGATGAAACTCAATTGTGTAAACAGTCTTAATTCTAGTTCAATTCATACACAGCAGACATTGCCCTTAATATATCAAATGTGGTCAATTAGGACTGTATCAATAGTCTAGTGCAACTTCAATTCACTCAAAGCTGGCAAATTATGTTACACAACAGGTGCTGTTCAGTATCATAAGGAATCTCATGGAAATTGACCTTTATTTGGTGAATATCCTTATAGAATCATGTAACATTCCTTAACAAGACCCTGATAAGTTAAAGAGGTCGCTTTTAACTTACATTCTCATGTATCCGTTCGTGGACATTGAGGACGACGTCCTTGATACATAGCCGTAGGATCTTTCCCACTACTGTAGGGGTTGATTAAGATAGGTACAGTTTTCAATCAGAATTCCACCAAACAAATTTTGTCATTACAATTTGTCCAATGTGTTACAACAGGACTTTGTCAAAAAATTTAATTCACATAAAGCAGACATAGCTGTTAATGTGTCAGATTTTGATGTAACTCAATAGTGTAAACAGTCAAATTCAAGTTCAAATCATACACAGCACACATTGCTGTAACCGTATCAAATGTGGTATATCAGGACTGTATCAACACTCTAATGAAAATTTAATTCACACAAAGAAGACATGGCTCTTAATGTGTCAGATTTTGATGAAACTCAACTGTGTAAATAGTCTAATTCAAGTTAAATTCATACACAGCACACATTGCTGTAAACGTTTCAAATGTGGTATATCAACACTGTGTCAACAGTCTAATGAAAATCTAAGTCACACAAAGAAGACATAGCTGTTAATGTGTCAGATTTTGATGAAACTCAACTGTGTAAGGCTTATTCAAGTTCAATTCATACACAGCACACATTGCTGTAAACGTATCAAATGTGGTAAAACAGGACTGTGTCAACAGTCTAATGAAAATTCAATTCACACCTAGTAGACATAGCTGTTAATGCGTCAAATTTTGATGAAACTCAATTGTGTAAACAGTCTATTTCAAGTTCAATTCATACAAAGCATACATCAAACAGTCAACGTATCAAATGTGGTATAACAGGACTGTGTCAACAGTATTAAATCTGTTCCATTCACAGAAAGCAGACATAGCTGTTAATTTGTCAAATTTTGATGAAACTCAATTGTGTAAACAGTCTTAATTCTAGTTCAATTCATACACAGCAGACATTGCCCTTAATATATCAAATGTGGTCAATTAGGACTGTATCAATAGTCTAGTGCAACTTCAATTCACTCAAAGCTGGCAAATTATGTTACACAACAGGTGCTGTTCAGTATCATAAGGAATCTCATGGAAATTGACCTTTATTTGGTGAATATACTTATAGAATCATGAAACATTCCTTAACAAGACCCTGATAAGTTAAAGAGGTCGCTTTTAACTTACATTCTCATGTATCCGTTCGTGGACATTGAGGACGACGTCCTTGATACATAGCCGTAGGACTTTCCCACTACTGTAGGGGTTGATTAAGATAGGTACAGTTTTCAATCAGAATTCCACCAAACAAATTTTGTCATTACAATTTGTCCAATGTGTTACAACAGGACTTTGTCAAAAAATGTAATTCACATAAAGCAGACATAGCTGTTAATGTGTCAGATTTTGATGTAACTCAATAGTGTAAACAGTCAAATTCAAGTTCAAATCATACACAGCACACATTGCTGTAACCGTATCAAATGTGGTATATCAGGACTGTATCAACACTCTAATGAAAATTTAATTCACACAAAGAAGACATGGCTCTTAATGTGTCAGATTTTGATGAAACTCAACTGTGTAAATAGTCTAATTCAAGTTAAATTCATACACAGCACACATTGCTGTAAACGTTTCAAATGTGGTATATCAGGACTGTGTCAACAGTCTAATGAAAATCTAAGTCACACAAAGAAGACATAGCTGTTAATGTGTCAGATTTTGATGAAACTCAACTGTGTAAGTCTTATTCAAGTTCAATTCATACACAGCACACATTGCTGTAAACGTATCAAATGTGGTATAACAGGACTGTGTCAACAGTCTAATGAAAATTCAATTCACACCTAGTAGACATAGCTGTTAATGCGTCAAATTTTGATGAAACTCAATTGTGTAAACAGTCTATTTCAAGTTCAATTCATACAAAGCATACATCAAACAGTCAACGTATCAAATGTGGTATAACAGGACTGTGTCAACAGTATTAAATCTGTTCCATTCACAGAAAGTAGACATAGCTGTTGATTTGTCAAATTTTGATGAAACTCAATTGTGTAAACAGTCTTAATTCTAGTTCAATTCATACACAGCAGACATTGCCCTTAATATATCAAATGTGGTCAATTAGGACTGTATCAATAGTCTAGTGCAACTTCAATTCACTCAAAGCTGGCAAATTATGTTACACAACAGGTGCTGTTCAGTATCATAAGGAATCTCATGGAAATTGACCTTTATTTGGTGAATATACTTATAGAATCATGAAACATTCCTTAACAAGACCCTGATAAGTTAAAGAGGTCGCTTTTAACTTACATTCTCATGTATCCGTTCGTGGACATTGAGGACGACGTCCTTGATACATAGCCGTAGGATCTTTCCCACTACTGTAGGGGTTGATTAAGATAGGTACAGTTTTCAATCAGAATTCTACCAAACAAATTTTGTCATTACAATTTGTCCAATGTGTTACAACAGGACTTTGTCAAAAAATTTAATTCACATAAAGCAGACATAGCTGTTAATGTGTCAGATTTTGATGTAACTCAATAGTGTAAACAGTCAAATTCAAGTTCAAATCATACACAGCACACATTGCTGTAACCGTATCAAATGTGGTATATCAGGACTGTATCAACACTCTAATGAAAATTCAATTCACACAAAGAAGACATAGCTCTTAATGTGTCAGATTTTGATGAAACTCCATAGTGTAAACAGTCAAATTCAAGTTCAAATCATACACAGCACACATTGCTGTAAAAGTTTCAAATGTGGTATATCAGGACTGTGTCAACAGTCTAATGAAAATCTAAGTCACACAAAGAAGACATAGCTGTTAATGTGTCAGATTTTGATGAAACTCAACTGTGTAAGTCTTATTCAAGTTCAATTCATACACAGCACAAATTGCTGTAAACGTATCAAATGTGGTATAACAGGACTGTGTCAACAGTCTAATGAAAATTCAATTCACACCTAGTAGAGATAGCTGTTAATGCGTCAAATTTTGATGAAACTCAATTGTGTAAACAGTCTATTTCAAGTTCAATTCATACAAAGCATACATCAAACAGTCAACGTATCAAATGTGGTATAACAGGACTGTGTCAACAGTATTAAATCTGTTCCATTCACAGAAAGCAGACATAGCTGTTAATTTGTCAAATTTTGATGAAACTCAATTGTGTAAACAGTCTTAATTCTAGTTCAATTCATACACAGCAGACATTGCCCTTAATATATCAAATGTGGTCAATTAGGACTGTATCAATAGTCTAGTGCAACTTCAATTCACTCAAACCTGGCAAATTATGTTACACAACAGGTGCTGTTCAGTATCATAAGGAATCTCATGGAAATTGACCTTTATTTGGTGAATATACTTATAGAATCATGAAACATTCCTTAACAAGACCCTGATAAGTTAAAGAGGTCGCTTTTAACTTACATTCTCATGTATCCGTTCGTGGACATTGAGGACGACGTCCTTGATACATAGCCGTAGGATCTTTCCCACTACTGTAGGGGTTGATTAAGATAGGTACAGTTTTCAATCAGAATTCCACCAAACAAATTTTGTCATTACAATTTGTCCAATGTGTTACAACAGGACTTTGTCAAAAAATTTAATTCACATAAAGCAGACATAGCTGTTAATGTGTCAGATTTTGATGTAACTCAATAGTGTAAACAGTCAAATTCAAGTTCAAATCATACACAGCACACATTGCTGTAACCGTATCAAATGTGGTATATCAGGACTGTATCAACACTCAAATGAAAATTTAATTCACACAAAGAAGACATGGCTCTTAATGTGTCAGATTTTGATGAAACTCAACTGTGTAAATAGTCTAATTCAAGTTAAATTCATACACAGCATTCATTGCTGTAAACGTTTCAAATGTGGTATATCAGGACTGTGTCAACAGTCTAATGAAAATCTAAGTCACACAAAGAAGACATAGCTGTTAATGTGTCAGATTTTGATGAAACTCAACTGTGTAAGTCTTATTCAAGTTCAATTCATACACAGCACACATTGCTGTAAACGTATCAAATGTGGTATAACAGGACTGTGTCAACAGTCTAATGAAAATTCAATTCACACCTAGTAGACATAGCTGTTAATGCGTCAAATTTTGATGAAACTCAATTGTGTAAACAGTCTATTTCAAGTTCAATTCATACAAAGCATACATCAAACAGTCAACGTATCAAATGTGGTATAACAGGACTGTGTCAACAGTATTAAATCTGTTCCATTTACAGAAAGCAGACATAGCTGTTAATTTGTCAAATTTTGATGAAACTCAATTGTGTAAACAGTCTTAATTCAAGTTCAATTCATACACAGCAGACATTGCCCTTAAAATATCAAATGTGGTCAATTAGGACTGTATCAATAGTCTAGTGCAACTTCAATTCACTCAAAGCTGGCAAATTATGTTACACAACAGGTGCTGTTCAGTATCATAAGGAATCTCATGGAAATTGACCTTTATTTGGTGAATATCCTTATAGAATCATGTAACATTCCTTAACAAGACCCTGATAAGTTAAAGAGGTCGCTTTTAACTTACATTCTCATGTATCCGTTCGTGGACATTGAGGACGACGTCCTTGATACATAGCCGTAGGATCTTTCCCACTACTGTAGGGGTTGATTAAGATAGGTACAGTTTTCAATCAGAATTCCACCAAACAAATTTTGTCATTACAATTTGTCCAATGTGTTACAACAGGACTTTGTCAAAAAATTTAATTCACATAAAGCAGACATAGCTGTTAATGTGTCAGATTTTGATGTAACTCAATAGTGTAAACAGTCAAATTCAAGTTCAAATCATACACAGCACACATTGCTGTAACCGTATCAAATGTGGTATATCAGGACTGTATCAACACTCTAATGAAAATTTAATTCACACAAAGAAGACATGGCTCTTAATGTGTCAGATTTTGATGAAACTCAACTGTGTAAATAGTCTAATTCAAGTTAAATTCATACACAGCACACATTGCTGTAAACGTTTCAAATGTGGTATATCAACACTGTGTCAACAGTCTAATGAAAATCTAAGTCACACAAAGAAGACATAGCTGTTAATGTGTCAGATTTTGATGAAACTCAACTGTGTAAGTCTTATTCAAGTTCAATTCATACACAGCACAAATTGCTGTAAACGTATCAAATGTGGTATAACAGGACTGTGTCAACAGTCTAATGAAAATTCAATTCACACCTAGTAGACATAGCTGTTAATGCGTCAAATTTTGATGAAACTCAATTGTGTAAACAGTCTATTTCAAGTTCAATTCATACAAAGCATACATCAAACAGTCAACGTATCAAATGTGGTATAACAGGACTGTGTCAACAGTATTAAATCTGTTCCATTCACAGAAAGCAGACATAGCTGTTAATTTGTCAAATTTTGATGAAACTCAATTGTGTAAACAGTCTTAATTCTAGTTCAATTCATACACAGCAGACATTGCCCTTAATATATCAAATGTGGTCAATTAGGACTGTATCAATAGTCTAGTGCAACTTCAATTCACTCAAACCTGGCAAATTATGTTACACAACAGGTGCTGTTCAGTATCATAAGGAATCTCATGGAAATTGACCTTTATTTGGTGAATATACTTATAGAATCATGAAACATTCCTTAACAAGACCCTGATAAGTTAAAGAGGTCGCTTTTAACTTACATTCTCATGTATCCGTTCGTGGACATTGAGGACGACGTCCTTGATACATAGCCGTAGGATCTTTCCCACTACTGTAGGGGTTGATTAAGATAGGTACAGTTTTCAATCAGAATTCCACCAAACAAATTTTGTCATTACAATTTGTCCAATGTGTTACAACAGGACTTTGTCAAAAAATTTAATTCACATAAAGCAGACATAGCTGTTAATGTGTCAGATTTTGATGTAACTCAATAGTGTAAACAGTCAAATTCAAGTTCAAATCATACACAGCACACATTGCTGTAACCGTATCAAATGTGGTATATCAGGACTGTATCAACACTCAAATGAAAATTTAATTCACACAAAGAAGACATGGCTCTTAATGTGTCAGATTTTGATGAAACTCAACTGTGTAAATAGTCTAATTCAAGTTAAATTCATACACAGCATTCATTGCTGTAAACGTTTCAAATGTGGTATATCAGGACTGTGTCAACAGTCTAATGAAAATCTAAGTCACACAAAGAAGACATAGCTGTTAATGTGTCAGATTTTGATGAAACTCAACTGTGTAAGTCTTATTCAAGTTCAATTCATACACAGCACACATTGCTGTAAACGTATCAAATGTGGTATAACAGGACTGTGTCAACAGTCTAATGAAAATTCAATTCACACCTAGTAGACATAGCTGTTAATGCGTCAAATTTTGATGAAACTCAATTGTGTAAACAGTCTATTTCAAGTTCAATTCATACAAAGCATACATCAAACAGTCAACGTATCAAATGTGGTATAACAGGACTGTGTCAACAGTATTAAATCTGTTCCATTCACAGAAAGCAGACATAGCTGTTAATTTGTCAAATTTTGATGAAACTCAATTGTGTAAACAGTCTTAATTCAAGTTCAATTCATACACAGCAGACATTGCCCTTAAAATATCAAATGTGGTCAATTAGGACTGTATCAATAGTCTAGTGCAACTTCAATTCACTCAAAGCTGGCAAATTATGTTACACAACAGGTGCTGTTCAGTATCATAAGGAATCTCATGGAAATTGACCTTTATTTGGTGAATATCCTTATAGAATCATGTAACATTCCTTAACAAGACCCTGATAAGTTAAAGAGGTCGCTTTTAACTTACATTCTCATGTATCCGTTCGTGGACATTGAGGACGACGTCCTTGATACATAGCCGTAGGATCTTTCCCACTACTGTAGGGGTTGATTAAGATAGGTACAGTTTTCAATCAGAATTCCACCAAACAAATTTTGTCATTACAATTTGTCCAATGTGTTACAACAGGACTTTGTCAAAAAATTTAATTCACATAAAGCAGACATAGCTGTTAATGTGTCAGATTTTGATGTAACTCAATAGTGTAAACAGTCAAATTCAAGTTCAAATCATACACAGCACACATTGCTGTAACCGTATCAAATGTGGTATATCAGGACTGTATCAACACTCTAATGAAAATTTAATTCACACAAAGAAGACATGGCTCTTAATGTGTCAGATTTTGATGAAACTCAACTGTGTAAATAGTCTAATTCAAGTTAAATTCATACACAGCACACATTGCTGTAAACGTTTCAAATGTGGTATATCAACACTGTGTCAACAGTCTAATGAAAATCTAAGTCACACAAAGAAGACATAGCTGTTAATGTGTCAGATTTTGATGAAACTCAACTGTGTAAGTCTTATTCAAGTTCAATTCATACACAGCACAAATTGCTGTAAACGTATCAAATGTGGTATAACAGGACTGTGTCAACAGTCTAATGAAAATTCAATTCACACCTAGTAGACATAGCTGTTAATGCGTCAAATTTTGATGAAACTCAATTGTGTAAACAGTCTATTTCAAGTTCAATTCATACAAAGCATACATCAAACAGTCAACGTATCAAATGTGGTATAACAGGACTGTGTCAACAGTATTAAATCTGTTCCATTCACAGAAAGCAGACATAGCTGTTAATTTGTCAAATTTTGATGAAACTCAATTGTGTAAACAGTCTTAATTCTAGTTCAATTCATACACAGCAGACATTGCCCTTAATATATCAAATGTGGTCAATTAGGACTGTATCAATAGTCTAGTGCAACTTCAATTCACTCAAAGCTGGCAAATTATGTTACACAACAGGTGCTGTTCAGTATCATAAGGAATCTCATGGAAATTGACCTTTATTTGGTGAATATACTTATAGAATCATGAAACATTCCTTAACAAGACCCTGATAAGTTAAAGAGGTCGCTTTTAACTTACATTCTCATGTATCCGTTCGTGGACATTGAGGACGACGTCCTTGATACATAGCCGTAGGATCTTTCCCACTACTGTAGGGGTTGATTAAGATAGGTACAGTTTTCAATCAGAATTCCACCAAACAAATTTTGTCATTACAATTTGTCCAATGTGTTACAACAGGACTTTGTCAAAAAATTTAATTCACATAAAGCAGACATAGCTGTTAATGTGTCAGATTTTGATGTAACTCAATAGTGTAAACAGTCAAATTCAAGTTCAAATCATACACAGCACACATTGCTGTAACCGTATCAAATGTGGTATATCAGGACTGTATCAACACTCTAATGAAAATTTAATTCACACAAAGAAGACATGGCTCTTAATGTGTCAGATTTTGATGAAACTCAACTATGTTAATAGTCTAATTCAAGTTAAATTCATACAACGCACACATTGCTGAACGTTTCAAATGTGGTATATCAGGACTGTGTCAACGCTCTAATGAAAATTCAATTCACACAAAGAAGACATAGCTCTTAATGTGTCAGATTTTGATGAAACTCAATTGTGTAAATAGTCTAATTCAAGTCAAATTCATACACAGCACACATTGCTGTAAACGTTTCAAATGTGGTATATCAGGACTGTGTCAAAACTCTTATGAAAATCTAATTCACACAAAGAAGACATAGCTGTTAATGTGTCAGATTTTGATGAAACTCAACTGTGAAAGTCTAATTCAAGTTAAATTCATACACAACACACATTGCTGTAAATGTTTCAAATGTGGTATATCAGGACTGTGTCAACACTCTAATGAAAATTCAATTCACACAAAGAAGACATAGCTCTTAATGTGTCAGATTTTGATGAAACTCAATTGTGTAAATAGTCTAATTCAAGTTAAATTCATACACAGCACACATTGCTGTAAACGTTTCAAATGTGGTATATCAGGACTGTGTCAACAGTCTAATGAAAATCAAATTCACACAAAGAAGACATAGTTGTTAATGTGTCAGATTTTGATGAAACTCAACTGTGAAAGTCTTATTCAAGTTCAATTCATACACAGCACACATTGCTGTAAACGTATCAAATGTGGTATAACAGGACTGTGTCAACAGTCTAATGAAAATTCAATTCACACCTAGTAGACATAGCTGTTAATGCGTCAAATTTTGAAGAAACTCAATTGTGTAAACAGTCTATTTCAAGTTAATTCATACACAGATAACATCAAACAGTCAACGTATCAAATGTGGTATAACAGGACTGTGTCAACAGTATTAAATCTGTTCCAGTCACATAAAGCAGACATAGCTGTTAATTTGTCAAATTTTGATGAAACTCAATTGTGAAAACAGTCTTAATTCAAGTTCAATTCATAAACAGCAGACATTGCCCTTAATATATCAAATGTGGTCAATTAGGACTGTATCAATACTCTAGTGCAACTTCAATTCACTCAAAGCTGGCAAATTATGTTACACAACAGGTGCTGTTCAGTATCATAAGGAATCTCATGGAAATTGACGTTTATCTGGTGAATATACTTATAGAATCATGTAACATTCCTTAACAAGACCCTGATAAGTTAAAGAGGTCGCTTTTAACTTACATTCTCATGTATCCGTTCGTGGACATTGAGGACGACGTCGTTGATACATAGCCGTAGGATCTTTCCCACTACTGTAGGGGTTGATTAAGATAGGTACAGTTTTCAATCAGAATTCCACCAAACAAATTTTGTCATTACAATTTGTCCAATGTGTTACAACAGGACTTTGTCAAAAAATTTAATTCACATAAAGCAGACATAGCTGTTAATGTGTCAGATTTTGATGTAACTCAATAGTGTAAACAGTCAAATTCAAGTTCAAATCATACAAAGCACACATTGCTGTAACCGTATCAAATGTGGTATATCAAAACTGTATCAACACTCTAATGAAAATTTAATTCACACAAAGAAGACATGGCTCTTAATGTGTCAGATTTTGATGAAACTCAACTGTGTAAATGGTCTAATTCAAGTTAAATTCATACACAGCACACATTGCTGTAAACGTTTCAAATGTGGTATATTAGGACTGTGTCAACAGTCTAATGACAATCTAATTCACACAAAGAAGACATAGCTGTTAATGTGTCAGATTTTGATGAAACTCAACTGTGAAAGTCTTATTCAAGTTCAATTCATACACAGCACACATTGCTGTAAACGTATCAAATGTGGTATAACAGGACTGTGTCAACAGTCTAATGAAAATTCAATTCACACCTAGTAGACATAGCTGTTAATGCGTCAAATTTTGATGAAACTCAATTGTGTAAACAGTCTATTTCAAGTTCAATTCATACACAGATAACATCAAACAGTCAACGTATCAAATGTGGTATAACAGGACTGTGTCAACAGTATTAAATCTGTTCCATTCACATAAAGCAGACATAGCTGTTAATTTGTCAAATTTTGATGAAACTCAATTGTGAAAACAGTCTTAATTCAAGTTCAATTCATAAACAGCAGACATTGCCATTAATATATCAAATGTGGTCAAATAGGACTGTATCAATAGTCTAGTGCAACTTCAATTCACTCAAAGCTGGCAAATTATGTTACACAACAGGTGCTGTTCAGTATCATAAGGAATCTCATGGAAATTGACGTTTATTTGGTGAATATACTTATAGAATCATGCAACATTCCTTAACAAGACCCTGATAAGTTAAAGAGGTCGCTTTTAACTTACATTCTCATGTATCCGTTCGTGGACATTGAGGACGACGTCCTTGATACATAGCCGTAGGATCTTTCCCACTACTGTAGGGGTTGATTAAGATAGGTACAGTTTTCAATCAGAATTCCACCAAACAAATTTTGTCATTACAATTTGTCCAATGTGTTACAACAGGACTTTGTCAAAAAATTTAATTCACATAAAGCAGACATAGCTGTTAATGTGTCAGATTTTAATGTAACTCAATAGTGTAAACAGTCAAATTCAAGTTCAAATCATACACAGCACACATTGCTGTAACCGTATCAAATGTGGTATATCAGGACTGTATCAACACTCTAATGAAAATTTAATTCACACAAAGAAGACATGGCTCTTAATGTGTCAGATTGATGAAACTCAACTGTGTAAATAGTCTAATTCAAGTTAAATTCATACACAGCACACATTGCTGAACGTTTCAAATGTGGTATATCAGGACTGTGTCAACGCTCTAATGAAAATTCAATTCACACAAAGAAGACATAGCTCTTAATGTGTCAGATTTTGATGAAACTCAATTGTGTAAATAGTCTAATTCAAGTCAAATTCATACACAGCACACATTGCTGTAAACGTTTCAAATGTGGTATATCAGGACTGTGTCAACACTCTAATGAAAATATAATTCACACAAAGAAGACATAGCTGTTAATGTGTCAGATTTTGATGAAACTCAACTGTGAAAGTCTAATTCAAGTTAAATTCATACACAACACACATTGCTGTAAACGTTTCAAATGTGGTATATCAGGACTGTGTCAACACTCTAATGAAAATTCAATTCACACAAAGAAGACATAGCTGTTAATGTGTCAGATTTTGATGAAACTCAATTGTGTAAATAGTCTAATTCAAGTTAAATTCATACACAGCACACATTGCCGTAAACGTTTCAAATGTGGTATATCAGGACTGTGTCAACAGTCTAATGAAAATCTAATTCACACAAAGAAGACATAGATGTTAATGTGTCAGATTTTGATGAAACTCAACTGTGAAAGTCTTATTCAAGTTCAATTCATACACAGCACACATTGCTGTAAACGTATCAAATGTGGTATAACAGGACTGTGTCAACAGTCTAATGAAAATTCAATTCACACCTAGTAGACATAGCTGTTAATGCGTCAAATTTTGATGAAACTCAATTGTGTAAACAGTCTATTTCAAGTTCAATTCATACACAGATAACATCAAACAGTCAACGTATCAAATGTGGTATAACAGGACTGTGTCAACAGTATTAAATCTGTTCCATTCACATAAAGCAGATATAGCTGTTAATTTGTCAAATTTTGATGAAACTCAATTATGAAAACAGTCTTAATTCAAGTTCAATTCATAAACAGCAGACATTGCCATTAATATATCAAATGTGGTCAATTAGGACTGTATCAATAGTCTAGTGCAACTTCAATTCACTCAAAGCTGGCAAATTATGTTACACAGCAGGTGCTGTTCAGTATCATAAGGAATCTCATGGAAATTGACTTTTATTTGGTGAATATACTTATAGAATCATGTAACATTCCTTAACAAGACCCTGATAAGTTAAAGAGGTCGCTTTTAACTTACATTCTCATGTATCCATTCGTGGACATTGAGGACGACGTCCTTGATACATAGCCGTAGGATCTTTCCCACTACTGTAGGGGTTGATTAAGATAGGTACAGTTTTCAATCAGAATTCCACCAAACAAATTTTGTCATTACAATTTGTCCAATGTGTTACAACAGGACTTTGTCAAAAAATTTAATTCACATAAAGCAGACATAGCTGTTAATGTGTCAGATTTTGATGTAACTCAATAGTGTAAACAGTCAAATTCAAGTTCAAATCATACACAGCACACATTGCTGTAACCGTATCAAATGTGGTATATCAGGACTGTATCAACACTCTAATGAAAATTTAATTCACACAAAGAAGACATGGCTCTTAATGTGTCAGATTTTGATGAAACTCAACTGTGTAAATAGTCTAATTCAAGTTAAATTCATACACAGCACACATTGCTGAACGTTTCAAATGTGGTATATCAGGACTGTGTCAACGCTCTAATGAAAATTCAATTCACACAAAGAAGACATAGCTCTTAATGTGTCAGATTTTGATGAAACTCAACTGTGTAAATGGTCTAATTCAAGTTAAATTCATACACAGCACACATTGCTGTAAACGTTTCAAATGTGGTATATCAGGACTGTGTCAACAGTCTAATGACAATCTAATTCACACAAAGAAGACATAGCTGTTAATGTGTCAGATTTTGATGAAACTCAACTGTGAAAGTCTTATTCAAGTTCAATTCATACACAGCACACATTGCTGTAAACGTATCAAATGTGGTATAACAGGACTGTGTCAACAGTCTAATGAAAATTCAATTCACACCTAGTAGACATAGCTGTTAATGCGTCAAATTTTGATGAAACTCAATTGTGTAAACAGTCTATTTCAAGTTCAATTCATACACAGATAACATCAAACAGTCAACGTATCAAATGTGGTATAACAGGACTGTGTCAACAGTATTAAATCTGTTCCATTCACATAAAGCAGACATAGCTGTTAATTTGTCAAATTTTGATGAAACTCAATTGTGAAAACAGTCTTAATTCAAGTTCAATTCATAAACAGCAGACATTGCCATTAATATATCAAATGTGGTCAAATAGGACTGTATCAATAGTCTAGTGCAACTTCAATTCACTCAAAGCTGGCAAATTATGTTACACAACAGGTGCTGTTCAGTATCATAAGGAATCTCATGGAAATTGACCTTTATTTGGTGAATATACTTATAGAATCATGCAACATTCCTTAACAAGACCCTGATAAGTTAAAGAGGTCGCTTTTAACTTACATTCTCATGTATCCGTTCGTGGACATTGAGGACGACGTCCTTGATACATAGCCGTAGGATCTTTCCCACTACTGTAGGGGTTGATTAAGATAGGTACAGTTTTCAATCAGAATTCCACCAAACAAATTTTGTCATTACAATTTGTCCAATGTGTTACAACAGGACTTTGTCAAAAAATTTAATTCACATAAAGCAGACATAGCTGTTAATGTGTCAGATTTTAATGTAACTCAATAGTGTAAACAGTCAAATTCAAGTTCAAATCATACACAGCACACATTGCTGTAACCGTATCAAATGTGGTATATCAGGACTGTATCAACACTCTAATGAAAATTTAATTCACACAAAGAAGACATGGCTCTTAATGTGTCAGATTTTGATGAAACTCAATTGTGTAAATAGTCTAATTCAAGTTAAATTCATACACAGCATACATTGCTGTAAACGTTTCAAATGTGGTATATCAGGACTGTGTCAACACTCTAATGAAAATTCAATTCACACAAAGAAGACATAGCTCTAAATGTGTCAGATTTTGATAAAACTCAATTGTGTAAATAGTCTAATTCAAGTTAAATTCATACATAGCACACATTGCTGTAAACGTTTCAAATGTGGTATATCAGGACTGTGTCAACAGTCTAATGAAAATCTAATTCACACAAAGAAGACATAGCTGTTAATGTGTCAGATTTTGATGAAACTCAACTGTGAAAGTCTAATTCAAGTTAAATTCATACACAACACACATTGCTGTAAACGTTTCAAATGTGGTATATCAGGACTGTGTCAACACTCTAAAGAAAATTCAATTCACACAAAGAAGAAATAGCTCTTAATGTGTCAGATTTTGATGAAACTCAATTGTGTAAATAGTCTAATTCAAGTTAAATTCATACACAGCACACATTGCTGTAAACGTTTCAAATGTGGTATATCAGGACTGTGTCAACACTCTTATGAAAATTCAATTCACACAAAGAAGACATAGCTCTAAATGTGTCAGATTTTGATGAAACTCAATTGTGTAAATAGTCTAATTCAAGTTAAATTCATACATAGCACACATTGCTGTAAACGTTTCAAATGTGGTATATCAGGACTGTGTCAACAGTCTAATGAAAATCTAATTCACACAAAGAAGACATAGCTCTTAATGTGTCAGATTTTGATGAAACTCAACTGTGGAAGTCTAATTCAAGTTAAATTCATACACAACACACATTGCTGTAAACGTTTCAAATGTGATATATCAGGACTGTGTCAACAGTCTAATGAAAATCTAATTCACACAAAGAAGACATAGCTGTTAATGTGTCAGATTTTGATGAAACTCAACTGTGAAAGTCTTATTCAAGTTCAATTCATACACAGCACACATTGCTGTAAACGTATCAAATGTGGTATAACAGGACTGTGTCAACAGTCTGATGAAAATTCAATTCACACCTAGTAGACATAGCTGTTAATGCGTCAAATTTTGATGAAACTCAATTGTGTAAACAGTCTATTTCAAGTTCAATTCATACACAGATAACATCAAACAGTCAACGTATCAAATGTGGTATAACAGGACTGTGTCAACAGTATTAAATCTGTTCCATTCACATAAAGCAGACATAGCTGTTAATTTGTCAAATTTTGATGAAACTCAATTGTGAAAACAGTCTTAATTCAAGTTCAATTCATAAACAGCAGACATTGCCATTAATATATCAAATGTGGTCAATTAGGACTGTATCAATAGTCTAGTGCAACTTCAATTCACTCAAAGCTGGCAAATTATGTTACACAACAGGTGCTGTTCAGTATCATAAGGAATCTCATGGAAATTGACGTTTATTGTGTGAATATACTTATAGAATCATGTAACATTCCTTAACAAGACCCTGATAAGTTAAAGAGGTCGCTTTTAACTTACATTCTCATGTATCCGTTCGTGGACATTGAGGACGACGTCCTTGATACATAGCCGTAGGATCTTTCCCACTACTGTAGGGGTTGATTAAGATAGGTATAGTTTTCAATCAGAATTCCACCAAACAAATTTTGTCATTACAATTTGTCCAATGTGTTACAACAGGACTTTGTCAAAAAATTTAATTCACATAAAGCAGACATAGCTGTTAATGTGTCAGATTTTGATGTAACTCAATAGTGTAAACAGTCAAATTCAAGTTCAAATCATACACAGCACACATTGCTGTAACCGTATCAAATGTGGTATATCAGGACTGTATCAACACTCTAATGAAAATTTAATTCACACAAAGAAGACATGGCTCTTAATGTGTCAGATTTTGATGAAACTCAACTGTGTAAATAGTCTAATTCAAGTTAAATTCATACACAGCACACATTGCTGAACGTTTCAAATGTGGTATATCAGGACTGTGTCAACGCTCTAATGAAAATTCAATTCACACAAAGAAGACATAGCTCTTAATGTGTCAGATTTTGATGAAACTCAATTGTGTAAATAGTCTAATTCAAGTCAAATTCATACACAGCACACATTGCTGTAAACGTTTCAAATGTGGTATATCAGGACTGTGTCAACAGTCTAATGAAAATCTAATTCACACAAAGAAGACATAGCTGTTAATGTGTCAGATTTTGATGAAACTCAACTGTGAAAGTCTTATTCAAGTTCAATTCATACACAGCACACATTGCTGTAAACGTATCAAATGTGGTATAACAGGACTGTGTCAACAGTCTAATGAAAATTCAATTCACACCTAGTAGACATAGCTGTTAATGCGTCAAATTTTGATGAAACTCAATTGTGTAAACAGTCTATTTCAAGTTCAATTCATACACAGATAACATCAAACAGTCAACGTATCAAATGTGGTATAACAGGACTGTGTCAACAGTATTAAATCTGTTCCATTCACATAAAGCAGACATAGCTGTTAATTTGTCAAATTTTGATGAAACTCAATTGTGAAAACAGTCTTAATTCAAGTTCAATTCATAAACAGCAGACATTGCCATTAATATATCAAATGTGGTCAATTAGGACTGTATCAATACTCTAGTGCAACTTCAATTCACTCAAAGCTGGCAAATTATGTTACACAACAGGTGCTGTTCAGTATCATAAGGAATCTCATGGAAATTGACCTTTATTTGGTGAATATACTTATAGAATCATGTAACATTCCTTAACAATACCCTGATAAGTTAAAGAGGTCGCTTTTAACTTACATTCTCATGTATCCGTTCGTGGACATTGAGGACGACGTCCTTGATACATAGCCGTAGGATCTTTCTCACTACTGTAGGGGTTGATTAAGATAGGTACAGTTTTCAATCAGAATTCCACCAAACAAATTTTGTCATTACAATTTGTCCAATGTGTTACAACAGGACTTTGTCAAAAAATTTAATTCACATAAAGCAGACATAGCTGTTAATGTGTCAGATTTTGATGTAACTCAATAGTGTAAACAGTCAAATTCAAGTTCAAATCATACACAGCACACATTGCTGTAACCGTATCAAATGTGGTATATCAAAACTGTATGAACACTCTAATGAAAATTTAATTCACACAAAGAAGACATAGCTCTTAATGTGTCAGATTTTGATGAAACTCAACTGTGTAAATGGTCTAATTCAAGTTAAATTCATACACAGCACACATTGCTGTAAACGTTTCAAATGTGGTATATCAGGACTGTGTCAACAGTCTAATGAAAATCTAATTCACACAAAGAAGACATAGCTGTTAATGTGTCAGATTTTGATGAAACTCAACTGTGAAAGTCTTATTCAAGTTCAATTCATACACAGCACACATTGCTGTTAATGTATCAAATGTGGTATAACAGGACTGTGTCAACAGTCTAATGAAAATTCAATTCACACCTAGTAGACATAGCTGTTAATGCGTCAAATTTTGATGAAACTCAATTGTGTAAACAGTCTATTTCAAATTCAATTCATACACAGATAACATCAAACAGTCAACGTATCAAATGTGGTATAACAGGACTGTGTCAACAGTATTAAATCTGTTCCATTCACATAAAGCAGACATAGCTGTTAATTTGTCAAATTTTGATGAAACTCAATTGTGAAAACAGTCTTAATTCAAGTTCAATTCATAAACAGCAGACATTGCCATTAATATATCAAATGTGGTCAATTAGGACTGTATCAATACTCTAGTGCAACTTCAATTCACTCAAAGCTGGCAAATTATGTTACACAACAGGTGCTGTTCAGTATCATAAGGAATCTCATGGAAATTGACCTTTATTTGGTGAATATACTTATAGAATCATGTAACATTCCTTAACAAGACCCTGATAAGTTAAAGAGGTTGCTTTTAACTTACATTCTCATGTATCCGTTCGTGGACATTGAGGACGACGTCCTTGATACATAGCCGTAGGATCTTTCTCACTACTGTAGGGGTTGATTAAGATAGGTACAGTTTTCAATCAGAATTCCACCAAACAAATTTTGTCATTACAATTTGTCCAATGTGTTACAACAGGACTTTGTCAAAAAATTTAATTCACATAAAGCAGACATAGCTGTTAATGTGTCAGATTTTGATGTAACTCAATAGTGTAAACAGTCAAATTCAAGTTCAAATCATACACAGCACACATTGCTGTAACCGTATCAAATGTGGTATATCAAAACTGTATGAACACTCTAATGAAAATTTAATTCACACAAAGAAGACATAGCTCTTAATGTGTCAGATTTTGATGAAACTCAACTGTGTAAATGGTCTAATTCAAGTTAAATTCATACACAGCACACATTGCTGTAAACGTTTCAAATGTGGTATATCAGGACTGTGTCAACAGTCTAATGAAAATCTAATTCACACAAAGAAGACATAGCTGTTAATGTGTCAGATTTTGATGAAACTCAACTGTGAAAGTCTTATTCAAGTTCAATTCATACACAGCACACATTGCTGTTAATGTATCAAATGTGGTATAACAGGACTGTGTCAACAGTCTAATGAAAATTCAATTCACACCTAGTAGACATAGCTGTTAATGCGTCAAATTTTGATGAAACTCAATTGTGTAAACAGTCTATTTCAAATTCAATTCATACACAGATAACATCAAACAGTCAACGTATCAAATGTGGTATAACAGGACTGTGTCAACAGTATTAAATCTGTTCCATTCACATAAAGCAGACATAGCTGTTAATTTGTCAAATTTTGATGAAACTCAATTGTGAAAACAGTCTTAATTCAAGTTCAATTCATAAACAACAGACATTGCCATTAATATATCAAATGTGGTCAATTAGGACTGTATCAATAGTCTAGTGCAACTTCAATTCACTCAAAGCTGGCAAATTATGTTACACAACAGGTGCTGTTCAGTATCATAAGGAATCTCATGGAAATTGACGTTTATTTGGTGAATATACTTATAGAATCATGTAACATTCCTTAACAAGACCCTGATAAGTTAAAGAGGTCGCTTTTAACTTACATTCTCATGTATCCGTTCGTGGACATTGAGGACGACGTCCTTGATACATAGCCGTAGGATCTTTCTCACTACTGTAGGGGTTGATTAAGATAGGTACAGTTTTCAATCAGAATTCCACCAAACAAATTTTGTCATTACAATTTGTCCAATGTGTTACAACAGGACTTTGTCAAAAAATTTAATTCACATAAAGCAGACATAGCTGTTAATGTGTCAGATTTTGATGTAAATCAATAGTGTAAACAGTCAAATTCAAGTTCAAATCATACACAGCACACATTGCTGTAACCGTATCAAATGTGGTATATCAAAAATGTATGAACACTCTAATGAAAATTCAATTCACACAAAGAAGACATAGCTCTTAATGTGTCAGATTATGATGAAACTCAACTGTGTAAATGGTCTAATTCAAGTTAAATTCATACACAGCACACATTGCTGTAAACGTTTTAAATGTGGTATATCAGGACTGTGTCAACAGTCTAATGAAAATCTAATTCACACAAAGAAGACATAGCTGTTAATGTGTCAGATTTTGATGAAACTCAACTGTGAAAGTCTTATTCAAGTTCAATTCATACACAGCACACATTGCTGTAAATGTATCAAATGTGGTATAACAGGACTGTGTCAACAGTCTAATGAAAATTCAATTCACACCTAGTAGACATAGCTGTTAATGCGTCAAATTTTGATGAAACTCAATTGTGTAAACAGTCTATTTCAAATTCAATTCATACACAGATAACATCAAACAGTCAACGTATCAAATGTGGTATAACAGGACTGTGTCAACAGTATTAAATCTGTTCCATTCACATAAAGCAGACATAGCTGTTAATTTGTCAAATTTTGATGAAACTCAATTGTGAAAACAGTCTTAATTCAAGTTCAATTCATAAACAACAGACATTGCCATTAATATATCAAATGTGGTCAATTAGGACTGTATCAATAGTCTAGTGCAACTTCAATTCACTCAAAGCTGGCAAATTATGTTACACAACAGGTGCTGTTCAGTATCATAAGGAATCTCATGGAAATTGACGTTTATTTGGTGAATATACTTATAGAATCATGTAACATTCCTTAACAAGACCCTGATAAGTTAAAGAGGTCGCTTTTAACTTACATTCTCATGTATCCGTTCGTGGACATTGAGGACGACGTCCTTGATACATAGCCGTAGGATCTTTCCCACTACTGTAGGGGTTGATTAAGATAGGTACAGTTTTCAATCAGAATTCCACCAAACAAATTTTGTCATTACAATTTGTCCAATGTGTTACAACAGGACTTTGTCAAAAAATTTAATTCACATAAAGCAGACATAGCTGTTAATGTGTCAGATTTTGATGTAACTCAATAGTGTAAACAGTCAAATTCAAGTTCAAATCATACACAGCACACATTGCTGTAACCGTATCAAATGTGGTATATCAAAACTGTATCAACACTCTAATGAAAATTTAATTCACACAAAGAAGACATGGCTCTTAATGTGTCAGATTTTGATGAAACTCAACTGTGTAAATGGTCTAATTCAAGTTAAATTCATACACAGCACACATTGCTGTAAACGTTTCAAATGTGGTATATCAGGACTGTGTCAACAGTCTAATGAAAATTCAATTCACACAAAGAAGACATAGCTGTTAATGTGTCAGATTTTGATGAAACTCAACTGTGAAAGTCTTATTCAAGTTCAATTCATACACAGCACACATTGCTGTAAACGTATCAAATGTGGTATAACAGGACTGTGTCAACAGTCTAATGAAAATTCAATTCACACCTAGTAGACATAGCTGTTAATGCGTCAAATTTTGATGAAACTCAATTGTGTAAACAGTCTATTTCAAGTTCAATTCATACACAGATAACATCAAACAGTCAACGTATCAAATGTGGTATAACAGGACTGTGTCAACAGTATTAAATCTGTTCCATTCACATAAAGCAGACATAGCTGTTAATTTGTCAAATTTTGATGAAACTCAATTGTGAAAACAGTCTTAATTCAAGTTCAATTCATAAACAGCAGACATTGCCATTAATATATCAAATGTGGTCAATTAGGACTGTATCAATAGTCTAGTGCAACTTCAATTCACTCAAAGCTGGCAAATTATGTTACACAACAGGTGCTGTTCAGTATCATAAGGAATCTCATGGAAATTGACGTTTATTTGATGAATATACTTATAGAATCATGTAACATTCCTTAACAAGACCCTGATAAGTTAAAGAGGTCGCTTTTAACTTACAATCTCATGTATCCGTTCGTGGACATTGAGGACGACGTCCTTGATACATAGCCGTAGGATCTTTCCCACTACTGTAGGGGTTGATTAAGATAGGTACAGTTTTCAATCAGAATTCCACCAAACAAATTTTGTCATTACAATTTGTCCAATGTGTTACAACAGGACTTTGTCAAAAAATTTAATTCACATAAAGCAGACATAGCTGTTAATGTGTCAGATTTTGATGTAACTCAATAGTGTAAACAGTCAAATTCAAGTTCAAATCATACACAGCACACATTGCTGTAACCGTATCAAATGTGGTATATCAGGACTGTATCAACACCCTAATGAAAATTTAATTCACACAAAGATGACATGGCTCTTAATGTGTCAGATTTTGATGAAACTCAACTGTGTAAATGGTCTAATTCAAGTTAAATTCATACACAGCACACATTGCTGTAAACGTTTCAAATGTGGTATATCAGGACTGTGTCAACAGTCTAATGACAATCTAATTCACACAAAGAAGACATAGCTGTTAATGTGTCAGATTTTGATGAAACTCAACTGTGAAAGTCTTATTCAAGTTCAATTCATACACAGCACACATTGCTGTAAATGTATCAAATGTGGTATAACAGGACTGTGTCAACAGTCTAATGAAAATTCAATTCACACCTAGTAGACATAGCTGTTAATGCGTCAAATTTTGATAAAACTCAATTGTGTAAACAGTCTATTTCAAGTTCAATTCATACACAGATAACATCAAACAGTCAACGTATCAAATGTGGTATAACAGGACTGTGTCAACAGTATTAAATCTGTTCCATTCACATAAAGCAGACATAGCTGTTAATTTGTCAAATTTTGATGAAACTCAATTGTGAAAACAGTCTTAATTCAAGTTCAATTCATAAACAGCAGACATTGCCATTAATATATCAAATGTGGTCAATTAGGACTGTATCAATAGTCTAGTGCAACTTCAATTCACTCAAAGCTGGCAAATTATGTTACACAACAGGTGCTGTTCAGTATCATAAGGAATCTCATGGAAATTGACGTTTATTTGATGAATATACTTATAGAATCATGTAACATTCCTTAACAAGACCCTGATAAGTTAAAGAGGTCGCTTTTAACTTACAATCTCATGTATCCGTTCGTGGACATTGAGGACGACGTCCTTGATACATAGCCGTAGGATCTTTCCCACTACTGTAGGGGTTGATTAAGATAGGTACAGTTTTCAATCAGAATTCCACCAAACAAATTTTGTCATTACAATTTGTCCAATGTGTTACAAGAGGACTTTGTCAAAAAATTTAATTCACATAAAGCAGACATAGCTGTTAATGTGTCAGATTTTGATGTAACTCAATAGTGTAAACAGTCAAATTCAAGTTCAAATCATACACAGCACACATTGCTGTAACCGTATCAAATGTGGTATATCAGGACTGTATCAACACCCTAATGAAAATTTAATTCACACAAAGATGACATGGCTCTTAATGTGTCAGATTTTGATGAAACTCAACTGTGTAAATGGTCTAATTCAAGTTAAATTCATACACAGCACACATTGCTGTAAACGTTTCAAATGTGGTATATCAGGACTGTGTCAACAGTCTAATGAAAATCTAATTCACACAAAGAAGACATAGCTGTTAATGTGTCAGATTTTGATGAAACTCAACTGTGAAAGTCTTATTCAAGTTCAATTCATACACAGCACACATTGCTGTAAATGTATCAAATGTGGTATAACAGGACTGTGTCAACAGTCTAATGAAAATTCAATTCACACCTAGTAGACATAGCTGTTAATGCGTCAAATTTTGATAAAACTCAATTGTGTAAACAGTCTATTTCAAGTTCAATTCATACACAGATAACATCAAACAGTCAACGTATCAAATGTGGTATAACAGGACTGTGTCAACAGTATTAAATCTGTTCCATTCACATAAAGCAGACATAGCTGTTAATTTGTCAAATTTTGATGAAACTCAATTGTGAAAACAGTCTTAATTCAAGTTCAATTCATAAACAGCAGACATTGCCATTAATATATCAAATGTGGTCAATTAGGACTGTATCAATAGTCTAGTGCAACTTCAATTCACTCAAAGCTGGCAAATTATGTTACACAACAGGTGCTGTTCAGTATCATAAGGAATCTCATGGAAATTGACGTTTATTTGGTGAATATACTTATAGAATCATGTAACATTCCTTAACAAGACCCTGATAAGTTAAAGAGGTCGCTTTTAACTTACATTCTCATGTATCCGTTCGTGGACATTGAGGACGACGTCCTTGATACATAGCCGTAGGATCTTTCCCACTACTGTAGGGGTTGATTAAGATAGGTACAGTTTTCAATCAGAATTCCACCAAACAAATTTTGTCATTACAATTTGTCCAATGTGTTACAACAGGACTTTGTCAAAAAATTTAATTCACATAAAGCAGACATAGCTGTTAATGTGTCAGATTTTGATGTAACTCAATAGTGTAAACAGTCAAATTCAAGTTCAAATCATACACAGCACACACTGCTGTAACCGTATCAAATGTGGTATATCAAAACTGTATCAACACTCTAATGAAAATTTAATTCACATAAAGAAGACATGGCTCTTAATGTGTCAGATTTTGATGAAACTCAACTGTGTAAATGGTCTAATTCAAGTTAAATTCATACACAGCACACATTGCTGTAAACGTTTCAAATGTGGTATATCAGGACTGTGTCAACAGTCTAATGAAAATCTAATTCACACAAAGAAGACATAGCTGTTAATGTGTCAGATTTTGATGAAACTCAACTGTGAAAGTCTTATTCAAGTTAAATTCATACACAACACACAATGCTGTAAACGTTTCAAATGTGGTATATCAGGACTGTGTCAACACTCTAATGAAAATTCAATTCACACAAAGAAGACATAGCTCTTAATGTGTCAGATTTTGATGAAACTCAATTGTGTAAATAGTCTAATTCAAGTTAAATTCATACACAGCACACAATGCTGTAAACGTTTCAAATGTGGTATATCAGGACTGTGTCAACACTCTAATGAAAATTCAATTCACACAAAGAAAACATAACTGTTAATGTGTCAGATTTTGATGAAACTCAACTGTGAAAGTCTTATTCAAGTTCAATTCATACACAGCACACATTGCTGTAAATGTATCAAATGTGGTATAACAGGACTGTATCAACACTCTAATGAAAATTTAATTCACACAAAGAAGACATGGCTCTTAATGTGTCAGATTTTGATGAAACTCAATTGTGTACATAGTCTAATTCAAGTTAAATTCATACACAGCACACATTGCTGTAAACGTTTCAAATGTGGTATTTCAGAACTGTGTCAACACTCTAATGAAAATTCAATTCACACAAAGAAGACATAGCTCTTAATGTGTCAGATTTTGATGAAACTCAATTGTGTAAATAGTCTAATTCAAGTTAAATTCATACACAGCACACATTGCTGTAAACGTTTCAAATGTGGTATATCAGGACTGTGTCAACAGTCTAATGAAAATCTAATTCACACAAAGAAGACATAGCTGTTAATGTGTCAGATTTTGATGAAGCTCAACTGTGAAAGTCTAAATCAAGTTAAATTCATACACAACACACATTGCTGACAACGTTTCAAATGTGGTATATCAGGACTGTGTCAACACTATAATGAAAATTCAATTCACACAAAGAAGACATAGCTCTTAATGTGTCAGATTTTGATGAAACTCAATTGTGTAAATAGTCTAATTCAAGTTAAATTCATACACAGCACACATTGCTGTAAACGTTTCAAATGTGGTATATCAGGACTGTGTCAACACTCTAATGAAAATTCAATTCACACAAAGAAAACATAACTGTTAATGTGTCAGATTTTGATGAAACTCAACTGTGAAAGTCTTATTCAAGTTCAATTCATACACAGCACACATTGCTGTAAACGTTTCAAATGTGGTATATCAGGACTGTGTCAACAGTCTAATGAAAATTTAATTCACACAAAGAAGACATGGCTCTTAATGTGTCAGATTTTGATGAAACTCAATTGTGTACATAGTCTAATTCAAGTTAAATTCATACACAGCACACATTGCTGTAAACGTTTCAAATGTGGTATTTCAGGACTGTGTCAACACTCTAATGAAAATTCAATTCACACAAAGAAGACATAGCTCTTAATGTGTCAGATTTTGATGAAACTCAATTGTGTAAATAGTCTAATTCAAGTTAAATTCATACACAGCACACATTGCTGTAAACGTTTCAAATGTGGTATATCAGGACTGTGTCAACAGTCTAATGAAAATCTAATTCACACAAAGAAGACATAGCTGTTAATGTGTCAGATTTTGATGAAACTCAACTGTGAAAGTATAATTCAAGTTAAAGTCATACACAACACACATTGCTGACAACGTTTCAAATGTGGTATATCAGGACTGTGTCAACACTCTAATGAAAATTCAATTCACACAAAGAAGACATAGCTCTTAATGTGTCAGATTTTGATGAAACTCAATTGTGTAAATAGTCTAATTCAAGTTAAATTCATACACAGCACACATTGCTGTAAACGTTTCAAATGTGGTATATCAGGACTGTGTCAACAGTCCAATGAAAATCTAATTCACACAAAGAAGACATAGCTATTAATGTGTCAGATTTTGATGAAACTCAACTGTGAAAGTCTTATTCAAGTTCAATTCATACACAGCACACATTGCTGTAAACGTATCAAATGTGGTATAACAGGACTGTGTCAACAGTCTAATGAAAATTCAATTCACACCTAGTAGACATAGCTGTTAATGCGTCAAATTTTGATGAAACTCAATTGTGTAAACAGTCTATTTCAAGTTCAATTCATACACAGATAACATCAAACAGTCAACGTATCAAATGTGGTATAACAGGACTGTGTCAACAGTATTAAATCTGTTCCATTCACATAAAGCAGACATAGCTGTTAATTTTTCAAATTTTGATGAAACTCAATTGTGAAAACAGTCTTAATTCAAGTTCAATTCATAAACAGCAGACATTGCCATTAATATATCAAATGTGGTCAATTAGGACTGTATCAATACTCTAGTGCAACTTCAATTCACTCAAAGCTGGCAAATTATGTTACACAACAGGTGCTGTTCAGTATCATAAGGAATCTCATGGAAATTGACGTTTATTTGGTGAATATACTTATAGAATCATGTAACATTCCTTAACAAGACCCTGATAAGTTAAAGAGGTCGCTTTTAACTTACATTCTCATGTATCCGTTCGTGGACATTGAGGACGACGTCCTTGATACATAGCCGTAGGATCTTTCCCACTTCTGTAGGGGTTGATTAAGATAGGTACAGTTTTCAATCAGAATTCCACCAAACAAATTTTGTCATTACAATTTGTCCAATGTGTTACAACAGGACTTTGTCAAAAAATTTAATTCACATAAAGCAGACATAGCTGTTAATGTGTCAGATTTTGATGTAACTCAATAGTGTAAACAGTCAAATTCAAGTTCAAATCATACACAGCACACACTGCTGTAACCGTATCAAATGTGGTATATCAAAACTGTATCAACACTCTAATGAAAATTTAATTCACACAAAGAAGACATGGCTCTCAATGTGTCAGATTTTGATGAAACTCAACTGTGTAAATGGTCTAATTCAAGTTAAATTCATACACAGCACACATTGCTGTAAACGTTTCAAATGTGGTATATCAGGACTGTGTCAACAGTCTAATGAAAATCTAATTCACACAAAGAAGACATAGCTGTTAATGTGTCAGATTTTGATGAAACTCAACTGTGAAAGTCTTATTCAAGTTAAATTCATACACAACACACAATGCTGTAAACGTTTCAAATGTGGTATATCAGGACTGTGTCAACAGTCTAATGAAAATCTAATTCACACAAAGAAGACATAGCTGTTAATGTGTCAGATTTTGATGAAACTCAACTGTGAAAGTCTTATTCAAGTTAAATTCATACACAACACACATTGCTGACAACGTTTCAAATGTGGTATATCAGGACTGTGTCAACACTCTAATGAAAATTCAATTCACACAAAGAAGACATAGCTCTTAATGTGTCAGATTTTGATGAAACTCAATTGTGTAAATAGTCTAATTCAAGTTAAATTCATACACAGCACACATTGCTGTAAACGTTTCAAATGTGGTATATCAGGACTGTGTCAACAGTCTAATGAAAATCTAATTCACACAAAGAAGACATAGCTGTTAATGTGTCAGATTTTGATGAAACTCAACTGTGAAAGTCTAATTCAAGTTAAATTCATACACAACACACATTGCTGACAACGTTTCAAATGTGGTATATCAGGACTGTGTCAACACTCTAATGAAAATTCAATTCACACAAAGAAGACATAGCTCTTAATGTGTCAGATTTTGATGAAACTCAATTGTGTAAATAGTCTAATTCAAGTTAAATTCATACACAGCACACATTGCTGTGAACGTTTCAAATGTGGTATAACAGGACTGTGTCAACACTCTAATGAAAATTCAATTCACACAAAGAAGACATAGCTCTTAATGTGTCAGATTTTGATGAAACTCAATTGTGTAAATAGTCTAATTCAAGTTAAATTCATACACAGCACACATTGCTGTGAACGTTTCAAATGTGGTATAACAGGACTGTGTCAACACTCTAATGAAAATTTAATTCACACAAAGAAGACATGGCTCTCAATGTGTCAGATTTTGATGAAACTCAACTGTGTAAATGGTCTAATTCAAGTTAAATTCATACACAGCACACATTGCTGTAAACGTTTCAAATGTGGTATATCAGGACTGTGTCAACAGTCTAATGAAAATCTAATTCACACAAAGAAGACATAGCTGTTAATGTGTCAGATTTTGATGAAACTCAACTGTGAAAGTCTTATTCAAGTTAAATTCATACACAACACACAATGCTGTAAACGTTTCAAATGTGGTATATCAGGACTGTGTCAACAGTCTAATGAAAATCTAATTCACACAAAGAAGACATAGCTGTTAATGTGTCAGATTTTGATGAAACTCAACTGTGAAAGTCTAATTCAAGTTAAATTCATACACAACACACATTGCTGACAACGTTTCAAATGTGGTATATCAGGACTGTGTCAACACTCTAATGAAAATTCAATTCACACAAAGAAGACATAGCTCTTAATGTGTCAGATTTTGATGAAACTCAATTGTGTAAATAGTCTAATTCAAGTTAAATTCATACACAGCACACATTGCTGTAAACGTTTCAAATGTGGTATATCAGGACTGTGTCAACAGTCTAATGAAAATCTAATTCACACAAAGAAGACATAGCTGTTAATGTGTCAGATTTTGATGAAACTCAACTGTGAAAGTCTAATTCAAGTTAAATTCATACACAACACACATTGCTGACAACGTTTCAAATGTGGTATATCAGGACTGTGTCAACACTCTAATGAAAATTCAATTCACACAAAGAAGACATAGCTCTTAATGTGTCAGATTTTGATGAAACTCAATTGTGTAAATAGTCTAATTCAAGTTAAATTCATACACAGCACACATTGCTGTGAACGTTTCAAATGTGGTATAACAGGACTGTGTCAACACTCTAATGAAAATTCAATTCACACAAAGAAGACATAGCTCTTAATGTGTCAGATTTTGATGAAACTCAATTGTGTAAATAGTCTAATTCAAGTTAAATTCATACACAGCACACATTGCTGTAAACGTTTCAAATGTGGTATATCAGGACTGTGTCAACAGTCTAATGAAAATCTAATTCACACAAAGAAGACATAGCTGTTAATGTGTCAGATTTTGATGAAACTCAACTGTGAAAGTCTAATTCAAGTTAAATTCATACATAACACACATTGCTGACAACGTTTCAAATGTGGTATATCAGGACTGTGTCAACACTCTAATGAAAATTCAATTCACACAAAGAAGACATAGCTCTTAATGTGTCAGATTTTGATGAAACTCAATTGTGTAAATAGTCTAATTCAAGTTAAATTCATACACAGCACACATTGCTGTAAACGTTTCAAATGTGGTATATCAGGACTGTGTCAACAGTCTAATGAAAATCTAATTCACACAAAGAAGACATAGCTATTAATGTGTCAGATTTTGATGAAACTCAACTGTGAAAGTCTTATTCAAGTTCATTTCATACACAGCACACATTGCTGTAAACGTATCAAATGTGGTATAACAGGACTGTGTCAACAGTCTAATGAAAATTCAATTCACACCTAGTAGACATAGCTGTTAATGCGTCAAATTTTGATGAAACTCAATTGTGTAAACAGTCTATTTCAAGTTCAATTCATACACAGATAACATCAAACAGTCAACGTATCAAATGTGGTATAACAGGACTGTGTCAACAGTATTAAATCTGTTCCATTCACATAAAGCAGACATAGCTGTTAATTTGTCAAATTTTGATGAAACTCAATTGTGAAAACAGTCTTAATTCAAGTTCAATTCATAAACAGCAGACATTGCCATTAATATATCAAATGTGGTCAATTAGGACTGTATCAATAGTCTAGTGCAACTTCAATTCACTCAAAGCTGGCAAATTATGTTACACAACAGGTGCTGTTCAGTATCATAAGGAATCTCATGGAAATTGACGTTTATTTGGTGAATATACTTATAGAATCATGTAACATTCCTTAACAAGACCCTGATAAGTTAAAGAGGTCGCTTTTAACTTACATTCTCATGTATCCGTTCGTGGACATTGAGGACGACGTCCTTGATACATAGCCGTAGGATCTTTCCCACTACTGTAGGGGTTGATTAAGATAGGTACAGTTTTCAATCAGAATTCCACCAAACAAATTTTGTCATTACAATTTGTCCAATGTGTTACAACAGGACTTTGTCAAAAAATTTAATTCACATAAAGCAGACATAGCTGTTAATGTGTCAGATTTTGATGTAACTCAATAGTGTAAACAGTCAAATTCAAGTTCAAATCATACACAGCACACACTGCTGTAACCGTATCAAATGTGGTATATCAAAACTGTATCAACACTCTAATGAAAATTTAATTCACACAAAGAAGACATGGCTCTCAATGTGTCAGATTTTGATGAAACTCAATTGTGTAAATAGTCTAACTCAAGTTAAATTCATACACAGCACACATTGCTGTAAACGTTTCAAATGTGGTATATCATGACTGTGTCAACAGTCTAATGAAAATCTAATTCACACAAAGAAGACATAGCTGTTAATGTGTCAGATTTTGATGAAACTCAACTGTGAAAGTCTTCTTCAAGTTCAATTCATACACAGCACACATTGCTGTAAATGTATCAAATGTGGTATAACAGGACTGTATCAACACTCTAATGAAAATTTAATTCACACAAAGAAGACATGGCTCTTAATGTGTCAGATTTTGATGAAACTCAATTGTGTAAATAGTCTAATTCAAGTTAAATTCATACACAGCACACATTGCTGTAAACGTTTCAAATGTGGTATATCAGGACTGTGTCAACACTCTAATGAAAATTCAATTCACACAAAGAAGACATAGCTCTTAATGTGTCAGATTGTGATGAAACTCAATTGTGTAAATAGTCTAATTCAAGTTAAATTCATACACAGCACACATTGCTGTAAACGTTTCAAATGTGGTATATCAGGACTGTGTCAACAGTCTAATGAAAATCTAATTCACACAAAGAAGACATAGCTGTTAATGTGTCAGATTTTGATGAAACTCAACTGTGAAAGTCTTCTTCAAGTTCAATTCATACACAGCACACATTGCTGTAAATGTATCAAATGTGGTATAACAGGACTGTATCAACACTCTAATGAAAATTTAATTCACACAAAGAAGACATGGCTCTTAATGTGTCAGATTTTGATGAAACTCAATTGTGTAAATAGTCTAATTCAAGTTAAATTCATACACAGCACACATTGCTGTAAACGTTTCAAATGTGGTATATCAGGACTGTGTCAACACTCTAATGAAAATTCAATTCACACAAAGAAGACATAGCTCTTAATGTGTCAGATTGTGATGAAACTCAATTGTGTAAATAGTCTAATTCAAGTTAAATTCATACACAGCACACATTGCTGTAAACGTTTCAAATGTGGTATATCAGGACTGTGTCAACAGTCTAATGAAAATCTAATTCACACAAAGAAGACATAGCTGTTAATTTGTCAAATTTTGATGAAACTCAATTGTGAAAACAGTCTTAATTCAAGTTCAATTCATAAACAGCAGACATTGCCATTAATATATCAAATGTGGTCAATTAGGACTGTATCAATAGTCTAGTGCAACTTCAATTCACTCAAAGCTGGCAAATTATGTTACACAACAGGTGCTGTTCAGTATCATAAGGAATCTCATGGAAATTGACGTTTATTTGGTGAATATACTTATAGAATCATGTAACATTCCTTAACAAGACCCTGATAAGTTAAAGAGGTCGCTTTTAACTTACATTCTCATGTATCCGTTCGTGGACATTGAGGACGACGTCCTTGATACATAGCCGTAGGATCTTTCCCACTACTGTAGGGGTTGATTAAGATAGGTACAGTTTTCAATCAGAATTCCACCAAACAAATTTTGTCATTACAATTTGTCCAATGTGTTACAACAGGACTTTGTCAAAAAATTTAATTCACATAAAGCAGACATAGCTGTTAATGTGTCAGATTTTGATGTAACTCAATAGTGTAAACAGTCAAATTCAAGTTCAAATCATACACAGCACACATTGCTGTAACCGTATCAAATGTGGTATATCAGGACTGTATCAACACTCTAATGAAAATTTAATTCACACAAAGAAGACATGGCTCTTAATGTGTCAGATTTTGATGAAACTCAACTGTGTAAATAGTCTAATTCAAGTTAAATTCATACACAGCACACATTGCTGAACGTTTCAAATGTGGTATATCAGGACTGTGTCAACGCTCTAATGAAAATTCAATTCGCACAAAGAAGACATAGCTCTTAATGTGTCAGATTTTGATGAAACTCAATTGTGTAAATAGTCTAATTCAAGTCAATTCATACACAGCACACATTGCTGTAAACGTTTCAAATGTGGTATATCAGGACTGTGTCAACAGTCTAATGAAAATCTAATTCACACAAAGAAGACATAGTTGTTAATGTGTCAGATTTTGATGAAACTCAACTGTGAAAGTCTTATTCAAGTTCAATTCATACACAGCACACATTGCTGTAAACGTATCAAATGTGGTATAACAGGACTGTGTCAATAGTCTAATGAAAATTCAATTCACACCTAGTAGACATAGCTGTTAATGCGTCAAATTTTGATGAAACTCAATTGTGTAAACAGTCTATTTCAAGTTCAATTCATACACAGATAACATCAAACAGTCAACGTATCAAATGTGGTATAACAGGACTGTGTCAACAGTATTAAATCTGTTCCATTCACATAAAGCAGACATAGCTGTTAATTTGTCAAATTTTGATGAAACTCAATTGTGAAAACAGTCTTAATTCAAGTTCAATTCATAAACAGCAGACATTGCCATTAATATATCAAATGTGGTCAATTAGGACTGTATCAATACTCTAGTGCAACTTCAATTCACTCAAAGCTGGCAAATTATGTTACACAACAGGTGCTGTTCAGTATCATAAGGAATCTCATGGAAATTGACGTTTATTTGGTGAATATACTTATAGAATCATGTAACATTCCTTAACAATACCCTGATAAGTTAAAGAGGTCGCTTTTAACTTACATTCTCATGTATCCGTTCGTGGACATTGAGGACGACGTCCTTGATACATAGCCGTAGGATCTTTCTCACTACTGTAGGGGTTGATTAAGATAGGTACAGTTTTCAATCAGAATTCCACCAAACAAATTTTGTCATTACAATTTGTCCAATGTGTTACAACAGGACTTTGTCAAAAAATTTAATTCACATAAAGCAGACATAGCTGTTAATGTGTCAGATTTTGATGTAACTCAATAGTGTAAACAGTCAAATTCAAGTTCAAATCATACACAGCACACATTGCTGTAAACGTTTCAAATGTGGTATATCAGGACTGTGTCAACAGTCTAATGAAAATCTAATTCACACAAAGAAGACATAGCTGTTAATGTGTCAGATTTTGATGAAACTCAACTGTGAAAGTCTTATTCAAGTTCAATTCATACACAGCACACATTGCTGTTTATGTATCAAATGTGGTATAACAGGACTGTGTCAACAGTCTAATCAAAATTCAATTCACACCTAGTAGACATAGCTGTTAATGCGTCAAATTTTGATGAAACTCAATTGTGTAAACAGTCTATTTCAAATTCAATTCATACACAGATAACATCAAACAGTCAACGTATCAAATGTGGTATAACAGGACTGTGTCAACAGTATTAAATCTGTTCCATTCACATAAAGCAGACATAGCTGTTAATTTGTCAAATTTTGATGAAACTCAATTGTGAAAACAGTCTTAATTCAAGTTCAATTCATAAACAGCAGACATTGCCATTAATATATCAAATGTGGTCAATTAGGACTGTATCAATACTCTAGTGCAACTTCAATTCACTCAAAGCTGGCAAATTATGTTACACAACAGGTGCTGTTCAGTATCATAAGGAATCTCATGGAAATTGACGTTTATTTGGTGAATATACTTATAGAATCATGTAACATTCCTTAACAAGACCCTGATAAGTTAAAGAGGTCGCTTTTAACTTACATTCTCATGTATCCGTTCGTGGACATTGAGGACGACGTCCTTGATACATAGCCGTAGGATCTTTCTCACTACTGTAGGGGTTGATTAAGATAGGTACAGTTTTCAATCAGAATTCCACCAAACAAATTTTGTCATTACAATTTGTCCAATGTGTTACAACAGGATTTTGTCAAAAAATTTAATTCACATAAAGCAGACATAGCTGTTAATGTGTCAGATTTTGATGTAACTCAATAGTGTAAACAGTCAAATTCAAGTTCAAATCATACACAGCACACATTGCTGTAACCGTATCAAATGTGGTATATCAAAACTGTATGAACACTCTAATGAAAATTTAATTCACACAAAGAAGACATAGCTCTTAATGTGTCAGATTTTGATGAAACTCAACTGTGTAAATGGTCTAATTCAAGTTAAATTCATACACAGCACACATTGCTGTAAACGTTTCAAATGTGGTATATCAGGACTGTGTCAACAGTCTAATGAAAATCTAATTCACACAAAGAAGACATAGCTGTTAATGTGTCAGATTTTGATGAAACTCAACTGTGAAAGTCTTATTCAAGTTCAATTCATACACAGCACACATTGCTGTTAATGTATCAAATGTGGTATAACAGGACTGTGTCAACAGTCTAATGAAAATTCAATTCACACCTAGTAGACATAGCTGTTAATGCGTCAAATTTTGATGAAACTCAATTGTGTAAACAGTCTATTTCAAATTCAATTCATACACAGATAACATCAAACAGTCAACGTATCAAATGTGGTATAACAGGACTGTGTCAACAGTATTAAATCTGTTCCATTCACATAAAGCAGACATAGCTGTTAATTTGTCAAATTTTGATGAAACTCAATTGTGAAAACAGTCTTAATTCAAGTTCAATTCATAAACAACAGACATTGCCATTAATATATCAAATGTGGTCAATAAGGACTGTATCAATAGTCTAGTGCAACTTCAATTCACTCAAAGCTGGCAAATTATGTTACACAACAGGTGCTGTTCAGTATCATAAGGAATCTCATGGAAATTGACGTTTATTTGGTGAATATACTTATAGAATCATGTAACATTCCTTAACAAGACCCTGATAAGTTAAAGAGGTCGCTTTTAACTTACATTCTCATGTATCCGTTCGTGGACATTGAGGACGACGTCCTTGATACATAGCCGTAGGATCTTTCTCACTACTGTAGGGGTTGATTAAGATAGGTACAGTTTTCAATCAGAATTCCACCAAACAAATTTTGTCATTACAATTTGTCCAATGTGTTACAACAGGACTTTGTCAAAAAATTTAATTCACATAAAGCAGACATAGCTGTTAATGTGTCAGATTTTGATGTAAATCAATAGTGTAAACAGTCAAATTCAAGTTCAAATCATACACAGCACACATTGCTGTAACCGAATCAAATGTGGTATATCAAAAATGTATGAACACTCTAATGAAAATTCAATTCACACAAAGAAGACATAGCTCTTAATGTGTCAGATTTTGATGAAACTCAACTGTGTAAATGGTCTAATTCAAGTTAAATTCATACACAGCACACATTGCTGTAAACGTTTCAAATGTGGTATATCAGGACTGTGTCAACAGTCTAATGAAAATCTAATTCACACAAAGAAGACATAGCTGTTAATGTGTCAGATTTTGATGAAACTCAACTGTGAAAGTCTTATTCAAGTTCAATTCATACACAGCACACATTGCTGTAAATGTATCAAATGTGGTATAACAGGACTGTGTCAACAGTCTAATGAAAATTCAATTCACACCTAGTAGACATAGCTGTTAATGCGTCAAATTTTGATGAAACTCAATTGTGTAAACAGTCTATTTCAAATTCAATTCATACACAGATAACATCAAACAGTCAACGTATCAAATGTGGTATAACAGGACTGTGTCAACAGTATTAAATCTGTTCCATTCACATAAAGCAGACATAGCTGTTAATTTGTCAAATTTTGATGAAACTCAATTGTGAAAACAGTCTTAATTCAAGTTCAATTCATAAACAACAGACATTGCCATTAATATATCAAATGTGGTCAATTAGGACTGTATCAATAGTCTAGTGCAACTTCAATTCACTCAAAGCTGGCAAATTATGTTACACAACAGGTGCTGTTCAGTATCATAAGGAATCTCATGGAAATTGACGTTTATTTGGTGAATATACTTATAGAATCATGTAACATTCCTTAACAAGACCCTGATAAGTTAAAGAGGTCGCTTTTAACTTACATTCTCATGTATCCGTTCGTGGACATTGAGGACGACGTCCTTGATACATAGCCGTAGGATCTTTCCCACTACTGTAGGGGTTGATTAAGATAGGTACAGTTTTCAATCAGAATTAAACCAAACAAATTTTGTCATTACAATTTGTCCAATGTGTTACAACAGGACTTTGTCAAAAAAATTAATTCACATAAAGCAGACATAGCTGTTAATGTGTCAGATTTTGATGTAACTCAATAGTGTAAACAGTCAAATTCAAGTTCAAATCATACACAGCACACACTGCTGTAACCGTATCAAATGTGGTATATCAAAACTGTATCAACACTCTAATGAAAATTTAATTCACACAAAGAAGACATGGCTCTCAATGTGTCAGATTTTGATGAAACTCAATTGTGTAAATAGTCTAACTCAAGTTAAATTCATACACAGCACACATTGCTGTAAACGTTTCAAATGTGGTATATCATGACTGTGTCAACAGTCTAATGAAAATCTAATTCACACAAAGAAGACATAGCTGTTAATGTGTCAGATTTTGATGAAACTCAACTGTGAAAGTCTTCTTCAAGTTCAATTCATACACAGCACACATTGCTGTAAATGTATCAAATGTGGTATAACAGGACTGTATCAACACTCTAATGAAAATTTAATTCACACAAAGAAGACATGGCTCTTAATGTGTCAGATTTTGATGAAACTCAATTGTGTAAATAGTCTAATTCAAGTTAAATTCATACACAGCACACATTGCTGTAAACGTTTCAGATGTGGTATATCAGGACTGTGTCAACACTCTATTGAAAATTCAATTCACACAAAGAAGACATAGCTCTTAATGTGTCAGATTGTGATGAAACTCAATTGTGTAAATAGTCTAATTCAAGTTAAATTCATACACAGCACACATTGCTGTAAACGTTTCAAATGTGGTATATCAGGACTGTGTCAACAGTCTAATGAAAATCTAATTCACACAAAGAAGACATAGCTGTTAATGTGTCAGATTTTAATGAAACTCAACTGTGAAAGTCTTATTCAAGTTCAATTCATACACAGCACACATTGCTGTAAACGTATCAAATGTGGTATAACAGGACTGTGTCAACAGTCTAATGAAAATTCAATTCACACCTAGTAGACATAGCTGTTAATGCGTCAAATTTTGATGAAACTCAATTGTGTAAACAGTCTATTTCAAGTTCAATTCATACACAGATAACATCAAACAGTCAACGTATCAAATGTGGTATAACAGGACTGTGTCAACAGTATTAAATCTGTTCCAATCACATAAAGCAGACATAGCTGTTAATTTGTCAAATTTTGATGAAACTCAATTGTGAAAACAGTCTTAATTCAAGTTCAATTCATAAACAGCAGACATTGCCATTAATATATCAAATGTGGTCAATTAGGACTGTATCAATAGTCTAGTGCAACTTCAATTCACTCAAAGCTGGCAAATTATGTTACACAACAGGTGCTGTTCAGTATCATAAGGAATCTCATGGAAATTGACGTTTATTTGGTGAATATACTTATAGAATCATGTAACATTCCTTAACAAGACCCTGATAAGTTAAAGAGGTCGCTTTTAACTTACATTCTCATGTATCCGTTCGTGGACATTGAGGACGACGTCCTTGATACATAGCCGTAGGATCTTTACCACTACTGTAGGGGTTGATTAAGATAGGTACAGTTTTCAATCAGAATTCCACCAAACAAATTTTGTCATTACAATTTGTCCAATGTGTTACAACAGGACTTTGTCAAAAAATTTAATTCACATAAAGCAGACATAGCTGTTAATGTGTCAGATTTTGATGTAACTCAATAGTGTAAACAGTCAAATTCAAGTTCAAATCATACACAGCACACACTGCTGTAACCGTATCAAATGTGGTATATCAAAACTGTATCAACACTCTAATGAAAATTTAATTCACACAAAGAAGACATGGCTCTCAATGTGTCAGATTTTGATGAAACTCAATTGTGTAAATAGTCTAACTCAAGTTAAATTCATACACAGCACACATTGCTGTAAACGTTTCAAATGTGGTATATCATGACTGTGTCAACAGTCTAATGAAAATCTAATTCACACAAAGAAGACATAGCTGTTAATGTGTCAGATTTTGATGAAACTCAACTGTGAAAGTCTTCTTCAAGTTCAATTCATACACAGCACACATTGCTGTAAATGTATCAAATGTGGTATAACAGGACTGTATCAACACTCTAATGAAAATTTAATTCACACAAAGAAGACATGGCTCTTAATGTGTCAGATTTTGATGAAACTCAATTGTGTAAATAGTCTAATTCAAGTTAAATTCATACACAGCACACATTGCTGTAAACGTTTCAAATGTGGTATATCAGGACTGTGTCAACACTCTAATGAAAATTCAATTCACACAAAGAAGACATAGCTCTTAATGTGTCAGATTTTGATGTAACTCAATAGTGTAAACAGTCAAATTCAAGTTCAAATTATACACAGCACACATTGCTTTAACCGTATCAAATGTTGTATATCAGGACTGTATCAACACTCTAATGAAAATTTAATTCAAACAAAAAAGACATGGCTCTTAATGTGTCAGATTTTGATGAAACTCAACTGTGCAAATAGTCTAATTCAAGTTAAATTCATACACAGCACACATTGCTGAACGTTTCAAATGTGGTATATCAGGACTGTGTCAACACTCTAATGAAAATTCAATTCACACAAAGAAGACATAGCTCTTAATGTGTCAGATTTTGATGAAACTCAATTGTGTGAATAGTCTAATTCAAGTTGAATTCATACACAGCACACATTGCTGTAAACGTTTCAAATGTGGTATATCAGGACTGTGTCAACAGTCTAATGAAAATCTAATTCACACAAAGAAGACATAGCTGTTAATGTGTCAGATTTTGATGAAACTCAACTGTGAAAGTCTAATTCAAGTTAAATTCATACACAACACACATTGCTGTAAACGTTTCAAATGTGGTATATCAGGACTGTGTCAACACTCTAATGAAAATTCAATTCACACAAAGAAGACATAGCTCTTAATGTGTCAGATTTTGATGAAACTCAATTGTGTAAATAGTCTAATTCAAGTTAAATTCATACACAACACACATTGCTGTAAACGTTTCAAATGTGGTATATCAGGACTGTGTCAACACTCTAACGAAAATTCAATTCACACAAAGAAGACATAGCTCTTAATGTGTCAGATTTTGATGAAACTCAATTGTGTAAATAGTCTAATTCAAGTTAAATTCATACACAGCACACATTGCTGTAAACGTTTCAAATAAGGTATATCAGGACTGTGTCAACAGTCTAATGAAAATCTAATTCACACAAAGAAGACATAGCTGTTAATGTGTCATATTTTGATGAAACTCAACTGTGAAAGTCTTATTCAAGTTCAATTCATACACAGCACACATTGCTGTAAACGTATCAAATGTGGTATAACAGGACTGTGTCAACAGTCTAATGAAAATTCAATTCACACCTAGTAGACATAGCTGTTAATGCGTCAAATTTTGATGAAACTCAATTGTGTAAACAGTCTATTTCAAGTTCAATTCATACACAGATAACATCAAACAGTCAACGTATCAAATGTGGTATAACAGGACTATTTCAACAGTATTAAATCTGTTCCATTCACATAAAGCAGACATAGCTGTTAATTTGTCAAATTTTGATGAAACTCAATTGTGAAAACAGTCTTAATTCAAGTTCAATTCATAAACAGCAGACATTGCCATTAATATATCAAATGTGGTCAATTAGGACTGTATCAATAGTCTAGTGCAACTTCAATTCACTCAAAGCTGGCAAATTATGTTACACAACAGGTGCTGTTCAGTATCATAAGGAATCTCATGGACATTGACGTTTATTTGGTGAATATACTTATAGAATCATGTAACATTCCTTAACAAGACCCTGATAAGTTAAAGAGGTCGCTTTTAACTTACATTCTCATGTATCCGTTCGTGGACATTGAGGACGACGTCCTTGATACATAGCCGTAGGATCTTTCTCACTACTGTAGGGGTTGATTAAGATAGGTACAGTTTTCAATCAGAATTCCACCAAACAAATTTTGTCATTACAATTTGTCCAATGTGTTACAACAGGACTTTGTCAAAAAATTTAATTCACATAAAGCAGACATAGCTGTTAATGTGTCAGATTTTGATGTAACTCAATAGTGTAAACAGTCAAATTCAAGTTCAAATCATACACAACACACACTGCTGTAACCGTATCAAATGTGGTATATCAGGACTGTATCAACACTCTAATGAAAATTTAATTCACACAAAGAAGACATGGCTCTTAATGTGTCAGATTTTGATGAAACTCAACTGTGTAAATAGTCTAATTCAAGTTAAATTCATACACAGCACACATTGCTGTAAACGTTTCAAATGTGGTATATCAGGCCTGTGTCAACACTCTAATGAAAATTCAATTCACACAAAGAAGACATAGCTCTTAATGTGTCAGATTTTGATGAAACTCAATTGTGTAAATAGTCTAATTCAAGATAAATTCATACACAGCACACATTGCTGTTACCGTTTCAAATGTGGTATATCAGGACTGTGTCAACAGTCTAATGAAAATCTAATTCACACAAAGAAGACATAGCTGTTAATGTGTCAGATTTTGATGAAACTCAACTGTGAAAGTCTAATTCAAGTTAAATTCATACACAACACACATTGCTGTAAACGTTTCAAATGTGGTATATCAGGACTGTGTCAACACTCTCATGAAAATTCAATTCACACAAAGAAGACATAGCTCTTAATGTGTCAGATTTTGATGAAACTCAATTGTGTAAATAGTCTAATTCAAATTAAATTCATACACAGCACACATTGCGGTAAACGTTTCAAATGTGGTATATCAGGGCTGTGTCAACAGTCTAATGAAAATCTAATTCACACAAAGAAGACATAGCTGTTAATGTGTCAGATTTTGATGAAACTCAACTGTGAAAGTCTTATTCAAGTTCAATTCATACACAGCACACATTGCTGTAAACGTATCAAATGTGGTATAACAGGACTGTGTCAACAGTCTAATGAAAATTCAATTCACACCTAGTAGACATAGCTGTTAATGCGTCAAATTTTGATGAAACTCAATTGTGTAAACAGTCTATTTCAAGTTCAATTCATACACAGATAACATCAAACAGTCAATGTATCAAATGTGGTATAACAGGACTGTGTCAACAGTATTAAATCTGTTCCATTCACATAAAGCAGACATAGCTGTTAATTTGTCAAATTTTGATGAAACTCAATTGTGAAAACAGTCTTAATTCAAGTTCGATTCATAAACAGCAGACATTGCCATTAATATATCAAATGTGGTCAATTAGGACTGTATCAATAGTCTAGTGCAACTTCAATTCACTCAAAGCTGGCAAATCATGTTACACAACAGGTGCTGTTCAGTATCATAAGGAATCTCATGGAAATTGACGTTTATTTGGTGAATATACTTATAGAATCATGTAACATTCCTTAACAAGACCCTGATAAGTTAAAGAGGTCGCTTTTAACTTACATTCTCATGTATCCGTTCGTGGACATTGAGGACGACGTCCTTGATACATAGTCGTAGGATCTTTCCCACTACTGTAGGGGTTGATTAAGATAGGTACAGTTTTCAATCAGAATTCCACCAAACAAATTTTGTCATACAATTTGTCCAATGTGTTACAACAGGACTTTGTTAAAAAATTTAATTCACATAAAGCAGACATAGCTGTTAATGTCTCAGATTTTGATGTAACTCAATAGTGTAAACAGTCAAATTCAAGTTCAAATCATACACAGACACATTGCTGTAACCGTATCAAATGTGGTATATCAGGACTGTATCAACACTCTTATGAAAATTTAATTCACACAAAGAAGACATGGCTCTTAATGTGTCAGATTTTGATGAAACTCAATTGTGTAAATAGTCTAATTCAAGTTAAATTCATACACAGCACACATTGCTGTAAACGTTTCAAATGTGGTATAACAGGACTGTGTCAACAGTCTAATGAAAATTCAATTCACACCTAGTAGACATAGCTGTTAATGCGTCAAATTTTGATGAAACTCAATTGTGTAAACAGTCTATTTCAAGTTCAATTCATACACAGATAACATCAAACAGTCAACGTATCAAATGTGGTATAACAGTACAGTGTCAACAGTATTAAATCTGTTCATTCACATAAAGCAAACATAGCTGTTAATTTGTCAAATTTTGATGAAACTCAATTGTGAAAACAGTCTTAATTCAAGTTCAATTCATAAACAGCAGACATTGCCATTAATATATCAAATGTGGTCAATTAGGACTGTATCAATAGTCTAGTGCAACTTCAATTCACTCAAAGCTGGCAAATTATGTTACACAACAGGTGCTGTTCAGTATCATAAGGAATCTCATGGAAATTGACGTTTATTTGGTGAATATACTTATAGAATCATGTAACATTCCTTAACAAGACCCTGATAAGTTAAAGAGGTCGCTTTTAACTTACATTCTCATGTATCCGTTCGTGGACATTGAGGACGACGTCCTTGATACATAGCCGTAGGATCTTTCCCACTACTGTAGGGGTTGATTAAGATAGGTACAGTTTTCAATCAGAATTCCACCAAACAAATTTTGTCATTACAATTTGTCCAATGTGTTACAACAGGACTTTGTCAAAAAATTTAATTCACATAAAGCAGACATAGCTGTTAATGTCTCAGATTTTGATGTAACTCAATAGTGTAAACAGTCAAATTCAAGTTCAAATCATACACAGCACACATTGCTGTAACCGTATCAAATGTGGTATATCAGGACTGTATCAACACTCTTATGAAAATTTAATTCACACAAAGAAGACATGACTCTTAATGTGTCAGATTTTGATGAAACTCAACTGTGTTAATAGTCTAATTCAAGTTAAATTCCTGCACAGCACACATTGCTGTAAACGTTTCAAATGTGGTATATCAGTACTGTGTCAACACTCTAATCAAAATTCAATTCACACAAAGAAGACATAGCTCTTAATGTGTCAGATTTTGATAAAACTCAATTGTGTAAATAGTCTAATTCAAGTTAAATTCATACACAGCACACATTGCTGTAAACGTTTCAAATGTGGTATATTAGGACTGTGTCAACAGTCTAATGAAAATCTAATTCACACAAAGAAGACATAGCTCTTAATGTGTCAGATTTTGATGAAACTCAACTGTGAAAGTCTAATTCAAGTTAAATTCATACACAACACACATTGCTGTAAACGTTTCAAATGTGGTATATCAGGACTGTGTCAACACTCTCATGAAAATTCATTTCACACAAAGAAGACATAGCTCTTAATGTGTCAGATTTTGATGAAACTCAATTGTGTAAATAGTCTAATTCAAGTTAAATTCATACACAGCACACATTGCTGTAAACGTTTCAAATGTGGTATATCAGGACTGTGTCAACAGTCTAATGAAAATCTAATTCACACAAAGAAGACATAGCTGTTAATGTGTCAGATTTTGATGAAACTCAACTGTGAAAGTCTAATTCAAGTTAAATTCATACACAACACACATTGCTGTAAACGTTTCAAATGTGGTATATCAGGACTGTGTCAACACTCTCATGAAAATTCAATTCACACAAAGACATAGCTCTTAATGTGTCAGATTTTGATGAAACTCAAATGTGGTATATCAGGACTGTGTCAACACTCTAATGAAAATTCAATTCACACAAAGAAGACATAGCTCTTAATGTGTCAGATTTTGATGAAACTCAATTGTGTAAATAGTCTAATTCAAGTTAAATTTATACACAGCACACATTGCTGTAAACGTTTCAAATGTGGTATATCAGGACTGTGTCAACAGTCTAATGAAAATTCAATTCACACCTAGTAGACATAGCTGTTAATGCGTCAAATTTTGATGAAACTCAATTGTGTAAACAGTCTATTTCAAGTTCAATTCATACACAGATAACATCAAACAGTCAACGTATCAAATGTGGTATAACAGGACTGTGTCAACAGTATTAAATCTGTTCCATTCACATAAAGCAGACATAGCTGTAAATTTGTCAAATTTTGATGAAACTCAATTGTGAAAACAGTCTTAATTCAAGTTCAATTCATACACAGCACACATTGCTGTAAACGTTTCAAATGTGGTATATCAGGACTGTGTCAACAGTCTAATGAAAATCTAATTCACACAAAGAAGACATAGCTGTTAATGTGTCAGATTTTGATGAAACTCAACTGTGAAAGTCTAATTCAAGTTAAATTCATACACAACACACATTGCTGTAAACGTTTCAAATGTGGTATATCAGGACTGTGTCAACACTCTCATAGAATCATGTAACATTCCTTAACAAGACCCTGATAAGTTAAAGAGGTCGCTTATAACTTACATTCTCATGTATCCATTCGTGGACATTGAGGACGACGTCCTTGATAAATAGCCGTAGGATCTTTCCCACTACTGTAGGGGTTGATTAAGATATGTACAGTTTTCAATCAGAATTAAACCAAACAAATTTTGTCATTACAATTTGTCCAATGTGTTACAACAGGACTTTGTCAAAAAGATTAATTCACATAAAGCAGACATAGCTGTTAATATGTCAGATTTTGATGTAAATCAATAGTGTAAACAGTCAAATTCAAGTTCAAATCATACACAGCACACATTGCTGTAACCGTATCAAATGTGGTATATCAGGACTGTATCAACACTCTCATGAAAATTCAATTCACACAAAGACATAGCTCTTAATGTGTCAGATTTTGATGAAACTCAATTGTGTAAATAGTCTAATTCAAGTTAAATTCCTACACAGCACACATTGCGGTAAACGTTTCAAATGTGGTATATCAGGACTGTGTCAACACTCTCATGAAAATCTAATTCACACAAAGAAGACATAGCTGTTAATGCGTCAGATTTTGATGAAACTCAACTGTGAAAGTCTTATTCAAGTTCAATTCATACACAGCACACATTGCTGTAAACGTATCAAATGTGGTATAACAGGACTGTGTCAACAGTCTAATGAAAATTCAATTCACACCTAGTAGACAAAGCTGTTAATGCGTCAAATTTTGATGAAACTCAATTGTGTAAACAGTCTATTTCAAGTTCAATTCATACACAGATAACATCAAACAGTCAACGTATCAAATGTGGTATAACAGGACTATGTCAACAGTATTAAATCTGTTCCATTCACATAAAGCAGACATAGCTGTTAATTTGTCAAATTTTGATGAAACTCAATTGTGAAAACAGTCTTAATTCAAGTTCAATTCATAAACAGCAGACATTGCGATTAATATATCAAATGTGGTCAATTAGGACGGTATAAATACTCTAGTGCAACTTCAATTCACTCAAAGCTGGCAAATTATGTTACACAACAGGTGCTGTTCAGTATCATAAGGAATCTCATGGAAATTGACGTTTATTTGGTGAATATACTTATAGAATCATGTAACATTCCTTAACAAGACCCTGATAAGTTAAAGAGGTCGCTTTTAACTTACATTCTCATGTATCCGTTCGTGGACATTGAGGACGACGTCCTTGATACATAGCCGTAGGATCTTTCCCACTACTGTAGGGGTTGATTAAGATAGGTACAGTTTTCAATCAGAATTCCACCAAACAAATTTTGTCATTACAATTTGTCCAATGTGTTACAACAGGACTTTGTCAAAAAATTTAATTCACATAAAGCAGACATAGCTGTTAATATCTCAGATTTTGATGTAACTCAATAGTGTAAACAGTCAATTCAAGTTCAAATCATACACAGCACACATTGCTGTAACCGTATCAAATGTGGTATATCAGGACTGAATCAACACTCTAATGAAAATTTAATTCACACATAGAAGACATGGCTCTTAATGTGTCAGATTTTGATGAAACTCAACTGTGTAAATAGTCTAATTCAACTTAAATTCATACACAGCACACATTGCTGTAAACGTTTCAAATGTGGTATATCAGGACTGTGTCAACAGTTTGATGAAAATCTAATTCACACAAAGAAGACATAGCTGTTGATGTGTCAGACTTTGATGAAACTCAACTGTGAAAGTCTTATTCAAGTTCAATTCATACACAGCACGCATTGCTGTAAACGTATCAAATGTGGTATAACAGGACTGTGTCAACAGTCTAATGAAAATTCAATTCACAACTAGTAGACATAGCTGTTAATTTGTCAAATTTTGATGAAACTCAATTGTGAAAACAGTCTTAATTCAAGTTCAATTCATAAACAGCAGACATTGCCATAAATATATCAAATGTGGTCAATTAGGACTGTATCAATACTCTAGTGCAACTTCAATTCACTCAAAGCTGGCAAATTATGTTACACAACAGGTGCTGTTCAGTATCATAAGGAATCTCATGGAAATTGACGTTTATTTGGTGAATATACTTATCGAATCATGTAACATTCCTTAACAAGACCCTGATAAGTTAAAGAGGTCGCTTTTAACTTACATTCTCATGTATCCGTTCGTGGACATTGAGGACGACGTCCTTGATACATAGCCGTAGGATCTTTCCCACTACTGTAGGGGTTGATCAAGATAGGTACAGTTTTCAATCAGAATTCCACCAAACAAATTTTGTCATTACAATTTGTCCAATGTGTTACAACAGGACTTTGTCAAAAAATTTAATTCACATAAAGCAGACATAGCTGTTAATATCTCAGATTTTGATGTAACTCAATAGTGTAAACAGTCAAATTCAAGTTCAAATCATACACAGCACACATTGCTGTAACCGTATCAAATGTGGTATATCAGGACAGTGTCAACACTCTAATGAAAATTTAATTCACACAAAGAAGACATAGCTCTTAATGTGTCAGATTTTGATGAAACTCAACTGTGTAAATAGTCTAATTCAAGTTAAATTCATACACAGCACACATTGCTGTAAACGTTTCAAATGTGGTATATCAGGACTGTGTCAACAGTCTAATGAAAATCTAATTCACACAAAGAAGACATAGCTCTTAATGTGTCAGATTTTGATGAAACTCAACTGTGAAAGTCTAATTCAAGTTAAATTCATACACAACACACATTGCTGTAAACGTTTCAAATGTGGTATATCAGGACTGTGTCAACACTCTCATAAAAATTCAATTCACACAAAGAAGGCATAGCTCTTAATGTGTCAGATTTTGATGAAACTCAATTGTGTAAATAGTCTAATTCAAGTTAAATTCATACACAGCACACATTGCTGTAAACGTTTCAAATGTGGTATATTAGGACTGTGTCAACAGTCTAATGAAAATCTAATTCACACAAAGAAGACATAGCTTTTAATGTGTCAGATTTTGATGAAACTCAACTGTGAAAGTCTAATTCAAGTTAAATTCATACACAGCACACATTGCTGTAAACGTTTCAAATGTGGTATATCAGGACTGTGTCAACACTCTTATGAAAATTCAATTCACACAAAGAAGACATAGCTGTTGATGTGTCAGACTTTGATGAAACTCAACTGTGAAAGTCTTATTCAAGTTCAATTCATACACAGCACGCATTGCTGTAAACGTATCAAATGTGGTATAACAGGACTGTGTCAACAGTCTAATGAAAATTCAATTCACACCTAGTAGACAAAGCTGTTAATGCGTCAAATTTTGATGAAACTCAATTGTGTAAACAGTCTATTTCAAGTTCAATTCATACGCAGATAACATCAAACAGTCAACGTATCAAATGTGGTATAACAGGACTGTGTCAACAGTATTAAACCTGTTCCATTCACATAAAGCAGGCATAGCTGTTAATTTGTCAAATTTTGATGAAACTCAATTGTGAAAACAGTCTTAATTCAAGTTCAATTCATAAACAGCAGACATTGCCATTAATATATCAAATGTGGTCAATTAGGACTGTATCAATACTCTAGTGCAACTTCAATTCACTCAAAGCTGGCAAATTATGTTACACAACAGGTGCTGTTCAGTATCATAAGGAATCTCATGGAAATTGACGTTTATTTGGTGAATATACTTATAGAATCATGAAACATTCCTTAACAAGACCCTGATAAGTTAAAGAGGTCGCTTTTAACTTACATTCTCATGTATCCGTTCGTGGACATTGAGGACGACGTCCTTGATACATAGCCGTAGGATCTTTCCCACTACTGTAGGGGTTGATTAAGATAGGTACAGTTTTCAATCAGAATTCCACCAAACAAATTTTGTCATTACAATTTGTCCAATGTGTTACAACAGGACTTTGTCAAAAAATTTAATTCACATAAAGCAGACATAGCTGTTAATGTGTCAGATTTTGATGTAACTCAATAGTGTAAACAGTCAAATTCAAGTTCAAATTATACACAGCAGACATTGCTGTAACCGTATCAAATGTGGTATATCAGGACTGTATCAACACTCTTATGAAAATCTTATGAAAATCTAATTCACACAAAGAAGACATGGCTCTTAATGTGTCAGATTTTGATGAAACTCAACTGTGTAAATAGTCTAATTCAAGTTAAATTCATACAGAGCACACATTGCTGTAAACGTTTCAAATGTGGTATAACAGGACTGTGTGAACAGTCTAATGAAAATCTAATTCACACAAAGAAGACATAGCTCTTAATGTGTCAGATTTTGATGAAACTCAATTGTGTAAATAGTCTAATTCAAGTTAAATTCATACACAGCACACATTGCTGTAAACGTTTCAAATGTGGTATATCAGTACTGTGTCAACAGTCTAATGAAAATCTAATTAACACAAAGAAGACATACCTGTTAATGTGTCAGATTTTGATGAAACTCAACTGTGAAAGTCTAATTCAAGTTAAATTCATACACAACACACATTGCTGTAAACGTTTCAAATGTTGTATATCAGGACTGTGTCAACACTCTAATGAAAATTCAATTCACACAAAGAAGACATAGCTCTTAATGTGTCAGATTTTGATGAAACTCAATTGTGTAAATAGTCTAATTCAAGTTAAATTCATACACAGCACACATTGCTGTAAACGTTTCAAATGTGGTATATCAGTACTGTGTCAACAGTCTAATGAAAATCTAATTCACACAAAGAAGACAAAGCTGTTAATGTGTCAGATTTTGATGAAACTCAACTGTGAAAGTCTTATTCAAGTTCAATTCATACACAGCACACATTGCTGTAAACGTATCAAATGTGGTATAACAGGACTGTGTCAACAGTCTAATGAAAATTCAATTCACACCTAGTAGACATAGCTGTTAATGCGTCAAATTTTGATGAAACTCAATTGTGTAAACAGTCTATTTCAAGTTCAATTCATACACAGATAACATCAAACAGTCAACGTATCAAATGTGGTATAACAGGACTGTGTCAACAGTATTTAATCTGTTCCATTCACATAAAGCAGACATAGCTGTTAATTTGTCAAATTTGATGAAACTCAATTGTGAAAACAGTCTTAATTCAAGTTCAATTCATAAACAGCAGAAATTGCCATTAATATATCAAATGTGGTCAATTAGGACTGTATCAATAGTCTAGTGCAACTTCAATTCACTCAAAGCTGGCAAATTATGTTACACAACAGGACTTTGTCAAAAAATTTAATTCACATAAAGCAGACATAGCTGTTAAGATGTCAGATTTTGATGTAACTCAATAGTGTAAACAGTCAAATTCAAGTTCAAATCATACACAACACACATTGCTGTAACCGTATCAAATTTGGTATGTCAGGACTGTATCAACACTCTTATGAAAATTTAATTAACACAAAGAAGACATGGCTCTTAATGTGTCAGATTTTGATGAAACTCAACTGTGTAAATAGTCTTATTCAAGTTAAATTCATACACAGCACACATTGCTGTAAACGTTTCAAATGTGGTATATCAGGACTGTGTCAACACTCTAATGAAAATTCAATTCACACAAAGAAGACATAGCTCTTAATGTGTCAGATTTTGATGAAACTCACTTGTGTAAACAGTCTAATTCAAGTTCAAATCCTACACAGCAGACATTGCTGTAACCATATCAAATGTTGTAGAACAGGACTGTATCAAAAGTCTTATGAAAATTCAATTCACACAAAGAAGACATAGCTCTTAATGTGTCCGATTTTGATGAAACTCAACTGTGTAAATAGTCTTATTCAAGTTAAATTCATACACAGCACACATTGCTGTAAGTGTTTAAATGTGGTATAACAGGACAGGTCTAATGAAAGTTCAATTCACACAAAGAAGACATAGCTGTTAAGGCGTCATATTTTGATGAAACTGAATAGGTCTGAATTAGTGTAAACAGTCTAATTCAAGTTCAAGTCATACACAGCAGACATTGCTGTAACCGTATCAAATGTCGTATAAAAGGACTGTGTCAACAGTCTAATGGAAATTCCATCTCTCACAAAGAAGACATAGCTGTTAATGTGTCAGATTTTGATGAAACTGAATAGTGTAAGCAGGCTAATTCAAGTTCAGGTCATACACAGCAGACATTGCTGTAACCGTATCAAATATCGTATAACAGGACTGTGTCAACAGTCTTATGAAAGTCCAATTCACACATAGTAGACATAGCCGTTAATGCGTCAAAATTTCATGAAATTCAATTGTGTAAACAGTCTATTTCAAGTTCAATTCATACACGGCATACATCAAACAGTAAACGTATCAAATGTAGTATAACAAGACTGTGTCAACAGTATTAAAACTGTTCCATTCACATAAAGAAGACATAGCTGTTCAATTGTCAAATTTTGATGAAACTCAACTGTGTAAACAGTCTTAATTCAAGTTCAATTCATACACAGCAGACACTGCCCTTAATATATCAAATGTGGTCAATGAGGACTGTATCAATAGTCTAGTGCAACTTCAATTCACTCAAAGCTGTCAAATTATGTTACACAACAGGTGCTGTCCAGTATCATAAGGAATCTCATGGAAATTGACGTTTATTTGGTGAATATACTTATAGAATAATGTAACATTCATTAACAAGACCCTGATAAGTTAAAGAGGTCGCTTTAAACTTACATTCTCATGTATCCGTTCGTGGACATTGAGGACGACGTCCTTGATACATAGCTGTAGGATCTTTCCCACTACTGTAGGGGTTGATAAAGATAGGTACAGTTTTCAATCAGAATTCCACCAAACAAATTTTGTCATTACCATTTGTCCAATGTGTTACAACAGGACTTTGTCAAAAAATTTAATTCACATAAAGCAGACATAGCTGTTAATGTGTCAGATTTTGATGAAACTGAATAGTGTAAACAGTCTAATTCAAGTTCAAGTCATACACAGCAGACATTGCTGTAACCGTATCAAATGTCGTATAACAGGACTGTGTCAACAGTCTAATAAAATTCCATCTCTCATAAAGGAGACATAGCTATTAATGTTTCAGATTTTGATGAAACTCAATTGTATTAATAGTCTAAAACAAAGGAGGGGATCTCCAACAACTCCAGGTTGTAGCACCCACAGCAAAACCCCAAAACACCCAATGCAAAAACACAAAGCAGACAAGCACAGAAAGAGACGTGTAAGGGACATGGAATGTCAACGCACAACACAGAAACATCAAACACAAAGGACTACACATAAACCAACGAGACCAATTGGCAACCGGTGCCGACGTAGGACGGCCATCTGCCTTGGAAATAGCAGAAGGTATGGTTATCCTGGATTACGTGCGCACAACGCTCCCACTTTTCCGATTACCCAGAGGTCTCGAAGAACATACAATTGTGGTGTAAAACAACCTCCTCAATGTCAGATGACCACACACAAACAAGACCGCAAAATGCAGGGGCCCAAGGAACACAGATGAATATGTAAATGGATATAAAAAGAGGGCGTACGTAATACAGTCCGTGCTCTGCCGCCGCGAGCTCATGTATGTTATCACCCGAGGAGTCCGACTGACATTCAGAGAGGACAGGTGGTCGGGGCCCTGTCTTTTCTAAAGAGGTTTGGACAGGGCCCGTCATGGAGTCCCGTCGTCACAGTCAGTCAGAGTGCAAGTTTTAAGAATGCGCTTGTACAAGACTGTAGATTGGTCAAGTACCAAGCCTAGTGTCCGTCTGGTGACATTAGGATCATATCTACGGTATAAAAGGCGTTTGATGATTCTGACGCATTTTCGATAGTGATGTTGTCTATCTTTGATCCTTCTTATCTTGTTAATAACGACACCATAAAATGCAGGTTGTGAAATACCCAAAGTAATATACTCTGTTGCCTGTATTGGTCTGAATCTCAGAAGAAGTTGACAATAATTTTTGTAAAATTTCCAGAAAGTCCTTACTAGTTTGTGAAAGCGAAAACCTTGTCAATAAAGTTTCTTGGTAATTTGAAAATCCAAAACATCAGTACATGCTCTAGCATAATTCAAGTTAAATTCATACACAGCACACATTGCTGTAAACGTTTCAAATGTGGTATATCAGGACTGTGTCAACACTCTAAAGAAAATTCAATTCACACAAAGAAGACATAGCTGTTTATGTGTCAGATTTTGATGAAACTCAACTGCATAAACAGTCTAATTCAAGTTAAATTCATACACAGCACAAATTGCTGTAACCGTATCAAATGTGGTATAACAGGACTGTGTCAACAGTCTTATGACAGTTCAATTCACCCAAAGCAGAGACAGCTTGTAATGTGTCAAATGTTGAATTAAACTCAACAGTGTAAACAGTCTAATGCAAGATCAAGTTACATAGTTGTCTAAATGTGTCAAATTATAATGAAACATAACTGTGTTAGTCGCATTCATACACAGACATTGCTGTAAATGTAACAAGTACGACAATTATCTATTTCATTGCTGTTATAAATATGGAAGAAAGATAAGTTTACTTGCAGGAATAGGAGTGCATGGATATGGTGAAGGAAAATAAGGTAGGAAAGAAGGAAAATACCAGCACCAATATTAAGTAAGAGATAAGGAAAATATTAACATCAATATTACATGACAAGAAGTACAATGATAAGATAATTGTCAAACATGTTATGTTATGAATTTTATTTTATATCTGTCAAATTTTGATGACACTCAACTGTGTAAATAGTCTAATGAAACTCACAGTTCGAAAGTTATTTTTATTATAGGAATCTTAATTTTTCCTTTGTTTTTACAGTGTAAAACATGTGCTGAAATGAAAGATTAGAATCCGAAATCATTGTTTATTTTTTGTAGATAAAGGCAATTAACAATACATAAAGCATATGAAATTGGACAAATCAAATTGGAAGCTGTAAGGCGTATTAATGTTCAATTAACAAAAACCAAAGATTTCTGCAATTAACAACACATAAAGTATATGAACTTGGTCAAATCAAATTGGAAGCTGTAAGGCGTATTAAAGTTCAATTCACAAAACCCAAACATTGCTGCAATTAACAACACATAAAGTATATGAACTTGGTCAAATCAAATTGGAAGCTGTAAGGCGTATTAAAGTTCAATTCACAAAAACCAAAGATTGCTGCAATTAACAACATATAAAGTATATGAAATTGGTCAAATCAAATTGGAAGCTGTAAGGCGTATTAAAGTTCAATTCACAAAAACCAGTGATTGCTGCAATTAACAACACATATAGTATATGAAATTGGTCAAATCAAATTGGAAGCTGTAAGGCGTATTAAAGTTCAATTCACAAAAACCAGAGATTGCTGTAAATATATCACATCTGGTAAAACAGGACTGTGTCAGCAGTCTAATGTAAGGTTAATTCACACAAAGCAGACAAAGCTGTTAGAAGCTCATGTTCACGAAAAACATATTACATTTAAGCTATGAAATGTTATATAAGTGTCGTCAAGGTTATATGAATATAATTCACGCTGAAGGATCAATGCCCTTATCATATTAGGCATCTCCTGGTTTGTAAGGTTTTGTGGTGAATAAAATGATAGAATAAATCTATCTTTCCTTAATAAGACCCTGATAAATTAAAGAGGTTGCTTTTAACTTACTTTCTCATGTATCTGTTCGTGGGCATTGAGGACGTCGTCCTTGATACAGAGCTGTAGGGTCTTTTCCACTCCTGTAGTGGTTGTTGAGGACGTCGTCCTTGATACAGAGCTGTAGGGTCTTTTCCACTCCTGTAGTGGTTGTTGAGGACGTCGTCCTTGATACAGAGCTGTAGGGTCTTTTCCACTCCTGTAGTGGTTGTTGAGGACGTCTTGCTTGATACAGAGCTGTAGGGTCTTTTCCACTCCTGTAGTGGTTGTTGAGGACGTCGTCTTTGATACAGAGCTGTAGGGTCTTTTCCACTACTGTAGTGGTTGTTGAGTAAAGGTACCATTTTCCATCAGAAATCCAACAAAAAGGTCTTTATGTCAGTAGTTGTCCAATTCCTTCCATCAGCAAGTTGTTCTCCAATGCCAAAAATCTGTAAAACTAAGAAAAAACATTTTAAAACAATGGAAAAATCATTTTGCAATTAAATTCAAAATGTTATTTAGAATCTTTAAAAGAGCAGATTTTCTACTTCTCTGTTAAAGATGGAAGGTCTTCCTCTTTGGTTTTTATCAAACCAAAAGCCCTCTTTATATAGGTTGTTTTGACATCAGTAGTTGAACAATGCCTTCCATCATTTTTTTTACCAATATTCACCTGTAAAACTAAGAAAAGCATTTTATAGAATAGAAATAAGATTTTGCAATAAAACACAAGCCACACAAAATATAGCATCCTTTTGTATGGCAACATAATTTCTAATATTCATTCATTCAAATAAGCTCAATATGAATAGGCTTATTGTGATAATGACCTTTGATAGCTGATCTTGAAAATCAATAGGTACCTTTATAAACAACTTGCAAAGCTTGATGAATTTTGACCTGTAGAGAGTACAGTTAGTTGTTACCTTGACATTGCAAATCTTAACATGTCCTCTCACCATGGACAACTTCAATTCAAAGTATGATAAGTTTCACAACTAGAGTGTCAACAAGGGTTCCCTATCAAATCTCATGGTGACCTTGACATTTGACCTTGAAAATTTGTGTTGCTTTCCCATCATGAACAACTTACATGCAACGTTTGATGAATGTTCTAGAAAGTATGACCTCTATAGTGTCCACAAGGTTTTTCAATGATTGAATAGTACCTTGACCTTTGGCCTTGAAAATAAATAGGTGTTAAATTAAACAAAATGTTTTTCATAAAAAACAGATGTCTCCCCCCTCCCTCTAAGTTACTTTGACCTTGGGCCAAAATGCAAAATGATGTGAAACCTTTGAGTCATGGGCAACATCATACTAAAACATGAAAGTGATTCATTACATTGTTTGAGGTAAAGCCCAAACATGATTGGCATATACAATTTCATTATAAGCATATTTAAAGAAATTGACTTTGGTCACATGACCTTGGATATAGGTGATCTGAAACCTATACTCACTGACGAGGGTTAAGTACCCGAAACATGCATGTCTATTCCATGCTGCAAACTTATCTGCTTTTAAATGATGCTATTGAATTTGAAGACGTTTAACATTGTATGGATCATGAGCAACAAAAAACTGAATTAGTGATTGGATACACGGTTCAAAATATAAAGCCTAAACATTATTAGCATAGACAATTTCTGCCTGGACATGCTTAGCATATACAATTTCATTACCAAAGTAAGAAGCTACCTTAACCATGTGACCTTGGGACAATGTGATAAGAAACATTCAATCCTTAGAAACAACATACTAAAATATGAAAACAATTGTAAGAAGGGTTCAGGAGATATGGCCCAGACAATATTAGTATGTACAATTTCATTAAAAAGAACTAAATGATCTTGACCTTGGGCACATGACCTTGGGTCAAGATGATAAGAAACCCTCCAATCCTGAGCAACAGCATACTATAGTATAAGAGTGATCCAGTATATGATTCCACAGATATAGCCCAGACTCAATAGCATTTACAATTTCATTAAAAAATGTAATACTTGACCTTAGTCATATGACCTTGGATCAAGGAGGTGTGAAACCTTTGGGTCATCAGCACCATCATACTAAAATATGACGTGATCTGATCACGGTTCAAAAGATTAAGCCTGGACATAATACATGTAACAAATACAATTTCATTTAAAATATACTAATTGACCTTGACTTTGGTCACATGACCTTGAGTCAACATGATGTGAAACCTTTACATGATAAGCAACACCATACTAAAATATGACGGTGATCTGATAAATAGTTAAAAGAGATAAAGCCCCAATGGGATAGCATGTACAATTTCATTAAAATGTACTTAGTAACTTTGACCTTGATCAAATGACCATGGGTCCAGGTGAAACCTTTTGGTCATGACTAAATACATTCTTAAACTTGAAAGCAATCCAGTATGCGGTCCAAGGGGTAAAGCCTAAACAAGAATGTATCTACAATTTCATTAAAAATGTAGTAAGTGACCTTGACCTTGGGTCAAGATGATGGGAAGCTTTTCGGGTCATAAGCAACAACATACTTAAATATGAAAGTTATCTGGCAAACGGTTCAAGGGATATAGCACGGACTGGAATGTATGTAAAGTTTCATTAAAAATGCACTAAAGTGACCTTGACCTTGGTCACATGACCTTGCGTCAAGGTGATGTGAAACCTTCAGGTCATAAGCAACAACATACTAAAATATGAAAGTGATCCTGCAAACGGTTCAAGAGATATAGCCCGGACAGGAATGTATACATAATTTCATTAAAAATGCACTAAGTGACCTTGACCTTGGTCACATGACCTTGCGTCAAGGTGATGTGAAACCTTCAGGTCATAAGCAACAACATACTAAAATATGAAAGTGATCCTGCAAACGGTTCAAGAGATATAGCCCGGACAGGAATGTATGCATAATTTCATTAAAAATGCACTAAGTGACCTTGACCTTGGTCACATGACCTTGGGTCAAGGTGATGTGAAACCTTCGGGTCATAAGCAACAACATACTAAAATATGAAGGTGATCGGGCAAACGGTTCAAGAGATATAGCCCGGACAGGAATGTATGCATAATTTCATTAAAAATGTCGGACGACAAAGGCAAAACCAATATGTCTCCTCCCCGTTGGGGGGGAGACATAATTGTCTTCTCACCATGGACAACTTGCATGCAAACTTTCAATGAAACCCACCTATTCACAAATACAAAGTGGTGCGAAGGAATTATTGAATTTCATTCAAAATTTCTACAACCAGTTTTTTTTACTTCTCTCTTTATAATGGTAGCCCTCTGTTGATAGGCTGTTGTCTAACATTCTTCAGCTAGGTCCTAGGTCAAGCGCCATGCAAGAAAAAAAAATAGAATAGTGATACGGTAAACAGAACAATATACACTTTGAATATATATCATCATATAGTCATATGCAGGATCTAATGCTTGGGTTCATCTCAGTATTCAAATATAAATAAATTGTGCAAGTTTGATCATATATGTAGCACCAGTACTTAAAATATCAGATTCTGATCAACACATATTGCAAAACACTAAAGTCATGACCACTGCTAGTCATTGATACAAAACTCCTCCCCATATCTGGGCCCTTTAAATGTTGTCTACCACAAACTTTTAATACTGAAATCCCCTAACTCCAAAGGGGAGCTCTAATGGAGTCCAAACTGACACACCTAAATTAATAATTAAAAATAAGAAGAAGAAGAGATAAGAATGAAACCAACAGGCTTAATAGAGTGAGGAGTTAAAGAATCAGTTCAAAGCAGGTATATCATTTCTGTAATGTTCCACTGTAAGTTCAACCACAAGACGCAGAATTATTTTACAGTCCTGCTGTCATTCAGTAACAACAAAAACTTTCGTAAAAATTTCCCATCCCACTCACACCACAATCAGGACGGGTTAATAATTAGGTTTAGAGGTGAAACTGTTAAAATTATTATTTCTATTCTAGTCTACTCTTTGGTTAATTTGAAATCTTATACCCTAAGGTGAAAACTGAGAAGAAAAAAACCAAATCAATATGCTCTTCAATACCTTAATTTTTCTCACTTTACCAATATGCTTTCTACTGTAATTCAACGACCTTCAGAAGTCATTCACATCCGTCTTGGCACCAAGCTAGAATATGGATAAGAGTTGTCTTTTCCTGTCCGGTAAAATGGGCATATGGTTATCTTTTTAGGGGCAGGGCGGAAAACAGCTCCTGGGTTTTCCCTAAATAAAATAGAATTTCGTGAAACAAGAATTCCCCCTTGCATATTTGTCAAAATAACAGCTGTAATGAAAGTAGGTCATAATTCTAGGTCAAGGTCAATTTTTGGTACCAAATTGAAAGAATATGTGCCACAAGGAAAACACATGCGAAATATGACAGCCTTATTACTTACCATTTCAGAAGTAAAGGCCACCGTTTTCAAAAGTAGTTCAAAGTCCGGATCCAAGGTAAAAAAATTGAACAGTTATAAAAGGCTCAACCACTAGGTATGCATAGATGAAATATGAAAGTGCTATTACTTACGAGTCATAATCTATGATCAAGATAATAAAACCTGTGTTTGTGAAACATGAATGCCCCCATTGGCATCTTTGACAGTAAAACAGCTGAAAAGTAGTTTCAAATTTTGAGGGCAAGGTCACAAGGTCAAATTTGGTATCATGGAAACGTCTTGCCACAAGGAATTCATAATTATGTAAAATATGAAAGCTATATCAATTAGTATTCAAAAGTTATGGCTAATGTTTAAATTTTCGAAATAAGGTCAAACACCAAGGTCAAGTTAAAGAGGTAAATAATTTTGGTGTCCATGAAAAGGTCTTGTCACAAAGAATTATGAAAGCCCTATCACTGACCATTCAGAAGTTATCGCCAAGGTTAAATTTTTTCAAAAGTAGGTCAAATTCCAAGGTCAAGGTCACCATGTCAAAATATTTGGTATCCATGGAAAGATCTTGTCACAAGGAATGCACATGTAAAATATGAAAGTCCTATCACTTACCATTCAAAAGTTATGGCCAAGATTAAAGTTTTACAAACGTAGGTCAAACTTCAAGGTCAAGGTCACAAGGTAAAAAATTTTGGTATCCATGGAAAGATCTTGTCACAAGGAATGCACATGTGAAGGTCAACATTTTCGGTATCCATGGAAAGGACTTGTCACAAGGAAAGCACATGTGAAATGTGAAAGCCCTATCACTTACCATTCAAAAGTTATCGCCAAGGTTAAAGTTTTCAAAAGTAGGTCAAACTCCAAGGCCAAGGTCACAAGGTCAAAAAATTTGGTATCCATGGAAAGGTCTTGTCACAAGGAATGCACATGTGAAATATGAAAGCCCTATCACTTACCATTCGAAAGTTATGCCCAAGGTTACAGTTTTTCAAAAGTAGGTCAAACTCAAAAGTCAAAGTCACAAGGTCAAATCTTTTGGTATCCATGGAAAGGTCTTGTCACAAGGAATATATATGTGAAATATGAAAGCCCTATCACTTACCATTCAAAAGTTATGGCCAAGGTTAAAGTTTTTCAAAAGTAGGTTAAATTCGTAGGTCAAGGTCTCAAGGTCAAAAATTTTGGTATCCATGGAAAGGTTTTGTCAAAGGAATATACATGTGAAATACGAAAGCCTTATCACTTACCATTCAAGAGTTATGCCAAAGGTTAAAGTTTTTGCAGACAAACATACAAACAGAGAGACCAAAAACTATATGCCCACGAAGGCCTTGTTAAAAGAAAAAATTGCATGTAAGGAATGAAAATCCAATCATTTATCATTAAGTAGTTAAGGCCAAGGTTAAAGTTTTTCAAAAGTAGGTCAAACTCCAAGATTAAGTTAAGTAAAGTTTAACATTTGGTATAAATAAGGACACATGTGATATCCAAATAACTTATCATTCAAAACTTATGCTCAATATTTAGTATGTCAAACTGCAAGATCAATGTCACATGCAGAGGGATTTTTTTTTATTGATAATAGAATGTTCAACGTCTTTAAATTCATTAGCATCATTTTAGAGGGGATAAAACAGCATCGACCAGACATGCACGTTTCGGGTAATAAACCCTCGTCAGTGATCCTCAATCTAAACGATGTAATATGACCAAAATCTGTGAAAACTATGTCCTAAATATATATTGAAAGACATAGAAAAATGGTTGGGATATTATGCTACAGGACCAAGGTTTAAAAAATGTGAGAAAATTTTGTGAACAGAAATTTTCAAATGCGTTTGAAGAAACGACCAACAATGTCTTGCTAAAAAGAAATGCACATGTGTAACATAGCGTACTCAGAGATGACAGTGCTCACCTCAAAAGCAACATTGTCACATGACCAGCATCTGTACCTACATTGCACAAAGTATTTCCAGATGCATCAATCACACAAGTTTTGTTGATAAACCAGAAGTCTCTTGCGAGACTGTAGCTCTCCTAGTTGTTTTCTTTAATTCACTCATTTCACAAGTGAATTCATACATAAAATATAAATATGACCATATCCGTTTTCTAAGTTCCTGGGGCCTGGAACTCAAACAAAATACTAGGAGCATAACTACAGTACAGACCCCTCATATTGCAAAAAGAATTAAGTCTCCATTATTTATAGCTTGTGAGCACAAGATTTACACAAAAATTGACCACACCCATTTTCTAAACCCTGGGGATCAGGGGATCAAACAAAATATCAGGTTTACAACTAGAGCACAGATCTATCATATTGCAAAAAGAATTAAATATAATTTATAGCTTAAGAGGAGTTGTGAATACAAGATGGAAAAGACTTGACCACACCCATTTTTATGAACCTGGGGATCATAGGCTTAAACAACATATCAGGTGCACAACTGCAGTACAAACCAATCATATTGCAAAAAGAATATAGTCTCCATCATTTATAGTTTCAGAGATGTTGTGAGCACTATATTTACATACTAGTAGAGTTAAATAGGAGAAAAAGACCACACCCATTTTGTAAGTCCCTAGGGGTCAAGAGCTTGACAAAATCCGGTGCAAAACCAGACATTAAGACCAATCATATTGCAAAAACGTATTATGTCTCCATCTTCTATATTATTGTTATTGAAGTTGCGAGCACAATATTACATAAGAGTTATATTGGAAAAATGACCACACCCATATCATATCAAAAATATTGGGTGCACAACTAGACCACAGACCCATTATTATGCAAAAAAATTATCTCTCCATCATTTATGGTGGCAAAGGAGTTGCAAGCAAGATATTACATAGATTTTGAAGACCATGCCCACTTTCTAGGACCCTGGGGGTCAGGGGCTCAAACAAAATGTCAGGTCCACAACTAGACAACAGACCAAGTGTAATGCAAAAAGAGTTACATTTCTATCTCTTATAGTTTCAGGAGTTGCCAGCACAAGAACTTTTTTCGGATGAACGGACGGACAGGTAGACGCAGCACGACAGGAAATCGCATAAGCTCAACTGGTCTATGACAAGTAGAGCTAAACATTTAAAGAAGGCTGGAAAAGAAGATTCTAATTTTACCTCACCTGGTCAATCAATCGTGAAATATAGGTCAGATGTTTTGTTTATTTTTTATCAGATATGGGGCAAAGTCCAAGACAAAGTCACAAGGTAAATAAAACAGTACAAGCCATTTTCCAATGTGTCTATTGTGGCATTGACCTTTGATACCTTAGACATCACTCACTTTTGACAACTTGCATGCAAAATTTGATGTAGATTGAAAGAAAATCATTCCAAAGAATGCATGTGCCGCCTGCGAGACATAGCGACACTCAGGAATCACTTTCATATAGGGTGTGACAGACATCCAAGTGCGACAGACATCCAAGTGTTAACAGATAGACGGACAGATGGACTTCAGACAAGATCACAAAAACTGTAGCCTCTATGGCTTATGGATTACCTAATTGAGGAGTTGATGGATCATGTAAGTGAGGCGTTGCTTGCTCATCGAGGCGAAGAGTTTGTGGCTTATCATCGAAGTGAGGGTTGGTGGCCCAATTTAGTGAGGGATTGGCTAAGGTAAGAGAGAGATTGTTGGCTCATCTAATAACAGGGTTGGTGGCTCATCATCTAAGTGAGAGTTTTGTGGCTCAACATATAAGTAATAAGTTGGTTGCTCATCAAGTAAGGAGTTTGTGTCAAATCTTTGTGATTAGTGGTAGAATATCATCCAATTGAGGGGTTGAAGTCTCATTTAAGTGAGGAGTCTATGCTCATCTGAGTGAGGAGACGGTGATCCATCTAAGTGAGGGGATGATGCCTTATCAAAGCTCTATGGCTCGTCCGAGTTAGGGACTGGCGGCTCATCTAATTGAGGAGGTGTTGGCTTATCTAAGGGAGGGGTTGGTGGCTCATTTCAGTGAGGTGTTGGTGGTTCATCTAAGTTAGGAGTTGGTGTCTTATCTAAGTGAGGGGTTGGTAGCTCATCTAAGGGAGGAGTTGGTGGCTCATCTAAGTGAGGGGTTGGTGGCTCTTCCAAGAGATGTGATGGTGGCTCATCTAAGTGAGGGATTTGGGCTTATCCTAGATAGGGGTTGGTCGCTCAGCCATGTCATGTAGACCCTGCGATTCAGCCAGTCTTCTATGCATGAGCAAATTACCTACAACTGACAAATGAGAAATATGGATTAAAATTGAGATATGCAATGATTGAAATTGAAGTTAACTATTTAATGAAGTTTTTCCTTTAATACTGCTTATTAAGGTCAAAATGAACAACAGATAAAAGTGAACAATGGACATTTAAGAAACAATCTCACCTAACCTTATATACCTATATATTACTACCTTAACTAAAATATCTACATATAAATACCTATCCTAAAATGTTAACAGATTTCTACCTAACTAGTTTAAAATACTAACAGATAACTACCAAACCTAATACACCTAAGTGAGGGGTTGATGGCTCATCTAAAGAGAATATGTTGGCGGTGTATCTTGTAGGCTCATCTAAGTAATGGGTTGGTGACTCATCGAAGTGAGGAGTTGGTGGCTCACCGAAGTGAGATGTTTGTGGTGTATCTTGTAGGCTCATCTAAGTGAGGGGTTGGTGGCTCATCTAAGTGAAGGGTTGGTGGCTCATCGAAGTGAGGAGTTGGTGGCTCATCGAAGTGAGATGTTGGTGGTGTATCTTGTAGGCTCATCTAAGTGAGGGGTTGGTGGCTCATCTAAGAAATGGGTTGGTGGCTAATGAAATGAAAAGTTGGATGTTCATCTAAGTGAGGAGTTAGTGGCTCATCTATGTGAGGGGTTGGTGGCTCGTCTTAGTGAGGAGTTGGAGGTTCATCTATGTGAGGGGGTTGGTGGCTCATCTAAGCGAGAAGTTGGTGGCTCATCAATGTGAGGGGTTGGTGGCTCATTGAAGTGAGGAGTTGAGGCTCATCTAACTGAGGGGTTGGAGGCTCATCTAAGTGAGGAGTTGGTGGCTCATCTTTAGTTGAGTTGGTGGCTTTTCTAAGTGAGGAGTTGGTGGCTCATCCAAGTGAGGAGTTGGTGGCTCATCTATGTGAGGGGTTGGTAGCCCATCTAAGTTAGGGGTTGGAGGCTCATCTAAGTTAGTAGTTTGTGGCTCATCTAAATGAGGAGTTGGTGGCTCATCTAAGTGAGAGTTTGTGTGTCATCTAAGTGAGGAGTTTGTGCGTCATCTAAATGAGGAGTTGGAGGCTCATCCAAGTGAGGTGTTGGTGGCTCATCTAAGTGAGGGTTTGATGGATCGTCCAAGTGAGGGATTTGGGCTTATCTTAGTGAGGGGTTGGTCGCTCAGCCATGTCATGTAGACCCTGCGATTCAGCCAGTCTTCTATGCATTAGCAAATTACCTACAACTGACAAATGAGAGAAGGAATAGAATAAATTGAAGTATGGATTAAAATTAAAATATTGAAATTGAAGTTTACAATTTAATGGAGGTTTTCCTTTCATACTGCTTATTGTGGTCAAATCATACACTGGGTAAAACTGAACAATGGGAATTTAAGAAGCCTTAACTTACCTTATATACCTACATATTACTACCTATTCGAAAATACTAACAGATTTCTACTTTACTAGTCTTAAATACTTACAGATTACTACCTTCCCTTAAATATTTACAGATTACTACCTAACCTAATACACCTAATTTAGCGGTTGGTTGGTCATCATCATTGAAGAATTGGTGTCTCATCTAAGTATCTAAGTGAGGGGTAGGTTGCTCATCAAAGTGAAGAGTTGATGGCTCATCATCTAAGTGAGAGGTTGGTGGTACAGCCATGTCATGTAGACCCTGTGATTCAGCCAGTCTTCTATGATGAGAAGTATGGATTGAAATTGAAGTATGGATAAAAATTGAAGTATGGATTAAAATTGAAGTATGAATTAAAATTGAAATATACTATGATTAAAATTGATGTTTACTATTTAACGAAGTTTTTCCTTTAATACTGCTTCTTGTGGTCAAAATGTACAATGGACAAAACTGACCAAAGGAAATTTAAGAAATAATCTTACCTAACCTTATATACCTACACATTACTACCTAACCTTAAATATTTACATATTACTAACTAACCTAAAATATATACAGATTACTACCTAACCTAAAATACCTAGATATTACTACCTAACCTCAAATATTTACAGATTACTACCTTACCTAAAATACCTACATATAACTACCTAGCCTAAAATACCTAAATATTAATATCTAACCTAAAATATTTACAGATTATTACCTACATATTACTACCTAACCTAAAATACTTAAATATTGCTACTTAACCTGAAGTATTTTCAGGTTACTACCTAACCTAAAATACCTACATATTACTACCTAACCTAAAATATTTACAGGTTACTACCTAACCTAAAATACCTACATATTACTACCTAACCTAAAATATTTACAGGTTACTACCTAAGCTACAATACCTACATATTACTACCTAGCCTAAAATATTAAGAGATTACTACCTAACCTAAAATACTTACAGATGACTATGTAACCTACCCTTAATACTTACATTTAACAAACTAACCTAAAAGACCTGCAGATTACTATGTTACCTAGCCTTTTAAAATTACTTACAGATTACTACCTAGAGCCAACAACTCTTACAGTTTACTACCTAGCCTAAAATACCTACATATTACAATCCTACCTAGCCTCATCTTGTGTAACCCACGGGGTAGCTCGTATCTCTTAACCCCTGTGGGACAGAAGAAAAAAAACCTTCGGAAGGTGTGTCACGAAATGTGATGATCTTGTGCGGCCTTCACGACTTCTTACATCACATGACAAGCATTGAAGTAACAATAATTCACGTCAAGGTGGTTTGGCAGTCTCCAGAAAAAGAGAAATCAGAATTATTTTACAGATTCAAATTTTCAAGGAAACCTCACTGATTTACATTTATTAAAAAGTTTTAAGGAATCCTACATGAATGTACAAGAAGGAATTTTTTCATGTTTATTAATTAAGGTACTATAAACTACATATTTTCTGAAAGGTAATCATGTCCACAGCTCACGAAAAATAATTTTGGAGCTAAAAAAACAAAGGGGAATAACTTATTAATTATAAAATGCCTTTTTTCACCTATATAACACATCAAAACATCCCCCTTTGATTTTCAAGCCCTTTGTATCTGTACTTTAACTTAGAACAACATAAACTTCCAGAAAATACATAGTAAATAGTTCCTTATAGGGCATAAAATGAGCTTTCCTTATAATAATGGAGAGTATTAAAATGACTTACATGACCCTTTAATGAGACAGTCATCTTTTAATTTAATTATTTGATAAGAATCGGAAACAAAAAAAGTTCTTAACAAACAGAACTCTAATAAGTGATTCTTTTTTCAGAATTTTCAGGATCTTATTTTTTAGCTTTAAATTTTAAGTATTGTAGCCGTGTTTGGTATCAAATGACTCAGAACTAAGTGCTGAAAATTAAGATGATCAGAAAACGCAAAAAGAAAAAGTTTGGAAAAAAGATTTAGATTTTTTGTTCAATTTTCAGTATTTCAAAGGCTTAAAAGATTTTGTCTCCACATGTTTGAATATCATTAATTCATCATAATTTCATAGACAAATGGGTATGGCTATATTCAAGAGGTGTTCCAAAGGTTTTTGTTTCTGCTGTCCCATGGGATATGTGAGATTAGATCTACCTTAGGGGTTCACATGATGATCTAACCTTACACTACCTACGTAATTCAAGATGGTGGAGCTATGATTTAAAAACTTCAGTCTGGGGTAACTACGTTACGCCAGAGGTGGACGGCTATCCAGACTCCAGCAGGCCGTGCTTACCCTGCACCTCGTCCCCGTACGACATAGCTACAAATGGAACGTTGTCACACTCTCCATGTAAGGACACCTCTGATTGGATGACAGATTGAGGAATGAACTTCATTTATGTCAGCACAAATAGACACAGGGACTTGAAACAATCAGCTGCTATATTTGCTATATATAGATCATTGTGAAGTGTTTCAAGTCCCTGTGTTCATTGTTAAAATCCAGACCAGTCAGTCTAATGCAGATACCACTTTAATCAAAGTCAAATGTCATTATCATCACTGGTGTAAAGCAGATGTACGTACAAATGGGTACCAACATCCCGTCATGGTAAAGGTGATGTCGATTCGTATGTTTACATCCTTCAATAGTAATAATTAATAACGTTTATGTTGGATTTGGACACTCGACTTGAAGATTGATATTGGAAGATGTAAACATATGAACCAACATCGCCTGTCACCACGACGGGATGTGGGTACCTGATGGTACGTGCATCTGCTTTACACCAGTCTGTCTGTTACGAAGCATAAAAAAGTCTTCATGCAATCTTGTTAAAATTTTTTTTACCGTGGCTTATACACCGAGAACCATATTTTCAATGTGTATAATAAGCCTCATACAACGATATGTGATCAATCAAGAGTTGAACCCAGGACCCTCTGTTACCTTGGTACAAATATATAGGTGCTCCCACCTTCTAAATTAACCGGGCATGATACAAAAACCGTCACACTGATAGGGCAAAAACATTATTACACGTAGATGATCAAAACAGAAAAGAGCTGCAATCACTAAGGTAAAATCCTTAGACGAGAAATTATTAATACGATAAAAATTTTAAAGTTCCTTTCTATGGACATTAAGCAAAGATGGACATTTAGCAAAAATGGACATTACGCAAAAATGCATGGACAGACTTTGGCGATCCGTGCGGTGTCTATGTGTTATTAGTACGTGGTCGGTACGGTTTAAATGAGTTATCAGTACGTGGTCCGTACGGTGTCTATGTGTTAACAGTACGTGGTCCGTACGGTGTCTATGTGTTATCAGTACGTGGTCCGTACAGTGTCTGTGTGTTATCAGAACGTGGTCCGTACGGTGTCTATGTGTTAACAGTACGTGGTCAGTATATGTGTTATCAGAACTTGGTCAGAACGGTGTATATGTGTTATCAGTACGTGGTCGGTACGGTGTATATGTGTTATCAGAACGTGGTCCGTACGGTGTCTATGTGTTAACAGTACGTGGTCAGTACGGTGTATATGTGTTATCAGTACGTGGTCATTACGTTGTATATGTGTTATCAGAACGAGGTCCGAACAGTGTATATATGTGTTATCAGTGCATGGTCAGTACGGTGTATATGTGTTATCAGAACATGGTCCGTACGGTGTCTATATGTTATCAGTACGTGGTCAGTACGGTGTCTATGTGTTAACAGTACGTGGTCATTACGTTGTATATGTGTTATCAGAACGTGGTCCGAACAGTGTATATATGTCTTATCAGTACGTGGTCAGTACGACCTCTGTACACAGACAGGACGTAGCAGTTTAAAAACTTTCGCTGAGCGCGGTGCAACGTACTTGTAACGTAAGGGAGTTAGGATCCATGTGCAGTGCTTTAACAGCACGTGTAAGTACAACACCAGATATGATAATTATTCAAAATCACCTATTAACCATGTGTATATAACGTGCATAGATGCAATCCTTCCATTTTCCCTATATCATCAGAAAAGTATAGACTTCAGTCCCCCCCCCAAAAAAAAATCCGTTTTCTTGAAAGCTGGAGTTATTGCGTCATATGAAAATAATTATCTATCAAGATTTGCTTAAGAATTACGTTGCTGGAGATTTCATCGTTGATATGTTTAGAATTCCTAGTTGTGTTTCTATAATAACTCTGAATCAAGACAGGAAATAACAGATACCTTAATTACTTCTTCAGTTATTGCATAAGAACAATAGTATAGATGTTTTATAAAGAGTTACCTAAGTTTGACCTTCACCTTTAACCTTGAATTTTTACAACATATTCCTCTCGTGATCTTTTATCGGTGCTTGAAATATGAACGTTTTACTTTGAAAATTAATTAGTTATCATTTCATAACAAAAGTTTTGATATATTATTGAATTTTGCCAAAGTTTGACCTTGACCTTTAAGTTTATATATAGGCATTTTCCTCTCATGATCCTTTATCTGTGTATGAAATATGAAAGATGCACAATGAAAGCTACTTGGGTTATAACGTCAGAACCAAAGTATTGATATTTTATTGAACTTTGCCTCAGTTTGACCTTGACCTTTTACCTTGAAAATTCAAAATACATAGGCATGTCTCTGAATGTACATTGAATGTGGCATCATAGAAAAGAAATTTTAAAATAGATTGGCAATGCAAAATATTGGTACAATGAAATTATCCGAAATACTGCCGACTATATCAGATTTCAATTTAACTATCATCTAATCATGGCATAGGTGGCACAGGGATGAAGAAATGAATATCTAAAGCATGTATGTCTGGTGCACTGTACTTGATATTTTTGTCTCTGGCCGCAGAGTTTAGACAATTTTGCCTCTCTTCATAATTTAATATTGAAACCAATGAAATTAAAAGTTCGTAAATGTCACCTTTCAAATGTATTCTAGAAAAGCTTAATACATGTTACAAAGTCATCCATTAACTAGTATACAGTTTAACAGTAAATGTTGTCTATAGAAAAGAATTGGTACAGCTTTATAGGTTACTGTTTTGTTATTCTGAAAATGATGGTTAACGCTTTCATTTCTGACAAAATTGCCTCCATTTTTTTCAGCTTGTAATTTTTTCGTATATGTGACAGATGTACAATTTCCCTCTGGTATCCTTAGGTAGGACGAACTTTTAGATCACTTGTGTCCAGATGAAATGGATTTTGCATATACACTGTCGCATATCACGTAATACGCAAATGGTATGTTCCATGGTAATCCCCTTTGATTAAACCAGGTAAATACTGTCAAAATCTACTTTATCTGCTTAAGTGTTCTCTGAATTGATCATAATAGATTATCATCATATAATTGATAACAATAGTCATATGATAGGTTTTAAATAAATTCATACCAAGTACATTTACCTGGTTTAATCAAAAGGGATTCCCGTGGAAAATATCATATGCGTATCACATGATATGCGACAGTGATATATAAATATTAAAATATTATGCACATTCATGCCCAAAGAAGGAGAAAAGTACATGTGATAGGTTTTCAAAACAGATTAAAAATAGAGGTCACCTGCATCTGCTTATTACATGTATCACGAAAAAAAATTTGGAAAAAGGCAAGGTCGTACCTGAAAAATATGAAAACCCTTTAAATCGCTGTCAAAATTTATATCAAAAATAAGAGTTCTTGAAAATATTAAGTTACTTTTTTAACTCTGAGGTCAAGGTCACAAGGTAAAACAAAACTTTGCCGAACGAACAGTCACAAGGAATTATCTTGAAAACTAAGACAAGTGAATCAGTCAACATTCAATAGTTATATCCAAGGTCAGTGTTTTCCGAAAAGAAGGTCAGTGTTTTCCAAAAGTAGGTCAAACCCCAAGGTCAACGTAAAAGTTGTGTCCTAAGGAATACAAATATAAAATTTAAGAGCCCTATCACCTATGATTGAAATATTTAAAAGTACAAGTTTTTACTGCTAACACACTGGGGGACATGCAGATGGATGGGTTAAATTTACCCTCACATTCTTACGAGGAGAGGGGACTTAAAGTAGAACAAACATCAGATCAAGCAAAATATCCAGCAATAATGTATAATCCAGTCGGCACCCAGGGGTGATCAAAGATACATCCACTATGTAAGTTCGGAACATGTAGCACTTATACTGTGCTCAATATTGGCTTTTAAAGGCAAAATCACTCAAGCGGAAAAAGTAGGTCAAGGTCATTTTATGAAAGTTTGATCAAAGATACATCCACAATGCAAGTTTGATATGTCAGATGCTGCATCTGATGCACGAGTTTACCCCAGCATCCCAAGACGAATCACTTGTGCAAGTTTGGTCACTGAACCGGAAAATGTAGGTCAGATGCAGCATCTGATGCATGGGTTCACATCAGCATCCCAATATCTATCACTTGTACAAGTTTGGTCTACAGAGGTACCCCCGAAAACTTTAACCTGACGCGGACGGAGACATGGACGCGGACACCGGGGGTATAGCATAAGCTCATCTCAACTTCGTCGTGGTGAGCTAACAAAAACGACCAGAAGTATTGCTCAACATTATGGAAGTGAGCTAAAAACAAAGAAAGGAATTTCTTATAAATATATAAAAAAATACCGGTACACAGAAAAATAAGTTTGAAGTAGACTTCATGAAGTTGCGCCATACGCCACTTGGATGGTATTGATAAAAGTCACTGTGTGTTTGTATGTTGTGCATTTTGTGTCATTATCCTGACATTGTTGGGCAAGCTACTTTATGTTATATATGTCATGTCAGTCCTGTAACCTAGTAATCACTAGATCTATATTGTCTATGCATGCATGGCTGACTGAATAGATTCCAACTAGCCTATGGACAACCAAACACATCATTTATACAAAATACATAATGTAGACTGAATAGATTCCAACTAGTCTATGGACAACCAAACACATCATTTATAGACAGAAAAACATAATGTAGACAGAATAGATTCCAACAAGTCTATGGACAACCAAACACATCATTTATAGACAGAAAAACATAATGTAGACTGAATAGATTCCAACTTGTCTATTAACAACCAAACACATCATTTATACAGAAAAACATAATGAAGACAGAATAGATTCCAACTAGTCTATGGACAACCAAACACATCATTAATACAGAAAAACATAAAGTAGACAGAATAGATTCCAACTAGTCTATGGACAACCAAACACATCATTTATAGACAGAAAAACATAATGTAGACAGAATAGATTCCAACTTGTCTATGGACAACCAAACACATCATTTATACAGAAAAACAAAATGTACACAGAATAGATTCCAACTTGTCTATGGACAACCAAACACAACATTTATACAGACAAACATAATGTAGACAGAATAGATTCCAACTTGTCTATGGACAACCAAACACATCATTTATAGACAGAAAAACATAATGTAGACAGAATAGATTCCAACTTGTCTATGGACAACCAAACACATCATTTATACAGAAAAACAAAATGTAGACAGAATAGATTGCAACTTGTCTATGGACAACCAAACACATCATTTATACAGAAAAACATAATGTAGACAGAATAGATTCCAACTTGTCTATGGACAACCAAACACATCAATTATACAGAAAAACATAATGTTGACTGAATAGATTCCAACTTGTCTATGGACAACCAAACACATCATTTATACAGACAAACATAATGTAGACTGAATAGATTCCAACTTGTCTATGGACAACCAAACACATCATTTATACAGAAAAACATAATGTAGACAGAATAGATTCCAACTTGTCTATGGACAACCAAACACATCATTTATACAGAAAAACATAATGTAGACAGAATAGATTCCAACTTGTCTATGGACAACCAAACACATCATTTATACAGAGAAACAAAATGTAGACAGAATAGATTCCAACTAGTCTATGGACAACCAAACACATCATTTATACAGAAAAACATAATGTAGACAGAATAGATTCCAACTAGTCTATGGACAACCAAACACATCATTTATACAGAGAAACAAAATGTAGACAGAATAGATTCCAACTTGTCTATGGACAACCACACACATCAGGACAACCAAACACATCATTTATACAGAAAAACATAATGTAGACAGAATAGATTCCAACTAGTCTATGGACAACCAAACACATCATTTATACAGAAAAACAAAATGTAGACTGAATTGATTCCAACTTGTCTATGGACAACCAAACACATCATTTATACAGAGAAACAAAATGTAGACAGAATTGATTCCAACTTGTCTATGGACAACCAAACACATCATTTATACAGAGAAACAAAATGTAGACAGAATAGATTCCAACTAGTCTATGGACAACCAAACACATCATTTATACAGAATACCATTTGATCCTATGACATTCAAAAGTACCAGCGGATGGGCAGAATTTTTGACTGGGAAAAGTGCCCCCCCCCCCCCCCCCCCCCAAAAAAAAAGGTAACACAAAAAATGTCATACAAGAAGGAATTTTAAGTAATCAATTGCCCGCTAATTAGATAAATCAAAGGCAGCTAGTGTACTTAATTTAATCAGACAAATAAGATCGATATTCGATCTTTTGATTGGGGTTCTGATTTTGGATTTTGTGTTCGAATATTATTCTGTGATTCGATTTTTATTAGCATTGCTTCTTCGGAAAACATTAAAAATGTATTAATTCTCGCAATTTTAAAGCTCCATTTTTTTTAAGTTTACAAATATATTGTCATACTATGATTAAAATATAATATTCAGTTCGTTATTCTGACAAATTTTCTACCATAGATGAAATAAGAGATTAGTTTATTGGTTCATAAATTAACGTAGATTAGATATCTTAAAAATGTACAAGGTTCACTGCATTCTGAAAATCTGCCATCACATGAATTATACACATTACATTTTGGACACAATACCCATGCTGCTTTATCTGTTCTTCAGGTAGAGTATCTCTCAGGTCAGAATTGATGGTGATTTTTTTTGCCTGAATACCCTATTTTTTTCACTTCAAAATATTCTTCAGATTATCAAAGTAATATGGTTTTGGGAAAGGAAAATTTTAAAATTACATTTTATCACCTCTGAAAAGGGATTTTTCATACTTTTCCATAGGGTCCAATGTTAAGTTCAAACGGCCAAGTTCTCGGTATAATCATGAAACATCGAATTATATTTTTTTAACATTAGCTTTGAATATATGGAAAATGAAAATATTGTAGAAATTGTTATTTAGGAAAAATATGAGCATCTAAGACCTGAGGGATGCTCTACCTTAAATGATGCAATTGAATTTGAACAGGTTTAACATCTCAAACTCTAGTTATATTGTGTGTTTACTTCCTAAATCATTTACCATTACCGTATGAGGCCATGAGGGTAACATTATATGAATTTTCATATTCCTTCCCTTTCAAGTCACTTAAATATAAATAAGGATATCTTGTACTTGTATAATTAAAAATTTGTTTGATGATTAAGAATTTTACAATTTGTAACCAGGATGGTAGAGTCCATACTGTGAAACAAACTAAAGGCCAAGCAATGGGTCAGTTGTAGGAGAGTAGAATGAGATCTAAAACAACTCTCGGTTTCAACACTCTCAGAAAAAAAACCCAAAACACCCAATGTAAAAGCACAGAGCAGAAATGCACAGAAAGCGACACAAAAGGGACAAGGAACACCAACCATCGAACACAAACCAACAAGACTAATGGGCAACCGGTGCTAACTAAAGCCGGGCTTCCACTGTCGCCAATCTAGAGGAGAATGAGCTACGATCAGAGGCGAATGAACAACCGTGTCACATTCTTGTCTGTTCTCATGAAGTATTTCTTGACGCGATAGGCACACGATAGCGCCGCGAATGCAACAAGAATATGCTATGCGTCCGCTACGATAGTGAGGCGAGTGTGATAAGAATAGAGAAGAATGCGACACGAATGTGCCAAGATAAAAAGACACTGAGGCGAATGAGAGGCGAATGCAGGAGATTGATACACGACTTTAACCCGATAGCGCTGCGATGCAGGATATTGAGACACGACTTTAACCCGATAGCGCTGCGATCATGACAAGAATGTGACAAGAGCAAACTCAAATTCATTCTTTGTTGACTTTGACCTCTTTCCATGTTGTTTTCTCTTGAAAGGCATTGTCAAAGTTTTCAAAACATTGATCCGCACACTTTTACATCAACTCTGAGATTATTCTAATTGTCACTGTCGCGTGTGTGTGTAGTACTATCGTGGCAATATCGTGTCAAGATCGTGGCTGAATCGCGTTGATTTTTTCATTCGCGTCACATTCTCGGCGCATTCACATCACATTCGCGTCAGATTCTTTCTTGTCGGGGCTTTATCGTGGTTCTATCGGGGCTCTATCGTGGCTCATTCTCTCCCACCTTGGGAACAATAATGCACGCGAATGTGAGGAGAGCGCGCCGCGAATGGAGGAGAATGCAAGGCGAATGCGCTGCGCATGTGCCGCCAGTGTGAGGCGAATAAGAATTCAGACGCGAATGTTTTAAACAGTTTGAATCATTCGCATCGGTGCCGCGAACAGAGGAGAATGCAGGAGTACATGACACGATAGTGACACGATGAGACGAGAATGCCCGCGATTTAGAGGAGAATGCGCTACGATTAAACAAAATCACCTAATCGTGGCTCTATCGCATCTGCATTCGCGACAGTGGAAGCCCGTCTTAAGGACGGTCACATGCCAAGCAAGTAGCAGATCGTGTAGTTATCCAGATTACGGAGCAACCGGTGCTAACTAGGGACGGCCACATGCCAAGCAAGTAGCAGATCGTGTAGTTATCCAGATTACGGAGCAACCGGTGCTAACTAGGGACGGCCACATGCCAAGCAAGTAGCAGATCGTGTAGTTATCCAGATTACGGAGCAACCGGAGCTAACTAAGGACGGCCACATGCCAAGCAAGTAGCAGATCGTGTGGTTATCCACATTACGGAGCAACCGGTGCTAACTAAGGACGGCCACATGCCAAGCAAGTAGCAGATCGTGTGGTTATCCACATTACGGAGCAACCGGTGCTAACTAAGGACGGCCACATGCCAAGCAAGTAGCAGATCGTGTGGTTATCCACATTACGGAGCAACCGGTGCTAACTAAGGACGGCCACATGCCAAACAAGTAGCAGATCGTGTGGTTATCCACATTACGGAGCAACCGGTGCTAACTAAGGACGGCCACATGCCAAGCAAGTAGCAGATTGTGTGTTTATCCACATTACGGAGCAACCGGTGCTAACTAAGGACGGCCACATGCCAAGCAAGTAGCAGATCGTGTGGTTATCCACATTACGGAGCAACCGGTGCTAACTAAGGACGGCCACATGCCAAGCAAGTAGCAGATCGTGTGGTTATCCAGGGTGCTAACTAAGGACGGCCACATGCCAAGCAAGTAGCAGATTGTGTGTTTATCCACATTACGGAGCAACCGGTGCTAACTAAGGACGGCCACATGCCAAGCAAGTAGCAGATCGTGTAGTTATCCAGATTACGGAGCAACCGGTGCCAACTAAGGACGGCCACATGCCAAGCAAGTAGCAGATCGTGTGGTTATCCACATTACGGAGCAACCGGTGCTAACTAAGGACGGCCACATGCCAAGCAAGTAGCAGATTGTGTGTTTATCCACATTACGGAGCAACCGGTGCTAACTAAGGACGGCCACATGCCAAGCAAGTAGCAGATCGTGTAGTTATCCAGATTACGGAGCAACCGGTGCTAACTAAGGACGGCCACATGCCAAGCAAGTAGCAGATCGTGTGGTTATCCAGGGTGCTAACTAAGGACGGCCACATGCCAAGCAAGAAGCAGATCGTGTGGTTATCCAGGGTGCTAACTAAGGACGGCCACATGCCAAGCGAGTAGCAGGTCGTGTGGTTATCCAGGGTGCTAACTAAGGACGGTCACATGCCAAGCAAGAAGCAGATCGTGTGGTTATCCAGGGTGCTAACTAAGGACGGCCACATGCCAAGCAAGTAGCAGTGTGGTTATCCAGATTACGGAGCAACCGGTGCCAACTAAGGACGGCCACATGCCAAGCAAGTAGCAGATCGTGTGGTTATCCACATTACGGAGCAACCGGTGCCAACTAAGGACGGCCACATGCCAAGCAAGTAGCAGATCGTGTGGTTATCCACATTACGGAGCAACCGGTGCCAACTAAGGACGGCCACATGCCAAGCAAGTAGCAGATCGTGTGGTTATCCACATTACGGAGCAACCGGTGCCAACTAAGGACGGCCACATGCCAAGCAAGTAGCAGATCGTGTGGTTATCCACATTACGGAGCAACCGGTGCCAACTAAGGACGGCCACATGCCAAGCAAGTAGCAGATCGTGTGGTTATCCACATTACGGAGCAACCGGTGCCAACTAAGGACGGCCACATGCCAAGCAAGTAGCAGATCGTGTGGTTATCCACATTACGGAGCAACCGGTGCCAACTAAGGACGGCCACATGCCAAGCAAGTAGCAGATCGTGTGGTTATCCACATTACGGAGCAACCGGTGCCAACTAAGGACGGCCACATGCCAAGCAAGTAGCAGATCGTGTGGTTATCCACATTACGGAGCAACCGGTGCCAACTAAGGACGGCCACATGCCAAGCAAGTAGCAGATCGTGTGGTTATCCACATTACGGAGCAACCGGTGCCAACTAAGGACGGCCACATGCCAAGCAAGTAGCAGATCGTGTGGTTATCCACATTACGGAGCAACCGGTGCCAACTAAGGACGGCCACATGCCAAGCAAGTAGCAGATCGTGTGGTTATCCACATTACGGAGCAACCGGTGCCAACTAAGGACGGCCACATGCCAAGCAAGTAGCAGATCGTGTGGTTATCCACATTACGGAGCAACCGGTGCCAACTAAGGACGGCCACATGCCAAGCAAGTAGCAGATCGTGTGGTTATCCACATTACGTGCGTACATATACAACTTTCTCACTTTTCCGATCACCATAGTGATAGCCAAAAAATATCAAAAGCAACTCTTCTCGGGACATTCCAGATTTTCAGCAATTAAATAATTTCTTATTGACAAATGTTCAAGTACGAGTTATTGATGCAAAAACTTTGGTAAATTTTATTAATATTTTATCTCACGTACCCTATATATATACATCATCAGTTATTCAGTCTCAAAGTCGAGAAGGTCAGGCAAAATCTTTAGAATTTCCATTGGAACAGTTGCAAACCTCGCAATGAAAAACACTCCGAAGTGAAACTAAGTTCCCGGGGAGAGTAAGCGTCTCCTGATTGCATGCAACACTATCATTATCATGTCAATTGAATGAGATCAAATATTTCTATATTGATCCTGTATGAATCAAAGTTTTTTTTTATGATTTTGAAATAGATAAATATAACTGATTTAATCTTTACATGAGTGATGAAATACAATCAGCCTCATACACCTATAATCTTGAACTTAAATTGTCCATGATATTATTCATTCTTTCATACATATACATGTAACATAAAAATACTATAAAACTCTGACATGTAGTCATCACTTCTTCTCTGAAGGAATGCCTCTAATTTTCTTTTTTTTTTCTATTTTATCCATTTCTTTTCTGTTTTAAACAATTAAAACAACGGTTGGGAGGAGTAAGCATCCCTATTGTGACCTTTACGAGTGTCTAATTTTTTCTCAAAGAAATGGGTACGTTATGGGCCAAAACTCGGCCCTATCTCAGAAATGAAGCAAACCTTGAACAATGAAAATACAAGATATACGGAATGTAAATCAGTTTATATTTTGACAATCGGGAAATTCCGTTGCAATTTTATAGCATTCTGAAATCATGTTGATAAACTTTCTGTTTCACTGACTTTGACGTTATATGACGTTACGATAACATGTAACGCTTTCAGGTAACAAGTAGCCGTATTCATATAGACTACCATTATTAATTTGGTTTGCTAAAGCTTATGCCATTCAACGATTTCATGATTTCTCGAACATCTGAGATCGATATAAGGAATCGTTAAACCAATTGTGAATTCTTAGTTTGGCATGAAGTACTACTATTGAGGTGGATTAAAATATCCCAAACACGTGTCTAGTGCAGCAAAATTGGTACTATAGAACATATATTTCAATATTAACAATTAAATACGAGGTAGAAAATTGCAGCTTATATGAAGAAGATCAACAACCCCTCCCCATAGAAAAATAGATGAGGGGGGGGGGGGGGGGGGTATCAATGCCTTGACATTAGAAAACATGAAGGGTTTCTTTCTAAAACAAATCCCGCAGATCATACTAAATAGTATATATACTCTACAGAGATCTGACACCCCCTTCCATCTTTCACGTACTGCTACTATAACAGGAATGGAGAGAGCTGAACTAGAAATAAATATGATATGGCAATTTAGCGCTGGCGGATCCAATAATTAATAGAAAGTAAACAGAATTGTACGAAAACTCTTTGTCTACCTTTTATACACTGAAAGATATATTTTTAATGCTTTTGCAGAAAAAGTAATACCCAACGAGAAAATCCCTTTTTATACATTTTATCATTTTTTTATTATTCTATTTCATTGATATGAGCCTAAATATTCGGATCTTTTCGCTTCTATTTACAGAGAACCGAGAGGTATTGCACACGTACATCGTCTTTTGAAATTAATGTCTCAAATCGTAAGAATATGCGGAGTCAGATCGCTTCATTTTCCTTAGCTCTGAAAATTTCTACAAGATTCTCTCTAGTTCACTTATTTTCTGTGTATCTTCTGCCTTTTTTTTATTTTGAGTCACGAAGTTTTAGTATGTTGCACTAGGAATCATTCGAAATTAGCTACCTACACTTTTCCATGTTTCTGTATATACACATGTAATTTCATCATCTGGTTATACAACTTGTGACACTTGCTTCTGAATACACCTAGTGTTCATCCTAGATATGTATACATATCCATTATAGAGTAATAATTGACACTAATGCATTATATCACTTAACATTGCAAATGCAGCAGCTAGTTCAATACAGACTTGTCTGAAGAATTGGAATGGGTGGCAACATATCTTATATAAAACAAAAAATACACCACTAAAGACAGTATGGCCGGATTGCAAAGTAAGTTTTTGTCACTAACTGGGTCAAGGTCACTAGGTCAAATGTTATGGCATAAATTGAAAGGTCTTGTCATGGGCAACCTTCATGTATAATGTAAAGTTTCTCCTGCATACAGTTCCTTAGATTTTGCCTCAACCAGAAACTTTAACCAAAATATTTAACTAGGCCAAAGTCCAAGATCAAGGTCACTAGGTCAAATGTTACGGCATAAATTGAAAGGTCTTGTCATGGGCAACCTTCATGTATAATATAAAGTTTCTACTGCATACTGTTTCTTAGATTTTGCTTCAACCAGAAACTTTAACCAAAATGTTGACGACAGACAGACGAACGGACAGACAGACGGACGAACAGATGGACATCGTCAATCTATAGACCGGAATTGCTTTGCAATCAGGCAAAAAAGGTAAATGTTGATAAGGCATCACCATAGAAAGAATATTGTCATATTGTCTTTATCGCCATTAAATACTTTATCACCATAAGGACAATATATCACTATAGAAACAGTAAATTATCATAGAAATAAGCAACATTAAAATACCAAATCACCACTGTAGCTTATATCACCATAGAAACAGTAAATAATCATAGAAACAAGCAACATTAAAATACCATATCACCACTGAAGCTTATATCACCATAGAAACAGTAAATAATCATAGAAACAAGCAACATTAAAATACCATATCACCACTGAAGCTTATATCACCATAGAAACAGTAAATAATCAATTAGAAACAAGCAACATTAAAATACCATATCACCAATGAAGCTTATATCACCATAGAAACAGTAAATAATCATAGAAACAAGCAACATGAAAATACCATATCACCACTGAAGCTTATATCACCATAGAAACATTCAGATCCAAACAATGTCTCAATTACACACTAAGATTGTTTTTGTCATAAAGTTAGATGATATTTACCTTTTAACATAAAGATATATGGCTTATGTGCCTTGGAGGAGTAGGAGACTCCTGCTTGAATTTGGGATTACATGTGTTTGTAGCATAAGGAAGATTAATCAAAGCAGTACATTTTTTCATATTTACAATAGAGAAATACTTCGTTGTACATAGATAAAAGACTATGGGTGAAATGATATGCCAAAGGTGAATCGTGATATATTGCGACATTTTATTAGCTGCATTGCAATATCTTGTTTCTTTTTATTTTAAGTATTTTTATGTAAAATCAGGTTCCCATTTGTATGTTTGTCCACACTGTTAATACTTTCTGACTGAATTTCACATTGTTACCACCATTTGCTTTAAAGAAACACAGACATTTGAATGTTCTTGTCGTAATCCATTTCAATTGTTTCCCATGTGGACCATGAGTCTCTATTTTGTTTTCATTCAAAAAGTGATTCAATCATCCATTCGTATAATCTATAAGGGCATGATTTACTGTGATACACATTTTGTATCACGATACGATACCAATTTTTTTTATATCATAATATATCTATACATATCGATATATTGTTACACCCCTATTAAAGATCATATCTTAACATTTAGAATTCTGTTGAATCTATGCAATTGTATAGGTATTTTTTTCAATTTCAACAAGAGGCCCAAATGGGACATCATTAACGCGAGTCCTAATTTAAGTGTCTTGCATGTGCTTTCGATAGAATCTACATTGGTAAAGCCTTTCAGATTTCATGAAATATTGTGGAAAGGTTGCACAGAGAAGTATATATGCGCTTAATCACAATCACCTGCAGTAACCCCCTTTCCCAAAGCCAAATAGTCTCCTCATAGCATTTCGCTTAGGCTTGCAGTAAATCTTCCACATTCATACTTTATGAAATGTACCTATCATGAAGCTTATGTTGAAATGGCAATTATCAATGGTAAGAACACACTCCATTCCTCTTGAAATGACATTCAATAGTAATATTAATGCAAAACTAAGTATTTTTATCTCAACAAGGAGCTCTGTTCCTGACTGGTGGTAGTTTTAAATATTCTCTCTAAATGAAAATCCAAACATTAATGAGTATAACACAGAAAAAAACGTAAATTTTCATCCTCCTTATATATCACTTCAAAGCGACAACAAAGCATAAGACAGAACTGTCTGTGTCTGTTACAAGAACATACTTACTTCTTTTTATCATTCATTTCACTATATGCATCATCTAGATTTTTAAAAATTCCTTCTTTATTTTTACCGTCTTTATTTCTCTATGTCTCCCAGTAAACTAAACAGGACCACATTTATAAATAAACAACCCTATTCAAACTTGAGAATATTGCACAAATCTTGTTATTCACATAGATCTTCATCAACAAGCTCATCGATCCTACATCCTAATTTCCTTATATTAACAGGGTAAAAGAAAAACATGGGACAATATGAATTGAAAAGTATCCCTGCTGACACAGTCTTCTTGTGTCCTTATCAATCATGCTAAGTTTGTATTTAACAGAACTGTTAGTATCTCCCCTCAGTCACATACTGACTGCTCAGAACACACGATCACATGAAGAAAATTTTGGAGTTTCATTCATGACTTCACACATTTGGTCTATAAGAATTTAATAATTCAAGCATGATCATGAACTGAGAATTTGGTTCCTTCACTTCTTAGTTATCTTGGGTTAAGATTTGGAAACACATTTAGGTATACAATTGAAGATTATGTTTTGACCAAATGTTTTACTAGTATCTTAAGAGAGGAAGCTGTGATCAGTTTCAGAAATCTCAGTCTTCACGAAAACTCACTATCTTTACATTCACTAATTGTATTAGAAATTCTGCCTTGATAACAGAAATTGTGTAATAAACTATAAAATTGGCAAGTAGAATTGTGATGGCTAGTTTTTTAAACACTTTCCATGATGACTGAGGTCATACCAGACACATTTTATAATAATAAACCAAGGAAATTTATGTTACAAAATCACTACAATCTTCGAAATTTTTCATCAATCTTGGTCAGTGACATTTAAAAACTTAAAATTGTTCGTTGTACAATTCATTACATTTTATGAGAATTAACTCCTTTTTCAAAGCCATGTGTTATGTTTATTAATTTATTAAGTAAGTTTGATCATAATTTGTTTATTTATCATGATGATAAAATCAAAACACAATAATAGACAAAGAATCAAAGATGCTGTGATAATTTTTTTAAAGAAATCATTGAACATATAATAAGTCTTGTTACACATGATATCTAAAACGAGAAGTACCACATAGCTAGCATATGCGTAGCCATTCTTCTTGCTAGCAATATGCTAACACAGGTCAGAATCCAAATTTTCATATAACATGTATAAGGTCTGTAGAAATTGTATTTTATTGCAATCTAAGGATCCATTTATTTTCAAAATGCCAACATTGTTTGTATATGATGAAAAGTCATAGATCCATTTAACAGTCACAAAATGCCAACATTATATTATTTTATTGTATATGATGAAAAGTAAAGAGATCCACTTGAAATTCACAAAATGCCAACATTGATTGTATATGTAAACAAAACAAGATTTCATTTATGCATGAATTTCCATCGTTGATGTAGATAATACAAAAGAAAGGAAGGGTCCATTAATAAACAAAATGAGTGCTCTAGCTGTTTTTGTTGATATTGTAAGGATCCATTCATTCACAAATACAATCATTTATTGTTTATGTTGATTATAGAACTAACAAGTTTCCATTCATTCACAAATTGTCAACAAAGATTGTATATTTTGACTATACAAGATTCGATTTATTCACTACTTCCATTATCATGAATCTTTAGCAATGATACTAGAGTAGATCAATGCATGAGAAATGTGACCCCTAATTTTAGCTTGCAAAGTATAAAAAACATTATAATTAATTCCTTTTCAAGAGAATATTGAAATTTTCATCTCTTCCATTTATTCACAAAATGTTGGCTAAACATGGAACCATTCATTCACTGTATATGCTGATAGTACAGGCATCCATTCAGAAATATCCTCCATTGGGATCCATTACTAAATACTGGTATGGATTCTATATTTTGGTACAAAGAGAAGCTTTACTGGCTATAACTTAAACTGCCTGACCTGGCTTTATACTAGTATACTGGCTGTTTTCACTGCCTGACCTGGCTTTATACTAGTTTACTGGCTATAATCTACACTGCCTGACCTGGCTTTTTACTAGTTTACTGGCTGTTTTCACTGCCTGAACAGTTTGTAATAAAGGATAGGATCCATTCACAAAGGCAACCATGAGGGTGTTTGTATTGAGAAGTCATTTTTAAGATCTAGTTTTCAGTAACTACAGTGTACCATTTTCATATAAGTATAATACGCAACATTGTGAATACAGCACGTGCAGCGTGTCCATTCTGATTTTTCCTTTAGTTACCTACATAAACCATTGTTCAAAACTTGGGCACCTTTTCTGCTCAAGTAAATTGATGACGTCATAACAATAGAGCACAATCAAAGTGTGCACGAGAACATTTGTATAGTCTTGGTACATGTAAGAAGTATTTGCGCTCTTCCGTTTTATTAGTTCCAGTTAGGAACCAATTATAATGCATAGCTCTGTCTTTTGCTGGCCTTTTCACATGTTTTTAAAGTTAGGTCTGGAATCTCTTCACATATTCACAAGAATAATTTGTCTCTTTTCAGCCTCATATCACTGATGAGGCATTATTTTTGAAAATATGCATTTCATGCTCTGAAATCATTCACATAGAAAATATATTTCAATTTTGATCATTAATGTAGCTCGTATAGTCTTAAAACTTGACGATAATAATGCTTTGCAGTGCCCTTGCATATATATTGTGCATGTATTATACAGTTCTCTAATGAGCCCTTCTTTAGTCAAGGTCATCAATAATTATTGGACTTGACAGCTTCACTATATTGTTGTTTTAGACTACATTTTACAGATAGATTTTCTTATTCAGGCAAAAACAAGATACTTCATTATAATTAAGTCAAATCATTGTCTTTCATCTGGTAAGTTACCATTTTTTTTAGTGGTATTTGTTTTTGTTTGTATGTTTTTGCTTGTTTATTGGGGGGGGGGGGGGGGGGGGGGGGGGGGGTTAAAGGGGTATTTTTGCTTGTTTCTTTTTGTTTTTTTGGGGGGGGGGGTTGGGTTGGGATTAATTTTGTTTGTATTGGTCTTATTTCTTTGGTTTTGTTTTGCATTTATCATTATTATTTGTTGTTGTTGTTTCTTTGTAATGTTGTGCTATGTATTTTTGGAGATTTGTTTGGGGTTTTTTCTAAGGGGGGGGGGCTGTTTTATTTTTGTTGTATTGTATTGTCTTGTGTGTTTGTTTCTTTTTATTTTGGTTCTCGTTTTGGCTTTTTGCTGTTTAGGATTTGTTTTGGTTGGGGTTTTTTTTTTTTTGTTATAATGTTTTGTTTCTCTTTTTCTTTTAAAAGTTGTTTTGTTTTGTGGTATTTGGTTTGTCTTGGTTTTTTTTTTGTTTCTTTGTTTGTTTGTTGTTGTATTACTTTTTTTGCTTAGATATGTTATCTGATTTTGTTTTGTTTTTGTGATTGCTATTACATTGTTTTCTTTTTTAATCGTTTTGTTATTGAGGATTTTATGTGCTCAGATACTATGGCTCTTGAGTTGTTTTATTTTGAGTTTATTTATGATTGTTTGCTTTGGTTCACTAACACAGAGAAGGAAATGATGGGGCTATCACAAAAACACAATATACTACATTTTCTAGATATATTTCATAGTTAATCTTGAACAGGCAAAGTTTTAAGAAGAAAACTTAAATTCAAATGCACTTTGTCAACATGAAAGTAAATTAATACAAACATCATTATTGAACTGAATTAATACAATTCATTCTCACACTTACATGGATATCAAAAACTCAAAATAAATTCTTTTCTTTCAAGCAATCTGTATCAATAAAAACTAAAACATATCATTATTTTTCATTAATTTGACAGGCATGGGTTTTCTGTCTTTTGATCATGTTTCATTTTTCTCTCTTCCTCTTATTTCTATCTTTTGGTTTTTCCCTAGTATTTTTCTTTTTCGTTTTTTTTTTTCTCTTCTTTTTCTTTTTCCTTTTTTTCTATTTTTTTTCATTTTTTTTTTCTTTTTTTTTATTTGCTCATATTTTTCTTTTCTTTTTTTTTTCTTTTTTACTTCTTTTTTTCTTCTTTTTTCATATTCTTTTCCTCTTTTTTTTCTTTTTTCAATTATTTTTTTTCTTTTTCTTTTTTTTTCAATTATTTTTTTTATATTTTCTCCATCTCTCTCTTACAGACAGAATAGTTAGTTTAAGTGTCACATGTCAATAATACAAACATATCTCAACATATAAAACAAGTAAATAAAACATTTACAAACATAAAATATTGACATCCAGCCATATTTGGCTTATGAGACACTATACATTAAAATATGCACATGGTAAATCTAAGATAAAATAAAGGATCATAAGAGAGTCCATCATATGATAATTCTACACAATAAATTTTAAATAAACTCTTTACTTCACACACACCTTAATTAACAGACTCACAGACTAACACACCCTAACTTTTAATTATACCTCTCTCTCTTTACTTGACAAACACCTTAATTAACACTCACACAAATTAAAACATCTTAACTATTCATTATACCTCTCTCTCTTTACTTCACACACACCTTAATTAACAGACTCACCCCCACAGACTATTACACCCTAACTATTAATTATACCTCTCTCTCTTTACTTCACACACACCTTAATTGACAGACTCACACAGACTAACACACCCTAACTATTAATTATACCTCTCTCTCTTTACTTGACAAACACCTTAATTAACAGACTCACACAGATTGAAACATCTTAACTATTAATTAAACCTCTCTCTCTTTACTTCACACACACCTTAATTAACAGACTCACACACACAGACTTACACAACCTTACTATTAATTATACCTTTCTCTCTTTACTTTACACACACCTTAATTAACAGACCCACACAGATTAAAACATCTTAACTATTAATTATACCTCTCTCTCTTTACTTTACACACACCTTAATTAACAGACTCACACACGCAGACTAACATATTACCCTAACTATTAATTATACCTCTCTCTCTTTGCTTTACACACACCTTAATTAACAGACTCACACACACAGACTAACATATTACCCTAACTATTAATTATACCTCTCTCTCTTTGCTTTACACACATTTTAATTAACAGACTCACACACGCAGACTAACATATTACCCTAACTACTAATTATACCTCTCTCTCTTTACTTCACACACACCTTAATTAACAGACTCACACAGACTAACACACCCTAACTATTAATTATACCTCTCTCTCTTTACTTCACACACACCTTAATTAATAGACTCACACACCCTAACTATTAATTATACCTCTCTCTCTTTACTGGACACACACCTTAATTAACAGACTCACACAGACTAACACACCCCAACTATTAATTATACCTCTCTCTCTTTACTTGAACACACCCTAATTAACAGACTCACACACACACACACACCCTCGCAATAATATAACATGTCCAAACTTTTAATTCTCTCTTACTCTCTTGCAATCCATATAATTCACACACACACAATTGCACACACAAACACATCCTAATTTTTAATTGTTTCTCTCTCTTTCTTCTTAACACACACACTTTTTTCTCTCTTCCTCTTTCACAAACTGCATATTCAGTGGCACAAATACATTGAATGAATCACAATATTTAACTATATGGAAATATAAAACAGAACCAGCATAAGAAAGTCGATGATTCCAGTTTTATCTGTTAACTTTGTAGAAATTTGCATAAAACTGAATATAAACTAATTGTCTTAATATTCATGCAAGTATTTCCATTCCTGAATACTTAATTACTCAAATATGACATTAGCCCTGCCATAAGAGAGTACTTAAATTATTCAGATATGGTATTTTGTGCCATTGAAATTAAAGGTTCCATACTATATCTATGTGTCATCTATGAATCTATAAATCATCCTATATATATTACATGTTGTGTCATCTATGAATCATCTATAAATCATCCTATATATATTACATGCTGTGTCATCTATGAATCATCTATAAATCATCCTATATATATTACATGCTGTGTCATCTATGAATCATCTATAAATCATCCTATATATATTACATGCTGTGTCTGTGTTTTCTATAGTTATCCACTGTAAATATCCACTATGTTCCATACTATGTGTTCCAAGCTCCACTCTTGTTGAAATAATATGAAATCCATAATGATAGCAAATTCTTCTGAAATATAAATTAAATAAAATTTTATATAAACAATGACAAGCTTGATACAATGATTAAACTAGAATTGTCCAAAAGTGATGAATTATACACCCATGTGGGACGTTTTTTCTCTAAATGGATTCACTTATGACATAAAATTGTTGAAGACAATGTATGCTGAATTCTATAAATAATAAGAATTGTTAGAAGACAACATGGCTTGCCATGCAGGTTTTTGATAGTAAAATAGCAATGTCATAAAATATAAAGTCACTAGGTCAAAAGTCATGGTGATAAAACCTGTGTTTGTGAAACATGAATGCCCCCATTGGCATCTTTGTCAGTCAAAAAGATGAAAAGTAGTTTCATATTTGGTGTTCAAGGTCACAAGGTCAAATTTAGTATCAATTGAAAAGTCTTGCCAAATGGAATTCATATGTGAAATATGAAAGCCCTATCCCTTACGATTCAAAAGTTATGGCTTATGTTTAAATTTTCGTTATTAAGTCAAACTCCAAGGTCAAGGTCACAAGTTCAAAATTTTTTGGATCCATGGAAAGGTCACAAGGAATACACATGTAAAATATGAAAGCCCCATCACTTACCATTGAAAAGTGTTACCCAAGGTTAAAGTTTTTCACAATTATGTCAAACTCCAAGGTCAAGGTCACAGGGTAGAAAATGTAGTATATATGGAAAGGTCTTGTCACAAGGAATGCACGTGAAATATGAAAGCCCTATCACTTACCATTCAAAAGTTATGCCCACGGTTAAAGTTTTTCACAAGTATGTCAAACTCCAAGGTCAAGGTCACAGGGTAGAAAATTTAGTATACATAAACAGGTCTTGTCATAAGGAATGCACATGTGAAATATAAAAGCCCTATCACTCACCATTCAAAAGTTATGCCTATGTTTAACGTTTTTCAAAAGTAGGTCAAACTCCAAGGTCAAGGTCACACAAGGTAAAAAATTTTGGTATCCATAGACAGGTCTTGTCACAAGGAATGCACATGTGAAATATGACAGCCCTATCACTTACCGTTGAAAAGTTATGCCCAAGGTTAAAGTTTTTCGAAAGAAGGTCAAACTCAAATGTCAAGGTCACAAGGTCATAAATTTTTGGACTCATGGAAAGGCCTCGCCACAAGGAATGCACATGTGAAATATGAAAGCCCTATCACTTACCATTCAAAAGTTATGCCGAATGTTAAAGTTTTTCAAAAGTAGGTCAAACTCCAAGGTCAACGTCACAAGGTCATAAATTTTTGGATTCATGGAAAGGTCTTGCCACAAGGAATGCACATGTGAAATATGAGAGCCCTATCACTTACCATTCAAAAGTTATGCCCAAGGTTAAAGTTTTTCAAAAGTAGGTCAAACTCCAAGGTCAATGTAACAAGGTCAAAAATTTTGGGATCCATGGACAGGTCTTGTCACAAGGAATAGACATGTGAAATATGAAAGCCCTATCACTTACCATTCAAAAGTTATGTCCAAGAAGTTGGAAAGGGGGAGGAGGATTGTGTCTGCGACCTGTGCCCCTAAAATTAAAAGTCCATAGTGACCTTGACCTTTTGACCCTTAAGCTTGAAAACCAATAGGGTTCATCCTCTCCTCATGGGGAACATTGTGGAAGGTTATCATCTGTGATGATTGCTTTATCTTCTATGCTTCTATGCTGTTCACAATAATTTTAAGCCTTTGTCCTTGACCTTTGACCCTCAACCTTGAAAATCAATAGGGTTAATCCTCTCCTGATTGGGAACATTTGTGTAAGGTTTCAAATTTCTGTGATGATTGCTTTGTCTTCTGTGCTGTCTACATTTTTCCGGACACACACACACACACACAAGCACAAACAAACATATGGATGCACAGAATTTAAAAGAGATCCCATAATAAATTGTATACAAGAAAATAAAATTGTTCAAGAACAGGTTTGTCACCTATTGCAACTTTGACCCTAAACATGTGACCCTGACCTTGAATACAGTAATATACAATTATTGACGCGGAATGAGGGCAATATATGATTTGTTGGAAATGAAGACATAAAATTGCCCGAGGCCGAAGGCTATATTTTGTCTGAAGGTCCAACAAATCATTTGTTGCCCAAATTCACAGTCAAAAATTGATTTGTTATACGTTTCTTCATACCGAGTGATATGGCATGTTTATAATCATAAACATGATAAATTCAGGCAGAGTTTATAATGACATCGATGACGTGACGTTACAAACTAATTTGTGACGTTCATCGGTGAATACTTTTTAGATTATGGCTCTAGGGCCAATACTGATGCAATTATTTAATGCTTGGTAAATATTTTTATATTTATAGGCAATTTTTCCAAGAGAGATTTTATATAGAGATACTGATAAGGGTATAATAATGCTGAATAGTGCCAGTTAGGAGGATTTGACCGGCAAAATTTTGCTACACAGTTCTTTATTCGGACTGGCATCATTTTCAAAATGACTTGCATGCCTCAAAACCTTTCAACATCTCTGTGAATGTGACCTTGACCTATATTGGGTGCCCTGTTGTGAGTCTCATCAGGCTTTACCATCCCTGCAAGTTTGCCGGATGGATGACAAACAGCACGTTAGTGTCAATAGCTCACACTGTGCTCACTTGAGCCTTTGCCTCGTGGGAGGGCTTAAATCTATTCTATTAGGTAACAATTTTTTAAATATTTCAATTACAATACCTGTTAGTCTTGGGGTAAAGTGTCCAAGATAATTTTGACTTTTTGCTCGTCCCTTTCTCTAAATTTCGAGACTTTGTAGCTGATAGAGCACAAGGTATGACGGTATACTGTAATAAAAAACAATAACCATATCACATTATTATCAAAAACAGGATGAAAGAAAATAAATGCCAATCTTACACCTAAAAATCATTAAGGAATAATACTGCACATAGATTAGACTTTACTGCACATGTACTGAATTCAGTACCAAATTTTAACAATAGCAGTCAGCAAAATTGGGTAAATTGACTTGTTAGCAATAATCATGCACTTAAATTATGCTATTTTATTAACTATGAAACCTACTAAAATTAGTAAATTCTTACCGAGAATCATGAAAGGGTGTGCCTTATCCTTGACATTGTGACTTGGTCAAGGTTAATGTCTGCCAGCAATTCTCATTCCCATAAAGAGACCTATAACATAAATACAACAAAATCTTTATGAAAAACCTTTATGGTTTTATGCTCTTTAAATGATAATTATTTAGCTTCTAGTATATCCCCTTGATTATGGATCGAAGAAAAAGTTACAAATGATAATCTACTCCAGTGCAAGTTCAATACACTAACAAAGTGTTAAAGTTTATATCTTACCGAGACAGCTGACAGGAAGTTCTCCAACCCTCGTATTTTATGCTCCATGCCAGCTGATCAGCGATCAGTGTATAACCCCAAATATTGGAATACTGTATACAGCTTTGCTGTCTAATTTTCCACTGGTAAAGTTGGAATCAAGGCATGGCAGTAGTGGAATCAAGGTGTGGCAATAGTGGAATCAAGGTGTGGCAATAGAGGAATCAAGGCGTGGCAGAATACAATGAAAGCTCATACAATTCTGTAAATGGAAGTAATTATGATAATAAGCCAGTGCTCCAGGCATTTGAAAATATCCTGAACTATGTATAACCATCAAGGAAACTAATGAATTAGCTTCAAGGGCATGGAGGAAACTAATTATAGCTTCAGGGTCATCAGGCAAACTAATGATAGCTTCAATGTCATCAAGGAAATTAATGATAGCTTCAATAGCTTCAAGGTCATTCAGGAAAACAATGCTAGTTTAAAAAATATCAAGGAAACTAATGATAGCTTCAAGGTCATCAAGGAAACTAAATGATAGCTTCAAAGTCATCACGGAAACTAATAATAACTTCAAGGTCATCAAGGATACAGATGATAGCTTCAAGGTCATCCAGGAAAACAATGCTGGCTTAAAGGTCATCAAGGAAACTAAATGATAGCTTCAAGGTCATCAAGGAAAATAATGATAGCTTCAAGGTCATCAAGGAAACTAATGATAACTTCAAGGTCATCAAGTATACAAATTATAGCTTCAAGGTCATCCAGGAAAACAATGCTATTTTAAAGGTCATCAAGAAAACTAATGATAGCTTTAAGGTCATCAAGAAAACTAATGATAGCTTTAAGGTCATCAGGGAAACTAATGATAACTTCAAGGTCATCAAGGACACAAATGATACCTTCAAGGTCATCCAGTAATACAATGCTAGCTTTAAGATCATCAAGGAAACTACTGATAGATTCAAGATTATCAAGGAAACTAATGATAGCTTCAAGGTCATCAAGAAAACTAACTAAAAAATTGAGTTCAAATTTAAAATCATTACTATTACTTTTACTACTGGTACTTGACACATTATAAAATACACTAGTCAAAAGAAATGATCTAAGAGGGCTGATTGATATGTTGGGAGCCTCGTATTAATGGATTTGAATTTTATCAGACATTTTGCATTCTTTTTCTACATAATCCACTTAAGTATCTGGTATACACTTTTGCCACCGGTGTTTAAGGGCCTTAATACAATTTTTAAAGAACTCCTTATCTTGACTGGTCAGAAAGCAATCCACCGCAAGTATGACATCATTGGACTGAAAGTGAGTGCCAGAAATAGCTGCGTTCAGGTTTGGGAAAAGATGAGAGTCTGATGGAGCAAGATCAGGTGAACAAGGGATGCTCAATCAAATTAAAGCCACAATTATGAATGGCAGCCATGGCAGTGTCAGACTTCTAAACAGGAGCATTGTCCTGATGGAACAACACACCTTTAATTCGTGAGCTTTCTGCAGCACTTAAGTTTAATATTTTCCCTGTAACTGTATCAGAAGTGAAGCATAGTATGTGTCATTGATTGTTTGTCCTTTTTTGTATATCTGTCAACAGAATAGCTTCTGCAACAGAAAACCGAGGCTCACAACATATCAATCAGCCCTCGTACCTCTAAAAGAAGTGAATATGTAATTTTGGTCTCACCTTCAGAGCAAATTGTAGCTATATCCTTCTTTATGTTGTTACCACACATAGCATCCTGATGAAGTGTTGAAATATCTCCGTATTTATTTTAATAATATATTAAGTCTTTCAAACCACTGATTTCATAAATAACATTATTACAATTTACATCTTATGTATGCAGAAATATAAATATATAGAAGTTCAGTGAAATTGTTACAAATGATCAATTTCATCTAAATGGAACCTTAATTAAAACTACTTAATTAAACCTAAACTAAACCTTAACTAAAACTTAACACATACATATTCACACTCACATACCACATACAGAGGTTAAATTAGGCCCTTTGTCATTATCTGCACACCAAATTCAAGGCTCAAATCAACAGGGAAGAATCAATAGATAAGTGAGTAAGATGATCAAATATCACAAATCTATTGTTTTTTCTCCTAGCTGGGCATCAAACTTAGCCATGTTGATAATGTGAAAGGGTCTAATATCTACTCATCTACTTTTGTTACGATAAAAGCAAATATGCAATGAGCATAAAGATATTGCATATTTAGTGACAGTCGTTTGTGAAACAGTAAAGAATTTTTTTAGTTTATTACTGATGACCGTGATATTTAACACTTAAACCTTCTAGAAATTTCAATGAAGCTTTATGACATTCCTATTTTCATGTTAATTATGAATATTTCATTCTCTATCTCTTGATTATGGTACCAATTTAATTGTTACATATCAATATATAATACAAAGGCACTGCAAAATTGTTTGTTGAAAAGTGGATTTCGAGCACTGAAAATAATTCTATATAAAATAAATTTCAATTTTGATTTCCTATAATTTTGTTCTTTAGCATAACTGATAATACATTACTTGATGAAATGTGCATATGGCGCACTGAAGTTAATACAGATACTACAGACCATATATTTGAAATAGACAGTTTTGACCACAAGCATTTATGGAATGATACTGTGGCTGTTGAACTGTTAGTCCCTGAGAATAGCGTTTACAAAGTTTCACTGATTCTATTTCTGCCGCTTTATTTAATACATCATTCTTAAATAGAGGGCATCTTCCACAAAGCATAGCTCTGTCCTTAGCCGGCTCTTCGGCTGATCTCTTGATTGGAATGTCACACTTCATAATTATTATATTTCATCCTGGACTTCCTGTTCGTTTGGTTTTTTATTTTTCATCAATCATCAATGATGATATATTATTACTAAAATGTGCATACGATGCACTGAAATTCTTCCCATGGAACATATTTAATAATTTTCGAATTTTCCATTTTGTTCACTATATTGGGATATGGTTCTTGTCCATATTTGTCATATATGTTAGATGATTTCAACCACTAGGTTGGTATCTCTGCTATCAGGACTGTTAGTCTGAGAAACAATATAGTTTGACTAGTGTCACAGTGTTTCTGGGCTGTTTGGAATGTACTTGTAAATTATCTCTCAGTACATTCTAAACATTATTGTACTTCCTAAAATGCATAGCTCTGCCATAAGCTGACCCTTTGGCAAAAACTTAACGTCATGTATAGAATGTTACTCTTCATAGAAATTGTGAACAATTTGGATTTCCTCTTTTTGTGCACTGAGCATCATTGATGAGACATTACTAACTAAAATGTACAAATGGTTCTCTAAGTGATTACCATAGAACATATACTTATGAATCAATATAAATGATTTTGACCAATTGGTTGACAGTATTGCTGCTGGTGGGCTGTATGTCCAGTGAATATTGCTGGTGGGCTGTATGTCCAGTGAATATTGCTGGTGGGCTGTATGTCCAGTGAATATTGATGGTGGGCTGTATGTCCAGTGAATATTGATGGTCAAGTTTCAAAGTGATTCTGCATTGTCTTGAAATATATCTTTAAATCATCAAACAGTATTAATTTGATAATTTATTCTAAAACTAAGAGACATCTCCCTCTTTCGATATATCTGCAGAGAAGCAGAGGTTGGACACTGTTTTCTTTATACAGGACAAAAACGTAGTATCTTAATATAACACATTCCAAGGATCTGAAATTAATCTGATCCAAACATCTTCTAAAACATACAACACTTACATGATGGATCCAAACCTCACCAGTGTACAACTCAACAAATTCTAAATCTTGAGGTTTTTTTTACCTTATAGCTCTTAAATTGTTAAACAAAAATAGTAGAACCATGGTCCTACAAATGTATCATTGCAAATAATAAGAATCAAGAAAAGTTAGCTTTTTTTACTTTCAAAGTGTTATTTTCATCAAATCTTAATGTTCAGCAGCATCTTTGATTCTTGTCTATAATCCCCTGTTGCCTTTTGTCAAAATCAATATTATCCAAGTATAAAGTCTTCACATATTGAAAGTTTGTTTTTAAATGTCATTTATTTTAAAAAGAAAACATGTTGAGACAATCTTTTCTAGTCTTTTTCTTAACAGTAAATTCTTAAATTATCTCCACACCATTGTTACAAGTTCAAAATCAAATGTTACATATGTTTGAAATTGATATAAAATTCATTCACCCTTTCACCTCTTTTTACTTAAAATTTTATATTGTGACCCCAACAAATTTTTACTTGTTTTTCATCCTTTTCCCTATAAAAAAATAAGTACATGTACAATGTACCAGAAAAGAGCATAATTAAGATTTTTAAAATTAGGACCGCAGTCATGTTACCTTATCAAGTTTAAGGACCGCAGTCATGTTACCTTATCAAGTTTAAGGACCCCAGTCATGTTACCTTATCAAGTTTAAGGACCGCAGTCATGTTACCTTATCAAGTTTAAGGACCCCAGTCATGTTACCTTATCAAGTTTAAGGACCGCAGTCATGTTACCTTATCAAGTTTAAGGACCCCAGTCATGTTACCTTATCAAGTTTAAGGACCGCAGTCATGTTACCTTATCAAGTTTAAGGACCCCAGTCATGTTACCTTATCAAGTTTAAGGACCCCAGTCATGTTACCTTATCAAGTTTAAGGACCACAGTCATGTTACCTTATCAAGTTTAAGGACCGCAGTCATGTTACCTTATCAAGTTTAAGGACCCCAGTCATGTTACCTTATCAAGTTTAAGGACCCCAGTCATGTTACCTTATCAAGTTTAAGGACCCCAGTCATGTTACCTTATCAAGTTTAAGGACCGCAGTCATGTTACCTTATCAAGTTTAAGGACCCCAGTCATGTTACCTTATCAAGTTTAAGGACCCCAGTCATGTTACCTTATCAAGTTTAAGGACCGCAGTCATGTTACCTTATCAAGTTTAAGGACCCCAGTCATGTTACCTTATCAAGTTTAAGGACCCCAGTCATGTTACCTTATCAAGTTTAAGGACCCCAGTCATGTTACCTTATCAAATTTAAGGACCTCAGTCATGTTACCTTATCAAGTTTAAGGACCCCAGTCATGTTACCTTATCAAGTTTAAGGACCCCAGTCATGTTACCTTATCGAGTTTAAGGACCCCAGTCATGTTACCTTATCAAGTTTAAGGACCCCAGTCATGTTACCTTATCAAGTTTAAGGACCCCAGTCATGTTACCTTATCAAGTTTAAGGACCCCAGTCATGTTACCTTATCAAGTTTAAGGACCCCAGTCATGTTACCTTATCAAATTTAAGGACCTCAGTCATGTTACCTTATCAAGTTTAAGGACCCCAGTCATGTTACCTTATCGAGTTTATGGACCCCAGTCATGTTACCTTATCAAGTTTAAGGACCCCAGTCATGTTACCTTATCAAGTTTAAGGACCCCAGTCATGTTACCTTATCAAGTTTATGGACCCCAGTCATGTTACCTTATCAAGTTTAAGGACCCCAGTCATCTTACCTTATCAAGTTTAAGGACCCCAGTCATCTTACCTTATCAAGTTTAAGGACCCCAGTCATCTTACCTTATCAAGTTTAAGGACCCCAGTCATGTTACCTTATCAAGTTTAAGGACCCCAGTCATCTTACCTTATCAAGTTTAACATGACAATGAACTAAAGGACAAACCTATACCTGGTCAAATCATACAAGAATCACTGGTGTTCTCAAGACAAAAAATAAACGTCTTCAAATTCAATAGCATCATTTAAGACAAAATGGGATGAATTCAGACCAACAGGAATGAATGCATGAACAAACCTCCTAAATTCTCTTTATGCAAGAGTGAAGGGTGAGTGCACCACAAACGTGCATGTCTGGTCCATCCTGAAATTTTATCTGCTCTTAAATGATGCTATTGAATTTGAAGACGTTTAACATTAAGAACAGCTGATGAGGACTTGAGGAGAGAAGGAAAAGTTTCCATCAAACACAAACTCATCATTAGAGTCAGGGACGCTAGATGGATGTATGCGAAGGAGAACTTTCTTGATATCCAAATTGTCACCATGTGATCTACTATACATGTACAAGTCAGTTGTGCAGTTGAGACAATATATGCTGTATCAATAAGAAATTCAACTCATATCACTTGAGTTTGTTTTACATACAAATTACTTTGAAATGAAATATTGTTATAGTGCAAGTTTGTCATGATCCATTTTAATAACAGTTAATCACTGAATTTCAATTATAATGTCAAAATAGCAAGGTAATTCTGGACAATGGGCAATATAAAATATTGAAAAATCATAAATAAAGACTAAGAGTAGCCGCATGTTTATATAGAGTGTCTGTATGGTGTATATAGCTGTACTTTGTCTGCAGTGCTGAATAGTTGTTCTAACTAAAGCCATATCGTAAACCATGATAAATTTTAGTCATTTTTTGTCCGAAAATATATTCTAGCTATATCATAGTAATATGATATAGCAATATATATTACCGTAATTACGCGATATATATTCCAATATGTGTTTCTATTATATCCTAATAGCAATACATATTACCGGAATATATATATATATATATATTACTCATATTTAATAATGAGTTTCATATTGCATGCAAATTTCCTCAGTACATAGCGTACCAGCTAATTCTTTCAATATATTTACTCCCTTATCAACTATAAAGAAAGAAGGATAGTTGCAATTGATAATAGAATATGTATTGTCTGTATTGTGTTTTACGTAGTATTTACTTACAACTTACTTACATCATCACAATTTTATCTATTTCGCTATATGATTTTATAATATGGTTTATATTTAGGTTTTTCATAAAAGGTCATTGTTGTACTTTGACATGTATATCTGTATTTAAAAAAAAAATGTGTTTCTGAAACACAAATGCCCGCACTGGCATCTTTGTCAGTAAAACAGATAAAAAGTAGTATCAAATTTGAGGTCAAGGTCACAAGGTCAAATTCATTATCCATGGAAAAATCTTGCAACATGGAATTTATATGTGAAATGAAATATTGTTATAGTACAAGTTTGTTATGATCCATGTAAAAGCTTTTTATTAACGGTTAATCACTGAATTTCAATTATAATGTCAAAATAGCAAGGTAATTCTGGACAATGGGCAATATATAATGTTGATAAATCGTACAATAATGTCGAAGTGATTTTGTTGCCCCTCTTTAGTGATATATAAGGATGCTATCTATTGTTAATTTTGGATATATCATTATGGCTTTTACTTCAAATGAAATTTATGTATGCATGGACCCAGCCTCATAAGCATAATATAATATAGACTAAGAGTAGCCGCATGTTTATATAGAGTGTCTGTATGGTGTATATAGCTGTACTTTGTCTGCAGTGCTGAATAGTTGTTCTAACTAATGCCATATCGTAAACCATGATAAATTTTAGTCATTTTTTGTCCAAAAATATATTCTACCTATATCATAGTAAAACTACGCGATATATATTCCTCTATGTGTTTCTATTATATCCTAATAGCAATACATATTACCGGAATATATATATATATATATTACTCACATTTAATCGTGAGTTTCATATTGCATGCAAATTTCCTCGGTACATAGCGTACCGGCTAATTCTTTCCATATATTTACTCTCTTATCAACTATAAAGAAAGAAGGATAGATGCAATTGAAAATAGAATATGTAATGTCTGTATTGTGTTTTACTGTCTTAATATGTACTTACATCATCACAATTTTATCTATTTCTCTATATGATTTTATAATATGGTTTATTTTAGGTTTTTCTTAAAAGGTCATCGTTGTACTTTAACATGTATATCTGTATTTGAAAAAAAAAACCTGTGCTTGTGAAGCACGAATGCCCCCGTTGGCATCGTTGTCAGTAAAACAGATCAAAAGTAGTATCAAATTTGAGGTCAAGGTCACAAGGTCAAATTTAGTATCCATGGAAAACTCTTGCCACATTGAATTCATAGGTGAAATATGAAAGCCCTATCACTTACCATTCAAAAGGTATGGCTAAAGTTTAAATTTTCGAAATTAGGTCAAACTCCGAGGTCAAGGTCACAAGGTCAAAAATTTTGGTATCCATGGAAAGGTCTTGTCACAAGGAATACACATGTGAAATATGAAAGCCCTATCACTTACCATTCAAACGTTTTGGCCAAGGTTAAAGTATTTGTTGACAAACAGACAAATAGACAGACAGACAAACGGACAGACCAAAAACTATATGCCCCCAAATCTTCGATTACGGGGGCATAAAAATCAGACTTGTTCAAAAGGCAAAGTTGCTTTACTGATAACAAGTATTTGATTTTATATTATATGATCAGGTCAAACCTCCATCTTGACTGATATAAAAACAATTAACATCAAACTTCGTTATGAAAGCGCAAAGTAATAGCATGTGAGATGAATACGATAAAACCCCTTAAATGAAGTCAAGTCAGACTTTTTTCCTTCAAGCTATTTGAACATGGTCCATTTTAAAGAAACATTGCTCTATGATACCAGAGTGAAAATTGGTGTAGTATTTATAAAGAAATAGATATTTATGCCTTTTACTTCAAACCAATCAATAGAAATGCGATTGACAAGCACAATAAATGAAGACACTCTGAAAGATAACAAAATGAGTTTGGCTAAATTTCAGCACTTGCTTTCTGTAAAATTGCATGAAATAAAGTGCTGTGTTCCAGGCAGAGTAGAAATGAAAATGTAAAAATATTACACTGGACAACAACACTGAGAATGATGACAATAGGAGTGTAACAATATATTGATATTTTGTGATCTTTCAAAATAATTCCTACAGTGATACGAAATGACAAGTGTATCAAAATAAATCGCATTCTTATGGATCTTATGAGTAAATCATTTAATATCTTCGATTTTAATCAGTTTAAGTGAAAACAAGAGACTCAATGTCCACATTGAAATGAATTACAACAACATATGAACTGAATCGACAGATATACAAAAGGAGAACTTTTTACATCAAAAAATTTTTACATAAAAATTGATCAAACTTGAAAGAAGTATACAACAATATAAATTATCGTAAGGTAGCTAATAAAATATCGCAATAAATTTCGATTTACTTTTGGTGTATCGTTTCACCCCTAGATGACCAGATCAATTGCAATTCCTAGAGATCCTTTTTTAAGTTCTTTATGATTAATCAAATAATTTATGTTTATGTTAAACTAAAACTGATTATTTCTCAGTTTCAAGGATATTTTGATTATAGGGAATGGTGACAAATACAAAGTATGATGCATATTATTTGGCAATCGAAACAATAGCCTGTAAAGACATTAATACAATCATTGATATATAACGATATATATCAAAATTGACTTTCATTAAAATCGTGAGTAAGCCAAACTAGTTAGTATTATAATAATCAATTTCTAATACCTTTTCATTATATCCACATTTACAAGATAATATGCAGGCCCTAGGTCAGTGGAAATATAATTAATGTGCATGAGTGGCAGTCCCCCAATCAAAACATTTGGGAGGGCAGGAATAGGGCATCACTTTATATCATGCATAGCTTCCTAGGAGTCTGAAATTATTATGTCATTGGTCAATTTTAGGTCTTAAAAGACATTCTCTTTGTGTTGCAATGAGACATTGTCAGGATTTGAATCATCTTATGGACTCCGATGCTATTTTGAACATAGATTTTATTTTGATATGCAACTGAATCAACCTTACAGGAAATTTAGAGCCGTCTGCTCTCTGTAAAGTAAATGCAGAAATTTAAATTCTAAAAATAAAACCAGAGGGCGCTAGTGAAATGAATTTTGAATGCTTATGAAAAGCACTTTGGCTTGAAGCATCACTGATGAGAATTTAATATTCGAAACACGTGTCTGGTGCATGGAAATTGGTTTAAATTTTTCTTCAAGAAGGTATAGAGTTGGGACACTTCCGTTTAATTTTGTGATTTCTCGTGAATTATCACATATATTATAAGTTCTACTATATTTACCACAAAAAGGAAACAATTATGAACGAGATCAAGCATTTATCTACGACGTCTGTGATGTAGGTGCTCAGCATTCATTGCCATGTGTTTTGAGGTTGGGCAAGTAAAGAATACAAGGAAAGTAATGTTCGCATGCAATACACCTTTACAGTCCACGCAGATCACTTTAGAAATTGGAATCTTTCATTTTTGCCAACATTTTAAAGAACAATTGTGACTATATTTGATAGGTATTGATTTCTCGTGAATTATCACAAATATTATAAGTTCTACTATATTTACCACAAAAAGGAACAATTATGAACGAGAGCGATTCTCTATGACCGCTGCGACGTAGGCGCTCAGAGTTCATTGCCATGAATATCTGGCTATAATTTACAGACCCCCTTGCACATACCAGTATTAACCTTATATCAAAAGTTACGAGAAAAGTAGATGTATTAAACTGCGTACATCTAATTGAAACTTTGAAAAGGTACAGCTAACAATCCGATTCCTGGAGTAAGCGACAATGGCAGTGTTAACATGGTTAACAAAAGTATTTGAATCATTCAATTTCTAATGCACAAACACAACTCAGAAGTGATTCAATTGACAATATGAATACATGCGTTTCCTTACTTTTGTCTTTAGGAGGTAGGTCAAATGTGTCTTAAGGTAGGGCAAGTGTACAATACAAAGAAAGCAATGTTCGCATGCAATACCCCTTTACAGTCCGCGCAGCTCGCTTTCAATCTTTAAGGCATTGATTTCTCGTGAATTGTCACAAATATTATAAGTTCTACAATATTTACCACAAAAAGGAACAATTATGAACGAGAGCGTTTCTCTACGACGACTGCGACGTAGGCCATCAGCGTCCATTGCCATGAATGTCTGGCTAAAATTTACGAAGCTGACTTCATCCAGACCTTGCTCTCGTCTAAGCGAAAGCACCTCGCAATTCAGGTCAATTTTACCTTCAGATACATAGATGACGTGTTGTCAATAAATAATCTGAAATTTAAGGACCATCTACATGAAATTTATTCTCATGAGATCAAGGAAACAACAGAGAGCGACAGATCCACTTCGTACTTGGATATACTTCTATCTTTCAACGCAAACGGCCATTTGAACACCTCACCGTATGACAAGCGTGACGATTTTAGCTTCCACATAACTAACTTCCTTTTCATGAGTAGCAACATTCCGTCTTCTCCTGCTTATGGCGTTTTTGCTTCTAAGCTGATACAGTACGTCAGGGCATGTTCCAAATATGAAGATTTCATCATTAGAGTCAGACGGCTTGCAAGTAATCTACTTGTTCAGGGTTATATCACACAACGGCTGAAATCATAATTCATAAGTTCTTCAGTCGCTACGGGGATATTATAAAAGCATATCAGATCCCCCTTTCAATTGTGATTGAATGGCTGTCTGCATCACCAAACAAGACATACTTACCTCAGATCTGTACATCAAAATGTACATCGAGACAATCACCGAATTTGACAGGTTCCCATGGTTACGATGGGTGTTGCATGCAATCAGGAGACGCTGACCCTCCCCGGGCATCTGGTCTCACTTCGGAATGTTGTTCATTCCGGGTTTGCAAACGTTTCGATGGTAATTCTCATCATTTTGCCTTGCCTTCTCGACTTTGAGACTGAATAACGGTTAGTTACTTCATTGATGTTTATTACAGACCATTGCACATACGAGTATTAACCTTATAGAATAGGTTACGAGAAAAAAATGACGTATTAAACTGCGTACATCAAACTTTGAAAAGGTAGGGTTAACAAAATCAAAGCTCTCCGATTCCTGGAGTAAGCTGCAAGGGCAGAATCAAAAGCATTCGAATCATTCAATTTCTGATGCACAAACACAACTCAGAAGTGATTCAGTTGACAATATGAATTAAAAATTGCAAATACATGCGTTTCCTAACTTTTGTCTTTACAAGGAAGGGCAATGTGTTTTGAGGAAGGGCAAGTATACAATACAAAGAAAGCGATGCTTGCATGCAATGCCCCTTTACAGTCCACGCAGCTCGCTTTAGAAATTAGGAATCTTTCATTTTTTTCAACATTTTAAAGAACAATTATGATTATATTTGATAGGCATTGATTTCTCATGAATTATCACATAT